>OX411554.1:1475649-2951298 GCA_948146395.1 Fragum whitleyi
CGTTTTTGAATGGTTTGAGTTAGTGTTAGGAATAAGTGAATGGATCGCAGAGTGAGCGATTTAGAATATTTATGATTGAGGTGAATGTCAATTTCACCATGTTATTAGCTGTATCTTTAGACCATCAGGTAACTTTATATTCACAGTATGAGGCCAGTATGAGCAGTAAAAATTTTGCTACTCAATTTTTGCACCTCACGGATATATCAAATTGTTGGGACTGTCACACACAGGCTCGTTTCCTTTTTCAGGTGCCAAGTTCGGAGAAATTTCCTGGACGTGATGTCAATTTTGATGATGCAGTCTGAACAGAAACCAATAACTGGAAGTTAATTACATCGGACTAACTAATAATAACTTGTGACCCGTCACGCGAAAAGGGACCATCTTTGAACATTGTGCAATAAGTATTTGAAAAAAGATTGGGTCAAGCATAGAGCGATCAGAGCTCGTATTTCAAAACTTCTTTCGGAGAAAGGCAGATTGATCATTCTAGATTCAGAAAATAAGCATAGTGCGAAAAGTTTCGATCCTAGTCAGTCTGCGCATCCCGCGCAGTCTGACTAGAGTCGACACTTTACGTAATTACCAGCTCGACCCTTTTCACGTGACGGGTCACAATTTTAAGATTTTGACTTCCGAAAATTGAATTTTGTTATAACATGTATAAGAGAGCACGCTTTACTAAAACGTTCTATGACATGGGACCAGCCTATTAACACAAACTTTCAAAATGTATTACATTACTTGTGAAACAAAGAAAAGTACATGCATTCTTTTGTTCTTTATTCGAATGAAGATGGACAAATACCCAGCCAAAGATCAGCCAATACCATTTTTATCATATCAGTTAACAAACAGCACTAACGCCTTTATTGAATGCTTTATTTTTTCTCCAAAATCTTTAAATAAACTATATATATTTTGATTTGCTTGAATTTGATTTCACGCTGCTTTTAGCAATCATTCAGTCGTAAATAGCAATTCAAGGCTAGGAAAGAGTGAAATGGGAGTCCTGGAGCAAGAAATACACTACCCCAATGTTCTACCTACACCGATCGGAAATTATTATTATAAGTTCTCAAGAAATGGAACCAGACGGTAATGATTAAATTAAATAGATAGAAAAAACATTTTTTTATAAGACAACGGTTACTTTTTTCCCGAAAAAGATTGATTGAATGGAGTTTCAAGCCGCTTTCAATCCCAAATAGACAGACTAGTCACAACAAAAAGAGACTTTCTAACGCAGGGGTTCAATGATAAATTAACATACACACAGTGTCATTTTCGATCTCCGTGTATATGATTTAAATCTTGATAAATTGTGTCCAAGACAATGTAAAATCAAGAAGAAGCTAATTAGAAGTTGACCCTTTTCCTGATGAATAAATAGTTTTTTTGTGACTATTCCATATGAATATTTCAAACACCCCACCGAAAACATTTTCAAAAGGTTTTTTTTTGTTTTTTTTTTTAATCTATTGCGTTTAAACAGTTGAGCGTAGTTTTTACTGTATTAATCCATGTTGCAAGCGTCTGGGGTGCCTAATCATGAGTTCCTAGTATTTCTCACACCAAAACAACCCCAATACCCGATACGATAACCCAGCGTCTCAGCCAACATAGGTCACCATTTTTTTATTTGTGAGGGGCAAACGGGTAGTTAAGTTGCCTGTAGGCGTGTTGCCTAAGGTCGAATCCTGCCAACTCTACTCTGTCTTGTATTGAAATATGAACAACACTCTTTTTTGGGGGGGTGGGGGGTGGGGGGGGGGGTTGCACTCAAAATCGACAGACTGCACATTGCTCGTCAAAACTTACCACTGAAACAACAACAAAGGATGCAAGTAAGCTCTTCTTTGAAACCAACCACTGAAAACATGTTGATACGCTACAATGCGCCCTTCATGTTGGGGCCTTCAGTATCTCATAAAAAACGCACACCACATGCTTACTTAGAATTTTTAAAATATGCAACTTAGAGGTAATTCAGTAAAACTGCATTTACATAAGACGGATTATTTCTTCCTGTGAACACTCGAAGAAAAGCGTTGATGCGGTCAATGTGCAGGAAAGTAGTGAGTTTTTATACACGTCTCAATGTTAGTCTTTGTCTTATATCATCATCCATTCAGGAGGCTGGATTTTGGAATTTTTTGAAGTTTTATTTTCCATAAACTATCCAGCCAAGGTTTATTTTGATCATTATTTCATTTAAGGTACCCCTACACCATTTGGCACTTCTTCTAATCTTTATTAAATAAATATATCTCGTAGAGTGTACCTTTACGATAATCTGACCAAAAAAATCAGCATAGCTTTCCATGCATTTTTGGGAGAAAATGGGAACTTTTGAAAATACCATTTTTTCTTGCAAAAATGCCAAGAAACGGACGATAAGAAGCTGAACGGTGACCAGAAATGTTAGTGAGTTGGTATACATGATTCGTTGATTACAAGGAATTGTACAATATTTTATATTTTCATTTACAAGACGAAAATGCAGGAAAAAACTTTCTCGAAAATATACTTTTCTTTTCAGCGAAATCTAATTTTTATTTTAAAATCAACAAAAAACATACGCCTACATTAAATATAGTTGAAATGATAAAATAGAAAATTAGTTTAACATTAGGAGATCTTGAAAAGGTAAAATAAAGTAGGCGTATCCAGGCATTTTTGGCCAATTCGCTTTCAAAGAAACCACTAACCCTCCAAATTCAGACGCTCAGCTATTCTTGCTTTCTGGTAATAAATATCAATAAGACAAAAGTTTGATTATATTTGTCGTAATTGAAAACATGTACCTCATTGATTTTTATGTAACTGCTATTTAAGTCTCAATAACTGATAATCCAGGCACGCAGGGAGCAATCTAGGGGGATGGGTGGGTTAGATGAAGACTCGTTTCTTTGGAGTTTTTCTTTCATAACAAGACAAAATAAAATTTCGATTTCTTCGCCTGTAATAATTACTGAGAAGAAGGGGCTTCTTCTCCTTCACATTCACCAAGGAAAATACATATACAAGAAAAAATTATATTCATAATCAGCCAAATCATCATGCATATCAGTCATAATATGATGCATTTCAGGCAACAAATTAAAATTTTTCACGACATACTAAATATCTAAGTGTCATTTGTTGAATCTTCTAGAAAAATGATTCAAATGACAAAAGACATTTGAAAGGCAATGCAATGGCAAAGAAAGGTCAGGTCTTTACAATATTAGAAAAGAAAACTTGCTTGCAACAAGAGTCTTCTCACTTTCCAACAAAGTACTCCGATTTTTCATAACGTACGCGATGAATTAAATAGACGTCCGCCGTTTTAGCTTTTGTGGTATTGTTAACTATCAAGTTTTATTTCATTGACCCCATCGGAACAAGTTCTTGTAACGTTGGAAAGGAAAAATTTCCCGTGAATCTATATTACACAATTTTCAAGAGGGTTTACAATTTTATGACCAAATGAATTTAACCTCAGTTCATTGCAATATGATTTCAAAAAAAAATAACAATAAAATTAGAATAACAAAAGGCCCGAAACACTAATATAAAAAAATACGAAAGGGATAAAGGGAGGTAATATTTTTTTCGTTATTTTTACTTATTCGAGTTAAGGTTCTTAAAACACCATTGGCCAAGTGCACCTTGAATTCATTGTTATCCTACATGAACTACAAAAGAGCGGTGGTGACTTCTTTTATTCACACTTCTCGCTTCACACTTCAAACATATTTTCTTTGAAATGTGAAATCTAAAGCGTGAACTGGTGCTGACATTTCTTAAATTCAAACTTCACATTTCAAACATGATATCTTTGAAGTGTGAACTGAGAAATATGAATTGTGAAGTTTCAAGTTTGGAGTGTGAAGTGTGAACTTTGAAGTGTGAAGTTTGAAGTATAAAGTGTGATCTATGAAGTGTGAATTTTAAGTAAAAATGCCGGGCGTCAGAGACACGTGAATTTACTTATCATTGTTCGTTTTCTTCCATTAACGCCCGGGTTTTGTCCGTTAACGTATGCTTATAACGACCCAAAAACGTACATTTTATGCAATAATAACAGTTTAAGTATTTGTCTCGGCAGCCCAAGCAATCACGACTAGTTACGTTTACCGATCCAATTCCCCTACGTTGTGACCAATTCACCTCGTTTCGTCCATTGTTGCTTGAAAAGTAACGGCCGTGACCGTCGATAACATATTGATAACGTTGAGTGCTCCAGCCACAGCGATATAACTGAAAGATTGTGAAAAGCGGCGTTAAACCGTATACTTACAAACAAATACTAAGAGGAAAAACATGGCCTAACCTACTTATCCTTATCATGCTAGACATGGAAAATTACATTAAAGCACAGTGTTGATGACCTATGATCGTGATAAAGAATTTATTTTGAAAAAAAAAAAGCAAAAAAAAAAAGAAACGTTTTATGTCGTAAAAAGGAACGTCGGATAGTAAAGGTTTGGATCAGACTGCACGCGTGGGCCGGCTAATCTTTGTCTTTACCTCCTGTCAAGGCAGGAATATTCCGACTTAAGCGAATCATGCGTTAATGCATAACAGTGTCATTCCCTCCAGGCACTCGTTTTTATGGAAGAGTTCGTCTATAACTTGCACCGATTCATGACAATTGATATCAAACCACCTCAGGATACACATGTTGATGACGAATTGTCAAGCCAGTATAATGTGTAATGATAATCGACACTAAATGTCTGGATTTAACCAAATAAACAATTATTAAATGTTTCATTCATTTAATTCAGTCGGCATGACCGGAAACCCAATAAGAACAACAACTCACAATCAAAGTACTGCAAGTATTAATCAGAGTAGTTATGGTATTCAAATACTACAATATGAAGTTAAAGGCCCGTCAAAATTCGAAAGGGGAAAATTTTCGAATTTCGAAGAAAAATTAGAAAAAAAAGAAAATAAAAAAAGAATAGGAGTAAGCAGCGCTTAAGGTAGGGGACCCGTAATAGTTCCGCAATATTTCGGACCACAAAATCTTTCACAATGTTAACAGAGGTATCATAAGAAAATCATTCTGAAATCTTGGTTTACATCGTTAAAGCTCATTTCTGCCAAACCGTCGCGGATCTATTACGGGTCCACTACTTAAAATAGGGATCATTTCGAATATAGAGGATATTGAATAAGCGGTCATTGAATACCAAATTTATTGAACGAGTTATCAACAGATAAAATAAGCACGGCCACCAATCCCTCTCATTCAATGCAAAATGCTATGTGCGAAAATTCAGAAGATGGACAATGCATAAGAGGAACTACTTTTGTTTAATCATCTATATGCTGTTTTGTTTGAAATATGCGTACTTTAAATGCTTATTATAAAATTCGTAGAATGCTATACGATGGGGAATTCGTCTAACTTATAATCTGCTGAAAATGTTATGTTCAGATCAACCAGTGAAATCGTAACTACCTATCGAAGTGGGTATAAGTATGTCTATTTTCTTGGAAATTCACAAAGAAAAGCAAAGGTAGCGAACCTATACCCTTAAATTTGAGCATGTTTATTTGTTTCAACCTTATAGAATACGATCTGAAAATCTACGTATCTCTGACAGCCTGCAAGTAGAATGACGTAATAACATCAAGCTGCAGTCGCGATATTTGGCTCGGCTATTGAGAAATTAATTCAAATGATATAAGATGATTTCATTTTCGGTTGTACACCCCCCCCCCCCTCCCTTGAGAAAAAATTCACAATACGCCTATGCATTATACAACCACCTTGAAAGTGTCATGTTTTTATCGGTCATACAGACAATGAAACATGAAGTTAGTATGTGATGATTAGTTTTAATAACAGCGCGTAATTTTCCACGTGAACAACTCTTCGATTTTTTTCCTAAATGACAGAAAAGCGGTGACGATGGCTACACTGAGTCAGCTAACCGCGTTCTGTTACGATTTATACAGTTAATTTCTACATGAAATTGACAATCTTTCATTCGCTCAGCGTTCTAATCATTCATTATAAACACTCATTCAACCATTCATAAACGCTCTAAATTCACTAAATTGATAAGATCAACAACTACACTCTAATTAAAAATCGGTAGATAAAATCCAAGATTTCACCGACATAATTGAATTTTGTAAGCGTGTGGTGAGCTAGTGAAAATATAGAAAGCTACTCATAGAACGTGTATGCATATTTTGTTAAAGGGAGGTAATAGAAATCGCTATTTTTGTTCATCTTAAACAAAATTATCGATATTGGATTACCTCGAATTTCACTCAAAACTCGCTTTACATACTCATTCAATTCCAATCGAAAATAATTCAAAAACCATTCATCTTGTCCATTTCACGATGTTCTTAAATGAAACTATCCGAAAATATTAAATAAAAGGACTAAGATTGTCCTACATCGCACAACTAAGTCTCTATGACCCCTGGGACAGCGGGTCCATTCATTTGGCAGATAACCGCAAGGAGTCTTTCTACATAATATCAACACCATAGACCGTTTTAGCTAATTTTTTTCTGCGATTGAATTGTTTCCAGCTTTGTTTCTTTGTAAAAAAGGATACGCCCATGCCAAGCCTAAATCATAGATGCATAGATGCATGTAATTAAAACAAAACTTGACAAATGCCAATTAAATGGAGCTACAATGTACTAACCAAATATTAAAGCCGTAACTCTACATCACTTATTTTTTGGGTTATTTTCATTTATTGTTTTTCATACTTGAACATCAAGCACTACAGCGTATCTGATGACAATTTTCCACCTTGTCATACATTAGTTTCGTTTTGTTGAAATGTTCGCGTTTGTAACAACACTCGCAGTATTTATATTTACGCAATAGGATCAGAAGAGTTCAAGTCGTCCGTCTAAAAAGAAAATGGCGAGACAAGACAGGGGTCAATAGCCACCAAATAAGATTTGTTTTACTTGGTTAGTCAATTTATTTTAACCCTTTGCTGTTTAATCCCTGCTTTTTACGTGCCTGTGATTTTATGATTGAGAAAACATTGTGAAAAAAGAAGAAATTGCTTCATATAAGCAATTTCTTCTTTTTCCACACTATTTTCTACCCTACGGAATGGTAATTTTTCAAATTAAATCCACTTTAAATTTTCGTCTGCAAAACCTTTGAATTTGGACAGGTCCAAAATTTTGTAAAACAGGAAAGGGTTAAATAGACTGATTGGTCATTCTCATACCCAGATCTAGGACGAGTATTCAAGTGTCTGGATAGCGGAGAGTACTCGATACTCGATTATCGGGTAAGCTAACGTTCCTACCCGGGTCTTTTTTCATTGCCCGTTACCAACCGTTGTTTGAGCACTATGTACCTTTGGGGATTCACTACAGAAAATAATTGAAGACTGTTAAAAAAAGTCCTCAATTCCTTTCTGAAGCTGATTTCAAGATGGTCTGGCGGACTAACTTCAGATAGTTTTAAGAGTCCTGGCTACTTATTTTTGCGCGTCAAAACTGCGTACCTTGTATAAAATTATATGTTCTATCGACCCTCATAGAAGTTCTGAATCCGTGTTTTGAATAAAGACGATAAAATAAATATATTGACAAATATCAGTAATCATTAGATACTCAGGTTCAATAGGATAACGAGATCTCGGGTATCCGGGTACGTAATGTCTTCTCGTCTCAGGCTAGTGTAATGGCTTAAAGGCTAGAAACGTTCGCGAGAAATGAATAAGAATGAGAACTCTGGGTATATATTATAATTATTTGCGAGTCATATACTAGTGACACCTGTGCCCCTTAAAGTTATGGCGGAATTGTATGTTCGAACACATTTTAAAAAAATTCTGGATCCGCCTTTTTCTTTAATGCCTTTCGGTGGTTTATCGATAAATAACGGTAGATTATCACTTGATAAACTCACCGCAAAAGCAGTGAGATTATCAAAAACTTATACCCTGCTTTTGAGCATTTCATCCTATCTGACGTCAACTATGCGGGGCGAAATAAGTGACGTCACAATGAACGTTGCATAGCAATCACGCGCAAGATGACGCGCTTTACGAAAATGTGTCCTAGAAATGCCAGATTTTGTCTCATTTTTGCATTAAAGAAATAGAATAATCGGTTGGTTTTTTTTCGTGTAAGATCGATAAATATTTCATTTCGAGAACAACAAAAGCTATATTTTCACTCGTGGCGGAAAATATAGCTTTTGTTGTCCACTCGATGAAATATAAATCGATCTTACACTGAAACAAACGATTATCCTCTCTTTCTTTAATGCTTTTTGGTGGTTTATCGAGAAATAACGGTAGATTATCACTTGATAATCTCACCGCAATAGCAATGAAATTATTAAAAACCTATACCCTGCCTTTGTGTATTTCATCCTATCTGACGTCATCTATGCGGGGCGAAATAAGTGACGTCACAATGAACGTTGCATAGCAATCACGCGCAAGATGACGCGCTTTACGAAAATATGTCCTAGAAATTTCCCATTTTGTCTCATTTTTGCATTTAAGAAATAGAATAATCGTTTGTTTTTCGCGTAAGATCGATTAATATTTCATTTCGATAACAACAAAATGGCTCTGCCACTTGTGAAAATATAGCTTTTATTGTTCACTCAATGAAATATAAATCGATCTTACACTGAAACAATCGATTATCCTCTATGTATTTATTTGGTAAAATAGATATATGGACAGTTATTATCGGGTACTCGAGTACAAAATGTTTACTCGTCTCAGCTCTACACATACAATTAACAACATTGTGAAATTGACAAGATTTAGGTTTTGGAGTGATTTTGGAATGGAATTGAATGAGCGGGAGGAGCGACTTTTGGGTGAAATAAAAGGGAAGTATTCAAATATAGTTTAATTTGTTCCGGATGAACAAAATAAGCAATATTTAGTACCTCCCTTTAATTAAAACACGCATACATTTTCTTAAAAAGCCTCAAACGCTTAAAAAATTAGATAAAGTCAGCGAAATAATGTTGTTTTTTCTAGCGATTTTCATTTGAGTGCAGTTGCTAATCTTACCGTTTTGGTTGGTTTTTTGTGATTCTGGAGCGTTTTGCTCGATTTGAGCGAGTCTTTGGAATTTATGACTGGCGCGATGATAAAACGATTAAGAATGATTTTGATCGAAAAGAGAGTCAATTTCACAATGTTATTGACTGTACTAGTAGAACAATAAAAAAACGGTCATTAAGCTCTTGAGAACTACATGTGTTACAAAATTCGTTCATTAGTACCTTTCTTATGTCAGGACTTTGAATGCATTTAACGCTCTTTATTATCTTGAACTGTCACGCTAAAAAGGACCACCATGTAAAGGGCTAGATCTACGAACTGCAAGCGGAACAAGACAGGATAACTTCGCCCGGCGCAAAAAACAAAAAGACAATAATAGTTCGCTTAAATATAAATGAACCACTGACCCTTCATTCAAAATTACAAAAATCAAATCTTTTCTCTTTATAAGAAATGTGTTACTGAAGTTACATTTGTAACCTAACTATATATGTTCCCTTTATTGCGCCAATAATATCCCTATCTCAAAGGAAATGAAAATCAAAAACAAAGTTGGTCCTGAATTGGTCCCTGAGAAGACGAATTTTGGCTTTAGAAGACATAGACTCTGGAAAAAAGGTTTGAACATGCAAATGTGGGCTGTCTAGAGGCCTTTTTATTCAAACTTCAGTATGTGTATAATGGTCTGCTGGCAGAACCGTTTCTTGTAGATATTTTAGCGCTATGTGGCGTCAAAAGTGGGTTAAATGGTTTAAGAAAATGATATAATTAATTACATGAAACTTGAAATTGACAAGTTGAATGATTTTGGAATGATTATGGAATAAAATAAAATGAGCGAGTTTTTAATGCTTTTCGGGGGAGGTAAAACATAATTGATAAGTCCATCCTTTTGCGATAATTTTTAACTCCCTTTAACAAAATTTACGAGTATTTCCGATTTCGTGTCTAAACGGTCAAATCAGACGCTTAAAACAACACCAGCTAATGAAATTATACAATCATTTGATCGATTTGATTGAATTATTGATCATTTTGTTTGATTTCGAAGCATTCTTTTAACAATTTCGGAACGTATTTGATTGATTGGAGCGCTGAGTGAGTGAATTGAGTGGTTTTGGTCGAGATGAGTAAATTTCTTTTTAACTAAACCATTATTTAAATTGTATTTCCTTTAACACATTTGCTTGCTTATTGCGTTGCGCAATCTGAATCATGACACATTTAGTAATTTTCTTTATCATTACAAGTAAAAAGTTAATGAGTAAATCTTTGTCATATAAAACGTGATTTTGACAGATTCACTTTGAGATTACTTCATAGTTGTTAGAAGTGACAAGCTTTCTTGCAATCAAAAGGTATTTATATATTATATTTGTTTTTGTTGATTTCTCTGTTTCTTTCTTTATTTATTTTGTTAGTATAAATTTTATTGTTTTGTATGTGTTTGTTTGTTTGTTTGTTTGTTTGTTTTTTGGTTTGTTTTATCATTCTTATTATATCATTATTGTTCTTTTATTTTTGGTTATTTTAATTTTCGGGGAGGGGGGAGGGGGAGGGGCCCTCCGTTCTATTCTTCTTACCTTTCTAGTTGTATTTTCCATGGGGGCCCGGAATTACCCCCTTCCACCAAACAGACCAATAACATAATGGTATGGGGGGGTTTTTTTTCGTTTTTTTTTTTTTTTTTTTTTTTTTTTTAATATTTGGAATTACAATAAAAGCCACCGAAAATATACAATATTATGATCAAATTTAATCAACATTTTTTTTTTCGAAATTGTCATGCGTGCTTAATACTCTATGTTTATAATATACACGGTATCTATCGATGGGCGCCCAAGAGCTTTTATAATTATAAATGAGGATAACATGATAAAGGGTCGAGAGACTCTTATTTCCATCGTGATCATACTTCATACCAGATCTTATCATGCTCTTAGAGAGAGACAAGGTCATTGGATACTAACCACTGCTGCCTACTTTTTTTACAACTGGGTAGACTGGGGTCTGTCTGGAAAGTGTCCTGCCCAAATACAATACCCGCCGCCGGTTGGGCTCGATCATCAAATTACGAGTCGCGCACGCTAACCATTATACAAATGAACCAATATTAAATCTTAAATATTTGATAGAGAGATGGAGCAACCAAAACCCTGTGCCCAAGCTTATAAAGTTTTACAGGAAGTTTCAATCAATAAGAGCATATTAGCGGGAAATGTGCTGATTGGGCCGACATTTATATATGTAATCTTATATATGCGTGTCCACAGACATATAACACATTGTTCTATTTCAAACTGTATTTAAATTTACGAGATGATTGAGAAAAAGTGATTGTGGGTGGAAAAAAATACAAACAATTCTGTTATTCAGTGTGGAAATCGAAACATATTTGTAAAGTTTCAATATGTTAAGTAAAATATCAATTATTACGATACAACTAAAAGTTTTCAGTTTTCAGAATTAAGCTAGACATTTTAGGAAATTTTGAAGGACACAAATGAGTTATCTTACATTCCTTTGTAAACAGATTTTATAATATTAGTACTATGAATTGTTTCAAGTATCAAGCTTACAATTAGATTTGAAACAATGTGTGACACATCATCATTCTACAAAAACAAATTCCAAAAACCATGTTTTTATTTCAATTATCATGGAATCATTGTCACTCTTTTATTCCATATCTGGTATAACCAGGCTTGAAATCGACGAAAATACACTTTTCCTAGTTGTTAATTTCGAAACCTTAACCATCATGATTTCGGAAGTTGGCAAGGCAAAGTCAATCAAACGTCATTTTGGTGTAATTTTGGCATGGTTCACGAAATTAATTGAAATAACAAGGGCCTTATTCTTTTTATGAATATGTATCATATACATGTCACGATTCTTATTTTGTAAGAATGTACTTATCTTACTTACATAAGTGGTATTTGAAAGATTAGAATTCGAATTCCTTATTTGAAAAATCTTGAAAACGCAGAACAGTGTCCTTGATTCATGACATGAATTCATGCTGATGAACGCCTTTGAATACAAACTCTATTTTATTGTTAAGATTCAAGCTTTGCAGGTTATGTTGTTTTTTTGTATTAAAGGCTTTCTTATCTTGTAAGATATGAGATTTTCAGTTTACATTTTTTAAGGCTTTCTTACAATTCTAAAGATGTAGTTTTGGGGAATAATCCCTTATCTTATTTGATGATTAAAAGAGGATTAAAAGTGTATCGGGTAGTTAGGGACACCTAATCATCTTTTAAATTTATACATTATTATGGCACTTCAGGAGAATTAAAGATTTGATCTATAGTTGAGATTTGAGACGTTTCTACGTTCACCACTGTTAATGCATGTGACTAAATCCGGTCATATACTTCTCAAAGTTTGCTAAGCACCAAACCTTTTCGCTGTCATACAGGAGCTGATTAAAAAAAACATACGTGTGCGTGTTTAAAATTGTACTATATTGCATTGACAAGATATCTAATGTATACATTACCAAATTGACACGCAATATTCTCGCGAGACACCCTTGCAATATGAGGAGCCCCGGTTTCTTATCTGTCCTTTCTCATTTTCTACATGTACAGGTTTTGTGTAGATGCTTAGTTTCTGTTTTTAAGTACTTCATTGACTTTTAAGTCGTTACACTTAGCTAATCCAATTGTCAGACATTTATCTGTCGGACAACTGTGGCGTGCTGTAGGTATGGTGGAGCAAGAGGCTTCCAACCGTGTTGTTGGCATGGTACTGGGGGTACACCATACTGTTGTAACTAGAGCCAAGGCACCAACAGTATAGTACACGTGTAAGGAGACATGGTGGAGGTAGGAGCAGAGCTACCTCCGTCGTAGAAGACCGTAATCAACACAGGAAAAACAGTGTCTTGCAATTCAAATTTAATGCAACACGCAACATTTAGATAAGGACTCTTCTAATGCCGCGTAATAACCAAGTTGTTGTTACGGCATTTTAGTCACTTAGCTTTGACATCTCTCTGTCTGTCACTCAAGCAAGACAAATAACCGCGTATGCAAACTTATAGGCCTACTTATATAAGTATATAATTTCGATGATATCATTTACTGCGAAACTGCAGCTGTATTTGCGAGATTTCATTTGTTCCTTATTATTATAGTTGTTGGGTGCTATTTCTGGATGTTTACATTAAAATTACTAGTTTATCACTAAAACAAATTAGCACATTCTAAGTGACTTTTAATTAAAGAGTTTTGTTTCAGATTACATATGAAGTGACTGAAATTAAATAAACAGTCCATGTGAATAAAGAGCATTAAATGCTCCTGAATATACACGTGACAGCCAATCAAAAAAGGAACGATCTGGGCATTGCGGAAAAAATTTTTGAAAATGCGACCTCTGGTTGACCGACATTGGAACCATTCTATTTTTTTTTCGGATAGTCCCTGATTTGCGTCACGGGTCACACATATTTCTTTTTTAATAAAACTCAGGTGTTAATTTTATATTACATTCTAATGAACCGTAAATAATGGCTTAACAAAACTAGTGCCATTCCTTTAAAAGTTTGCCTTAATATTGAAACTTGCCGAACTTGGGTCTAAACATTTTACATTTATCATATATTTACATGGATAGTTTCTTTTTTTTTTTCTTTTTTTTTTTTTTGTCTCGTTATTTTTACCATAATGCCACCAGAAACGACCACCTTCAGTACTTTCAATGCTTTGATTTTTCACTAGCCCTGACTGTTAGTGGAAATCAAATTTATCTTATAACTATACAAATATCCGTATGATAACATCCCGTATGATATTTTCTATGTTATCACATAGTTATTCTTAGAACAATGATATAATGCGTTTTTTTTTTTTAGACACTTGCATTTCAGTTAGACATCGATGAAAATAAGGCAAATAAAGGTTATAAGATAAATATAATACATACTTAGTGTATTGTATGAAAAAATATCTAACTCGGTCATGGGAATTTATAATTGTCTCGACAGAGCCGCGACAATGATCAATTCTCCCAACAAGTATGTATTATATATATGTAGTATAGGGGTCTTTAGACCCAAACGAGGCAAAGGCTGATCAGATAATCTAGTTTCATCACTCACCTAAGGCATTTTTAACAAAACTGGGGAAACGCCAAACTTTATAGAGCCAAAGAATGCGCCATCTACCGTGTTCAAAAAGGGTTCTTTTTTAAGTTTCGACACTGTGACCTAGTTTGTTCACTCTACTTGACCCAATTTCGGACACTTCGAGTTTTCCGACTGCCTTTCTCACCAAGTTTTAAGATGATTTAGCCGAAAAGGAGGCCTCTTTCTGACCTGCACTTGACCTAATTTTCGAATTCGATCGGGGTTTCGTGTAGACAAAAAATCTTACATAGTTTCAAGATATTTAAGTAAAAAATGTGGCCTCTAGAGTTCACATAAGATTCGTCTAAATTTAACCAATTGCCCGTATTTTTGACATCACTGGTCCTAATGTTCAATGCATCCAAGATATCATGTAAACCTACATTCTTACAAGATATTTGAGCCAAACATTCGGCCTCTAGACTGCACATAGAGGTTTCCTCAAATTTGACCATATTAACTCATTTCTGACCCAACTTTAATCGGTTTTAAGCTTGATCGAGATTGTATGTAGACAAACATTCTGACCAAATTTTAAAACATTTGAGCCAAAAGATTTGACTTCGACAGCGCAAAAATGTTTTTTTCATAGGTTCAATTTTACCTCCACGTGACCAACTCGCGTTTGAGGAATCATATAAAAAACATTCTAACCACGTTTCAAGATTTATGAGGCGCTAATGTGGGTTCTACAGTTCACACAGGGTTTTCTTTCTAAAATTTGACTCATGGACCTCATCTTTGATGCTAGTTAAACGTAAACAAACATTCTGGCCTACTTCAAGACATTTGAATCAAATTGTGGTCTGTAGAGAGAACACAAGGTTTTTTTTAATATATTGACCTCCTGAGCTTATTTTTTTACCCTCACTTGACTCCGTTACTGAGTTGTCTGATGTCTCTTTCAGACAAACACTCTAGACGTTTGAGCCTCTAGAGTACATTCAAGATTTTGTCAGACTCATGACGGACAGACGTCACAGCGTCAACACCTTTTGCACTTCATAGTAAGGTGAACTAAATAAATACTCCCTTGATAATAAAAAGATGTGAGTGGTCATTGAATATCGAATATATATGTAATACGCAGTAAGTGATTTGTATTCAAAAACATCTAACGAGGTTTTGGGTATTGATAATTGTCGAGGCTCTGCCGAGACAATTATCAATTCTCACTACCGAGTTAGATGTTTTTCATTCAATACACTAAGTACGTATTATATTTATCTTATACCATCCATTTGCCTTGTTTTCGTCGTTGTTTGTTGCAGAAATAGAAGTTTTAAAAAATAACCGCATTATGACATTGTTCTAAAAATATCCATATGATTTCATAGAATATATCATATTGGATGTTTTCACGCGGATACTTGTATAGTAATAAGATAAATAATTAACAAGTTATCTTTAAATAGATGCAAAACGTATCTGTTAGATGACAAGTTTAATAAAATCGGTATTTTGTGATCATCTATTTGTTTTTTATATTCGTATTATGACAAGCATTTTTGTGATAAATCGGTACAATTCCAGAAAATTAACCATTCAAGTTAAACAAGCTAAACATATAATGCTATTTGTGAATTGGAGTCATCATATACATTATGTCGTTACTTTTACATCGAAAATATACACAAAGAAAAAAGTATTTCAACATCTAAATGTATGTATATACGAACTTAAGTTCAATAAAGGCAGAACATGAATCCCATCGAATATTTATTGGACAATCTTGGTCTTAAACTAATCGAACTTTTACCTCCCATTCAAAATCTTGCTCAGTTGTAACAGATGTGCAACAATAAACACCATGTTCATATCTTACATCTGATCCAGGGTATTAGGAGGGAAGTGGGTGCCGTTATTTTAGTTACTTTCGCATATACATGAAATTGGCTGTGCAGTAAGTGTGTGGATCACTCTTGGTAAAAAGACAATAACCAGGTTGGAATTCAATATAGCACATTCGATGCAGCCATAGTTTATCGTGTACGAATAATTGATTAAAACACATTCTTTTTATCATCGCCATATAGTGCATGAAATGGCAGAACTGAGAAGAAAAGTCTTGTTTTTCAGTTTTATTACCAATAATAAGATTCACTGAAAATCATTTCCCTTGCATAAATTACGTAAAGTTGACACGGTTCTTTTTTGTTAAAAACTACTTCGGTAAAAATCAGATTTTGCAATACTTTTTTCTTTGTGTATAAAACGTTGCTATACATTCTTAGCTCTTTTGCATAGTCATTAGTGTAATATCACCCATGTCTTATAAAAAGTATTCAACGGGATTATTTCACTCCTGCGACGAAGGTCATATTAAAATTTAAATTAACGTTTGTCTCTGTTCTAGGATGGAATTTCGTACTATCGTTCCCATGGTGCTATATGTTGCCTGTCGCCTACTGAATGTATCCAATGGACAATGTATGAGCATAAGATGGTGGTGGTGTGGCGGTCAATGTAATGTTGGAGCCAGGTCTGGTCACTGTGGTTGGGGAGGTTTTCTAGGGGCATTTTGTGTGTAAGTGTTTATCAATGTACATATATAATACGTACTTAGTCTTTTGTATGAGAAAAAATATCTAACGAGGTTGAGAGAATTGAAATTATCAAATCCCAAAACCGAGTTAGATATTTTTTCATACAATACACTAAGTATGTTTTATATTTATCTTATAACCTCTATTAGCATTGTTTTCATCGATGTTTCTAACTGAAAAAGAAAGTTTCTAAAAATAACCGCATTATATCATTGTTCTAAAAATAACTATTGTTAAAAGAAATATCATACGGGATGTTATCATACAGATATTTGTATAGTTAAAAGATAAAAATGTATAGATCCATAAGTTTTAGTGAGTGATCAAAGGTCAGTTTTGTCTAAACCTGTATAGACAAAATTGACCCTTGATCACTCACTCTTAATTGCGGAACTATACGCCTAAGTGTCAAAGCAAACAGTCGCCATCTTAGATTACAAAGTTTCGACCATCCAAGAATAATCAAAATAGTATTTAATGGTATCGGAATCAATACATTTTCGTGAATTTTGAATGGCTAAAAGATTGGTTTTATTCCACGATGAAAAAAATGATTTTTGCAGCTATTAATAAGAATGCGCGCAAAGTGGTCTCGCGAGAAGTCTGTCTTATTATGAAGATTTTTTTCCAATAATTTCAAAGCAGTCTGCAACGTTTTACCATCCTGAACGTATGAAAGGCAATGCCCTACAACCGTATACCGTAAAAAGCGGATTTTTCAGCTGAACCTTCGCTGGATTACCACACAAATTCTCTTCAAGCAATCGGGTTTTCAGAAAGGCAGCAGATGAATTTTATAACACGACCGAGGTCGAGGAAATGAAATAAACCTGTTGAATATTTTCGATTTTACACGGATGTTATTACACAAGTAGGATAACTATGCTAAATGATCTGTAAAGCAACGTTATAGTTTCGTTTCGAAAATAACGTCATAATACGTTTGATGACGTCAATTCGAAAACGGCGTTACATATTTGGCGAAATAACTTGAGCTCATAAATATCTGAAATTTCCTCGATTTATTGCGAAAAATCAGGTCATTTTATAATTTGAATATCAAATTCATATTCATAAAATACCAAATTCATTTAACTAGATAAAAACTCGGCGCAGCCTCGTTTTTATCTGTTAATAGAATAATCGTTTAATAAATTCGATATTCAATGAACACTTATTCAATATCCTCTATACATTGAAGTTAAATCTTTTATTTTTGGCATATTTTAGTGTTTGGTCTTATCCAGCTTTTTGAAAGATTGATACCACTATATCAATGTTATGCAAAAATATCATTTTTTATATTGTAAAAAATAATTCTTTTTAACTCAAGCATACAAGACAGTTTTGTATTAAAAGAATCTTTTGTAATATACATTTTCTCAATTGCACTTTTACAGGTGTTATCTCAAACAAGAATCAGTTAAGAGAAATTTCCTGGCTGAGATGTTAAACCTGAAAGAGGCTCCAGCTAGTCAAAGTTTTCAAGCCAAGATTTCTTTAGAAGAATATGTTCCAGATTTTCCGAATTCCCTTTCTGATATGCCAACAGTAGTTCGTCGCAGTTTCCAAGCCATTTTGCCGACTTTGAAAAATTCTCCGGATAATTCAATCTACCTAACTGAAACTTTGAAAGAAAAGGGTTTCTCTGCTGCTAGAAATTTTCGAGATGAGATTTCAAAGTTGATGCTGTGGTCCAGACAAAAAGAAGCTTTCGACAATTAAACACACGTTTCAAAGTCTGACATACTAACTAAGTTAACATAAGCAATACCGATGACTCATCGAGAAATAGTTGTAAGTGCATCTTACTCTATAGGCAATTACAACTGTTTCGTGCTGAGCCATTGATATGCTTTTAGGTTGATTATCGAGAATTAACTGCAGATTATCACTAAATTATATCACCGCCAAACCAGTGAATATACCAAGGCATGTTAATCTACATTCACGCTAATTAACGTAATCAAAGCGGAGCCTGGTAAAAGAATAGCGCGATGATTTTTACCTTGTGCAGTTAAAAACATTGTAAAATTGACATAATTAATGATTTTGGAATGAACTTGAGTGATTGTGATGAGTGAGTTTTGAGTGAATTTAATGGGAGGTAATCCAATATCGCAAATTTTGTTCACGATGAACAAAATTGGCGATATTGATTACAACCCTTTTATAAAATATGCATACTAGTTCTATGGATAGCTTCATATTTCTACAAGAACCTATTGGAGGCTTACAATTTCAATTTTACGAGTGAAATCGCGATTTGTCTCTATCCACATTTATTCTGAATGACGTTGTTGATCTAATGGGTTTCCAATGGGTTTGAGCGTTTTGAGTGGTTTGAATGAGTGTTTGGAATGAATAAATGGAGCGCTGAGTGAGCGATTTCGAATGGTTTTGATTCAGATGAATGTCAATTTCACGATGTAACTAACTGTAACAACGTGTAATATGACGCTATGTAAACAAAGTGCTCTAGGATTAAATACTTAAAGCCTCAAATCCTGTGCTTGAATTTATCGGTATAACATAGTATCCAACTGGATTCCCGTGATTCTCACGTTAGACGAAAAGTGACCCTTTGCAAATTATGAAAGTATAGACCCCGATTCCGACTGCTGGGACTGTAAAAGCTAAGCAGGCCCGGGCCACCGACAAAGTGCAGTTGTTAGCGCGTCGGACTAACAATTGGGAGATCACGGGTTCTATCCCCGACGGCGGAACACATCCTTTTCTACTATTTAACTTTCGCCAATGGTTCGATAATCGAAGAAATATGTGGGATAGGGGCGAAGGCTAGGAAAGGATGTAGTTGTTGTACTGGTGTGAGCATTGGCCGAAACCCATCGTTTAGTGCTCCAGCTGCCGCTATATAACTGAAAGATTCTCGAACTCCATTCAAACAAACAAACTACTTTTTCTTTAACATATAACGTTCTGAATCTGGAAAAGTGACCAGAGGTACAGATAAGATGGGATGCACCATTATAAAATCTTTGCGTCTCAATGAAGCCCTATTTTGTGGGTACTCATTCGAATTGTCTTTACAAGACAATTCGAATGAGCACCCACAATATAGGATTTGTGAAAATATTGTCGACATACTTACATGCCGCTAGAAGTCTGTCTCAATATGAAGAAATTCTACTGGTTTTGCTACATGATATCAAATAATCAGTATTAAATCATTATAAGATATGAAGATAGTATTTTTAATTTCATGGAGGTATGAAACTAAATACATAATCACACTCATCAACTCTTAATCAGGTGGCAAAATCTATTCAACATTCTTCATCAAAACGCCCGAAGTTGGGCGCAAGATAAAGGCTTTGAGATCGAATTTGAGACTCTGCGTTGTCTTTTTTATTTGTATTACTTTATCCACACGTTACCAATTTTTATTTCAAGAACTCCCATCAAAGCCGTTTGTACTTCTTTGTCGTATGACATGTTATTTTCACTATATGCATTGTTTGTCGGTTGTTAAAACATATTTAAAACTCAGAATGGGCTACAAGCTAGATCTAGCCGGTAATGACATCCTGTGCTAAGAATGTTCATAGTGTTGGGATAGGAAAATACGTCAGTATTTTAAAAACCAAATGTAGAAGATCGAAATCCAATAGTCTGTACTATCATTGAGTCACAATCGAATACAGTGCCTATAGAACTTTGACCTTTATAATTATTGAAGAACTTTTCAAAATCAAGACTTTGCAGGAGAATCAACATCAAAAGTTTAGTGTCCGTACGTTTTCTACCATCAGAATATATGCGGAAAGTACGGACACTTTACTTGTTTGTAATTATCTTAAGATATGCTTTGCAATCAGACATGAATTCAATAAGTTAACGATCGACCATTAAATTATAATAGTAATAAATAAAGAACCTAGAGGAAAAGAAGTTGTTGATACCCGAGTTTTGTGATCAAATTTTGGAATCGCACTGTTCCCGCTTTTTAAAGTTTCCTGTAGGCACGAGAGAAAGAATAGGCTCGTTAATTGTGATCATGAAAACTGATATTCGTATGTTTCGATACAGAGTTCATGTTACCAAATAGAAAGTAGGTAAGCTATTCCAAGTATAGGGCCTGAAACCCGACAAAGTTCCTTTGAATGTCATTAAAAGTTATTTGAAAACTTTAACTGTCCGTACTTACCCGCCCGTCCGCACTTACCCGCCCGTCCGCATACCCGCCCGTCCGTACTTACCCGCCCGTCCGTACTTACCAGCCCGTCCGCATACCCGCCCGTCCGTACTTACCCGCCCGGCCGCATACCCGCCCGTCCGTACTTACCCGGTTTGTCCATTCTTCACGCTACCAGGTAAAGAAAGGAAATGGAGAAATAAATTGTGTTCAAAGTTGATACCTTTGTTACCACGTTTGTATGTTTTTTTTTGTGTGTGTGTGATTGTATACATGTCTTATATGTAAGTTGGCAATGAGCAATATAGGTAGTCACATCTTGCAATTGACATTCATCTCAATCAAAAAAAATTCTAGATCGCTCACTCAGCGCTCCATTCATTCATTCCAAACACTCGCTCAAATCATTCAAAAACGCTCGAACCCATTGAAAAGTATAGAATCATAAACGCCATTCAAATTAACTTTTGATAGAGAAAAATCGCGATTTCACTGACATACTTCAAGTTGTTAGCGTCTAATAGGTTCTTGAATGCATTTTTATTAAAGGGAAGTAATCATTATCGTTCATTTTGTTCATCCTGAACAAAATTTGCGATATAGGATTACCTTCCTTGAAATTCATTCAAAACTCGCCTCCCCATACTTATTCATTTTCATTACAAAATTATTCATAAATTATTCATGTTGTCAATTTCAGAATGTTGTAAACTGTACATCGCTAATGTTACTCGTTTGTACAAACACGACTATAAATAGATTTTTGTATCTTGTATTCTGCGTTATTAATGAACTGACAGGGCGGAGCTTAGCCGTGACGTAATTTGGCGAGTTTACTTTTCAATAGTTTGGGTTCTTTCAAAAGTTAGCCGACATTTATCGTGCATGCGTGTAAATAACTGTATCTTAAAACCATAAGGATACACGTGCTAAGCTAAAGTGACCACATTTCATCGCTTGGTTACCAAATCTTGTAACTTCAGTTAGAATAAGCTGAAGTTACGAGGGTTTGGTTGCCAACTTTCGATTTTCAACTATAGACCTGCAATTTCAAGTGAGTGATCAAAGATCAATTTTACATTGAAAATGAAAGGAGATAACGGTTTCTCGGACCTCACTCTTTCTTGCGGAACTATACCTATTAAACTTAGTAATTATAAATGAAAGCTGATTTACCTTAAATGCAATGAACCGATACTTAGGCCCCGCCCTGCCAGGGCATTAATCTACGTTTCGATTAACGTTGAAAGTCATGTCTCTGATTGACCTCAATCTTTTTTATCAAATATTCCTTTAATGAAATTCCAAGGTTTCCCCTTTTAGCGTAGCGGGGCATAACTATGTTTTTTTTCATATAAATAGAAACGAAACGCTATGACGGTTAAGGTCGTTTTTGTTAGATTCCCGTGTCATGTTTTCGATATAGGTAAAAACAAGTCTAAATAACTCATTAAAAGGTAACAATTTACCTTTCAATCGCAATGTTTACTCACTAGATTTACTTTCATAATTGAAGTGAAGGGATAAGGTCAAATTCCTATCACATGTGTTTTTTTTTTAATTTACCTGACGTACCTTTTGTAATAGACTGAAACCCTATTATACTTTTAGGGATATACTCCGGACAAGATTCAAGTCTGAAAAACAACAAAGGGCAATAACTCAAAAAATAGTCAAGGTAGAGTTATGGTTCTTGTGCACTGCACTCCCCCTTGGTGAGATCTATACACCCATGAAGTTTCATGATCCTAGCTGTTATACTTTAAGAGATATACTCCGGACAAGATTCAAGTCTGAAAAACAACAAAGGGCAATAACTCAAAAAATAGTCAAGGTAGAGTTATGGTTCTTGTGCACTGCACTCCCCCTTGGTGAGATCTATAAACCCATGCAGTTTCATGATCCTAGCTATTGTACTTTAAGAGATATACTCCGGACAAGATTCTAGTATGAAAAACAACAAAGGGCAATAACTCAAAAAATAGGCCAGGTAGAGTTATGGTTCTTGTGCACTGCACTCCCCCTTGGTGAGATCTATACACCCATGCAGTTTCATGATCCTAGCTATTATACTTTAAGAGATATACTCCGGACAAGATTCAAGTCTGAAAAACAACAAAGGGCAATAACTCAAAAAATAGTCAAGGTAGAGTTATGGTTCTTGTGCACTGCACTCCCCCTTGGTGAGATCTATAAACCCATGAAGTTTCATGATCCTAGCTATTGTACTCTTAGGGATATACTCCGGACAAGATTCTAGTTTGAAAAACAACAAAGGGCAATAACTCAATATATAGGCCAGGTAGAGTTATGGTTCTTGTGCACTGCACTCCCCCTTCGTGAGATCTATACATCCATGAAGTTTCATGATCCTAGTTATTATACTCTAAGAGATACACTCCGGACAAGATTCAAGTCTGAAAAACAACAAAGGGCAATAACTCAAAAAATAGTCAAGGTAGAGTTATGGTTCTTGTGCACTGCACTCCCCCTTGGTGAGATCTATACACCCATGAAGTTTCATGATACTAGCTATTATACTTTTAGAGATATACTCCGGACAAGATTCAAGTCTGAAAAACAACAAAGGGCAATAACTCAAAAAATAGGCCAGGTAGAGTTATGGTTCTTGTGCACTGCACTCCGCAATGATGAGAAGAATATAATTGCCAAGTTTGAAGTCCATCGGACTTTAAGTGACAGAGTTATGCTCCGGACAAAGAAGTGGACGCCGCCGGACGCCCGCCCGCCCCGACGGGCGTATAAAAACGGAAACTATCCACTACCACCATTTTTTAACTTCCGGCAAAAATGTAAACAAGTTGAGAAGATGAAGTTCGAGGCCTGTTTCACTGTTTTACTGCTGTCATGGTATCTCTTTCGTATTATCAATGATCCTGCTACCACATATGATAGCAATGCTGGGCATTGTGTATTGATTAGTCAACCTTTGAGGAACATAAGTAACTCTGTAACTGTCTTGACAAAACAACTTGGTAACAAACCAGTCACCCACAGGTATAACAAACAAATGCGGGATATTGCTACTCCAGAAGTACACATCTGTATTTAGCTTTTCTATTATTAGCCCACTCAAAGGATATAGAAACAAACCCTGGACCTAAACAACGTAAATGGTCATGCCAGATTTGCAACAAAACAGTCTCCTGGCAACAGAAAGGGGTTGCCTGTGATGATTGTAACAGGTGGTACCACACAGATTGCATGGGAATGCACGATGCGGTTTACACAGCCTTGAACAACATTTCATGGCACTGTGACAATTGTGGCATGCCCCAATTCAATACCTTACTTTTTGAATCCATTAGTCTTGAAACAAGCAATAGCTTTTCATCCTTGAACTCTGACACCACATATTTATCTGAAACAAGTTTCACCAATGAAGCCCCTCAGAAAACGTCATCACCAATTCAAGCACAGAAAGGAAAGGCCAAAAGTAGGAACTTGAAGGTACTAACAGTGAACTTCCAGTCTGCAAGAAACAAAGCGGCCGAGATTGGAAACCTTATTGACTATGCAGACCCAGATATTATCCTTGGAAATGAAACATGGCTGAACTCTTACATCCACTCTGCTGAGATATTTCCCCCCACATATGAAGTATTGCGCAAAGACAGAGCAGATGGCTATGGAGGAGTTCTTATTGCAGTCAAGAATTGCTTTACAGTAGAACAAATTAACATCCAGACAAATGTAGAGGCTATCTTTGCAAAATTAACTCTTGAAGGAAAAAATCCTTAATAATAGGGAGTCTATACAGAACACCGAATAATAATATAAACTATATCGAAGACATATGCCATCTAACCCGGGATATAAATAGACTATACCTAAAAGATGTTACATGGTTAGGAGGGGACCTAAACCTCCCAGATATCAAATGGAATAGCAACACCATCGAAGGCTGCAAATATCCTCAGGCTATTAATTCTATTTTTCTACAAACTTTAGACGAATGCAATCTCATTCAGACTGTGGATTTCCCCACTAGACAAGAAAATACATCGGATATCTTCCTAACAAACAGACCCTCACTTGTAAACAAGTGTACATCCATTCCTGGGTTAGGAGATCATGACATAGTTTACATAGACACACATGCAACACCAACAAGATGCAAACCAACCTGTCGAAAAATCTACTTGTGGAAAAGACCAGACATGCTAGGGTTGAAGTCCAGTGATTTTGAATTCCAGAAAGCTTTCTTGAAAAAATATACAACAACAACAAAACCTCCAGTAGAGAAGATGTGGCAAGAAATAAAAGCTACCCTATTGAAAATACTCAACAGAAATGTCCCAACCAAAACAGCCTCTACTAGGTTCAACCAACCATGGATAGACAGAAACATAAAAAGACTTACCCGTCGAAAGAAAAAAAGCTTTATAAAAGCCAGAAAAACCAAGAATATTGCAGACATAAATAAATACAAGAAGTTAAAAAAAGATTCCCAGATGGCATGCAAATCTGCATTCAACAAGTATGTTCAAAATCTCGTGGACCCAGATTCTAGTGAAAACCCTAAAAAATTCTGGACTTACATTAATAGCAAAAAGTGTGACAGCAATGGTGTAAGACCCCTGAAAGGAAGTGACGGATTAACTTACACAGATAACAGATCTAAAGCAAATATCCTGAATCAGCAGTTTTGCTCTGTATTCAATCAAAATGAATCATCAATGGAAATGAAGGACAAAGGTCCGAGCCCATACCCGAATATGCCAGAAATCAACATAACCACAGCTGGAGTAGAGAAGCTTCTTAACAACCTTAAACCACATAAAGAAAGCGGTCCGGATGAAATACCAACTCGACTACTAAGAGAACTAGCACAAGAAATCAGTCCGATATTTACTGTACTCTTTCAAACATCATGTTGTACCAATCTTCAAGAAGGGAGAGAAAAACAAGGCTTCCAATTACAGACCAGTTTCCTTAACATCTGTAACTTGTAAAGTGCTGGAGCATATCATTGCTAATCTATAATGAAGTTTCTTGACACAAACCAGATATTGACAGATGCACAACACGGGTTCAGGAAAAAACGATCATGTGAATCACAGCTAATTCTCACGATACAAGACCTTGAAAAAAACATGGACAATAAAGAACAAACAGATGTTATCTTGCTAGACTTTTCGAAAGCCTTCGATAAGGTCCCCCGCCTCAGGCTATTGTACAAGCTCCAATTCTATGGTATTCAAGGATCAACCTATCATTGGATAAAGGATTTTTTAAGTTCTAGGAGTCAACAGGTCGTCCTAGAGGGATCTACATCTACCACTTCGAAAGTCCTATCTGGAGTACCCTAGGGAAGTGTTCTTGGACCACTCCTATTTCTCCTATTCATAAATGATCTACCAGCATGTGTTTCAAGTAAATCAACTGTAAGACTTTTTGCCGATGACTGCATCTTATATAAAAAATCCACAAAACTGAAGTTGCAACGTCCCTACAGAAAGACCTTGACGAACTTCAGGAATGGGAAGCAGATTGGCTTATGGAATTTCACCCCAAAAAGTGTCAAGTGATCCACGTCATAAATAAGAAAAGATTGATCAATCACCCATATACAATACATGGACACACCTTGGACTCAACAGACTCAGCAAAATACTTAGGACTAACGATCCACAAATCTCTCTCATGGAAAGAGCACATGGACTCTACCATTAAAAAAGCCAATAACACACGAGCATTCATAGCCAGGAACACCTACCAGTGCCCAAAAGCAACTAAAGATCTGTGCTACAAAACTTTTATACGCCCGATTGTCGAGTATGGAAGCGTGATTTTGGATCCAGTTACAACAAGCATTCTGAAGTATTGCATGGCAATACCAAGTCCCCTACCGGATTTATATATATATCCGTAGAGCAGTATCTTTTTTGGGTGGTAAAGGTATTACTACCTCTCCAATATATTACAGTTATAACAGATTTTATGTATCAGCTCAATATCTCCAAGGATAAAGATATTAAAATCAGGATATTTCCTGGTAATTTTCTAAGTCCAGCATCCGTATCTTCGACAAAAATCAATGGACCAGAACCAAATTCAAACTTGATCTGTAACTCATTGATGCAGACTCACATACCAAAAATCAGCTCAATATCTCCAAGGGTTCAGAAAAAAAATCCGGAAAACTGAAATTTCCAGGTAATTTTCTAAGTCCAGCATCCGTATCTTCCACAAAAATCAATGGACCGGAACTAAACTCAAACTTGATCTGTAACTCATTGATGCAGACTCACATACCAAAAATCAGCTCAATAATCTCCAAGGGTTAAGAAAAAAAGTCTGGAAAACTGAAATTTCCAGGTAATTTTCTAAGTCCAGCATCCGTATCTTCCACAAAATTCAATGGACCAGAACCAAACTCTAACTTGTTCTTTACCTCATTGATGTGGACTCACATACCAAAAATCAGCTCAATATCTCCAAGGGTTAAGAAAAAAAGTCTGGAAAACTGAAATTTCCTGGTAATTTTCTAAGTCCAGCATCAACATCTTCCACAAAAATCATTGGACCGGAACCAAATTCAAACTTGATCTGTAACTCATTGATGCAGACTCACATACCAAAAATCAGCTCAATATCTCCAAGGGTTCAGAAAAAAAAAATCCGGAAAACTGAAAATTCCTGGTAATTTCCTAAGTCCAGTATCCGTATCTTCCACAAAAATTAATGGACCGGAACCAAACTCAAACTTGTTCTTTAACTCATTGATGCAGACTCACATACCAAAAATCAGATCAATATCGCCAAGGGTTAAGAAAAAAAGTCCGGAAAACTGAAATTTCCTGGTAATTTCTAAGTCCAGCATCCGTATCTTCCACAAAAATCAATGGATCGGAACCAAACTCGAACTTGATCTGTAACTCATTGATGCGGACTCACATACAAAAAATCAGCTCAATATCTCTAAGGGTTAAGAAAAAAAGTCCGGAAAACTGAAATCCGGACTGACAGACGGACGGACAGACGGACAGACTGACAGACGGACAGACGGACGGAGCGCAAACCTATAGTCCCCTTCGGCTTTCGCCGGTAGGGGACTAAAAAACTATATTGACAAGCTGGAAATGGTACAAAGAAGATCAGCAAGATACGTAACTGGAAATTACCACAGAACAATCAGTGTCACACAGTTAATGCATGACCTACAATGGCAATCACTACTGGAGAGAAGAGCCATAGCCAGGACAACAATGGTATACCGTATCGTACACCAATTGGTAGATATTCCACAGTCCTATCTGAAACCAACCACTACGAGAAGGGGTCATTCACAGAGATTCCATCTACCCTTCGCAAGAACACAAGTCTACCAATCATCTTTTTTTCCGGCAAGCATACGCCTTTGGAACGTTCTACCTCAGACAGTAATAGACAGTGCTTCCCTCGACATATTCAGGTCTAGGGTGCAGGCGGCCGAACTCAACTAGCATTGTACCACACAGTTTTTAAATGCACTGTAAATAGAAAATTTTATCAGTTCTGATTATGGAATCTTTTAATCAGCACCAGAAGTTCTCGTTTCCGCACATGTACATAGCATGGTAAGATGATACGCCAGAGTGCGGCCTGTACCAGAAGAAGAAGAAGGTTTAACAGTATTGAAGAGAGGTCAGAGGTATTAAAACGTAAGAACTGTTTAAGAAACTCAGAATCATACAAACACGTGTATATAAAGCCATGCAAGACCTACGCAGAACGTCTCATTGAGCATAATGCTCGTACACTGACCCGTGGATTACCGTAAGTGTGCGCGCTATAGACGCTGATGTAATTTCAGTCTGTGAAACCCACTTAATTGGCAACACATCTAAAGAAATTGAAGGGTTTAAATGGTTTGAATCAAATAGACTCGAAATACATAGGACAGCACCTACAGGTTCGGGTGGTGTACGATTATTAGTGAAACATAGGGTTTTTGAAGATTTTGAAGTAGAGGTCATTGATAGGTCGTTTGAAGGAATATTAGGACTAAGATTTAAACATAAACAACCGGACTATACACTAATCGTATTTACATGCTATTTACCACCAGAAACATCAGTCTGGGGAAGAAATGCGCAGCAGTTCTATGCGCACTTGCTTACGCAGGTTTATTTGCAAGAAGATGCTGATTCTTTCATCATTGCAGGGGACTTAAACAGTAGATTAGGTAATCTACAAGATTTCAGTGATAGTGACACTTTACCTCTGCGAGTACCACTCGATCTTACCAGTAACAAACATGGCCGAGACTTTCAAGACTTTTTTATTCACTCAAAATTCTGTGTTCTAAACGGACGATACGATAATGATAATTATACATGTATATCTCAAAAAGGATCTTCGGTTGTAGACTATATGTGCGTTCCTCATGATATACTCAATCAGTGTAAGTCGTTTCAAGTTATGGCAGCCAGCTCAATAATTGACGATAATAATCTCTGTGAGCAACTGGTGGATCGATCACGCGCTCCAGATCATAGCATTCTCGTATTATTGCTACAAATGAAGGGAGACTACTCGTCTAACTACAATAGGAATAAATACAATGATAACCTCCCTTCCATAAGGAAATATAAACTGAACAAACTCCCTGATGATTTTATGGATAGTGAATTAACGAGATTAGCCTTAGTTGAACTCATTTCTAGAATAGAACATTCTCGTGAAACTCAACAGAATATAGACAATTTATACACCGACTTTTGTAGAACTATTGAAAACGAGTTGGAGAATAGGGTTCCCAGAGATAATGTAACACCGGGAACAAGTAAGCGTTCTAAAGTTAGCAGACCTTATTGGAATGATACATTATCGGATATATGGCAAGAAATGCACCAAGCAGAGCAAGTCTTTTTAAATTGTAAGGGACCTAAAAGGACCAGAGAACATAAACGCTTTTCATTCAAAACTGTACGATCGAAATTCGATAGATATCTCCGCAGAACAGAGAGGGCATATAGACAATCAGAGGCAATTGATCTAGAAAATATGTCTTCTAGCAATCCTAATGTATTCTGCGACAAGATAAATTCGCTCGGACCAAAGAGGAAAGTACATCAAATCTCAAATGAGATCATAACCGATGATGGTCGAATTGTTAATAACCAAAGAGCTGTCTTCGATAAATGGAAAAATGACTTTCAGAACCTATACAATCCACCGAATGAAAATGACTTCGATGACATTCATTATGGTAGATGCAAAATGCACAAACAAATGCTTGAGCTCAATATGTTAGACCCATTGTATTCCTCGAATCAAGAGTTAAATGAAAATATCACTGTGGAGGAAATTAGCCACCTGATCATGAAAGGTAATTCTAAATCAGCAACATGTATAGTGCGGTTTTATTGACTTGAATCTGACCCTTGCTACTAAGATGAATTAAAATCTGATTATTCCTTCTCGGCTTTGCACGTGCTTTCATAGGAATGAATAACAAACGACATTGAATGTATTATACATTTTGTTAATTGATAAAATATATCGGTAATTGTTATTTAAGCATTTTGTCCACAGAGGTCAAAGTCGGGTCAAATTAACCAGGCTATATAGACTGTATTTCAAACGCTTTTCTTAAATTTCCATAAGCAATCAGTATCTTATGTGACTTCTTTCAACTTGTATTCGATACGGCCATTATACCAAGTATTTGGAGGAAAGCTATAATTTTTCCTATCTTGAAAGGCAATGACTCTGACCAACGTCTTCCGCTAAACTACAGAGGAATAAGTCTATTATCATGATTGTGTAAATTATATACGGGACTTCTGAATAAACGTATAATAAGTCACCTTGAAGCTGGTAGCATCCTCGCCGAAGAACAAAATGGTTTTAGACGTAATCGGTCATGTGAAGACCATATTTTCACCCTAAACAGCATATTAAAAAACAATTCACAAACATTTGCTGCTTTCATTGATCTGAAAAAAGCGTTTGACTGTATTGATCGTGATTTATTACTATATAAACTGTTGTTAAACGGAATTGGCGGCAAATTATATAGCTCTGTGAAATCCTTATATAGTAACACTTCAGCGTGTCTACGAATCAACGGAAAAACTACGGATTGGTTCAAGTGTGAGAAGGGTGTAGTTCAAGGCGACAGTGCGTCGCCGACACTATTTAAAATCTACATTAATGACCTCGTTCAAAAAGTAAACAATTTGAACGCGGGAATCGAGCTGGGGAATACAAAAATATCACTTTAGTCCGGCAGAAATATGGCATATTTTAGCTGAACCTGGAAGTAGGGTTCAAAGTTTTTTTCTTGACTGATTCTTGTAGCCAATGCCTACCCCAATCAGAATCCGGTTGATGACATCTTGTCATCATTGAGCATTTCGCAAAAATCGAGATGGCAGCCAGGACGATCAAAAGTCAAGACAACGGCTCCGTAAATTACTCTCTTTGAACTATAAAACCTGTTTGAGTGGGCATTATCTTGTTAATATATTAACCTGAAGCTATTTAACAAATAAAAGCAAATTATGGCTTTAGTTATGAGTATGGTAATCAAGATGGCAGCCAAATCAAATTTTGATTTTTTTTCTTTCTTTTTTTTAAGTAATTCCCGATTTATGCGAGATATAAGAATCTTAGACATGTGTTTTAGAATGTTCTAAATTAATTTTTTTAAGCTTGTTTATGACTTCAAAATATCTGACTTGTTCCACCTCTCATCTAGTGTTATGAAAACCCTTAGTTTGAAGATGGCAACCAGGAAACACATGATTTTTATTTCATGCTTAAAGTTTGCAATGTTTCTAACAGTTAACTATTTTGGAGTAGCTAAGGTCTAACCTATCAAAAATCTGGATGATGATGCATTTTGATCATGGAATAGTTTTAAAAAACTGAGATGGCAGCCAGGACCACTGAAAATATACCTGTACTTGCTACTAAACAATTCATCTAAATTTCGTATCTAATTTAACTGATAAGATGCTAATTTGAGAATAAGTATAGAGTTGTCAAGGTGGCTGCCAAATGGAACTAGAAAGCCATGAATGGCTTGAGTCGCTCCCCATGCTTGGAATTCTTGTAATAACAAATCAAAGGTTTTACTAGAATTTTAAATATTTTTGGTTCTACTGATGTTGAAAATGATTTTCAAAAGTTCAGCCATGTAACATATAGAGAAATGACATCTTCCAATAAAAGACCAATCCAATCACAATAATATTTTGCTTCATGACAATGGGTCACCAAAGGATCATACCAATGAAGTTTGATTGATATCCATCAGTTACATTCTCAGAAAAATGATTTTCAAAGTGTCCACTATATAACATTGAGAAATCACATCCGCCCATAATATACATATTTTCCATCCAATCACAATAATTTTTGGTATACTGATAAAGGGTCACTCAAGGATCATTCCAATGAAGTTTGGTTGATATCCATCATCTACATTCTTAGAAAATGATTTTGAAAGGTTCCACTATATAACATATAGAGAAATGACCTCTGCCCATAAAATAGGAATTTTTCATCCGATCACAATAAATTTTGGTAGACTGATAAAGGGTAATTCAAGAACTATTCTAGTGAAATTTGGTTGATATCTATCAGTAATGTTCTGAGAAAATGATTTTGAAAATTTGCCACTATAAAACATAGAGAAATGACCTCCATCAATAAAATATGTATTTTTGGTCTGATCACAATAATGTTTAGTAGACTGATATATGCTCACTAAAGGCTAATTCCAGTGATATTTGGTTGCTATGCATCACTTACATACTGAGGAATTGATTTTCAAAGTTTCGGCAATATAACATATATAGGAATGACCTCCGCCCTTAAAATACATATTTTACATCCAATCACAATAATTTTTTGTAGACTGTAAAATTTAATTAGAATATGGGAAAAGTCACTTTTAACCATATTTGGAAATTAGCCGAGCCCATTAAATCCATGTTTTTTCTTTGAATCAAAATTTCTTGAACAACTTTGAAAGAGGGTCACCCAAGGATCATTCCTGTGAAATTTGGTTGAATTTCATATGATTGTTGCTGAGGAGAAGATTTTTAAAGAAAGGGTTAACGACCGGACGCACGGACGCACAACGGATACAACGCCATGACAATAGCCCTGGTGGCTTTCAGCAGTGGAGCTAATAACTGCTTGATTACTAGTGTAAATAAAGTGTATATGATTTTGTAAAAAATTGAAGATACAACTAAAACAATTTCAGACAAGTAAATCGGTTTATGATGCTATTGATCTGCTGCCTGAGCAAAATACTGTTCTTACAGTGAAATACAGTTTGGCAGTCTAGATGGTCTGTTAAGAGAGTTTATGAATGATAACTTTGTGTACCTTAATGATAAGCATGAGAATATGATGATCTCTTTTTCCTATAGCAAAATCTTATCTGCTAAAAATATGTTCAGATGTAAAGTATTAAAGCATCTTATTTTGCTGTTTTTCCAGTTATTATCAAATTTATTTGAACCATTGCGACAATGTAAGTGATTTGTTGACAAAAACATATTTGTATATAGTTAATATATGGTTTCGACATATCCACTATGTTTTTAAAGGACCCATTAGCTTGCTCATAAAAATTTGGCGTTTTAAAAAATAATTGAGTCAATAAAAGTACGGTCTCTGAGAGTATGAAAGTGTAACATTGTAGATAGCAAATTTTAAGGACATAGCATAAAAGTGACCCCAACATAGGTATGGTGGAGGATTTACTGAGACACGTATTCAGTTTTATTTTTCATTACATGCAACGTAATGTAAGAAACCAATTATTTCTAGTCTTCCATGTGATTTGAACCTGAAGCGACATGTTTAGGTCCATCAGAGGCGTTACTGGTAAGATGTAGACATAAAAGATGATGACTGCTAGCATATGCTCGAATCAACTGTACGGACTATGACAACTCTTCTACAAGGTGGCTACCAATGTATTGTAAGTGGTATTGTTAACCCAAATTGAATGGCGGCAGATCTTTCCGAACCTTTATTGCAAATATAAGACTTATGATTAATAACTTTTTTTCTTAAAAGTTATGTGCAGAAACCTACAGCCCTATTTTACCATATCGTATTCAGCACGATACAGTTGTAACTGCCTTAATATTTGTTAGGAGACATAAGTGTTTCGTGCTAATCAATCGATATGAGATGAATATATTTTGTTGTGAAATAATTTTCTCACAAATCAAATACAATTTTATTTTCAATTACCATGCAACGTAAGTGATATGCATCGTTCACTAAAAAATATGTATAAGTTATGAAGCTACTATTGAAGTTAGACTTCTATTTAATCGTGTTTATAGGATGTATTGTTGGCTTCCTTTTTTTCTTTCTGGAAGAGATAATTCAAGTCAAAGTGATTGTCTATGTATGAATCCCTCAAATATTATATTTTGAATTGTCAAAAAATTAAAAACCAATGGAAATGCAATATTTATGCAGTATTGGCTGCCATCTTGGTACACAAAAAATACTTTTGATATCGCATAATTATGTAACTTTTATGTTGACCTGTATTTTCATAAGTTAATATGAATTATTTTCTTATATAATCATGTAACCTCAAACTTTCTTTTGGGTATTCATTGGCTGCCATCTTGAATGCTATTTATCATTTAAGGCATCGATTTTTAAAACAACGTTGAAACTAAGAACCTATAGACTCTTCAAAAAAACATTTGTAACCGAGAAATACTTGCAACTTAACCTCAGTAAAAACGAACGATCTCTTTTGTCCCAGTAACGATGTGGCATACTCCCGTTAAGGGTCGAAACTGGTCGCTACGTTAATGAGCCCTATGAAGAGAGACTCTGTAAACTGTGTACCAACAACGTAATCGAGGACGAAGTGCGTTTTGTGACCGAATGTGATAGATATAGCGATGAAAGACAGCGGTACTTAGAACTCAATGTGTGTGATGAATACAAAACACTAAGTACAAAAGATAAACTTACATTCTTGCTGCGTGAAGAGCCGAGAAAGATAGCCAAATTCATAGTTAAGGCTTATATAAAAAGAGGCTCCGTTTTGTATACTACAACTTGATTGTTTTTTTTTTGTTTTTTTACAAGTAAAAGAAGAGAGAGACAAAAAAATGAAACTGTGAACGACGTTAACTGGTCATTGCCTTTCAGGCTTTTACTCTTTAGCAAGGTCATACTTTAAACATTTAATATTCCTACTGCTCTTTATATCTCATTCAAATCGACTTTCCAACAAATTTTAATAATTGACATCTTCATATAGACGCAAAACTACACATATATACATATGTATATTATTTTTTAATAGTTATTCTTCATTTCATTATTACGGTATAACGTTTGATAAATACGTTTTTGTAAATAAACATAGTATCAATATTTTCTAATTCTTGGACATCCGAGATTTAATGATTATGTACAAGCAAAACAGATTGTGGTAAAAAAGTTGTAACTCGTTTACTAAAAACTGTATTGGCAAATTTACAGTATAAACTTTTTTAGATTCTGTTTTCCTTTATTTTCGTTTCGTTTAAGGATTCCTTAATCTGAAACATCGACGAAGATCTCCAAACATGGTATCTCACTAATAAGCAATTTCGACACTTTCTCGTAACGATATGGTCAGCGTGTTTCTGAATCCTCGTAGCTACAGCTTTACAAAGGTTGTGGGTGTGGGTATTCGGAACTGCACGGACATAATAATTTTAAGTTCCAGGAACTCGTGAATGCGGATGGGGTGGGAATACTGTCCTTGGTCACAAGGTCAGTAAAACCCTGTCACATCCGTATAATAGTATTACTTTGGATTTATCGTAATACATTAATTTGCCATTTTTAATTATTCACCCATAATTTGTTTAACAATTAAAGCTATTTAAGAATAAGAGAATAATACGAAGCTTTACTCTGGCCTAAGCGTACGACTCTGTCGTACGATATGGAACGATTAATGCTTGCTACCTACTACAAGGTCAAAAACTATGACGTATATATTAGTTATTCAAGGTCGGGTGGGCCGGGTGTTCATTATTTATGATAGTTTAATTGTTAACATTAAAATGTAAAACACATGTCACTATAATAAATAAACATTTACTTACTTTACTTACTTACATATTTCTTGCGAATTAATTTGTACTTGGTGACTATTTTATACTGTATGACGAATTTATCGAATAGCCCTCGTATAAATTATCTTTCTCAGCGCGACGGGTTTGGAATCTCGCGAAAATTCAATATTTTACTTTTTAAATAAAGAGAAAAGATAATCTTTTTTCTTTGGAAGGCTCTTAGAGATAACTGAAGATTATTAAAATAGGTAGTTTATTCTCCAAAAAGCGAGAAGGCTCGAAAACTTTTCAGATCTATATAAGACATTTTGCATGAAAAAATTTCGACGTAAAAATGTGTTTATCGCTTTACTTCAGTTGATTTTTAAAATAAAAAAATAACGCATATTCACACGTTTAAGTAACATTTGAGAATATAAGACATTCTTTATCTCGTGAATTTTTTTAAGATATTGAGCTAACACTAAGCAAATATCATGTGCTTTAAACATCTAAAGTATTGGATAAATGTGGGTGCGGAGGTCCTGTCTGCCGTAAGATATTATGGTTCTCTGCCTTAAATATTTATGCTTGGATGTTTTTAATCTTGTGTTCATTGATGCCAAGTATACGGAGGTATCTTTTGTCTGAATTTTGGAAAAACACGAGGGATTGTGACTGAAATATTCGACTTGTCCACGTTTTTATTGATCAGCCCATTGTAAATGTAAAACTTACATATTCTGCTACCTGTTTAAAGTTAAGTAAAATTCTTAGTGTCCGATCAGTCAGATAATAAGATATTTTTATTGCTTGATTTTGTTTTTTGAGATTATCAATGAATGAAACGTTTTACGAAACACATTTGTTCTCATAAGAAGTTTACTCTTTCTTAAAGACCGAAATGCGATCACTTAAAGGGTCAGCAAAGCAAAACATGTCTTTCTGACATCTCATTAGGTTGAATGACCGACCTGGTTTTCTAAAGTGGAGATTGCTTGATAATTTAAGGCCATGTGTAAATGTGTACATCATATAACCATCCAAAGTATGTCCACGAATTTTAGGTCGAACAACATTTACGTTGTTGTTAAAGTCTACACAAATAGACCAACAATCGAAATCGAATTTAGGTTCGTCCAGCCCAAATGAGAAAGTGTTCACGATTTGGCCAGTTTGATCAATAAGCATAATTTTTCTGGAAGTTTGTACGTAAATGGTTCCTGTAACGTCGTGGACAAAACAAGATTTGAACTCCTCACCACCTAGGACAAAACCTACGTCTATGGTATTTACTGTTTGTCCATCTTCATTAATAACTTGAAGTTTTCTTGAAACATTATCTGGATGTAATAAAACAAATATGTTACTGTTTGAGAAATAAACAGATTCAGAATGACCATTGACAGGTATTGCGCCATGAATCTCAACAGGTTTACTTATTAAGTCCATGATAATAATTTCTGTTTCTCCCTCAAACCCAACAAAATAAAGGGGTTCTTTAGATCCATCTACTGAAAGTTGTGATAAACAGACTGGTGCTACGTCGAACTTGATATTTCTTGTCATCTTTTCAGTTTTTCTGTTGAAAATTTTGATGCATTTGTTTACGTAGTCGGCAATAGTCAGTCTCTTCTCGGAAGTATGCATATCAATAATACGGCATGTAGCCTCATCTCTTTCACCAGCATATTTCACTGGGATGTCAGGACAGGAAAATATTTGATCCATCAAAAATTCTGCCCTGTTTCTGTTTGGTTCTTCTTGTCTTATGCTTTGCAGTAAATTTCTACCATACGAAATTCTACGTGGAAATGGGTTTCCAGAGAAAGTTTGAGATTCTACTACAGTCCCTGAACAATAACATGCATACCCAAAATCCCGCTCATCATTTAAACTTCTGAATTGCTCATCATCTGTGTTCCAATATTGCGAAAATAAATTGCCCATTTTTTACCTTGTTTTTAATATAGTTGGTCCCTGAAGTATAAAATAAGATATATCATATGCGGTGGGAAGAGTATGTTTGAATAATTTTGAAAGCTATCATCACACTATTTCAGTTATATAGTGACGGCTGGCGCCCCTAGCCATATATTTCTAATATTTCGCAAACAAGTAATACCACTGTTATACTTTTCAATCCTCCGACAACTATTGCGGCTTAGGTTTACAATAACACCCTTTAATAAGATGCAATTTTAGACTGAAAAGATATATTCTGCGCCCTGAAACGACTACATTTTATCCGAACCACCATCTGCCCTTCCCTCTAAGGCATAATACTTATCATTCGGTCATATGTGAGAGACAAGTGACGATTGTCCAATGTCATTATGGTTTTTGTCAAATTATAATGACAGATGAACTTGGATTCGAACCCATGACACAATGATTGACAGATTGAAACCGGAGGTAAAAAGATACACTGTCACTGCGCTTCGATCTACACTGAAACGAACATCAAAACGGACAACCTGAATTTGTAATATTTAAACATGTTTGAAGTCACTTATTCTATCATGGCACGTGATTTTACGTCTATACAAAGCATGCAGTCGCATCGTGGTTAAATAGGCGCCAATCGTCCAAAAAAAGTCCCGATTGGCTGTTCCATTCCGCCAATGTACAAATCTTTATTGATGCTACATTAGATAAAACTGTTGGTAAGGCAACCTGATACACCCCCCCCCCCGCCACACACACACACACACAAATTTTGTCTTTATTACGAAAGTATTTAAAGGCTGTCAAATAAGTGGAGGGGTATTTTTTACTTTACAAGACTCTCAAATTAACTTGGGCGAATAATATTTTATTAATGACGTAGTTCATTTTGTGGTTTAAAATTATGACGAATATTGTTTACTCAAGTTTACTTTATCCAGATTGACGGATCGATTTTTTTTGTTTTACTCAACTGTGGAATATATTTTTTTAGAGACAGGATCTTTTCGTAATCTATGTTCACCTTGTGATAGGTAACCAGGATGACTTAACTTCACAACAACGAAATCGTGAAAATAAAGTGGCCATCGACACGACAACCCATCGCATTTGTTTTAGTTAGCACAAACTAAACTAAGAACCTATAGACTCTTCAAAAAAACATTTGTAACCGAGAAATACTTGCAACTTAACCTCAGTAAAAACGAACGATCTCTTTTGTCCCAGTAACGATGTGGCATACTCCCGTTAAGGGTCGAAACTGGTCGCTACGTTAATGAGCCCTATGAAGAGAGACTCTGTAAACTGTGTACCAACAACGTAATCGAGGACGAAGTGCGTTTTGTGACCGAATGTGATAGATATAGCGATGAAAGACAGCGGTACTTAGAACTCAATGTGTGTGATGAATACAAAACACTAAGTACAAAAGATAAACTTACATTCTTGCTGCGTGAAGAGCCGAGAAAGATAGCCAAATTCATAGTTAAGGCTTATATAAAAAGAGGCTCCGTTTTGTATACTACAACTTGATTGTTTTTTTTTGTTTTTTTACAAGTAAAAGAAGAGAGAGACAAAAAAATGAAACTGTGAACGACGTTAACTGGTCATTGCCTTTCAGGCTTTTACTCTTTAGCAAGGTCATACTTTAAACATTTAATATTCCTACTGCTCTTTATATCTCATTCAAATCGACTTTCCAACAAATTTTAATAATTGACATCTTCATATAGACGCAAAACTACACATATATACATATGTATATTATTTTTTAATAGTTATTCTTCATTTCATTATTACGGTATAACGTTTGATAAATACGTTTTTGTAAATAAAACATAGTATCAATATTTTCTAATTCTTGGACATCCGAGATTTAATGATTATGTACAAGCAAAACAGATTGTGGTAAAAAAGTTGTAACTCGTTTACTAAAAACTGTATTGGCAAATTTACAGTATAAACTTTTTTAGATTCTGTTTTCCTTTATTTTCGTTTCGTTTAAGGATTCCTTAATCTGAAACATCGACGAAGATCTCCAAACATGGTATCTCACTAATAAGCAATTTCGACACTTTCTCGTAACGATATGGTCAGCGTGTTTCTGAATCCTCGTAGCTACAGCTTTACAAAGGTTGTGGGTGTGGGTATTCGGAACTGCACGGACATAATAATTTTAAGTTCCAGGAACTCGTGAATGCGGATGGGGTGGGAATACTGTCCTTGGTCACAAGGTCAGTAAAACCCTGTCACATCCGTATAATAGTATTACTTTGGATTTATCGTAATACATTAATTTGCCATTTTTAATTATTCACCCATAATTTGTTTAACAATTAAAGCTATTTAAGAATAAGAGAATAATACGAAGCTTTACTCTGGCCTAAGCGTACGACTCTGTCGTACGATATGGAACGATTAATGCTTGCTACCTACTACAAGGTCAAAAACTATGACGTATATATTAGTTATTCAAGGTCGGGTGGGCCGGGTGTTCATTATTTATGATAGTTTAATTGTTAACATTAAAATGTAAAACACATGTCACTATAATAAATAAACATTTACTTACTTTACTTACTTACATATTTCTTGCGAATTAATTTGTACTTGATGACTATTTTATACTGTATGACGAATTTATCGAATAGCCCTCGTATAAATTATCTTTCTCAGCGCGACGGGTTTGGAATCTCGCGAAAATTCAATATTTTACTTTTTAAATAAAGAGAAAAGATAATCTTTTTTCTTTGGAAGGCTCTTAGAGATAACTGAAGATTATTAAAATAGGTAGTTTATTCTCCAAAAAGCGAGAAGGCTCGAAAACTTTTCAGATCTATATAAGACATTTTGCATGAAAAAATTTCGACGTAAAAATGTGTTTATCGCTTTACTTCAGTTGATTTTTAAAATAAAAAAATAACGCATATTCACACGTTTAAGTAACATTTGAGAATATAAGACATTCTTTATCTCGTGAATTTTTTTAAGATATTGAGCTAACACTAAGCAAATATCATGTGCTTTAAACATCTAAAGTATTGGATAAATGTGGGTGCGGAGGTCCTGTCTGCCGTAAGATATTATGGTTCTCTGCCTTAAATATTTATGCTTGGATGTTTTTAATCTTGTGTTCATTGATGCCAAGTATACGGAGGTATCTTTTGTCTGAATTTTGGAAAAACACGAGGGATTGTGACTGAAATATTCGACTTGTCCACGTTTTTATTGATCAGCCCATTGTAAATGTAAAACTTACATATTCTGCTACCTGTTTAAAGTTAAGTAAAATTCTTAGTGTCCGATCAGTCAGATAATAAGATATTTTTATTGCTTGATTTTGTTTTTTGAGATTATCAATGAATGAAACGTTTTACGAAACACATTTGTTCTCATAAGAAGTTTACTCTTTCTTAAAGACCGAAATGCGATCACTTAAAGGGTCAGCAAAGCAAAACATGTCTTTCTGACATCTCATTAGGTTGAATGACCGACCTGGTTTTCTAAAGTGGAGATTGCTTGATAATTTAAGGCCATGTGTAAATGTGTACATCATATAACCATCCAAAGTATGTCCACGAATTTTAGGTCGAACAACATTTACGTTGTTGTTAAAGTCTACACAAATAGACCAACAATCGAAATCGAATTTAGGTTCGTCCAGCCCAAATGAGAAAGTGTTCACGATTTGGCCAGTTTGATCAATAAGCATAATTTTTCTGGAAGTTTGTACGTAAATGGTTCCTGTAACGTCGTGGACAAAACAAGATTTGAACTCCTCACCACCTAGGACAAAACCTACGTCTATGGTATTTACTGTTTGTCCATCTTCATTAATAACTTGAAGTTTTCTTGAAACATTATCTGGATGTAATAAAACAAATATGTTACTGTTTGAGAAATAAACAGATTCAGAATGACCATTGACAGGTATTGCGCCATGAATCTCAACAGGTTTACTTATTAAGTCCATGATAATAATTTCTGTTTCTCCCTCAAACCCAACAAAATAAAGGGGTTCTTTAGATCCATCTACTGAAAGTTGTGATAAACAGACTGGTGCTACGTCGAACTTGATATTTCTTGTCATCTTTTCAGTTTTTCTGTTGAAAATTTTGATGCATTTGTTTACGTAGTCGGCAATAGTCAGTCTCTTCTCGGAAGTATGCATATCAATAATACGGCATGTAGCCTCATCTCTTTCACCAGCATATTTCACTGGGATGTCAGGACAGGAAAATATTTGATCCATCAAAAATTCTGCCCTGTTTCTGTTTGGTTCTTCTTGTCTTATGCTTTGCAGTAAATTTCTACCATACGAAATTCTACGTGGAAATGGGTTTCCAGAGAAAGTTTGAGATTCTACTACAGTCCCTGAACAATAACATGCATACCCAAAATCCCGCTCATCATTTAAACTTCTGAATTGCTCATCATCTGTGTTCCAATATTGCGAAAATAAATTGCCCATTTTTTACCTTGTTTTTAATATAGTTGGTCCCTGAAGTATAAAATAAGATATATCATATGCGGTGGGAAGAGTATGTTTGAATAATTTTGAAAGCTATCATCACACTATTTCAGTTATATAGTGACGGCTGGCGCCCCTAGCCATATATTTCTAATATTTCGCAAACAAGTAATACCACTGTTATACTTTTCAATCCTCCGACAACTATTGCGGCTTAGGTTTACAATAACACCCTTTAATAAGATGCAATTTTAGACTGAAAAGATATATTCTGCGCCCTGAAACGACTACATTTTATCCGAACCACCATCTGCCCTTCCCTCTAAGGCATAATACTTATCATTCGGTCATATGTGAGAGACAAGTGACGATTGTCCAATGTCATTATGGTTTTTGTCAAATTATAATGACAGATGAACTTGGATTCGAACCCATGACACAATGATTGACAGATTGAAACCGGAGGTAAAAAGATACACTGTCACTGCGCTTCGATCTACACTGAAACGAACATCAAAACGGACAACCTGAATTTGTAATATTTAAACATGTTTGAAGTCACTTATTCTATCATGGCACGTGATTTTACGTCTATACAAAGCATGCAGTCGCATCGTGGTTAAATAGGCGCCAATCGTCCAAAAAAAGTCCCGATTGGCTGTTCCATTCCGCCAATGTACAAATCTTTATTGATGCTACATTAGATAAAACTGTTGGTAAGGCAACCTGATACACCCCCCCCCCGCCACACACACACACACAAATTTTGTCTTTATTACGAAAGTATTTAAAGGCTGTCAAATAAGTGGAGGGGTATTTTTTACTTTACAAGACTCTCAAATTAACTTGGGCGAATAATATTTTATTAATGACGTAGTTCATTTTGTGGTTTAAAATTATGACGAATATTGTTTACTCAAGTTTACTTTATCCAGATTGACGGATCGATTTTTTTTGTTTTACTCAACTGTGGAATATATTTTTTTAGAGACAGGATCTTTTCGTAATCTATGTTCACCTTGTGATAGGTAACCAGGATGACTTAACTTCACAACAACGAAATCGTGAAAATAAAGTGGCCATCGACACGACAACCCATCGCATTTGTTTTAGTTAGCACAAACTAAACTAAGAACCTATAGACTCTTCAAAAAAACATTTGTAACCGAGAAATACTTGCAACTTAACCTCAGTAAAAACGAACGATCTCTTTTGTCCCAGTAACGATGTGGCATACTCCCGTTAAGGGTCGAAACTGGTCGCTACGTTAATGAGCCCTATGAAGAGAGACTCTGTAAACTGTGTACCAACAACGTAATCGAGGACGAAGTGCGTTTTGTGACCGAATGTGATAGATATAGCGATGAAAGACAGCGGTACTTAGAACTCAATGTGTGTGATGAATACAAAACACTAAGTACAAAAGATAAACTTACATTCTTGCTGCGTGAAGAGCCGAGAAAGATAGCCAAATTCATAGTTAAGGCTTATATAAAAAGAGGCTCCGTTTTGTATACTACAACTTGATTGTTTTTTTTTTGTTTTTTTACAAGTAAAAGAAGAGAGAGACAAAAAAATGAAACTGTGAACGACGTTAACTGGTCATTGCCTTTCAGGCTTTTACTCTTTAGCAAGGTCATACTTTAAACATTTAATATTCCTACTGCTCTTTATATCTCATTCAAATCGACTTTCCAACAAATTTTAATAATTGACATCTTCATATAGACGCAAAACTACACATATATACATATGTATATTATTTTTTAATAGTTATTCTTCATTTCATTATTACGGTATAACGTTTGATAAATACGTTTTTGTAAATAAACATAGTATCAATATTTTCTAATTCTTGGACATCCGAGATTTAATGATTATGTACAAGCAAAACAGATTGTGGTAAAAAAGTTGTAACTCGTTTACTAAAAACTGTATTGGCAAATTTACAGTATAAACTTTTTTAGATTCTGTTTTCCTTTATTTTCGTTTCGTTTAAGGATTCCTTAATCTGAAACATCGACGAAGATCTCCAAACATGGTATCTCACTAATAAGCAATTTCGACACTTTCTCGTAACGATATGGTCAGCGTGTTTCTGAATCCTCGTAGCTACAGCTTTACAAAGGTTGTGGGTGTGGGTATTCGGAACTGCACGGACATAATAATTTTAAGTTCCAGGAACTCGTGAATGCGGATGGGGTGGGAATACTGTCCTTGGTCACAAGGTCAGTAAAACCCTGTCACATCCGTATAATAGTATTACTTTGGATTTATCGTAATACATTAATTTGCCATTTTTAATTATTCACCCATAATTTGTTTAACAATTAAAGCTATTTAAGAATAAGAGAATAATACGAAGCTTTACTCTGGCCTAAGCGTACGACTCTGTCGTACGATATGGAACGATTAATGCTTGCTACCTACTACAAGGTCAAAAACTATGACGTATATATTAGTTATTCAAGGTCGGGTGGGCCGGGTGTTCATTATTTATGATAGTTTAATTGTTAACATTAAAATGTAAAACACATGTCACTATAATAAATAAACATTTACTTACTTTACTTACTTACATATTTCTTGCGAATTAATTTGTACTTGATGACTATTTTATACTGTATGACGAATTTATCGAATAGCCCTCGTATAAATTATCTTTCTCAGCGCGACGGGTTTGGAATCTCGCGAAAATTCAATATTTTACTTTTTAAATAAAGAGAAAAGATAATCTTTTTTCTTTGGAAGGCTCTTAGAGATAACTGAAGATTATTAAAATAGGTAGTTTATTCTCCAAAAAGCGAGAAGGCTCGAAAACTTTTCAGATCTATATAAGACATTTTGCATGAAAAAATTTCGACGTAAAAATGTGTTTATCGCTTTACTTCAGTTGATTTTTAAAATAAAAAAATAACGCATATTCACACGTTTAAGTAACATTTGAGAATATAAGACATTCTTTATCTCGTGAATTTTTTTAAGATATTGAGCTAACACTAAGCAAATATCATGTGCTTTAAACATCTAAAGTATTGGATAAATGTGGGTGCGGAGGTCCTGTCTGCCGTAAGATATTATGGTTCTCTGCCTTAAATATTTATGCTTGGATGTTTTTAATCTTGTGTTCATTGATGCCAAGTATACGGAGGTATCTTTTGTCTGAATTTTGGAAAAACACGAGGGATTGTGACTGAAATATTCGACTTGTCCACGTTTTTATTGATCAGCCCATTGTAAATGTAAAACTTACATATTCTGCTACCTGTTTAAAGTTAAGTAAAATTCTTAGTGTCCGATCAGTCAGATAATAAGATATTTTTATTGCTTGATTTTGTTTTTTGAGATTATCAATGAATGAAACGTTTTACGAAACACATTTGTTCTCATAAGAAGTTTACTCTTTCTTAAAGACCGAAATGCGATCACTTAAAGGGTCAGCAAAGCAAAACATGTCTTTCTGACATCTCATTAGGTTGAATGACCGACCTGGTTTTCTAAAGTGGAGATTGCTTGATAATTTAAGGCCATGTGTAAATGTGTACATCATATAACCATCCAAAGTATGTCCACGAATTTTAGGTCGAACAACATTTACGTTGTTGTTAAAGTCTACACAAATAGACCAACAATCGAAATCGAATTTAGGTTCGTCCAGCCCAAATGAGAAAGTGTTCACGATTTGCCCAGTTTGATCAATAAGCATAATTTTTCTGGAAGTTTGTACGTAAATGGTTCCTGTAACGTCGTGGACAAAACAAGATTTGAACTCCTCACCACCTAGGACAAAACCTACGTCTATGGTATTTACTGTTTGTCCATCTTCATTAATAACTTGAAGTTTTCTTGAAACATTATCTGGATGTAATAAAACAAATATGTTACTGTTTGAGAAATAAACAGATTCAGAATGACCATTGACAGGTATTGCGCCATGAATCTCAACAGGTTTACTTATTAAGTCCATGATAATAATTTCTGTTTCTCCCTCAAACCCAACAAAATAAAGGGGTTCTTTAGATCCATCTACTGAAAGTTGTGATAAACAGACTGGTGCTACGTCGAACTTGATATTTCTTGTCATCTTTTCAGTTTTTCTGTTGAAAATTTTGATGCATTTGTTTACGTAGTCGGCAATAGTCAGTCTCTTCTCGGAAGTATGCATATCAATAATACGGCATGTAGCCTCATCTCTTTCACCAGCATATTTCACTGGGATGTCAGGACAGGAAAATATTTGATCCATCAAAAATTCTGCCCTGTTTCTGTTTGGTTCTTCTTGTCTTATGCTTTGCAGTAAATTTCTACCATACGAAATTCTACGTGGAAATGGGTTTCCAGAGAAAGTTTGAGATTCTACTACAGTCCCTGAACAATAACATGCATACCCAAAATCCCGCTCATCATTTAAACTTCTGAATTGCTCATCATCTGTGTTCCAATATTGCGAAAATAAATTGCCCATTTTTTACCTTGTTTTTAATATAGTTGGTCCCTGAAGTATAAAATAAGATATATCATATGCGGTGGGAAGAGTATGTTTGAATAATTTTGAAAGCTATCATCACACTATTTCAGTTATATAGTGACGGCTGGCGCCCCTAGCCATATATTTCTAATATTTCGCAAACAAGTAATACCACTGTTATACTTTTCAATCCTCCGACAACTATTGCGGCTTAGGTTTACAATAACACCCTTTAATAAGATGCAATTTTAGACTGAAAAGATATATTCTGCGCCCTGAAACGACTACATTTTATCCGAACCACCATCTGCCCTTCCCTCTAAGGCATAATACTTATCATTCGGTCATATGTGAGAGACAAGTGACGATTGTCCAATGTCATTATGGTTTTTGTCAAATTATAATGACAGATGAACTTGGATTCGAACCCATGACACAATGATTGACAGATTGAAACCGGAGGTAAAAAGATACACTGTCACTGCGCTTCGATCTACACTGAAACGAACATCAAAACGGACAACCTGAATTTGTAATATTTAAACATGTTTGAAGTCACTTATTCTATCATGGCACGTGATTTTACGTCTATACAAAGCATGCAGTCGCATCGTGGTTAAATAGGCGCCAATCGTCCAAAAAAAGTCCCGATTGGCTGTTCCATTCCGCCCATGTACAAATCTTTATTGATGCTACATTAGATAAAACTGTTGGTAAGGCAACCTGATACACCCCCCCCCCCGCCACACACACACACACACAAATTTTGTCTTTATTACGAAAGTATTTAAAGGCTGTCAAATAAGTGGAGGGGTATTTTTTACTTTACAAGACTCTCAAATTAACTTGGGCGAATAATATTTTATTAATGACGTAGTTCATTTTGTGGTTTAAAATTATGACGAATATTGTTTACTCAAGTTTACTTTATCCAGATTGACGGATCGATTTTTTTTGTTTTACTCAACTGTGGAATATATTTTTTTAGAGACAGGATCTTTTCGTAATCTATGTTCACCTTGTGATAGGTAACCAGGATGACTTAACTTCACAACAACGAAATCGTGAAAATAAAGTGGCCATCGACACGACAACCCATCGCATTTGTTTTAGTTAGCACAGCCTCAGCTTTGCTGGCTTAAGTTAACATACAAAATTTTGAGGAAGCCTCAAAGTTCAAATGAGTGCAAACTGTCCTCGGTGGCTTAACCACTAGAAACATGAATGCCATAAAAAGTAGTTCTCCCATTATGTTAAACCGATTCACTGTCGCAAAATGATTACGCAATCTTGTCGGGTTAGCGACACGTCATTACCGCTTCTGTCATAACCTTTCTTTGTAGGATGCAGATTTCGAGGAATACCCTTGATTGGCCTATTGAAACAAACAAAATTCAAATCAGGTAATTATTCGTAGGATCAAACGTAATTTATACAGCTCTGATCGATAAAATTTCGAAATATCCCCTTCTAAAAGTCTTAAAGTAGATTTACGGGTAGTATCCGAAGTGAAAATAGTCGCTACCGGAAAACATTTACGAAAGGTCAATCGACTATCCTCTTTTTCAGAGAACACGGGGAAATCCCAATGACGTCATATAAAGTGTCGGTAACATGTCTGACGAGGGATTTGAAATGACGAGATTTTCATGTCTTTATGTTATTCGGATAATTCTACATAAGTTTAGAATATTTATTTGCAAACTACCCAGTACGTTGGTCACCCTTGGAACGACAGTGCGAAAACAATAAAGTTGCATTAATCACAAGTTTCTGTAATATCGTCGGATGCCAAAACATCGTAACTAAAATTTGAGTAAGCCGCATTTCCTAGGCCCGACGCTCAAGATACATCTAAGGACCGATTCATAAAAGAAACTCCACAGTTTCTCATATCAGTTTCCATAATTTATTTAATGAAAGTAATAAAAGGTTTTTTGCAACCAAAGCTCGTACCTACAGCTTAAAGTCAAAGCTAGAAGTTTTAACGCTTTGAAGTCGTTTATTCTTAAAGAAGAACCAAGAATGATTGACTTTGGGAGCAAAATTTAAACCCATTTTTAATAAGTCACAGTACAAAGTGTGTGTGTAAGGGGAGAGGGGGGTAAAAATTCCTTACTTTGTAAAAATAATCCTGAAACTCCAACATGGAATTACAGAAATTCCTGATTTCGGCCCTCATTGAGAGCACTGTTAGCCTGCAGTTTCGCCCCCCCCCCCCCCCCCCCAAATTTATTTAGCTCGTAAGGGCAAATCGGGCTTCAGTATGGTGAGCTTTGTGATAATTAGATATCCCTCGTACGTCGTTCGTCAACAACTCTCTTTAGTGTTTATATTAAAGGGGCGACAATTCATAAAAAATGGATAGTAATGTTTGTCAGGTCATTACGATGAACCGTATGAATTAAAATTTGAAATATTCTATATGAAAACACGAGGAAAGGATTCATGTTGAACTTTTTTGATTAGATTCTAAGGGCCAAAAAGTGTAGCCTCTAGAATTCATACAAGGTTTTTCAAAGATTTGACCCCGTGACATAGTTATTCACACCTGTTGACCCAATTGCGAAAATGTCCGAGATTTCATCAAGACAATCATTCTGACCAAATCTCAGGTTAATAGGGCAAAAACTGTGGCCTCTAAAGTGCATACGAGTTTTTTTTCTAAGATTTGACACCGTGACCTAGTTTTTGACCCACAGTTGACCCAATTTTTACAACTCATCGGGGATTTTATCAAGTCAATCATTCTGGCTAAATTTCAGGTTGATCAAGCAAAAATTGTGGCCTCTAGAGTGCATACGAGGTTTTTCTAAGATTTGATCCCGTGACCTAGTTTTTGACCCGAGATGACCCAATTTCAAACTCGTCGGAGATTTAACCAAGACAATCATTCTGACTAAATTTCAGGTTGTTCGGGCAAAAATGTGGCCCTTAGAGAACATACAAGGCAAATGTTGACGGACGGACATACGTCCAGACGGACGACGGACACCGCACGACGGACGCAGGACATCCACCTACGAACAAACGCTCACCTTGGGCACTTCGTGCTCAGACGAGCTAAAAACATGGGGTAGAAGCAAAATAAAATAACTTTCAAATACTAATTCATTTGTGTGATACATCTTGAAAAGCTATGTTCTGCACTCAAGTCAGTCAAGTCAAGTCAAGTAAAATTTATTTACAAAGACAGTACAATACAACAATATAGCATAAGATCAAGTGAGCTTTTAACACCGACTTGAAGTACATAAAAATAATACAAACCATAAGGCAATCAGTTTAAAGAGTTTATAAATCAAATTTAAAGGGCAAAAAAGATTGAGAGATGGATGCCGTATGAATGATATTTTAAATTTAATACAATGCAAGGGAGACAAATGTTGTATCAGATTACCAGCATTTGACCAATGGTGGTCTTCCCTACTTAGCATTGTGGAAAGCCCTTTAATCATAGGAAATTTGAATAGAAACAGACCTATAACTGAAAATCACAGAGGCTTAATTGGCTTAGAGCTTAAGATACATGTTAAGCATCACAGTTATCTATTAATAATATATATTGCAAATTTTGACTGCAGGTTACTGCACTGTTCAATTGTCAGTTTGTTCATAACTCATAATTTCACTGTTCTTTCATCACATTAAATAAGTTTAAGAAAATAAAGGCAGAATAATTAATGCAACAATGAAACAGAAGCAATTTCAATTTTCTAAAAATTTAACATTAGCAGACAGAGAAATTTTTTGCAGCAAAAGCAAAGTGTTTGTGACTGAAAAACAGGAGTAACAAATTTGGCAAATTCTTAAAAAAGTATGATTAAGGCAAATAAAGCAAGGGGCTCAAAAGCAAAAGTTAGTTGAAAATCAAGAGCAAAAGCAAAATATGACAAACTAAAAGAATAAGGGGAAAAAAGCAAACTTAAAGCAAAGTAGAAAAACACTCAGATTTGTATGCCTATCTGGCTGTATCTTTGGTCTAATGCTCAAGCATAACTTTGAACTGTATGCAGTTGAATGACAAATCAACACTTTTGCTGGGAGTCAATGAAACAAATAAATGCTGGCGTAAGTTCAGTCTGGAAAGATGGTTTATTCATGGCACAGATATGAGCATCATTAGTTTTTTTTTTGTTTTTTTTTTGTTGTTTCAATCCAACACAGGACAACATCGTTGAATGAGTGGTCGACATACAAATGTTGAGCTACTAGAGACCTATAATTTGAGAGGGTTTCCTGTCAAATTGGTGCAATTGCACTTACAACACAGGGTTACCAAAAGCAGGACATTTCCACCTTGGTCGTGAGAACTGCTGATACCGAGTAAAGTTGATTGATTGAATGGGGTTTTACGCCGCTTTCAAATTGTTTTCATTGATATCGCGGTGGCTAGTGCACCTAACGATGGATTCCTGATATTTCTCTCACCAGTCCAACCATCAGTGATCATCATTTCCTATCTCACATATATCTACGATTAACAACCCATGGGTGAGAGACAAATAGTCAGAAAGAATGAGTGTCGCCGTCGGGGATCGAACCAGTGATCCCTAGATTGAACCAATTGAAGTAATCTCTGGTTAAATGCCAAAGTCGTATAAAAATCAAACAAAATCCTTTCGCTTTGACTTACCGTTCTGAAGTACAAAACGTAAACTCAATTATAGATAAAAACTGGCCTAAATAGGAGTAATCTTGGATAAATGTTTCCTTGGAAACCGGTTATGGAATACAGACTATCCAAGTAACCTTAAGACATTCTCTTGTGAGAGCAATAATAATTTCTGCTGCAACCAATGACTCTCTTGAAAATTCTGAAACGTTAAAAATTAACAGGTGTCAAACATGCAGTATCATGAAAGACACACATACTTTCAAGTCGCATCTTGACGCTGTTTCTGCGAGGTTCACATAATTGCATAATTTCGAATACTGTGTACCTCATGACATGAACGATATCCTACAAACAATATGTTGGCTAAACCAAACAGCAGATCACAGGCACTTTAGTTTGCTAAACACATATCCTGTGTAACATTGAAGCAAACACCAATTGGCCTGACAAATATTTTAAATAATAAGAGACATTTTGGTTTAGGCGTCACAACACCAACCAACCCTCTGGGATAAAAAACCCCGACATATATGTAAGGTGTAAAGTTGTTAAGCGAAACATTGGTGTGAAAACAGACTATAAACTACTGTTGACCTAGACATGATTTCGCGCGAATTAAATTCGCGTGATTCGCGGGAGGGATGAAAACGTGAACTTTAAACGCCGCGAAAAGCCCACACATCATAAAAACGCGAACTTGAATCGCAATTTTAATTCTTATCCATTGAAACTAACAAGAAGACATATCATTTGCCTCTCAACATTCTTCATATTTATACGAAAGAGGAAACAATTTTTTGTGCGGGTGTCAGTGAAAAGTTTAACTTAAGAGTTCTTCCGTTCAAAAAAAAAAAACAATGTTCTTAAATCATTATTTGAAAAAATAAAAACTAAAAAACACTTTAGGGTTCGAAAAAGTTTAAGAATATAAGTCGAAAATAAGTTTTTCGTGAACACTCAGTCAGATAATATAATACTAATACCGACTTGGGTGTTACTGGCAATGCCTATTTCATTTTACGCAACGCGAGCAATTCAAGTTACTTAATTAGTAATGTCTTTTTTTTTAAACAATTTAAGATTTTTCTCAAATGCTGTGATTTTCAATTTTGTATAATTTATTGGCCGTAAATGTTGAGTCAATGTTAATTGTATCCATCGAACTACATTTATAAGAAACTATTTTATTATGAGAGTTATTCGGCAATAATATATACATAAAGGAATAAATTTTACAAGACAATGGTCACAGACTATTGAAAATTTTTAAGTAAAATGTGTGCACTTGATCAATAGTTTAATTTGAAATCGATTGACTGTATGACAGTGTTGGTTTGCGACCATAAGATCGTAACTATAGCTTGGTTTTGCTGACAAACCTTTTCCACCTGTGATGAACATATATTAAGATGGCCTATATATGCAAACTTTCCGTAGCGTGTTTTCTTTCGCGGCATTCGCGGGTAGTAACACTTCGCAAAGTTAAATCGCTGCGACGAGCCTCATATAGCGAAAACGAAAACATTTCTAGCCGCGAAATTTTCTAAGTTTGCAGTAAACTGAACCTATATATTCTTCAAATGCAAATTTGACTCGTATATTAACCTACATGTACTTGTCAAGACTGAATATTTTCAGCTAGCCTATTATAAAAGGTTGTATCTTTCATTTTCATTGTCAGTTCTCATAGAACCAATGATGAAGAAAGATAACGTTTCGAAAGCGCTAGGGTAATTTATAAAAAAGAGGGCCAGGATAGCCCTACATTGCTCACCTGAAATCGATTGATCCAGTGGATATCATCCAAGTCACTTTCTGTCAAAGTTTTATTCACATTTGCCTAATTGTTGAGGAGGATGTGTTATTCCAAGAATTCAAAGTGATAATAGACCCTGCCTACCCATTCATTACTGAGGAGACTCAAAAGAAGCCCTGTCCTGCTACGCCCATATTTATGGACCATTCAAAATTGACAAATAATTTTAAAGGATCAAAGGAATATTCTGTTAATGTTTCATTGAAATCGGTCTTGTGGTTCAGGAGGAGATGTCTATCATAGATTTCGGGCGCAAAATAAGCCCCGTCTTGCGATGCCCATACTTATCAGCTAATCAAAATAAGCCATTTTTACAGAGGGTCATCCAAAGAACATTCTGGTAAAGTTTCTTTGAAATCGGATGAGAGGTTCAGGAGGAGATGCCGGTCAAAGATTTCGGGGTCAAAATAAGTCCCGCCCTGCCGAGCGAATATTTAAGGGCCAATCAAAATTTCACGAAGATTCTTAAGAGGATCAGTCGAGGAACTTTAAAGTTTCGTTGGAATCAGCCCAGTCGTTTAGGAGCAGATATCGTGCGAAACATTTCGGGCTAAAAATAAGTCCCGCCCTTCCACGCCCATTTTTATTGGCCAACCAAAATTTCGTGAATATATTTTCAAGAGGGTCACCCAAAGAACATTCATGTGAAGTATCATTGAAATCGTCCCAGTGGTTCAGGAGAAGAAGTTTTCAAGATTGTTGACGACGCGCGACGGACGACGGATGGCCCTTTAAAGATTTTAAGCGAAAAAATGTTAAAGGAAATTTTTAAGATTGTTGACCACAGACGACGGACGACGAACTCAGGGTGATCCTTAAAGCTCCCCTGGAGCACATTGTGCTCAGGTGAGCTAAAAAATTACGGAAGAAAGCAAAAACAGGTTCTATATATTTTCACCTGTTATTTTCCTTAACCAGTTTAAGATATATCTTTAGGAGGATAAAACGACGACATCAACGTAAATGTCAAGTTATTTATACTTATATTTGTATGGAATATAATATATAGACATGCACATATACTAACTAACAAGAGATGTTCGTAAAACATTCATGCACTCATAAGAGCAGATCGCGAACACATTCTTTGTCATTTTACAAAGGACAATAATTAGAAAAGCTGACTGATAGAGTTATGGTTCTTGTGCACTGAGCTCCTAAATGAGGTCTATACACCTGTGAAGTTTCATGATTCTAGTTTGCATTCTTTATGAGGTATGCTCCGGACAAAACTCAAGTTGTAAATTTAACAAAGTGCTATAACTCAAAAATCATGATAAGTAGAGTTTACGGTTCTTTTGCACTGCAGTTTTTCTCTATAAGATCTATATACCTGTGAGGTTTCATGCTTATAGATTGCAGCGGACCAACCGACCGACCAACAATGGACAGGACAGGCTTTGATTAGCAATGGTTGATAAACAGTTTCTTTAAAAACGGGGAGAGGGCATTAAAACAATCATACGTTTTATTTCAAATTATAAAAAAAATATATTGTCTTGAATACTTTCCATAAACATAATGAAAAAAATGCTCAGAGACAGTTTCGTTACACAAAATGCAAACAAACTTTAATGCCTAAAATATCAGTACTTTTAGTACTTTGATTTTAGCAAAGGTTTCCAAACGCTTCGTTTTGTTTTCAGTCAATTATTCATCAAACCAAGTCGCCTAAAAGTCCGTTTACGGAGAAATCTTGCTGTCATAGCAAAAATGCACTTCATGACCTCTGTAGTTTGCATAAGACATTTCGGCGACTGCGTATATTTATGTCCAAAGCTCTTGCGTGTGCACTTTTGTGAAAATTAATTTTGCAATGGTCTTCAAAATATTAAAGGTTTAAAATATTAAAGAAATGAAATTTACAGTGAAAAAAAAACAACAACCTCTATTCTTCTGTTTGAAAATCATTTGCTGTTTTGTAAATAAACTCGTCACTTGTCACTTGTAGGAGGTTCTTTATATTTCCTGTCGCCCTAACATAATTTGTACCTCTATCTCTTGGTTGCGTTGAAAATAAAACGAAAGTGGTATTAATCAGAATCGCGGGAACCATATTAGAACAAAGGCCGTCGTTTAATGACTATGAGGCTGCTTTCTGTGTATAAACTTAAGTGTGAATAAGAAAAAAATTGAAACGAAGTTCATACAATTTTAACAAAATATTTTCTACATACCTTAATTTGATCGACACACGTAGGGATTTTGGAGTATACTGTCGATATTTTCTCCAATTAATATTAATAATAATTCAATCTAGAGATCAACACGTAATTAAAATAATAAATAACAAGGAAGTCGAGAGTATTGATATGTGTAAAAGGTATGCCGAAGTCAAATAAACTCTATACAAACTATTGTTTTGCGTTTTAAGGTTCATGTAAAGTGTTTGAAACCAAATTTTAAAGGCACTTCATTTGCCAAGAAAAAGCAGCGTGACCGGGTATGTTATATATCAAAATATATGTCATATATCAAAATGAATCCATTTATGAGCACAAGCAGTAAGGCAACATAAGCCTGCCATAGCTATAGGGGTATAGCCAAAACATTGTAGAAAAGGGTCTTTTTGTAGAGAACAAGCAACTGCATGACTGTTAGATAAATTGGCTCATATTTTAAAAAAGTACAGTCTTAAGTACTACCCAGGTATTACTACAACCTTAGATTTAAAACTCAATCTCAAAAGGCTGTTTTGAAACAATCAAGTACTTTGATTTTAGCACAGCGTAGTGATATGCAAGCACTTCGTTGAACACACAAAGCACTTCGTGTCGCGCGCGCAAACAAAAAAAAGGGCGTATACTCGACCTAATTTTTGAGCGCGCTTGAGCACAAAAATGCTACGTAGTACACACCATTAAAAAATGTTGTAAACTCAGCAATTTAATGTTGCAGTCATGTTGTTTTCTTATTCTTTTTTTTAATCATAGATTAGATATAATTTTACCACTTTTATAGTATATTTTTATTTAATTGCATGTATCAAGGCTAGAATGACGCGTAAAAAGATTTTTTTTCAGAATATGATAAAACGCTATTGTTTAATTTGATCGAGGGAAATCAAAGTATAATAAAGTCGAAGAAAAACTATTTTAAAAACGCAACAGACAAGGGCAACGAACAATGTTTGAAGAATGCAACGAACTAAAAGGACCCCTATAAAAGGCTTAAAATTGAAGCAAAGAATTAGTTCATCGAATTAAAAAAAGAAAGCCCGAGCAACTGGAGGGGAGTCAAACCCGCAAGCCCCGACAAGTTGTCGAAGTAGATATTTCAGCTTAAACCACAATATTTTTAACCTTGTAGAAACAAATTCGGTGACGACGAAGATATCATATTATCAACAAAAAAATGATATTCAGATCCTTAATTTATTTTATCGAATAATGTATTCCTGCAATTTAAGTTCGATATTTTTAAGCTTGGTTATTTTTTAAACGTTCTTGTATATTACAGTCATTAAAAAGTCTATAATAGTACATTGCCGAAACAAACTGGACTGGACTTAATATTAGATTACATGCATAATTCTGCAGATCTGTTTGTTTGCTTGTTTGAGTTGGGTTTAACGTCGCCTTTTACTTGCATTTAGTCATATGACGGCGGCTGATTGGACCTATCCACCGGCCCCTGGTGTTTTTTTAACCAGTACTGCCATCCTTATATTGCAGTACTGAGGATATTGTCAAACGGCATTATTCTTATGTTATAACTATACAAATATCCGTATGATAACATCACGTGTGATATTTTTTATTTCATCACATAGTTACTTTTAGAACAATAATATAATGCGGTTATTTTTAGAAAATTGCATTTCAGATGGAAACATCGATAAAAAGAAGACAAATAGAGGTTAAAAGATAAATATGATACATACTTAGTGTATTGTATGAAAAAATATCTAACTCGGTTGTGGGAATTGATAATTGTCTCGGCTATGATCAATTCTCCCAACCTCGTTAGATATTTTTTTCTCATACAAAGCACTAAGTATGTATTAAATATAAACAGTGTAAAAAATCAAATTGATATAAGTTAGAACTCTGGTTGACCTCTACTGGAATCAATTTTATTTTTCAGATATCAATATTTATTTAGCAAGATGGTCATTTTTGCGTGAGAGAGGTCACCTATATAAACGGGGTTTCAGTCGATGATCGAAGACTTTGTGTTTAATATAGATTGCTTTTATAACAGCAGCTCCGATTTTAGCACGAGATTTGATCTGTTAATCGATTTATAAACGGCACTAGAAATCATTTTTCATTACAAATACTTTTGTTTAGTGGAAATGTCAATTCTTGAAACTCATTTAAAGAGAATATCGAAAACTCTAAATGATAAAAAATATTTTACCTATATGTTTTGTCCGAAACCGAATTCTACATGACAATATTTGTTTTTACATTGTTACGTTGCTAACGTCGTTACGTTATATTATTAATATCGCCCTGATGAGCAGCAGCGAAATCGGTTGGCGCGTAATGAAACATGATTTGTCATTTTTGTTCCATGAATCTTGTTCTGTTTCATTGATTTTTCCAGGAAAAGTATAGATATAATCTTTAATCATGGCGATTATTTGAAGGGTTGTTTTCTCTCTGAACCGAAAACAATTTCTGAAATCTTCATCGACATACATATCAAACAGGATGCATCTTAATATCCGCTCCCTTCGCTTATTATTGTGCTTTCTAGCATACTAAATCATAAATAGAACATTGCATGTCATTCTTGTCTTTACAAGTAGAATTTCATGGCAATTCAAAGTTTCAACTAGTACTTAAACATGTCCCAATCCAATTTTAGATTTTACGTAGTTTACGGGTAAAATAAACGATAAATTAGGCTAAAACAACATTTTAGGAAAACCCGATGTTTAATTGCTACTCTAAGTGTAAGTAAACTTTGTCCATGCAAACAACACCACATAAACTTAAGTTTAAACTTGAGTTTATCATTAAACTTTCGTTATGCAATCGGCCCATATTAGTTTTAGCTCTGCTAATCGAGGGTCTGAGGAGCTATAGCGGTGGCATGTTTCCTATCCGTTTATCTGTTTGTCCGTTTGAGCATCCATCCGTTTACTTTTCTTGTTAACGATATGAAGTCCTCAAATATAATCGGATCCTTTTGAAACTTTCACAGATTGGTTACAGGTTTATCTATAAGGATAATCGCTTTCGAAAATAAGGAAGGCCCATTTAATAACACGGGAAAGAGGCATTATGGAATTTCACTTCAGAAATGCACTAGGTACAATCTTGTTTACGCGTGAATATCCACAAAAAATTATCGATATTTATATTACAGGATCGGGATGCCTTTAGCCATGTATTTCTTCTTTGATGTTTCCTGGGTGATTGTAGAGCCAAGAAACGACATACGAACGACTTTTTATGTCATTTTCACGGCCTTTCCTATAGAATCAACTTTTTTTTCTGATTTTTTAAATGCAATCAAAAGGTTTATAAAGAGTCCTACCAATCTATATCATATGATCATTTAGTTTCACAATCTAAATGCGCAATACAGTGACTTGTTTCAAAGTGTTTGACAGATCTAGTCCAGCGAATGCTCGAAAATGCAACTGCTGAATTAACAGCTAAAATGTCAACTTAAATTGTTACAAAATTATATTGGGGGAAAGTAAAATAACAAACTAGTCTGTAATCGGGGTTGGTACATCAAACGGGTTGATACTTCATGATGGCGTCATTTAGAACGCCATGTAGGCTACGCGGGGTTTCTACGGTGTGGCTAGAACTACCCCGCTATTGTTACATTTAGCCTCTTTCGATAACAGCTTAAATGCGAGCAATTAACGCGAACCACATGAAAAGGGAACGCTGTCGTACGTCGACGCCATTAACGCTATCAAATAGCCAGTCAGAATTATACAAGCTACAACAAATTTCGGTTCGGGTGTATTGCTTTTTAGCGAAAAGGCTTTAGAATTAAACATTCTTGTTCAAATATACCTCACTTGTAAAGCTCAGTGAGTGCGCCTAATGAAAGCCTTCTTTACCTTGATCCAATATCTACAAGGGGTGCTTGTTGCGTGATTCGCAGAATCCAGTTAGTATTGATTGATCAAACATTGTATGAAAGTCGGAAAATGTCATTCCGAGTTTGGTCTGTGTTGATGAGAAACGAAAATACTGATTTAACTTTTTCATCTGAGAATATGATATGAACTAAAACAGTGAAGTTCACAAAACATCAAATTAGCTTTAAAAAATGAAAGTCAGAAGATCGTCTTGGGCCCTCATGGGCCTTTTGTTCAATTAATTGATCTATACGTAGGGAAAAAAATTACATGACATTCTGGGGGGCTGTAGTGTCGTAATGAACCATAGAGAACGAATAGGTTACCGTAATGTGAAACTTGAATGCAATATCCGTCGTTTTATGGAATGGTCAGCATCGCATGTCTGTAAAATGAGGGTTTTGTTGGTGATCAAAGGACAAAAGGGTCGATTTAAAAAATAACAGGAATGAAAGAAAAAGTATCGGTGATGTTTTGAGTATCGGTCCTTGAAGTTTTTGTCTCTAAAGTCGATCCAATATCATGAGTGACCAACGTCTGAGCTAAACACCTATAATTGTCTTGCAGTTATCCTTCCTTTGAGGAAATGAAAGAAAAAATATGGGAAGGTAACAACGCCTCTACGCGGCATCACAAGGGCATTTTTCATCTCGACCGACACCTCTTGTGGTTGCGACCCGAGTTTTAGCTTACTTGAGCACTCAAGGTGGGCTTTTGGGTTCATTCAATTTCCGTCGCCCGTCGTGCGACATCCATCGAAAATTAAGCGTTTACACTCTAGCGGCCACAAATATGGACCAATCATCACGAATTTTTTTCAGAATGTTTGTCATATCACAAGGATGAACTCTATTGAAAATAGGAAGGACCCGAGCCATATCACGGGAAAATAAGTCTTAATGACAATTTTCTTGTTTACACTCTAGAGGCCACAGATATTGTCCTATCATCATGAAACTTGGTCAAAATTTTTGTCAGGTCACAAAAAAGAACCCTATTGAAAATGGGAAGGAATTGTGCCATATCACAGGAAAAGGAGCCTTAAGGAGCATTTTCTTGTTTTCCTTCTAGAGGCCGCACATATAGTCCAATCTACATGAATCTTGGTCAGAATGTTTGTCAGGTCACAAGAATGATCCCTATTGAAATTTGGAAGGACCCGTTCCATATCACGGGAAAAGGGGCCTGAATGACAATTTTCTTGTTTACACTCTGTAGGCCGAAAAATGGTCCAATTTTCGTGAAACTTGGTCACAATAATTCTCAGGTCACAAGAATAAACCCAAATAAACATTGGAAGGATCGGATTTTTATCATCGGAAAAGGGGTCTTCATGACATATCTCTTGTTTCTACTCTAAAGGCCACACATTTTGCCCAATCTACACGAAACTTGGTCAAAATATTTGTCAGGTCACAAGGATGAACTCAACTGAAAAGGGGAAAGATTCATATGATACACGGGAAAATAAGCCTTAATGACAATTTTCTTGTTTACTCTGAAGAGGCTTCAATGACTTTTGTCAAATATGGCGTGAAAGATGGCCGAGTCGAACCCACGATCACATTATTGAAATCAAGAAAGGTTACCGACTGTCCTGACCGGGTTCGACAGATCTAAACCAAGATGTCAAAGTGTGAATTGCCTGTCTCGAGTTCAAAACTTAAGAGGTGCGTTATAATGGACATGCAAGCAGTATGCATACCCGCAGTCTGATATCTGTCTTTTATCAATTGCTGTGGCATACCCCTCTCAATAAAAAAAATTGCAAAATTTTTTTTCGTGCCAATGCTAAGGAATGAGTGTGACTGAGTAACAAAAAGCACTCGAAATTAATTTTTAGTAGCTTAACACGAGTATATGATCAAAACCGGGAGTACAGATGCACTTGCCCGGGCTCTTTTCAATCGCGCGAAGCCTTGCGTCCGTGTAATCTTTGTAAGTAGTTCGTCTAGCACATGTCAATGAAGTTGGCCTATAGACCAACTATATATTCACGACTTTCTCTACGGTTCACCACGATTCACCCAGATTTCTCATGGTCAGAAAAATCAGTATGGATCGGAATGAATCGTGGCGAAAAGTAGAAATATTCAGTGTCACTACGATTCCAAAAAGAATGTACATGATATAAGTACAATGTCTGTAAGGCACCGCTACGAATCGATGAAGATTCATGACCACAACGCTACGGCCAATGCGGATTGACCACCGTGGCACAACCGTTGCGCTACCGTAGAGTTTTCCGAATCATCACGATTCATCAAGATTCACCGCGATTCACCACGGTTCTACTACAAATCACCACGGTACACGACAATTTACAAATCGTGGCGAATCGTAATAGCACCTTCGCCAAAAATCGTGAATGTGTTAACAGGTATAAGTCATTCAAAACTGACCGAGAAGTATGTAAAGGTTCTTTTTGCTAAGTATAATTTAATACAAAATGTTAAGACGCACACGTATTTGGTTAAGATTGTTTCAACTTTTCGTGTTGAAGCATGCTTGGCACAAAGGGAATATCTTCCTTCGGTCACGCAATGCCAATCATAAAGGGCCATCTGGGGACTCCGTATGAATAAACGATCGGAATAGAGATTTATCCAGTAGTGGTCACTCGGAGGTCGCATTTCAAAACTCATACAGGAAGGTAGAATGATCCTTAATGAATCAGGAAATCGGTGAAGTGCGGAAAGATTCGACCAAAATCGGGAAATAATAACGGCGCAGCCATGAAAGCGCGTCAAAATTCATGTGGGTTTATGTGACGTCACAAACACTACTGAGGATGACGTTGCAAGAAACAAAATTAACAAAATGCCAAAATTAGGCATTTTATAATTTGAAAACAAATCGTAGTGTCTTACCTAAGGACTTGCAGTGATATACGGTGTTTATCTATTTCTTTCTTTCACAAAAAATGTAATATTCTGTAAATGCCCAAAATCGACAGTCTCACGTTTGACCGTAGCATAGTAGATATATTTGACGTTGTGACCTAGTTTTATTTACTCTGTTGACCCAATTTTACACATGTTTAATATTTTAATTAATACGATGATTCTGATCAAATTTCAAATCTATCGGACAAAAATGGTAGCTACATTGCAATTACCGTTTTTCTAAGACAACACCTCGCGAACTGCTACATCACCCTAAGTGACCCAATTTCGAAGTTGTCGGATGTTTTTCAAGATAATTATTCTAATAAGATTCAAGCTTAGTAAGAAAAAAATATGGCGTCTAGATTTCATACAAGGTGTTTCGAAAATTTGACCTCGTGACCTAATGTTTAAATCAATTGACCCAAGTTTTTTATTTTTATTATTATCATTCATTTCTAGATGCAAAGTACAATAAAGAGACAAACTCTTATATCCATTTGAATCCTAACTCATTCTTGATCATACCATGGATTGAATACATACAAAATCAACAAAAAGATAAATTGGGCATAGAAAAATTTTATAACAAAAGGTAGGTGCGTTTTTCTTGAAGCCTATTGAATAGCCGAAGAACTACAAGAAGCTGAATTACAAAAACATTACCCTAAATTGCACCATTTACGTAAGAGGTACTTTCCAGTTTACGGAAAAGTCCGAGCGATATTCCAAATGACCTAGTCCTCGTCTTTAAATTCTAATGTACACTGTAAAGACATTACGCCAAATTCACACCTCGGCGTAAACGCTCTTATTCCAAATCTTCCTTTCGGACATTTTAACCCTTCAAAACACGAGACAGTCAATCACCATTTTACAAGTATGTAGTTATTCGTTATAGAAATTCGAGATGAGTTATTTGAACAAAAGCACTACAGTCTTTATATCGGTTTTTATGTGTTATGGAATTATTTCTGTTAGTTTGCGATCATTTGATGTATTGTTTGTTAGAGGTAAAATCTCAGATCTTCTTTCTAATTCAGGATGCCTTACGAGTTTTTCATGAAGTTGGCAAACATAAACACTTTAAGAAATTCAATTAGAAATTTCACGAAGCCAAGGATTTTTGAAAACGATCCCTGGGGTATGTTTCATCAACACATTTAAGACGATTTTTGTCTTAAAGAAGACCTTCGAAACATTAACAACAACAATCACGTAACATTGGTTTTGAAAGATTGGTGGGTGATACGTAATTTTTGTCCTTTTGTCTGTGGTAATTCATCATTAAGACAAAAATGCGTCTTAAATGTTTTTATGAAACTAGCCCCTAGTAACGAAAACCCCAGAATTAGATAGCGTCTCGATTAAATCACGCCACACTTCCATAAATAACTGTGGAATGTTCAATTCGTCCTTTGGAATCACTTTCGCAAAGTTTCATTTCGGAAATCTGAAGCATAAACTTGTATTTTTACATATTTTCATGTTTGTTTTGTTCATAAGGATGATAAAGTTCAGATGATAGTCGATCATCAAATTCAGAAGATACGCTATTTACCTGAAATACTTTATAATCATAACATATGTTAAAATGAGAAATTTGTTGACTGTATTAATGAAAAATCAAGCGACGGACGGTTTGAACATATATTGGCGCAACTGGAATGACATATATTAACTATGTGTAGTAGGCTACAACCTTAATGAAATTGAATTTACCACACCATATACATATACTAAGGTATTTAAATATTGATTTATCATGTACAATGTTCTTTTACTTGATAAAGTAAGCTTGATTAATATTGTTCAAATGAATATTTCTAAGTTTTATAGATAATGCGCAGCTTAGGTCAACATATTTCTCAACAAATATTATTCTTTCCTAAATACTGAAATACAATCACCAATAGGTTGGGCAAAGTAAAAAATATTGTCTTGGCTTCTCATTAGGTTGAATGATCGACCTGGTTTTCTAAATTGGAGGGTACTGGACAATCGCAGGTCCTGAGTAAATGTGTACAACACGTACCCATCCATAGTTTGTCCACGGAATTTAGGTCGAACAACATTTATATTCTTCTCAAGGTCTACACAGAAAGACCAACAATTGAAATCGTGCCCCTCAGGTAAGCCCAATCCAAAGGAAAAGGAGTTCAGGATTTGACCCATCTGATCAAGGTGTATAATTTTTCTGGAAGACTGTACGTATATGGTTTCTGTTACGTCGTGGACAAAACAGGATTTGAGCCCCTCACCACCAAGGACGGAACCTACATCTATGATATTTACTGTTTGTCCATCTTCATTTATAACCTGCATTTTTCTGGAAACATTATCTGGACGTAATAAAACATATATGTTACTGTTTGAGAAATAAACAGAATCAAAATAACCATTGACAGGTATTGTGCGAAGTACGTTAACAGGTCGACTTACTAAGTCCATGATATGAATTTCTGTTTCTCCCTTAAACCCTACACAATAAAGGGGTTTACTGAATCCGTCTATTTGCGCTAAACAGACTGGTGCTGTGCCGAACTTGATTTTTCTGGTCATCTTTCCGGTTTTCTGATGGAATATTTTGATAACTTTGTTTGCGTAGTCAGCAACAGTCAGTCTACTTTCAGAGGTGAGCATATCAATCATCTGGCATGTAGCCGTATCATTTTCCTCGGCATATTTCACAGGGATATCAGGACAGGAGGATAAATGGTCTCTCATAAATTCTATCCTATTTCTATTTTGCCCTTCATCTCTTACGTCTTGTAGTAAATTCCTGCCGTAGTCGATTATATTTACAAATACATTCCTAATATAATCATAAATGTATTGAGATGTAGACGGAAAACTCGTTTGTACGGATCCAGGTGGTGATTTCCTGTTTTTTCCCTCATCTCTATTCCAAAATTCCGAAGCTGTATTTCCCATATTTAACGAGGTTGAAAACGCAATCGGTACCTGAAATGTAAAGTTATGATAACAAGAATTTATAATATGACCTACGTCACCGGAGTGAAATAATCCCGTTGAATATTTTTGATATTACACGGGTGTTATTACACTAGTGGAATAACTATGCAAATGAGCTCATAGCGAAAATAACCGCGAAAATGACGTCATAATCTACGTCATTTTTAAACGGCGTTATAGGTTTCGCGGAAATTGAAATGTTGACTTTTTAAAAATTGGGGCGATTTTCGCAAAATTCGGGCCATATTATAAACATAATATAAAATTTGTGCTCATAAAATACAGAATTTAGTAAACTCGTCATCTAAAACAGATAAAAATTCGGCGCAGCCTCGTTTTTATCTGTTTATAGATGACTCGTTTAATAAATCCAGTATTCAATGACCACTCATTCAATATCCTCTATGTTTTTAAGAACAAATCAAAACAGATGCAGAAATTTATTTTATGCTAGACATTCAATGATATGACACGGTTATCTTAAACGATTACATTATTCTGGTGCTTTTGAGTATTTTTGATGGAAGTACTTTCCACAATATTATTACAGTAAATCACAGTGTGAAACTGGCAGTCATTTCGATCAAAGCTATTCAAAATCATTCGCTCAGTGCTTCATTCATTCATTCCAAACACACAATCCAAACACTCATATACACTCCAAAATTGTTCTAAAACGCTTCGAAATCTTTCAAAACAATCATCATTAATAAAAATCAATCAAATAATTGCATGCTTCTAGTGGCTGATGTTGATTCCTCAGCAATTTTGATTGAAAATAATTCTTTATCGAAACATTTGAACAGGAATAGATCTCCCCCTAATAACAATTTTGTCATTCATACAGTTAGTTACGTCGTGAAATTGACATTCACATTAATCAAAAACCATTCTAAATCGCTCACCCAGAGCTCAATACATTCATTCCAAACACTCACTCAAGCCATCCAAAAACGCTCAAACCCATTGAAAAATATAGAATCCATAACGACATTCAAAATAGATTTTGATAGAGAAAAATCGGCATTACACTGACATAATTCAAGTTGTAAGCGTATCATAATTTCTTAAAGAAATCGGAAGCTATGTATAGAACTTTTATGCATTTTTTATTAAAGGAAGGTAGTCAATATCGCTAATTTTGTTCATCCTAGACAAAATTTGCGATATAGGATTACCTCCTCTAAATTGCACTAAAAACTCGCTCCACACACCCGTTCATTTTCATTCCAAAATCATTCATAAATCATTCATCTTGTCAATTTCAGTTCTTAACTGTACGTCATGTGCGTTCCATGTGTAACTTCCGGAAATACCGGCGACTTTTAGACTAGAATGCCTAACTCCTTGGTTTACGCTTATCACGAACTCGTGAATTGCACAATGTTGAGAAATAGTCCTCTCATCCTTAAGGAATTTGAAATCGGGGTGACTGATGATAAAAATAGTTCATTTGGTTTTATTTATATATCAACATTTTTCCAATATTTTCTTTTTTATAGATATGAATAAGAAGGGTACGTTTACAACCTCATGGTTACTGCCTATTATAAAAAAAGTAAGTTTTTTGTAATATTTCTGGTTAACAATAATTGGATGTATTTCTTAAGTGTCTGGTTGACAAAAAGGGTTTACTGTAGAAAAACGTTTGTTGGATCATATTTGAAGAGAAGAAAGAGATTGCTGAGTTTCTAAATTTCTATTTAAACAAAGTTCTAATGAATACTTTGAATCAATTATAATAAGGTAACTATAATAAACAATATAAAAGTTCGCTTCTATAGCTCAGTGGCTAGAGCATCGTTCTAATGATCATTAGATCAAAGGTTTGTGTCCTGGAGAAGGCAAGTTGTATCCTTGGAAAAGAAACTTTGTGGACAGTGCCTCAGTCCACCTAGCTAAAAATGGGTAATACCGATTCAAATCTTGCTCCAATGATCTACCCCTCTTTCTTATATGTTGATGGTGAGATCTAACATCAGGCTATCAAAGGGGGTGATGTTGTGTCATCACAACTACTTAAAATGTTATTGCAGAAATTTCTTACGCATGAAAATAACAATTAGGTTATTTAAAATGAAAGTCAACGGTTTGTCTAAATATGGTGGTTGGATTATGCATGAAGTGCGCCTCACAAACAAAGGCGGAAATAAAACAACACAGCATAAGATAACATAACCTTTATTTTACAATCATTTTTTCCTCTTGTCTCGATAAAGAAAGACCCACATTGCCCTTACACCGACCAAAGATCTAGGGAACAACCCTGAATGATTGGCAAAATTCGTCGACGGGCGACCAATTTGTCTTTTCACTGTCTCATTGAGGTCACGTCGTAAGTATGACACTTAGGTTATTCATCGAGTATTTGACGAATTTATCGGATTCGAGTTAGTCTTAAATTTTGTAAGGATAATTTCTGCTTTCAACTCACAACGATCCAGACTAAATCGCTGAAAAATCCTTAAAAGTCTTTCTTGTGAATTGTTTAAGCCTTTGAAAATATCACTTTTGAAAGAAATATCTCTTTTGATCGTTTCTAGCTAAACGTCGTAATGTTAGCTTGAATCACCATGGTACACAAACTAAATGATAACCCTTTGTAGCCAACTGGACAATTGTTTCTGATGATTTATCCAGAGAAATTCAATCAAAGCTTTTAAATTTCGGTAGGAAAGCAAACCTCCGTACCGTTGAACTCACTTTACAGAAATTCTGGATTCACCGCAGCATGGTTCAAGCATCAAACACGCGCCCCGAAGATGCGGAAACTAATAATTTACATATTAAGGGAAATAACAAGGGTTAAAGATCGTGATTGCATAACTCTTTTTATTACAGACATAATGAAATCAATCTTCGCTCGTTATCAGGCTTTGCCTAATTTTAGTTTAATGAGGCCTAAAACACAGGAGTGGAATAAATCCGTTGAATTGTTTTCGAATTGCACGGGTGTTATTACTTAAGTCTAGTTGAATAACTATACAGATGAGCTAAGAACCTATAGCAAAGTTGTATTAATAAGTTCGGTATTCAATGATCACTCATTCATTACCCCCTATTTATCAAATTTAAGCAATTAATGGTCAGATTTTACAATTCGACTACTAGCAATAAAGGCCCGCCTTATAAAAAAAAACTACATCTAATAAAAAGATTTTATTTTTACAATATCCTTATTTTTTCTAGTCGTGTTATTACACATCTGAATTGAAACACAGAAATAAAGGAAAGATTCCGTGGCTATAAATGGTAAAATGAAGTAGTGTACCTTTAACACAGAAATAAAGGACAGATTCCGTGGCTTTAAATGATAAAATGAAGTAGTGTACCTTTTACACAGAAATAAAGGACAGATTCCGTGACTTTAAATAATAAAATGAAGTAGTGTACCTTTTACACAGAAATAAAGGACAGATTCCGTGGCTTTAAATAATAAAATGAAGTAGTGTACCTTTGACACGTACTACAGAATGAGATCTGTATACTGCGTATCAAACGCTGGATTCTGTACTGAGGGATCGCCTCCCACTTTCTGGCGAGTGCCTTGCACAGTTGCTGACAATTTTAAATGCGTTTCTGCCGCCAAACACTGGACGCCCTAGCTGGTCCCATGTTCGATCGGACTCAAATAAGGAGATAAAGCTGGCCAGCGTAGCACATGCACGTTATTTTGTTGAAGAAAGTGTGTTGTTAACCTTGCTGCGTGGGGTCTGGCGTTGTCCTGTTGACAAAGCGTGATACTTCAATGATTCCTTAGGAAAGGCATCACTACTGGCTGCAATATCTCCTCTATATAACGTCTTGCATTAAATTCCCTTCAGTTACCACCAAATGTGTCCTGTGACGCCAGAAGTACCGCCCCACACCACAACACTTCCCGCGCCCAAACGTTGGTTTTGTTTATCGTGACGTCATATAAACTTTACGTGCGAAATGACGCGCTTTCATGGCTGCGCCCGTATTATTTCCGAGGTCTATTCCGTAGAATCGCCGAAGGTTCCCGATTGAGTCCACCCTCTATCATTCCTAATTCGAGGTGACGTTAAGGTTCGTTTCAACGTTCCATATTCATTCTTATGAAATAATCGACAGCTTTTTGTTAGCAATACGTTGCTCTTTTTAAGAATGAAATCAGATATAGATTTGGAACTTTTGCCATCGCATAATTGATAAAGGTTCATTTTTGCACATGCACAATATTTTGAATAATATTGACGGGTAAACTCGTGAAATTCTGCAGATACGTAATGGTAAAAATGTATAGTAACGTTCCATAAGAGGGAAGTTTTACATCCATGTCCAGATGAAAAATATCAATAATTTTTGAATGGGGTTTTTACATTGGCGCTGAGTAAACGGAGAGTGTATCTAAAGTGTGCCACTCGTCACACTTTCACGTTATAAATTTTTGGCCTCTCACAGTCTATCTGTGATTTATCTACATGTATTTACCAAAACCTTGTAGCTACACTTTTTGGTTGCACATTATTTGCAATACCAAATTTAACTATAAACTTTTTAAATTTATTATTTATTATTATTTATTTTTTTTCTATTTTTTAGAAATAAATGTATCAAAATATTCGAAACAACAATCCTTTTAAACATTCAGTGCCCCACAGCTACAGTGATTACAGCACATATACTAATTGAAAGTCTCGAAATACCATTTGCTGTTAGCAGTCATTAAAAGACTTATTTCGTTAACCATTAAAATTTAGATAGAAAACCCACTCTAGCTTCAGAATAAAAATCACAGTGCGAAAAGGTGTAGACCCTAATTAGCCTGCGCAACCCGCGCATTTTGACTAGGCTCGATACTTTATGCACTACCCAGATAGTCCCTTTTCGCCTAACAAACCACAATTGAAAAAAAAAATAGAGGATGGAAGTTTTCCCTTTGTTTCAGCATAAAAACGATATATTTTTCATAAGATGAACAACAAAAGCTTTATTTTTACGAAAATTGTAGCTTTTATTGTTTGCGAAATGAAATATCATTAGATCTTGCTCGAAAAACGAACCATTAATCAATTTTTAATGCATAATTGAGCCAAATATAAAAATATAACATTTTTTTCTTAAAACCCGTCATTTAGGGCGTGATTGATATACAACGTTCATAATGAAGTTACCGCTCCGCTTAGAAGACGTCAGATAGAATAAAATGAACGAAAGTGGGATATAAGCTTTGATAATTTCTCTGGTAAGGCGATGAATGTATGAAAACGATAATCCACCAAAAAGCAATAACGAAATATAGTTCAATTACCTTGATAGGTGGCTCACGTAGATATATGACAAATATGGTCTGATTTTCCTTCTAATCTTACTCAAGTTCGTTCATACAAAGATTGATAAACAAAAAAAGAAGGACATAATGGCCCATAACCGCTCACCTGAATTTTATTATTCCAGTATATGTCCCCCAAGTAACATTCTGGCGAAGTTTCTTTCAAATTTGCCTAGAGGTTGAGAAGATGTAATTTCAGGAGTTTAAAGTGAAAATAAACCCTGTCCTTCCATGCCCATTTTCATGGCCGTCTCCAAAGATTTGGAAAAGGGCCATCAAAGGAACACTCTGGCAGGCAAAGTTACATTGAAAATAGTCTTTTGGTTAAGGAGGTGCTGTTAATCACAGAAACAAGTATATCTATCGACCGAACAGATTTTTATGAACCTCAATTGAAACTGTCGTATTTGTTTGCTAGATGAAAAACAATTTCAAGATTCAAAAGTGAAAAGGTGCCCAGCCCAACCATGCCCATATTGAGGGGTTAAACACAAGCAGCTACTGATAAGGGTCACCCAAGAAACATTTCTGCAAATTTGGTTGAAATCAGCCCATTGGTTACCGAGGAGACGATGTTAAAAGATTTCGGGGTAAAAAAAAAAAGCCCCGCCTTACCACGCCCATATTTTGGGTCAATCAATATCCCGCGAAAAAGTTATAGAAAGTTCACATAAGGAACATTTCTGCCAAGCTGGTTTGAATTTAGCCCATTGGTTGTTGAGGAGAAGATGTTTAAAGAATTGTTGACGAATTCCGTCGCACGACTTTAAGCACGTTGTGCTCAGGGGAGCTTAAAAGATACTAATAATTTCACTTAACCCTTTGCTGTTTAATCCCTACTTTTTACGTGCCTGTGATTTTATAATTGAGAAAACAATGTGAAAAAAGAAGAAATTGCTTCTGACAAGCAATTTCTTCTTTTTCCACACTATTTTCTACCCTACTGAAATGTTATTTTTCAAATTAAATCCACTTTGAATTTTCGTCTGCAAAACCTTTGAATTTGGACAGGTCCAAAATTTTGAAAAACAGGAAAGGGTTAGGGTATGTTTGCCTAACTTGTATACGTTATCGGTATTGGAGTTTAAGGAACTCCAACCGTTATGAAAAAAAAATGAAATCGGCATGACTCGTGCTTTCTCGGATAATTTTATTATTATTATTATTATTATTATTATTATTATTATTATTATTATTATTATTATTTTTATTATTATTATTACTTTTATTGTTGTTGTTGTTGTTTTTAGCGGAAGACAAAAAAGAAGTAATTCGTCATTACAATCGGGAACCCTTGTCGATTCTACGGAAAAGACCTCGGGAATAAGACGGGCGCAGCCATGAAAACGCGTTATTTGACACGTGGGTTCATATGGCGTCACAAACCTACGTCACGATCCTAGTAAGGATGACGTTGCATAAAACAAAATCAACGAAAGAATAAAAGTGGGCATAAGATAATTTACTGGCAAACGCGTGTGTGTATTTCCGTTTATTTATCGTCGCTACCGTAGCACATGCCCATATGAGCGACGCCCCCAGAAGACGGTTAGTTGTTACGGGGGATAGTGCAAGGATACATGACGAAACTACTGCTGAGATCCGCCATGGTTCTTTAACGTTCTCGGTGTAAAGCACCGTCTCACGGGGCCTCGGTTTAACGTCTCATCCAAAGGACAATTAGTTTTGTTAGTGTACCAGCCCGGGAATCGAACCCACGCGGCCGAACTTCAAATGGTTTTGAAGTCCGGCGCTCTACCAACTGAGCTAATCGGGCTGGTACTGGCAAACGCATTGTTTTGTCATCAATTTAAATATGCCGATAAGATCTCCACAGACGATCGGGAAAAAAATGACAGATCCCCCCCCCCCCCCAAGCGTATTCAATAACCGAAGTACCACTAGTAGCTGAATTACTTAAAAGATGACCCAAAACGTCCGACGTTATTTCCATTTTACGGAAAAAGTCCGAGCGATGTTCCGAATGCCGTCAATGATTGCGCCATCGTGTAGCTAAAATGACGTTAGTGTCTTTAAATTGTGGCTTAACATTGTACAGTTAACAACATCGTGAAATTGACATTCATCTCGATCAAAACAGTACCAAATCACTCGCTCATCGATCCATTCATTCATTCCAAACACTTACTCAAACCATTCAAAAATCCTCTACCTCTCTGAACAAGATAGAATCAACATCGTCATTCAGAATAATTAAAGCTAGAAAAAAATCGCGATTTCACTGAAATTATTCAAATTGTAAGAGTCTGATAGATTCTTAAAGAAAAGTAAGCTATTTATAAAACTTGTATGTATATCTTATCAAAGGGAGTCAATAATTATCGCTATTTATTTTCATCCTGAACCTCTCTTTAATATCACTCAAAACTGGCTTTGTGGCACACTCATTCAATAACAAAATCATTCCAAAATCACTCATCTTGTCGATTTAATGATGTTCTTAACTGTTAAGGAACTTTTGACATTTCAGTATCAAGCACTACGAGGATGGCGTGAAAGACGGAAATGTTTTGTTTTACCGAAAATTAGCGATGTCTTCTGAAGATTTCTGTCTTCGGTCTGATTACAAAAAAAAGAAATAAGTAGGGGTTTACTACCTTAAGGATACATGTATGTACAGAAAGACATGTAATGATGATAACCAAAATGGGTCATAGTGATAGGCGATATCATTTTGGCCTGTCCAAAATAACGAGGAATTAAGCGTTTGATATTTTTATGTGCGATATAAAATTTTATATGCATAAGATCTCAAAAAAAAAAAATAATAATAATAATAATAATAAACTTGTTATAAAGCGGAAGACTTGAGTGTTTTAATAATGAAGTCAGCATTCTCTCTTCTTCTCCTTTGAATCTACGAGGTAGAATTCAACCAAATCCCACGTGAATGACCCTTTGACACAGGCAATTGTTTCATTATCTGCTTTTAGTTGTTCGTTATTAGAAAATGTATCCAAGTTCTGCTGTATTAAATTCTTGTCTGGCGCTACGGGATGTAGGGACAACACCGAATGGTTCTATATTGGGAAATGAGCCTCTGCGTGAAATTCCCGACAATTTCAAATGTGCGCAAAGCAAAGCTTCTGGCCAGTCTGTGCAGTCGCACAGTCTGACCAGAGTCTTCACTTTGCGATTTATAGATAGATAATGTCTTGAAGTACCTGTAGACAGTAAGACAGTCTTCTAGTTATAATATGTAGCTGCTCAGGCTGCTAAATGTTTGCACTCCATGTAGATGCCAAATTGTAGGAAATGTCATGCACGGGCTCAAATAAAATCTTCCGCTTCCAAACCCCTGATTAGAATAAACAAAAAGTCACTGGACTTTTCCTTGGAGACACACTCCTTCAGATTTCTGATCGTGTTGAAAACATAGTCGCTTCAGGCTCTTGAGTCACCAAACATTGACCACATTAGATGAAATATAAAAAGTCTTCTTCTCTCAAACCACTGGTCTGAATTCAACCAAGCTTCACCGAAATAATGATTGGCACATGACATTTCAGATTCCTTCGTCAAATTCCGATCGGAATATATAACATACACTCTTCGGTCTGACGAGTCACCTCAGTGGCCCGCTCAGGTGAAATACAGAGAATAATATGTCAGTGTCTAAAAATATCAATGTTATCTGGTCGAGGTTGGGATAATTAATCATGACGAGGCAGTGCCGAGTCATGATAATTTCTCACAGCCGAGACCAGATAACACTGATATTTTAAGACACTGACATGTTATTCTATTTATCGTGCAATCATTTTTCACCGCTTAATCATAGTAAACCCTTAAAAATCAAAGAAATTCATGTGAACGTTTATGCAAATTGTTTCTAAAAATAGACTGCCTGATAATATGTCATGTTATCAGACAGGCGATATCAGGTCAATGCAGGTTTCGTTGCATGATAAATAAAAATAAATCTTTTCTGGAACAACTCGTGAGAATTCAACCAAAAGTCACAGTATTTATCCTTGGGACGTGCTCTTTCAAATTTATTCATTGAATACTGATTGGGCTGATAACATGGGCACAGGGGACTGTCGAATCGCATATAGCCAACTATTTGTCTCTAACCAATGGGTTGATAATCGTAGACCTATGTGATATAGCAGCTGGAGGCAAGCAAAGGATGTGATGGTTGTACTGGTGAGAGAAATGCCAGGAATAGGTGCTCCAGCCGCCGCGATATAACTGAAAAATGTTGAAAGCGGCGTTAAACTCCATTCAATCAAAAAAAGCCTAGATCTTTCTTTGCATATATATATATTTTCTTAAGTAACTCTTGTTCTAACTTGTGTGGCCATTGAAAAAAAATGAGCCTGTGCGTGAGATTTCCAACAATTTCAAATATGTGTAAAGCAAAGACTTTGGCCAGTCTGTGCATCCGCACGGTCTGACAAGAGTCTTCACTGTACCCTTTGTAGATAGATAAGGTCTTTAAGAATCTGTAGACAATCAGGTAACTTTATTTTTAGAGCTTGTGGCTGTCTATGCCCCTCAGTGATTGGACCTCACCAACTTTTCAAATTGTTGGAATGTCACGCACAGGCTCATATATCTTTGTCAATATCGTCTAAGTTGTTCATAAACTTGTAAACTTGAATTATGTCCACATGGGCACAAGGGACTGTCGAATCGCATATATATGTTCCCTTATGGGAAAAAAATGGGGGAAAATCAAAAACAAATAGCTAGAATTCAACCAAATTCACAGGCATACCCTTTCAGACTCCATTGTAAGATTCTCCTTTTGCCAATAACAACAGCGCTGCAGACTGTTTATTCACCAGAACATGTGGTGAAATTAATAAAAAGAATCTAAAAATACTTGTCAGATTTAAGTCAAACCTCACATGTATTATCCTTAGGATATGATATTTCAGATTTCTTCGTTGAATTTTGGTTGGGCTAATGTATACGAAAAGATGGAAGTTAGGGGCTTTGCGTCATGGAAATAGTCCCATATCGTGTGATATGAAAAGTTCTTTTTGTCTGAGATTACTGGTCACAATTCAACTCAATTAGACTGGCCAAATATTTGTTGAGGTGAAAGTGCCAGTCGAGCTTTTTTTAAATAATGTTACAATACGACATATATACTTCAAGCCAAGAAGTCAGAGCGGAAACGCACATAAAATAGTAGGATCTAAATATCATAGTAATTGTTAATAAATGCAAACGAGTATTTGTTAACCAAAGAGTCTGGCTTATCCTTATTTAGTGGGGTTTTCACTTGTCAAAGTAATCAGTAATCATTTTCACTTAAAATTGAGGGAGTTAGACAAAACCCTATCTAGCACTACAAGCGCCTTGTCTCAAAAATATTTTTTTTTATCATAAAATGCTTGGAAAAAGAACTACACATGCTGTTGAAGTATAAAAAAATGTGTAAATACAGTTAATAACGTAGTGAAAATGACACTCATTCCGAACAAAACAGTTCTATTTCACTCACCCAGCGCTCCATTCACTATTTCAAAACACTCACTCATACCGCTCAAAAAACTCTGAAAAATCACTTTAAAGATAGGATCAACAACCGCATTCAAAATAATAACTGCTAGAAAAAAATCCACGCTTTCACTAACTTGATTGAATCGGTAGTGTCTGATTGAAGCGTGTATATTGATCTTGTTCAGGGTTGCTCGTCTTATTCATATACCCGCGCCGTATAGTTACAAGGTAACAAAAGTTGCAATGCAATAACGAATACAGAAAAAAAAAATCCAACATCTTAAGCCGCATGAAAACGAGTGCAGATAACAGCTGTGCAGAATACGGTAGTGCCTTGGACTGCTAGTCAGGGCGCTGGACTGTCGATCTCAACCGCATACAACAGTTTTAAAGTAATTACATGTTCTCTTGTCTGGCAACAGTGGTAACAGTGGTAAATAAGCAGCTTTGTAGGCTGATTTACAGGAAAGTCGAAAAAGAATATGTTTTATCAGCGCGATAAATGGCAAGGACCCTTGGTTCGGTGCTCTACATCTCGCAGTATGACAAGACTGAAAAAAAGTAAAACAGGCTGTCGAACGCCTTGAAATTCAAGTTTCTAAACGCGCCTTTAATGTTTTGGTTGGTGTGGTGCCAGAAAAAAACTAATTTGGGATTATTGACAATATCTTTTGGTTAATTTGGATCCCTAAACGGCTCCTTCTTGTGCAATTTTGCGCGATTATTCCTCGTACCCAATGTACAATTGGCATCGGCCGTACTATGAAAACATTATGACAAATGGCAAAACTTCCCGAAATAAATTTTGTATACATTTTATCAAATATTCCCCAACTTTGAAATAACGGCGTCCGCAGATTTTCCAGTGAGATTTCACAAAAAAAACCTATCGTATTCAAATTAAAATTTTCCCAAATAAAGAAAAAATTGCACCAGATAAAAACATATTGATTTTTTTTCAATTCTGGTGGAACACTGTTCTAGGCCTTAACATCTTGTCGCATCAAGGTTGGCGAACGTTCTATTCTAACGGTTATCGACTCGATATTCCTTACTCGTGAAGATGAGTTTCTGGTGTCGTGTATTATCCTGGTTAACAGATTTAATTTTTATTTATTTCCGTTTATTCATCGTCTCTACCGTAACACATGCCCATATGAGAGACGCCCCCAGAAGACGATTAGTTGTTACGAGGGGGGGGGGGGGGGGGGGGGTCGTGCAAGGTTACATGACGAAACTAATGCTGAGATTCGCCATGGTTCTTAAACGAGCTCGGTGTAAAGCAAGAATCGTTTACAAGTCCGGTGTCCTGCCGACTGAGCTAATTGGGCTGGCGGGTTAACTGACGGAATAGAAATATCAAATGAGCTTGATCTTTCATATGTGTGTGTAAATCACAAACGGACACGAAGACAAGCCAAAGACGCCAGAAATACATTTCTTACCATTTCTTACCATCCTTGACGTCATAGGGTAGGCAATGATTGCCTTTATTGATGCTTTTTGACATCAATATCATATGTGACCCATCGCGCGTAAAGGGACCATCCGGGAATTCTGTAAAATGAATTATTGAAAAAAGAGATTTGATCCACCATTGGTCAACCAGAAGTCGCATTTCAAAAATTCTTTCACTGGAAGGTAGAATAAACATTCTAGATTCAGAAAAAAAAGCACGGTGCAAAAAGTTTCGACCCTAGCCAGTCTGCGCAGACCGCGCAGTCTGACTAGGGTCAACACTTTGCTTAGAAAGGTGTTACGTGCCAATGTAACACGAACAAAGAAGCCAGCAACAAACTTTACAATTAACAATATTTATTGACAATAATACCAGAATTATTGACAATATGAAATTAATACAAAAACAATTTACAATACCTTGAATGTTTAATCCTAAAGTTTTAATTTTAGATCCAATTCAATTAAGTTCCTGGTCCACAAATAATAAGTCCAATAATATCCGAATTTAAAATTAAACACGCTTTCAAACACACTTTTAAGATAACGAGAAATCCCCTTTTAGTTTAACACAGTACTACTAAATGAAACCATAAGTCTAAATCAAGTGAACCAAGAATGCTGTAGGAACCCCTTTATATAATACTATAGAACAATCTGGAATAGTATAGAACATAAGAATACTCTAGAGTCTGAATCACTTTCTAAAAGGCCTTTCTAGAAAGATCTAAAATCTTCTACATATTTTACCTTAAAGTGTCAAGAGATATTGGAAAATCCCCAGACTAATTCTAAAAATAGACATGGTAAATACCATTAGGTTTATTTATAGTTTATATATATAACACTTTCCCCCTTGAAAGAAAAAAGAAAGGTTTATGAAATAAATCTTTCTTTTTGCATTATCATTAGCATATACAATGATAATATACATCACATAATTGATAATATCATGATTCGTTGCAACATTTCAGCACATCTAGCATGAAAATACAAACAATTTTCATCAAAAGAATTGAAAAAGAGTTATATATGCAAACATACATACATATATACAAAAAATATAGTAAAATGTAACTGTTAAATTCAATGTTTTATTAAAGATAAGACAATTCAAAATTTTAGACTCTTGACAGAGCATCTGGTATAATGTTGTCTTTTCCCTTAATGTGTCTTACATCAAGATCAAATTCTTGAAGTGACAAACTCCACCTCAATAATCTTTGATTCTTACTCTTAAGTTTGTAAAGAAAAAGGGATTGTGATCACTGAATACAACTATAGGAGAAGTTGCAGATGTTAAATAAACTTTTTTTAAATAAACTTCAAAATGTTGGATTGCTAAAATTAGAGCAAGACATTCCTTTTCAATGGTGGAGTAGTTTTTCTGATGTTTGTTTAATTTTTTAGAATAATAACAAACTGGATGATCTATACCATCATCGTCTTCTTGCAAAAGAACAGCACCAATACCAACATCACTTGCATCAACAGCTAATTTGAAACATTTGTCAAAATCAGGTGCTGAAAGAACTGGTGTGCTCTTTAGTATGGCTTTTAAGCGATCAAAGGCAACTTGACAGTTATCATTCCATTTGAACTTAACGTTTTTCTTTAATAAGTTTGTTAAAGGTTCAGCTATTATAGAAAAATTCTTACAAAACTTTCTATAGTAGCCAGCCATACCAAGAAATCGCATCAGTTGCTTTTTAATAGCAGGCACAGGAAACTCAGAGATAGCATTGACCTTAGATTCTAAAGGTTTAACTTGACCCTGTCCCACAAGATGTCCTAAGAAAGTAACAGTAGCATGACAAAATTCTGTTTTTCCAAGATTAATAGTCAATTGTGCATCACTGAGACGGTCGAAGAATTGTTTGATTCTTTGAAGGTGGTCACTCCATGTATCTGTATAGATGATGACATCATCAATGTATGCGTCACAGCCATCTAAGCCAGCTATAACCATATTTACAAGCCGCTGAAACGTCGCAGGAGAATTTTTCATCCCAAACGGCATAACTTTGTACTGGTACAGACCAGTTGGAGTAGCAAATGCTGATACTTCTTTAGCCCTATCAGTGAGCGGAACTTGCCAGAATCCTTTGAGAATGTCAAATTTGGTGACATATTTAGAATTACCGACTTTGTCAATACAGTCATCAATTCTTGGTATAGGAAAAGAGTCAGTTTTTGTCACAGAGTTCACTTTTCGATAGTCAGTAAACATTTGTTTATTTTTACGCCTTCCAGGAGTATTCATAATATAATTCAATTTACCTGTTTTCTTATCAATAGTATACGGGCCATAATATCTTGCCTGTAAGGGTCGGCCAGGTATTGGCAAAAGAGCAAGGACTTTATTACCTGGTTCGAATTTCCTATCAACACTATGCTTGTCATATCTTGCCTTCATTTTGCTCTGAGATGATTTAAGATTTGACCTAGCAACCTCACATGCCCTAGACAGTTTATTTCTGAAGTCAGAAACATACTGTAATAAGTTCAAGGGTTTTTCATCATCAGCAAGAAATTTCTCTTTTAAGAGTGTTAATGGCCCACGAACAGAATGACCAAAAACTAACTCAAAGGGGCTAAAGCCAAGAGATTCTTGAACAGATTCTCTGACTGCAAATAATAGCAAATGAATACCTTCATCCCAATTTTTATCAGTATCAAAACAATATGACCATATCATATTCTTTAGGGTCTGATGAAATCTTTCTAAAGCACCTTGACTTTCAGGGTGATAAGCAGATGACCGATATTGCTTGATACCTAATTCATGCATAACCTGTTGGAATATGCCTGACATGAAGTTTGATCCTTGATCAGACTGAACTGATTTTGGAAGGCCAACAAAAGTAAAGAACTTGACAAGAGCCTTAATGATTGACTTTGCCTTAATGTTTCTTAAAGGAATTGCCTCTGGGAAGCGGGTAGAAGCACACATAATTGTCAACAAATATTCAGAACCTGACTTGGTTTTTGGTAAAGGACCAACGCAGTCTATTATTATTCGACTAAAAGGTTCATCAAAAGCTGGAATGGGTTGTAACCTTACTTTTGGAATAACTTGGTTAGGTTTCCCTACCATTTGACAAGTGTGGCAACTTTTACAATATTCGGAAACGTCCGATTTTAGTCCAGGCCAAAAGAAGTGAGTCATAATCTTGTGATAAGTCTTGTTTACACCTAAATGACCAGACATTGGACTTTCATGGGCTATACTAAGTATTTCACGGCGATAAGACTTTGGAACAACAATTTGGTGATGAACAGCCCAATCATCATCAGCTGGGACATCAAATGGTCGCCATTTTCTCATCAGAATACCATTCTTTTTATAGGAACAAACAGGATTCTGAGACATTTCTTTTTCGGGTAATGCCCTATCAATTAACTTTGAAATCTCAGGATCATTTTGCTGTTCCTGGATTAACTTTGACTTTGAATGCGTTTCATGACCTTGGTCATTTGACCTTGGAGATGACTGACAAAATTTTGACGAGTCTGTCTGAGTATCAGGCAGACTAAGATTAAAAGACTTTTTAATCTCGTCATTGAAATATTGACCAACAAAAGTATCAGTTAAGTCAATATCATTTGAAATTTTCAAGGAAGCTTTTTAGCCATACCCCGAGTTACTGCACATGAAGGGTACAAATCAGGTATTTCCTGCAAAATAGGATCATCTGTTTGACCTACATTAGGTGTGTCAGTTACAAGAGGATTAACAACAACCTTATCTCCAGCTAAGTCATTGCCTAGCAATAAATGTACACCTTTAAATGGTAAAGAATGTTTAACACCAACAACCACAGAACCAGTAACCAAATCTGAGGACAAATTAACCTTATGAAGAGGAACATTAATAACACCACACTCTACACCCTGAATAAGGACACTAGTACCAGACGAAGTCTTCTCAGAAAAAGGCAGAACATCTGCTAAAATAAGAGATTGAGAAGCCCCTGTGTCTCTTAAAATTTTAATAGGGGTAGGTGGGCACATTTCACCTGAAAGTGATACAAAACCATCCAACATGAACGGTTCAAAAATCTCCATACAGGAATCAGAATTTGGTTCTGCCTTAACAATTGAATTTAACTCAAAAGAAGGCTGTGATTTAGGCTGAAGGCTGGTGAGCCCTGTAGGTTTGGCTACACTCAGTTCCTTCTTCCTTTTTAATCTAAAACATTCTGAAATAAGGTGACCTGGTTTTTTACAAAAAGTACAATGTACTCGAGATAAGGGATTTTGAACATTGGTTTCACCAGTAGACTTTGGTTTAGGTGAATTCGATTTACTAGACATGCTAGATGAATCACCAGACATAGATTTATTTTGGGGATGTGAGGAAGCAGGTTTTGCTTTATTAACGAAAGAATTTTTGTGTGTAAGGTAGTAATCATCAGCTAAACGAGCTGCTTCATGTATAGTTTCAACAGTTTTTTCATCTAAATGTGACTTAATGTCAGATTGAATGCAATTTTTGAATTGTTCAATTAATATAAGTTGTCTAAGATTATCATAATTTTGGTCTATTTTCTTAGAATAGCACCACCTGTCAAATAATTTTTCTTCGTTTCTTGCAAATTCAACATGAGTCTGGCCAGATTCTTTTCTACAACTTCTAAATTGTTGTCTGTATGCTTCTGGAACCAGCTCATAACCTTTGAGAATGAGTTCTTTTACAGTATCATAATCATTGCTTTGTTCTGTTCTAAGTTGCGAATAAATATTGCGAGCTTTTCCTACTAAGACACTTTGAAGAAGTAAGGTCCAGTGCTCCTTTGGCCATTTCAAGTTATTTGCAACTTTTTCAAAATGTTCGAAATATGTATCAACTTCATTTTCTTGAAATTGAGGAACAAGCCTAAAATATTTTGTTACATCAAAATGGTCATTATACATATCTCTGGGCTGATTTGCTCTATCTTGTATTTCTAATTCTTTTAATCGTAATTGAAATGCTCTTTCTTCTCTTTCCCTCTCTCTTTCTATTTCTCTCTCTTCTCTTTCTCGCTCTTCCTTTTCCCTTTCTCTCTCTTCTCTTTCTCTTTCTCTTTCTCTTTCCCTTTCTTCCTTTTCCCTTTGAAATTGCCTTTCTCTTTCTTTTTCTTCAATTTCTCTTTGTGCTCTTTCTCTTTCAATTTCAATTTCTAATTGCTTTTCTTGAAATTTCCGCTCTTCTCTCTCTCTTTCTATTTCCAATTCCTTCTCCCTTTGTTGAAGTTTTAACAGTTCAAGATCTCTTGAGCTTGAACTTGATGGAACATCAACAATGAGAGACAGAGCCTTTTCATCAAAAATGTCCTCATCAACAAAATATTGAACCAAAATATTCTTAATTTCATGCTTTCGCAAAGAGGACTTGACTTCTTTTAATTCATAATGCTTGGCAAGATTGAGCAAATCAGACTTTTTACCCAAATTCAATAGCTCCACGGAAGGTTCGTGCGTAAATTTTTCTAAGTCAAAAGACATGGTAGCTTGTTGCTGTATTCGAATAAGAATGTAAGATTTCGATAAATAATAGTGAAAGTGCACTCTAGATTTATCAAAATTGAAATATGAAATTAATTTCTTAAATAATTTTGAACAGTAGATATAAATAAAGAATTTGTTTGATTTGTTTTGTTTTGTTTGTTTGTCTGATATTCGTATCTCGAGACGAGCCCCCAAATTGTTACGTGCCAATGTAACACGAACAAAGAAGCCAGCAACAAACTTTACAATTAACAATATTTATTGACAATAATACCAGAATTATTGACAATATGAAATTAATACAAAAACAATTTACAATACCTTGAATGTTTAATCCTAAAGTTTTAATTTTAGATCCAATTCAATTAAGTTCCTGGTCCACAAATAATAAGTCCAATAATATCCGAATTTAAAATTAAACACGCTTTCAAACACACTTTTAAGATAACGAGAAATCCCCTTCTAGTTTAACACAGTACTACTAAATGAAACCATAAGTCTAAATCAAGTGAACCAAGAATGCTGTAGGAACCCCTTTATATAATACTATAGAACAATCTGGAATAGTATAGAACATAAGAATACTCTAGAGTCTGAATCACTTTCTAAAAGGCCTTTCTAGAAAGATCTAAAATCTTCTACATATTTTACCTTAAAGTGTCAAGAGATATTGGAAAATCCCCAGACTAATTCTAAAAATAGACATGGTAAATACCATTAGGTTTATTTATAGTTTATATATATAACAAAGGTTTTTCCTCTTATCTCACGGGGCACGGAAGCGTCTTAACCGATGAAAATAAAGCATTTGGAAGAATGAACAATTCTCTTTCAGCGTGACAAGTACTTGATTTATATCTTTCGGTATTTTTGTAGATTTCGAATGGAATAATTAAAAATCAAAATTCCGAGCATTCAGATGACGTCGTCTAGAACATTCCGAAACACCTATCCGCCACATCTTAAACGAACCCATCGAAAAATTCTACGGTCAAATTGCTTCAAATTAAGACAAGGCATTTTTAATACTTATTCCAGTAAAGTCAAGTTTTTCAACAGTTAGAAAAGAAAGATTATTTACAAACGAAGTCCAAATTTATTGATTATTTTATCTGCTGCGCCGGGTACTCGTTACCATGGCATTTTATATGGCAGATGCGTGAGCGCTATATTCGATAACTATACCAATTTTACAAAACCATATGAGGATTGAATTCCGACAGCGAATGATACTAAATTTAGTTTGATTGTTTCAAAAATAAAATTTGGCGAGGCAAAATCCGGTTAATTTTTTATGATCGGGATTTTAATGTTGGAACCAACTTTGTTGATCTCCTCTGTAAAGACATGCAAAGACAAATATTTGCTCTTTTTTTTTTAATAGATATATAAATATTTCTTACTGACAAGTAAATTCGTGTCCCTTCATGGCTCAAAAAATCTAAGAGTAAATTATTAGATCATAGGAACATCAATATAGCTTCATGCATCCAGTTTTTATTGTGGTTTAGATCGTTGTTTAGATCAACTGTTATTCTTTTTCAGTTAAAGACATTCTGAAATTGACAAGGCGAACGATTTTGGAATGATTAAGAAATGAAATTGAATGATTGTGTGGAGGAAGTTTTGAGTAAATTTGATGGGAGGTAATTCAATATCGCAAATTTTGTTCAGGATGAACAAAATTAACAATATTGATTACCCCCCTTTAATAAAATATACATACAAGTTCTATAGATAGCTTCCTATTTCTTCAAGAACCTATAAGATGCTTACTATTTGAATTATGTCAGTGAAATCGCGATTTTTCTCTTTCAAAATTCATTTTGAATGACGCTGTTGATTCAATATTTTTTTCTATAGGTTTGAGCGTTTTTTAATAGTTTGAGTGAGTGTTTGGAATTAATGATTGGAGCGCTCAATGAGCGATTGATAATGGTTTTGATTGAGATGAATGTCAAATTCATGATGTAACTAACTGTATGCTCTTCGATGGTTTGTCGAGAAATAACGGTAGATAGTTATTTGATAAATTCACTGCATAACCAGTGAAATCAAAAAAACTTATAGCCCACTTTCGTTCATTTCTCTCTATCTGACGTCATCTAAGCGGAGCCCAAAAAATGCCGTCATCAGGACTTTCTACGATGGGTCACGGCCCTTGGAACAGCAAAACACACCTTCCTGCTAAATCGAGTGCCATGTCATTCGAAACATCGCTCGGACTTTTTCGTAAACTGGAAAGTCAATCGGGAACCCTCGGCGATTGTACCGAATAGACCTCGGGAATTATACGGGCGCAGCCATGAAAGCGCGTCATTTCGCACGTTGGTTTATATGACGTCACAAACATAAGCGATCCCGCTAAGGATAACGTTGCATAAAACAAAATCAATGAAAGAATAAAAATGAGTATATTATGATTTGATAATAAAACGCAGTGTCTTGCTGCGTTTTGTCATCAAATTATCACAAGCCAAAAAGATTTTCCTAAGACGATTGGAAAGAATTAACAAAATGTGATTTTCTTTATGCGTATTAAGTATTAACCGAAGAACCATCAGGAGCCGAATTACCTAAAAAAAATACCCAAAATTTCTACACTTACGTCCGAGGTACTTTTAAAGTTACGGAATAGTCCGACCGATGTTCCGAATGCTGGAAAGTACCTCGGACGTAAGTGTAGTAATTTTTGGTCATTTTTAGATAATTCTGGAGGTACTTCGGTTATTCAATACGCGTGAAAAAAATAACAATTTGTTAATTTTTTTCGATCATCTGTCCAGAAATTTCGGGCATATTATAATTTGATAACAAAACGCAGTAACATACTGCGTTTTGTTATTGAATTATAATATGGCCACTTTTAGTCTTTCCTTGATTTTGTAAATATGCATCATCATCTTTAGAAGGATCATTGATGTTCCGAATACTGGAAAGTACCTCGGACGTTAGTGATAAAAACATAAAAATTGATGAACACCGTGAAAGCATAGTGAAAATCAATGAAAATTCAAATATCAAGGAAGCACTTTCTTTCAAACCAATATCGACTGATTTTGTTCAAAAGCAAATAAAAAATATGAATGTAAAAAAAGCCACTGGAAATGATGGACTTTCTATAAAAATGTTAAAAATATGCTCTCCAGTAATTGCCGACCCTCTTACGAACCTGATAAATCGCAGCTTTGAAAACTCCATCTTTCCTGACAACATGAAAATTGCACAAGTTGTACCAATACACAAGAAAAATAGCCTTTTGGATAAAAGCAACTTTAGACCAGTTAGCCTTGTACCTGTCATGTAAAAGTCTTTGAAAGAGCCATCTATACAAAGATCATGGAACACTTTAAACATCTTTTTAACCCTTATTTGAGTGCTTTTCGGCCTGGATATGGATGCAACACAGCTCTACTGAAAATTGTTGAAGATTGGAAAATGTATCTCGATGATAATAAATATCTTGCCGCTATTCTTATGGATCTTTCCAAAGCCTTTGATTGTCTACCACATGATTTATTATTACTGAAACTTGAATACTATGGGCTATCAAAATCTGCCTCAGATCTAATCCAGAGCTACCTTTCAAACAGAAAACAATGTGTGAAAATTGGAAAGACCTGCAGTACTTTTCAGACTTTGATTAAGGGAGTCCCCCAGGGGAGTATCCTAGGACCTGTACTCTTTAACATCTTTATTAATGACAATTTTCACTTTGTACAGAAATCGAAACTCTACAATTATGCAGACAACAACACCATTTCATATGCAAGTTGCTCCATACCAGACCTTGTCAAGACACTGGAAGAAGAAAGCCTATCTCTAATAAATTGGTTCTCTATAAATCAAATGAAAGCTAACCCAGAGAAATTCCAAGCAATTTCTTTAGGCCAAAAAACACACAAACAAAGTCTAAATTTCTCTTTTAACAACATAACAATTGAAAGTGATGAAGAAGTAATATTACTTGGTGTTAACCTAGACTTTCTCCTGTCATTCAACTCACATGTCAGTACCATTTGCCGGAAGGCCTCTAAGCAACTAAATGTACTCAAACGTATTGGTAAACATCTGAACAAATTAGGAAGATTAACCATCTATTTTTCATTTATAATGTCCAATTTCTATTACTGCCCACTAACATGGCATTTCACAAATGAAACCAACACAAAAAAAATGAAAAAAATCCAAGAACGGGCTCTCAGATTCATATACCAAGACACTCAAAGTAATTACGAACACCTTCTACTAAAATCTGGCTTGCCATCTCTGAAAGTAAGACAACTGAGAGCCATTGCACTAGAAACTTTCAAAATTCTAAACCAACTCAACCCCGAATATCTGCATGATTTAATAAACTATAAACATTCTAAATACAATTTTAGGCACAAGAATACAGCAGAGATCCCTAAACCCAGAACTGAAAGGTATGGTAGAAAATCATTCAGGTACTCAGCAGCTGTCCTATGGAATTCCCTCCCTGCACACTTCAGAGAAACAGCGTCACTGAATCATTTCCGCCAGCTTATTAACTCCTGGGACGGAGAAAAATGCAATTGCTCCTCTTGCCATCAGTAACTTAACTTTCAAGTAATGGGACGGCTGCTGTGGGCCTAAAAGCATGTTTTTCTATGTTTGCTTTAAGTCTGCTTTACCCCCTTATTCTTTCAGTTTGCCATATTTTGCTTTTGCTTCTGCTTTTCAACTTATTTTTGCTTTGGAGCTCCTTGCTTTATTTGCCTTAACCATACTTTTTTAGATTTTGCCAAATTTGTTACTTCTGTTTTTCAATCACAAACACTTTGCTTTTTGCTGCAAAAATTCTCTGTCTGCTAATGTTAATTTTTTAGAAAATTGAAATTGCTTCTGTTTCATGGTTGCATGAATTACTATGCCTTTACTTTATTGTTTATTTTCTTAACTTATTTAACGTGATGAAAGAACAGTGCAACTATGAATTATGAATTATGAACAAACTGACAATTGAGCAGTACAGTAACCTGCAGTCAAAATGTGCAATATATATATTATTAATAGATTACTGTGATGCTTAAAATGTATCATAAGCTTTAAGCTAATCAAGCCTCTGTGATTTTTAGTTATAGAATTGTTTTTATTCAAGTTTCCTATGTTTTATGGGCTCTCCATAATGTGATGTAGGGGAGATAACCATTGGTCAAATGCTGGTAATCTGATACAACATTTGTCTCCCTTGCATTGCATTAACTTTAAAATATCATCTATATGGCATCCATCTCTTAATCTGTTTTGCCTTTTAATTTTTATTTATTGACTCTTTAAACTGATTGTCTTATGGTTTGTATTACTTTTATGTACTTCAAGTCGGTGTTAAAAGCTCACTAGAGCTTATGTTATATTGTTGTATTGTACCGACTTTGTAAATAAATATTACTTGACTTGACTTGAGTGTAGTAATTTTTTGTCATTTTTAAATAATTCGGAGGTACTTCGGTTATTTAATACGCGTGAAGAAAATCAAAATTTGTTAATTCTTTTCGATCATCTGTCCAGAAATTTCGGCCTACTGCTCATTAGCAATCCCTCTGCATAAGGAAGTTGAAAATGCCGGTGTGGCATATTCGCTACACTTGTCACCCGTCTAAATCTTTTTTTTTTTTTTTTTTTTTTTTTAAATGTATGAACCACAGTATACGTGAAAAAATATATAATAAAATGAATAAGAGGAAAAGGAAAGAAGCGTCCGACTGTATTGACCGAACCTCTGTGATCTTAAGAATTAAGCAGATTTCAGATATCAATTTAAAATAATTTAATTTTGGTTGAGCCCATCAATTTTCGTGCATTCTGATCGGCTGAAAATTAGTTTCATTCCACAATGAAATAAATTGTATGCACGCAGCTATATTATAAGCTTATCAGAATAGAAAATTTTTACAAGGGGAATGAATCCCTTTTTTTTTAAAAATTTGTGGGTTATTTAAGTCGGATATCGAAAATTTGCATTGGGAACGCAAATTATCGTGACTATAATTTGTTTGACTCAGTACAGTTAACATTATTCTAATTGCCAACAGAAGAGGTTACAAAATAATAGACGAAATAGGAGCATTTGTGTCTAGTGCGACCGCCGTCCCGATAATTTGCTCGAAAAAAATCGCCGTCCACCATGTTGAACTGACTGCTTCTGAGAAATTAAATGGGCGGATTAGTTTGGGTTTTCTTATCGGTTTCAATATCATTCCAAAAAAATTCTTAAATGAAAATAAATTTTAAGTCGTGACCGGCGCTTTTAAAATGAAACAACTGTTGTCATTTTGGTGCCTTTGTATGTCTTTGTAGTACCTTTGAATGTCTTTGTTGTGTTTTGTATGACTTCTGCAGTGTTAAATAGGAATGCTCTGGAACCAGATTATCGGGTATTTCATTTTCATTGGGAAAATCAATAAAATTCCTACCACAGTGAAGGTCCTAAAAAGATCCCAGCCTAGTCCTGTATGAAAATTCCCAGTCTATATTTGTGCATTTCACACGCTGAGTAGTTATTACACAACACCGTGATCTGACAGCACGACAAAATATTTTTTGACAAATGATTGTTTTGACAAGGAAATGATTAAGATTGTTGCGATTAACTACATACAAATTGTTAGAATGAGTGAACTATGTTAAAAACTTCCTTAATTTTCATATCTGAGCCACCAATTAGGTAAGTGAGGCATTAATGCCTTATTTTGATTTTTTTAGAGTCACACACACCCATTTTAGCATTGCTCTTTTTACAGGTAGATTCTCGATTTCGAGTATTGTCCTTTGTACGATTGTTTTCCAGGAGCCTTGGCAGTTTCACAATGATGGCATCAAGTGCAAGAAAAACAACAACTGCTTTAGTGATTGGCATCGGTTAGGCTCATGACCAACCAGGTGCCCAGTCCATGGAATTACCAAATTATTCAATGATTATGCTATATGGTTGGGCATAATACGGTTTTACTTCGCGTGCGAAGTGAAAGTTTTTAACATTTATCATAGTCAACAGACGCTTGCAGTTTATCATCAATATCGCCAAAATGCCTGCACCTTTAAAATATTAATGCGCGAAAGACGGAACTACTTTCTTTGTGCAATCATCCGTATCGTAACGCTGATTTAATATAAATCCTATTTCCAGTGAATGTGCCTTGTCTATGCCGCGCGTATACCCCTTTTTGCACGAATGTGCACGTGCATAGGGGGTATTATGGGAAAACTGTTTGCATCTCTTTCTCGACCTGAACGCAGAGCAGTTGATCCCCGTGGAGAAAAATACATTTCCGACATTTCGAAGAAACACAAGATCGACTTTTCTTAAAAGACCCATTTCCTCGACAAACAGTGCTTTAGCGATCCAGCAAAGCTGCTAACTACAGCTCATAAAACCTACAGTTGCAATGTGATGGTCGCTATACAACAAAAAATGATAAACATTTATTTCTTAACTGGATTCCACCACTAAGATAGACTTTTCTTAAATGCTCCGTTTCACTGCGAACTTAAAGTCGACCCATATATTGGTCTACCAATAGTTCGCGAGCATGACAAATATCGCATTTCAAGAAATGTAAATCCATTTCTCATCTTATTCTGTTCTAGACACTCCCCCCAAAACATTCCGAGCCCCTTTTTCTCTCTGCATTAGGCCCCAAAAGAAACCCTTTTCCCGGGGATATCTTCCCCTGAAGGGTATATTTAAGCTTGTTGAACAAATAATCCGTATCTATATATTGGTCTACCAATGCTTCGCGTAGTGAATAAAAAAGGCGTCTTTTCAATGCAATTTTGTATGTTCGCGAAGTATTGGTAGACCAATATATAGACACGAATTCATTCTCAAACAAGCTTACATATGCATTGCAGGGGAAGATATCCCCTGGAAAAGGGTTTCTTTAGGGGCAAAAAAACAGAGAAAAAAGGGGCTCGGAATGTTTTTGGGGGAAGTGTCTTAAACAGAATTAGATGATGATTGGATTCACATTACTTAGAATGCGCTAGTTTAAAGGCCCGCGAACTATTGGTAGACCAATAATGGGTTGACTTTCAGTTCGCAGATAAAACGGGGCATTTAAAGGAAAAGTCAGTATTCTGTTTTCAAACTCGGCGAACGAAAGGCAGACTCATTATTGGTTTACCAAGAGTTCGTTGACGTGAAAACAAATGCATTCAAAGCAATGGAATTTTTTTTTCTAACCAAATCCTGTTTCAGACACTTAGCCCCAAAATATCCCAAGCCCCTTTTTGCTCTGCATTGACCCCCAAATGAAACCCATTTCCCGGGGAAATATTCCCCTGCAGTGCATATGAAAGCTTGTTGGAGATAATATTCGTGTCTATATATTGGTCTACCAATAGTTCGCGTACAGAATTAATCAAACATTTTTAAATGCAATTCTGAAAGCTCGCGAAGTATTGTTAGACCAATATATAGGCACGATTAATTTCCAAAACAAACGGGGCATTTAAGAAAAGTCAGTATTCTGTTTTGAAGTTTTTGCTGGGCATCTATTTGCTATTCTCTGTGTATATATTGGTGTACTTTTAGTTCGCAAGCACCTTTAAATACATTTAAAAAAAATATGGAATTAATCAGATAGGCATATGCGAATCTTACCACAATATATAATTGATAAGTCCATCCATTTAAATAATCCATATAATTATTCACAGTTAAATCCGAAACTAGTTATAACCGCGGCACTACGCTTCAATAAGTCGGCACGCTGACCAATCTCGTGAAAAGTTCTAAATACGGTAAATCAGGAGAATACTAATGAATTCGGGTGCATTTAATGCAATCGTTGTATTAATTATATATGATCTGCAAATACAGTTGTGTTCCTGATATGAGATGTTATTTTTGGGAATCAATTCAGACAGCTAAAACAGACTTCGGATGATTGTTTGAAAAGTTGAATAATATGTTTGCATTTCGTGCAATGCGTGCATTTTGATAAATGTGCGCATGATTCATGCCAGTATTGCTGTGTTTCAATATGTGAACCGAATTACGCATATTAATTTAATCCTCCGCTTAAAAAGTAGTGCCGCATTATTCTGAATTTCGTGTATTTTATGTATTGGCGATTTTTATAAAAACTAATAGTTCGCACGCGAAGTAAAACCGTATTATGCCTATGGTTGATATCCCTAAAGCCGTGGGTGTTGTCTTTTATCCGTGGCTATTAAAAAATTATTGAAGGAAGATAGGAAACATTAAATTCCTTCACAGTTTATTACGAGAAAGGATTATTCATATGTTTTGATCAAATTTTCTTTGATAAATGAGATTGGTTCATCAAAATTCTACAATATCGATTTATTATGTAAAATTTTCAGAAATTCTGAATTTAAAAATGGTAGTCTTCTAAAATGAACGGATTGGAGTATTTATTTTCATCTTTTAAAGTCCAAGTTAAAGGACGATGCTTAAGACATACTATGCATGTGTAGCATCCAATTTCTTTAGGTGTCATCCAGGTATTGTCCTTAATTTAAGCTACTTTTTAGACAGGCCACGGATAAAGGAAAACGGAGTTTTTCATATGCTATGTATAGTTCCTTAACATAATATTCAATTATTCATAAAGCAAGGAAGTCACACATAAGTAGACTGTGTTAAAACAAACACAAAATGAGTAAGTTATTTTCAAGCTTCAAAATTCTTTATTTTGATGACGTCATCACAGTTGTCTAGAGCTATTTTTAGAAATACCCACGGAATTAGGCAAATAAAGCATATTTTCCTAATTCCGTGGGTATTTCTAAAAATAGCTTTAGACAACTGTGATGATGTAATCAAAACAAAGAAAATTGGAGCTAGAAAATAACTTGCTCATTTTGTGTTTGTGTTGATACAGTCTACTTATATGTGACTTCCTTACTTAAGGAATAATTAAATATTTTGATAAGGAACTATACATAACATATGAAAAACTCTGTTTGCCTGTATCTGTCGCCTGTCAAAAATGCTGGTCAAATTACGAGCAATACTGGGATGACACCTGAAGAAATTGGATGCTACACATGCATAGTATGTCTTTAGCCTCGTCCCTAAACTTGGACTTTAAAAAATGTAAAATAATACTCGAATCATTCCATTTTAAAAGACTACCATTTGTAAATTCAGAAATTTCCTTAAATTTTAAAGATTAATTATGTTGAATTTTGATGGACTAATTTTATTTTTGAAAATAAAACTTCCGGTTTTCGCATGATATAACCCGGTACCCGAACTTCGTAAAAACACATTAATCTCACGATCAAGGAAAGTATCAAAAATAAAAATAAATTTTCCCTTGTTTTGTTCATATCTACTACTTCTTTTGTCGCTTATAGCCACAATCATTGAAATTTACCCAAAAAATCCGATCTTTTTACCGGTATTTATTTCCCAGAATCTTATGTTTTTGAATGTCGTAAAAATTGTACTTTCGTTTCGTCTGCACTTCAAGGCGACTTTTTCAGATACAAAACATGGACTTAAACGATCCCTAAGCCTATTGAAGGGCGAGTGACAATCAAACCAGGACGAGTTACTTTTTCAAGTCACTTGTCCAGCAGGACGAGTGCCTTTTTCTGAATTCTTTGGACCCTGTAACTACCGTTTTTCTCCTATTAAATGCGCCCGGGCGCGATGCAAAACGTCGTGGGGCGCTTTTGTTTCAGACCCTTTGACTTAATTCAAAAACATTACATATTTTGGTACCTAAGAGAGGCAAACTGTTAACATGTTCGTAATTATCGAATGAAATACGTGCAGGGCTTGAAAAACGAGTAGAAATTTCAAGAATTTTCAAGCCCTGACGTGCGCTACCCAATACGCTTTCCTATTTATCTTTTAAGGCTATAAATTAAAAAAATAAAATAAAATGTTAGCTAATAAATTGTAATTCTGTCATTTAAAGTCATCTATCGAAATATGGTCACCTTCGACCATTAATTGCAGCTTTCAAAAGCAAATGATTGTGTTAGCAGAAGCCGAGATTATTATTATTGTTATTATTTGTACAGGATAGGAAGTTCCAGACAATGCAATATTCAATGTTCCGCTACCAATTGACAAAGCGGTCTAGTAAATCATTACCTATTCACGTATGAAATAAATAATCCTGTATTAAATCCTTAAATTTTTCGATGTGTAAATGCACCCGGTACACAAAATGAAAGTGTTTCGTAGTGAAAACACAACACGTCCGGAGCTAGCTGGGTCACTGCGTGTCGGCAACCTTTGAAGTCCCCAGATTCTGGCAAGCGGCGACGTCGCTTTTGAAAGAATTCACACACGAAATTTAACGGGGGTTTTCCTATCTTAACAGTATGAATCGTGACTAGGATTTGATCATTTAACTCGGATATTTGGTATTTTGCAGGAGATAAAATGATTTCAGAAATTTTTTCGTAACAACGTAAAGAAAGGGGATTTTGTTCGCATGTGACTTATGAAGAATGACGAGAAATAGTTTTAATTTTGTGTTAAATTTTAACCTTTCGCGCTTCCGGAAAACTGCGCAATTTAGAAAGCACTAGTTTTCAAGATTTTGAACAATCTTTTAATGACGCAAGGTGACCAGCCTTATCCTGATAGGAATTTAAGATAGTTAACCCACAAACTATTGAAAATTACGCCGTGGAGTAGTGCTCAGCTAATGAAATTGAATTCGAGACCGGATTTTTCACCACGGACCCTGGACGGTTGGATGCTGTTGATCGTATAGTCAAGGGCCCGGGAATCGTATTTATTGGGGAGTGCGTTTATTAGGGAGGGCTCGTCTAAAAGGTGAAATACTGTATTGGATTTTTCTTATTTTAATTTAAATTTTATTTGAATTAAGTTTTCAAAATTATCAAATGAACAAATTTTTTGTAAATTGTTGTTGTATGGTGACAACATAATTGGTAATTCCAGGTATACCAAATTATAGAGTAACCCAGTAATGGGTTAGTTTCACAATAATTTGGTAATTGCCTCACTTAGGTAATGAAGTTCATTGTTTCTCAGAATGGATAATCCTGACCAGTTTTCTAAATTAATGAGAAGTGTTCGAAAATGTTTTTTTTTTTTTTAACAATAGTTTGGTAGATCTAATTGTCCCACTTCGCTGATGCAGAGTAGTTTCTCCTAATGGATAGTTTGGTATACCAAATAAATGAGAAATCTTGGAATATGTTGATTTTCACAATAATTTGGTAAATGGCTCACTGTGCTAATGCAGTCTATGTTTTCTCACAATGGATAATACGGTACACCAAGTTAATGAGCAATCTTGTAAAAGCTTGATTTTCACCATAATTTGGTTATTGTCCAGGCTCCTCATGTGTTATCAGACCGTAAGATGTGTACATTTAAACAGGGAAATTAGACAAAAGTTTTATTTTAAAGTTAATATTTCAGTTAAATGATATCATTATAAAATAATTTTTAATTAAAACACCTTTAAACCATATAATGATCATGATAGTTAAGTTCATTTGGTAATAGTTTGGTTTAATTTGGTAATCATTGAATAATTTGGTAATTCCATGCAACCTGCCCGGTTAGCCCAGTTGGTAGAGTGCATTGCTAGTATCGAGGGGAGCTCAAGTCCCATATTATTTACATCTTTTCCTCCTAAATTTACTTTAATTGTGTCAGAAGTAAACAGCTAACACTTGGTTCGGCCATTTGGGAGCGGTATCGGACCGGCACAGATTGGATATAAGGCAGAAGATTGTAGTGAATGACCCCCTTGGTTCAAATATTGGTGACTGGTCAACTCGGCCCATATTCAATTCGGCCCATTGGCAACATCCAACGTATAACTTGGCCCAAATTTCATTTTATGCCAAAACCTTCTTATTTTCGATTATTTTTTCAGTATTTTTATTACAAATACAAATTACAAAATTTAATAGTGTTCAATCTTCATTCAGTTATAAGGAAATTTACCTATGCATCAGAAAATTAATAAGTTGGATTGAAATTTTAGGATCATACTAAGAATCGTACACAATCAAACTATGAATCTATAAAATATTTCTAAAAAGACAAAAAAATATAGATTTAAAAGCAATTTCTTCTTTTCCCATAATGTATTCTACGGGATAGTACTGAAATATTATTATTGGAAAGGCAGCTGAAGACAATAAATAAGTAGATAGATTGTAAATGATACGGCCATTACTTACTGGCCTAAAGGACCTGTAGCGTGGTAACTTTTACCAGTCCTCCGTAAAATTTAAAGGTCTCGGGCCTGAGGACTGGTGTAAGTGTCGATCAATGGGCATATTGTTTTGCTTTTTATCCTGTTGTGCATCTGTCTGTCCATCCATTGGTCTGTCTGCAAAACGTAACCAAAAAACTTAACATTGCCAATTACTTCTAGGCTAATCCAGATACAATGTCCATATTTGGTATAATGATAGATGTTGATGATGCCAATCTACAGATGTCACAGGGAAAAAGACTAATGAATTAACTGATGGCACAGACTGCAGAAATTTAATATCTAACATTAGGGATATGGGCATTTCCACCACAAATCTAGGGGCCCAGCCCAAAACCAAGGGGGCCATGGGCAACTGGGCCCCTGCTAGTCTTTTTCCCAGTATCAAGGTCATGTGACAAGGTCAAGATGATCTGTCCAGGCCAAAGTTTTAGAAAAATTCTGTTTCGAGGGCATTCATGTTCACAAACACATCTCGTCTTTATTTGTTTTTTAGGTAACAGTGACTAAAAATGTTGAATGGTAATTCTGAAGTGATGGGACGTCTCCTAGCTGACAGTGCTGTGTTAAACAGGGGAACTGAAGACGAATTGGTAAGCAATTATTTAAGGGCAGGGCTCGTGTTTGACCTGTAAACCAGGGTTTTAGCCCTCAAAAGTCTGTATATATCTTATTTTGATCCTTAGAAATTTCACCTAGGGGGTCATTTTGACCCCCATGGAGAGAAATTTCAAAGGGTCAAAACTTGGTAATATCCCAAATTTTTCAAAGATGCATTATTATGCCACCCTTTGAAGAAGAGATGGTATATTGTTTTGCACTTGTAGTTCGATCTGTCCGTCCGTAGACTGTTTTTATCTGGAGTATATCATAGAGAGTATAAAAGCTATGATCATGAAACTTCATGGGTGGATAGATCACATCAAGGAGAAGTGCAGTGCATAAAAACTGTAACTCTACCTTGCTTATTTTTTGAGTTATAGCCCTTTGTTAATTTTCATACTTTAAGTTTGTCTGGAGCTTATCTTAGAAAGTATAATAGCTTTGGTCATGAAACTTTATGAGTGGATAGATCACTACAAGGTGAAGTGCAGTGCATAAGAACCATGTCTCAAACTTGCTTATTTTTTTAGTAATTGTTCTTTGTAACATTTATTAGTTGATTTTTGTCTGGTCATATCTCAAAAAGTTTGCAAGCTAGAATCATACAACTTCACAGGTGGATAGATCCCATCACCTGGGAGAGCAGTGCATTGGAACCGTTACTCTACTCATCATATTTTTTGAGTTACTGCCCTTTATTAATTGACAAAGAATATGCCAACAACCTGCTTTAAGGGGGGTATAAAAGTTTTACCAACATCTCTTGTTTAATTTTCTTCTTAAAATTTTATATCATTATATCGTTACAAGAAAGGGCTCTGAAATTCACACTTAAACCTGCAAGTTTCTACTCGTGATTTGCTTTTTCAGTTTTTTTCACCCCTTGAAAAGTAGTTAATGATGAAGGGTTCAACATCTCTTCAGTTTCAAACACTAGTACAAGCCATGAAGGGTCAAACACAAACTTTTGCTCTGTATGTATAGTCAGTTGGATGCTTTATAAATGCCCTGTGTTCAGGATCACAAAATGGTGCAAACAGTTAGCCTATTATATCCCGCTTTGCATATGCAATCGGTTGCCGTCATAGCCCTGTTTGTAGCCTGTCGGACTGTCAGTCTAGAGGTCCCTGGTTTAAATTCAGACAGCTGCACTCACTCTTTCAAACTATTTTCTCTCACCAATGGGTTGATAATCGTAGACCTATGTGAGATAGCAGCTGGAGGCTAGGAAGGGATGTGATGGTTGTTCTGGTGAGAGAAATACCAGGAATCCATTGTTAGGTGCTCCAGCCACTGCGATATAACTGAAAAATAACTGTTGAAAGCTGTGTTTAACCCTATTCAATCAATCAATCAATCAATACATGTGCACTTGCTTGCAACGTTAGCAGGACTTGTGCTAGCTCTTAAGCTCACCTGAGCACATCATGCTCAATGTGAGCTTTTGTGATCATTGAATGTCCGTCGTGCGTTGTGCGTTGTCATGCTAAAACAATTTAAGTGTTTTCATTCTAGAGGCCACAAATATGATCTAATCTTCATGAAACTTGGTCAGAATGTTGGTCAGGTCACAAGGATTAACCCTATCGAAAATGGGAAGGATCCATGCCATATCACGGGAAAAAAGGGCCTTAATGACATTTTTCTTGTTTACACTCTAGAGGCCACAAATATGGCCCATTCATCATGTAACTTGGTCAGAATGTTGGTCAGGTCACAAGGATTAACCCTAAAAAATGGGATTGATCCGTGCCATATCACGGGAAAAGGGGCCTTAATGACAATTTTTTTGTTTCCATTCTTAAAGCATCAAATGTTGTCCAATCATCATGTAATTTGGTCAGAATGTTGGTCAGGTCACAAGGATGAACCCTTTTGAAAATGGAAAGGATCTGTGCCATATCACGGGAAAAGGGGCCTTAATGACATTTTTTTGTTTACACTCTAGAAGCCACAAATATGGTCCAGTCATCATGAAACTAGGTCAGAATGTTTGTTAGGTCATGAGGATGAACTCTGATGAAAATGGGAAGGATCTGTGCCATATCATGGGGAAAGGGGCCTTAATGACAATTTTCTTGTAAGAGCTCCAGAATCCACAAAATTAATACGGTCCAATCTTCTTGAAACTTGGTCAAAATGTTTGCCAGGTCACAAGAATGAACTCTTATGAAATGGGAAGGATCTATGCCATATCACAGGAAAAGGAGTCTTAATGATAATTTACTTGAAATAACTCTAATGGCCACAAATATGGCCCAAACTTTGTCGAACTTGGTTTTATGTAGAAATTATCTTCTTTATGACATCTACCTTTTCACTTGATGTGATGTCCCAGTGATCAAAGAGACACAGGTGAGCGATCTAGGACCATCATGGTCCTCTTGTTAAATTTGGGTGTCATTGACCCCTTGACCATTAAATTCTGGGGGTCAAAACTGGTTTTGAAGGGGTCATTAAAAAGAAAAATATCAAAACTTATCAGTCTAAAAAAGTAATCTATATAACTGAATCAACATAAACAATAAAGTGTACACTTTATTATTTATGTTGTTTCATTTATATAGATTTTTTGTAATAGTATGAAGAAAACAATTGATCTTTATGATCTTTTATTGCACGGGTAGCACTAGAAATTCAGTTGGTCAAAATGACCCCCTTCAAGAAATATTTGAGGGTTTAAGGGTCAAACACGAGCCCTGATGTTAGGTATAATTGGCAAACTGTTTGCACTGTTTTGTCATCCTGAACGCAAGCCTTGTGATAAACTGATTCATCTACCATATGTTTTGTATGAGAAAAAATACACAAAATTTACAATTTTTATCAAGTGAACAACATCAAAATGTCTTTTTAAGGGACTATTTGTATTTAAATTTTTTTGAAATTATCGATGTTGAAGTTTTGCAAGACACAATTTTGGACTCTCATCTCCCCCTGGTTTAAGAATTATCTCCCCTTGACCTTAAGCTTTATTTGTACTCTAAAGTCCTCCTAAGTTAGCATAATATATTGATCATTTTGTGTCGGAAACTTCTCCTTCAGTTTTCATAATGTTATGAACAATAATGAACCTTCATACAAAGATTGTTTACATTAATAAGTTTTGCAAGACATAATTTCAGACTCTCATCTCTCCCTGGTTCAAGAATGATCTCCCCTTGAAGTGAACTTGTACTTTTTCTTTTGTGTACACATGTACTAGTAAGTTTGTGGCTCAAATTCCTCCTTCAGTTTGCATTCATTAGAGAAGACACTTAACCCTTGTCATGCTGAACCCGGAATATTCCTGCTTTGGCAGGAGCTATAAACAAACATCAGCCTGCACATATGTGCAGTCTGATGTAAGTCTACACCACCTGTTTCTCACTTTCAAACCAGAATTGTCAATATATTAGTTTTTAGCTCACCTGAGCACGGAGCTATTGTGATCAATCGTTGTCCGTCTGTCCGTCACGGCGTCAACTTTTTCTTTAAACGACATCTCCTCCTAAACTACTGGGTCAAAATCAACCAAACTTGGCAGAAATATTCCTTGGTTGGTCCCTTGTAGAAATTGCTAAATTGGAATAGATAGGTGCCATATCACGTGAAAAGGGGCCTTAATGACAAATTTCTTGTTTACACTCTAGAAGCCACAAATATGGTCCAATTTTCATGAAACTTGGTCAGAATGTTTGTTAGGTCATGAGGATGAAGTCTATCAAAAATGGGAAGGATCCGTGCCATATCACGGGAAAAGGGGCCTTAATGACATTTTATTTGTGTGCATGAGGATGAACTCTTTTGAAAATGGAAAGTATCCATGCCATATCACGGGAAAAGGGGCCTTAATGACTATTTTCTCGTAAGAGCTCCAAATGCCACAAATATTATCCAATCTTCATGAAACTTGATCAAAATGTTTGCCAGGTCACAAGAATGAACTCTGTTGAAAATGGGAAGGTTCATGCCATATCATAGGAAAAGGAGTCTTAATGATAATTTTCTTGAAATATCAGGTGAGTGATTTAGGGCCCTCAGGGTCCTCTTGTTCAAATCAAAATTGACCTACAGTTTGAACTTTCAGTGCTTTTTATGCCCTCGTATCGAGAGATCAGGGGCATATTGTTTTACTGTCTGTCCGAAATCTTAACCCGAAAACTTAACCTTTGCCTTTTCTCCATAAGTATTTGACATACAAAGCTGTACACCAAAGTCAAGGTCATGTGACAAGGTCATCTGTCAAGGTCAAACTTTAAAAAAAAAATGCTGTTTTGGGGGCATTCGTGTTTCACAAACACATCTTGTTGCCCTTTGATTTTGATGAAAATTTTTAGCTAAAATTTATTCAGCATGACAAGGGTTAATAACAAATACTGCAGGCTCAAATTTTGCGTCATTATTTTGATGTAACCAATTTTCCCGCTATAGAATTTCTCCCTTTGAGGATATTATTTTCCTTCTTTCTACAAATTCAGGAGTGATTTTGTGTCCCCTAGTCCTCTTTAAGTTATTTTTCATTTACTTTGCATTTTAAATGCCCAGTTCCACTTAATTGGCTTTCTCTAATTGAGGAAATAAAATCCTGTGACAAGCTCTAGTTAGTGGTACCATAAGTGGTTTCCTAATACATGTTTTACTGTAAAATCTTTCATTAGTTGATTTACTAATATGTATTAGATATGTATTAAACATGCAACGGTCAATTCCCTATACATTATTCATCGATCAAGAATTTTTCTTTGCAAAAATGTTTCAGCATACCACATTTAAAAACTCTAATTTACTTAAAGTAGACATTGATTCATTCACTTAAATTGTCATCTAATCATATCAGTAGATTCAGGCCCTGTGGAGCAAATCAGCAGCTCTAGTTAGATTATTTCCAGACGTTGTTTTTCATACTTGGATAACCAGCGGTGTAACAGTTGTATCCATGCGGAACACAACTTGGCTAATCTCACCATTAACCTCAAATGTACATAGATGGACTATTTTTAAAAATTACTGGAAAAACTTGATGACGTCATCCAAAATGGCGTTAGCCCTCAAATTTGAGTGAAAACATTTGACGTTGCGAAAGCTGCTCGTTTATATCACTGATGTGAAATCATTGTATCCTTATATGGATATCTTCAGATTCTTAAATAACGGCTGATAAATCTTAACTTTTGAGATTGTTTTGTCAAGATGAGTTATTCTCTGTGTTTAAGATTTTTCAGTCGTTATTTATTGTAAAAATAGAAATCTAAAGATAGCACATGTTGTCTAGTTGCTAGTTTTCTTACACTGTATCCACATAACAAAATGCACAATTTGTTACATACCAAACTGCCTTATGTACATCCGAGGTCTGTTGCAGTTTATGGAAATGGCAGAGTGATGTTCTGAATGGGTTTTGTCCTGATAATTTGACACATTGTTTTTCAACTGAAGTTTATTTTAAAACATCAGAGGGTACTTTTACTAAGGACTGTCTGAATATTTATAGTAAAACATTTAACCCTTGTCATGCTGAACCTGGGATATTCTTGCTTTTGCAGGAGGTATTGAGAAAGATCAGCATGCACATTTGTGCTGTCTAATCCTAGTCCATACAACCTGTTCTACATTTTTAAATCAGAAAAGATTACAAATCATATTTTCAAAAAAGATATTGACCCATGGTAAGTGCATCAGGCACTTAACGCTCTTTGATTTTAATGATATTTTAATTTGAAATAAACTATTCAGTATGACAAGGGTTTACATTGAGATATCCTCCCTGGGAGAAAATTCTTAGGGTCAAAATAGGATATTTTCACTTTTTTGAGGGTCAAAACCCTGGTATCAGTGTCAAACACGAGCCCTGATTTACTTTGAAGATTTTTTTTCAAAATCTAAATAGATACAAGGCTCGTGTTTGACCCTTAAACCAGGGTTTTGACCCCCAAAAATATGAAGATATCTTATTTTGACCCCTAGAAATTTCTCCCAAGGGGGTCATTTTGACTCCCTTGGGAGAAATTACTAGGGGTCAAAACATAGTTTTATACCTAAGATTTTCACAAATTACTATCTAAAGTGCAACAATTTAATTACTTGTTTCAAATCATGACAAGAAACAGTCAAAGTGACTCTTAGATGTGCAAAATTCTACTTTTGATTTGCTTTTTTCTGTCATTTTGACCCCTTTAAATTCAGATTTGACCCCCAGAATTTCTTAGGTGAGGAGTAAATGACTCCTCAATATCAAAAACTAGCACGAGCCCTGTAGATATAAAAATAAATACAAATGTTTTGAGTGTTTGAAATAGATTGACAAGCTTCAGATTTTAATTAACAGTTATCTAATAAGATTATCATATTTCATTGCTTTTGAGTGTACATGCAAGGTCCTTCAGATTGATAAATATGAAGGTACTGTAACCCTTGTCTGGTGTCTTACAAAATGTTAATTTTTTGAATAAAAAGCTCACTTTTAAGGTACTGTCGTTGTTGAACTGGAAAATAGAGTTAAATTATCATCTAAATGTCATTGTATTCTAGAGTTGCCATGGTTACTTAGACAGTTCTTAAAAAAAATCTTTTTTAATTGTATTGTGGCAGACATGGCGAAGGACCCAGAAAATCTGTCAGACAGTCGGTCTGACAGTCCTTGAAAAACTGTCAGACCGAAGTCGGACCTGTCAGACCGAACATTTAAGGGGGCAAATAATATCATCATTGTAGTGTTTCCTCATTGAGAGAGAAAACGTATAAAAATAGTAGCAATACAATTAAAGGCCTAACTAGCTTGTCAAAGTCCTCTCATTCTGTCAGTGATTTCAGTGCTTTGATTTAAAAGCAAAGATTCTGAGATAAAAAGAGCATCAGATATTTTCAGAATTTTAAAAAATGTCTTTTCAAGTCAATAGGTAACAGTCATTTGTATTTTTTCATTAAAAAAAGAAAGACATAATATGATGGGTCGAACATTCTTGGGTACGAATAAGCAGAAAATGTTTTAGTCTGTGTGCCTTTGAAATTGAAAAAATACAAAAAATTCAGGTAAGATAAGACTAGCTACCAATAATTCTTTCTAAATTGGATCCTTAAATCATCTCTTCTTTCTCTTAATTGGTACAATTTGTAAAAGAGAATTTGCATATTCTAGCGGTGCCGAAAGTCGTAGAGGAACTGTTAATTGTTGGATTCTAGACCTATGTTAAGTTTAAAATCAAAGTTTGTTATCGTGAGAAGGTTGACCAGAAATAATGTTTTCTTCAGAGAAAGTTTGGATTTACTGTTTAAACAGATTTTTCTGCCCAGAAAATAGTGTCGGACATTCGGACTGATGATATGGTACACTTTACTGGACCTAGGGGATTTTTGTCGGACATGTCCGACGGTCCGACGGCCTTCGCCATGACTGTTGTGGTCTTGACACTTTTAAAATTGGCTAGTCCTTTTGTTATTGAACTGAAAACCAGAGTTGAAATGTTATATAAATGTTATTTGTATTTTAGAGTTGCCATGGTTACTGTGATAGTCCTATAAAGAAGTTCCTATTTTATTGTATAGTGTTACTGACACTAGGGCTAGTCCTGTTGTTATTGTACTGGAAACCAGAGTTAAAATGTTATCATTATGTTATTTGTATTTTAGAGTTGCCATGGTTACTATGACAGTCCTATTAAGAAGTTCCTATTTTATTGTATAGTTGTACTGACATTAGGATTAGTCCTGTTGTTGTTGTACTGGAAACCAGAGTTAAAATGTTATCTACAGAAATCCAAATGTGCTCTCTACAAGGCAGATACAGTCTTATTACAGGTAATGAGAATTTCTTTACTCAAATGGGAACACAAGCCTGTGCATCATATATAAACTCAGTAGTGATTGGCTGATTAAAGGCTATCCTTGATAATCAGTTGGTTTGGGCTTCCAATGCAGATAGCCGCCACCATAGCGCAGTTGGTTAGGCATAAGACTTCCAATCTGGAAGTCGTGGGTTCGATCCCCAGTGGCGGCAAATATTCTTTCTGACATTTGTCTCTCACCAATGGATAGATAATCGTTAACCTATGTGAGATAGCAGTCGGAGGCTAGGAAAGGGTGTAATGGTAGTACAGGTGAAAGAAATACCAGGAATCCATTGTTAGGTGCTCCGGCCGCCGCAATATAACTGCAAGATTGTTGAAAGCGGTGTTAAACCGATTCAAACAAAAAAACCAAACAAATCCAATACAGATAATGGATTAACCCTTTCCTGTTTTACAAAATTTTGGACCTGTCCAAATTCAAAGGTTTTGCAGACGAAAAATTTAAAGTGGATTTGTTTTAATTTGAAAAATAACAATTCTGTAGGGTAGAAAATAGTGTGGAGCAATTTCTTCTTTTTTCACAATGTTTTCTAAATCATAAAATCACAGGCACGTAAAAGGCAGGGATTTAACAGCAAAGGGTTAAGAAATATCATGATCATTTAATAAGTTATAAATGTGTAGATTGCAGCCATTTAATGTTTTGAAAGATTAAAGTCACTTTTATAGTCTATGTCACTTATTATTTTGTGGTAACATCCTTTTACATGATAAAAATAATTTATTTTAAACCAACCCTGAGAATGGACCAACACTTAACCAACGGTGGTCACTGACAATGGTTGAGTGTAGGGTCATTTCAGATACAGCATATACATTTGTTTTTCATTATCTATATAAAAAAAACAAATATCAGAAGTTTTAAAACGTACTTTGTTATGCCATTGTGTACATTTATTGAGAATTGTACATGAATTTGATTTCTAAGAAACCAATTGAAGTATTGTGCTCTTTCGATTTATAATCGAATGATCAATTATCATTTGAAACCGATTGCCCAACACTAATACTTAGCCACTTGGACTACCTCTAATTAGAATATTCATTTACTGCATAAAAAGGTTTAAGATGTAATTTATGTATCTTTATAACTCATAGTGAAGACTCTGGTCAGACTGTGCAGATGCACAGTCTGACAAGAGTGTTTGCTGTGATCAAAATGTGAAACATTGGAAATGCTAGGCACAGACTCACATATTTTAGAAAATAAAAAAAAATGGGTCACTCTTTCTGTTTACTCCCCAAGTTCTTTGGTATTGAGGTGACCTTGACTTTTGACCATATTTGAAACTATCTTTCAAAAAGCAGTCAAGGGAAGCTGCTTTGTCCATAGATTGAGCTGCTGTCATAGCGCAGTTGGTAGCACGTCGGACTGTCAATCTAGAGGTCCCGGGTTTGATCCGCGACGGCGGCATTCATTCTTTTGGACGATTTGTCTCTCACCAATAGGTTGATAATTGTAGACCTATGTGAGATAGCATCTGGAGGCTAGGAAAGGATTTTTTACTGGTGAGATAAATACCAGGAATCCATTGTTAGTTGCTTCAGCCGAAAAAATGTTGAAAGCGGCGTTAAACCCCATTTAATCAATTAATCAATTGTCCATAGATTACTATTGGTTCCTTCAGTCTGAAGTTTGAATTTGTTCCATTGAAATATCATACATGTCAACAGGTTATGATTCCTTAACCCTTGTCATGCTGAATTAATTTTGGCTAAAAATTTTCATCAAAATCAAAGGGCAAAAAGCACTGAAAGTCCCAACTGTAGGTCAACTTAATTGGCAAAACTAAATATCTTGACAATTCTGGTTTGAAAGTGAGAAACAGGTGGTGTAGACTAACATCAGACTGCACATATGTGCAGGCTGATGTTTGTCTACAGCTCCTGCCAAAGCGGTAATATTTTGGGTTCAGCATGACAAGGGTTAATCTTTTTCACCTTACAGGATTCCTTTGGGCAGAAGTATAGTTGTTCAGTTCAAGTTTTAAATGTTACACAAGAAATGTAAGTATACAAAAAATAATCATATACATGTAGATTTGTGTGTTGTATTGATGTTAGGGATGCCCAAAAAGTAGTTGCATTTGGATGTGATCACAAAACCCTTCTTTTGATGACAATATTTTTACACAAAACATCATATACAGTATAGACTTAGATCAGTTTACGCCTACTCTAAACTAAAATGAATTAGTAAATTGTTATGGGAGGGCATTGGACTTATAAACCGATAATTTGAATTTTACCTATCCACTAGGGTTCGACACCGCCTTTCGTCAGTAATTTTCAGCTATGCTTCAGGCGAGGACAGTTGGTTTGTAATATGGGGGCTCGTATGAGAAATGGCCATTCAGTCAATGTCTGACACCTGCATCAGTGAAGATCTTCTTTGGCTCAGTGGTTAGTGCATTTGACTTGTAAACCAATAGTTTAGATGTTACTTGTTCGAGTTGGTTCGACACCAGCTCTTCAGGGGGAGTGCGTTATGGGGGACCACTCTCACCACTGTCCTGCATAGCTTCATTGGTTTAAATACAATGTCTGACATCTGAGTTGTTGAAGATCTTCTTTGGCACAGTGGTAAGTGCATTGGTAAAAATTTAAATATTGCTTGTCCATGTGGGTTTGACACCGGCTTTTGTCAGTAATTTTCAGCATTGCTTCAGGTGAGGACAGTTTGTTTGTTATAAGATAAAGCTGCAGATCTTAAGAACTCCTGTCAACAGTTACTATGAAAACAGTCTGTGCTTTTCATTTCTAACATTCCAAGTCAGTACCTAGCAAACACTATGGCAAGCCTGTTCAGCTGTAAGGTCTATTACAATCGGGAACCCTCAGCGATTCTACAGAATAGACCTCCGGAATAATACAGACACAACCATGAAAGAGCGTCATTTCCCGCTAAGGTTTATATGACGTCACAAACATCAACGATCCCGCTAAGGATGACGTTGCGAAAAAATTAAAATCAGCGAAAGAATAAAAGTGGGGCATATTATATTATAATTTGATATCAAAACGCAGTGTCTTACTGCGTTTTGTCATCAAATTATTGTATGCCCAAAAGATCTCCAAAGATGATCGGAGAGAATTAACAAAATGTAATTTTCTACAAGCGTATTAACCAAAGTGAAACCAGGAGCTGAATTACATAAAAAATGACTCAAAATTACTACACTTACATCTGAGGTACTTTTCAGTTTACAGAAAAGTCTGAGGGATGTTCAATATGGGTCAATTAGTGTCTAGATATTCAGGCAGTTTTTAGCTCCACTGGCTGAAAGCCACTGGGGCTATTGTCATGGCGTTGTGTCCGTCGTGCGTCCGTCCATGCCTGCGTGCGTGCGTGCGTGCGTCCGGTCGTAAACTGTTCTTTAAAAATCTTCTCCTCAGAAACTACTGGATGGATTTTAACCAAACTTCACAGGAATGATCCTTGGGTGATCCTCTTTCAAAGTTGTTCAAGAAATTGTGATCCAATGAAAAACATGGATTTAATGGGTGTGGCTAATTTCCAAATATGGTAAAATGTGAGTTTTCTTAAATTCTAATCAATGGATACCAATGAAATTTTACATGAATGATCCTTGGGTGACTCTTTATCAGTCTACAAAAAATCATTGTGATCGGATAGAAAATATGCATTTTATGTGCGGAGGTCATTTCTCTATATGTTATATAGTGGAAACTTTGAAAATCATTTTCTCAGAATGTGACAGATGGATATCAACCAAATTTCACAAGAATGATCTTTTAGTGACCCTTTATCAGTCTACAAAAAATCATTGTGATTGGATGAAAAATATGCATTTTATGGGCGGAGGTCATTTTTCTCTATGATATATTGTGGAAACTTTGAAAATCATTTTCTCAGAATGTAACCGATGGATATCAACCAAATTTCACTGGAATGATCCTTGAGTGACCCTTTATCAGTGTACCAAAAATTATTTTGATTGGATGAAAAATATGCATTTTATGGGCAGAGGTCATTTCTCTATATGTTAAATTGTGAAAACTTTGAAAATCATTTTCTCAGAATGTAATCGATGGATATCAACCAAATTTCACTGGAATGATCCTTGAGTGACCCTTTATCAGTGTACCAAAAATTATTTTGATTGGATGAAAAATATACATTTTATGGGTTGAGGTAAATTCTTAATATGTTTAATAGTGGAAACTATGAAAAACATTTTCTCAGAATGTAACAGATGGATATCAATCAAAGATTTTTGGCATGATATTCGGGTGACCCATTATCATGCAGCCATAAATTATTTTGATTTGATGAAAAATATGTCTTTTAATAGCAGAGGTCATTTCTCTTTCTGTTATATAGTTGAAACTTTGAAAATCATTTTCAACATCAGTAGAACCCCAAATATCTTAAAATCTAGTCAAAACATTTATTTGCTTTTACAAGAATTTAAAGCCTGTGGAGCGACTCAAGCCATTCATGGCTTTCTAGTCTTATAACACTCCATGGCTCTTAAAACTGCTTAAGGTAGAGGACCCATGATAGTTTCATAACGTTATGAAAGTAATGAACTTAAACAAAGTTTACCGAGGTTCCTAATGATTTTCATTAGGAAACCTTGGTCAACATTGTGAAAGTTTATGAGTTCCAAAATGTTGTGGAATTATAACAGGTCCACTACCTTAATGTTGGCCTTTTACACACAATGTCAAATTGTTGGAAATGTCACACACAACAGACTCATATTTTCATCTGCATCTAATAAATTGGCAAAATTTGTGAGAAATGATATATTACCCCAGTCCCACCCAATCCAATTTTTTAAATGCCTTCAGCATCCTTGAGTAAAAGTAATTGGACTTTATATAAAAAAAAGGGAAATCTTAGTAGAGAGGAAGGATCATGCTGAACAATTTTTTAAAACTATTAACACAATTATTTTTCCCTTTGAAGAAAAATGAATCAAAATTTTTGTGTTTTTAAAATTACTATCCGCAACTTCTTTCAAGTTTTACGAGCCCAAACAAGTTAAGTATCGTAAATTGTAATTTGTTTTTCAGGTCTGCTGTCTCTGATGCCTATAACCGTGACCTCAGCTCACCAGAAAACACGGCTGACGTGGACGATCTTGCCAACTTAACGATAAAACAAGAGGATACCCTATTGAAATGCTTTGATTTTCAGCATATACGATACATTTGGAATGATCAACAGAAAACATACTCAAAATTGCTGTAAGTTTTGTGCAGTCATCTGGATAGGCAGATTGAATTTGAAAATTGTATCATTTGGAATAGAAGTATAGGAAAACTTGATAATAGTGAGATATCTAATCAAAGGTTCATTAAAACAATTCCAGTGAGCTTGGACAACAAAAAAAACGAAAGCTTTATATTTAAGGCATAGTTGTCAGAGAGGTATTCAGAGTTTCAGACAGACCACTGTGTCCATTCTCTTTCATCAAATTTAAGCACTGATAAATGATAAATAGAAAGACATGATGGTGTAATGAAATATCAATATTATCTGGTCTGCGCTGTTAAGAACTATCCTGACAGGGAATAGCCTTGTCATGATGTCATGATCAATTCTCCAAACCTCAATAAGATAACTTTGATATAGAGGATAATCGTTTGTTTCAGTGTAAAATCGATTTAAATTCATTGCATGAACAACAAAAGCTACATTTTCAAGTGAAAATATAGCTTTTGTTGTTCACAAAATGAAATATTAATCTATCTAACTGGAAAAAGAAACCATTATTCTATTTCTTTATTGCAAAAATGAGACAAAATGTGAAATTTCTAGGACATTTTTAGCTCACCTGAGCACGAAGTGCTCAAGGTGAGCTAATGGGATCGTAGAATGTCTGTCGTCCGTCGTCAGTCGTGCGTCGTGCGTCGTCCACAATTTCTTTAAACATCTTCTCCTCCTAAACCAGTGGGCCAATCTTGAAGAAACTTGGCAGGGATGTTCCTTGGGTCAAGCTCTACCAAAGTTGTTCAAATAAATGAAATCCACCCTTAACTTTCCCTTTACCCTTAAAAAGGGTGAAAATAAGAAAATCTTTAAAAATCCTCTTCTCTTAAACCAGATGTCAGAGAGCTTTCATATTTGGTATGTAGCATCATCTAGTGGTCCTCTACTAAGTTTGTTCATATCAAGACCTTGGGGTCATATTTAGGCTTTGCCCCGGCCCAACCCTTTTTACATTGAATCGAAAAGCGAAAATCTTTTAAAATCTTCTTTAATCGAAACCAGATGGCAGACAGCTTTAATATTTGGTGTGTAGCATCACCTAGTGGGCCTCTACCAAGTTTGTTCATATCAAGACCCTTGGGTCATATTTGGGCTTTGCACGGGTGCATCCCTTTATCTCTTATGAGCACGAAGGGTAAAAAACCGAAAATCTTCAAAAATCTTCTTCTATGAAACCAGATGGCAGACAGCTTTCATATTTGGTATGTAGCATCATCTAGTGGACCTCTACAAAGTTTGTTCATATCAAGACCCTAGGATCATATTTTGGCTCCACCCGGGCGCAACCCTTTTTACATAGAATCAAAGAGCGAAAATCTTTTAAAATCTTCTTTAATCGAAACCAGATGGCAGACAGCTTTAATATTTGGTGTGTAGCATCACCTAGTGGGCCTCTACCAAGTTTGTTCATATCAAGACCCTTGGGTCATATTTGGGCTTTGCACGGGTGCATCCCTTTATCTCTTATGAGCACAAAGGGTAAAAAACCGAAAATCTTCAAAAATCTTCTTCTATGAAACCAGATGGCAGACAGCTTTCATATTTGGTATGTAGCATCATCTTGTGGACCTCTACCAAGTTTGTTCATATCAAGACCCTAGGATCATATTTGGGCTCCACCCGGGCGCAACCCTTTTTACATAGAATCATAGAGCAAAAATCTTTTAAAATATTCTTTAATCGAAACCAGAGGACACACTGCCTTCATTTTTAGCTCCACTGGCTGAAAGCCACTGGGGCTATTGTCATGGCGTTGTGTCCGTCGTGCGCCCGTCCGTCTGTCCGTCCGTGCGTCCGGTCGTAAACTTTTTCTTTAAAAATCTTCTCCTCAGAAACTACTGGATGGATTTCAACCAAACTTCACAGGAATGATCCTTGGGTGACCCTCTTTCAAAGTTGTTCAAGAAATTTTGATCCAATGAAAAACATGGATTTAATGGGCGTGGCTAATTTCCAAATATGGTAAAAAGTGACTTTTCTCAGGTTCTAATTAATGGATACCAATTAAATTTTACATGACTGATTCTTGGGTGAGCCTTTATCAGTCTACCAAAAATTATTGTGATCAGATGAAAAATATGTATTTTATGGGCGGAGGTCATTTCTCTATATGTTATATAGTGGAAACTTTGAAAATCATTTTCCCACAATGTAGGTGATATATATCAACCAAATTTCACAGGAATGATCCTTGAGTGATTCTTTATCAGTCTACCAAAAATAATTCTGATCAGATGGAAAATATGTATTTTATGGGTGGAGGTCATTTCTCTATATGTTATATAGTGGAAACTTTGAAAATCATTTTATCAGAATCTAACCGATGGATATCAATCAAACTTCATTGATATGATCCCTTGGTGACCAATTATCATGCAGCCAAAAATTATTGTCATTGGATGAAAAATATGTCTTTTACGGGCGGAGGTCATTTCTCTATATGGTATAATATTGGAAACTTTGAAAATCATTTCAACATAAGTAGAACCCAAAATATCTAAAAACTATAGTCAAAACTTAGATTACAAGAATTTCAAGCCTGTGGAGCGGCTCAAGCCATTCATGGCTTTCTAGTTGGTATGTAGCATCATCTAGTGGGCCCCTACCAAGTTTGTTCATATCAAGACCCTTGGATCATATTTGGGCTCCAACCGGGCACATCCCTTTCAGCTCATCTGAACATGATAGATGAAAGTAGGAAAACCTTCAAAAATCTTCTTCTCTGAAACCAGAAGGCAGACAGCTTTCATATTTAGTATGTAGCATCATCTTATAGACCTCTTTCAGGTTTGTTCATATCAAGACCCTGGGGTCACATTTGGGGTCCACCCGGGTGCATCCCTTTTTACATAGAATCAAAGAGCAAAAAGGCATATCTGTTTTGCTCTTCGCTGAAAATGTTCCATGGTATTGATCTTAGGCAATTATCTTCTTTTTGACATCTGCCTATCTAATTAATGTGATGTCCCAGGGGTCAAAGAGACTCAGGTGAGCGATCTAGGACCATCTTGGTCCTCTTGTTTTTGTAAAGCATGTCATTTTGTACGTGATTGCTATGCAACATTCTTTGTGACGTCACTTATTTTGCCCAACATAGATGACATCAGATAGGATGAAATGCACAAAAGTGGGGCATATTTTTTTTTTTAATTTCACTGCTTTTGCGTTGAGATTTTCAAGTGATAATCTACTGTTATTTCTTGATAAACCACCGAAAAGCATTAAAGAAAAGATAATGATGTATCATTCTCTATTTCTTAATAATTATTTTAGGGATAGCGCTCTAACAAACAGGAAATTTGATAAACAAGATAGACTGTACAATATCTTCTCTGTTTCAGTGACCTGTCATCTAAAACAAAATGTTCTGACCTACATGAGAGACATGGGCTGGATTCTACAGAACAAGCTCAAAAGTATGTACATAGACGATATTGAATTTGTGGTCATGGATTTCCAAATTTATTAAATGAGTCATCTATAGACACATAAAAAAGAAGCTACAACAAGTTTTTATCTGTTTCAGATGATGAGTTTGATAAATTCAGTATTAAATTATCACAAATATAATTTTCTTTTTAAAATATGACCCCAAATTTTGTGATAACGAGGAAATTACCATATTTATCAATTCAAGTTATCCCGCCAAACATATAATGCTGTTTGCAATATGACAGCAAATCCATTATGCCTTCATTTTCCCAAAGAAAATACAATGTTGCTATCTATTCATAGCTTGTTTGAATAGTTATTCCACTAGTGTAATAACACCCATGTAATATCAAAAATATTCAAAGGGGTAATTTAACTCACAAGACATAGGCCTTATTATAAACAGTTTTACAGAACAGTTAAATGCCAATGCACATAATGCACAAATATTTGCAGAATTATCTTTCAGAAGAATCTTTATTAGATGCAATTAGGGAAGATGATCCATGAAAAAGAAATAGTAAGTGAAAAATATGAAATCATTTATTCACTCATAATTATGCTATTTCTCATGAAATCTCTGAAACTACTGGTTTATCTTATTAGTGGACAGCAGCCTGAGACTTGGAATACATGGCTTGAGTCGCTCCACAGGCTTGAAATTCTTGTAGTAGCAAATCAAAGTTTTGACTAGATTTTTATATATTTTGGATTCTACTGATGTTAAAAATGATTTTCAAAATTTTCAAAAAATAACATATAGAGAAATGACCTTGGCTAATAAAATACATATTTTTCATCCAATCACAATAATTATTGGTAGATTGATTAAGGGTCACTCAAGTATCATTCAAGTGAAATTTACTTGAAATCCATTGGTTGCATTCTGAGAAAATGATTTTCAAAGTTTCCACTACATAACATATAGAAAAATGACCCTTGCCCATAAAATACATACATGTATATTTCATCAGAGCACAAAATTTTTTTGTACGATGATAAAGGATCACCCAAGGATCATTCATGTAAAATTGAATTGGTATCTATCAATTAGAATTTGAGAAAACTTACTTTTTACCATATTTGGAAATTAGCCAAGCCCATTTAATCCATGTTTTTCATTGGATCAAAATTTCTTGAACAACTTTGAAAGAGGGTCACCTAAGGATCATTCCTGTGAAGTTTGGATGAAATTCATCCAGAAGTTTCCGAGGAGAAGCTTTTTAAAGAAAAAGTTTATGACTGGATGCAGGGACGCACACACTGACGGACGCACGACAATAGCCCCAGTGGCCTTCGGCCAGTGGAGCTAAATACTGGTATTACTTTACCCTTCCGTTTTGTTGAATATTGAGGAATTGAGGATAATATGTTAACATATATATTTTCTAGACGAATAATCCATGGTGCCAACAGTATAGATGTTGAAGTAAAATCTTACTGGAGACTCTTTATAGAGGAGGTACATATACAGGATATTTGTTTGTTTTTGTGTAAGGTCAATTGATCTCTGCTTGAGTGAACAACAAAAGCTATATTTCAGGAATTTAAAGATTTTTCCATGAAAAACAATCATTTGATTTATTAAAGCTGCTCTTTCACAGTTTTTCATTGAAAAAATGTAAAACCTTGTTCTTAGATTTTGAAATGTGTGTTCTTTTAGATGATCTAGAATGGCCCAAGTGCATTGGCACCAAAAAAACATATTTCAAATATTTTGTAACTTATTTTTCTGAAGCGGCAAGATCAGTAAGGGATCCAGTCTATCAATTTCCAGTCTATAAATTTTAAAATCACTCCTTTCCGTGAATTATCTTCATTTTTGCTTGTATTGATATGAACTTTCCAGCTGCCAACTACTTTTACCTCAATCTTTGGTTGAATAAAACAAACATGCAGAATGCACAAACATGAATAGTTGTTCAGAGTTTTTTTAGGCGTTAGTAGTTGCTTTATTTTTTATAATGAATTTCGCTTTATTTAGGAATATAGGACTTTCTTTCCATGCATTCCCAGATTGAATCTTATTATTTTAAAGGCTTCAACATGATGAGATAGATATTTCTGATCGATTTTACGAAAATTTTCAAAATTCACATTTTCCCAATCTGTGAAAGAGCAGCTTTAAATGCATAAATCAGACAAAATTTAAAAGGCTTTTGGACTATTTTGTTTTAAGTGTGTCATTATCAGGCAACATTATGCTACCAATTACTAATTTGGATCCAATTAGATAACTCATGGTGAAATAAGGTGAATTGAACAAGAATAGGGTATAATCTTTTGATAATTTCACTGGTTCGTATCGAGATTACCAAATCAAAATCTGCCATTATTTCATGATAATTGTCCTAGAGTATTAAAGAAAATGTAATTATTACTTTATGGTTGTGAGGTTACTAAATTGGTTTAAATACAGTCTTAATAGGCTTGAGTAACCATAATTTGGTTACACTGACAAGTATGTAGTAGAAAAAAGGAAAAAAATTACTTTGACAAAATTAAAAAAATATTCCTCTTCTTTACACATTTTTCTCTTCCTCCAAAAAGTTTGTCCTCAAAATGAATCAAAAGGCCCATTAGCACAATAACAAGATTAAGTATTGGACAGTGGTTCTAGCATTAAAATGGGTCTGCATAAAACAGTTATAAATTTAGGTACATTTTAGTTACAACTGTTCGCCACTGAGCCACCAAAAGGTCCTGGATTTGATTCTCAACGGCTGCACTCATCCTTTCCAACTATTTGATTCCCACCAATGGGTTGATAATCGTAGACCTATGTGGGATAGCAGCTGGAGGCTAGGAAAGGATGTAATGGTAGTACTGGTGGTAGAAATACCCAGAATCTTTTGTTAAGTACTACAGTTGGCACGATATAAAGAAAAGATTATATAAAGCAGCATTTAAACAAACAAACAAATTGACTCAGATCCATAGATTTATTATAACCAGCTGATGTTTGTACAATTATAAAGTTTATCTGTAAATGTCTAACTGGTATCAGCTGGCATTGATTTTCTTTTTGTTCTGTATGGTAATTATTTTTATGTCACTTAGATAACGGGGCATTAATACGAAGGTACAAAATATAGCTACAGATAGAGGTATTATTAGTCCCCCAACGGTTGGGGGACTATAGGTTTGCTCGATTCTGTCCGTCCGTCTGTCCGTCACACTTTTGTCCGGGCTATATCTTCTAAACTATGTGTGCTAGCAACTTAAAACTTTGTACACTGATAGATCTCATTGTGGAGAAGTGTCATATTCAAGATCCATAACTCTGCCACACCCACTTTTTGAGTTATTGCCCTTTGTTGTTTTTAGCCTTACATTCTTGTCCGGATCATATCTCCTAAACTATAAGTGCTAGCAACTTCAAGCTTAGTACACTCATAGATCTTATTGAGGACAAGTGTCATGTTCAAGAACTGTTATTCTGCCACACCCACTTTTTGAGTTATTGCCCTTTGTTGTTTTTACCCTTACATTTTTGTCCGGATCATATCTCCTAAACCAAAAGTGCTAGCAACTTCAAACTTTGTACACTGATAGATCTTATCGAGGACAAGTGTCATGTACAAGAACTGTTACTCTGCCATGTCCACTTTTTGAGTTATTGCCCTTTGTTGTTTCTATCCTTACATTCTTGTCCGAATCATATCTCCTAAACGAAAAGTGCTAGGAACTTTAAACTTTGTACACGTATAGATCTCATTGAGGACAAGTGTCATGTACAAGAACTGTTACTCTGCCACACCCACTTTTTGAGTTATTGCCCTTTGTTGTTTTTACCTTTACATTTTTGTGCGGAACATATCATTTAAACCATAAGTGCTAGAAACTTCAAAAATGCTACACTAATAGATATCATTGAGGACAAGTGTCATGTACAAGAACAGTCACTCTGCCATGTCTACTTTTTGAGTTTTTGCCCTTTGTTGTTTCTATCCTTAAATTTTTGTCCTGTACTTATCTCCTAAGCCATAAGCCCTAGCAACTTCAAACTTTGTACACTGGTAGATCTCATTGAGAAGAAGTGTAATGCACAAGAACTGTTACTCTGCCACATCCACTTTTTTAGTTATTGTCTGCTGTTGTTTTTTATCCTGACATTTTTGTCCGGACCATATCTCCTGAGCCATCAGTGCTAGCAACTTCAAACTTGGTACACTTATAGATCTCATTGAGGACAAGTGGCATGTACAAGAATCATTCTTCTCCGCCCACTTTTGGAGTTTTTGCCATTGGTTGTTTTTACTCTTATATTTTTGTTTGGGACATTTGGTTCAAAACCTAAAGTGCTAGCAACTTCAAATTTTGTATACAGTTACAGATCTAGTAAGTAGGAGATATATTATAAGAAAGGATTTTTTGTTATCCGGTGGGGGACTCCTGTATTGCATCGCAATACAACATGCACTTGGTTTGGATTTTAGATTGAAATGTTTTAATTATAATGATACAACTCTTTGTTGTTGGTACTCATTAGAATTGTCTAGTTGAGACAATTCGAATTAATACCGACAAATAAGGGTTAAATTGATGAATGAGGACTTTAGATTTGCATTATATCCCCTCTTATCTGTGCATATGTACAAAGGAAATAATCTTTGCCTTATTATTGGTCCTAATCAGATCTCGGATATACACAACTACTATCCAAGATACCCGTACACCAAATAAATTCAGAGCGGGAAATCATGTGACACAAAATTTTCAACATTTTTCGATTATTCTGTAAATATTTGACCAATATGGAGAAAAGTTTTGATAAGGAGAAGGAGTAAAAAAGCCAGGTATTTGCTGGATGAGGTGGATCTTTCAAAAAAGTTGCTGATAAAAAAGTTATTGACGACCAAGTAATTATTATTTGGTCGTCAGAAACTTTTATACTTCCAATCTGGAAGTCGTGGGTTCAATCCCTAGTGGTGGCAAATATCCTCTCACCAATGGATATATAATCGTAAACCATGTGAGATAGCAGTCGGAGGCTAGGAAAGGGTGTAATGGTAGTACAGGTGAAAGAAATATCAGGAATCCATTGTTAGGTGCTCCGGCTGCCGCGATATAACTGTGAAATTGTTGAAAGCTGGGTAAAACCCATTTAAACAAACAGTTTTTAAAAGATCTGTCATTGTTATTGACGACAAAGTCAATTAATACTTGATAGGCAGAAACTTTTATACTAGCAGTTTTAAAAGATCTGTCATATCCAGTAAAGTCCTGACATATTTCCACCTTCTCTGCTAAAAACCTAATTCAAATTGGTCTCAAATTGACAGAATTATTGACGATTTTCTCAAATTGTTGTGTCATGTGATTCCACGCCGTGAAGACATTAGGTCTTTAATACTACCAATGAAAGATCAATTATTTAGTTAATTCCATAGACTGACAATAGCCTCAATCATTATGGTGACATATTGTAAATAAACAAACTGTGGTTGTTCAAAATTGTCTTCATTTTCAATTTCAGGTTTTGAACCCGTTTTACATATTCCAGATAGCTAGTATAATACTCTGGTCGCTGGATGATTACTACATTTATGCATCGGCAATCTTCCTGATATCTGTCATCTCTATTAGTATATCCTTGTATGAAACTAAAAGGGTAAGTATTGTTAGGGTTTGACTATAACTCTTGAGATCAAGAAGTCATTTCGACTCCTAAGACATGAAATCAAGGAGTCTAAGCTCAAAAGATGGAGTCCAAACTTTCAAAATAGGAGATCATTGTGGAAAAGAAGAAATTGCTTGTAATAAGCAATTTCTTCTTTTCAACAATGGTCTTTTAAGGAAGAATTTTCAGCTTGACTATTCGTAGAATAGGGGGGCCATTCCAGTCACCTGAGTGTCAGCGTCTGAGTAATGCTTTGGTTAAGTTTTTATGTGCAAATGTTTGAAATCTCTGCTCTGTTTCTACTAAAGCTATTGCTTGGAAACTTTACACATGCTTCTGTGACCATAATATCAGTATCTAGACAAAGATTCATTACTCTAAAAGATTCATTACTCTGATATTGAACTATTGGAATTTTTACCCTTTTCTAATTAAAAAATTCCTGGTTAAGTTTTTTGTGCAAATATTATATATCAGTTATATCTCTTTTTATTCTTAAGCTCATGCTTGGAAACTTTGCTCATGCTTCTGTGACCATAATATCAGCCTGTAGACAAAGATTCATTTCTCTGATATTGAATTTGGTGGAATTTTAACCCTTTTTCGGAATTATTTCCTAGTTAAGATTTTTCGTGCAAGTATTGTATATCAGTAATAATTCTTTATCTAGTAAAGCTATTGCTTGAAAACTTTGAGCATGCTTCTGTGACCATAATATAAGCCTCTAGACAAAGATTCTTTTCATTTGACTTTCATTTAATTGAATTTCCAATGATGATATTGATTTGCTGTTACTATCCAGCACTAGGAAAAGTCAAGCTATGCTGTCCTCTGACAGCTTCTGTTCTCTAAACTCTACAGGATGCAAGCAAATGTTTTCTTAAACAACTTTTGTAGTGAAAATATCTACAGTTCTGGCAAATGTTAGAAACATCACTGCTCTGTGCATCTGCTTTTCAAAATATTCTCATATGACCTTAAGAGTCCATCTGACTCCTTACTTGCAAATTGAAGGACTCCCAACTGGTAAACAAGGAGTCTTAGACTCCTGAACTCCCCTTAGTGTCTAACCCTGATTATGATGTTTTACAATTTAAACTTTTTCCTTTAATGATAATGATGACTGTATGATTACTGCTTATACACACCAGCAATCTCCCTGCATTCTGTAATCTCTTTTAGTGTATCCAGGGAAATGATTAGCAAGGACTCAGTTGCCCATGGTCCCTGATATCATTGCATAAAACAAAACTGGAGCGTAATAGATGTGTACTATAGAATGTTTAAACTTTTATTAGCATAATACATGTACTATGGCAAGAAAGGATGTAATTCTAATGCTGGTTCAAAAATTAGAGGAATCCATTGTTATACCAAGAAATTATTAATCAAAACTTTTCAAAATTAATGGTCAAATCATTTGTAAAGGTACCTCTTATCATTACCAATCTATTAAGGTCAAGGTCATAAGAAAAATACGAGGTGATTTATTAAGGTCAAACACATGAAAAACTTGCCATTTGGTGTTGGGCATAAATCCATTCATAACAACTATATGGTATTATTTCAGCAAATGATAACCTTGCATAATATGGTACAGACAGAAGCTCAGACAATCAGTGTTTCCCGTGGTGACGGTAACTATAGCAACGTGTCTGTGATGGACCTGGTAACCGGTGATGTCATCACGATTCCATCTAAAGGTTGTACAATGACATGTGATGCTGTGTTGATGGCAGGGACGTGTATAGTAAATGAGAGCATGCTGACAGGTTTGTTGATATATCATATCTAATTATATGAGATTCTTCTATATTTCACAGGGTTTAGGGGCTTCTATGTGGGTTTGACTGTCTATGGGCAGATTGATTGTCTCAGCAACACTTGTGAGCTTGAAGTAACTAAGTTGGACCTTGATTCATTTGTTTGATGGGAGGCTGTTATGCATTATCTGTCTGGCATTTGTCTCCAAGAACATAATTAGGATGAGCAGCTTGAGGCTTGAAGAGCTTCACATGGTACAGTTAGTAACATCGTGAAATTGACACTCCTTCCGATCTAAATCATTCACTTAGCGCTCCATTCATTCCTTCCAAATACTCACTCAAATCAATCAAATCTCTCAAAAATCATTAGAATTTATTTAGAAATCATTCAAGCCAATCAGCAATTAATTCAAATTGATCAAATTATTCTACAATTTTATTGGCTGGTTCAGATTTCAAAGTGTCAGATTGCTCCACAAAGGCACACAAAAAGAAAAGTATGTATATTTTATTAAAGGGAGGTAATGAATGTTGCTGATTTAAAAAAAAAATTGAGATAGTGGATTACCTTCCTTTAATTTGAATCAAAACTCGATCTACACACTCATTCATTTTCATTCCTAAATCATTCCAAAATCATTCATCTTCTCATTTTCACAATGTTCTTAAATGTGGTACTAATATATGACATTATATCAAAAGTGACCATATTTAAACATGCAATAATATCTTGGTTTGGTCAAAGAAGGAAGTCTGATGCAATTTGTTTTCAAAGCCCAAGTTGTATATACCAGAGAATCATTGCAAAAAAATATTTGAACATATGTGGTGAAACTCAAAAAATCTCACTTTTTCTAATAACTTTCGCATATATAGGTTAGTGTTTGTTATCGGGTCATAACCTAAAGGCTTCAGAAATTATTTTTCACTAAATTGCACTACCTTGTGAGACAGTGTACTTTTATATAATTTTTTAATACAGTCGATCCACCTCGAGCGACCATGTCTATTAAGCAACCACATCATAAAAGTTCCTTTGCCATAAGTAAAATTTCTGAAAAAGTGGGCATTCTAAAACGAAAATATGCTTATCATTGAATCTTATGACGTTATAACCCATTATAATCGTCTCATTGAGACGATTCTTATGGGTTCGAATATCCTAGGACACAGTCAGAATTATGTGACAATCTTTATATGCTATCAATTAACACGTCTTTTTGAAAATTTAATAGTGTATTAAGCGATCATTTCTATAAGCGATCGCTTTTTCATGGTCCCCTAAGTGGTTGCTTTACACAAGTTTTACTGTATCTTATTTGATATAGGAGATAGTTTATTTATCACTAAGACCCCTCTTTCTCAACAAAATTGTGATGAGATCAGGGCTCGAGGTTATAAATTCTTTTCTCAGTCTCATCTCAAAATTTTCTCAAATTTCAACTTCAGATTAAAGCCACAATTATCTTGTAATACTAAATGATATAAGTATAAGAACATAAAAAATAATTATTAATCAGTTGTTATTCTACTTACTAATATGATCTTTTATGTTTCTACATTTGTTTGAATTATAAGTTCGAGAAAATTCTCAGTTGAACTCAAAAAATAATTTTATCTCTTTTGCAGAAGCTCATAAAAGACAAATTATATGCTGGTTCTAAAGTTTGATCTGTGAATATTTTCTAATTATAGGAGAAAGTGTACCAGTCACCAAGACCCCTCTATCCCAACAAGACGATGATGAGATATACTCACCAGAGGCTCATAAACGACACACATTGTTTGCTGGTACTAAAGTGGTACAGACCAGATATTATGGCCAGGCTAAAGTACTGGCTGTCGTTGTAAGAACAGGTAATTGAGCATGGATATGACAGTTTAAATGATTTCATAAGAGAATGAAGGGAAGATATTGTGCAGCATACACAGCTTGATTAGAAATCAAAGGATTCAACCAGAGCTACAGATATAGGGGGTATTTGGGTTTTCAAATTTAAATATTTCATTACTCCTTTCTTAAACCCCATGTTGTTGGTACTCATTTGAAACGTCTCATCGAGACGGTTCAAAGGAGTACCAGCAACATCATGTTTCAGCCAATATTCTTTAAGACATTTGTCTTTCACAAAATTTCTTGTTGATCCATCATACTACCTTCATTAAAATGTGGCCTCCAGTTTATCTCTGCTACTACTAATCTCTTTTTATACACCCCATAAGGTGAATGTAACATATAGAGGATAATTTGTTGTTTCAGTGTAAGATCGATTTATATTTCATTGAGTGAACAACAAAAGCTTTATTTCTGTTGACACCCACATACTGTAAATTTAGAGTCACCTGATCGTCTAGAGATACTTTAAGACCTTACCTATCTACCAAGTTCATAGTGAAGACTCTGGTCAGCCTGTGCGGATGCACAGGCTGGTCAGTCCGCACAGGGCACAGGCTGGTCAGAGTCTTGGCTTTGGGCATATTTGAAATTGTTGGAAATCCCACACACAGGCTCTATTATTGTTTGTAAAGGATAAACCAGAGGCTAACTAATCTTTGAAGTAGAATCATATGCTTTCACTACATTCAGTGGGAAAAAGATGTTGAAACTGTTGGTCCAAGGGTCAAGGTCTTCTGACAAGGTCAAGGTCATTAATGTTTGTCAAAATTTTGAGAAAGAAAATACTGTTTCATGGGTAATTATGTTAAGCAAACACACCCTGTGGTTATTGCAAAACTGTTGTAAATACCTATAAATTTATAGGCACTTACAACAGTTTTGCACTGATCCCTTTCATCTAAATCTGTGTTTACAGGTTTCAGTACAGCTAAAGGTGAACTAGTGAGGGCCATCTAGTTTCCTAAACCATTGGATACAAGTATCAAGATCATTTACAAGGTCAATGTCATTTGTGAAGGTCAAACTTGTGAAAAAAAATACAAACTTGTTTGTGAAACATAATTGCTTCCTTTATGGCAATTAAGCATTCATTTTTAGCTTGGCTGTTCTTTTGGAGAAAACCAGAGGTATTGCTATAGCCTTGGTGGTGTTGTCGTTGTCATTGTTGTGATCGTGCTTAAACTTTGACATTTTGCGTTATCTCTTGTTGTATGAAAACTTTGACATTTGAAATCATCTTGTTCTACTGTGTTTACAGGTTTCAGTACAGCTAAAGGTGAACTAGTGAGGGCAATCTTGTTCCCTAAACCACTGGGATTCAAGTTTTATCAGGATGCTATTAGATTCATCATGTTCCTAGGTGTTGTAGCACTGTTTGGAATGGCCTATAGTGTGTATCAATATATCAGCATTCAGGTGGGTTTTATAATTTACAAAAGTTAGCTCCCTAATAAAAGATTAATTTTGATGCTACGGTTAAATTACTTGATGAAAATGTTGCTGACTGATGATTAAGTTTATTATCTACACATCATTAATCAAGCTTTGTTAAACTAACAAACTTGAAAACAGACGTTCTAGCCTTTTCTTTTACATAAAAAAATAAAGGACTACAACCTACAGCTACGATAAATTTGATAAGTTTTTTTTTATTCTTCTCAAAATAGCACAACCTGAAACTTCAAATTAAAAGATCTCTATTGGTATCTTGTAAGTATTATAATTTGGTTAACAGAAAAAAGTGTTGTTGACACAGGGAATATAACCGTAATATTTTGGATGTTATACAGGCTCCAGCCAAAACCATTATCCTTCGTGTGTTAGATATCATCACTATTGTTGTACCGCCAGCCCTGCCTGCCGCCATGACTGTAGGGACAGTGTACGCCCAGAACAGACTGAAAAAACGACAGATTTACTGCATCAGTCCGCCCAGAATTAACTTTTGTGGCAGAATTAATTTGTTCTGTTTTGATAAGGTAAGACTTATTTTCATTTACGGTTATTTTGTTTGTAACTATAATGTTGATAATTTAACTTTAAAACCTGAAAAGTACACTTTTAATCAGGTGCTTCATATATATTCATATATTCATAGAGTGCAATATTCATAGAGTGCAATAAAGTTTGTTTGTTTGTTTGTTTTTTAAAAAGATTAGACCCTATCTCTTTAAAGAATAAAAATAAGCCTATGATAGTCTGAACATAAGGTATAGTACTGTTGATGGTTCACTCAAGACTTTCAATACCCTTCAGGTTTATATTTGCCATTAAAACTTATGAATACGATTGTAGATATCATAAACATTTCAAACAGTTGGCCCCTACATTTTACTGAACTTACCATTATTTTGTTGGAAACTGGAATGTTGATAATCTATGATTGAAGACATCATAAACATTTCTACCCCTACATTTTAAAGAACTTTAAGCATATTGATAGCTTAGTGCCAAATTGCTGTAATTTCCTTTATGTTTATAGACAGTTAAAACTGTTTTGATGCCAAGCCATTGATTGATTGATTGATTGATTGAATGGAGTTTAGCGCCGCTTTCAACATTATTTCAGTTATATCGCGGCGGCCAGAGCACCTAACAATGGATTTCTGGTATTTCTTTCACCTGTACTACATTACATCCTTTCCTAGCCTCCGACTGCTATCTCACATAGGTTTACGATTATCTACCCATTGGTGAGAGACAAACGTCGGAAAGGATATTTGCCGCAACCGGGGATCGAACCCCCGACTTCCAGATTGGAAGTCTTATGCCTAACCAACTGCGCTATGCCAAGCCATTGATATATCAAGCCTAGTGCTTCTTTATTTGATCATAGACTGGTACACTTATAACAAGCTATTGTTTCTATACTTTATCTTAATTATAGACTGGTACCCTGACTGAGGATGGTTTAGACATGTGGGGAGTCATACCTGTAGAGGACAGACAGTAAGATATATTTTGCTATGCATTGAATTATCTGCCCTTGAGGAGAATGAAAAACAAAATTTCTTGTCAGCTCATTTTCTCCTACATTTTGGATAGGAATGAAAGGAAACTTGCCACAATGACTCTGTAGGTTGTCTATTTGTGCTAAGGACTAAGTAAAGTAGTTCCTGATTTATCTGCCCTTTACTTCACAAAATAGTTTAAATTAACAGATTTTTTTTTTTGTGTGTGTGTGTGTGAGGATTGAAATGAATCTTGCCATAATGTAACCCTGATATTTGGTTGAGTATAAGACTCCAGAAATTCAAAAAGCTTGGGTCTTTCTTGTATTATCTGCCGTTGAATTGATTAAAATTCACTATATTTCTTTTGTGAGCAACTCGTAACCTTTTGATTGGAATGAACTGAAACTTGCAAAATGACTGTTTGGCATATAGTTGTACATAAAATCATTTTCAATTTACACTCAAAAGGTCATACTATGTTATGGCCCCAGTCATCTGTCTGTCTGTTTGCAATTTTTTTAGCTATCATTCAAGCTCACGTTACTGACAAGCCAAGGTTACTGACAAGCCCCATTGGGCGTATATGTGCCACTCTGCAAAGTTCTTGTTAAGGGGCCTTGTTTGCCCCCAAAATATCTTATTTAATCCTGTTAAGATTATTTTTCACTGATTCAATTGGAAAGGACATGGCTATGATATGCCAAAGTATGTTTAAGTTGAGAATAGAAAATTAGTTATTATAACAACTTATTAATATTATCTTTCATGCTAATAAATTAAAATGAGTATTAAAATAGAATTACTGCTTAATCTCAATTGAAATTAGAGAAAAATTTTAATTGAGAGTGAGACCAGTATTATAACCCTGGGCCCTGGAAGCCTAGTCAGTTTCACAGTACATCAGGAAGATTGTCTGTCTGGTCAGAAGACAAACCTAGACCTGATATATCTGTAAAGTGCAAAGCAAAGACTCTGGTCAGCCTGTGCAGATGCACAGGCTGGCCAGAATCTTTGCTTGGTAAATATCTTAAATTCTTGGAAATGTCATGATCGGGCTCATTTGTTTTGTGATATTCAATTTTCCTCTTGTTTTCAGTTTTGGTCCCGTGGCCAGGGATCCCAGTCTACTAGATCAGGGACATTTTCTGGTTGGCATGGCAACCTGTCACTCATTGACAATCATAGACGGTGAAATCAGTGGAGATCCTTTAGATGTTATCATGTTCAATTCTACAAAATGGGTAGGTTAATATTCAATGTCATTTCCTTCAAAACAGGTAATCTTTGCATTGTTTAAGGTCTGTCTGGCATCATCTGTTGTCCGAAATTTCTTTACGAGGGATGTTCAATTTTTATCCGTATTATGTAAATAAATCATCATTGATTTAACGCTATGTGAGAAAAGTATACTCTTATTAACAGGACACTTTATATGCTCAAACTTGCCAAATTCTGAAACATTTGAATGATGATTAACTTCAAACACAAACAAAAATACATGGGTATTAGGTGGCGGCGCACAGTAAATGACGCTAGCGACATTGTGGAAAACCAAGACATTTGATGTGTAATTAAGCTTGTCAGGGCTCGGTTTTCATGAAAGAAGGATGAATTCTGTGGTCCTGTAATTAAGCTGTGCTTTTATGGTTTGTATAAAGGTAAAATTGATTGGTGCAAAACCAAAGTTTGAAGAAAGGAGCGCCTTAGAAAATCGCCTAAATCTCCCAGAGACTTGGCAATTGACGTCTCTACAGTTTCTTGAATAAGTTTCTCTCTGTCCGTGCTTCCTCTTATCTCACGAGGCATTGGAAGTGTCTTCACTGATGAAAAATTAGCATTTGGAAGAATGAACCATTCCCTTTCAGCGTGACAAGTATTTGATTTATGTTAGGTATTTTTGTAGATTTCGAATAGAATAATAAAAAAACAAGAGCATTCAGTTGACGGTGTCTAGAACTTTCCAAAACGCTTACTCTGCTTCATTTCAAACGAATCTTTACGAAAACTTCTACAATCAAATTACTTCAAATTAAGACAAGGCATTTGTAATACCTATTCCAGTAACTCAATTTATTTTCAAGTTTTTCAACAGTTAGAAAAGAAAGAATATTTACAAACGAAGAACGAACCTATGGATTATTTATCTGCTGCGCCAGGTACTTGTTTCCATGGTATTTTATATGGCAGATGCACTAGTGCTATGTTCGATAACTATATGAATTTTACAAATCATATGTGGATTGAATTCTGTCAGCGAATGATATCAAATTTAGTTTTGATTGCTTCAAAAATAGAAATTTTCGAGGTAAAATCTGGTTAATTTTTGAACAACCCTCAACATCTTCTCCTATACCAGTGGGCTGATCTTTGAGGTAGTGTTGATTTGGTCTAATTGTACCAAAGTTGTTCAAATGATAAAAATGAAGCATTCACTCTGTTTGCAATAGCAAAAAAAGGGGAAAATAAAAAAAAACTGGAAAAATCATTTTCTCTGAAACCAAAAGGCAGACAGTTTTCATATTTGATATCTAATATCATCAAGTGGTCCTTTATCAAGTTTGTTCATGTCACTCTTATGATAATTTACAGCAAAAAATAAGGGTGGAAATTGGTCACTTTATGAATGAAATAAATGAATGCACTGTATTTATAGAGTATAGATGAGCCAGGCAAAGACACCTGCAAGTTTGGAACATTAACACCCTAAATAGTGAGGACTGATATACAATGATTATCCTCTATTTATCTTGTATTTACAGAGTACAGACCAGCTGTGTAAAGATATACATTAATTATCCTCTATTTATCCTGTATTTATAGAGTATAGATGAGCTGGGTTAAGACACCAAGTTTGATACATTAACACCCACAGTAGTGAGAACTGATATACAATAATTATCCTCTATTTTTCCTCTCTTATAGAGTATAGATGAGCCGGGTAAAGACACCAGCAAGTTTGATACATAACACCCACAGTAGTAAGGCCTGATATTTGATAATTATCCTCTATTTATCTTGTATTTACAGAGTATAGATGAGCCAGGTAAAGACACCAGTAAGTTTGACACATTAACACCCACGGTAGTGAGGCCTGCCACTAAAGCTGCCTTCATGCCGGAAGAGGACCTGGCTGATGTGAGTTATTTCCCTTGTTAGCTCACCTGTTCATGGTGAAATGCCATTCTTTCCTTCTTTCCTTGCCATCACAATTATTTGAAAAGGTTTTTTTATAAATCTTCAAGAGAATGCACAAAGGCCAAATTTCAAAAGTCAGAAGCATAAACATATCATTTCAAGCAGGCCCAATGTGGAAGTTTGTACCATTTGGAGGAAAAAAAAATTCTATGTTCATGGTCAGAACTCAACATGAAATGCTAGAAATGAGGTTATTTCTAAAACTGCTCTACTTTATTAGTTGGAAATTACACGGAATTTACTAATTTTTAAGGTTTTCTCTTTATTATTTGAAATATGTGTATGTCATCCTGGTAAAAAGCAAGAAAACATCTTCTTTGAAGATTTACATTTAGAAACCAAAAACCAATAATTTCTCACAAGGCGTTCTACAAAGAAAGACAATTTAAAAAAAAACCCAACATTTTCTTGAAATTTATCATGTGCAACTTCTTTCAATTCAGACCAATCTAAAATTTTGTTGTTTGCTTATGGGTTTACAGTAATATTGTTGGTCAGAGAAAGAAGTATGAAATTATGCTACCTCCAGGTATCGGACCTGTAATAGTTCCGCAATGTCTCGGAAGTAAAGAACTTTAACAAGAGTTAACCCAGGTTTCCTAATGATTTCATTTGGAAACCTTGGTTAACACTGTGAAGGATCATGAGTTCGAAACTGGCACGAAACTATTACGGGTCCACATCCTTAAACATAATTCTGTTTGATCCGTTTCAGATACATTTTGAAGTCGGTATAGTTAGACAGTTTACATTCTCATCAGCGTTACAGAGAATGAGCGTTATAACACGAGCCCTGGGTAGTCACCATATGGATCTATACTGTAAGGGGGCACCGGAAAAAGTAACCAGTCTTTGTGATCCTCAAACTGGTGAGTATCAAAAATATTTATAAAATATTCATCAGCATTACAGAGAATGAGCGTTATAACACGAGCCCTGGGTAGTCACCATATGGATCTATACTGTAAGGGGGCACCGGAAAAAGTAACCAGTCTTTGTGATCCTCAAACTGGTAAGTATCAAAAAAATGCATTATAAGAGAGATCATAACTGATAAAACAACCTTGACTGGCCATTACTGAAACGGTTTAATTCCTTGCAGTGGCATTCATCCTTTCCGACTATTTGTCTCTCACCAATGGGTTGATAATTGTAGAACTATATACAATAGCAGCTGGAGGGTAGGAATGGATGAAATGGTAGTGCTGGTGAGACAATTACTAGGAATCCATTGTAAGCTGCTCCAGCTATCGCGATGTAACTGAAAGATTGTCGTAAAACCCAATTCAAGCAAGCAAGGCATTACTCAAAGTAGATAATATTTTTTAGAGCATTAAATTGCATATTCCTTTTAGTCTGTTACATCTTTTCTTTTACCTGAACTATGAACTAATGATGATATGATGTATTGAAGCAGTTTCATACTTGTACTGTCAAATTGAATTTTTAGCTCACAGATTGAAGGTCATAGGAGAAACAGTGATAGCACATTTCTAGCTTGTGTGTTTTTTTGACCATACAGACTTTTTCAAAGGCCTAAACTTCACTTTTATTATACAAACACCAAATATTATTTTTCTTTTTCAACTGCAACAATATGATAAAGAGGTATTTTATTGACTATGATTCACACATTAATCATATATGCATGTTTTGTTGTCCTGCACCCACAGCCAAGGGAACAATGTGAAAAAATAGTGCTTGTTAGGTATCCTTAATTTATATGAAATATTTGTTTTCTTCATATTTTCAGTGCCTTTAGATTTCCAAGAAGTTTTACACCAGTATACTATACAGGGGTTTAGGGTAATTGCTGTAGCCTGGAAGGCTTTAGATCCTAAACTCACTTGGCACCAAGCACAGAGAATTGCAAGGTAAAGAAATAACAAAAGTGACTAACAGTTCAACAACGATTTGCTGCTATTTATAAGATAAGATAAGATAAGATAAGATTTATTTAAAGTCGGCAAGACAGCATAACAAACAACATAAGCTAACATTAGCTTTTGAACCGACTACATATAAAGCATTCTAAGGTTAACATAAAATATTAAGCATACATGGGTTAGAAAATCATGTGACATAGTTAGGAACATACATATAAGACAAATTTCAACGTACAAAAGGTAATGAAGTTTAAAACTTATAGAAACCAGGTTATTAATATTAAAGAAGTAGATAAATAAATGAAAAAGTTTTACTATCCCATCCCTTCCCTTCCCTTTTCCTGGGTAGTATTAAGTACTACTACCAGCAGGAAACAAACCCTCGATGAAATAATACAGAGGTGTACTTTCATCAAGAGGGGCCCCATCCCCATTTCTGATAATAGACTTTATTTAATTAAAAATTATGAATGATGATACAAAACTGAGTAAATAACTTTCTAAAAATATATTAGTTTCAGGTCATTGCTATAATTCAGAATATTGCTATATCAAGCACAGGTATAAGTTTACAAAAATACAAGAGATGATTATCACCTTTATAAAAGTAAAAGCATTATTAAGATTTGATTTATAGAATTGATTAGTGTACATAAGCTTAAATGAGAAATAAAAATTCAAACTACAAAGCCCACCCATCCCCTTTCCTGAGTAGTATTGGAACCCTACTACCACAAGGAAAGAAACCCTCAATGAAGTAATATATTCACAGTATATTTTCATTAGAAGGGGCCCCACCAAAGCAAAAATTAACGGTTGTAAGAATAGCAGATTTAATAAAAGGAGCTATTTTAATATAGAATTCTAAGATTCTGTTGATATATACAAGGATCATGCTGAGCATGCATACACTAAAACAAGTGTTTGATAAAGATAAGCATAATTTAAAGCAAACTAAAGAAGAAAATTTGCAACTTAGCCATATGAATAATGACAAAAAATAAGGAATAAAGAAATGACCCTGAAAGCAGGAGAGTTAACAAGTAAGTGAAGCACACATAAAGCAAAAGCTGTAACTGAGATAAATGACGAAGAAATACCCCCCCCCCCTACACTGGGTTAATCCGAACATGCACTGCAGCGGCAGTCCTGGCCATTCCAATTAGCAATTAAAGCTTTGAATTGCCCAAAACTCTCTGATTGTCTGATATCTTCTGGTAGATCATTCCACAGTACAGGGGCAGCATACCTAAAAGAATTTTTACCTGCCTTGGTTGTTTTTGCCCTTGGGACCTGCAATAGATTTGAATATCTAAAGTTATAGTTTCTTTCTTTTTTCTGGATGAGGTCTCCTAGGACAGGTGGAGCCAAGTTATGAAAAATTTTAAAAGTTTCAAGAGCCATTGCTCTCATGCGTCTGATATTGAGGGTTGGAAGTCTGGCTCTGATGAGAAGATCTTCATAAGACGAACTGTAATCTGAATATACAAATCTCAAAGCTCTTTCCTGAATTTTTTCAATTTTATTTGTATTTCGAACTGAACAAAAATGTCATGACAACGGACAAAAATTGAAATTTGATAAAATAAAGGAATGGAAAATGGTTAATCTCTTTAGATGGTCAAGCTTATTTCCGATGCGTTTTAGAACATTAAGTTGTCGTGCTGCTTTTTTACATAAATTTGATATATGATGGTCAAAAGAGAGTTGAAAATCAAATGTCTATCCCAAGAAGTTTAACAACCTCTTCGCATGATACACTTGCATTTCCAACTTTGAAGACAGGGGATTTTGCCTTAGACTTTTTACCTACAGCTATAGCTTGAAATTTATCAGGGTTTGCCTGCATTTTGTTAAAATTAAACCAGTCTATTAGAGTGTTACTCTCATTTTCTAAAGTTTGCACAAGATCTTGAAAATTTGATGATGTGTAAGATAAAGTGTTGTCATCGGCATAATTGTAAAGTTGACTGTGATGTATGAAATAGAAGATGTCATTAATGAAAACATTGAATAATAAGGGGCCTAGAATGGAACCTTGAGGAACACCTTTTGTTATGTCATTAAATGAACTAATAATATTGCTAATTTTGACTTGTTGTTTTCTTTGACTTAAATATGATTCCAAAAGCTTGACTGCAGCCTGTGATAGTCCATATGCTGAAAGTTTACAAAGTAAAATATCATGAGGCAAGCAGTCAAAAGCTTTAGAAAGGTCCATAGAATGGCAGCAACATATTGGTTTTTGTCAAGGGCCATCTTCCAATCCTCCAAAAGTTTTAATATTGTAGTCTGACACCCATGACCACTCCTGAATGCACATAAATAGTTATGAAACATACCCGCAAAATAATCACTCAGCTGTTGCGAAATGACCTTTTCAAATATCTTTGATGGCATGGGTAATATACTCACTGGTCTATAATTAGATTTTTCCATGACGTCATTCTTTTTATGTAAAGGTATCACCTGCGCTTCTTTAATTCTTGATGGAAATTTTCCACTGCATATAGAGGAATTAATTAGTTCTGTAATTGGTTCTGCTACAGAAGGTTTGCTGATTTTTAGAAGTTTAGCTGGTATTCTGTCTATTCCAGTGGCTTTGTTTACACCTAAATTGTCAATTATTCTGGAGACTGCATTTTTGTTAGTGAGGTCAAAATCAAAGGAAGAAATGCCAAAATCCCTCTCAGAAATTTTTTGTATGCTAGGATGGTCATGGGGATCAAAATTGTAGTCTTTACCAATATTTTCTGCTACATTTACATAAAGTCATTAAAAATTTGGGCAACTTCTTTTGTATCAGTAATAATTTTTTCATTTTCTGAGAGAATAATTTGTGTCATAGAAGATTTACATTTTTTAGATAAATACGGTTTTATAGTATTCCAAAAGTCAGTTGTCTTACTCCCACCAATGCATCTTTCTTGAAAATATTTGTTTATTGATTTACGTTTTAGGCTATTGACATAATTTCTACTTGTTCTGTACTTTTCCCAATTTTTGGAGTTCTTCGTTGCAAGGTATTTATGATAAAACATTTTCTTATTATTACAAATTTTCTTAAGGGTTTGTTCATATATGGAAGTTGTTTTTCTTTAACATAAGTTTCTTTTATTGGAGCATGTTTATCAAAGATCTCTACTACCTTATTTTCAAAATTAATATATTTGTTGTCAATATTGGTATCCTGACATACGACAGACTGCATGAGATTTGCTCTTGAAAGGTCAATATTTAAAGCTTCAGGATCAAGATCTTTATAACTTCTAAATTTAATTTTTTGTTTTTCATTTCTTAAAATTTCACCATGAATCAAAGTTGATATTAAATTATGGCAGTCACTTATCCCTGTGCTAAAGTTTAGTGTTTTAAAGCATTTATATTTTGAGTTTGTCAAGATAACATCAAGAAGTGATGAGTTACTATTCTTCATAAAACATATGTCCACGACCATATTTTTAGCTGAAAATAAATTTTAAAAAACCTTAAGGTTGTGGACCCGTAACAAATCCACAACACATTGGAAGAAATGAATTTTAACAGTGTTACTCAAGGTTTCTTAATGATTTTCATTAGGGAAAACACAGTCAAACTTATTCAAAAGGGTTATTTCACTCCACCTACGCAGGTCATATTATAAAGTATCCTACTATTTATCATTTATAATTTGAATCAAGTAAACAAGAGTCAGGACAATGCAAGCCTATTATTTCTCTTTCAACCTTTTTTCTGCGGAGTTAATCATACACAATTAACATTGCCAATTTCTTTAAGACTATTTAAACTACACGCCTAAGAAAGTTTTAACTTTGCATGAAGTTAGACCTCAATGAAAGCATCTGTTGATAACAAGATCATGTTTTCTGACAAGGTCAATTTTTATGATCCCTGAAAAATGTCCGCATATAGTTGCCTGCATATGCATGCTTCAGTCCTTCTGTCGGTCCGATATACAATATCTCAGGAACCCCTGGGCCTAAGTAGAGGAAAATTCATACATAATCTTTCAAGACACCTTTTTTTTAATTTCTCATTTCAAGGCTGCATCATAGAAAATGGGACCTTAATGTAAGAATTAGATTTTGCCAATTTCTCCTAGTCTGATTGTCAGAATTTTATGAAATTTCATAATTGAGAAGCAAATCAGATCCTCTTAACCATAAACTATCAAACAATTACATTTAAAAAATGTGACTTGGCAAAACAGGCCAAAATGTTGCTAGCTTTACATAAGCTCTCTTTTTGTCCTGCTTATATTGGCCATAACTTTTGCTTGGTTACAGATATAGTCTTCATATGCTCATAAGTGCATTGCTTTTGATAAACCTTTTTGTTGGTACTCAGTTCTAGGTCATTAGTCAGGTTTATGTGTCAAGGTCAAAATTGAAAAAATTGAAACTTTAAAACTGCCCATAATTTTGCAATGGTAAGTGATATAGCCTTCATATTTCAAATATTTATTACTTGTGACAAGACCTTTTATTAGAAAACTAATGCAAGGATTTCACCAAAGGTCAAGGTCAAATAAGCCGCGGCAATAGCGCAGTTGGTAGCGCGCAGGACTTCTAATCCAGGGGTCTTTATTCGCACGGGTTCGATCCCCGGCCGCGGCACTTATCCTTTCCGACATTTGTCTTCCACCAATGGGTAGATAATCGTAAACCTATGTGGAATAGCAACTGGAGGCTAGGAAAGGGATGTGGTGGTAGTACTGGTGTGAGAAATACCAGGAATCCATCGTTAGGTGCTCCAGTCGTCGCGATATAACTGAAATATCGTTGAAAGCGACGTAAAACCCCAATTCAAATCAAATCAAGGTCAAATTGTCAAGGTCAATAATTTCAGTCGTAAAAACTCAAAGTTGGCCATTACTTATAATTTGAATGAGATAGGGTCTTCTTATTTCACATGTGCTTGGCTTGTGATATGACCTTTCTGTTGGTACTAATTCAAGGTAATCAGTCCAGCATATGCTAGTACCCTACATACAAAATATGTCATGGCAAACAGTTTTAAGTTAATCTAGACCTTTGATTTAAAGCGTGCCGCCGTCATAGCGCAGTTGGTAGCGCGTCAGACTGTAAATCTAGAGTTCGCGGGTTCGATCCCCGGCGGCGGCACTCATTCTTTCCGACTATTTGTCTCTCACCAATGGGTTGATAATCGTAGACCTATGTGAGATAGCGGCTGGAGGCTAGGAAAGAATGTGGTGGTTGTACTGGTGATAGATATACCAGGAATCCATTGTTAGGTGCTCCAGCCGCCGCGATATAACCGAAATAATGTTGAAAGCGGCGTTAAACTCCATTCAATCAATCAATTGATTTAAAGCATGCTCAACTATCAAGCTCTTATTCAGGGAGCATAAACTGTCACTGAAAGCTTTTCTATCTTACTTTTACAAGCCTTATAGTCTGGATACTGATTGGATTTATCTTATTTAGACTTGTAATTGTGCATTTTAACTTTGAAATCACTCTGTCTATATTTATCTGTAGTTTTGAATTATTTAAGAGATAAGATGGAGTGTGATCTGACATTTATTGGATTGATAGTCATGCAGAACAAACTAAAGAGACAAACCAAACCAGTAATTAAAACATTGTCTGCGGCTAGGGTACGGGCAGTCATGGTGACTGGTAAGGAAATCATTTACAAAATATTGTCTGTAAAAAAGTAAATAGAGGATAATCATTTGTTTCAGTGTAAGGTCGATTTATATTTCATTGAGAGAACAACAACAGCTATATTTTCACGAGTGAAAATATAGCTTTTGTTGTTCACTCAATGAAATATTTATCAATCTTACTCGAAAAACAAACGATTATTCTATTTCTTTATTGCAAAAATGAGACAAAGTGTGAAATTTATAGGACATATTTTCATAAAGCGCGTCATTTTGCATGTGATTGCTATGCAACTTTCATTATGACGTCACTTATTTCTCAATAAATCACCGAAAAGCATTAAAGAAATCTAAATTACCCAATAAAGGCTTGATACACTGTGTGGGTCTTGGATTTTTTGCATGAGGCCTTCTCTTTTTTTTTCTGAAACTGTCTCTTTTATCAAAGGTTAGGGGCAGTCTAGATGTTCTAAGTTATTATTCACCTTTCTATGAGGAAATTTGGCATGTAAACTTTTTATATATGTTAGATTCTGTCATGAGTTTGTCAGAAAGTTTTTGTTAAGTGTGTATCCTAAATTTAAAAAGATCAATGTGCTTAGAACAAGTGAACATGTTTCATTTTTGAATTACAAAGTCCTTATCATTTAAGCTATTTCAAGGTGATTTCATCAGGTTTTAGTAACTAGGAAATGATTTAAGTTTAATTGTATTTATGTCCTTCATCTATAAAACACTCATGTACCTCATACAATAGGCAATTTTTTGGGGTTACCCTGCCAAGTTAAAAATAATCAATTATATCTGTCAATTATATAACAGGTGATATGATTAAGACAGCTATAAGTGTGGGACGTAATTGTGGTATGGTCAATGCTAAAGATAAAGTTGTGATAGTGAACGCTCATGGTCCAGATGCCAGCGGTCCCGCTCGTATTGAGTGGGAACTTGCCGAGTCTGCCTTGTCAAGTAGTCCGGAGTTCTCTGATTATGACAGTGAGGTTAGTATAGAAATGGGGCTTTGACCTGAGGGGAGATAAAATAATCTGAATCTTATTGAAATTAAAGCTTTAATTCTGTTGTTATACCACCATAAAAGTATGTACATAAAAGATAGCATTAATAAGTTGATATAAAAAGCAACTTATTTATATTATCTTTAATGTTTATACATTTATTTAGATTTTAACTTTGAGCAAATTTGCAATAGAGAATGAGAAAAGTTTTACAATTTCTGGCCCAGAAAGTAAAGACAAGATGTTATGATTACTAACAACATTTGTGAGAATAGAATTCCATAGTAAATTACTCTAATTGCCATTAGGTGTCTGAAATACTGTAAAAGTGTTGTTAACTCTATAAAAAAAAATAACACTATAGAATTGAAACTAATCTACTTGTGGGTTTGTATGAATGCTAGAGCTTCTTTAATTATGTTGTGTAAAGGCGTACATCTACTTAGGTTGTATGAAAAACAAACTTACCCGCTGGGATAGAAGGGCTTAATTTGCATTTAACTCTTGTCATGCTGAATGCCAATCTGAGCAAAATTGGTTAACTGTCAAAGTGCTGAAAACACTAGGTCCTGTTTTACTTAACTTCTTACAAAAAATTAATCGTTAGTCAAAATCACAAATCATGCCTGGTGTTTTTATTAGCTCACCTAAGCACAACATGCTCAAGATGAGTTTTTGTGATCACCTTTTGTCTGTCGTACGTCGAAAGATGTCAACAATTCTTTAAACATCTTCTCCTCAGAAACCATTGCACAGATTTTATCCAAACATGGCTGAAATGTTCCTTGGGTGACCCTTCTCATGAAATTTTGATTGACCCCCAAATATGGGCGTGGCAGGGCGGGACAGTTTTTGACCCTGAAATCTTAAAATATCTTCTCCTCAGTAACCATTGGGCCGATTTTAACCAAACATGGCAGAAATGTTCCATAGGTGACCTTATTCAAAACCTGTTCATGAAATTTTGATTGACCCCGAAATATGGGCGTGGCAGGGCAGGGCAGTTTTTAACCCTGAAATCTTTAAACATCTTCTTCTCAGTTCCCATTTGGCAGAAATGTTCCTTGGGTGACCCTTCTCAAAACTTGTTCGTGAAATTTAGATTGACCCCCAAATATGGGCGTGGCAGGGGGGGGGGGGACAGTTCTTCAGTGTTTCCATTTACATAAATAAAAAAAATTGAGTCCATGGGACCAAGTGCTGTAGAAAAAGTTTAGTCCCAACCACTTTCAGTTGGGTCAAATTTTGACTTCCACAAATCATCTTCAAATTAATTGTTGTACTTGAACAGGTTTAATAAACCTTTCCCAAACAAGACCTAGTTTTGATATTCTCAGTAAAAGTGGCTTGGGGAAAAAATTGAAGCAGAAGAAGAAACTGCTAATAATGTTTTCTGAGATATTCTTAAGTTTTATACCAAAGTAATCAAAAATTTTGTGATCTGCAGCAGCTTTACAAGAATGTTCCATGGAAAAAATTGTTTGTGAAATTCTGATTGGCCCATAAATATGGGCATTGCAAGGGGGGTGGGCTTATTTTGAGCCTGAAATCTTTAAACATCTTCTCGGTAACCAATGGGTGGAAGTGGTCTATTTTCTCTTTGAATTCTTGGAATAACACCTCCTCTTCAACAACTAGGCAAATGTGAATTAAGCTTTGCCAGAAAGTTTCTTGGCTGAGATCAACTGGACCAATAAAAATCAGGTGAGGGGTTTAGGGCCATTCTGGCCCTCTTGTTCATTTAAGGCTGTGCCTTGCAATGTCTCATTGGAATCGTCTTTAGAAAGTAATTTCAATGAGAGGTTGCTTGTCAGAATTCTATAGTAAGTTACTAATCTAGAAGCAACTTAAATTTTTAACTAACACAAAAAAATGTTGTAAGATGTTAGTAAAACAAACAAACTATCAAGTGTTATAGACTAAGATCAGAGTTCACATATGCAGGCTGATCTTAGTCTGTACCTCTTGCACAATCAGTAATATCCCAGGTTCTGCATGACAAGATTTAAAAGAACTTGTCTGAACATTGTGGCGCTAGGTTGAAATGTTAATGACTTTTATTGAATAGATAAAAACTGATATACTATGAAACATTTCCTGTAATTTTACAGGACACCCCGTTTTTAACGTCTTCATATCAACAAAAGGTCAGTTTGTGTAATGAAGCTTGCATACCCTAAATTTTTCTCCTCTTAGATGTCTTTAACTGTCAGTCAGTCTGTGGTATAATCCGGTTTGTGTACACCCTTTATTTTATATGTTAGTCTACAGTTAAACCTCAAATATATCATTAACACAGCAGTTTTTAGCTCCAATGGCTGAAGGCCACTTGGACAATTTACATGGCATTGTGTCGTCATGCGTCCATCCGTCTGTGCATTGGTGCCTTCAGTCATTATTTTTTCTTTAAGAATCTTCTCCTCCGAAACTACTGGATGAATTTCAACCAAACTTCACAGGAATGATCCTTGGGTGACCCTCTTTCAAAGTTGTTCAAGAAATTTTGATCGAATAAAAAACATGGATTCAATGGGTTTGGCTAATTTTCAAATATGGTAAAAAGTGAGTTTTCTCAGATTCTAATTGATGGATACTAATTCAATTTTAAATGAATGATCCTTGGGTGACCCTTTATCAGTCTACAAAAAAATTATTGTGATTGGATTAAAAATATGTATTTTATTGGCGGAGGTCATTTTTCTATATGTAATATAGTGGAAACTTTGAAAATCATTTTCTCAGAATCTAACTAATAGATATCAACCAAATTTTACTGGAATGATACTTGAGTGACCCTTTATCAGTCTACTAAAAATTATTGTGATCAGATGAAAAATATGTATTTTATGGGCGGAGGTCATTTCTCTATATGTTATATAGTGGAAACTTTGAATATAATTTTCAACATCATTAGAACCCAAAATATCTAAACATATAGTAAAAACTTTGATTTGCTATAAGAAGAATTTCAAGCCTGTGGAGTGACTCAAGCCATTCATGGCTTTCTAGTGTGAAAATCTTGTTAGGTGCTCCACCTTCTGTGATAGGATTGATAAAATGTTGTCAAAAGTTATGTGAACCCCATTCAAACAAACAATTACACAAAGCATTACCCTCTTGTATATTGACTTTTATTTATGAATTTCCAAAACTTGCTGAAGATATACAAATAATGAAATTTTATGCTTTTGAAGAATTCACAGTTGATAAGATTGAAGTCATTATTTTGAGGTTTAACTGTACTTCCTGTATCTTTAATATATGAGCCCGTGCCTGACATTTCCAACAATTTCATATGTACTTAAAGAATAGCCAAAGAGCAGTCTGGATATGAAAATAGTTTATTTTAGCCCCCATGTGACATTTACAACAATTTCATGTGTGCTAAAAGAATAACAATGGAGCAGTCTTAGCATCCAACAGTTCATTTGAGCCGTTGTGTGACATTTCCAACAATTTCATAAACAATTTGGTTTGGTTTAAACCTTTTTATTTTACATCCACTGGGAAACAAGGTCGTACGACTTCGATTAATCCCCTTGATTCTGCTTCCTGTAAAACTCTCTAGTACTTGTGTTGAATGTGTGGGCCAATAAAAGAACCATGATCGATAGTTGATTAATCCTCTTGATTCTGCTTCCTGTAAAACTCTCTAGTACTTGCGTTGAATGTGTGGGTCAATAAAAGAACCATGATCGATAGTTGCTCAAGAAAATTGAACTCAGAACCTTTGGGTCAAGAGGCTGATGCTCTACCTCTAGACCATAGACACCACACAAATGAAACAATTGTTGCTTATGACGCAAGGAAATGCCCTATTTGTTTGGATTATGATGGTAAGGATCATGTTCACAATTTTGACCAGAAACTATTTCCGTACTTTCAATTGAGAACCAATTCACCTAGAATCATGAGAATTTGTACAATTGTTGCTTATGTGTTGGTGGCTATCTATGAATAGTGCAGGGTAGTCTGATCAGAGTCTTAATATTACACACAGGAAAAATTGTTGGAAATGTTTTGTAATGTTCATTTAAGATATTTATTAGTCATCTACAAAACTGTCAATGCATACCTAATAAACACATTCGTTGAGTGGCAAAATGATCCTTTCTACTAGAGAGGACATTTTGGTGGCCCACAGTGGATAAAATGAAGTCTTAGATTTGACTATAGAGATGCACAGACAGATATAGGTCATTATAAAAAAACATGTTTGAAATGACATGCATTAGCTCTTAGTTTATATGTAGTTTAAATTGCTCATCAGAAGACAGGACCTATTATGGAATCACTTGTGGCATATGGCATGCATACAGCATCCACCTGTCTGGAGCAAAACTCTGTCACCTTATGTCCGATTGACTGGAAACTGGGCAGTAATTTTTAGCTCCACTGGCCGAAGGCCAGCGAGCTATTGTCATGGCGGAGTGTCCGTCGTGCATCTGTCTGTGCGTCCGTCCGTGCGTAAACTTTTTCTTTAAACATCTTCTCCTCCCAAACCAATGGGCGGATTTTAACGAAACTTTGTTGAAATGATCCTTGGGTGGCCCCCTTCTTAAATTGTTCAAAGAATTTTGATTGGCCCCCAAATATGGGCGTGGCAGGGCGTGGCATTTTTTCACTTTGAAATCTTTAAAAAATCTTCTCCTCCAAAACCATTGGGCCGATTTCAATGAAACTTGGCATGGATGTTCCTTGGGTGACCCTTTACTTAAATTGTTCAAGAAATTTTGATTAGCCCATATATATGGGCGTGGCAGGGCGGGGCTTATTTTGAGCCCGAAATCTTTGAACGACATCTCCTCCTGAACCACTGGGCCAATTTCAATGAAACTTTAACAGAATGTTCCTTGGGTGACCCTTTACTTAAATTGTTCAAGAAATTTTGATTGGACTTAAAATATGGGCGTGGCAGGGCGGGGCCTATTTTGAGCCCAAAATTTTCAAATGACATTTTCTCCTGAACCACTTGGCTGATTTCAATGAAACTTTACCAGAATGTTCTTTGAGTGTCTCTTTTCAAAAATTTTTTGCTAAATTTTGATAGGCCTATAAATTTGGGCGTGGCAGGGCGGGGCTTATATTGAGGCCAAAATCTTTGAACAATATTTCCCCCTGAACCACTCAGCCAATTTCAATGAAACTTTACCAGAATGTTTCTTGGGTGACTATTTACTTAAATTGTTCAAGAAATTTTGTTTGGTCCATAAATATTGGCATGTCAGGTGGGGCCTATTTTGAGCCCGAAATCTTTGAATGACATCTTCTAAACCTTATGTTTTCATAAGATTGGTCAAGGGTTGCAGGTTTGTTTTGATTGAGTATTTTGGTGCAATATGGACCAGAACCTTTTAATCATTACTAAATATGTCTTAGGAGATTTTGGAGTGTTAATGTAATGTTCATTTAAAGTAAGCTTTATTTAATGAAAGTCTAAAGATTTTAAAGCCAGTGGAGCGATACAGGCCCTCTTGGGCATCTTGTCTTCTTAAAATTACACAGTGTGGGGCACATGAACCATAACTCTATCTAGTTTAATTTTTAGCTCCACTGGACGAAAGCCAGGGAGCTTTTGTCATGGCAGTCTGTCAGTCTGTTCGTGCGTAAATTTTTTCTTTAAACTTCTTCTCCTCCTAAACCAATGGGCTGATTTTATCAGGACTTGGAAGAAATGATCCTTGGTTGACCTTCTTTTTAAATTCTTAAAGACATTTTGATTGACCCCCAAATAAGGGCATGACAGGACATGGCATTTTTCACTATAAAATCTTTTCCTCCCAAACTTTTGGGCCAAATTCAATGAAACTTTGCATGGATGTTCCTTGAATGAGCCTGTTCAAGAAATTTTGATTGATCTTCAAATATGGGTGTGGCAGTGTTGGGCTTATATTAACTATAAAATCCTTAAAAATCTTTAATGACTTAAAAATCAGATTACAATGGAACTTTGCATGAATGTTCCCTAGGTGACCCTTCACTTAAGTTGTTTAAGAAATTTTGATTGACCCCCCAAATATGGGTGTGATAGGATGCAGATCTGGGGTCGGCATGTAATCGATTACGATTATAATTTCTTTCAGAATCTATGATTACAGATTACATTATGATTACACAGTTTTCAAATGTAATCAATTACAATTACTTTAACAATGATTACATCTGATAACATGTGAATACTTTTTCATTTCAAGATAACACATGCTTGCCTTTTTGGGAGTCCATAAACCAAAATAAAATTGTTGTATTAATATAGTTGTTATGGATCAATGAATAATTTTTTAGCCAAATCTATTCTCATATGCCTATCTATATTTCAACTGGTACCCATTTTTATTTGAAATATCTAAAGCTTAAAGATCCTTGCTATCTTTTACATCATTATAGTTTCAGTATGTTCAGAGAAAGCAGGTGAAGTATTGTTATCCAATGACTCTGTTGGTTGAAGACACTGTAGAGCTAAACCGTAGAGTTAAGTCATGTAGCAGTACATGTATAATCATTGAAGATAATTTCATGCAACTTGGCATGAAATTTCAATGTAAAAAGTTCATAACATTAATCTCAATTGCATTTTTGTGAGAAATTAAGCATCTTTTTGGCTAATATTTTTCACAATCAAGCATCTGTAGCAAAGCAAGACATCCATAGTGCTCTTGTTGGTTTAAACAATAAGTTGTTTTGAATACTAAATGCAGCACAAATGATGAAAGATGCCCTAGTATTGCATAGATATTATGTTAAGAAATCAAATAATTGCTAAAATTCAAATAGTCCAATCTTAGCCATTCTCATTTTAGATTTGTCCAAATTGAAAGAGGTTGAAAAATAAAAAGTGGGTGCATTTTAAAATGACACCATCATATGATGTGAAATATTTGCCAGGATGTGGCTTATTTTCACTATAAAATATTCAAAATTCTTCTCCTCCCAAACCATTTGGCTGATATCAATCAAAATTTGCATGTAGGCTCCTTGGGTGACCCTTTGCCTTACTTCTTAAAGAAATGTTAAATGACCCCCAAATATGGGCTTGGCGTCGGGGGGGGGGGGGGGGGGGGGGGGGGGGGCTTATTTTCACTTGAAAATCTATAAAAATCTCCTCCTCCCAAACCATTGTGTGAATTCATTTTTACTTGGTATGGATTGCTTGGGTGACCCTTAACATAAATTGTTGAAGAAATTTTGAATGTGGGTGTGGCAGGATAGGGCTTATTTTCACTATAAAAATCTTTGAAAATCTTCCCTTAAACCATTAGGCAGATCTCAAGAAAACTGCATGAAATTTCCTTGGATGAACTTTTATATAAAATGTTAGAGAAATTTTGATTACACCCTAAATATGGGTGTGGCAGGACGAGGCTTCTTTTCACATTTAAATCTTTCTTCTCCTCCCCCTCTTTGGTTCAATTTTAATTAAGCTAGGCATGAATATTCCTTAGTAGCCCTTTTACTTAAATTGGCCATGAAATTTTGATGGGCCCATAAATGTGGATGTGATAGAGCGAGGCCAATTTTCACTTTAAAATCTTAAAGAATCTTCTCCCAATCAATTGGACTAATTTCATTGAATCTTAGTATACATGTTCCACAAATGACACTTTACTTAAATTGATGAATAGTCTACTGGTTGCAATCACCTTTATTTTTGTAATAAGATGGGTAAAGGGTATGCAGGTTTATGGTATTTTGGTGTAATGTGGGCCAGACCCAGTATATCATTATAAAATAGTTCTAAGGAGATTTCAAATGTGCTGTTTCGAGTAATGAAAGATAAGAGCTGTTAAAGCCAGTGGAGCGATACAGGCCCTCTCGGGCCTCTTGTTTTAGTTATTCCCCTTTTTTGTTTTTCATACTTGGACTTCCAGCAGTATCTTGTGACAATTTGCCACCTTGATGTCATTTAGGTAGATGAAAGAGACATTTATGAAATATATTAAAGAACAAACATATTTTAGCTTAACTTTGTTGGAAATTTGAAATGTTTGTTGATACCTTTGATAAATACCAGATGTTTTCACTCAAAATATTGAAAATATGTTTGCTTTCAAAAGAGCAACAAATTTTATCAAAGGGTATTAATTTAAATGCGTTTTAATGTAATTTAAACTCCTTTTTATGCCCCTGCATCTATAGATCTTGGGCATATTATTTTACCTTTGTCCGTCCGTCTGTCTGTCTGCAAAAACTTAAAATACAATTTAAACATGTTCCTCTAACTCCTACATTATTTGAGTTCCAGTGCTCAAATAATGCCATGAAGGTTTCTGTCATCAATAGCAATCGATGAATGTAAAACTCATCTAACTTCAAACAAACTTGCAGATTGTGGGGCATAAGTATTGATGGAACACGACTTGTTTGATTGAGATTTATAAGCAGTCACGCAGGTCTAACTTGCTTATATATAGAAAATGTACTTACTGTTTTGTATGAAAAAATAAATCTAACCAGGTTGGGGGAATCGTTAATTGTCAAGACTCTGTCGAGACAATTATCAATTTCCACAACTGAGTTATATATTTTTCATACAATACACTAAGTACATGTTTCATTTATCTAATAACCCTTATTTGCCTTGTTTTTGTCAATGTTTCTTACAGAAATGCAAGACTCTGAAAATAACCACATAACGTCATTGTTCTAAGCATATCCATGTGATATCATAAAAAAACATATGGAATGTTAGCACACAGATATTTGTATAGTTATAAGAGAGAGTACTTATTAATCTATCTTTTTCCCAACAGGAATGGTTAAAGCTTTATTAGATATGAAAAAAATCATTCAATTGTAATAGTCAGTGCCATAACAATTGAAATTAGGCGGTTGGTAGCACTTTGGACTCTCAACCGTGAAGGTTAGATCTAAGGCAGTGAGCAATACCCTTTCTCACACTTATCTATTCCCATAGTGGGATATTTTTATGCCCCCCCTCCCTTCCTTTGAAGAAGAGGGGGTTAATTGCTTTGCACTTGTTGGTTGGTAGGTCTGTCTATAGACTGTTTTTTGTCTGGAGCATATCCTAAAAAGTATGCAAGCTAGAGCCATGAAACTCTACAGGTGGATAGATCTCATTAAGCAGAAGTGCTGTGCACAAGAACCAAAACTCTACTCATCGTATTTTCGGGGGCATAAATGTTTTACAAACATCTCGTTTTAACCTAAGTTGGATTTTTAGCTAAAGGCTTAAAAAGGATGTTAGGATGGTATGAGTGTGCTTTATACCATTGTTTAATCAAAATAAAAAAAACAAAGACCCTGGTCTGGAGCTAAGATTGTGAGAACAAAAATGGTGTACTGTATTTCTCCTAATAAATGCTCCCTGGAGCTATATGTACCATGGTCAGGGAGCTTTAATATCTGTAGTCAACTTCAATGGTTTTACACTAAACCATGGCAATGGCTGAGGGGCCGTTGTCTGAGAAACTCATCTTTTTAGCCAACATGACCACATTATTCTTGATTTCTACAACTTAAATAATTAGATAATCGGATGTTGAATTATTAGTGCAATACTGAAATGAATTGATTGATGTTAAATATTTATTATTTTGAAATGATTCTCAAATGTTGAATTATGTGTAATATTGATTGATTGATGTTGACATATTTGTGTTATTAGAGACAGATGTATATCGCTGTAAGTGTAATTAGAATACACCGGCCCTGTAGAGAATACATTAACATTTAATGCAAAGAACATGATGAAATTGATGGACAGTTGACCCAAACAATTTTAAATTTGATTAGATTTTGTACTTTCACTAAAATTAAGTAGAAAGTAGTTGAAATTGTAGCTTTCCTTACACAACCACTATGTCTAGTCTTGATACCAAAATTTATGAAGTGAACAGAAAGATTAACCAAATAAATTTCAGTTTCATCTTGTTCTTATGATAATAGCTAATTGAGATGTATGGTGAAATTGTAGGAAGAAATCGTTCTATTTTAGTCAATGAAACGAAATACTGGTTACAAAATTAGTCACTTCATTAGACTGACTATTCTCATAATTTGACCATATTTGTTATGTTATTTTGAAATTCTTGCAGAATCTAATTTGAAAATACAAATTGTAAACTTTTCTAGATAAGGGAAAGGAAATAAGGTGACACTTGTTAAGACTAAGATCAGATTGCTTATTTTTGCAGGCTGCTCTTTGTCTATACTTACTGTCATAGACGTAATATTATTGGTTCATGATCAGCCTGACAAGGATTAATTCACCCATTATCCATAACGTTTTTGTCAATTTCAAAAATAAATTATATGAATTTGTGTACAAATTTCACCATAGATTTATGATCAACACCAATATATCTTTAGAACTAAGTAACATGCCATTAAATGCATTTCTTAATTTGGTTTAGTAGTTTTTGCATGTCAATTAATACAAGACATAACTGACAATGGTGCCCTTAACCCTTGTCATGCTGAATAAATTTTGGCTAAAAATTTGCATCAAAATCAAAGGGCAAAAAGCACTGAAAGTACTAACTGTAGGTCAATTTTTATTTGAAAAACTAAATCTATTGACAATTCTGGTTTGAAAGTGAGAAACAGGTGGTGTACACTTACATCAGACTGCACATTGTGTGCAGGCTGATGTTTGTCTATAGCTCCTGCAAAAGCAGGTCATATTCCGGGTTCAGCATGACAAGGGTTAATTTACTATTAAGTCTTAGAATCCTTTAAACCCTCTCTTAAATATTCACTTGATTTTGATTGAAAATGATAGTGCAATAAGGAGAAATAGAATGATACAAGCGATTTCTTCCTTTAAAACAATGTTTTCTACTAAAAAAGTCTCTTGCTTCTCTATTTACACTCAGTTTGATTTGTCATTTGACTAAATTGACCAGTCTTTTGGTTTTCTGGTAAAATCTTATATAAATAATTTTGACCAACTGAGCCTTCAAAATTTCTTGGTTGGATGTTTATTGGGAACACATTAGCATCTAAATGCACAGAATGTTTAATTTTGGCCATTTTTTCACCGTGTTAATGAATATCAGTGGCTTAGCACAAAACAGTTTTAACTGTCTATATGTTTATTGGCAATTACAACTGTTTTGCACTTAGCCATCAATATGTAGCATAGCCTCTTATAAAAGCTCATCCCTTTCTAATGGAAATGCGATAATTCTACTTGAACCCCCAAGTTCTATTAGAGCTTTTACGGTAGTTCCCTTTTCTACTTAGAGGCATGTCTAGTAGAGATAGGGATGATTAGTTTACCCTATTCATGCTTTTTTTTTTTGGAGGGGGGGGGGGAAATTTCAGCTTTACATAAAGATTTTGTAGACGGTAAAGGCGAAGGCCACCCTGTACAAATGTGCAGTCTGGTCTAAGCTAGCACTGTCTGCCTATGTGGAATAGCAGCTGGATGCTAGGAAAGTATGTAATGGTAGTACTTGTGTGAGAAATACCAGGAAACCATTGTTAGTTGCTCCAGCCATTGAAATATAACTGAAAAATTGTTGTAAGCGGCGTAAAACTCCATTCAAAGTAAAATATTGAAATGTCAGAAGAAATTTTTTTTTTTAATCAGCAATATGAGTTAATAACTGATTAGACAATTGATGTCCACTGTTTCTTTACACAGTTTAGGGCAGCATTTGATGGAATACGCTACGAAGCAGCCAGGAAGGTCTGTTTGAAGAATCAATAGTTTGACATGTTACTCTTTAACCGTTTTCTACAAACTTTTTTTACTAACTTCTAATACATTTTCTTCTAATAATTATACCCCCCATACTATGTTTGTATTCAAGCTGATTTATTCAGGGTTAGGACAAGGTCAAGGTCAAATTTGAATTAAGTTTCAAAACCACTTTACCTTTTAACTCAAGGTAATATACATAGTATTTATTGAAGATCATTTCTTTGTTCTCATTCAAAAGACATTTTGACCTTGCACAAAAACTTTGCACAAATGTTGTCTGTTATCCAAAGATTTGACCTTTCCCTCTTGGTCACATGTCAAAGGTCAAACATTTCTGCTGAAACAGAGCACAGAACTGCTCACTGTAACACCAGCAATGTGTTCAGGATGACAAAATGGTGCAAAATGTTTGCCAGTTATACCCCACTTTGCATGCAAGTGCACATGCAAAGTGGGGTACTATTGAAAAATAGTTTGCACCATTTTGTCATCCTGAATGCAGGGCTGTTGAAGCTATGTACTAACATTATACTACTACAGAAAATAACAAATATGTAAAATGAGTGTTCCTGGACATAATACCAACTAATTCAAACTCATTCTGCCGCAAGTCTACAGGACTCTTTTTAAATACGAAAGATTCTCTATGGAATCTATTTAAACCCTTGTCATGCTGATCCTGGAATATTCCTGCTTTGGCAGGAGGTATGGACAAACAACAGCCTGCACATATGTGCAGTCTGATCTTAGCCCATACTACCTGATTTTCCTTTAAAAATCATAGGTTTCAGAAATCATATTTTCAAAATCAAATAATGACTATCAAGTAGGTAAAACAGAGCTTTCAGCTCTTTGATTTATATATAATTTTTTCAAAGGATTTTATTCAGCATGACAAGAGTCAAGTCATTATTTGTGCTGTAAATCTATTGTTTGTGCACAGAGTCAGTTGCAATTAAACATTGAGTTGCTATTATCAAGGTTGCAATTAAGGTAGTGGACCCATAATAGTTCTGCAATGTTTCGGAAGTAATGAACTTAGACCGTACTAACTGAGGTTTCCTAGTGATTTTTATAAGGAAACCTCAGTTAATATTCTGAAAGTTCATGAGTTAAGATATGTTTTGGAACCATTACGGTTCTACTACCTTAAGCAGATTATACCATACTACTATTACTAACATTAGTTTGAACTGAACCATTATAATTTTGTAAATATACTAGTTCTATATTATACCTACATTTTTATGCTTCCACATTGAAAGATTGAGGGCATATTGATTTACCATTGTCCATCTGTTTATTTGTCTGCAATTAACTTAACAAAAAAAAACATTGCCAATTACTTTAAGGCTATTCAAGATACAATGATCATAATTGGCATGATGATAGCACATGGACAGATACCTAGGTCAAGGTCATTTGACAAGGTCAATATCATCTGTCAAGTTCGAAGTTTTTTTAAAAAAAAAAATGCCATTTCAGGGGCGTTTTTGCGTCACAAACACACCTTGTTTCTGTAATGAAATGTATTTGTCTTTAATCAGAACTCAATATTCCTTGATTATTATTTAAGTCTTCAATGAAACACTGTGTTCAAGATGAAAATTTTTGCCAAACATTTCAAATTAAACTAAGTGCTCCTGCATGCAAAATTCAAAATTGTTTTGAAATGTTTTATCAATCTTACAATAGAGCAGAGTTCAAAGTTAATTTTTACAATTTATCCTTTTGTAATAATTGGATTTTTTTTTGTCTGCTAATGATGACTCAATTCAGTACCTTTAAAATAGGGTTGGGACAAGAAAACAGGGTTTAAATCTAATTTCATCAAAACAGGGTCCTTAAGGGACTCATTTATTAAGATCTTATGGGTTCTTTCTTATGATTTGGGCGTTCTTGCTAAAGATGTACACTATTTCTTTTAAAAACTTTAATTATTTTATATGAATTTAGAGCTGTTCCCTTGTTATTAATGTAGAGAAAGTATTTGATATCAAAAGGCTATTTGGGTCTCAAATTACTTTTCTGAAGTTGATTCCTAGAGAGTCCTAAAGACTCTCATCCAGATAGTTTTGAGGGTCCTAGCTACTTACTTGTGAGTGTCAGACTTCCAAAACTTGCATTCCTTAAAACCTTGAGAAAAGAAAGCTTGTCATCTCAGACTCTTTTCCGAACTATGGGACTTGGTTTATTTCATTTAAAATATTTTTTCCTTTCTCTGTGATGGATTAGCTCTTTTAACTGCATATATTTGAGTTTGGTGTTGAAATTTCGATGAAAATTATCTCTATCCTTCCCTTCACTGACAGGCAGTCTGATTTTAGCCTACATTGTCTGCTTTTGACTTACCTATTCTGGGAAACTTTAGCCAGACTGCTTAAAATGCCCAAACAGTGTTCAAATTAAGCAGGATATGGAGCTGCCATTATAGTGCAGTTGGTAGGTTGTCAGACCATCAGTCTAGAGGCCCCAGGTTTGATCCCTGACAGGGACACTCATCCTTTCCTACTATTTGTCTCCCACCAATGGGTTGATAATGGTAGACCAATGTGGGATAACAGCTGGAAGCCCATAATGGTTGCACTGCTGTGAGAAATACCAGGAACCCAATGTGGTGCTACATATATAACTGAAAGATTTTTGTAAGTGGTATTAAACCCTTTCAAACAAGCAAACCAGTTTAGCAAAAAATACTGATAGCTAAGTACTTTTGGGTATGCATGTTTTTTAGGTAAAAGATTTTGGGGTTTGTTTTTGTCAGCATTTGAGAAATAAGTGAATAATATAGATTTAGAGTAAATAAGAACTCTAAATTAATTACCATTAATTCTTGATACATTTTGTCTGATAGCAGTTATTCTTTAATGCTTTTTGGTTGTTTATCAAGAAATAATATAAGATTATAACTTGTTCAATACTCATGAACAACAAAAGTTATGTTTTTTAACTTTTGGCTCCACCACTCATGAAAATGTAGCTTAATTTGTTCACTTAATGAAATATAAATTAATCTTAAACTGAAACAAGCAATTATCCTAAATGGAAAGCCAACATGTAGATTTACCGAATATATAAACTGTTAAAGCTGCTCTTTCACAGTTTTCATAGAAAAAAAAACAAAAATTGTTCTTAGATTTGGAAATGTGTGTATTTTTAGACAATTAAGAATGGCCCAAGGGCATCGGCACTAAAAATATCATATTTCAATAATTTTGTAACTTATTTTTTCGAAGCGGCAAGATCAGTAAGGATTCCAGTCTATTTATTTCTAGTCTATAAATTACAAGATCGTTACATTCCGTGAATAATCTTTCATTTTTGCTTGTAATGATATGACGGTTCCAGCTGTCAAATACTTTTACCTTTATCTTTGATTGAATGAGACAAGCATGCGGAATTCAGATGCGAAACTAGTTGACTTGAAATTGAAGAATAATTTATAAGGTGTTAGTAGATGCTTTATTTTTCAGAATGATTATTTGCTGAATTCAGGAATATCAGTCTTTCTTTCAATGCATTACCAGATTGAATCTTATTATTTAAAAGGCTTCAACATGATTAGGTCGTTACTTCCAATTGATTTTACGAAAATTTTCAAAAATCACATTTTCCTAATCTGTGAAAGAGCAGCTTTAAATGAATAAGGGCGATCTGGAAACTCTGTAAAATAAATATGTGGCCCGTCACATGAAAAGGGACCATCTGGGAATACTGTTAAATGAATATTTGAAAAAGAGATTGGTACTAGAACAAGCCAACCAGGAGCGTAGATTAATTGTTCTAGATTTAGAAAATTAGTTAAGTGCGAAACGTTTCTACCCTAGTCAGTCTGCGCAAACTGCGCAGTCTTTCAAGGGTCAACACTTTAAGCACTACCCAGATGCAACGTTCACGCTGCCGATCGCCAAATTCCCAAATGGCAAATAAAAGTTAATTTTGGCTCCAACTTTTTTCATTTGGCGAAAATACATGGCTCCAAAAAAAAAAAGGTAAACCATTTCTATTGAGACAAACCTAAATTTTCCTCCAAATGTATAAACCTCGTCACAAGTCATTGTCAATCCAGTCAATTATGTAATCAGATCAGACAAGCGACAAACACATTTCCTTATCCAATTTAAGATTTAATTGATAGTTTACTAAATTGCATAAGATAAGCAAGCAGCTCATTGGATGATCGCCGATATTTATTTTCGTTAGTGGGCGTGACTAAATTACACCACATCCTCAGTAATTTGTTTTGGTAGGATTTCAACAGAGCAATTATTTCAGACTCGCATACACATTTTCGCATTATTTCTGTCGAAAAATTATCAAATTTTTCACCTTTAACTTTTTTCTGACCAAATTATTTATCTAAATTAGTCTATTATGCTCTGATTAATTTTGATAGTTTCACCTTCGTCAGCTGTTCTGCGATTCAGAATCCCAAAAATTCTAGTGAAATTGTATTCTCATACAGGTAGTATTGAAGATTCTGCACATGATTTTTGGAAGAATTAAGTAGAATTTGTTTAGTTTCACTCAAAAATTACAATTTTTACTGTTGAATAATCAAAGATGAAATTTGTTTTCTGTGCATTTGTACCCAAAAAGTTTCGACCCATCAGGTTTAAAAAACAAATGTATCTATATCAACACTATACTGATTTTAAAAATTCAAGTGTTTTGTCAATAACACATTCTTCCCAAACCCATTTTCATATCAAAGCACTGAAGTTACTAATGGAAAGGGACACAGTTCTGCTTTCTTGCTTTACAAAGCTATATGGTAGTTGTGACATTTTAAATTTTATTTTGTAATGAAATTATTCCATGACTTTTTTAGTCAAAACTATTTAAAACAAAAGAAAAATCTTAATGATTTACTAGGCACATTGCAACAACACCATAACTGACAAAAACTATTTCTTCAATTATCTGAACAAACAGGAGCCTTATTGAACTTGGCACACAGACTCATTAATTTGGCCCAAACTATGATCCATTTGGCCCCAACTTTTTTCAAGCCAGGGAGAACCCTGAGATGGTCCCTTTTCTTTCGACGGATCACATTTTATATAAATTCTGATAGAGAGATTGGATCCTGCAGAGGACAACCAAAGAGCACAATGTGAAAATAGTTTAGGAAGTGGAACCGTAATAGTTTCACAACATTTCAGAAATCATGAACTTTCACAATGTTGACTGAGGATTCCTAATGAAAACCATTAGGAAATCTATGTTAAGACTGTTAAAGTTTATTAATTCCAAAATGTTGCAGAACTATTATGGGTCCACTACCTTATATGCAGAGGTGCAGATAACGGTGTAACTCCATTCTAAAAATCTTTATTTTGAAACGAGATGTCTTGTGTAGCTCAGTTGACATGCTAGGATGTGGGGTGGTATATTTCCTGATAAAATATCTAAAGGTTTTTATACGCCGCCGGAGGCGCACGTATATTGGCGTCATCTTCTCCATCTGTCCGTCCGTCCATCCGTCCGTCCGTCCACTTTTCTTGTCAACGCAACTCCTCCTAAACTTCTGGCTGGATCTTCTTTAAACTTGGTCAATGTAATCACCTCAATTGGTAGATGTGCATGAAGGAAGGATTTTACGGTTCGTTGATTTTTGCCTGAGTTATGCCCCTTGATAACTTAGTCTCATGGGCCACTTTTCTTGTCAACGCAACTCCTCCTAAGTTTCTGACTGGATCTTCTTGAAACTTGGTCAATGTTATCACCTCAATTGGTAGATGTGCATGAAGTAAGGATTTTATGGTTCGTTGATTTTTGCCTGAGTTATGCCCCTTAAAAACTTAGTCTCTGGGTCTACTGTTCTTGTCAACGCAACTCCTCCTAAGTTTCTGGCTGGATCTAAATGAAACTTCGTGGATGTTATAACCGAAATTGGAAGATGAGCATGAAGGAAGACATTTATGGTTCGTTGATTTTTGCCTGAGTTATGCCCCACAAAAACTTAGTATCTAGGGCTTATTGAAATTGCAGCCTTGTGAATGCAACTCTTTCTAAGTTTCTGGCTGGATCTAAATGAAACTTCGTGGATGTTATAACAGAAATTGGTAGATGAGCATGAAGTAAGGATTTTATGGTTCATTAATTTTACCCTTAATTATGCCCCCTTAAAACTTAGTAGCTAGGGCTTATTGAAATTGCAGCCTTTTGAACACAACTCCTCCTTACTTTTTTGTCTTTATTTAAATGAAACTTGGTCAATGTCATCACCATAATTTGTAGATGTACATGGATCAAGGATTTTATGGCTCATTTATTTCCCTGAATTATGTCCCCTTAAAACTTAGTGCCTGGGGCTTATTGAAATTGCAGCCTTGTGAAGGCAACTCCTCCAAACTTTTTGTCTTGATTTAAATGAAACTTTCAATTTGGTTCTGTCAAAATAAGTAGTGTCTACAATTATTTTTGTGAAACAGCAGCAAAGTGGCGGCGTATTTTGTGACGATGGCACTCTTGTTAAAAATCTTAATCTACATAAATGCACTTCTGCAAAGTATGAATAGCGGTGATACTTTTTAAATCTTCCAGAAGGCTCTTTTTTCCAGAATTATCACATTTACATGCTTTAAAATGAGTGTTTATTATGAAGTACATCATTTATCCAATAAATCATTCTGTGAAGATTTACTAAGGTAAATTACTAATTAGGTTTCATCACTTTTAGAATAGCTCTTTACTCTAAGAAAATTAATGGTAAATGTTACACTTTTAACGCCTTCACATTACATTGTACCTCATTTTGCTTACCTAGCACAAAATAGTTGTAACTCCCTATTAACATTATAGGGTGTTATATCTGTTTAGCACTGAGCCATCCATTTGTACTAATGATAAAAAGGTCAAGGTCATCTTATACATAACAGTAGCAGCTCTTGTTCATCTGAAGAGGTCAGAAAAATGCTATCTCAGGTTGTTTTTTATATCTAAAGAAATTTTCTTAGCATTGTCTGTTGAGTTGATATTTTCAAATGAAAGAAATAAAGATAACCACATTACACTCTGTAATACCCATGGTATATTCAAATTATTTATTGTATGAGTGTAATAAAACTATAATTCAACAATTTATTCCCCACAGCTCATCAAAATTTGGATTATTTACATTGAAAAATGATATCTTATGAAAACTTTGTATCAATCTCCAGGTTACAGCTCAGGTGATAATTGACGAGCCTCCTAGAACACATCTGGCAGTGAGTGGGAAGAGTTTCGCCATTATCAGTTCACATTTTCCCGAGTTGATGTCCAAAATCTGCGTACAGGGCACCATCTTTGCTAGAATGCTGCCAGACCAGAAGTGTCAACTGATTGAAAAATTACAAGATATTGGGTAATAATCATAGTTAGCTTGGCTGTTTTCAGAGGAAACCTGTAGAGTTGCTAAAGCCTTGGTTTTGGCAGTTTTGTTGTCATAATTGTCGTTGTGCAAAATCTGCAGTATGCATTCAACTTCAGTCATATGTTTGACTAAGATTTTTTATCTACTATCCAGCAACTAGCAGCTGAGTGTAGGTATCCTTTTGCTGTGCTCTTGGTTTAACCTATGGGTATGTCATACAGAACCTGGAATGTTACCATTTTTGAAAAGATAGCATCTGATCCTTGTCTACACTATCTGAGAGACCTGTGTAGGCCAGATTATGTGTTGTTGATAGAACTACTTTACCTCTTGTCAAACCCACCTGTGTGACTGAGTCTGTCTGTATATTGGTCCAGACAATAACTTCTAAATTTATGGATGAATGTCAAAATATCTTGGTACAGTTGTTCTTTGATTAAGAATAGATGTGCTATTTAATAGATTTTTTCTTATAGGTCCAAGGTCAAGGTCATCCCTCATGGTCAAACATTGTGTGTGTGTGTCCTAGGGGGTGGGGGGCTTGACAGGAGTTGTTGTTGAACAACCATTTAGTTTCTGAGAATTTGTTCACAATCAAGTAACCAGCTACTGTTGTTGCATTTGTTAATACACTGCCTTCCAAAAGTTTCTTCACAGACACTTCTTTTAAAGATCTTTAGCTTAAGTAATTTAAAACAAAGTTTTATAGTATTTTTATTAATAAAATGTATATATTATATCTTTATTGCAATGTATCAATTAAGAAGCAATACCAGAAATGGCAAAATCATGTAAAATCGACAAAATCAGAATAGTTCACCATTTTGCCAAATTTTCTATCAAGGGGATCAACTTCTGTCAATATTTAGTGTAGTCCCATTAGCAGGTAAGACAGCCTGAACATGCATCTAGGCATGCTATTTACAAGTCTCTCACAACGTTCCACTGATAATCAGCATTTTCTCCTTTTGTCTCATATATTTTCTGTTATACATTGTTCTAAAATAGTATCTTTATCAACAGTCATTTTGTCGTCTAAAGTAGCGTTCAAATGGGAATAATCAGATTTAAAGTAATAAAAACTAATCTATAACTTTGTTTAAAAAGATTAAGGCTGAAAATCTTATAAATGAAATGTGTGTGAAGGATCTTTTGGAGGGCAGTGTATCTGCCATTCATAGCTACTAGCATTTGAAACAGACATGTTACATCATGTTTCTATTTTCAGGTATACTGTGGGGATGTGTGGGGACGGGGCGAATGACTGTGAGGCCCTTAAAGCGGCCCATGCTGGGATCTCCCTGTCAGAGGCTGAAGCATCAGTAGCAGCCCCTTTTACCTCCAGGAATAACAACATAGAATGTGTGGTCACTGTCATGAGGTAGAATAATTAGTCTATTATCTCAATCTTTATGCCCCCACAGTGATTGATCAGGGGCATGTTGTTTAACAGGTGTCTGTTTGTCTGTCTGCTAATATTTCCTTGCTTACCAAATATTTTCCAATAACTTAAATACTTTAAACTCTTGTCATGCTGATAAAAATTATTGCAAAATTACACCAAACTCAAAGTGCCAAGACTACTGGATGCGCTAATTGTTAATCAGTATTTATTTTGAAAAATATTATATTTAAATTTTCCTGGTTTAAATTGGATAATCAGGTGGTATGGACTAAGACCAGACTGCACACATGTGCAAGCTTATCTTTGTCTATACCTCTTGCCAAAGTAAGAATATTCTGGTTTAGCATGACAAGGGTTAAAGTTCAAATGCACATATTTGGCATTGATTTTCCTCTCATCTGTCTGCATCTTTGAAGGTCAAGGTCATTCAATTATCAATATCAAAGTTGTAAAAAAGTGTTTTGGGGAGACAAAAGTGTTTTACAAACACATCTCGTGACCTGGCATCCGGAGGTACTTTGTTGACTTTACTTATCAAAATGTTTGTGATTTTTATACCCCCCTTGAAAGACAGGGCAAATTATGGGATCACCCATGATGTCCGGGGAACTGATGGGTGGGCGGGTGTTGTCCACTTTTTTGTCTGGAGCATAACTCTGTCCCTTTATGTGTAATTAACCTGAAACTTGGCTGTAATGTTCCTCTCATGATAACAGTGTGTGCCCAAGAAATGTAACTCTACCTAGCTTAAATTTTGAGTTATTTCCCTTTGTTGTTTTTTTTGTACTTGGGCATCCAACACTGAAACAGGCATATCTTATGACAATTTGCAACCTTGTTCATAATCAATATTTGTCAGATCAGTATTCAGAAATATATTTTATCATAAATGTATCATAAAAACAAAAAGAAATGCAGACTTATAAATACTGTTGTTTTAAGACAAAAGCCTCTCCAATTACAGTTACACAGTAAAGTTCTCTCATAGGCCAATACTATTCCATTACTTTCCAAAACAGCTGACGTGCATCAATTTGAATGAAATTTATGGAATCTGTTATAGATACTTTAAAAGATGTTTTGGGAAGTGTGTCTGCATTGCAAAAATAAATGATGTGAACAAAACTTAATGTTTTGTTAACAACATATCAAAAAGAAAGATTTATTTTATGACATTTTATTTCTAAAATGAGCATGTAAAGGACATTTCTAACAATTGAAAACTTGGGAAACAATAAGACTACCTTCAGTCTGTGCATCTTCACATTCTGAACAGAGCCTTCACTGCATGGTCAAAGAATTGAAAACTATCACTGAGGCATGTGCACATGCAAAGCAAGGTATAATTTGCAAACAGTTAATACTGTTTTGTCATTCTTAGTGCAGGGCTGGCTTCTCAAAGTCATTCCATCACAAACAGATGAAATTGTTGAAAATATCTCGCACATGTTGAAATCTTATTATTTTCCAGGGAAGGTCGAGCTGCCCTTGTGACATCATTTGGTTGTTTTAAATATATGGCTTTGTACAGTTTTATACAGTTTATTTCTGTTATGATATTATATACAGTAAGTAGCAGTTTATGTTTTAAGCCTTGTTATGCTGAAAAAAAAACTGTGCAAAATTACGTTTAAATCCAATTAATCAAGCTTAGAATGAAGTAATTGTAAGTCAGTATTTGTTTTGATGGAAAAAGAGAAACTGTTCTGTATTTAAATGTATGGAAAAAGATCATACAGCACCTATCTGCAGGTTGATCTTTGTTTACAGCAAAGCAGGAATATTCTTGATTAAGTATGACAAGGGTTAATTTAAAATATTCACAATAATTCTAATTTTAATGAAATTCTAACTATAGATAGATAAATGATATAATAATTACCAGATTCAAATAATTCTTTTGGGCATTTGTACACAATAGAGTAAATGACCCATTAGGACTCGGTTTGATATAAAAAAAAAAAAAAAAAAAAAAACTTCATGCCAAAAAAAGATGCTAATTCAATATTTTGTGGTTGAATAACTTAGGTTAAGATATTACAGTTTCATAAAAAAGATATATAAAATTTATTTTGTTTAAACTTCAAAATTAAGTATTGTATGTGCACTTATATTTTCAGTATGGTGTAAATCTAGGAGATGTGCAGTATTTATATATAGATCTGGTAATTACCACAACTATAGCAGTTCTTAGTAAGTAATCCTTCTAAAAACAACTCTCAATTAGGCAACTTATTTTTAGCTCCACTGGCTGAAAGCCACTGGGGCTATTGTCATGGCGTTGTGTCCGCCGTGCGGTCATCCGTCCGTCTGTGCATGTGTCCGGTCATAAACTTTTTCTATAAAAATCTTCTCCTCAGAAACTTCCGGATGAATTTCAACCGAACTTCACAGGAATGATCCTTGGGTGACCCTCTTTAAAAGTTGTTCAAGAAATTTTGATCCAATGAAAAACATGGATTTAATTTGAGTGGCTAATTTCCAAATATGGTAAAAAAAATTCTCAGATTCTAATCGATGGATACCAATTAAATTTTACATAAATGATCCTAAGGTGACCCTTTATCAGTCTACCAAAAATTACTGTGATCGGATGAAAAACATGCATTTTAAGCGCGGAGGTCATTTCTCTTTATGATATATGGTGAAAACTTTAAAAACCATTTTTCTCAGGATGTAATCGATTGATATCAACCAAATTTCACTGGAATGATCCTTGGGTGACCCTTTATCAGTCTATTGAAAATCATTGTTATCGGATGAAAAATATGTATTTTATGGGCGGAGGTCATTTCTCTGTATGTTATATAGAGGAAACTTTGAAAATCAATTTCTCTCAATGTAATTGATGGATATCAACCAAATTTCATTGGAATGATCCTTGGGTGACACTTTATCAGTCTAGCAAAAATTATTGTGATTGGATGAAAAATTTGTATTTTATGGGTGGATGTCATTTCTCTATATGATATATATTGGAAACTTTAAAAACCATTTTCTCACAATGTAATTGATGGATATCAACCAAATTTCACTGGAATGATCCTTGAGTGAACCTTTATCATGCAGTGAAATTAATGTCATTGGATGAAAAATATGTCTTTTATGGGTCATTTCTCTTTATGTTATATAGTGGAAATGTTGAAATTCATTTCAACATCAGTAGAAACCAAAATATCTTATAATCTAGGCAAACCTTAGATTTGCTATTTCAAGAATTTCAAGCCTGTGGAGCGACTCAGGCCATTCATGGCTTTCTAGTTTGCTATTTACCAGAAGTTACTTTTATGTAAAGCCATTTGGTCCATTCAGAACATCGCTCTTACTTTTCTGTAAACTGGAAAATCCCTTGGATGTAAATGGTGTAATTTTGGTCATTTTTTAGGATACGTTTGAAAAAAAAACACATCTTGTTAATCCATTCCGATTGTCTGTGGACATCTTTTGTGCATATTATAATTTAATGACAAAACATAGTAAAACACTGTGTTTTGTTATCAAATTACATGTATAGTTTTATCAAGGTTTTTTCAATGTCACCCTTATTGGGATGGTTGATAATTATGATGTTATTTAAACCCATTTAATAAATGACACGCTTTGATGGGTGCACTCTTATTATTCCCAAGGGCTATTCCCTAGAATAGCTGTAGGCTCCCAATTGCTATTTGAACCTAGGTCTATTTATTGTGCACAAAGACAATTAAGCTGTTGAGTTGCTATTATCAGAGTTACAATTAAGTGGATTCCATTTTACAAAGAGTCTTAAGGATATTTGTTTGATTGATTGTAAGATTGATTAATCTATCATAGAGTGAACAACAAAAGCAATATCTACATGAGTGGCAAAGTGTGGATATATATCTTGAAAGAGTTATGGCCCTTTAATAGAAAATGGCGTTTCATTATTGATAAGCACTTGTAGGGGGGGACCTTGTCTGCTTTGCCACAGTCTAGTTCTTCATATTGCCTAGCCAGGTTAGGTCAATTAGTAAGATGTTTGGCTGTCATTTCTTGGGTCCTAAGTTTGACCCCTGATTCAGCAAACTTTCATCCAACATTTGACAAAACCCATAGTTGAATGTGGCATTTTGTTCAATGGTATGAATGTATGAGAAGTATTAGTAAGCCTTAGTGGGATGAGCAGCTTTTGGCTGTAATGAAATTTTGTGAAAAATGATAGGAAACCATGGGTATGTACACAGGCCACCACAAAATAACTACAATAGTGTATAAAATTTTGTTTAACCCTTTCCTGTTTTACAAAATTTTAGACCTGTCCAAATTCAAAGGTTTTGCAGACAAAAATTTAAAGTGGATTTAATTTGAAAAATAAGCATTCAGTAGGGTAGAAAATAGTGTGGAAAAAGAAGAAATTGCTTGTCGGAAGCAATTTCTTCTTTTTTCACAATGTTTTCTCAAATCATAAAATAACAGACACGTAAAAAGCAGGGATTAAACAGCAAAGGGTTAAACTCCACATTAAAATCTTCATGGTCATGTTCAATTACTTTGCAATGACATAAAAAAACATTATCTCCATTTACAGTGGGTTATACCTCTGCGTACCAGAAGTTAGTTTCCCAGAGACCACAAGGGTCATTAATGAAGGCTTCCAATTTGTTATCTATTTTAATACAAGTGTTCCTTGTTGGTGTCTTTCAACTAGCTGCAATACTCTATGTGAAAAGTCAGCCATGGTAAGAATTGTAGTCTAATTAAGCTTCTTAAGGTAGTAGACCCATAATAGTTTCAAATTTATGATCTTTTACATTATCAATCAAGGTTTTCTTATGAAATCATTAGGAAACATTGGTTAACACTGTTCAAGTTCATTCCGAATGTTAAGGAACTATTAGGGGTTCACTACCTTAACATTTTTTATGAAAATCTCTTTATTTATCGTTGACTATCTTAAGCGAATCCAAATTCTTTTTATAATTCCAGTATTTGCTTTCTTTACGTAGGGAATACCGAGGCATAGTGTAGTTTGATAGAGCTATAGTCTATAAATGATGGAGTCTGAGGTTCGATTCCTGCTTTGACAAACATTTCTCTCATGGAACTTAATTAAGGTCATACTGAATTGAAGATAATATAGAAGTTGTGGTCTTCGAAAACTAAAATTTTCATATATAATCGTAAAAATCTTGTTTCTATGTATCTATTTATGTAGCCGGGTTGAGTATAAGGGCTGTTTGTACTACCTTGCCGTACAAACACCCCTTATACTCAATCCGGCTACATCTATCTGGAGTAATGTAATGGTTTAAAGAAAGGTAAGTTGCTGTGGATATGCAAATGAGGGATACCTGCCAGGAGATATGTGGTAAATGAATACAATTGAAGACAGAGATGACCCATTTGGGGTCGAGGATCCTTTTCTCTGAATGGATCATTTTTGTATTGCTGCTCGGTTCGTTTTGATTAGTTGACAATTAGTTTAATTATTCTCTTTAATTTTCCCAGGTATAAACCAGTGGTTCCGACTGAAGACCCCCACAATCCTGGTACAATATGTTGGGAAGGAACTGTGATATTTTTAGCTTCATCCTTCCAATATATTACTGTAGCATTTTGTTTCTCTAAGGGTCCACCCTTCCGTAAACCAATCTACACAAATAGTAAGTTGTGATATTTTTAGCTTCATCCTTCCAATATATTACTGTAGCATTTTGTTTCTCTAAGGGTCCACCCTTCCGTAAACCAATCTACACAAATAGTAAGTTGTGATATTTTTAGCTTCATCCTTCCAGTAAATTACTGTAGCATTTTGTTTCTCTAAGGGTCCACCCTTCCGTAAACCAATCTACACAAATAGTAAGTTGTGATATTTTTAGCTTCATCCTTCCAATATATTACTGTAGCATTTTGTTTCTCTAAGGGTCCACCCTTCCGTAAACCAATCTACACAAATAGTAAGTTATTACATTTTTAGCTTCATCCTTCCAGAATATTACTGGATTGTTATGTTTCTCAAAGGGGCCACACTTACAAAAACCAATCTACACAAATAGTAAGTCTGCAAAATTGTGCTTTTACCTGTTAATAGGTGACTTGTGTAATAAAGTCTGTATGTAATGAACTGATATTCTGTCAATTATTGATTTGATTGAGTCTGAAAAATGTATAGCTTAAGAATGTTTGAACAATGGACTCAGCTGAGAAAACCCTAGGTATAGCCTTGGTGCCGTCTTTGTTGTCGTCATGCGAATACTTTTACATTTTTTGATAGCTATGGTTCTATTGATGGCATTCACTTGAAACTTGGCACACTTGTTCACTATCAAAAGGGGAACCTTTACTACCAAGGGGTTAACTCTAGATGCATTTTGTGTGAATTATGCCCCTTATTGCACTTTGTTTATTGACAAAGAATATGGCATGGTCCTCTTATGGGGGGCATAAATGTTTTACAAACATCTCTTAGTTTATACAAATTGATTTTAGTTTGAATGTGACATAAGGTTAAGCTTCTAGAGTTGCTCTTGGATACTCAATCCAGATGTTTTCATGTCCCTTAGAGAGTGGCAGTGGTTTAAACCCACTTACCCAATTCTACAGCTGGGTGACCTAGGGTTGGGTATTAAGTGTTTTGCCAATAAAAACACCCCGGTGATGATAGGGCTTAAAACATTGACCTCAAGGTCACAATTTAGGTGCCTATACCATAGGGCCACCGAGGCTGCCTATAATTGATTATTTGATATTATTAACTTCATATTAACAGGACTTTGTCTTATTTGCAGATTTATCTAGAGTATGAGTGTTACGATATAAAGGATAAAACCATAACTTCTGATACGCTCATCTGCCCTTAATAACCTCAAACAAAAATTATCATTTCTGGTTGTTTTGTATGATTATGATGTTAAAGTTTTTAAAATCCCTCTATTTTCCATCAGTATGTTATATTCACTATTTTCTCTATTGTAGTTCCATATATTATCAGTTTGTTGGTGCTATCTGTATTTTCTGCCAGTTTTCTGTTGTTTCCATGGAATCCATTACTAGATTTCTTCAGAGTAAGTGTGTTTAATAATGCTATTCTTTTTCTCATGAATTTTATTAGTAAAGACCTGTCTTTAATAATACAGTTCTAAAACACTAAATGTAGAAAAAAGGAATGCAGTTATATGGGCCCTTCAAAGTATAGGCTCAGAGAGGTTGATCTTGTGCTAAACAAAATTGGTGTAACATAAATTTGTTGTCTAAACAAGAAAAATGCCTTTCAAGGTAAATTAAAGTTTTGAAGTTCCAGGATAAATGTTATCCATTGTATTTGATAACTGTACAGAAATTCGATGGCTCAGTGCGAAACAGTTGTAACTCCCTATATGTTTATAGAAAGTTACAACTTTTTCGCACTAAGCCATCAAATTGTGCTTTAACTTTACAGTTAGAGAAGCTCCAAAATAAAGCATTTATGTTCAGATTTCTAATGTTAACTATGGTATTTGTAAATTAATAAAAAAATCATTAATCATTATTTCAATTAGAGAAATTCTTAAATAAAGAATTTCTCTATGTATCTATACTTAGTCCAAAAAGACTAGCAACACATGATTTTTTTTGCTAAATATTTTCCTGTAGCAGAAATATTGCAGTCAAATAAAGCAAAACATTGACTTCAATCTCTAAGCAATATATTCATGCTTTTCTTTTGTTCTAATGATGACTCTACAATCACAAAACATAGCCATAACGGCTGGCGAGGCTGATATAAAAAGTCACAGCCTGTCATTTTTTGTCCAGATTTCGGTTTTGCAATTCAATATCACGCTGTCCAGAGCGACTAGACTTTTATTAAATGTTATCTTTGGTCATGGGCTGCCTTTCATACCAAAACGAATCTTCTGCATGTTAACGTGTTGTTGAGGTTACGTGATTAACACCTCTCCAAATTCTGAAGCTATAGTTGACGTGGCATATTTCAAATTATCTGGTCAAATTAAAGTGATCATGGGAAGGTTCATGAGCCAATTTTCACGTCTTTTACTCCATTGATGTCAAAGAAAATGGACAATACAGAAATGCTGTTATGTGATCATCCTCCGTTTATGACCCGGTCAATGTTCTGTTCGATGATTGAGCGGTTTTCTTTGAATTTATTTAGTACTCATTCAATGTGATGAAAAGCGAAAATTTCAGACTGAGCCTAGCTTGTAAATTTGAACTACCTACGTAAAACGCTTGAAAAGTCACAGTACACCTTAAATGGTGATCTGCAAAGTAAACATTGTTTATTCAGATAGCCAATCGATAAGCTCATTGCTCAGACACCGACCCACTTAATTGATATTTACACAGACTATGTTACAACTCAACAAAAAGTGTTGCAAAACTTTTTTGACTATGTATATTTAACTGCTGTTGACATAGTATTTGACAAATTTTATCATTACAGTTAGAGAAGCTCCAGCATAAAGCCTTTCTGTTCAGATTTCTACTGTTAACTATGGTATTTGGACATCTGATTGCAGCTTCTATAGCAGAGGTATGGGTTAAGGTTTGGTTTTGATTTTGAAGATACCGAAGATGAATTCTTTAGCATTAATATCTGTGCTGAAACTGGAATATTCCTACGTTGGTAGGTTAAGACAGATCAGCTTGCACAAAAGGAACGCTTGAAAACTGGCTCCAAACCCACTAATATGCCAGAAAAATTGGATTATGTAGTGCACCATCATTCTCATTTATACTGAATTTTTTTGGTTAATGTACCAGTATGATGTCACAAAATTAGACGCAGGAATAGAATCAACATCTTTATTTATGCTCTCTATTAATGTTACACATAGAAACTGGTAAAGTGTATAGGCCAAGACTAAGGATATTTAAGATAAAAAAAAAGAAGGGCATTAATTAATGTATTAATCCAGGTAAAATAAAAGGAGGGCATTAATTAATGTATTATTCCAGGTTTTTCTCTCATTAACACCCAGGTTTTGACCGTGAACATTTGCTTTTAATGACCGGAAAACCTACATTTTATGCAGTAACAATCATCAATGCTTGATCTAGTGGAACTTTCTGTATAAATTATTTTCATTTCATCTATTTCTTACATTTCAGTATCTTATAACAGAGAATTCCAGCATAAAATCCTGTTTGAAATATTGCTGTGGTAGCTGTAAGAAGAAAGATAAAAAGGGTGTGTATAAAAGACTTGAACAGGAGATCTCCTCCTCTGATTGGCCACCTGTAGGTCAGGTGACATATGCTGCAGCCAATCATGTGATAGATGACACTCATGTTATGGTAGAAAACATTCCATTGGACATTCATGCTAATTAGCATTAAGATAATTGTAACTTTCCATCAAATTAAGTCAAGAAGGGCTGAATGTATAAATGTTTTGAAATCAGAGATAATTATGAAATGAATTGAAAATGGAACTCAAAAGAAAACTGAAAAAAGACTAAAAATGGTTAAAATTCTGTTCATTATTTTAAATAGGAATGTAATAGGAATTTAATAAACAGTCAATCTATCAACACACAAATCTTGCAAAAGTTATGGAAAAAAAGAAATTTTGCTTTTAAATTTGTTGAGGACTGCACGTAAATACCCTTGTGAAATCTAGATCTATGTTGGTTGTTAACATTCAAATTGTAACTTGATGATCATTAGTAAAGAAGAAATAACAAATATTACATTTTGATTCCTCTTTACTTTAAATTTCATATCTTGACTTAAACTGATGGAAAGTTCTAAATTGAACAAAAAAAACAAATTATGTGCAATTATTTGATTGTTAGTAGTTGATGTCTGCAAGCTTATAAACCTTAAAGTATAACATGTTAAGTTGAAAATGGCTGGTTAATTCTACAGAATCTCAAACTTGTTGTGGAAAGTATAGTTTATTTGTGCATTTGTCTCATGTCTTACAAGCTGGGACAATCCGGGTACTTAGGTTAGGGTGCTTGTCACATAATCTGAAGGCTGAGGGCTTGAACCCTACTAGAGCCTGAGGTTTTAAAAAAATTCTCATTCTCAATTGAGAATTCCCTCAAAGTTGAAAATTAAATAACCAAATGAGTGTAAAAGATAACATTGATAAGTTGTTATAAATAACATTATTATTCTTTAAACTCATACATTTATTACAGTATCATTAAAGCTTAACCCTTTGCTGTTTAATCCCTGCTTTTTACGTGTTTGTGTTTTTTTTATTGAGAAAACATTGTGAAAAAAAGAAGAAATTGCTTCTGACAAGCAATTTCTTCTTTTTCCACACTATTTTCTGCCCTACTGAATGGATTATTTTTCAAATTAAATCCACTTTAAATTTTCGTCTGCAAAACCTTTGAATTTGGACAGGTCTAAAATTTTGTAAAACAGGAAAGGGTTAAATCTAAAAATTTGAGTTAATTCTGATTAGAGGACACTTTACAGACAACCAAAGTCTGACCAGCAGAAAATTAGCTAAATGTGGTAAGAATCTATTGCCTCTCTTTCTAACATACATGGTAAAATCTGGAATATGGAAGGACAACAATTGATGTTAAGGTTCTCTTGCTCCTTGCATATCATGGTATGCTCAAGTAAAAATACAAAAAAATACATGAATATATAAGAATTATTGTCCTCAGTCCAGATGGAATCATCATATTCATATTAACTGTGGGATTGAGGAATGATCTTTCAAGATTTAGAAAATCTGTGAAAAGTGAAAAGTTATGTCCAGGTTAGATAATGTTTCCAACTTCCAAGATGGTCCCTTTTTTGCATGTTTGTAATGATGGTAATAAGTCAGATATGTGCAAGTGGTTTATAATATTAAAAAGACACTTTTTGTATCTGCTCTTATTGAATAACAATAACTGAACAATTTATTTTTTACCTTAAAAAAAATCAATAAGGATTCAAATTTTCAAGTGTTTGTACTGACAAAATAAGTGTTTGAAAATATCATAGGAATAAAAAGAGTGCAGGTAATTGTTATGCAAACAAAACTTTGAAACTACAGCTTTATTCACCCTGTAAAAAACAGTGTTAATATTGTTACAAGCAATATATTCTTTTGATACGCCCATTGTTAGTCACCAGTGGCAACCTGGGAGTGTCAGGAGCATAAATCTATCATCTTATGTCTGTTTACTTTATACGTGGCAATTATGTTCTTCTCCTGATTATGGAGTGCAGTGTGCAAGTACTGTAAGTCTACCCAGCTTAATATTTGAGTTTTTACACTTTGTTGTTTTTCATACTTGGAGATCTAGCTGTGTAATGGGCGTATCTTGTGACAATGTGCCACCTTGTACTTCAAGTATCCTCCTTGTATATGAATTGTGATAGAAGAAGTTGAGATTGTGTGTTAATGGGTCTAAGAAGGAGTGCTATGTTATTAGACAAAACTTATTTGTTCTTGGATTACTTATTCTTTAATGCTTGCTATGTATTATCTACTTTTTAGTGGAATATCATTTGATAACTTCACTGCTAAATTAGTGAATCTATCAAAATGATAGAATCAATGCTATGATAGATTTAATCCTTCTGTTGGATTTTGTAGAAGTAAAACCCATTTTACCATTGATGTGATCGAATTCCCATGTATTTTACATACAAATTACATCCTTAAGGAGATTTTATCCTAAGATTTTCAGATTTTGTCTCTCTTTTGCAAAGAATAATTGTTTGTTTATTGAGTAGATCTTTCATTTTGAGAGCAGCAAAAGCTGTATTTTGAGAATTGGCAAAGCCAGGAGAATGAAAAACATCTTTTGATGTTCATTTGGTGATAAAGAAACCAGTCTAACACTGAATTGAAATGATTTTTGAGGAAAGGAGACATTTGCTTTTGCAAAGCAATTTCCCTTTTTGTCACAAGGTATTTAGGAAAATTGCATTTTATGTATGATAAAACATCGTGTTATGTGGGAAGTGGTACGGAAAAATCATATTGCATTTCCACCATAAAAAGACCTGTAATTTACCTTTACTAGGGCAAGGGCAAGCCTTTAGCTTTATACAGGGCAAACCATCTATTAAACCTTTACTGTATGGTTCCTACTTTCTATATTCAAGTGAAATTATATTTGTTGAAATCCCAATTTTTTTCTACTCTAACAATATTTTATATCATATAGGGCAGTTTCATTTCTAATTATTCTTAAAGAGGTCTTCAGTTTGCACCTATCTAGAATACCTTTGAAACAGGAAAGGGTTTGTTTGTTGAGATTTACTAGGAATAATGACTTTATAGATATACAGTTTAAAGATCCCGTATTTGTTTATTTTCTATGCACCGTTGAATGGAATTTAACTGTTACTAATTTGTAGAAAAAAAGTATCTTAATATAAAATGTGCTTTTGAAAATATCAATCTAAAAATGAATAAAATAGATATTTTATAAATTTGTTCTCTCTTTTTATAAATGCCTTCCAGTTGACTAAGAATATTTAGTTTATACTATTTTATTTGCTTTAAAAAAAAACGAGATATTGCTATAGCCTTGGTGTTGTTGTCGTAGTTGTCATGCAAAGACTTGGACATTTTGTAATATCTCAGGTTCTACTGAAGGCATTCACTTGAAACTTGGCACACATGTTCACCATTAAAAGAGCAACCTATACTATCAAGAGGGATAACTCTAGATGCGTTCTGTGTGAATTATGGCCCTTTTGCCACTTAGATTTTTTATCAGCACTCAACAGCCGGGTGTAGGCACCCAGTAGGCGGTGATATTGTTTGAGTTCTATCAAAGCGAAAGCTTAATGCTCAATTCTTAACTCAGGTCTAAGAGAGAGGCAGTTGCTTAAATCCACTGCTACCACTCTGTGTTGAAATAGATGCTGATGGCCAAGTGGATATCATGTAATAGGACAAGGTATAACAAGCTAAGCTTTGGTATTGTTATATAGTGGGATCAATGGATAAGTGAACACTGCTTTAATACAACATTAGCTGCCGTCATAGTCCAGAGGTAGTGTGTGGATTATCATTGAAAAGGTCCAGAGTGTTATTCCCTTTCAAAGGCACTCATCCTTTCTTCTTATTTGTCTTCAACCAATGGGTTGATAATTGTAGACCTAAGTGGGATAGCAGCTGGAGGCTAGGAAAGGATGTAATGGTAGCACTGGTGTGAGAAATAGCATGAATCAATTGTTAGGTGATCCAGTTGGCTCAATATAGTTGAGAGTGGCATAAAGCCCCATTCAAACAAATCAATATAACTAATAGAATTTTCACTGTGGTGTTCATCACCTTACAAACAATATGGATACATGTTTATCAAAAGAGCTTGGGAATAATAATGTCCAGATTATCACTGAAATTAATCAAATATTACTCAAATATCAATGGCTCAGGGCAAAACAGTTGTAACTGCCTGTATGTTTATAGGCAGTTACAACTATTTCATGCTGAGCCATAGTATTCAGCTGATTTCAAGGCTTGAAATAAAAGCTTCTACTATTTGCGGGCTCCAGTCTAATGATCATTAGGAGAAATACAGTGCCTAAATAATCAGTTTACCTTAATCTCTCACTAGTGTCAGCAATCGGAACATTCCCTAGCCATTTCTGTAAACTGGAAAGTAACTTGGACGTAAGTGAAGTAAATTTGGCTCATCTTTTAGGTCATTGTACTTTGGTTATTATGCTTTTAAGATAACCAAATTTTTTTAATGCTTTCTGATCATCTGTGGAGATATTTTTTGCATGTTATGAAATGAAAACAAAACGCAGTAAAACACTGTTTTGTTATCAAATTATTCAATGATCAGTTTTAACTCTTGTTGATTTTGTTTCTCGTAACATCATCTTAAGTAAACCAACATGCCAAACAATGCCCTTTCATATTTTTTGCCCTTATTATTCCTGAGTTCAATTATGTAGAGTAGAATTGCCAAGGTTTCCCGATTACAGAGTGAGTAGTTTTAAGGTAGTGGACTAATATTAGTTCCACCAAATTTTGGAACTCATGACCTTTCACACCAAAGGTTTCTAATGAAATCATGAAGAAACCTTAAAACCTATTAGAATTAATGACTTCCAAAATTGTTGTGAAACTATTAAAGGTAAACTACCTTAAGCTAAAAGCTTAATGACCATACTGTGACATCCTGACCATTTTTTAGCTCCACTGGCCAAAGGCGACTTGGGCTATTTTCATGACACTGTGTCTGTCGTCCCTCTGTATGTGTCCTTAAATCTAGTCGTAAACCTTTTCTTTAAAAATCTTTTCATCAGAAACTACTGGATGAATTTCAACCAAACTTCATAAGAATGATCCTTGAGTGACCCTCTTTCAAAATTGTTCATGAAATTTTGATCCAATGAAAACATGGATTTAATGGGCGTGGCTAATTTCCAAATACGGTAAAAAGTGAGTTTTCTCAGATTCTAATTGGATACCAATTAAATTTAGAAGAATGATCCTTGGGTGACCCTTTATCAGTAAACCAAAAATTATTGTGATCAGATGAAAAAATTGTATTTTATGGGCAGAGGTCATTTTTCTATGTGTTATACCTTGGAAATTTTGAAAATCATATTCTCAGAATGTAAATGATGTGTATCAACAAAATTTCACTGGAATAAGACCCTTTATCAGTCCACCAAAAATTATTGCGGACCGGATGAAAAATATGTATTTTATGGGCGGAGGTCATTTCTGAATGTTATATAGTTGAATTAAACTTTGAAAATCATTTTCTCAGAATGTAACTGATGGATATCAACCAAATTTCACAGGAACCATCCTTCTTGAGTGACCCATTATCATGCAGCCAAAAATTATTGTCATTGGATGAAAAATATGTGTTTTCTGGGCGGAGGTCATTTTTCTTTATTTTGTATAGTGGAACTTTGGAAATCATTTTCTCAGAATGTAACTGATGGATATCAATCAAACTTCATTGGTATGATCCTTGGGTGACCCATTATTATGCAGCCAAAAAATTCTGTGATTGGATGAAAAATATGTCTTTTATGGGCGGAGGTCATTTCTCTATATGTTATATAGTGGAAACTTTGAAAATCATTTTCAACAACAGTTGAACCCAAAATACCTAAAAATCTAGTCAAAACTTTGATTCACTATTACAAGAATTTCAAGCCTGTGGAGCGACACAAGCCATTCATGGCTTTCTAGTTTAGCTCTTATGACCAAAAGTAACAGTAGAGCTATAGAGATACTGGTTTTGCGTCCAGCTTTCCCTTGACTTTTTCTTGTTGTTTTTTTCTCATAATGTCTTAAAAATTGATGAGATTGATTGGACCATAATAAGGATAGATCTTTTTGAAAATGTGCCAGATCCATCAAGCATCCTGGAAAATGGAGCTTAACTAAAATTTGATAAGAAAATCCTTTAAGGGCCATGAGAAAAGGGGCAATATTAAAATTAGATTTTAAGAACTCTCATTTGAAATTTTATAGTATTTGGTGCAATTATGCGGCTTCATGGGAAAAGCAGCCTTTAAGTAAATTTTCCTAACACAACTCTTCCTTCATTTATGGATATATTTTCATGAAACTGTTTTCTTGATATATCTTGAACAGCACTCTCAAGACATATGCTTTTTAAAGAATCAGGAGAGCAGTCTCAGGCCCTCATAGGCCTCTTGTTTAGAGCCTGCTTAGAGTTGGTGAGACAAATTTGTCATAACAAAAAGGTTTAGGTGCTTGAGTGCGTCTTTCAGTCCATCTGATTTTTTCCGGATATTTACTCCTACATTTACGGATGGATTTCAAAATAACTAGGCTAAATTGTTCTCCATCATGACAAAATATTCAATTTGAAAAATATCTTCACATACTCTTTATGACACTGGTAAAGGTCAAAAACTATAGGCACTTGAGCGCCTGATTCGCTCCACAGGCCTGAATATCCTGATGATGACTATTACAGGATGATAAAGCTGTTTAAATGAGAATTGAAGTGAATGAATGAGTGAATGTTTATTTCAAGTAAACAAAGGTCATAGACTGAAATATGTCTGCATAAAAAGCTCATGATCAGTGAATAACATTGAAAATTGACCTCTACCTGTTACACAAATATTTTTCATTTAATCACAATAATTTTGTGCAGTCTGATAATGGGTCACCCAATTATCAGTCTAGTAAATTTTTGTTAAAATCCAAATTTAAGAATTTCAACACAAACAGAATGTTACTGCACAATATACTGGTACTTTGTCTGCAAAATTTTGATTGTAGATCTTTCCACTTTTAGTTAAACTCTTACACTAAAAGATGTTACTTCACAACAATAGTTTGTCATCAAAACAAAATTCTTACTAATGATAGTAAGAAGTAAAATATTCAATCCAATATATTTATTTTATGCTGCCCAATGCCTTAGAGTGCAGTCAACTCAACTCTTTCTACCCCACTCTGAATGGCAGGAGGTCAGAACATCATTTTACACTCTGTGCAGATTCACCCTTCGTTCAACTAAACTCACCAATTCTGAGTGGGTATTCTCAGCCTACTTATTTCAACTAATGTTTCTATACATTTGAATTTCAACGGTTTTGTTCCTTCTAATCTATAATCATTACACCTTTTAAATTTTAACAAGTCTCGAAAAATTCATCATTGAGATGATTATCCAAAAGGGTGATCAAATATTCACTTTATATATACTGTTCACAAAAAGTAGGGGATAATCTGTTAAACCATAAGGTAATAATGGTTGCAAACAATTTATGACAATCTAACTTATTCTTGGCTAAAGAGCAGTTGTCCCAGGGTAATATAGTAGCTATGGAATTCCCTTTTCTGCTAAACATGTCTTGCAAATTCATCATTTAAGAAGAGAAGGGTATAGCGCTTATTTTAACATGACGTATGTTGGAATGGAAATTCTTACTTGAGTTGAGCATAACTTCGAGAAAAATTATTTGGTGTTTATCTCTTTCATGTATGTGCATCACATTTTGTTGGATTAATGTGGTGTCTAATGAAAGCTCAACGTGAGTGAGTCAATGAAATGCTGGAAGCCAGAAGAACGCGAGTCCAGACTGCTGTCAAACCCTGTGTCTCACAGTCAGATATTGTCACAATATCAAACAATTGACTTCTTTGTAAATGATTATAAAACGGGGCCCTGAAGATGTATGGATGCCCAAGCTGACCAGAATACAACGAATCGAACTTACAATATCCTCTACTTTTTGTGAACAGTATATTATAATACCCTCTGCCAAAAAAAAAAAATATGCTGTTCATCTAATCAAAATATTTTTTTGCAGACTGATACAATTTCACAGAAATAAAATTTCCATGATATCTGATCCATCTGTTTAACCTATCAGGAAAGTTTGTTTTACCCTATATTTGATATTCCACCATATAACCTGTCTGAAGAAATGACCTCTGCCCATAAAAGACATATTTTTGATCTGATCACAATATTTTTTCATAGACTGATAAAGGATCACTAAAGAATCATTCTAGTAAAATTGAGTTGAAATCTATTGATTAGATTCTGAGAAAATGATTTTCAAAGTTTACACTATATAACATATAGGGAAATGACCTCCGCCCATAAAATATATATTTTCCATCCGATCACAATAATTTTTGCTAGACTGATAAAGGATCACTAAAGAATCATTCAAATGAAATTTGGTTGTTAATCCATTAGTTAGGTTCTAAGAAAATGATTTTCAAAGTTTCCACTATATAACATATAGAGAAATGACCTCCGCCCATAAAATACACATTTTTTATCTGATCACAATATTTTTTTATAGACTTGATGATGGTCCCTCAAGAATCATTCCAGGCAAATTTGGTTGATATCCATTGATTAGATTCTTAGAAATGACATCCGCCTATAAAATAAATATTTTTCATCTGATCACAATGATTTTTTGTAGGCTGATAGAGGGCCACTCAAAGAGAATTCATTTAAAGTTTGGTTTATATCCATCAATTAGTTTCTGAGAAAATCCACCTATTACCATATATGGAAATTAGCCACACCCACTACAGCCATGATTTTAAACCGATTAAAAATCTTTGAAGGAATCTGATAGAGGGTCACCCAAGGAACATTCCTGTGAAATTTGATTAGAATCCATCCAATACTTTATGAGCAGAAGATTTTTAAAGTAAAAGTTTACGGACGGATCCACAGACACACGCACCGACGCACAGACGATGGACCCCAGCCCCCCCCCCCCCCCCCCCCCCCCATGACAATAGCCCACTGGCCAGTGGAGCTAAAAACCAAAAATGTTATCAGAGTAGTTGCATCATATCTTGTACATGCATTTGAAAATCGAAAAACTTACTTATTAGCATTAGCAGAGGATACATTATTGATTTCTTTTTATATAATTCCAAAAATTAATCAAGTTCAAAGGATTGGGACAACATAGTTCTAAAACTCTGAACTACAGTGTAAGTTCTAAAACTCTGAACTACAGTTTAAATAAAACTGTGGTTACAAGTATTGGAACTAGAGGATGATTTACTGATAGTTCGAGAAAAAAAATCCAAGCAATTTCCATGCTAAATCAGAAGGACAGTTAGTATCCCAGTTTTTACGGACATGCAGCACAATCTTGTCATTATTAGTACTAAAATAGTATAAGATGTATCAATGACCCACTTCACAAATGATTGGTATTTGTAAATATTCATATGTTTTGCATGGGCATGTGGCCTAAAAGCAATTAAAATATTTGTCATTGTCAAACTTTGTTGGCTAGATAGTATTTGTCCTTAAGGACAACCACCTAATTAATTGGACAAACACTGTGACTCCTTGAGTGTTGCTTTTATGTGGCCTTTACATAGTGACCTATTCCTTTTACTGTCAATCCCTGTGTGAATTTGTCTGAGAATTCATGAAGACAATTATTAACCACCTCCACCCCCCACCCCTATTGTATTTGGGTCACAATAGTCAAGGCCCCAATTGGACTTTGTCCATAAACCATTTATGTTTCTGGGAAAAGCAAGGGTAAGGATGTAAGTTGGCTTTACTATCGATCTAGTTGTAACCAATTTTTACAAGGCCAGAAGACCTACATTAATTGTGTGGTTCCTATCAGTATGATAGTCTAATGATCAATTAAAATGAATTTGACACATTTTTGGTTGATTGAACATAAAATATGGCCATAAGGTGCCTAAAAATGTGTAAGATTTGACCTCTGGACCTAGTATTTTAGTCCACTTGACACAATTTCAAACTTGTCCAAGATTAAATTGGGACAAATCCTAAACCTAGTATGAAACAGTTAAAACTGCCTTTAAATATATTGGTAATTACATATTTCTTGTAATGAGCCATTAAAATGATCCCATCTAAGATTGATAAATATTAATTCTTAGACTAAAGTATTACCCCTATAAAGTCTCAAAGGTTTTTCCGAGATTTGACCTTGTGACCTTGTCCTTGACTCCATGTGACCTAATATCTACTTAAGTTGTGATTCACTAAGACAGTCAATCTGACCAATTCTCAGGTTTATTTAGCCAAAAATATTAACTTTTGTTTGTCTACAAGGTTTTCAAGCTGACTGGGCTAAAAATATAGCCTCTTCAGTGTCTATAAGATATTTCTAAGATTTGATCCCTGCGACCTAGTTTTTGTCCCCAGTTGACTAATTTTCAAACTTGAACTTTTGTAAGTATCTACATAGTTATGGCCTAAATCCTTTAACTTAAGATATTTTGACAGCAACAGTAAAGAAAACAGGAAATAATAAAAACAACAATATTTTAACATAAAAATAACAATTTTATTTGTTTTACTTTTCTTCTTTTGGTATCAATAACTAAAAAATTTTATTACCTTTCATTTTTCAACTTTCCACAATATCAATAATAATACATAATTAAATAAGCCTGTGTGTCAGATTTCCAATAATTTCAAATAACCCCAAACCAAAGACTCTGACCAGCCTATACATTTGCACAGTCTGACCAGAGTCTTCACTATGCATTTTGTAGATATATGAGGTCTCAAAGTATCTGTAGACAATTAGGTAACTTTATATTCACAGTATGTGGCTGTCTATGGTACTCAATGTTTTACCCTCACACCCATTTCAAATTGTTGGAAATGTCACACACTGGCTCAAATATTCTTTTAAGCAAAAGGACCATCTGGAAACTGTCGATAATAGATATAAACAAGATGTGTTTGTTAAACACTAATGCCCTCAAACGGCATTTTTTTTAAGATTTAACCTTGTCACATGACCTTGACCTTGTTACATTAGCTTAACCTTGGTAACTGTAGATGCGCATTATTGAGATCTATCATCATGCCAAATATAGTCATTGTATCTTGAAAAGCCTTGAAGTAATTGACATCATTAAGTTTTTGGGTTAGATTTTGCAGACAGACAGACAGACAATGGTCAATGATATGCCCTCAATCTTTTGATGCTGGGTCATAAAAAGATCCTTGACAGCCTTTGCAGCATGCCTAGCCAAACCAGCCCAGTGTTCAGGATCACAAAAATGGTGCAAACAGTTTTCCAATTACCGCACTTTGCATCTAGGTGCATGTGCAAAGTGGGATATAATTGGAAAACTGTTTTCACCGGTTTGTGATCCTGAACGCTGGACAGGGCTAGTGGTTTCATTTTCCAAACAGTACAGGAAAGAGGGGGTAATATCAGTTAAAATCTTTATTTCTTGAAGAAACCCTAGGTTTGGGGTACACATTTGAATTGCCTTGATAAGAGTAATCAAATAAGTATCTTCCACATAGGGTTTTGAGCAAGTATTATAACAATATTCTAATCTAAAATCAAAGATACCCTCTCAGCCTCTCTCTGTACATGTTGTATCTTCCCAGATGCTTCCTTTTATCTATGAGAAACTTGTTCATGTCAAACACTCATTTAACACATGTAGATCTTAAGCCCATGTTGAATATTGTGACGTCATAAATTTAACTAGCAATATAGGTATAAACCAAAGGTACAGTGCAATTGCATACCTCAATTTTTCCTTTGTATACTATCATATGTTTGTAACTACTTTAAAAGTATTTCTATGAATTATTTCCAAATGTCAGTTTGTGTAAGTACTAAAGGCTTTCTTTTATGCAATAATGGCGTTTATTCACATTTTCTAGGATAAACACTTGAAGAGACCCTCAAAATGCTAAACACTATTGTGCTTTGCACTTGGGCGTTAAAACTTTTTTTTTGGTCTCTTCAAACGTTAATTAACCCAATAAATAATCTCCTGATTTGACCTTTTTCTTTATAAATATAAAGAAAAACTAAATGTTGTCAGAAAACAGAAATTGAATATTACAAGAAATCTTTCTTTTTCACACAATGTTTTCTGGTCGTTTGTTTTTCTGTTTCAGGATACAGTCAATCTTGCTAGAGAGACCACTTCTATTAAGAAACCAATTTTATCTTGTGACTGTTTTCAAGATACCCTTCTTAAAATTAAAATAATCTTACACAGGAGATATAATTGCTTGAAAAAATATAGTGAACTTACCCTTAATTGTTAAAACACAAACAAATGGTCTCATTGAGAGGATTTACAACATAGGATTTTAGAGATATTCAGAATAATAGTCATATTCAATCAAAATCATGTTTCTTATTTCTATTTTCTTACTAAGTGACCATTCTCTTACACGACTGCTTTCGGGTGGTCCTGTCAGTGGACTTAATACAAGTTTAACTATACATAAAACATTGGAATTTTATCTACGTATTCTTTCAATTTTGTTTAGTTTAATTTTTTGTACAATTATTTACTGTAGATATTCAAAATACATGTAATAAGGTATTTACATTTTTACAAATGTTTTCTAAGATAACATCATTTGTTCTTATGCTATGTCTTTAATCTTTATACCAAACAACCTATACATGTTAACCCTTGTCATGCTGAAGAAATTTTAGCTAAATATTTTCATCAAAATCAAAGGGCAAAAAGCACTGAAAGTAACAACTGTAGGTCAATCTTTATTTGAAAAAAACTAAATCTATTGACAATACTGATGTAAAAGTGAGAAACAGGTGGTGTAGACTAACATCAGACTGCACATAATTATGTGCAGGCTTATGTTTGTCTATAGCTCCTGCCAAAGCAGGAACATTCCAGGTTCAGCATGACAAGGTTTAATATAATTACATGTACCTCTTTACAAAACCCCTATAGTTTCTGCTACTTGAGTATTTGCAATTAGATGATATATTTGTATTCATATTGTTGTCTTTAAGAATAATTTCTAAAAGCAAGGTTCATTCAGACACATATCAGTTACACATGACAACCATTTATAACAAGAGCTGTCGGAGCACAGCAAAGCTTGACCATTCCTAGTGCTGGATAATAAGAGCAATCAATGTAAACATTGAAAAATTCCATTAAATTCAATATCAGAGTAATAAGTCTTTTTCTAGAGCATAATATTATAGTCAAGAATGCATGCAAAAAGTTTCCAAGCAATAGCTCCAGTAGAAACCGAGATATTACAGATATAAATCAGTTGCATGTAAAATCTTGACCAAGAATTTTTAAGTCCGAACAGGTTTAAAAATCCACTAAATTCAATATCAAACTTATAAATCTTTGTCTAGAGGCTGATGTTATGGTCACAGAAGCATGTGCAAAATTTCAAAGTGATAGCTTCAGTAGAAACAGAGATGTAACAGATAAACAGCAGTTGCACATAAAAAATTAACCAAGAATTTCTAAGACAGAATGGGGTTGAAATTCCTATTAATTTATTGTCAGAGTAATGAAGCCTTGTCTAGTCTAGAGACTCATATTATGGTCAAAGGTATCTCAGATAAGCAGTTTCAAAATTTTTTCGTACTTTATAGCCAGCATGGGTTTAATTAGAATTTTTACATCTATGTTCACATAGAAGGCAACCACTAGATAATAATAAAGATGGGCTTGGCATAAAAGACATGAGCCTGTGCATGACATTTCCAACAATTTCATGTGCCCATGGTGAACAAACATTGAGCAACTTGGGGAATCACATAATACATTAATATTAATCTTGGCTCGTGAACAGTGACACTAGGTCTTTACCCATCTATTGATCTCATAGTGAAGACTGATCAGACTGTGAGGCTGCACAGGCTGATCCGAATCTTAACGTTGCACAAATGTTCAATTGTTGAAAATGTCACACATTGGCTCAAACGCCTTCTGCCTACTCCCCAGGTAAAGAGACAACAGGAGGAGGCTCCCTCATCATAGAAAATTGTAAGACTTTGAATCTTGGTGAGTGATCAAAATAATGTATCAACGGTAAAGCTGTTATGATCATTCATCAACAATACTCTTTTTTCCAAAAGAGGATTCATTTTGTATTACCCACTAGGGTAATGTGTGTAATTGTTGTTACACCTTCAATTAAACATTATGTTATATTTCCTATATCACTCCTTGGTAATCAAAATATCCTAACTACAGCTTGATTAAAACTGTACACACAACATTTTGAAAGCCAACTAAGGATATACTCCAATCTCCTTCCTAACACCTTTGTTCAACCTCGGAGGGAAAAAGCCAGCAGTAATGAATATCATACTTTATCTGACAAATCAATCACTTTGATCTTTCTATATTAGACAAATACTAAAGGACTAAATTTAACAGATGAAGTAAAGCTTATCCATGTTTTCTTCAACTTCTATAAGTAATAATTTTTAATGAATTTGCACCTTAAGTAAAGTTACAAACTTTTTTTTGATGTCATATTTCAAAGATGAAATTGAAAGTTTCATATAAGGGAAAGATAATACCTTTTGCATAATGATAGTATTAAATTTGAGTTTCCATCATTCGGCTAGCCAAAATATTTACATTTCATTTAAGTCCAGGTATTGTCTTGATTAATATTTTGTCAGAAACGTATGAATTCAATTAATCAAACCACTCCATTTTGAAGCACTTCTTTTAAGGCATGACATTAAATAGTTTGTCACCATTGTATCCTTTAGTCGCCTGCACATTCTCTCTCTGTTATCTACCCTGGAACCCCGATGACCCATCTGGCCCTTTGGGTTCACGTAATATTTTCACTTTATCTGTACTATTGCTTTGTTTCAAGTCTTCTATACTCTTCACCAATCTGACTGGCCTAATGAAATACAAAAGAGAGTTTAGATTTTTTAAACTCTTGTTCACTATTTGGGTCCAAAAGGGGTCATCTGACCCACTAAATTTCAATTGGTGAAAGATATGTAATCTAAAAGATCATAAAAATCAATATCTAAATGTTACTCAAGCCAATGAAAAGAGTTTTCTCAATATTTGCAAATATTTCCTGATTAATTCGTGAGAGAATGACAATTTTTACCATGATTGCCAGGGGCCTTTTCCCAAAGGACTTCGACAAAGCACTGTCTTTAAATCTAATCTTGACTTAGCCACTTGACCTTGACCTTGGTATACACATCAGTAAGATCTATCATGCAAAGAAAGAGCTTCTTAATTGAATAGGTTTGAAAGAAATTGGAAATGCTATTTTTGCCACATTTAGAAATAAAGATTTAAATAGCACCAGACAAAATGACAGGCTGATAAACAATCAGTGATAGATATAGCTTCCAACTTAAAATATTCTCTTCATGACTTAGACATTGTACACTTACTTGATCTCTGTAGGTGCTGCGGAGTTATTTTTGTTTTCCTCTGTTGAGTAATTTTCTCCAAGAATTCTCAGTCTAGCCTCTTTGTACTCAGCCTCTCTTTGTTCTAGACTCTTTTGAGGTGTTTGTATTCTGAAACAATTTTTATTCAATTGATTCAATGAGTTTTCGTGCATTCTGATTACTAAGAAAATTGTCTTTATTTCTCAATGAAAACAATTTTAAGTTGGCACCCATTTTGTAAGCAGATTTTGCTTTCACAAAAAAGAAGTACGTCTTCAGTGTCATTAGGTTTTCAGTTTCATACCTCAATGAAACCAAAAAATAATCTCTTCATCTCAACATAATTAAATTCTAGTAGTTTCCATAAGATTTTGTGCATTCTGATTGGCTGAAAAATTGTTTATATTTCTTGATAAAATTAATTTTGATTACACATTTTGAAAGCTTCTGCAAAAACTAGTCCCATAAGCTTCATTGTTGACAAATCTACAGCTTTTGCTTCATGGTATAAAATTATAAGATATTAAGAGATACTTTGTTGATTTCATCACTACTGCACAAGGGTCCCATTAAAATTACATTAAAAGACCATTAATGGCCCATGAAAACAAGGAAAACCATGAAAATGAGCCATTAGTCCTTGTAAAAAATAATAATGGGTAACACTTTTAGCCATTAAAATGCTAACTAATGGCCATTAATTCATGATTTGACCATTAAAAAACCATGAAATGCAGATTAATATAATGGGCAGGCATAAAAGTATTGGCATTAAAAAAGTAATAGGCCATTACTTCTTGTTTAAGCTTTATTCATGCCCATCAACTACTATGAATATTTTTTTCATGCCCATCAATCACCCATGAATGATGGCCATTAAACAAAAAAAGGCCAAATAATGGCCATAATAAAGATTGCTAAAAGTCACTGGCATTAAAATAAATTATGACAATTAATCATGGCCATTAATATATCATTGAATCTGAATCAGACCATTCATGGGCATTAACTTTGATTGTAATAAGATCAAAGAAATACTGAAATTTTTTAAAGTTCTTTTATTTTGATTCATGCCCATTAACTACCATGAACATTTATTCATGCCCAATATTATCCACTGAAGATGGCCATTAAATACCAAACAGTAACGAATAATGGCCATTATAAAAATTCCTAAAAACCATTTGCTCTTTTAATTTTGAATCATGCCCATTAACTACCATGAACATTTATTCATGCCCATCAATCAACCATTGAAGATGACAATTAAATACAAAACAGTAACAAATAATGGCTATTATAAAAAAAAACTCATTGGCATGACAAAAATCTTGACTATTACTTATGGCCATAAATATATCATACAATTATGAAGCAGATAATCCATGATCATTAACTTTATTTAATGGGGATGAAAGGAATACAGAAAAGTTTTAACTTTTTTTTCTTTTTATTCATGCCCAGCTACTATCATGAACATTTATTAAAGGTTATCACCCATATAAATGACGATAATTAAATACCAAATATGATAAATAATGGCCATAATAAAAAAAAATCAAGTCATTAATTGGCATTGAAAAAAGAATTCTGACAATTAATTCTGGCCATTCATATGCTGTTGAATTCTAAATCAGTTTATTCATGGCCCTTTACAATATTTGAAATGGGTATTAATTAATGAGAAATTAAATACAGAATTAAAGCTTTAACTACTTTCATTTTGATTCATGCCCATGACACAAACCATGAATAAGTCGTTATACAAAGTCATGGCCAAGAGTACCAGTCTAAAAGTGACCGTGAATCCAGTCTATGGAAATCCAACATGGCTGCTGTTTTCAAACAAAATTTCTAGTTTAAATGTTTTTTGGCTTATTCTCTTGTACATTGGGAAGAATAGCAAGCAGAAGGTATATAAAAAGCTGAAATTTGATTTTTTTAAATAGAATCTTGTACTGTTGGACTTAAAACAATTGATTAACAAAATATAAGACAAATTTTAATTGAAGCCTTCCAATTTGCAAAATTTGAAGAAAAAAAGATTTTATTTTTTTTAAGATTTTAGCAATAAATCATTTGTGCAAATATTCTCAAACCCCAATTAAACATTATTGCATCAATTTTAAAGAAGAATTGTATGAATAAGATCTGTCAAGTTGTTTAATGTTTGTAGATTTGTACTTATGAATTTTCAACCCTAGGAAACTAAAGATTACCAACATTGAAGGGGAAACAATAATGGGCATGATTTGTATTGATGGCCATTAAAATAATAGGCATTAAAATTTTCCATGGCCATCATTTTTGGTCCATGACTGGTATTTTCTCCCCATTGTTTGGCCATTAGAAAATTAATGCCCATTTACAACATTTAATGGGTAAACTTAAATGGTCATAATTTGTCTATTAAAAAAAGTTAAGTACTTTTTCATTGCCATTACTTGGCAGATATTTTGACCATTAATTTGTCATTTCATTTTTAATGCCCATTTCATTTATTTCAGGGTTTATGGATAATGGGCATGGTATAGCAGTGAAAATAAAATTCTTGCCCATTAATTTAAATTCATGCCCAGCACAATGTTGCTTTTAATGGCCACTGCCCATTAAAATATGCCATGAAAAATATTAATGGGTCATGAATTTAGCAATTACACAAATTCATGGCTACCATTAATATTAATTATGGCTACCATTAAAAAATCAATGCCCATCAATAATTCATTTTTGTAATGGTCATTATTTCCCCAGTAATTACTCCTGAAAATCTAATGGTGTCCTTTCTCCATTTATGGCCATGAATGACTTCTTTAATGGCCATAACTCTCCCATTAAAATAATTTAATGTTAAATTCATGGTATCTTGATGGTTTATTAATGCCCAGCACAATGTCGCTTTTAATAGGTGAGGTTAATGGCTCAAGCCATGAATTTTTCATGGCTGATTCATGGTTGATCTTGCAGTAGTGCATGGAGGTATGAAACTAAAAACCTCGACACACTTGTCATCTTAAACAGATAAAAACTTTGCGTGCAGCCTTTTTTTATGTGCATAAAATACTGTGATTAAGTTTTTGGTTTCATATCTCAATAAAAACAACAAATAATCTCTTCATCCCATAAAAAAGAAAATAAACAAATTCTAAACCCATTGACATTTTGCAAATTGTGACCCAGATGTTTTAACCCTCATTGATACAAAACAGATTTTTTTCTATATAAATGGGTAGCATTGTGAATTTAAGATTCCTACTTAGAGGATATTAAATAAATGGTCATGGAATACCGAATTTATTAAGGTATTCCTAGTATGAAGATCGGAATTAAATCGATTAATGTCGCCTTTTTCTGTCTATCAAAGCATGTCCTTTTGAATGTAAGATGACTAAGTTAGATGACGTCATAATCATTGACCGTCCAGCCAAAAAGGACAGTCAGTTACATAAACTCAACGGAAATTTGATTAAATGAATCAAATTATAAATTTTGGTGCTTTGATTTGATTGATTAAAGTTTTTGTCTTAATATCAAATGATAATCTTTATAAAACTAGAAAGCCATGAATGGCTTGTGTCTCTCCACAGGCTTGAATTTCTTGTAGAAGCTAATCAAAGCTTTGACTAGATTTTTAGATATTTTGCGTTCTACTGATGTTGAACTGATTTTCAAAGCTTTCACTATTATAACATATAGAGAAATGACCTCCGTCCATAAAATACATATTTTTCATCCGATCACAATAATTGTTGGTAGACTGATAAAGGGTCACCCAAGGATCATTCATGTAAAATTTGGTTGATATCTATCAGTTAGATTCTGAGAAAATGATTATCAAAGTTTCCACTATATAACATATAGTGAAATGACCTCCACCCATAAAATTCATATTTTTCATCAGATCATAATAATTTTTTGTAGACTGATAAAGGGTCACCAAAGGATCATTTATGTAAATTTTAATTGGTATCCATCAATTAGAACCTGAGAAAAGTCACTTTTTACCATATTTGGAAATTAGCCACGCCCATAAAATCCATGTTTTTCATTGGATCAAAATTTCTTGAACAACTTTGAAAGAGGGTCACCCAAGGATCATTCCTGTGAAGTTTGGTTGAAATCCATCCTGTAGTTTCTGAGGAGAAGATTTTTAAAGAAAAAGTTTACGACCTGACGCACAGACGCACGGACGGACGGACGCAGGACGGACACAACGCCATGACAATAGCCCCAGTGGCTTTCAGCCAGTGGAGCTAAAAATACTTCAACCCATCAAAATAATTTTTCAGGAAATTGTCTTTCTTTAAGCGTACTGACCAAAGGACTGCCGGAAGCCACACCCCCGGAAGCGATTTACCAGAAAAACTGAATAACATAAATTTAAACGCCTATACCCGAAACACATCCTTGCTGCTTTTACTTATGGCATTTATGCGAAACTATCAATTCATACATGTAAACCATTAAAAAGGCAACCCATACATTCAAAGAAGATACCTATATGAATTTTTGTTCAGATAATTAGATCTTTTCAGTTAGAATTTGTAACCAGTCAAACGTTTATACCAACAGAAACATATTATATTATACAAACTATGATTAAACAAAAAAAATTTCAGCGTGAAATAAATATCTGGAATGCTAAAAAGGGCCGAATGTGTCTATATGTCTATTTGTAAAATATTCAATTTACTAAATGAGTATCATAATCATTTCAACGATCGATTTCAGTCGTACGGAGATTTTTCAATCATGCTCAAGTATATGAGTGCAAAATCCATGCCGAAAGACAATTGCTTCCCTTATAACAGCAATAAACTTTTCCTTTAAAAAAAAATTTTGCTTTTTCTTTTCTGGAAAGTTTTTTCGTGGATTCTTGTGTTTATTTCAAAGGCAAGCAGACATCTTTTGTAGTTCAGAATCTTGTGATTACACGTAAAAATAAGTAAATGTAAGCAATATTTTAAGAACAATGGCCATTTTCCAGCATTTTGAAAGATGATCAAAGGCCTTAAGAAATTCAATTTACTTTGTGATTTTGGTAAAGACTCGAGTGTGATAAGACAGTTAAAAACACATTTATGGTCAAATAGAAGGTTTTTTATTTCAAGGGTGTATAACTCTTGGTCCAGTTTCTCTTTTATCCACGGTGAATTGTTTTCATATTTTTAGTTTGAATTCCCGAAGTACTGAATTAATTTTTGAAAAAGGCATCTGCTTTGTCCCATCAAGCTTTTTGAAAAAGAGGGCTTTCTTTGATAGTCTCTGCAGCAAGAATGTACTATAAAATGGCGCCGAAATTTGTTTCTAGCTTGGAAGTTTAGCTAACTATTATTTGATTATGATTATTTCTTCAAAACTATCTGATTGTAATAAACATCCTATCTACCAAATAAATTACATGCAATACCCGCATCGTTATACACAGTTAGTTGCACAAACAACATTTTAAGATAAACCCCTTTCTATGTTATGGCCGATTTCCCCACCCACTCAAGAAAACAGACTCTTTTCAATATTTTTTAAACGGGACGGTCAAAGTCATTTAAATTTCAGATATAATAGGGGAACATCATGTAGTATTTTGTTTTTAATATAAAATTCACATTCCTTTTACCCTTGCTTCAATCTAGGAATACCTCAAACAAGTCATCTTTAAACAGATAAAAATGAGGCTGCACACCAAGTTTTTATCTGTTTTAGATGACATGTTTAATAAATTTGGTATTTTATGACCACAAATTTGATATTCTATTTATAATTTGACCTGAACTTTTGCAACAAATCAAGGGAGTTCCAGAAATTTATGGATTTAAATTATACTGTGAAACATATAACGCAGTTTGCGTAATGACGTCAGCAAATGTTTAAGATGACATGTTCACAATGAAAATATAGCATAAATAAACATTCTTAGCTCTTTTGCATAGTAATTCCTCTAGTGAAATAACCCTTGTGTAATATAAAAAATATTCAACAGGTTTATTTCTCTAGCATGACGTAGGTCATATTATAAGTCATTATAGGTGTACCATCATCAGACAATTAATTTTTCAGTTTTGTAGAAGTTAAAAGCTGTTGCATATAAAAACTACAATTTTATGTCTTCATTTTTAAGAAAACATAAAGGAAAGTCAAAAAAATGCGATTTGTTTTCCAAAATATTTTCCTAAATTTTATCTTTAGAGGTGTTCAATGTGAAATCATTCACCCCTTGTTTTTATCTACACTTGCTTGAAACTTGTAATACATCCCTATTAAATGTAAGCAAAGTTTTTGCCATCTTAAATGGATTTGATTGAATGGAGTTTTAGACTGCTTTCAACATTTTTTGGTTATATCACAGAGGCTGGAGTACTAAACAATGGAATCCTGGTATTTCTCTCACCAGTACTACCATCACATCCTTTCCTAACCTCCAGCTGCTATCTCACATAGGTCTAAGATTATCAACCGATTGAGACAAATAGTTGGAAAGGATGAGTGACGCTGTCGGGGATTGAACCTGGGACCTCTAGATTGACAGTCTGAAGCGCTACCAACGGAAGGCTAGTAACCAAACTTACTTTGTTGATTTATTGTCTCCCTTGCCTGTATTTGTCTCCCTTTTCAATATTCTAACTTGAGGTGTGTACTGTGTTCTAGAGCCTTCTTCTTGTAGTATTGTTACTGGTTTACTGCTGTTGAAAATTCAAAAATAATCATTTAACCCTTGTCATGCTGAACCATGAACATTCCTGCTTTGTCAGGAGGTATAGACAAAGATCAGCCTGCACATATGTGCAGTCTGATCTTAGTTCATACCCCTTGAAATTCGTTTTTAAACCAGAAAAGTGTAAATAATGCATTACCGAAATTAATACTTGCTCACATTTGGTAACTTCCAGTGCATTTAGCCTTTTGATTTAACATTTATTTTGCAAAGATTTTTATTCAGCATGACAAAGGGTTAAAATTAGGGACATATCATGAAAGACAAAATTCTATTAAATGAATGTTATCAATCGGAATAAAAACTGCATTGATTGCTTCCTTTCATGTTCTTGTATCAATTACTTCTTTTCCCGGCTTTTTTTCAATCATATCTCAAGTTTTGATTTGCCTCATGTACAATTTTACTAATGAATCATCAGCATATATGCAGAAAAATGCTAATCAATAATGACCTTAACCCTTTGCTGTTAAATACCTGCTTTTTACGTACCTGTCATTTTATGATTGAGAAAACATTGTGAAAAAAGAAGAAATTGCTTCTGACAAGCAATTTCTTCTTTTCCACACTATTTTCTATCCTATGGTTATTTTTCAAATTAAATGCACTTTGAATTTTCGTCTGCAATACCATTGAATTTGGACAGGTCTGAAATTTTGGAAAACAGAAAAGGGTTAAGTTGGAGGAACTTTAATAATTAAAGTGATTTCATTTTTGAAATGGGGTATAATGGCATTTTTACAATCTTTCATATCATGATAAATTTCAATGAATCATGTGTTTTCTGGGTGAACCAAGTACAAAGCTGAAAATATAAAATGTTCGAGGAACACGCCTAAATGACCAGTGGCCCAGCCTGGATTCAAACTTGCAACCTTTGATTTCTCCCAGGTCAAAAGTCTCCCGCCCCAACAACTGAGCCCCTGATTAAAGAGATCCAGTCCCTCAAAACCTACAACACAATTTTGGTGTGTCATCAGAAACCTGGAACCATTACAGGGGTGTGGAAAAACGAAACTTTTTAAACTTGAACCAGTAAAGTGTTCACATGACTTTTTACATTAAGGCCCTTTTTTACATGACACAGCTGAATTTCACCTAACCACAACTTTATGCACAGCGTCAGGTCAATAGGAATATTTTGTGAAAGTTTCATCCAAATCGGTCCATAAATGAAGGAGTTACATTCGCAAGATTTTAACATACAGACAGACAGACGTTCTGATATCGGAACTGACAAACAGATAAGATGATACCAATTTACATCTACTTTCTGCAGCTTTTTTAGTTTGCAATTTTGTTCTTAAATTAAGAAACTCTTGTACTTTAATAAGTTCCCTTGATTATGCAATCAAGCAAGGCTAGGAATGGGAATTTCAAAGCCCCGTATTCTTTTGAAACTAGAAAAAACTCTGTCAGGATACACATGAAAAGAAAACATGCATATCGCCAGATAATTTATTATTTAAGCATGTGCCTGACATTTTCAACAGTTTCAAATGTGCCCCAAGCAAAGACTCTGGCCAGTCTGTGCATGAGCACAGTCTGACCAGAGTCTTTATATCACGTTTGGTACTTAGATAAGGTCTTAAAGAGACATTCAAGCAATCTTCTAATTACACTTTTTGGCTATCTATGCTGCTCTTTGTTTGATCTTAACGCATACATCAAATCGTTGGAAATGTCACGCACAGGCTCATTTCTAATTCAAACTACCTCAGCAACTTCCAAATAATTGTTGGAGTAAATGACTATAATTACATACTTGTTTTCAGTAATAAAATCTCGTTATGGCCGGAGATTTCAATAAAAGTTCCACAAGAGTACAGTAGTATATAAGTAAACAGGCGACAATGTTAGATTCAAACCCTATCTACTATTATTAGAGTCGTCAAGTAATTGTTTTATTACCTCTCCGTCTTTTGTTCTATTTTGATGCTTTCTAGCTTTTTGTCCAACACCTAGAATTGAAAAATAGAGTTTCATTAATCTAATAATTATATACAACTAAATTTTTCTTTAAAGTCCCTCGAAAAAAAATGGTGAAAACCTTGAGAAAAAGAGGAAGCTACAATGTAATTCTATTCAATGTAATTTCGACAGTTACAAAGTTACAAAATTGTTTTCTTCCTAAAGAGGGATTATCTTTTCATACATTCCTGATAAGATTGATTGAATGTAGTTTAACGCCGCTTTCAACATTTTTTCAGTTATATCGTGGAGGCTGGAGCACCTAACAATAGTTTCTTGGTATTTCTCTCACCAGTACAACCATTACATCCTTTCCTAGCCTCCAGCTGCTATATCACATCAGGGCTTGTGTTAGAGTTTGATATTGGGGAGTCATTGACTCCTCACCTAAGAAATTCTGGGTGTCAAATCTGAATTTAAAGGGGTCAAAACAATAGAAAAAGAAAATTTTAGTAGAATTTTGCATATTTAAGAGTCACTTTATCTGTTTTTTTTTATGTAATTTTATGAAACAAGTAATTATTATGTAGAACTTTAGAAGGTAATTTGTAAAAAATCTTAGGTAAAAAACATGTTTTTACCCTTACTAATTCCTCTCAAGGGGGTCAAAATGAACCCATTGGGAGAAATTTCTAGGGGTCAAATAGGATATTTTCAGATTTCTGGGGGTCAAAACCCTGGTTTAGGGGTCAAACACAAGCCCTGCACATAGGTCTACAATTATCAACCCATTGCTGAGACATTCCTGATAAGATTTGTTGATGCATGTACATAACATCAAACGCACACTTTTTTGCACATTCTGGCAACATCAAAATGACGTTCTCATGTATTTGTTTTGTATGACTAGAAAGATAATAAATATTTTCTTGAAGATATACAAAGGCAGGGATAATTATGGCTCAGATCATCATGAGCAAAAATATTTCATTTAGCAAAATCTAATGAGAAATTAAGAATTTTTCAAAATTTGCAAGATATTTAACCATAACCTTCTATAAATTACATTTTGCTTTGAATTTTTTTCTCTCATTAAGCCAGTTTCAATGACATTTCTGGCAAAAAAATGAGAGAATTTCTAAAAATCTCACCCAAAAATGGGTACTGCAAAAGAGACATTGTTCCAATTTTAAAATTCAAAAATATATATTATATAGCCCTTTGCTTGCAAGTGTTTCATTAAAATAATAATTTCAATTGATGATTCATTCATATGATTATTATAACTAAATAATTACTAAAAAAATTTCTGTGTACATTTAAGTGTGAAACTAGAAATACGCTATTTCATGTGATATACATTTTCCCTTGAAATTTATGTTGTAATAAGAGAACATAGAGCTTTCTCTACCTTTCTAGTGAATAAGGGACAAGGACATGTGTGTTTCATTTATTGATATTCTGATAAATAACAGACAAGGACATGTGTGTTTCAGTTATTGATATAGAGGATAATCGTTTGTGTCAGTGTAAGATCGATTTATACTTCATTGAGTGAACAACAAAAGCTATATTTTCACGAATGGCAAAGCCACAATTGAAAATATAGCTTTTGCTGCTCATGAAATGAAATATTAATCGATCTTACATGAAAAAAAAACCAATGATTCTATTTCTTTAATGCAAAAGTGAAACAAAATTTGAAATTTCTAGGACATATTTTCGTAAAGCGCGTCATTTTGCACGTGATTGCTATGCAACGTTCATTGTGACGTCACGTATTTCACCCCACATAGATGACGTCAGATAGGATGAAATGCACAAAAGCAGGATATAAGTTTTTGATAATTTCACTGCTTTTGCGATGAGATTATCAAGTGATAATCTACCGTTATTTCTCGATAACCCACCGAAAAGCATTAAAGAAATTCTGATAAATAACAGACAAGGACATGTGTGTTTCAATGGGTGGATAATCATTCACCTAAGTGGGAAAGCAGCTCAGAATCTGCTAGGAAAGATCGTATTGGTAGAATTTGTTAGATAAATACCAGTTTCAGTGGCATATGAGTAAAATGGTTAAAGCAGCAGCAAATCCAATTTATAGAAACAAAGACTATAAGAACAGAGGGACAACTTGAATTTTAATGATTTAATCAGACTTCTTTCCATACAGCATTATGTTGGGCTGCAGATGCTTTCTTATTTAGTCCCTTTTTCAGAATAAAAGTACTTTTCCCATCCATAGGTTAAACCTATTACAGTGCTCTCAATGAGGGCCAAAATCAGTAATTTTTGTAATTCAAGGTTGGAATATCCGGATTTTTTTTCAAATCACAAGGAAATTTAAAGCTCCTGCACACCTTTCTCAATGCTTTTTTGTAATACAAATTAGGTTTTTGAATTGGGGTTTTAGGTCGCTTTCAACAATCTCTCAGTTATACCGCGACGACTGGAGCACCTAACGATGGATTCCTGGTATTTCTCACACCAGTACTACCACCACATCCCTTTCCTAGCCTCCAGTTGCTATTCCACATAGGTTTACGATTATCTACCCATTGGTGGAAGACAAATGTCGGAAAGGATAAGTGCCGCGGCCGGGGATCGAACCCGTGCGAATATAGACTCCTGGATTAGAAGTCCGGCGCGCTACCAACTGCGCTATTGCCGCGGCTACAAATTAGGTTAAAATATATTTTCTATCCAAAAATCAGGCACATCACACACATTTTCTGTTTTGGACATGTACATGATGGTAAATTATTGCATTTTTACATGTGTACGATAAGAAACCCTTTAAGTGGGAAATAGGTAATTTTTTTAAAAGTCCGCAATCAAATAATAGGACGTTTTTTACATCCTGATCTGATTTTCCAGATGTTATTTCAGAATTGTTTCCACTTCCATTTTTGTTGCTAACCTGTCAAGACTACATAATCTAATTATATAGTATACTAGTTTGTCATAGTGATGTTCAGGCATGCAACTTCTGTTTTGGCTAGATATAAATGTATGTGAGGGTAAGTTATTGCATTTTTACATGTGTGCGATAAGAAACCCTTTAAGTACAGGGCTTTTTTTCCAAAAATTGGGAAGAGGCCCTAGCCTTTCATTTTGGAAAATTTCACGCGAACTTTGGTGGAATTGGGAAAGTTTTAAGATATACTAATCTTTAAGAAACAACACCTAAGCCCTTATAATATGGTCAAAACAAAGATTTTTTGATAATTATTTCATTTAAAAAGCTTATTACATTTTCTACAATTATATGAAGACAGAGGTTCAACTTGATTTGTGGCTGAATAATTGGTTGAAATAGGATGTGGCTGTTCTACTGATTGAGATAGAAAAGACATAATGTCAACTCTGTTTTGCTCTGATGGTGGATTAAGTTCATTACAGTGACTATGTTGTTAATCAACACCCAAAGGGCTTCTAGACCTGAGCTGGTCAAAATTATCAATTGTAAATGGTTTCATAGCTGTAGCAGACACTTCAAATTCGCAAGTTTACCCTTTCACCTTGCAAACATTTTTTTTCACCCAGACCATAAGTAAACTTTCCATTGCCTTATCAAAAGTATTTCTTATGAATGATTTACTGTAAAATATACCTTTTTAAGACACCGTAGACTTACAAATTCAGCTTAATCAGCTAGATTCTGAGTTACATTGTTTATGCATATTTGTTTGTTGAGAATTGTGTCCGTAAAAAAATGATAGGAATATGTTCCTTGTTAATGAACTGATGCCCCTATAGTGCTCTGTACAATACCCAAACTCCAATTTCATCTAGAAATGAAAGATTTAAAACCCAATGTCTGCATAGTTTAATACTACAAACTCAAGATTTATTTCTTATTAATCACTAAACAGTAGTAGAGTTCAATTTATTTACAATTTATTAATTAGGAAATAATCAATTCAGCTTCCCACAGTTCTTATTAATCAAGTAAGGAAAACAAAGCCTGGTTACTTGCCATTTACTGTGAAAGGTTTCGTAATAGGAATCAATCGGATACCAGCCAATGTTAAGGGTGAACTTTCGCATTTCATAAAATGAAACCCCTGACCTTTTCATACAATTTTTGCTTTCACTTTGTGAATCTCCTTCAACAAGCGTCAAGTAAATTGATTTCGAAATTGGGAATTTTGTGCTGATCTAGGGGAAATTTTCTAGCCACAATTGGGAAAAAAAGAGGCTTTTTGCGATTGGGAAGTCACCGAAGATCGGCCTCAAGTAAAGAAGGGAAAAAAGCCCTGAAGTAGGTATTTTTTAAAACTTCCGCAATCAAATGATTGGACGTTTTTAACGTCCTGGTTTGATTTTATGGAATTTCTGGATGTATAATAAGTCAACATCTGCTTATTTAGAGCACTGCATATTATATTTCCAAAATTTCCCAAAATTACAATGGAACACTGATCACACACCCTCTTCCAAACGGCTTACAGTCAACTCGTACCCACGGCAACTCGTACCAAAGTCAACTTGTACCCATTTTGGTCAACTCGTACCCAAATTTTGGTCAACTCGTACCCTTTCCAAAAATTATGGAGTCAACTCGTACCCATTTTTTTTATTGAAAAAAAGTCATGAATAGCCACTCCTTCAAAGAAAAATATTAAAATTATAATATATCTATAATATATATGTTCAGATATTTGGATAAGTTTTTGTTGTGAACGGGAAAATGTTATAAATAGTAAGGTGATAAAAGAGTGTTACAGGGACGAAGATTTAACTATAATTGTTGATGTTAATGATTCAGTTATCATGTTTAAACTGTTTGTGTAATTGAGTTTATTTGGTGAATATATTATCTTAATCGGTTCGGAAAAAAAATAATCTAATTGTCCGATAATTTTGATAGTTAACACCTCAGAAGAACAAACAGTTATTTGTTAGAAGCAGGTAAGTAATAATGGGTTGTATGTAATTGCTCATCTAGATTAAAACTCTCTGTTATTGTATATATATATTCTTCACAAAAAGTTCTTTGACATTAAATACATGTTATATTTCAATTAAGACAAAAATATCTTTATACAATTAAAGTAAGTCAAAGAAAGTGGAACCCAAGTTTTCTATCCACTGAAATAAAATCAGATTAACCATTTCCTAATTATGCGTCACGTATCGTCGGTGTATTTTCATAACGTCGTAACGACAGTTGAAAGATACGGTGGTTTAAATATTTTAAAATTACACATTTTTTTTCATTATACAATATATTGTTTGTATAACTATTTGATCATTACATCCCAACTACAGCTTAGTCAAGCCCATATTCTAAATCGCCCATCCCCTAAAACACCGCCCAAAATCGGCCATTTTAATGACCGATATTCGGTAATTACAAGCCCCCCTGAGTATATATGACTCCTCGTGATTTACATACTGGGCACTGAGAACGGGTTAACAAAAATACGGTGCACCATAGCCACCATAATTTTTTTAGTTAGGTATAATATCCCCCTAGGGTAGGCAAGTTCTTGACTCTTCTTCTTTATACCGACAAAGGGTGTGTTCGCACTAAAATAATATATAGATTTATAATTAACTAGTTCTTTTTAGTAATTGATATAAATTCCCCTACTCCACCCTTGTCTTTTCTTTTCGGACAAGGAGGGAAAAAGGGGATATAGTCCGCATTCTTAATTTTAACTCCTTTACCAGTCAAATGACTTTAATATTTGCTTCGGAAATCATTGGAAAAACGGCTTGTCTCAAACAAAAGCTGCGGATGCTGATTTCCGTTGCCCGAGCAACCGTTTCACCAATTCCCATAAGCTTTCTGAATAGCATCCTCTGAACAAATAATAATAATAATAATAATTGAATTAAAAAAAAAATGAAAGTGTTAGCTGGCGATCTGATTCTCGTGACTGTAGTTACAGCATTCGATCAATTTCTAACACTGCTTCAATGACTAAAATAGACTCGTTAACAATCTATCCCTCGAAACATGAACATATCTTAAGTTTTGGATAACCGGATGTGTTAAATTTCCTATTACATGTGTTCTTATTTATTTGTCCTTATTGTACATATATGTACTTGGATGTAAATAAAAGATTTGTTCTGTTCTGTTTTGTTCTAGGAAAAGTTGACTATTCTTAAAATCGCCCATCCCCTGATTTGAGAAAAAATGCCCAGACTATATTGGTGTAAACTTCCCATTTTTTCCACCAAATACTTAATAGTATAAAATTCTTGCAAAATCTTCAACTAATACCAAAAATCCTGATGATACATGATTTGGATGAACTAGGATTGATTTACGAGATTTATTGAAGATCGGGAAAAGCCGCTTTTTATCCATTTTATGTTAGCGATGGTCGTGACTGCATACATGTAATTTACCTAGATTTAAATAACTTTGCTTCTATGTTTTATCTTAAACACTGATTATCAAAAATATTTTCAAATCGGATGTCAAAGAGAGATCGCATACATAATATTAGGTCAGTTGTAGCTACGAAGTTTAAAGCTACCACTGACTGAAAATTAAATACCTGTATTTTATGTGCGAAACGTGGTTACTATCTTTTTATCCAAAATTACGAAACTCCTAAGAAAAAAATGAATAGACAAGAATTACCAATGTTCATTGAATTTTGGACGATTATTACTCTTGTAAATATTTTAGCTTTTGATATTTTTTTAAATCCTTCTCCTGCTTTTTTTCTGAACACAAATCTTTAGTAGACACAATAGGTAAGTATCAGCCTGTATAGATTTCCAGTTTGATATCAGCCTACGATGCCTGCTTTATACATTAGGATGTGGGAAATCCTTGAGCGAGACTGGAAGAAAACAACGCAATTTTAATAAATACTATCAAATAAAGAATTATTACATCTTTCTTTTGACATGTTGTCCTACTGTCATTATTCTCGGTCTGCTGAAAAAGGGTTGCAATCGACAAAAGGAAATTGACACTTAATATCTTTATGCATTGATAAGGTGTGAACCATAACCACTGACTGGTAAATATACACTGAATGACAGATTCAGTGTTATTTAAAGGTGACAATGATTCTTGCTTGATCAGATTCAGCATTTTAAAAGCCAAAAGCATGAGATTTCACTCTCTGTAAATGGAAACAATTTAACATACTTAGACAGTGAAATTTCGGACTGACTTTGAAAACATATGCTGTGAAAAAAACTTTGAAACTTTGAAAAAAAGCACACGAATATTTACGTCATGACCGTTTTGTTAATTCTTTTTTAATTAAAAACTTTTTTTTGTCTTTGACCTGGCTAAATAGTGATGTTCAACATAAAATAATATCGTAAGTAATAAAGTTTTCTTATTTTGACAGCACAAAATAAATAAAAAAAAAATGGGTACGAGTTGACTCTATAATTTTTGGAAAGGGTACGAGTTGACCAAAATTCGGGTACGAGTTGACCAAAATGGGTACGAGTTGACTTTGGTACGAGTTGCCGTGGGTACGAGTTGACCTGCTTCCTTCCAAACCTGGTACCAGCATCAATGCAACATATGACAGATTTCTGGAAATCTTAGATGACCATGGTTTGACCCAAATGGTAAGTGAAGGTACCAGGAGTGATAATGTTCTTGATCTTTTGCTGACCTCTAATCCCACTCTTGTCTCCAGTGTGAAAGTTGCTGCAGGCATTTCGGATCATGACATTGTCACAGCAACAATCAGTGCCAGGCCTTCCATTCCCAGACAAAAACCAAGAACCTGTCACTTATACAAAAAAGCAGATTGGACAGGCTTTAAAGTCTTCGTTAGGGCCCACGCTGAGGAGATCATTCCAGGTCTTAATTTACTCTCTGTGGAGGATATTTGGTCCAAACTGAAAAATATCCTAGAAACTGGGATTGAAAAATTTGTTCCCACCAAGAAAATTAGCTCCAGGAAGTCCCTGCCATGGGTTACCAGAGAAATCCAGAAATTAATTGGTAAACGTGACCGCTTCTATAAAAAAGCTAAAGCTAACAAAAACAACCATGAAGTCTGGGAAAAATTCAAACAACTTAAGTCACAAATTAAATCAAAAATTAAGATCTCCTATAATGCATACCTTGAAAAGATCTTAGATATTTCAGATCAAAAGGATACAGATGACAAAACCAAATTCTCCTCTAAACAACTGTACACATTGCTGAAAAACTCAAAACAAGATTCCCAAAATGTTTCTCCTCTAAAAGACCAAGTATCCGGAAATCTCAAGTCAGATAATGTAGCCAAAGCTAATATCCTTAATAGACAGTTCCAGTCAGTTTTTTCTGGAATTTCCCCTTTATCCCTAGGCCAGTCATGCATACAGAAACTGAGACAAATAAACCCCCTCCACCACTGTATGTACCCACAAATGAATGAGATATTAGTTGACCAAGGTGGTGTATTAAAGCTCTTAGCCAACCTGAAGACAGGAAAAGCTGCAGGCCCCGACCAGATCAGACCAGTGGTGCTGAAGGAGCTGAGACAAGAACTGGTAGAAATTATTACTATTCTTTTTCAGAGGTCCCTCTCTACCGGCACCATTCCATATGACTGGACCAGAGCAAATGTATGCCCAATCTACAAGAAAGGAGACACTAGTGATCCAGCAAACTACCGGCCCATCTCCCTTACATGCATCCTCTGCAAAACCCTGGAGCACATTGTAGCCTCTAACCTCTCTGCACATCTCTCCTCTCACAACATTCTTTATGAACTACAGCATGGGTTTCGGGAGAGACGCTCATGTGAGACACAACTTATTGAGCTCACCGAGTGTCTCTTCAGAAACATCTCTGCTGGTAAGCAAACTGACCTGATACTCTTGGATTTCAGTAAGGCTTTTGATAAGGTCAACCATCAAAAGCTGCTCTATATTCTCCAAGAGTATGGCGTATCTCCACAGGTTATATCATGGAGTCGCTCTTTTCTGATTGGTAGAAGTCAAACAGTTGTCCTTGATGGAGACAAGTCGGATGAAGTACCAGTTACCTCAGGCGTGCCCCAAGGGTCAGTCCTGGGCCCACTATTCTTCCTTATTTATATAAACCAACTACCTCAATCTGTCTCTAAATCTCAAGTTCGCCTCTTTGCAGATGACACTGCTATCTATCTTACAATCAACTCTCCTTCTGACCCTGAAGCTCTTCAAAAAGATCTGGATGCACTGCAGGTATGGGAACAAGCCTGGGACATGGAGTTTAATCCTTCCAAATGCCAAGTGTTGCATGTCACAAGAAGCAAAAACCCAATCATGCACAAGTATTATCTCCATAACCAGGCCTTAGAAGCTGTTCCGCATGCAAGATACCTGGGCCTTGATCTATCCTCTGATCTGAACTTCTCGGCCCACATCACAAGAATTACTGCAGCTGCAAATAGGTCTCTTTGCTTTCTAAAACGAAATATCACCACTAAGATGGAGAGAGTCAGAGAATTGGCATACATGTCACTGATCCGGCCACAGCTGGAATATGCTTCCACTGTGTGGAGCCCCCACACCAAATCCAATATTAAAAAGGTGGAACAGGTCCAAAGAAGAGCCATCAGGTGGGTCAAGCATGATTATTCCCCTCTTTCGAGTGTTACAGCCATGCAGGATGATCTGGGGTGGAGGTCTCTTGAGCATCGCAGGATTGACGCCAGACTTATCATGTTTTATCGTATATATCACAACATTGTTGCAATTAAACTTCCGTTGTATATCCATGCCCCAACCAGATTAACTAGACATATGCACCCTCTCTCTCTACGACAAATCCAGGTTAACTCTGATTACATCAAATATTCATTCTACCCTCACTCTATTAGCCTTTGGAACCAGTTACCCTGTCATATCGCCACACTCTCTGAGTTAGATCAGTTTAAGAGAGCTGTGGCAGGTATTCAATATTAGTCTGGAGGTGATTGTTTTTAACTAGATCTTTTACTCCACTCTCACTTACTAACATTTTAAACCAATACTTTACTTTTATCTACATTCACTTATCTGACATGTCAGATCTTTACTTTTATTCTTTCACTTTACTAACAGTCCAACGTGCACATTTTTCCTGTCTGTAACACTCGAGAGAGGGGTGGACAGTATCCAGAGATAGATAGATAGATATTACTGCGTACATACAGAAAAATGTCTAGACAGGAGCTGTATTGTTAAATTCTATAGCTTAAGTTGAGTAAATGAGAAATTCAAGAATGGCTCTTTCTTTAAATTAGTTTTTCCTGTCTATAAGGTTTAAACTTTTATTGCATAAGATTAGATAGATAGAATTCTGCCACTCTTAACAAACCGGTACTGTAGCTTCTTTCAGTTTCATTTTGATGATTGTTTGATTCCAATCTGTCATCTAAAGAGAGGTAAATAATTAAAATATCGAGTTCGATTTTCGTAATTTTCAAACTAGAAACCATTAGATAGAGAGTTTAAGTATCAAGATATATATTTATTTAGACCGATTATTGATGTTAAACCTCATTGTCGTCCAGTTCTTCCCAGCTGTCAAGAACATCGCCTTCTTCGGCCATCGCTTTCATTCAAACCGAACTGTGATACATGTCGTAAAACAAAAACGAAGAACGCGCAAAATTTTCAGTGCGTTATGTATGTTTGTCTTAAAATGTTTCTGCAAAGCTTATTCAAATGATAAAAAGTTGTTTGAAACAGCCTTATGATTGTGGTCCGAAATGTCAAACCACCAAATATGCATGTTTGCATTTTTGCGACAATTTTATTTTGGTTTTGCTTTACGGCATTCACCTTGGTTCGGAAAAAATGGCAAACTCGACAAATAACAGAATTTCTACCCACGACAAAGCTGTTTTGAATCGCATTTTTAACCCAAATTTACCATATGGCGATACACTTGAAGAAGAAGCGCGTGTTGACCAAGAAACAGGTAATGTCATGCTTTCAAAAGCGTTTTACTGGGCCTTGTTAAAAAGGCAAAATTTGGATAATACAAGAAACCCTTTTCTTACCCAGATTTATAAGATGTATCAAAATATTGAAAAATTAAATGACAAAGATAAATTCATATGGCTCATGTCCAATGAAGACTTTGAAGTGCTTCACTTGATTTATAAACTACTCGCTTCACTTACAGATGACAAGTTAAGTCAGCTAAATCCCTAAGCAATAGGTCTGTTTATAAGTGGGTCTCTCAACAATTTTTCACTTCTTATGGTGTAACAATGTTTGTTTGTTAGTTTGTTTTTATATATTTTATTGAATTACAGTTCTCGGTATTTCCGGATGCTACCGGCATATAACAGGCGTACGGGAATTCTCGGACAATTTCGTAGTATCCTGCAAAACTGGTCGGTGATTCCCGAACTTTAAAATAGTATCGGTACTGTAATAATTTTTACTTTTGTTTGTTAAAATAGTCATTTTCTGCCTATTTTGGGCGCATCTCATGTATTCACTGATTTGCAAATAAAATCGAGTTGAGTTGAGTTGGTGCAGCCTGGAATTTTTGTTCTTTAGCTACACTGCCACTTGATCTATCGATACTATGCTACAAATTTTCTCTAGGTCATGTGATCCAGAAGTCACGTCAGCTTACAGTCAAGTCCTTCCTCAGTCAACTTAATCCTCGGACAAGTTGTTCCCCTCAATATCTATCTATCTTTATATACTACCTATCTCCCCTTTCAGGTAGCCGTGAGTTTCCCCAATTCGAGCAGGCTCCCATATTCAATCACTTTGATTTTAGAGATATTCCAATGTCTCATTTTTAGCTCACCTGAGCACAAAGTGCTCAAGGTGAGCTATTGGGATCGTAGAATGTCCGTCGTCAGTCGTGCGTCGTCCGTCGTGCGTCGTGCGTCAGCCGTCGTCCACAATTTCTTTAAACATCTTCTCCTCCTAAACCAGTGGGCCAATCTTGATGAAACTTGGCAGGGATGTTCCTTGGGTCAAGCTCTACCAAAGTTGTTCAAATAAATGAAATCCACCCTTAACTTTCCCTTTACCCTTAACAAAAAGGGTGAAAATATGAAAATCTTTAAAAATCTTCTTCTCTGAAACCAGAAGGCAGACAGCTTTCATATTTGGTATGTAGCATCATCTAGTGGACCTCTACCAAGTTTGTTCATATCAAGACCCTGGGGTCATATTTGGGCTTTGCCCGAGCCCAACCCTTTTTACATAGAATCAAAGAGCGAAAATATTTAAAAATCTTCTTCTCTGAAACCAGATGGCAGATAGCTTTAATATTTGGTATGTAGCATCACATAGTGGGCCTCTACCAAGTTTGTTCATATCAAGACCCTGGGGTCATATTTGGGCTTTGCACGGGTGCATCCCTTTATCTCTTATGAGCACGAAGGGTAAAAAAACAAAAATCTTCAAAAATCTTCTTCTATGAAACCAGATGGCAGACAGCTTTCATATTTGGTATGTAGCATCATCTAGTGTACCTCTTTCAAGTTTGTTCATATCAAGACCCTAGGATCATATTTGGGCTCCACCCGGGCGCAACCCTTTTCACATAGAAACAAAGAGGGAAAATCTTTTAAAATCTTCTTTAATCGAAACCAGAGGACACACTGCCTTCATTTTTGGTATGTAGCATCATCTAGTGGGCCCCTACCAAGTTCTTTCATATCAAGACCCTTGGGTCATATTTGGGCTCCAACTGGGCGCATCCCCTTCAGCTCATCTGAGCACAATGGGTGAAAATAGGAAAACCTATAAAAATCTTCTTCTCTGAAACCAGAAGGAAGTCAGCTTTCATATTTAGTATGTAGCATCATCTAATGGACCTCTTTCAAGTTTGTTCATATCAAGACCCTGGGGTCACATTTGGGGTCCACCCGGGTGCATCCCTTTTTACATAGAATCAAAGAGCAAAAAGGCATATCTGTCTTGCTCTTCGCTGAAAACGTTCCATGGTATTGATCTTAGGCAATCACTTCTTTTTGACATCTGCCTATCTAATTAATGTGATGTCCCAGGGGTCAAAGAGACTCAGGTGAGCGATCTAGGACCATCTTGGTCCTCTTGTTTTAACAAGTTGTAAATTGTAAGAAATCATTGTCAAAAAACTTTAATGTATAGCGGATGATAAAAAAGTGCTAAACTTTTCAAATATAAGAATTTTTCTTCCCTTCTATTTTTAAATCGGCCATTTTTAATTTTTTCTGGCCCTTCAATTGAAAATGTTCTTGCTCGATAGGCGTTGTGTGAATGACTTTTGAAATAATTCTGGGTCAAAAGGAAGAGATCTTTTTTGATTTTGTAAGTCTGTTTCAATATTGTGTGGTTTGTAATTTTGATGTCAGGGTGAAAATTATCATGGTGCTCGAATATTGGAGACTGTTTTTAAACTTTTCAAGTCAGCCTGTGAACATGCAACCATTACACCCTGTCACTTATTTATGTAACCAATCTAATTTTTAGCTCACCTGAGCACGAAGTGCTCATGTGAGCTATTGTGATCACCTTTCATCCAGCGTCCGTCCGTCCGTCGGTCGTCGTCCGTCGTCCGGCGTCCGTCAACAATTTCTTTAAACGACATCTCCTCCTAAACTACTGGGCCGATTTACACCAAAATTTACAGAAATGTTGCTTAGGTGGTCCCCTTCAAAAATAGCTAAAAGAATTGAAATCCATGAAAAACTCTGGTTGCTATGGCAACAAACAGTGAAATTTTAAGAAAATCTTTAAAATTCTTTTTCTTCTCAACCAGTAGTCCTACAGACTTAAAACTTGGCATGGATGATCAGTTCATAGACCTGAATTGAAATAGCTAAAATCATATCTTTTGGGCCACCAGGTGGGGAGCACCATGGGGGAGGGGGTAGTACTTTGGGTTAATTTTGTAATCTTCAAGCTGCTTCTTCTTCGGAACCAGGAGCCCTACAGACTTGAAAATTGGCATGGATGATCAGCTCATAGACCTGAATAAAAATAGCTAAAACCATATCTGCTGGGCTGCCAGGTGTGGAGCACCAGGGGGGAGAGGGTAGTACTTTTGTGAAAATTTTGTTATCTTTAACCTTCTTCTTCTGATGAATCAGGAGCCTGACAGATTTGAAAATCGGCATGGATGATCAGTATATGGACCTTTATAAAAATAGCTAAAATCATGACTGTAGGAGCACCAGGGGGGAGAGGGTAGTACTTTTGTGAAAATTTTGTAATCTTTAACCTTCTTCTTCTTCTGAACCACAAGCTCTACAGACTTGAAAATTGGCATGGAGGATCAGCTCATAGACCTTAATAAAAATAGCTAAAATCATGACTGTAATGCCACCAGGTGCGGAGCACCAGGGGGGAAGGGGTAGTACTTTTGTGAAAATTTTGCAACTTTAACCTTCATCTTCTAAAATAACCAGGAGCCCTTCAGACTCCAATATTGGCATGGATGGTAAGCATATGGATCTTAAATATAATAGCTAAAAGCATGAATGTAGGGCCACCAGATGCGGAGCATTAGGGGGGAGGGGGTAGTACTTTGGATCAATTTTGAAATCTTTAACCTTATTCTTCTCCTGGATCAGGAACCCTACAGACTTGAAAATTGTAATGGGTGATCAATATATTGACATTAATAAAAATAGCTAAAATCATGACTGTATGGTCACCAGGTGCTGAGTGTCTTGGGGAGGGGGTAGTACTTTGGATCATTTTTGAAATCTTTAAACTTCTAATGAACCAGGAGTCCTACAGACTTGAAAATTGGTATGAATGATCAGCATATGGACATCAATTGAATTAGCTAAAATCATGACTGTAGATTCACCAGGTGCAGAGCATCTTAGGGGAGGGGGAGTGCTTTGTTGAGAATTTTGAATCCCTACAGCCTTTATATTTGACATGGATTGATCAACTCATTAAAGAAAACTTTAAAAGTCTCAGACTCAGCCTGTATATCTGGCATTGATTAGCTGATCACAGACTTTTTATGAAAAAAGCTTAAATAAATAATGACCAGGTGAGGAGCAGAGGGGGGGGGATTATTTCAAATGTTATCTGATTGAATAAGTGAAAATCTCTTTTTCTTTGGTTGCATGGACATACCTAGGTAATGAAGCTTTTTTCTCAGGTGAGCGACCCAGGGCCAACGGCCCTCTTGTTCTTTCTAGCGATAAATCAAAATTAAGTTTATGTAACTTTTGGTGTAGTTTACAGGGAAATTTTGCATAATTCCAGTGTACCAGTGCAATTTTCATAGCTTAAGGTGCTCGAATATGGGGGACTACAGGCTATTACAGAGGAATCCCTTGCTATTTAGCGGATGTTTCTATTATCTGATAATCGCATTTCAGTCAGTATCTCAATCTCAGAATTGTACGGATAGGTTGTGTAGTGTTCGATAATGGGTAGACTCATGACCAAGTGCCCGGTTAGCTCAGTTGGTAGAGCGCCGTGCTAGTGTTCCGGGGGTCGTGGGTTCGAGTCCCTTGTCGGGCACAACTTTTCCTCTATAGTTACTTCAATGGTGTCACAAGTAAACGGAGAACGCTGGGTTCGGCCATATGGGACCGGCTCCAATTGGTTAAAAGGGGGAGGAGTGTAGTGTTCGATAATGGGTAGACTCATGACCAAGTGCCCGATTAGCTCAGTTGGTAGAGCGCCGTGCTAGTGTTCCGGGGGTCGTGGGTTCGAGTCCCATGTCGAGCACAACTTTTCCTCTATAGTTACTTCAGTTGTTGGCATTAGAATCAATGCATGCATGTATAAAATACGTGAACATTTTGCCAGTTACGATTGATTGCTTGTTTTTGTGTCCCCTTTTAATTGTATGAACATTGAAAAAAAGTAGTTTTCTTGTATACTCTCTTGCTACAGGCAAACGACAACCCTCATTAACAGTCAACTTATCAACCGAGCAGCCTTCAATATACAAGCAGCCACATACATTTTGTCTGATATTGATGATAAAAACATGGGAAATAGACAAACTGTGTTGTCCCATTTTCTCCTTAATTGCTATTTGTGGGTGATTTATAAGGATGATAGAAATTTATACTCAAAGTAGCTAAACAATGTTGCAGATAATAGCTTATGTGCACTTTGGTTTTAATTCAGGGCTCGTGTTTGACCCGTAAACCAGGGTTTGGACCCCCCAAAATATGAGAAAATCCCATTTTGACCTCTAAATTTTCCTGTCGGTAGGGTCATTTTGACTCCTAGAATTTTAAGCTTGATAGTGCTACAAATTATAAATTCTTTTAACCCTCTCCTGTTTTACAAAAATTTGGACCCATCTAAATTCAAAGGTTTTGCAGACGAAAATTTAAAGTGGATTTAATTTGAAAAATAACTATCCAGTAGGGTAGAAAAGAGTGTGGAAAAAGAAGAAATCGCTTGTCAGAAGCAATTTCTTCTTTTTTCGCAATGTTTTCTCAATCATAAAATTACAGGCACGTAAAAAGCAGGGATTAAACAGCAAAGGGTTAAAGTCATTGTTTCCTTTATATTTTCCATATGAATCTCTTATTTATAAAGATATGAAGGAGACAGTCAAAAAGCACAAACAAGAAATATTTACTTATGATCCATTTATTTTATGGTTTGACCCCTTCAACAGCAGTTTTGACCCCTAATAAATCACAGTCAAGGGGTCAATGACTCCTGAAATTCAAAAGCTAGCACATGCCCTGTAAATGCATATTGATCTATATATTTTATGAAGGTTGTGTTTTGGTTCTCTATTTTTTTGTTGATTAGGAGCAACACATTTAACACACATTACTCCTTTCCCCTATTGTTTTACTCAGCTATCGTCAGTTTGTCATGAAATGTAGTGACTCGTTTAATTGGCAAAGAAATTTTGAAAAGAGAAAAACACAGGACATCAATTATAGGTATTACTTCTTTTATTCATTATCAATACCTCAAACGTTACTTAGAATTTATTCATAAACGTGAGTGAATATTTAGGCAACATAATGACACAGAGTGAGAATGAGCAATTTTGAGCATTTGAATTTTCAGATGCACGTCCAAAATAAATAGCATCAATTTGAACGACAACCTGTTATCACGATGTTGTTTGTGTTTTAGACCAACCCATAAACGCTCTCCGTATTTTAATTTATTAAAAACTAAAATTAAAGACATTTTGTCAAATCTTGAGATAGATTACAGTTTGAAATACAATTTAATTTCAAATCGATAATTTTTCACATCTTTGTTATGGCATTGTTTTAGTTCTTGAGGGTCATTCAAAAGTTCTGAATAATAGAAAAAATGAAAATAAAACAACATCAAGAATGCGTTTTTCTCTTCAATTCCCCCATATTGTTTCTTGTTCTTCATTGTTCTTTGTATTATCCTTTTTTTTTTTTTTGGTAAAATTAGTTTCCTCTTTTTGAATTAAAGGGTTGATATTACATATATAAAAAAAATATATTTTCATGAATAGTATTAAAATAATTATTTTACAATATTTATAATATCTTCAAACAAAAAAGGGGGATAGAAATACTAGCCTTCCCGTCAGTCTTGTCAAAATCCTTGACTTACATGTGGTATTCCGATTATCATAAATCCGGTTAATTTATCTCTTTAAATAGGCGTAATAATGCCTATTGAGAAGTAATTTACAACATGTGTGAAGAAGACAAGTGTTGATATACTATGACATGATAAGGTCACAGGAGATCCCTAGTTCTCCGGCATAATTCAACCGAAGCAATATCATTGAGTTTTTATTGGTCAAGTGGATTGTGTCCATACATTTAGTAGGTGGAGTTCCGCTCATAAGAATGTGGGCCTGTCTACCTGTCAATTAAGTGTAAATTGTTACGAAACATAACTGTAACGAAAGGGAAAGCAAAAGTAGATCTCTGAAAATTTGGAACCAACATTCTGTTTACAATGGATAAATGTTTAAGCTTCTGTTTAATTGATAGGTTTTTACAAGAAACAAATGATGCTTTTAAGTAAATTAATTAACTGAATAAAAGCAAATGAATGTACAATTTATCCTGGCCAAAAATCGCTTTTTTGCACAGAGGCAGGTATGTGTTCTGAAGTCAGCAACTTATTTCAACTTGGACCAGCTGAAATTTTTGTTGTCTCGTAAAAATAACAACACTATCTTAGATGACAAGACATTAGCCAAAATTCAAACACATTATCCAGCAAAATATCAGCCGTCGACTTCTGATAAGGTCTTGTCAGAATTTGCCAAAATTCATTTTTTTACCTCCTCGACTTATGAGTGTGATAGACATATAAGTGAGGATATACAGTACTTCAGGGGAACGAGTTGACCAAAATCGCCACGAGTTGACTGAGAAATGAGTTGACTGAGGAACGAGTTGACTGAGGAAACGAGTTGACTGAGGAACGAGTTGACTGAGGAAACGAGTTGACTGAGGAACGAGTTGACTGAGGAACGAGTTGACTGAAAAACGAGTTGACTGAGGAAACGAGTTGACTGAGGAAACGAGTTAACTGGCACCCATGATGTCAGTTCCACCCAAGGTGAAAAATCGAGATTGAATCAACTGGTTGACAAAGGCATCCTGTGTTTTTAACGTAAAGATCGCTTTATTATATGCCCGAAGGGTCGTTGTTATGTATAAGCTATAAATAAACCTAATGGTATTTACCGTGTCTATTTTTAGACTGGGAATTTTCTTATCTCTTGATTCTGTTAGGTAAATGTATGTAGAATTATGTAGATCTTTCTAGAAAGGCCTTTTGGAAGGTGATTCAGACTCTAGAGTATTCTTATGTTCTATACTATTCCAGATTGTTCTATAGTATTATATAAAGGGGTTCCTACAGCATTCTTGTTTCACTTGATTTAGACTAATGGTTTCATTTGGTAGTACTGTGTTAAACTAAAGGGGGATTTCTTGTTATCTTAAAAGTGTGTTTAAAAGCGTGTTAAATTTTAAATTTGGATATTATTGGACTTATTATTTGTGGACCAGGAACTTAATTAAATTGGATCTAAAATTAAAACTTTAGGATTAAACATTCAAGGTATTGTAAATTGTTTTTGTATTAATTTCATATTGTCAATAATTCTGGTATTATTGTCAATACATATTGTTAATTGTAAAGTTTGTTCCTGGCTTCTTTGTTCGTGTTACATTGGCACGTAACAATTTGGGGGCTCGTCCGGGATACGAACATCAGACAAACAAACAAAACAAAACAAATCAAACAAATTCTGTATTTAAATCTAGTGTTCAAAATTATTTAAGAAATAAATTTCATATTTCAATTTTGATAAATCTAGAGTGTACTTTCACTATTATTTATCGAAATCTTACATTCTTGTTTGAATACAGCAACAAGCTACCATGTCTTTTGACTTAGAAAAATTTACGCACGAACCTTCCGTGGAGCTATTGAATTTGGGTAAAAAGCCTGATTTGCTAAATCTTGCCAAGCATTATGAATTAAAAGAAGTCAAGTCCTCATTGCGAAAGCATGAAATTAAGAATATTTTGGTTCAATATTTTGTTGATGAGGACATTTTTGATGAAAAGGCTCTGTCTCTCATTGTTGATGTTCCATCAGTTTCAAGCTCAAGAGATCTTGAACTGTTAAAACTTCAACAAAGGGAGAAGGAATTGGAAATAGAAAGAGAGAGAGAAGAGCGGAAATTTCAAGAAAAGCAATTAGAAATTGAAATTGAAAGAGAAAGAGCACAAAGAGAAATTGAAGAAAAAGAAAGAGAAAGGCAATTTCAAAGGGAAAAGGAAGAAAGGGAAAGAGAAAGAGAAGAGAGAGAAAGGGAAAAGGAAGAGCGAGAAAGAGAAGAGAGAGAAATAGAAAGAGAGAGGGAAAGAGAAGAAAGAGCATTTCAATTACGATTAAAAGAATTAGAAATACAAGATAGAGCAAATCAGCCCAGAGATATGTATAATGACCATTTTGATGTAACAAAACATTTTAGGCTTGTTCCTCAATTTCAAGAAAATGAAGTTGATACATATTTCGAACATTTTGAAAAAGTTGCAAATAACTTGAAATGGCCAAAGGAGCACTGGACCTTACTTCTTCAAAGTGTCTTAGTAGGAAAAGCTCGCAATATTTATTCGCAACTTAGAACAGAACAAAGCAATGATTATGATACTGTAAAAGAACTCATTCTCAAAGGTTATGAGCTGGTTCCAGAAGCATACAGACAACAATTTAGAAGTTGTAGAAAAGAATCTGGCCAGACTCACGTTGAATTTGCAAGAAACGAAGAAAAATTATTTGACAGGTGGTGCTATTCTAAGAAAATAGACCAAAATTATGATAATCTTAGACAACTTATATTAATTGAACAATTCAAAAATTGCATTCAATCTGACATTAAGTCACATTTAGATGAAAAAACTGTTGAAACTATACATGAAGCAGCTCGTTTAGCTGATGATTACTACCTTACACACAAAAATTCTTTCGTTAATAAAGCAAAACCTGCTTCCTCACATCCCCAAAATAAATCTATGTCTGGTGATTCATCTAGCATGTCTAGTCAATCGAATTCACCTAAACCAAAGTCTACTGGTGAAACCAATGTTCAAAATCCCTTATCTCGAGTACATTGTACTTTTTGTAAAAAACCAGGTCACCTTATTTCAGAATGTTTTAGATTAAAAAGGAAGAAGGAACTGAGTGTAGCCAAACCTACAGGGCTCACCAGCCTTCAGCCTAAATCACAGCCTTCTTTTGAGTTAAATTCAATTGTTAAGGCAGAACCAAATTCTGATTCCTGTATGGAGATTTTTGAACCGTTCATGTTGGATGGTTTTGTATCACTTTCAGGTGAAATGTGCCCACCTACCCCTATTAAAATTTTAAGAGACACAGGGGCTTCTCAATCTCTTATTTTAGCAGATGTTCTGCCTTTTTCTGAGAAGACTTCGTCTGGTACTAGTGTCCTTATTCAGGGTGTAGAGTGTGGTGTTATTAATGTTCCTCTTCATAAGGTTAATTTGTCCTCAGATTTGGTTACTGGTTCTGTGGTTGTTGGTGTTAAACATTCTTTACCATTCAAAGGTGTACATTTATTGCTAGTCAATGACTTAGCTGGAGATAAGGTTGTTGTTAATCCTCTTGTAACTGACACACCTAATGTAGGTCAAACAGATGATCCTATTTTGCAGGAAATACCTGATTTGTACCCTTCATGTGCAGTAACTCGGGGTATGGCTAAAAAAGCTTCCTTGAAAATTTCAAATGATATTGACTTAACTGATACTTTTGTTGGTCAATATTTCAATGACGAGATTAAAAAGTCTTTTAATCTTAGTCTGCCTGATACTCAGACAGACTCGTCAAAATTTTGTCAGTCATCTCCAAGGTCAAATGACCAAGGTCATGAAACGCATTCAAAGTCAAAGTTAATCCAGGAACAGCAAAATGATCCTGAGATTTCAAAGTTAACTGATAGGGCATTACCCGAAAAAGAAATGTCTCAGAATCCTGTTTGTTACTATAAAAAAAATGGTATTCTGATGAGAAAATGGCGACCATTTGATGTCCCAGCTGATGATGATTGGGCTGTTCATCACCAAATTGTTGTTCCAAAGTCTTATCGCCGTGAAATACTTAGTATAGCCCATGAAAGTCCAATGTCTGGTCATTTAGGTGTAAACAAGACTTATCACAAGATTATGACTCACTTCTTTTGGCCTGGACTAAAATCGGACGTTTCCGAATATTGTAAAAGTTGCCACACTTGTCAAATGGTAGGGAAACCTAACCAAAGTATTCCAAAAGCAAGGTTACAACCCATTCCAGCTTTTGATGAACCTTTCAGTCGAATAATAATAGACTGCGTTGGTCCTTTACCAAAAACCAAGTCAGGTTCTGAATATTTGTTGACAATTATGTGTGCTTCAACCCGCTTCCCAGAAGCAATTCCTTTAAGAAACATTAAGGCAAAGTCAATTATTAAGGCTCTTGTCAAATTCTTTACTTTTGTTGGCCTTCCTAAATCAGTTCAGTCTGATCAAGGATCAAACTTCATGTCAGGCATATTCCAACAGGTTATGCATGAATAAGGTATCAAGCAATATCGGTCATCTGCTTATCACCCTGAAAGTCAAGGTGCTTTAGAAAGATTTCATCAGACCCTAAAGAATATGATAAGGTCATATTGTTTTGATACTGATAAAAATTGGGATGAAGGTATTCATTTGCTATTATTTGCAGTCAGAGAATCTGTTCAAGAATCCCTTGGCTTTAGCCCCTTTGAGTTAGTTTTTGGTCATTCTGTTCGTGGGCCATTAACACTCTTAAAAGAGAAATTTCTTGCTGATGATGAAACACCCTTGAACTTGTTACAGTATGTTTCTGACTTCAGAAATAAACTGTCTAGGGCATGTGAGGTTGCTAGGTTAAATCTTAAATCATCTCAGAGCAAAATGAAGGCAAGATATGACAAGCATAGTGTTGATAGGAAATTCGAACCAGGTGATAAAGTCCTTGCTCTTTTGCCAATACCTGGCCGACCCTTACAGGCAAGATATTATGGCCCGTATACTATTGATAAGAAAACAAGTGATTTGAATTATATTATCAATACTCCTGGAAGGCGTAAAAATAAACAAATGTGTCGTGTAAACATGTTAAAAAAGTATTTTGACAGAGATAGCTCTATTTCAAAACCAGTTACAGTTGTAAACACTGTCCCACAAGAAACAAATGTAATTGAATCAGAAGTTAGTTCAGACTTTAGTGAAAAATCTGTTCCTGGTCCACCTAAACTTGAGAACTCTGAAATACTAAAGAATCTTGACGACAAACTTTCACATTTGGAGCCATCTCAACGAGAAGAGCTAAAACAGTTGATTAATGAATATAAACACTTGTTTCCTGACATCCACACAAGAACTGATAAAATATATCATGATGTCATTGTGGAAGATTCTCAACCAATAAAACAACATTCTTATAGAATGAATCCAGTGAAACAAAAAGCCCTTCAAGATGAAGTGAATTACTTATTGGAGAATGACTTTATTGAACCAAGCCAAAGTAATTACAGTTCACCATGTATATTAGTTCCAAAGCCAAATGGAACATACAGAATGTGTACTGACTATCGAAAAGTGAACTCTGTGACAAAAACTGACTCTTTTCCAATACCAAGAATTGATGACTGTATTGACAAAGTCGGTAATTCTAAATATGTCACCAAATTTGACCTTCTCAAAGGATTCTGGCAAGTTCCGCTCATTGATAGGGCTAAAGAAGTATCAGCATTTGCTACTCCAACTGGTCTGTACCAGTACAAAGTTATGCCGTTTGGGATGAAAAATTCTCCTGCAACTTTTCAGCGGCTTGTAAATATGGTTATAGCTGGCTTAGATGGCTGTGACGCATACATTGATGATGTCATCATCTATACAGATACATGGAGTGACCACCTTCAAAGAATCAAACAATTCCTCGACCGTCTCAGTGATGCAAAATTGACTGTTAATCTTGGAAAAACAGAATTTTGTCATGCTACTGTTACTTTCTTAGGACATCTTGTGGGACAGGGTCAAGTTAAACCTTTAGAATCTTAGGTCAATGCTATCTCTGAGTTTCCTGTGCCTGCTACTAAAAAGCAACTGATGCGATTTCTTGGTATGGCTGGCTACTATAGAAAGTTTTGTAAGAATTGTTCTATAATAGCTGAACCTTTAACAAATTTATTAAAGAAAAATGTTAAGTTCAAATGGAATGATAACTGTCAAGTTGCCTTTGATCGTTTAAAAGCCATACTAAAGAGCACACCAGTTCTTTTAGCACCTGATTTTTATAAATGTTTCAAATTAGCTGTTGATGCAAGTGATGTTGGTATTGGCGCTGTTCTTTTGCAAGAAGACGATGATGGTATAGATCATCCAGTTTGTTATTATTCTAAAAAATTAAACAAACATCAGAAAAACTACTCCACCATTGAAAAGGAATGTCTTGCTCTGATTTTGGCAATCCAACATTTTGAAGTTTATTTAACATCTGCAACTTCTCCTATAGTTGTTTTCAGTGACCACAATCCCTTAAGTTTTCTTCACAAACTTAAGAGTAAGAACCAAAGATTATTGAGGTGGAGTTTGTCACTTCAAGAATTTGATCTTGATGTAAGACACATTAAAGGAAAAGACAATATTATACCAGATGCTCTGTCAAGAGTCTAAAATTTTGAATTGTCTTATCTTTAATATAAAATTGAATTTAACAGTACCATTTCACTATATTTTTTGTTTATATGTATATATGTTTGTATATATATCTCTTTTTCAATTCTTTTGATGAAAATTGTTTGTATTTTCATGCTAGATGTGCTGAAATGTTTCAACAAATCATGATATTATCAATTATGTAAAGTATATTACATTGTATATGCTAAAGATAATACAAAAAGAAAGATTTATTTCATAAACCTTTCTTTTTTCTTTCAAGGGGGAAAGTGTTATGTATAAGCTATAAATAAACCTAATGGTATTTACCGTGTCTATTTTTAGACTGGGAATTTTCTTATCTCTTGATTCTGTTAGGTAAATGTATGTAGAATTATGTAGATCTTTCTAGAAAGGCCTTTTGGAAGGTGATTCAGACTCTAGAGTATTCTTATGTTCTATACTATTCCAGATTGTTCTATAGTATTATATAAAGGGGTTCCTACAGCATTCTTGTTTCACTTGATTTAGACTAATGGTTTCATTTGGTAGTACTGTGTTAAACTAAAGGGGGATTTCTTGTTATCTTAAAAGTGTGTTTAAAAGCGTGTTAAATTTTAAATTTGGATATTATTGGACTTATTATTTGTGGACCAGGAACTTAATTAAATTGGATCTAAAATTAAAACTTTAGGATTAAACATTCAAGGTATTGTAAATTGTTTTTGTATTAATTTCATATTGTCAATAATTCTGGTATTATTGTCAATACATATTGTTAATTGTAAAGTTTGTTGCTGGCTTCTTTGTTTGTGTTACATTGGCACGTAACAGTCGTATTATGTTATGGCCTCGGTCGTCCGTTTGTCTGTCCGTCTGCCCGTCCGTTAGCATTTTTTTGTGCGCGACTCCTCCTAAACTATCAATGGGAATAAGCTGAAACTACACACAATTACTCCCTATGATGTCTAGTTCTGCATAAGACCTTTGAAATTGAAATCGCTCCAGTCATTCCTGAGAAATCTTGAATTATCTGCCCTTTAATATAACCAAAATCACTGTTTTTTGTGTGGGCAACTCCTCCTAAACTGTCATTTTTGAGAAATCTTGAATTATCTGCCCTTGAATTAGACGAAAATCACTGTATTTTGTGTGTAACTCCTCCTTAACTATCAATTGAAATGAGCTGAAACTAGACACAATTACTCTCTAAGATGTCTAGTTTTGCATAAGACTTTTCAATTCAAAATGCTCCAGTTACTCTAGAGTTATCTTGGATTATCTGCCCTTGAGTTGATGAAAAACAAAATTTCTTGTCGGCTCATTTTCTCCTATATTATGGATGGGAATGATGAAAGGAAACTTGCCATAATGACTCTGTAGGTTGTCTTTTTGTGCTTAGAACTAAATATGTTTTCATATTTAAATGTTATGGCACCAGTTGTCTGTCTGTCTGTTTGCAATATTTTTAGCTATCATTCAAGCTCATGTTACGGACAGGTCAAGGTTACTGACAAGCCCCTTCGGGCATATATGTGCCGCTCTGCGAAGCTCTTGTTGCAACCATCATTTGACCATACTAGGCTGTTGGTAAAAAAAGTTGTGTATCGTTACGTAATAGAGTGAGATGACTGTATGTGCTAGCTTGTTTATTTTAGTAATTGTTTTAACCTTTAACCAGTTGAATATTGATCAGCTTTTTTTTATGAAAATTATTAATATTATTTAAAACATTTATCTATCCAGTTAGCTTTATGCACAAGTATGTTTGTTAATTTTTAGCTCAGCTGTTTTTGGAGAAAACCCGAGGTATTGCTATAGCCTCCGTGTCGTCGTTGTCGTAGTCGTCAATGTGCGAAAACTTTGACATTTTGTTATATCTCTGGTTCTGCTGAAGGCATTCACTTGAAACTTGGCACACATGTTTACCATCAAAAGAGCAACATATACTATCAAGGGGGATAACTCTAGATGCATTTTGTGCAAATTATGCCCCTTTTTTTACTTAGATTTTTTCCCATCCATCCAGCACTTGACAGCCCAGCGTAGGCACCCGTAGGCGGTGCTCTTGTTTATCTTTGGTGTTTCACTTTGTTTCTTTCTTGCACTCTTCAAAGATAGGGTTTGACACTATGGGGAGTCAGGGAGCCCAAAACTCATTGTTAACCGGTTGGGACTCTTTTACTTTGCAAGTAAGGAGTCTGATGGCCTCCAAGAATTATACAGGAAAATTTAAAAAAAAATGCACAAAGCAAAATGTCTTTCAAACCTTTGTTAAACCTGCTTATTTTAACGACAAAAGTTGTTGAAAATGACATTTGTCTGCATGAAATAGTACTTAGAAGTAGTAGTTTAGTATATCTTTCAGGGGAGAAACAAGCAATTTCTTCTTTTCTACAATGTTCTCCTAATATGAAAATTCAGACTCCTTACTTTGAGCTTGGACTTCTTGATTTCATCATTTGAGAGTCCAATGGACTATTTATTCAAAGAATTAAGAGTCGTTCCTGGTATTACAGTAGTTTGATGCAATATATCATGTTATGGGAGACCACTCTCACCACTGTCCTGCATAGCTTCGTTGGTTTAAATACAATGTCTGACACCTGTGTCAGGGAAGATCTTCTTTGGCTCAGTGGTTAGCGCATTGGACTTGTAAACCAATTATTTAAATAATGTTGTTTGCGTTGGTTCGACACCAGCTCACATCGGATATTTTTCAGTGAGGCTTTGGTTGAGGACAGTTGGTAATTAACAAGAAATACTAAATTCAATGTGCAAACCTTAATACAATTCTGTAATCTGTGGCAATATTCAATTCTGCATATCTGCATATTTGACCTTGAAAAAAAATTGCCCTTGACTGATGACTTTGAACTTGGTACAAACAGAAAATTCTTGTCCCAAGCAATCCACATGTGAAATATGAAGGCTCTATCCCTTGCAAATCAAACATTATGGCCATTGTTAAAAATTTAAGGGGGAACAAACAGACATTAGAATCCAAAACTTGGTACAAACAGAAAATTCTTGTCCCAAGCAATCCACATGTGAAATATGAAGGCTCTATCCATTGCAAATCAAACATTATGGCCAATATTAAAAATTTAAGGGGGAACAAACAGACATTAGAATCCAAAACTTGGTACAAACAGAAAATTCTTGTCCCAAGCAATCCACATGTGAAATATGAAGGCTCTATCCCTTGCAAATCAAACATTATGGCCAATATTAAAAATTTAAGGAGGAACAAACAGACCTTAGAATCCAAAACTTGGTACAAACAGAAAATTCTTGTCCCAAGCAATCCACATGTGAAATATGAAGGCTCTATCCCTTGCAAATCAAACATTATGGCCAATATTAAAAATTTAAGGGGGAACAAACAGACCTTAGAATTCAAAACTTGGTACAAACAGAAAATTCTTGTCCCAAGCAATCCACATGTGAAATATGAAGGCTCTATCCCTTGCAAATCAAACATTATGGCCAATATTAAAAATTTAAGGGGGAACAAACAGACCTTAGAATCCAAAACTTGGTACAAACAGAAAATTCTTGTCCCAAGCAATCCACATGTGAAATATGAAGGCTCTATCCCTTGCAAATCAAACATTATGGCCAATATTAAAAATTTAAGGGGGAACAAACAGACCTTAGAATCCAAAACTTGGTACAAACAGAAAATTCTTGTCCCAAGCAATCCACATGTGAAATATGAAGGCTCTATCCCTTGCAAATCAAACATTATGGCCAATATTAAAAATTTAAGGGGGAACAAACAGACCTTAGAATCCAAAACTTGGTACAAACAGAAAATTCTTGTCCCACTTGTCCCAAGCAATCCACATGTGAAATATGAAGGCTCTATCCCTTGCAAATCAAACATTATGGCCAATATTAAAAATTTAAGGGGGAACAAACAGACCTTAGAATCCAAAACTTGGTACAAACAGAAAATTCTTGTCCCAAGCAATCCACATGTGAAATATGAAGGCTCTATCCCTTGCAAATCAAACATTATGGCCAATATTAAAAATTTAAGGGGGAACAAACAGACCTTAGAATCCAAAACTTGGTACAAACAGAAAATTCTTGTCCCAAGCAATCCACATGTGAAATATGAAGGCTCTATCCCTTGCAAATCAAACATTATGGCCAATATTAAAAATTTAAGGGGGAACAAACAGACCTTAGAATCCAAAACTTGGTACAAACAGAAAATTCTTGTCCCAAGCAATCCACATGTGAAATATGAAGGCTCTATCCCTTGCAAATCAAACATTATGGCCAATATTAAAAATTTAAGGGGGAACAAACAGACCTTAGAATCCAAAACTTGGTACAAACAGAAAATTCTTGTCCCAAGCAATCCACATGTGAAATATGAAGGCTCTATCCCTTGCAAATCAAACATTATGGCCAATATTAAAAATTTAAGGGGGAACAAACAGACCTTAGAATCCAAAACTTGGTACAAACAGAAAATTCTTGTCCCAAGCAATCCACATGTGAAATATGAAGGCTCTATCCCTTGCAAATCAAACATTATGGCCAATATTAAAAATTTAAGGGGGAACAAACAGACCTTAGAATCCAAAACTTGGTACAAACAGAAAATTCTTGTCCCAAGCAATCCACATGTGAAATATGAAGGCTCTATCCCTTGCAAATCAAACATTATGGGCATATTAAAAATTTAAGGGGGAACAAACAGACCTTAGAATCCAAAACTTGGTACAAACAGAAAATTCTTGTCCCAAGCAATCCACATGTGAAATATGAAGGCTCTATCCCTTGCAAATCAAACATTATGGCCAATATTAAAAATTTAAGGGGGAACAAACAGACATTAGAATCCAAAACTTGGTACAAACAGAAAATTCTTGTCCCAAGCAATCCACATGTGAAATATGAAGGCTCTATCCCTTGCAAATCAAACATTATGGGCAATATTAAAAATTTAAGGGGGAACAAACAGACCTTAGAATCCAAAACTTGGTACAAACAGAAAATTCTTGTCCCAAGCAATCCACATGTGAAATATGAAGGCTCTATCCCTTGCAAATCAAACATTATGGCCAATATTAAAAATTTAAGGGGGAACAAACAGACCTTAGAATCAAAAACTTGAAGGCCAAGGACCCCTAGGACCCCAGTTATTGAGTTCTTCTGACCCGAGTTTTAACTTGGCTGATTTGGGAGAAAACCTGATGTATTGGCATCATTTTTGTTGGTGTTGGTGTTGGTGTGACAAACTCTAACTGTGCTCATATCTCTATTTTTATTTCATAAAACTTTACATGTGTGTTTTTGCGAACTACTGAGAGCTTACTGTAGCTCCAAGGTCAAGATCACAGATCAAGGTCGAATGTTAAAATTGTTGGCTTGCAAGCAATGTCTCTGTGACAACCATCAAATGTTGATATCAAATGAGCCTATGTGTGACATTTCCAACCATTTCACATGTGTGCAAAGCAAAGTCTCTGGCCAGTCTGTGCATCTGCACAGTCTGACAAGACTTTTTGCTATGCTCTCTGTAGTTAGATAGGGTCTTAACCCCTCTTAAGGATGTCAGTTTCTATTCTTTTTGTACTGTGCGACTGTTTAGGCTGCTCCAAATTTCTGCCTTGCACTTGTGTCAAATTGATGGAAATGTCACACACAGGCTCAAATTATAACCCTTCTCGTGTATTTATACAGCTGAGGTCTCAGAGTCAGATGAAGTAAAACAAGCCAAACAATTAGAGTTGGAAGCAGTAAAAGAAGCTGAGGCTGGACAAGTGGACAGAGCATTAGAACTTCTAAATCAAGCCATATCTATAGCACCAGAATATGCATCAAGCTACAACAACAGGGCACAGGCCTTGAGATTGCAGGGAGATATACATGGTAAATATGGGATTATTTTATCAGAGCATTAGAACTTCTAAATCAAAGCCATATCTTTAGCACCGGAACATGCATCTAGCTATAATAACCCGGCACAGGCCTTGAGATTGCAGGGAGATATACATGGTTAATATAGGATATTAATGGGTCATTTCTAATCATTGGTAAGTTCCTATAAATATATAGGCACTTGTTGAAGTTGTGAACTGATTAGTCAATGAATACTATCTTACTTTATCAAGGATTAAGAACTTCTCAATCAAGTCATATCTTTAGCACCAGAACATGCATCTAGCTATAATAACCCGGCACAGGCCTTGAGATTGCAGGGAGATATACATGGTTAATATGGGATATTAATTGGTAAGTTCAAATCTTTTGTCAGTGCCTATAAATATTAAGGCACTTATGAAAATTAAGTACTGATCAGTCAATATATATTATCTAACTCTATCAAGGATTAAGAACTTCTAGATCAGGCCATATCAATAGCACCAGAATATGCATCTAGCTACAACAACAGGGCCCAGGCCTTGAGATTGCAGGGAGATATACATGGTAAATGTGAGATTTTTCTATCAGAGAGTTTGAACATCTAAATCAAGCCATATCTATAGCACCAGATTATGCATCAAGCTACAACAACAGGACACAAGCTTTGAGATTACAGGGAGATATACATGGTTAATATGGGATATTATTTGGTCAGCTCAAAACTTTTTTAAATGCCTATAAATATTTAGGCACTTATAAAAGTTTAGTTCTGATCAGTCAATATATTCTATACAACTCTATCAAGGATTAAGAACTTTTAAATCAAGCCATATCTATAGCACCAGAATATGCATCTAGCTACAACAACCGAGCTCAAGCCTGGAGATTGCAGGGAGATATACATGGTAAATATGGCATTTATTCTATCAGAGAGTTTGAACTTCTAAATCAAAGCCATATTCTATCAGAGCATAAGAACTTTTTTATCAAGCCATATCTATAGCGTCTGAATATGCATCTAGCTACAACAACCACATTTAAGCTTTGAGATTACAAGGAGATAAACATGGTAAAAACAGGGGTCCAGATAAGAGGGGGTAAAGCCAGTCTAAAATCTATATTTCAAAACGAAACTCTATGTTGTGGGTACTCATTCGAATTGTCTCAATGACACATTTTAATGAGTACCAACAACTTTGGGTTCAAGAAAGGAATAATGAAATATTAACAATTGAAAACCAAAATACCCCCTCTATCTGTGGCTCTGAAAATATGGGAATTATTCTATCAGAGTATTTTGAAATTCTTAATCAAGACATTTGTAAACATTTGCAAAACATTGGATAAATGGTATCCACCTCTGTGTGTGTACTCACATGCAATTGGATGTTCAACTTCTGAACATTTGCAAATGGAGGGGCCGGTGCAAAAGTATTGTAAGTGCCTATATATTTACAGGCATTTACAATTGTGTTGCGCTGACCCCTCGAAATGTTTTCCAGAACAAAACAGGGTTGATTAAGGATTATATATTTCTGATGATTTGTCTTGTTTTTGACACAATGAATTTGGTTATTGATGATCATTTATATCTTACAGGTGCATTACAAGACCTGAATAAAGCCATAGAACTAAGTCGGGGTAGAGGGAAAGTTGCTTGTCAAGCATATACACAACGAGGTCTTATAAAAAGATTAGAAGGTGAGTGCTTTAAGAGTCATTCTTTTAACCTATTCATTGTGTTTATTCCGAGTTGCAAAGGAAACTATTTATCCTCCTCCAAAAGCTACAAAATATCATAATATGGCCTATGTCGTGAGAGTGAAATAACCCCGTCGAATATTTTTGATAATATACACGTGTTAGCATTTGCTGACATCATTTCACAAACAGCATTGTATATTTTGCGCACTTCCCAATAACTTAAATCTATAATTTCTGGAATTTCATTATTTATAGCAAAAGGTCAGGTCATATTTTAAAAAAGAATATCAAGTTTATGCTTATAGAAGACCAATTTAATTACACCCGTCAACTAAAATGGTTAAAAGCTCTGCAAAGCCTCATTTAAAGCCTCGTTTTTTAGCTCACCTGAGCACAATGTACTCAAGGTGAGCTTAAGTGATCGCCCAATGTTTGTCGTAAGTGGTGCGTTGTCTGTCGTATGCGTCCACATTGTCATTTTGTTTAAACATCTCCTCCTCCTAAACCTAAAAGTCAATCATGATTAAACTTGGCAGGAATGTTCCTTGGGTCAAGCTCTACCAAGGTTGTTCAAATAGATGGACTCCATCCTTAACTTTCCTTTATCCTTAACAAAATGGGTGAAAATACTAAAATCTTCAAAAATCTTCTTCTCTGAAACCAGAAGGCAGACAGTTTTCATATTTAGTATGTTGCATCATCTAGTGGTCCTCTACTAAGTTTGTTCATATCAAGATCATGGAGTCATAGTATTACTGTAAACGGGGTAATTTTGGCGGTGGTTTTATTTTGACTATATTGGCGGTCAAGCTAAAATGGGCCAAAATTAATCCACCGCCAATATTTGTCATTATGAAATATGAAATTTCTTTATTATGATAGGTATGAAATCTATACAATTTAGTCAATGTTAATTAAATTTATATCAAAGATATGAGGACCATACCTTTTGTTATGCTGACAACGTTGACATTCCGAAGGGTCAGTGCAATACTATTGTAAGTGCCTATAAATTATAGGCACTTGCAATAGTATTGTACTGATCCTTCAATTTCAAGATTCCAGATCCAAATTGGTTGATACATTGTAATGAAAATCAAAGCAAAAAAGTGTGGAAAACTTATAGACGCATTATAAATGTAACAAAAGGTGTGAAAACAAACTATTGTCAAGTTTGTAGAAAGTTGATATTACTCTAGAAATTGTCTTTATTTTACTTAAGTTGTTTTAAACGACAAAATGTAAAATAAAGATAAAGCGTTTAATTTTGGCGTTAAAGTAAGATGCGCCAAAATAAATCACCGCCAATTAATCGTAATCGAAAAACCGCCAAATGTGGACACCGCAGGGACTTTTCTTGATAGTTTCCTTTAATTGCATTTCATCTGCCTATTTAATTGATGTGATGTCCAAGGTGATGTCCTAGGGGTCAAAGAGACTCAGGTGAGTGATCTAGGACTCATGGTCCTCTTGTATCTAGATGACTCATTTAAAAAATTAGGTATTCAATGACCACTCATTCAATATCCTTAAATTATTTTGGCGTCATCTGTTTGTCATTCAGTTCTAATCCAAGTTAGCTTGTTGCATATCATAGTTGGAATTAGGGCAAAAAAGGTCAAAGGGTTAAATCATGGAGGTCACAAGTATGGGGTCAAATGTGTTTGATCAAGTCCAGAGTGTTTGCCTTCATGATGGCTCTGGCAAATTTGAATTTGAGTCACATCTAGGATTTGACTCTAAGGGGAGTCTTGGAGTCCCAGACTCCTTGTTTACCAGTTTGGACTCTGTAAATTCGCAAATAAGGGTCCAAGGGACTCCCAGGATTATGTGAGAATATTTTAAGAGGCACATGCATTGGGCAGTTTCTTTTCCTTTCCACCTGACAAAATCAATAGATATTTTTGCTACAAAATTTGCTTGCATCAAGTAGTATTTGAAATACTGTACTTGAAATCCTTTTTAGGGGGAGAAAATTATGGAAAAGAAGAAATTGCTTGTTACAAGCAATTTCTACTTTTCCACAATTTTTGCTGATTCTAAAAAAGTCAAACTCCTTACTTTGAGCTTAGACTCCTTTATTACACAAGTTCGGACTTATTCACAAAAGTAAGTTTCAATCTCAGTTATTGGTCAAATTTCTTAAAATACTTATATGCCGTATGGAGGTCACACATATGGTTTTAATGTCATGAGTCTTTATCAAAATCTTAGTTTACACGATATCTCTGAGGTAGCTAAACTGGGCTCAAGTCAGGTATGAGATTCGTCATCGGGTCAAATCTTAGAAAAACTATGTAGCATTAGAGGTTATAATTATGACTGAAATATCTTCAACATTGTTTAGGACTTTTGTATGAATGTCCAAACTTTTGTTTCCATTTACAAGTAAGAAAATTGTTGATGAACTCTGTTTAATATTTCCATTACATTTATTTTTACGTAGAAGATGAAAATGGTGCTAAAGAGGATTTACGAAATGCTGCAAATCTTGGTGGACAGTTTGCCAAACAACTTCTTGTGACCTTGAATCCATATGCTGCTCTGTGTAACCAAATGCTTTCAGATGTGATGAATCGACTCCGATCTGGACAATCTGTTAATGATGCGGACTAGATGTAGCTTGTTTTGTTTGTAATCTGGAATTTCTCTTAATAGAATATTTCTTCATACCATGTTGGCAATTAAAAATAATGATTTTGCCAATTTGATTAAATTTATCATAACATACCAAACAATTAGAATTTGTTCTTCTTTAAATTTATGACCCCAATGAAATAATGTTGCAAATCTTTCTTTATGTTTATATAAAATTTTCAGTATTTGTATATTTTTAGTAATGATAAATGAAATATTTGACATGAAGAAATGTTCAATTCTGTGGAAAGTTCTGTAGTATTATTGCGAGTTAAATCCAGAGCCTATGATATGTAGTGTTAGAATTTTTTACGCCCTTCCTAAGACGGACGACGGCGGCACTCATTCTTTCCGACTATTTGTCTCTCACCAATGGGTTGATAATCGTAGACCTATGTGAGATAGCGGCTGGAGGCTAGGAAAGAATGTGGTGGTTGTACTGGTGATAGAAATACCAGGAATCCATTGTTAGGTGCTCCAGCCGCCGCGATATAACTGAAATAATGTTGAAAGCGGCGTTAAACTCCATTCAATCAACCTAAGACGGAACATATTATGTGATCAACTGTGTCGTCTGTGGGCAGACAGCATCCACTTCCTTGTCCGGAGGATAACACATTCGGATCATCACTCGGCCTTTTCTGTAAACTGCAACAGACCTTAGATGTATGTAAGGCGGATGGGTATATAACAAAATCATGCACTTTGTAAGGCGGAAACAGTGTAAGAAAAACGAGCACTGTAGATTTATATATTTTACAGTAAATAACGGCTGAAAAGTCTTAATTTTTGAGAATGACGATCATTCTCAAGAATTAAGATTTTTGGCCGTTATTTAAGAATCTAAAGTTATTTATTTAAGGATATGATGGTTTCATGTCAGTGACTTAAACGAGTAGGCTGATGTTGGTCTATAGCTCCTGCTAAAGTGGTGATATTCCGGGTTCAGCATGACAAGAGTTAAGAACTGTTACTCTATGTAGCTTAATTTTTTTCCTTTCGAAATATAAGAATACATAAACTATACATTCTCTTTTCTCATGAATGATTGATAAAATGAATTTTCAATTGACAACTGTAAGTCGACAATTTCTTCTTACTCTTTTTTCATATCTAGGGCTCTTATTAATGATTGTTTTGTTATTACTGTCAAACAAAAAGGGACCATTTGGAATCTCCATGAACTGAATATGTAGAATAATGGGATCTTTCAGAAATCAATCCAGCCCTGTGTTCAGGCAAACTGTTTGCTTCGTTTTGTCATCCTGAACACAGGAATTTATAATGATTTGAAAGTATTCTTCAATGACTTTCAGTAGTTTGTCAGTAAATAACGGTAACTTATCATTCTGATAAACTCATAACCTAACCTGTGAAAATATTGAAAACTTTCACCCCGCTTTTGTTCAATCTACCATATCTGATGTCATCTTAGTGGAACCAAATAATTGACTTTGCCATGAACGTTGCATAGCAATCACATGCAAGATGAAGCACTTTAAGAAAAAGTGTCAAAAATAATACTCATTTTTGAATTACAGAAATAAAATCATCTTTTTTTTTGAGTAAGATCAATTTATATTACATTTCATTTTGTGAACAACACCACTTGTGAAAATATATATATATAGCTTGTGTTGATCACTCAATGAAATATAAATTAATCTTACACCATAACAAACAATCATCCTCTATAACTACAGTGAGTATGGTAGAATGGCTACTATAGTATTCCAGATTCATGAAGTCTGTCATCATAAAATCAATAAAGAATTACACCAAGGTCAGCCAGCATAATTAGGTATAATGAGGGTGACGTAGATTATTATTTTTGTTCACTTTCTAAATGGTCTCTTTTTGTTTGACTTGTCCCATATTTGTGCTATTGTTCCATTGTCTTATTGGTGCTGGTAGATATTAGAAGGGAGATAATTATTGGGTGTTTATTTTGGGGAGAAGGGGGGGGGGGGGGGGGTTAACAGTATTTCTATGATGGCTATATGTCATGTAGTTTGTTTTTTTAAACCTCTATATTGAGGGCACTCATAGGTATTGTCCTGATGAAACCATTTTAATGAGTTCCTACAACATAGGGTTTAAGAGATTTATAATGAACCCCTGCCTGTATAGTTTTAAAAGATTTTGTACGTGCTGACCGGTTCCTGCAAAACTATTGTAAATGCAAATACATATGTGACCCATCACGCGAAAAGGGACCATCTGGGAACACTATAAAATGAATATTTGAGAATTGAGATTGGGTCCTGTGAAGGTCAACCAGAGGTCGCATTTCAAAAATTCTTTCACTGGAAGGTAAATTGATCATGCTCGTTTCAGAAAATAAGTGAAATTCGAAATGTCTCTACCCTAGTCACTCTGCGCAATGTGCCCAGAGTGAATAGGGTGGACACTTTACGCACTTCCCTGATGGTCCCTTTTCGTGTGACGGGTCACATATATACTTATAGGCACTTACAATAGTTTTTAGACAACCCTTGCATATATTAAAGTATTTATCTATTACTGCTTATATCAAGAAAGCTGTGTTATTATTGAAATGCTGTTCAAATTGGAATTTAACTCGATCCGGAACAATTACTTAGTGAAAAACCTTTCTGCTAGTGAAACCTTTATCAGTTATTGATAATGATAATCATGGTTTTAACTTTTTTATAAAAGCATACTGCCACTAAAAAGAATACAGATATCAACTCCAAAATGTAGTAAAATTAAATGTTCCATCAAACCCTGAGTTGTGGGTACTCATTGGAATTGTCCAACAAGTTCTATTCCAAAAAGTACCAACAAAACAGGGTTCTGGAGAGAAGGAAGAGACTTTTGTCAGTGTTATTTCTTTCTTCGAATTTGAGCTTTGGTATGATTATAGATATTTTGTGTCATTGAAGGGTCAAACCCTGATGAGGGTACTCTTCGATTACACAAGCCGCCACCATAGCGCAGTTGGTTAGGCATAAGACTTCCAATCTGGAAGTCGTGGGTTCGATCCCCGGTGGCGGCAAATATCCTTTCTGACGTTTGTCTCTCACCAATGGATATATAATTGTAAACCTATGTGAGATAGCAGTCGGAGGCTAGGAAAGGGTGTAATGGTAGTACAGGTGAAAGAAATACCAGGAATCCATTGTTAGGTGCTCCGGCCGCCGGGATGTAACTGCGAAATTGTTGAAAGCGGCGTAAAACCCATTCAAACAAACAAATCTTCGATAACACCTAATTTAGAGAATTTTAATGAGTATGCACAAAATAGGGTATCAAAGAGAAATAATCAATTTAGATTGGGTTGTTATTACACTCTTCTTTGGAGCTACTTTGCTATTTTGTTTTATGTTCATGCTCAGGCACTGATGAAATCTTGTGGGTAATTGTTTTATTGTCTGATTATCTGCCAAAGACTTCTTCTGTCATAAGATTTTGTTTCTTGCAAGAAGATCTAGACCAAGTGTTGGCAAGCTCAATAATTTTTCTATTCTGGACAAGGTCAGGAATAGCTTGTCAGGTGATGATTTGAAAAAAATAAAAAATCCTAGCCTTCACATGTGTAAGAGAAGGATATGTTTGATGACAGAACTTTTTCTTTTAGTTACAGAAAACAATGATAGCTATGTGAGAAATGTTTGTATTTGATACCTTTAATAATTGCCCATCTCATTAAGGTAGTGGACCTGTAATCATTCTGCTACATTTCGAAACTCATGATCTTTAACAATCTTAATTGAGGTTTTCTATCATTAGGAATTTCGATTATTTTGTCTCTCACCAATGTGTTCATAATCGTAGACCTATGTGAGATAGCAGCTGGAGGCTAGGAAAGGATTTGATGGTTGTAATGGTGAGAGAATTGCCAGGAATCCATTGTTAGGTGCTCCAGCCACCGCGATATAACTGAAAAAATGTTGAAAGTGGCGTTTAACTCCATTCAATCAATCTATCATTAGGGAAACCTCGGTTGACACTTAAAGTTCATGACTTCTGAAACATTCTGGATCTGTTATGGGTCCACAATCTAAAGGAAAGGCTATGATACAGGTCAAGTTGAATAAACAAGGTCATATTTCTGAAAAGTACTTCTTGTTACTGGGGTATTAGTGTTTCAAACACACTCAGCTTATTTTATAGGGCATTAATACTGATCAAATTTGTCTGCCATGAATTTTGAGTCGTACTTGCTAAATGCTTGTAAGCTATTGTCATTGCACTGAGTCTGTAATTTGAAAATGTTGAAATACAGAATCCTCTTAAAACATTGATCAGGGTACAAAATTAGCCTCTCACTTTGATACCAGACATCTGCAAATGTTTTAGAAGGACACCCTGCTTTGCAGCTGTGTAGTCCTATACAGTAAAACAAGTGTTAACCCTTTCCTGATTAACAAAATTTTGGACCTGTCCAAATTCAAAGGTTTTGCAGACGAAAATTTAATGAGGATTTAATTTTAAAAAATAACCATCCAGTAGGGTAGAAAAAAGTGTGGAGAAGAAATTGCTTGTCAGAAGCAATTTCTTCTTTTTTCACAATGTTTTCTCAATCATAAAATCACAGGCATGTAAAAAGCAGGGATTAAACAGCAAAGGGTTAAGTAACTGCTAACAGGACCACCAAAAAGTGGCCGCTATAGAGAATGGTTGCTTAGTACACATTTTGTTTACAAATTATAGACAAAGTTTTGATTGAATGTGTATGTAATTGGGCATTTCTCAATAATCATATGTTGTTAAAACTCAGCAGAATCGTCTCATTGAGACAATTCAAATGAGTTTTAACAACATAGGATTAATTTACAATAATATATAGACCAATAAAATTGTCTCAAGATATTTTTTATTTTGAAGAAGGGAATTTTGAAAACGTCGCTAAATAAAAATGGTTGTTTAGTAGATGTAATTAATCTAGCAAGATGGACTGTATGTGCAAAAAAGGTAACTATTTCCTAAACATTTCACAAACATTTTTATCACAAAATGCAGTGTATGTTAGCATACTGGTAGTCAAAAACATTTGATATTAGCCACCAAGGAAGGAATAACAAATCAATATATATACAATATGGGGGTTCTATGATATAACTCATTTTTTTGGCGCCAAAATAGAGCTCAGGACAAGAAAAAATGGTTGTAACAGCAAAAAAGAATTATCTCCAAACAATACCGCCATACATATATATCATAGTATCCAGGGTTTGTTTAAACACGGATATCCAGAAAATTTTGAACAGTTTGAACATTATTTTCCATTTCAATAACTAGTTTGTGTTGGATAGTAAGTTCATTCAATGTCATTTGGTAACAATCCAATCTAAAACCAATGTTTATGTTAATCTCTAAACATGCTCCTCTGTCTTCAAATCCTTCAAGTTTGCCGCCACCCTCCTAGATGACTGGTATGATGTGTTGTCTAAAATTTTCCTGTTGTGTTGGCATTTTTTTCTCCGTTTTGTTTTTTCTCCTTTGCATTTTTGTCCCATGTATTTCTTCAACTTCATGATAGTCCCATTCAAAGCACTGCGTTCTTCATCAATCAAACATTTTTCTACTGCTAGAGAGAGTGTGTTCTATATTTTTGAGTACAGACGTTTTTAGCTTCACTGGCAGAAGGCCACTGGAGCAATTGTCATGGCGCTGTGTCCGTTGTGCGTGCATCCGGTCATAAACTTTTCTTTGATGTTGGTGTGACAAACTTTAACTGTGGTCATAACTTTTGATCGGTTAGTGATAAAGCCTTCATATTTCACATGATGATTACTTGGGACAAGACCTTTTTGTAGGTACTTAGGTCATCAGTCAAGGTCAAGATCATTTTGTAGCTCTACGGAAGGAAGGTCAAAAGAGATATTGCAATACCATTTTTCCTATCCGGCATTTGGTCGTCTGGCTGTCTGTCTGTTGGTCTGCTAACTTTTGCTTGTTAACGCTATAGAGTCCCAAGTTTTTATCCAATTGTCTACTTACTTAGTCAGAATGATTTGATCATCACAAGGATCTTTCCTTTCAAAAATGGGTCAGATCCGTCAAGTGTCATGGGAAAAGGGCCAAATGAAAATTTAGTTAGAAAAACTTTGTTTATGCTCTAAAGTCCACAGTTTTCATCGGATTGAGGTAAAACTTGCTCAGAGTGATTGTACTATCACAAGGATGGTTCCTTACCAAAATGGGCTCAAACCATCAAGTGTCACAGAAAATAGGCAAAATGAAAATTTTTGAAAAAATTAATTAGAAAATCCTCGTAAATGCTCTAGAGTCCTCAATTTCATCCAATTGTCTTCCAGCTTGGTCAAAATGATTGGACCATTACAAGGATTATTCCTTTTCGCAAGAAGTAAGATTGAAACATAATTATATAGACATGATTAATCTCATGAGACAAGAGATTGAATAGAATACACATATATAACTGAATAGGTTTTTTAGCTCCACTGGCCAAAGGCCACTGGGGCTATCGTCATGGCATTGTGTCCGTCGTGTGTCTGTCTGTGCATCAAGTCATTAACTTTTTCTTTAAAATTCTTCTCCTCGGTAACTACTGGATGAATTTCAACAAAACTTCACAGGAGTGATCCTTGGGTGATCCTCTTTCAAAGCGTTCAAGAAATTTTGATCCAATGAAAAACATGGATTTAATGGGCATGGCTAATTTCCAAATATGGTAAAAAATGAGTTTTCTCAGATTCTAATTGATGGCTGCAAATTACATTTTACATGAATGATCCTAGGGTGACCCTTTATCAGTCTACCAAAATTTATTGTGATTAGATGAAAAATATGGATTTTATGGGTGGAGGTCATTTCTCTATATGTTATATAGTGGAAACTTTGAAAATCATTTTCTCAGAATGTAATTGATGAATATCAACCAAATTTCACTGGAATGATTTTTGAGTGACCCTTTATCAGTGCACCAAAAATTATTGTGATCAAATGAAAAATATGTATTTAATGGGTGGAGGTCTTTTCTCCATATGTTATATAGTGGAAAGTCTGAAAATCATTTTCTCAGAATGTATCAGATGGATATCAATCAAATTTCACTGGAATGATCCTTGGGTGACCCTTTATCATGCAGTTAGATTTTATTGTGATCGAATGAAAAATATGTCTTTTATGGGCAGAGGTAATTTCTCTATATGTTATATAGTGGAAACTTTTAAAATCATTTTCTCAGAATGTAATGGATGGATATAAATCTAATTTCACTGGAATGATTCTTGAGTGACCCTCTATCAGTGTACCAAAAATTATTGTGATCGGATGAAAAATATGTATTTTATGGGTAGAGGTCATTTATCTATATGTTATATAGTGGAAATTTTGAAAATTATTTTCTCAGTATATTATTGATGGATATCAATAAAAAATTATTGATATGATCCTTGGGTGACCCTTTATCATGCAGCCAAATTTTATTGAGATTGGCTGAAAAATATGTCTTATAGGGGCAGAGGTCATTTCTCCATATGTTATTAAGTGGAAATTTTGAAAATCATTTTCAACATCAGTAGAACCCAAAATATCTAAAAATCTAGTCAAAACTTTTATTTGCTATAACAAGAATTCCAAGGCTTTGGAGCGTCTCAAGCCATTCATGGCTTTCTAGTTTTTGGGTTTTTTTTCTATGAAATATGTTCAAAACTCGGATACTACGATATATATGTTTGCAATATTGTCGGGGGGGGGATATTTATTTTTATGCTGTTTCAACAATTTTTTTGTTGTCCTGAGCCCTGTTTGGAGGAAATAAAGGACTTATATCATAGAACCCCCATATTGTGTATATATAATAACAACCAATATTACATTTATCGAAGACAACCCACGAAATAGGCTAGTGAAGTAATGTTTCTCAAATGGTAATAGATGTCGGAAAGCTTTCGAAGATATGATTGTATTTCAATTTTGCCAAATAATTCCTCCTTATGAATCATCTTCAAAGCAGTAATGAAATGTTGGAAGTGCCTATACAGTTAATTACATTGTGAAATTGACTTCCATATTGATCAAACCCATTCTTAATCACTCGCTCAGCGATCAATTCACTAATTCCAAAAAACTCAGTCAAACTATTCAAAAACGCTCCACAACTGTATTTAGAATAAAATTCGTGAGCAAAAATTCAAGATATCACTTACTTTATCAAATTCAGAAGTGTTTATTTTGTCCTTTAAGATTTTTTAGAACTTAAAAGTATATTCTGTTAAAGGACGGTAATAAATATCGCTAATTTTGTGAACAAAATGAGTGATATTGGATTACCTTCCTTTAATTTCACTCAAAACTATCTCTACACACTCTTTCAATTTCATTCCAAAAAGACTCCAAAACTATTCTTCTTGTCAATTTCACGATGTATTTAATTGTTCACTGTATATACACTTACAAAATTTAAACACTGACATCTTAAAAGACAACTTCACATTAGAAAAACACTATTCATGCCAGTTTGAAAGTTCTTCATTAGGGTAGGAGTACCTTAACATTTAATGTTTTGTCAAATAGTATTTTTGATATGTTTAAGTTCTGCATTTTGTATGATAAAGGTAAACAACGATATTCCTTGCTGTAGAGGTTTGCTTTGTGGGCTTTCTAAGTTAACTGTGATGTAAATAAAATGTTATCTTTAAAAAGATTGTTTTCTGTTTTCAATCCTTACAGTTTACAATGTTTCACAAAACAGTGAATCTATGGCAATATCATAGAGGATCTATTATCAATGGCTAGATTTGTCTAAGGAACCGTCAAATAATGAAATTTGTCTAAGGAACCGCCGAATAATGAAATTTGTCTAAGGAACCGCCAAATAATGAAATTTGTCTGAGGAACCGCCGAAAAATGAAATTTGTCTAAGGAACTGCCAAATAATGAAATTTGTCTAAGGAACCGCCGAATGATGAAATTTGTCTAAGGAACCGCCGAATAATGAAATTTGTCTAAGGAACCGCCGAATAATGAAATTTGTCTAAGGAACCACCAAATAATGAAATTTGTCCAAGGAACCGCCGAATAATGAAATTTGTCTAAGGAACCGCCGAATGACGAAAAATGGTTTCTTTATATTTTAATCGTTATATTTCAATGCCAGCTCAGTGTGGGTGAGTTATAGTGTCCAAGCGTCCAGACATTTAAAAATGGACTCAATTTAACTTGGCACAGTTGTTTTCCTATTTGTTAGATGTTCTATTGAAAAGAAGATTCTAGGTAACAGTTCAAGTTCAGATGTAAGTTTTAACCCTGTGCTGTTTAATCCCTGCTTTTTACGTGCCTGTGATTTTATGATTGAGTAAACATTGTGAAAAAAGAAGAAATTGCTTCTGACAAGCAATTTCTTCTTTTTCCACACTATTTTCTACCCTACTGAATGGTTATTTTTCATATTAAATCCACTTTAAATTTTCGTCTGTAAAACCTTTGAATTTGGACAGGTCCAAAATTTTGTAAAACAGGAAAGGGTTAAGCATGTTTGGATTATAGCTCCTACATTTATAGGTTGATTTCAAAATAATTTGACGCATTTATTCTCTATCATGAGTAGTTGTGATATTCTAAAGAATTTTTCCGACTGCTCCTAAGTTACGTTCAGAGCTCAAGATTAAATGTTAAAATCAGACTAATCCGGAACTATGATCAACTTTTCGCGCGCTCGACAGCAGTTGGTCCCTGACAACCACCTACTATACAACTTTCGTTAGTTCACTAATCAACGATTTTGTGACTTACTTTCGAACAATAGACCGCAACTGAGCTTAGCTGAAAAACTATCCGTAGTGAACCGAGCTTGAACCTAGAAGAGGATTCAAAGTCCAACAGGCTTGTCTGCTGACCCCTGACATATACATTGTCCAAGATACAAGGCATTATAAATTAACCGTGAAAGACATGAAGAGAGAATCATTTTAATTTCCTTTAGGTGTGAAACTAAAAACCTAACCACACTAAAGTCGATTCATACATGATATGAGTGTGATTAGGGCTTAAGTTTGATATCTCCATGAAATTAAAAATAATATTCTCTTCATATCTTATAATTCAATATCATGAAGCCAAAAGGAAAGACATTCTCCATAATAAGACATTTTATGCGGGTCTACTTTTAGCGCAAGCTTAAAAAATAGCTGCGTACTCAAGTGTTTAACCCTTTCCTGTTTCACAAAATTTTGGACCTGTCCAAATTCAAAGGTTTTGTAAATCAAAAGTGGATTTAAATTGAAAAATTACCATTCAGAAGGATAGAAAATAGTGTTGAAAAAGAAGAAATTGCTTGTCAGAAGCAATTTCTTCTTTTTTCACAATGTTTTCTCAATCATAAAATCACAGGCACGTAAAAAGGAGGGATAATACAGCAAAGGGTTAAATGAGGAATGAAACCATTTGTTCAGCCAATCAGCATGCAAGAAAATTAATGGAAACGGATTACATTAAATTATTTATCAACGCAGAATCGGTAGAGAGATATAGCGGTTTCCCAATCATGGGGTTCGTGGTGATGGTTTCCCTCATCCTTTCCAACATTTATCTCCAAACAATGGGTGGATAAATGCAAAACTACGAGGGTTACGAGGGTTAACCCTTTGCTGTTTAATCCCTGCTTTTTACATGCCGGTGATTTTATGATTGAGAAAACATTGTGAAAAAAGAAGAAATTGCTTCTGACAAGCAATTTCTTCTTTTTCCACACTATTCTTTACCCTACTGAATAGTTATTTTTCAAATTAAATCCACTTTAAATTTTCGTCTGCAAAACCTTTGAATTTGGACAGGTCCAAAATTTTGTAAAACAGGAAAGAGTTAAGCCGCTTATGGCTCCTGAGGAAATACCAGAAATCAATGGTTAGGCTCTACAGCCGTTACAATACAACTTAAAAATGTTGAACCGAGGGCGGTTTGTAAAAAATGATTGCCGAGGCTAAAACTTGCACACTTACAATATCGTTGATTTGCTGGTATCACTGAACGTATTGGGTTGTAATGAAAATTTTATCTTAAGGCAAAACGTGCCCTTTTTCAAGAAAAGGGGATTATATCTGAAATTATAGGTTTCTTTCACTTTTCTTGAAAAAAACCTTTTGCCAAAAAGTATTTTATCGCAAGACACGAGCGCAACTTACCTACAGCTTAAATAAGCTTTAGTTACAAGGATTTTGTCGTCTAAATTAAGAGATTTTTGTTGTCCGATGACTATATAATCCCTATGAAATGAGAAATAAATGCATTCTGTTCGGTAACTCTGAATGCATAGTAGTAAGAATTGTGACATTTTTTGGACTTCTATCTTTTGTTCATTCATGCACCAACCAGTGAATGGCTCGGTATCTACGCTAGATATTCCCACGAGACTAGCAAAACCCCTATATTGGTGGTGGCATTGTTTTCAAATGTCATTAATACTCGTTAGGATAGTCTTGAATTAGAATGACACATATTCCTCATTCAAACAAATTTACTCAACTCATAAAAAACAAACACACATATACTCCGTATGATGAAATACAACCGTTCACAAATTTGAAAAATAAAAAAATGTAACACTCAAATATATGCAATTTGAAATAATTGTTTCACTACTTTTAAAAACGGACAAAAATTCGACTTAAACCTTTGAAGTCAAGCACTGAAAATATTTCCATAGTTGACACGTAATCAGTTGGAAAACTTTCCCAAGAATACAGAAGTAACCTTGTAAAGTTGTGTTTTAAACACGCAACACCTTTGTCACGTCCAGGATGTATTTGTCTGTCTAGGTTGGCGTGGTGTGGTAAAGTCTTTAACTTGATTCGTTCCTCCACAACACAGGATTTTATACCATCTGTAAAAAAAGAAATACATACATGTAAATGTAAAGGAGTTTGATAGCCAAGCATGATAATATCCAGGTATTTATGATTCAAGATTTTGCCTTAACGAAATGGAGTAACTCGTATATTTAAAAAAAATACTGGACTGGATATATATATATATATAATTTAGAAAAAAAGTTTAGGAACCAAACGCCGAACTACGAATACCGCGCATAAAATGTACAGGGTGTTTCATAATATCTGTCCTTTATCTAGGCAATTATGGTTCTGATATAAATAGTCAGATTACTTATGTAAATATTCATCTGTATAGCAGACAAACTAACATTTTTATTGATATATAAATTATTACAATGCATAAATTGGTCTCCACCCTGTTATACGTCAATCTTTTTTACAAATTTTCAAACGTCGTCAAATTTTAGCAGTAATGACGTCAGGTCTTTATCTCGAATTATCTATTCATTGCGTCTCCTGGCATTTGGAGTTATCATTTTTCTCTCTTGACCACACTTTAAAATCTGCTACTTTTGCTCGTTAATCCCTGTATACCATATGTTTTTTTTAAGTTACCCGAAAAGGTCAAGTAGGCCAAGATCAGACAATTGTGGTAGACATTTCTACTTAGTCTTAGAAGAGATGAAATTTCTGAAGTTTGTCGGACATTCTATATAAAACAGCTAAAGCACAATGCGAAGAAATTCTATCTTGCTTAAATATACACATATCATGTAACAGTAAACTCACATATTTCAAGTTAAACAAGCATCTAGATGCATTTGCGGTGTTGATATCAAAATGTTCGCGCATATGCAATGGACTTTTATAGTCTTAAGACTGAAAAGACACGTCTATCACAAATGCCTGAACCGAGTCTATTTTGCCTTATAAGGAATAACTTTCAAGAATATATGGTATACAGTCACTCACCACCAAAAATGTATGAATTTAAGAAAGTGTTCAAAGTAGAGAACTATCCATTCCATTTACCAGAAGACATGAAGAAATATTTTGATAATTCAAGATAAACGCTGACGTCGTTATTGCCTTAAATTGGCGTCATGTTGAAAATCACAAAGGAACTTTGACGTCAAACCGAGTGGACACTATCATAGACACTAAAACACATCATATATTATTTAAAATTTTATTTTATCTGCTATACAGATGAAAATTTACCTAAGTGGTCTGATTAGTTATATAAGAACTATACTGGTTTAGAATAAGGACAGATATTATCAAACACCCTGTACATATAAAAGTAGACTCGCGTTTACTCGAAATGGCGAAAACTCGGATTCATGCTTCGGCTCAGCTGGCCTTCCGGTCCCGACGCGTATCCTTCAATTCTCCTGTTGGTTTTTACTCTACTTACCCGAATGCGCCATTGCTCGATCGCTCGAGCATTTATCTCAGATCTAAAGTCAAATGTTACTGCATTCTCTCGAGCCAAGGGCTTTACACCTTTTTGACAAATATTGTTTTTCATCGAAAATAAGTTACGGTGCATATTTGCTATTTCCATACATCATTTACAGCCCGGTATTAATTTTAATGCACTGTGTGATTGTTCAGGCTGCAAGTTCACATCTGTCTATCACGTAAAGGCTTAATTATTACTAACAATTTTTCTAGCCTGCTCTTATGAACAAATAGTGCGCAACTGAAGTATAACTCGGAAAAATAGGCCGCGGGCCGATATTGAGCCCACAAGGAAAGAAATATTGAAATTATATGTTTACAAGTCAAATGCGCTTACCACTGAGCCAAAGAAGACCATTCTTTGGCTCAGTGATTAGCGAATTGGACTTGTAAACCAATAGGCCTAAATACAATATTAGGCCTATTTGTCCTCGTGGGCTCGTCACCGGCCCGCGTCAGTTATTTTCAGCTAAGCTTCAGTTGCGAACTATTCTTTCGTACATGTAAGACTAGCTTACATTTTTTGTTGGCGCTTATTTTGTTCTTCGCTCTCTTCCTTCAAAGCATCCTCTTTCGTTCTGTTTTTCCGACTGTATCGGGGTGTGGGTAGAGCTTTCTCTGACTGGGCTTTGGACAGAGCTTGAACCCATAACCTGATGAAAGAAATGGGTGTTAGAATGATTTGAAGCATTTGGTATATTTGGTTTCGAATCGTGGTAAAATGTTTTTTTCGTTCTTTTGATATCAGAATTTAATCCAGCTAAAGGGTGAACCTTCCCTACATTAAGGATGACAAACGGTGCAAATTGTTCGCAAATTTAACCCCGCTTTGCACGTGCACTTGCGTGCAAAGCGAGGAATTATTTGCTAACAGTTCGCACCGTTCAAGAGAAAAAGAATGAAAAAATAAGGCACTATACGAGGGTTGATCCCGAAATTCGTAAAGTGAAGTTATATAACTTTAGTAAAGATGACTATGATGATAAGAATTATTTGTTCAATTATTGCAACATCTGTGTAATAAATTTGCAAATTTGAATGTGTTAATTATATAGCGGCTGCAAAGTGACTAATCTAAGGCATAGACCCCACACGTAGGCGGGGGAGCAAGAACGTCAAATGCTACGTCAATATTAACTCTTTCCTAAATAGTCTCTATTTACTCGTATGCCTTTATGCGCCTAATAAATAACATACAGAAAGTACCCACATTCCATTTAGAATTCAAATTTGTGTACAGTTCCTATATGAATAGTATTTCTTGTGAAGTGGAGACCCTGATCCAGAACCTTTATGTTTGGAAAATATTGAGAATCAATTGGGACGACTTCTTTTGTTGAAATTCAAGTATACAATTTTTAATTCTATAATAAAGCCTGATCCTCTTTGAATATTCAAGGTAACTTGGGAAAAACTTCTCCTTTTGGCATATTAGTTTTTCTAAGTTATCTTTTATGTTACGGTTGGTAATAACTCATGGTCATGAAAGAAATCGAAAAAAATAAACTATATTCCCATGTTGGTGTTGGCGTCAGGTCACTATTCACACGAATATCAAGTCGTATTTAAATTATTTTGTGTCCATAAAACCTCTTCAAAATGTTTAAAATATGACAATCGATTCCCTATTTGTATTTTATTTACTTCTGGCAAGAAATTTCAAATAAAATTTACGAACACTTTAAGAAAATTCGATTTGCGTAACATATTTTCCTTATTTTTTACGCTGAGCATACATATGTTACTATGGGAACGAAATTTAAGGCAACTTGATATCATTTTGCAAAAGAAATAAATACTTATTCTATACGTATAGATACTGAACTGCACACGCAAGAAATTATACACTGAAAAACCTAGAAATGCCAAAGTTATAGGCCTATTGTATAAATTTTGGATCATCCCTCGTATAACATTATATACGCATACAGGTTTATCTATAACGTAAACAAAAGTTGTATAAAGTCTTGCATGTCAATGTAGAATTAGCATCTTATCCCATTGATAACATTCGATCCATTCTCCATCAAAACCTGAATAAATGACAATAAAATTGACGATAACTTATTTTAAAAAAAATGCAATGTTTGTTTTGCGAAAAATACAAATAATTTGTTGTGTCTCAAAAAGGAATAAATGCTTTGATCTTTTTGTGTTACCATATTCCCCAAAACCATTTTTTTCATAAAACAAAGTAATTCAAATAGAAAAAATTGAGAAGGCCTGAGGAATTGCTGGTTTCAAGCAATTTTTTCCAATGTTTTGTTCAATATTTTACAGTCTATTTGCAGTTTTTAAGCTCATTGAATAAACGTCTGTATTTTTTTTAATTTAGATTAGTCCACAATTAGGACATTTGTAGCTTTGAAGTATCTAGGCAGGTTTAACTGGAGAACGGATCATTTACTTACGAAGCACTGTCTAAATCGTGAGCACACAGACATACCCTCCTACCACCAGTAAAATGTAGCTCCATTAAACATCCTACGTCAACGTCCGGTGGCGGTAATAACGTACGACACTGTAATGAGATTGAGTATAGGTATGATATAACCAGACAAGTGTTCCTCTAATAAAATGTAGCATCATTAGACATCCTACGTCAACGTCGGGAGGCGGTAATAACGTACGACACTGTAATGAGATTGAATATAGGTATGATATAACCAGACAAGTGTTCCTCTAGTAAAATGTAGCATCATTAGACATCCTACGTCAACGTCGGGAGGCGGTAATAACATACGACACTGTAATGAGATTGAATATAGGTATGATATAACCAGACAAGTGTTCCTCTAGTAAAATGTAGCATCATTAGACATCCTACGTCAACGTCGGGAGGCGGTAATAACGTACGACACTGTAATAAGATAGAAAATAGGCATGATATAACCAGACAAGTGTTTCTTTAGTAAAATGTAGCATCATTAGACATCCTACGTCAACGTCCGGTGGCGGTAATAACGTGCGACACTGTAATGAGATAGAATATAGGTATGATATAACCAGACAAGTGTTCCTCTAATAAAATGTAGCATCATTAGACATCCTACGTCAACGTCGGGAGGCGGTAATAACGTACGACACTGTGATGAGATTGAATATAGGTATGATATAACCAGACAAGTGTTCCTCTAGTAAAATGTAGCATCATTAGACATCCTACGTCAACGTCGGGAGGCGGTTATAACGTACGACACTGTAATAAGATAGAAAATAGGCATGATATAACCAGACAAGTGTTTCTTTAGTAAAATGTAGCATCATTAGACATCCTACGTCAACGTCCGGTGGCGGTAATAACGTGCGACACTGTAATGAGATAGAATATAGGTATGATATAACCAGACAAGTGTTCTTCCAGTAAAATGTAGCTCCATTAGACATCCTACGTCAACGTCCGGTGGCGGTAATAACGTACGACACTGCAATAAGACAAGCAATAGAAACAGCACAAAAAAGTCTACCGCCAGTAAAATGTAGTTCCATAAGACGTCCTACGTCAACGTCAAAGGGATGTAATTACTTAGGATACTGTAGTAGGATATAATATAGATAAAATATAAACAGGCCGCGAGTAAAATGTAGCTCCATGAAACATATTACGTCGACGTTAGGGGACGGTATTAACGTAGGGCACTTTAATATTGATAAAACAATTTTTTCTCTCCATAGATCTATACAAGTCACACAGAAAACCCCTTCTCCTTTTCAAGTAGAATCCACTTTGTGAGATTTATTGTTACTTTATCGTAGTTTCGGCCAGTTTTTGTTCGTGGATATTGATAAGTCAATCAGTGAAATACCAGCGAAGTTAGGTCTTATTTTTTGCAAGGGACAGTGACTGACCAAACATTGTAGTTACAACGTGTTGATAACCGCCTTTTGACTATATACGTTTTAAATATTAAGATTAAAACGCAAGAGAAATGCGATGACATTGTACTTAAGCCATTTACCGTACAATCACTTCGTCGGAGTCGGGTTTAAAAAAAGTTACAATGTAAATGAAACAATCGGATGTTTAGTGGAGAGAAAACAGACAGGATGAATTATTCATCGACAATTCATCCGATTCGACATAGTTAACAACTTAAACACAATGCGGACATCATAAAAGAAACACATAAAAATTCAATCAATGATATAGAAAACATTTAAACATGTACTGTATCCTTTCACGAGAAATTGGAAAACGGACCATCGGAAAAGTGATTGAAATATGAAGAAATGGAGAAAAAAATAATTGAGCCTATAAGTCACATTTCCAACAATTGACCCGTGCATGGGTTGCAAACATTGAGCAGCCTAGACGGACATACATTTGAATTATTAGGTTATGTGACACAGGCCTTATACAGTGTATATCTAGAGAGCGTTCCGAGAAGATGAGGATGCACAGACTGGCCAGAGTCTTTGCTTGGCGTACATTCGAAAGCGTTGGATAAGTCACGCACAACCTCACATAATTGAGCCTGTGCGTGCCATTTTCAACAATTTTACATTTGTGCGTGATAGGAAGACATTGAACATGCTGGACAGCCACACACTTCATTGAAATCTTTCTGATTTTGTGAACAGTAGAAATGGTCCCCTAGCTACAAATTCAGTGTGAAGTGAAGACTCGGATCAGACTGTGTAACTGCACAGTCTGATCCGTGTCGTATCTTTACGCACATGCAAAATTGTTGGAAATGTCACACACTTAGTCAATTCATATCAAGGTAAAATGACTCCATTTAGAATCTCTAGAGTAATTTAAGAGAGACAGTAGGATTTTGATAAAAAGGTATGTCCAGTATTTCACTACAGATGTACAATAGAGAAATTCATAGGATAACAATAAACAAGGTCATAATTATGTCTATATATGGTGACCGAATCCTCTGAAAAAGCTGTGGTTACGATCTATTGATAGCCTTGAGATGATAAATATAGATGTATTTCCCAATTCCGTTTCTTTAAACATCGTTAATGATGGTGAACTTTTATTGATGAATATTTCTTACATTCAAAGTGCATTTTGATGTTAATTGATACCATGATCTTTATCCGACCTTTTTTGTCTTGTACGTGCCTTTTTTACTTACATGATCTATGTTTTAACGTTTGGCGACCAAAATAAATTTTCCTTGCTGTATAGCCTGAAAGTGATGCTTTTATTGATTGATTGAATGGAGTTTAACACCGCTTCAACATTTTTTTTCAGTTATATCGCGACGGCTGGAGCACCTAATAATGGTTCCCTGGTATTTTTCTCACAAGTACAACCACCACATCCTTTCCTAGTCTCTAGCTGCTATCTCACATAGGTCTACGATTATCAACCCATTGGTGAGAGACAAATAGTCGGAAAGAATGAGTGCCGCCGTCGGGGATCGAACACGGGACCTCTAGATTGACATTCCGACGCACTACCAACTGCGCTATGACGGGGTTTGTAGTTAACCTAAGGTAGCTAGAAGCCAATTTCCGCTTCTACTTTTGTTTTATAGCAAAGGACCCATAAACCACGGTCATGTAGAATGTTTCTGTTTTGTTCGAGGCGGCCATTTCCGATAATAGTGAAGTTATATATCCTAGGATTAGGAGAAAATCTCGCACCGTTTCGTAATATTTAGGAAACATTTCTCCGTATTTTTCCGAGTTTACTATTTTCTCAAGACAACCAATATGAGGGGAAATCCATCGTAACGACAGGTAGTTCGAACTGTATTTACGAGGATTTGGTTGACTACAGACGGTTCCACCTATGCAAAGGATTTTATAATTTCTGATGAATTGGTTTTCTTGTTTCCCTCTGCATGGCTTCTTTCTATTTACCAAACGTTAGTTCAAAATGCAAAAATGTTTACGAACATTTCAAATTGATACACCGCTTTGCACGCAAGTAAACGTGCAATGCGGGGTATCATTTTCAAAATGTTTCGTTGACGTTTACGTCTTGACAGCAGGGCTGTTTCTTTTTCCAAAGAATGTTTGAGTTTTAAGCCCTTTCTCACAAACTTGATTTTTACCCACCTGTGTTCCACATTTGAACATCAGTAAATCTCGTTTCACATTATAGTCTTTTTGTGTGGATGAGCTCCGTTTATTGGCGAAGAACTTTAGGTTTCCACCAAGACTCACAACTCCCCAACACTTCCTCCATTTCTTCATTAAAGGCTCTGAAAATAAACAATTAGATATAGATTTTGTTTGTTTCTTTGAATGGGGCTTTCTGCCGTTTTCAACAATCTTTCACTTATATCGCAGCGGGTGGAGCACCAAGCATACTGGATTCCTGGTATATCTCTTACCAGTACTACCATTACATCCTTTCCTAGCCTCCAGCTGCTATCTCACATAGGTCTACGATTATCAACCCATTGGTGAGAAACAACAAGTCAGAAAGTATGAGTGTCACCACCGGGGATCAAACCCGGGACCTCTAGATTGACAGTCCGACGTGATACCAACTGTGTTATGACGGCGGATTAGATATACTAGTAGATAAACACAAATACGTAATCGCATTTTTTTCTCTTTTTAAAACTAAGCTAGTATGTTGGGAAAAGCCAGAATCAACATTTTTTTGTCCCGTTACGATTTTTAACCTAGATTGAGTTCAAATACCTGGGATTATATATAATACGAAATCATACAGATCCATGATACAACAGTTGCCTGTGAACGGATAATAACTTTGCTCCAAGGGCGGATCTCTTATTATCTTATAACTATACAAATATCCATGTGATAACATCCCGTATGATATTTTTTATGATATCACATAGTTATTTTTAGAACAATGTTATAATGCGTTTATTTTTAGAAACTTGCATTTCAGTCAGAAACATCGACGAAAACAAGACAAATAGAGGTTATAAGATAAATATAATATTTACTTAGTGTTTTGTATGAGAAAAAATATCTTACTCGGTTGTAAGAATTGATAATTGCCTCGGCAGAGCCTCGACAATGATCAATTCTCCCAACCTCATTAGATATTTTTTCTCATACAAAACTCTAAGTATATATTAAACATTTATCGCTGAGCAATAAAGACTTACTCGAAATAACAATTGTTCCGACGAAAACCTCACATCATATGTCTGAAGCTCTGTGCCCGAGATTATATAACTTTTTTTCATTCCCAACTGCAAATTTTCTCAAACATAGAATTTAAATAAATGTTTGAACATAAAAGATAATATTAATAAGTTGTTATTTATAGTAACTTATTATTATTATCTTTATGTTCATACATTCATATTAATATTATAACAGAATTACAGCTATATAATCTTCAGTTGAACTAAGCATATTCTCAGTTAAGAATGAGAATAGTTTTATAACCTCGGGCCCTGATGTATGAGTTTCCTATCAACAATATACAACATTTTTAATATGTGAATTTTCAATAAAATGAAAGAAAAAAAGGTGACCCTACTTACTTTGTCGAAATATCCATCCTGCCTTCAATATAATCACATCCTGTTCGGCTGTTACAAGGGACGCCATGACGTATTCTACATGTTATACGTAATCCAGATATTATGTCATAATGTACTCCTCAGATGTCTTGTATTTGACGGTCAATGGTTGAAAAGCATTGTCGGTTTGCTATAAATGTTCTTACATAAATCTCACGATAGATCTATATTTTCTAATAATATCGCAAATTTCTCTATACCCGTCGATAATTAGCACAGCGTAACATGTGATATTTGAAATTTAAATGAGCGTTCAAAGAAATCGACGAAATTCTGCTTATGTGGACCAATATCAACTGAAGTTTACTCGATAAAAAATAATTTCACGAAAGGAATGCAAATTTCGTAATCCGTCAAAATTCGTATAGGATCCCGATAACAGATACTGAAAATGAGCTGTGCTATTACACCTTAAAAGTATATTATCATGGCGGTTTGGGTTTTAATTATTTAAAACGTGGTTAATCTCGGATTAACTTTGACCTAAACAATAAGATCTACTGATTTTAAATCCTGTCGATTTTTAGAACAGTATCACCGATAATCAGAATTAAATGATTTAATTTTAGTCGTGTCCATCAATTCGTGCTTTTTGATTGGTTGAAAAGTTGATTTTATTCTCCAATAAAATTAATTTTGAGTACACAGCTGTTTTGTAAGCTTTTTGCAAAAGGTAGTCCCGTAAGAAATCTTTACATTTTTGATTCGTGATATTAAATTATAAGACATGAAATTAATATTTGTTGATTTCATTGAAGTATGAAACTAAAAACCCAATCACATTCATGTATGAATCCGCTTCGCGTATTCATACAGTGTGATTAGATTTTTAATTTTATACCTCAATGAAATCAACAAATACTCTCTTCATCTCTTAAATGAATTAAGATACCTTGTCAGGTCTGATAGAGAATGACTTTTTAAATAAGTGTGACAAAAAAGGCAATCTGACCGGTACGAAAGACCGGTGTTGAGTTCTTTTATTCACACTTTACACTTTAAACATATGATATTGAAATGTGAACTGTGAAGTGTGATGTTTGATGTGTGAAGTGTGAACTATGAAGTGTGGCGTGAAAAGTTTGAAGTGTAAACTGTGAAGTGTGAAGTTTGAAAAGTGAAGTATGAAGTTTTTGTGTGTGAACTGTGAAGTTGAAAATTTTCAGAGTTGAATTTAACAAATTTCCATCTATACATTTCAAACTTCACACTTCAAACTTCACAACTCACACTTCAAACTTAAAAGTTCACACTTCACACTTAAAAGTTCACTCTTCATACTTCAAATTTCACCTTTCATTTCACACTCCAGACTTCACTCTTCAAACATCTCTCTTCAAACTTCACAACTCACACTTCAAACTTCAATGTTCACAGTTCACTCTTCAAAGATACTGTGTTTGAAGAGTGAGGTTTGAATCCAAGAAATGTAACCACCAGGTCACGCTTCAGAGTTCACATTTCAATTAGAATATGTTTGAAGTGTGAAGCGTGAAGTGTGAATAAAAGAAGTCACCACCGGTGTGTGTTTATTGGCGAAACACTGAATAGAAAGCCTCAGTTTACCCTGCTGTAGAATTGGGTAGCAGTTGTTTAAACCACTGTCTCTCTTAGGTTTAACATCAGCCCTGTGCTCAGGATGTAAAAACGTTTCGCGAGCGCTACGAAATGATACCCCGCTTTGCACGTGCACATACGTGCAAAGCGGGGTATCATTTCGAAAGCGCTTCGCTAACGTTTTCGTCCTAAATGCAGGGCTGGATTGCGATCTCCGGATCGCCTTTATACGAGCGCAAGCTTAAGCTGCCGTAGCAATCTAACTGAAATAACAAGTATAAACTAAAAGCAGACTTTTAAAAATAAGCAGGAATACAGATAATCAATATGGCCGAACAGTAAGAATGTACAGATGTAGTTGTGACATTTCCATGCAGAATCGAGAGTGATATCGACTCTTACGATAACTATGCTATTTTAAGGTAGCTGTGGACACATAGGGGGCCATTTTTGGTCCAAATTTTTAAATTATCTACAAATCTTGCCTAATGCGATAAAACTGAACTTTCAAATACCCGCTTTCATAAGTCAGTTATAACGAAGGATTTGCATAACGTAGCGTTGACGTCATGACGTCATCAAGGGGCCGACGCCATTTTATGGACCAAATTCAGTAATTGTCCATTTTTTTCCCGGAAAAATTAACCGATTAACCCGAAATATCCTTTTGCTTCGTATAAAGACGTCTGATGTTATATTTTGATTGATATGTAGATATAAGTGTAAGAAATGCAATAAGGTGTAGCGTATTAAATGTGAATGCCATCTGCTTTGCTGTTTCCGGGTGCTTTTACCGCAAATATAGACCTTTTTCTCGACAATGTGTCCGGTTACCTATGCTGATATTTAGATATGTTGCTGCTCAACCATTCCGCAAAAGATTTTTGAAATAAAAATCATGAGTCTATGGGTTTCATTTTTTTTTTTTTTTGGTAAAATTCGATTCCGCGTAAGATATCACAAATCAAAGGATACTTCAACGTCGCGTCAAATGTTCACAAAAGCTGATTTTATATACGGATGAAAAAATAAGTGATTTTTTTTGTATTTCTTAAAATCATATTCAGATTTAATACTTCTGAAGCATATATTTTACGATAAAACTTAATTTTAAAAAAATGAATTAGAATACGTTATTGCACGGAGATTTGCGTCAAATAGGCATAGTAACGATGTTTTTTGTGCGACGTCGAATTCGACGAAAATTGTTGCAACAACTTCACAAAATCGATTTTAATAATAAAAAAAAAACCTAACCCGAAGACATATCATTTGTAGTTGATTAATACAAAGCATTTTCTTTTCGCAACAAAATAAAAAAAAATCATCATTGGTCACCGGGCAAAATTTTGGGAAATTTCTATTTATTTACAAAAACATGAAATGAAAAAAAGGAACGCCAAATCTTTAAAATCTGAAATGGATACTTTTACAGGCCTGTTTTTTTTATTTGAATGTGCACAGAATTTAAACGGCTAGCTCGGGCTTTTTTTTTCGTAAAAATCGGCCGATTTATTCAGAAAATATTTGCAAATACTGATTTTGGAGGGTCAAAAAAGGGTATGCCCCTTTATGACGTCACGACGTCAAATGAACGAGCTTCAGATCCTTTTCATTGCGTGTTAGCTAATGCCCGCACTTCAAAATAAAATCTCAGCAATAATTGTGAGATTTTAAGAAAGTCGAAAATTCGATAATGTTTTCTGGATCCAGGTTTTTGATGATTTCTTTTCTACACATCACCAGAACGATAAAACGTTTTTTTGTCTATTTGGTTTGAAGATAAACAAAACAAAAAACAGAAGATAAAAATCATGCCCGGGAACATAAAACAACAACAACAAAATCATTAAAACAAAACAAAAAACAAAACAAAACAAAAACAAACAAAACAAAACCTGAGTGACCCAAATGTCTAAACTACATTTTGGTAAGTGGAGTAACGATGTTCAATCCAATGAATCAACACATTTTTAGATTGGTATAAGTTAAAAAAAGCTGCAGACAATAATTTAATGGTTTTTATTGTCTTCTTGTAAAAAAACATTTGTGGAAAATGCAGATGTTGGAGGTTGCAAGATTTCTTTTTTTTCTTTTTCCACAAAGTTATAATTTAATTTTGGTTGATTCCGTCAATTTACGCGCAGTCTGATTGGTTGAAAAATAAGTTTTATTGCCTATAATTAAATTTTAGTAGGCATGTAAATTGTAAGCTTCCGCACAAAGTAGTCCCGAAAGAAGTCTGTCCCATTTGGAGAAATATTTACACGTTTTGCTTCATTATATTAAATCATGAATAGAGCATTTCTTGATTTCATTGAGGTATGAAACAAAAAATCTTATCACACTCATGTATGCTTCGCAAATTCATACAGTGTGATTAGTTTTTCAATTTCAAACTCCGTGAAATAAACGAATACACTCTTGATTTCTTAAATATTTACTCTCATTTCTTTAGAGGCTTTTAGAAGAGGGACTCTGTGGGAATGGGTTTTGTTCCAGCTGAATTAACATCATTTTGGTCGCCGACTGACCGTAAATTGTGTTAGTACGCAACACAAAACATATAACTTTTATGGGCTAACAAAACGAATCGAAACTTACACCGAAGTTCTCCAAACTTTATAAAACATTTATTTTGAGATCAAACATCTTTACAAAACATTGCTTGTGTTAACATGTAGGATGTTAAAATGTAAGTTGGTAGTTCTACAGAAGAATCAACATGCAGAAAAAACACTCCGAAGCAATTATTCTGCGCAATGAATAGGTCTAGTCAGGCATAATTTAGATGGACACCCATGTGGCGCTAAAAAAATGTTAGATATTATTTCCGGTATAAGGGAGAGCACTGTTATTTTGCTATTTCTTTTTTCTTCTTCTTCTTTTTTTTTTTTTTTTTGCTTCATAGAGGTTTGAAATTCTGATCATTTAAGATTTCGAAAACTTTCTTTAAGCATACGATGGTGGATCAAAAAATACGTGGACTTTTACTATAACTTTGGAATTTCCCGACGAAAATAAATGAAATTTTGTACACGTCTCAAACCATTATCGACATAATACTAAATTCAAAAGTGTCTGCTATGACTATGATGTAAGAAATCTAACATTTGATATTCCCTGGTAGGTGCCACCGGCGCAACCCATTTAGTAACGTTACTTCCTAGTGTTACCAACCTTAATTGTCCCCTCAAATTGGACCAAACCATTCCAAACTTTGCCTTGACGAAAATCTGTTAGGATGTTTAAAATTTAAGTATAAACCATACGGTATTTTTTAATTAAAAGTCAGTAAGTTAAGGCCAGGCGTCAATTTTTGGACTTCGAAATGACGGCCCGGCGCAGCCATAGACAACTAGACATAGACAATAATATGGTTCTACTGGACCCATGGAAACTCTAATCAAGAGGCTGAAATGATGAATTTTGCTTAAAGGTCTTCAAATAGCAGATACCCTCTTTTTAAATGGTTTAAAAGGTTTGTTTTAGAACGGAGAGCGCCTCTGACGGATGACTCTCGGAGAATGGAAAACGTCTCTTTGACGTTTGATCTGTAATTGTCTCAGATCAACATCAGTTCTTAAAGACACATTACGCAAGTAAGCTTATCATTTTGGGATCAAATGGATGTGGAAATACTACTTATAAAACGGATAGGCGATATAGAAATTATGTTTATTGTTAAGTTGAGTATTTTGAAAAGTGCTGATTTTCAACTAAAGTTATCGATGCCGCATTGACGTCGTTACCTAGCGCCGGTACCAAATGACTACATGTTTTAGAATGGTTGCTACAGATGACCATCTAGTTAGATTTCAACCAAATTTACACGAAAAGAAACAAAAAAGCCGCAATTAAATCACAGAGTCTTTTTCTTTTGAAAGTCTGTGTTATCAAAAATTATGTAACGCAAGTCTACGTAAATTTTGATTCACACTCGTAAGTTTGATAACATTATATACGAAAGTGAACACATTCCTATTCCTAATATTCATCATACTACTATAGCCGCAGTTACAAATAATGATATCATTGTTTGTAAGTCAAACGTCATTTGGTTTTCTCGAGGCTCAGTCACAGTAGTGCTAAACTCCTTTCCAACCGTTGTAAAATGGTTCTTTGTTACTGTTGTACTTAAGATTGTTGTAGTTATATCTGAAGTAGGTGTTATTGAAACACTAGATTTATCTGTTGTCGGTGGAGTTGTATTCATGTTAACAGGGGTTTCAGTTGTGAAACTATTTGATGTTATTGTGGGAGTTATATATTGTGTTTTAGTAGTTTTTATACCCGTTGGTGTTGGCGTTTTTGTTGTTGTAGTTGTTGGCGTTTCTGTAGTTGATGTAGTTGTTGGTGTTTCTGTGCTTGATGTAGTTGTTGGTGTTTCAGTTGTTGTTGTAGATGTTGGCGTTTCTGTTGTTGTTGTAGATGTTGGCGTTTCTGTGCTTGATGTAGTTGTTGGCAATTCTGTAGTTGGTGTAGTTGTTGGCGTTTCTGTTGTTGTTGTAGATGTTGGTGTTTCTGTGCTTGATGTAGTTGTTGGTGTTTCTGTGCTTGATGTAGATGTTGGCGTTTCAGTTGTTGTTGTAGATGTTGGCGTTTCTGTTGTTGTTGTAGATGTTGGCGTTTCAGTTGTTGTTGTTGTAGATGTTGGCGTTTTAGTTGTTGCTGTAGGTGTTGGTGTTTCTGTTGTTGTTGTAGATGTTGGTGTTTCTGTGCTTGATGTAGATGTTGGCGTTTCAGTTGTTGTTGTAGATGTTGGCGTTTCAGTTGTTGATGTAGATGTTGGCGTTTCTGTTGTTGTTGTAGATGTTGGCGTTTCTGTTGTTGTTGTAGATGTTGGCGTTTCTGTTGTTGTTGTAGATGTTGGCGTTTCTGTTGTTGTTGTAGATGTTGGCGTTTCAGTTGTTGTTGTAGATGTTGGCGTTTCTGTTGTTGTTGTAGATGTTGGCGCTTCAGTTGTTGTTGTAGATGTTGACGTTTCAGTTGTTGTTGGAGTTGTTGGTGTTTCTGTTGTTGAAGTAGTTGTTGACGTTTCTGTTGCTGAAGTAGTTGTTGGCATTTCTGTTGTTGTTGTAGTTGTTGGTGTTTCTGTAATTGAAGTAGTTGTTGGTGTTTCTGTTGAAGAAGTTGTTGGTGTTTCTTTTGAAGTAGTTATTGGCGTTCCTGTTGTTGATGTAGATGTTTGCGTTTCTGTTGTTGATGTAATAGTTGGCGATTTTGTTGTTTTAATTGTTGTAAGTATTTCTATTGTTGTTGTTGTAGTTGTTGGTTTTTCTCTTGTTGATGCTGTTGTTGGTATTTCTGTTGTTGTTTTTGGCATTTCTGATGTTGATGTAGTTGTTGGTATTTCTTTTGTTGTTGTAGTTGTTGGCATTTCTGTTGTTGATGTAGTTGTTGGTGTTTGTGTTGGTGATGTAGTTGTTGGCATTTCTGTTGTTGTTGTAGTTGTTGGTGTTTCTGTTGTTCTTGTAGTTGTTGGTGTTTCTGTTGTTGAAGTAGTTGTTGGCGTTTCTGTTGTTGATGTAGATGTTGGCGTTTCTGTTTTTGATGTACTTGTTGGCGTTTCTGTTGTTGTTGTTGTAGTTGTTGGCGTTTCTGTAGTTGATGTAGTTGTTGGCGTTGCTGTTGTTGATGTAGTTGTTGGCATTGCTGTTGTTGTTGTTGTTTGTGTTTGTGTTGTTGAAGTAGTTGTAGGCGTTTGTGTTGTTGATGTAGTTGTTGGCGTTTCTGTTGATGTAGTTGTTGGCATTTCTGTTGTTGATGTAGTTGTTGGTGTTTCTGTTGTTGAAGTAGTTGTTGTCGTTTCTGTTTTTGATGTAGTTGTTTGTGTTTCTATTGATGTAGTTGTTTGTGTTTCTGTTGTTGATGTAGTTGTTGTCGTTTCTGTTTTTGATGTAGTTGTTTGCGTTTCTATTGATGTAGTTGTTGGCATTTCTGTTGTTGTTGTTGTAGTTGTTAGTGTTTCTGTTGTTGATGTAGTTGTAGGCGTTTGTGTTGTTGAAGTAGTTGTTGGCATTTGTGTTGTTGAAGTAGTTGTTGGCATTTGTGTTGTTGATGTAGTTGTTGGTATTTCTGTTGTTAAAGTAGTTGTTGGCGTTTCTGTTGTTGAAGTAGTTGTTGGTGTTTCTGTTGTTGATGTAGTTGTTGGCATTTCTGTTGTTGATGAAGTTGTTGGTGTTTCTGTTGTTGAAGTAGTTGTTGGCGTTTCTGTTGTTGAAGTAGTTGTTGGTGTTTCTGTTGTTGATGTAGTTGTAGGCGTTTGTGTTGTTGATGTAGTTGTTGGCGTTTCTGTTGATGTAGTTGTTGGCATTTCTGTTGTTGATGTAGTTGTTGGTGTTTCTGTTGTTGTTGTAGTTGTTTGTGTTTCTGTTGTTGATGTAGTTGTTGGTGTTTCTGTTGTTAGTGTTTCTGTTGTTGATGTAGTTGTTGGTGTTTCTGTTGTTGAAGTAGTTGTTGTCGTTTCTGTTTTTGATGTAGTTGTTTGCGTTTCTATTGATGTAGTTGTTGGTGTTTCAATTGTTGATGTAGTTGTTGGTGTTTCTGTTGTTGATGTAGTTGTTGGCATTTCTGTTGTTGATGAAGTTGTTGGTGTTTCTGTTGTTGAAGTAGTTGTTGGTGTTTGTGTTGTTGATGAAGTTGTTGGCATTTCTGTTGTTGATGAAGTTGTTGGTGTTTGTGTTGTTGAAGTAGTTGTTGATGTTTCTGTTGTTGAAGTAGTTGTTGGTGTTTCTGTTGTTGAAGTAGTTGTTGGTGTTTCTGTTGTTGATGTAGTTGTTGGCATTTCTGTTGTTGATGAAGTTGTTGGTGTTTGTGTTGTTGAAGTAGTTGTTGGTGTTTCTGTTGTTGAAGTAGTTGTTGGTGTTTCTGTTGAAGTAGTTGTTGGCATTTCTGTTGTTGAAGTAGTTGTTGGTGTTTCTGTTGTTGAAGTAGTTGTTGGTGTTTCTATTGATGTAGTTGTTAATGTTTCAGCCGTAGTTACAGTACTGGGTGTTTCTGTAGTTGTAGAGGTTGTACTAGTTGTAGTTACTGTAGTTGTAGTTGTCGAGTCCAACTGTGAGCATGTTGCACAACACCGAACGTCACGTGATAAGAAATCAGATTCGCTACAGGAGTTGACAGGATCGCAGTTTGAATTAGGATCATCGCCGAACAAACAAGACTCTGAAAGTAATTAAAAAAAGATGGTTTTCTCCAAGATAATGATTTACGAATGGATCGAGTATTTTTCGAATAGTCTTAAACATGTTTTTTTCTTCTTAATTGGAAAGGAATGATACTGGTTAAAAAGTTTTCTTCTCTTTTTTTAAAAAAGAAAAACTTCTGAAAAAAGAGACGCTATTTTATCTTGTGGTAAAAACCAATAACTCATATATATTTAACTCAAATTAAATACATGCAGTTCTTGGAGAACAAAATTACTTACAATGGATTGATAACTCTAAGTGCAATATTTCGGCTAAAAACCCTTTTCAAGAATTTAATATGAACTTATAGTACATGGTTTCTGGCCACCATTACTGATCACGAATTGTGTTGATGTCGCCATTGGATTCATGGCGGTAATTTGCGCACTTTTGTCATTTGGCGCTGTTAAATTAATTGACTTTATGCTGCTGAAAGAGGTCCGAAACGTGTTTTGAACATTGCATCCATCCGGATTAACAATTTTGAGCTTCTGAATCCATAAACGTTTTGTTGAATGAAAGAAGTAATACCCGAGTTTCTGAATTTTCTACGAACGTTTGTAATCGTGATATAAGAAAATGATTTAACCAAACAATTAGGCCTAAATTGACCTGATATCACTTGCTTGAAAACATGAAATCACATCAGGCAATCTATTGTTAGAAACAAGTTGCATATTCTTGATCTTAACCAGACCGACTTTCACCCTAATTTTAAGGCTGAATCAAATCTAAGTGCTGAATAATGATTGCAATGTAAAAAATATAACGTGTGAATGTCTTAAAATATTAATTTTATCTGTTGTTGCCTGCGAGAATCTAACATAACCAGACAAAGCCTCTTCATTATTTTAAAAATTCTCCTAGCTTCGAACAGAAAATATTGATATTTTAAGACGCTAGTAAAATTCTATTTACCTTGCTGACTCGGCGCTTCATCGGAATATACACATCTCCCTGTCTGACACCACTGAAAACCAACATCAATAATTAAATAAATATATATATATATAGACAAAACAAATAAAAAAAACAAAACAAAAAATAAATTCTGCCGCAGCGTTCTGAAGTAATATCAATTTCTTTCTTTGTAGCGAGATCAAAAATTTCTTTTGCAACATGCTCAAACTTTTTCTCTGAAAGATTACCCAAACCTTTTCTCTGCAGCGGAATAGAAAGGGTTTTCTCTACAGTCTTTCGTAATTAGATATTTCACGCTCAATAAAAAGAGTTTAATAAAATATATTTATTGTGAGTTTGTTATTTTGTACATTCATAAGATTTGAACTTGGTCGGCAGAACAATTTGATACAAACAATCTTGAAATTCCTTAAGCTTTTATAAGTCAATAATAAAATTCCATCTTATTCCAAAGGGTGGTCCGGCGATTTCCAGGGGGTGGAGGGTCCACCCAAGCTCTTGTTTTCAAATTGATAATACCCACCTTTTTGTCACCACAAGGCGTTCCTTCAAACGGAAATATTCTACCAGTACAAGAGTTCTCTCCCCTCTTTTTACACTGCATGGCATAGCAGATTGTCTCCAATTGGTTGTAGAGGTTATCCTATAAATAGAATAGACAAATATGACTTCTCAAGCGAAAAGTGACCATCTCGGTTGTTCGTAAAGTGTCGACCTTAGTCAGACTGCGCGTATAGCGCAGACTGACTAGTGTCGAAAATTCTCGATTTTGGTCACTTACTGTAACAAGAAAGACCAATCTACACGTGAGAGAATTTTTGAAATACGATTTCCGGTTGACCTCTACATGACCCAATCTCTTTTTCCTAATATTTATTTTCCTGAGTTTCCAGATGGTCTATTTTGGCGTGACGTCTAACAAATGAAAATGTTTACACATGAAAAACGATAGAAGCATTTTTTAAAAGATCTCTACCAACAACATAAGCCCTATCCAGAAGATTCTACAATCCAAGTTTGACTTTGATCAAACTTCTGGTAATCTAGGCTCTGCTTGGTATTTGAGTCTTATAGACAGAAAATACACTGAAATTTTAGAAGAAGTGAAACAACTTTCCAATCATTAAACGTCGAGTAAATATTTAAATGAATAGGTTACACTTCTTAGCGGTGTTTCCGTTGTAAATGAAGTTTGGTTTACTAATGAGAAATAGTTAAATGAAGCTCTAATATTACTGATTCAGAAATTGATCTGACAAAAAAAAGAAGATATATTAGAATGAATGGAAGGTAAGATTCCTTTACCCGACATAGGACTGCATCATTTTCATATGTCATGTTACATTGTTGATCTGCACTGTAGACTATACCAGCTTTATCATTGATTACATTGGTAACTCTTGGCTCGTTTAGAAGGCAACTGGACCTAAAATGTTAAATTGTTACAAATTTACTATGTCGGTGAGCGCCTAAAATAGCCCCGAAGTACCGCTAACCATGCCTGGACCCAGAGATTTTCAACGTGGTCCGTCCAGAACTCCACACTGAAATTCGATAGAAAAAAATTGTCTTTATTAAAGGGCAATCTGTAATCCAAAGTATCCAATCGTCAGAAGGCGACCAAAATTTCGCAGCAACAACCTTTTTCAAGTTTTCGCTATAACATTTTGCTACACCATTTAAGTATTAATGAGACATGTGCATTTGAACCCCCTATAAGAAAAAGTTTTAAGGATCCGCACAGGCGTAACTAGGATACTGAAATTTATAGGCACTCAAAAGGCGACAACTAAAGAATATATAAGATAAAAGCAATATGTGAGGACTGCAATAGAATATGAATGTCCTCCACCCGCCTCCCTTTTCTATGATTTGAGCGTTGATGAATAATCAAAACATCGTAGCTACAGCTTAATAAAGCTGTAGTTTCGATGTTATGATCATTCATCAACGACATTTTTCGACAAAGGATTTATTTCGATTATACATTTGCGTAATGTGCGTAATGATAGTTACGCCCTTGATCCGTGCATGATAACAAATCATCTTACCCCCCAAGTCCGTTTATAAATGACTCTATAGAGGCTCTAGAGCACGCGGAGAAGGTCCATGGATTGGTACTCATATCACGGTTATATATCATAGGTAAACGGGGAGCCATCAGATACAAGGCTGTAGAGGGGCAACTGTTTCCGCTTCCGTCATGCCGGGATCCAATACTGAAAATGATGTTTTAACATAAACTCTTACATGCCAACATGCTACAAACAACTCAAAACGTGAAGTTAAAAATACCATAGAATCTAGTTTTACACAGAATTATTTGTTTTTGAAAAAAGAGATAGAAATTTAACAACCAAATAAGCCTATTCACTATAGTAGGGAGGCTTTTGAAAAATAAAGTCTAGTATTTCATGGATTGGTGATATATAAAATTGGAAGTTTTGATCAAATTTTACCCTCATTTTATTAGATGTGAAGCAATCCTTTTTTCACTAAGAAAAGGGCTTTTTAGAGCTGACTCTTATAATTGATTTCTCGCTCTTTCTCTTTTCAAAAAAATATGTTACTATATCAACATACTTATGTCCTAGTTCATGAGCAGCTATATGTATAGTGATAGCGTTATACGTCTCTTCCGTCTCCGATACAGCCCACGATTGATGACAAATGGAGTTCAGGTACCCCATTCCTGAAACATATTAGAAATTGCAGATATATAACAACGGCACTATGTTATAAGTCTCTGAAACAGCCCAAGAATTATGACAAGTGGAGTTTAGATACCCAATTCCTTGAATACATTAAGTATTTCGGATATACAACATTGTCATTATGTTTTCAGTCCACAGGCTGATGAGAAATGGAATTTTTTAAATACCCCATTCCTAAAATGTATTGAATATTACATACGAGGGTTGTCCCAAGAATTCGTGAACTTTTGCGATAACTTTTATTTGAAACGTCCGATGAAACTAAAAATTACCAGTAATGTGGACTAATCATTTTCCATTATTCTGGTGTGACTACAGAGGGCTATTTTCAATACTCGCGAAGATATGAATTAAAACGTAACACTAGTAAATGGGTGTCGGCGCACGCTATTTAAGTCGTTTTATAATACGTGAAACGTCGTTTCAAAACTAAACCACTTATTATCAACGTAGCGTTCTTACCGGCCCTATATACTTTTTACAAAGAAAGAACCTATGTCAAAACATATCTCAAAGCATTGTTGATTGATATCGACTTTTGTTGTGCATTCAATCAGATATTTGATTTAAACCATTTTCCTCAAGCTTTTACGTGGATACGCACTATCGTATTTTTTCAACCCGACAATGGGCGAGTTAAGTAAATGTTGATGTTTTTTATATTGCAAATCGCTTCATCTTTAGACATTTCAAAAAAAGGAATTTTTAATGTTTAGTACGCACAGAAAATTAATATTTTGGTTTGTTAGTATTCAGAGGGGAGTTCGTATACACTACTAGTATTACACTACCACTACCTTAATTCATCGAGATAGACCCACCAAAGAAATCTGGGATTTCGTGGAAACCGCTTCCGAATCCAATTTGCTTCCGAAAGTGCATACACATTTCTTTAAAATATTGATACCTATTATTTATTTTCACGACTCATATCAAACTACATACTGCTGATTTACTAACATGTATCCGAAGTTTCTGTATCCCACCAGGCGTTCTGATTGACGTCGCCGAAAATGTCTTTTTTTTATTTATCGACGCTTCTCGCATAAGTTCTTCCTAACTTGATCTTGTTTTCCTGACATTCTTTAAGTCAATTTCACTTTTATTCCTCGTTTGTCCGTAAAAAAGTGTATACGCCACAAACAGTTACGGTCATTCCTTATTTCAAATTCTTGTATGGTCTGTATAGGGCTTATTTTGCGATTCAGACCTAATTATTAACGAATTTGTGCGCCGAGCGTTCCGTTGACGTCGCCATTTTCACGCCGTTTGACTTGCACTCGGACAAAACAAAACGTCATAACTGCGCACTGCGTAATGTCATTTGTATGAAAATACACATGCGTGAACTCCAGAATTATCTGCTTTCAGCAATGGTTGTTTTATGTCAAACTCATCATGAATATTGAAATAAATGGCGTTCAAACTCCTACCATATAAGATTCGTAAGTAATAAATTTGACGTGCGCCGACCATCCCTACCGAGCGTGTCTTTTAAAGCTTTATTTCTCAACATGACCATATCAAAATCGCAAAACCTTTACCAATCTATTGCAAATTAACGTGTGTTGTCAACTTAAGAGTTTTATTTAAATCGGACGCTGGATTTTTGAATAATCGAAAAAGTTCACGAATTTCTGGGACAACCCTCGTATATACAACAACGACATGTTTTCTGTCTCTGAAACAGCCCAAGATTAATGACAAATGGAGTTTAGATCCCCCAATCTTGAAATGTTTTGGAAGTTACAGATATGTACAACGACGACATAATGTTTTCAGTCTCTGATACTGCTCAAGATTGATAGCAAATGGAATAAGGTATCCCATTTCTAAAACATTCAAAAGTTCAGATATTAGACGACGACATTATTAGTTATACCGTTTTTTGCCGGGTTGTTATACGATTTTTTCCCGACTGGAGAAAAAACGTTGTCACTCGATCCGCAGGCGTATAATGAAACACCTAATCGAAACCACCTAAATATCCGTCTTTTGTCTTTTTTAGGCCGTGGTATGCCCCAAATTCTTTGAAACTACCAACGTCCCCGATACGCCCTATATGAAAAGTAAACATGTAGTTACGTCAAAGGTAGTTGTGACATAATGTAACTACATTGCGCGATGTCGTGATGACAAAGCGGTTCTTTGCTGATTTAAATGCAAGAAAGTTAGCACTTTAAGAATCTAAAGGTAATTATCAGCTTTTATACCAGCGTGAATATGTATTTTATTAACAGGCATGAGCTTTTAACTGTAGCATACTGTGTATACTCGCGCCATTTCATCAACAAGAGTTCGAACTTCTTGTCTATGATTCCGATAACGCGGCTTTAGAAAATATTGGAAGTTATACCGGAGCAGCCGTACATATCAATGTTTGTCAGGTAAGCATTAGCCATGAAAATGCTAGAATTTTCTTTGCAGTAGAATAAAATGTTTTCAGTCTCTGATACAGCCCTATGTTGATGACATATGGAGTATAGATACCCCATATTTGAAATATAGTGAAAATTGGATAATAACGGCGAAAAAATGTTTTCAGTCTCAGAACAGCATAAATTTATCGACCGACATATATCTAGTAATATGTCTTTAGATGCTTAATAAGATGGACAACAAACGTAAAAAATAAATGTTTTTACAAAGTCTGAAATACGCAACTCTTATAATGCATGTTGACATTAGACGTTCGTCTTACCATTGGAAATCTTGCAATAAAGCATTTAGATGACCACCAAGATATTTTGGCATAGGCAATGTTCAAGATCTTGTAGTAAATTGTTTGCAATAAAAATGTTTTGTCTTATTTTGAATTTTAATATATAGAACCTCCGTTGACTATTGACAGAATAATATTCTACAGTTAATAACATCGTGAAATTGACATTCACATAAATCAAAACCATTCTAGATGTCTCACTCAGCGCTCCGTTTATTCATTCCAAACACTCACTATAAAAATTTAAAAACGTTCAAACTCATTTGAAAATATAGGATCAACAACGTTATTAATGATAAATTTTGATAGAGAAAAATCGCGATTTCACAGACATAATTCAAGTTGTAAGCGTCTCATAGGTTCTTGAAGAAATTTGAAGCTGTGTATAGAACTTGTATGCACCTTTTTTTCTATTAAAGGGAGGTAATCAATATCGCTTATTTTGTTCATCCTGAACAAAATAAGTTCATCCTGAACGAAATTTGCGATATAGGATTACCTCCCTTGAATTTACTCAAAACTCGCTCCACACACTCATTCAATTTCATTTCTAAATCATTCCAAAATCTTTCAACTTGTCAATTTTACGATGTTCTTAACTGTTACTTTATCAATATGTAATATGTAAATTGAAGTCGATATTTTCTGAAAGAACAAGACATACCTATAGAACTTGGAGATGTTGGCGTTGCTAGATCAAACCTGGAAATAGGTTAATGCCTAAATATATAAATGTAATTAAGGAAACGATCAAAAATAAAAATACATTGTGTGGAAACTGTAGATTTAGAATGGCTTGAAAGTCATTAACACGTACAGATCAGAGCAAGTCGTCCATCCTGCTACATATTTCTACTTCATAAATAATGCGTATAAATAATCATAAAAACCCGGCATTATTGGAAAATGGTCTAACATTATTTCAGCATAACCATGCATTGTTTTCTCTTTTCCTAGATTCCCTTATCTATAAGTAATCAAAACCACCTTAAAATATCACCAATTGTAGACAAATATGTACAGATAATTCAACGTACACAAGACCGCTTTCAAGAAATATACTTTAGTATTAGGATTAAATGTTTTGTCGAAAGGAAAGACAATTTTATAATATACTGAGTTCCATAAGAAAGTGTGCACTTTCACTTTTTGCATTTTTTTTTGATTTTTACAAAAGTGGAGGAAAATTATGGAGCTAATTTGATACCATACTTTAGTCAAGACCTTTTGTAATTTAAAGTCAAATCAGATTTGGATAAGGTATCGCATGCTCCATGCGCGCAAGCGGAACACTTCGTCACCTTAGAATAGAAAGGTTCTATGTAACATTTTCATAGTTTTGAGAAAATCACGTTTAAAGGTTCAAAGCTCTGGCATAAATCAGGAAATCTGTCTACAATAACAAAATATACATTGATTATGTATCTAAATACAATCTTTTATTTTGTATATATTTTTATTGTTCATGATAAATACTTTGATCATTATGATCGATTTTGTACATAGGCCCTTCCACTTCCAACTAATTTTATAGAGACGAGGGTATGAATAGAAAGGTTCCATGTGTCATATAGATCCTTTTTATTATAAATCACTTTGGTAACAAATGGTGATTTTAGGGTATATGTGACAAATAGATCCTTTATATACCAACAGATTAGAAAGAATTTTTGAAATTAGACATTTGATATGGATGTATTTTCCCAAAATGAGGTTAAAAAGGGCCAGATACTGACACCAGAAAGCAAAGAATGAGTGCAGACAAAGGGTGGTTATTTAATGTTTTGTAAACATATTTTATATTCATGCTTACACAGAAAAAGTTCTTTGTTAAAAAATCAGCTATTCTAGTCTTCATCCTCTGAACCACATGGTATTTCATCCTTGCAACTGATTTGGAATGATTCCCCCCTCCTTTTTCTTTACAAAATTAAACTTTATCATGTTTTTGTCTAACAATGGGAGATGTTTATGAAAGCATTTGTTTATTTGTGAGTTATATATCGGTCATGTGTAGAGTGTAGCCTCAAACTTCTTTCCTTATTTTTCTTCAAAGAATAATTAATATTATTTTTGGTTCTTACTTCCCAATATAAATCCATTTGATATTCAACCAATTTACTCTACAACCATCAGTAATAGACTGTAGGTTAAAATGTTGTTTTGTTAAAAAAAAATCTATTACACGGTCAACTTTTAATGACACTGCAGTTTATGGACATTTCCTACTAGCTCTTGATGACTGTACTCCAGCTTGTTCAATTGTAGATGAACAGAGTTCCATTCCACTGGACTATGACCAGATTGCAAACACTAACTGACTTTAACTGGGGTAATTTTGAAACATAATACAAGCATGATACGCTTACATATTGAATTCTGTTCATCCCTCCGAATGCATCAAAGTAAAAAAGTAATTTCTTCAACATCCCCTGCCTGAGAAAATCACTGATGACTTCTAAAAATACAAGTGGCTATCCTACTTCAAATTGTTGAAAGCGACGTAAAACCCATTCAAACAAACAAACAAATCTTCCGCTGAGAAGCAACATCTTTGTCTATTAATGTAAGAATTCGATTGGACGTGTTCTTTGATAGATACTTAGTCATATAAGTCTCTCCCTTTCTAGTAGCAATATGTGCGAATTTAAGTTTATGTGATTTGCTCTCGGACCAGACACTTGGCTTAATTTTAATGATGGGAGAACTGACAGAGCTTGAGTAAATCCGTACTATTATGTAATATTCACCAATTGCTTATGTCAAACAATCTGCCAAAGGAGTGTTATATCGTCCACTTTGTCGCAAACTGGTGACTTCATTTACAAGGAAATCGTTTTATTTACAGTAGTTACTCTCCGTCATCGAATGTAAAATCTCTAATGCATGCAGCAACTGTAGTTGTCTCTCATTGTATGTAAGAATTAAGGATTGTAAGTCTAGCATGATTTATATCCCTCATGTGGTTCTTCAACGATTGCATTTTCTTACTTATTTAAAATATTCACTTATCCTTTCAAGAACATCAAGTTTTCAACACCTGGTCAATAAAATGAAGTTATTTTTATGTTTACTGTATAGTGTTATTTGTTTTCTAGCAAGATGCGAAATATTATCAAGTAATATTTCTTTTTCACTGTTCTTTATCACTGATAAGAGGGCATATGTTGCATGAAGAGACATTTTTTATATAATTGAAAGGTTCTATTTGTCATATAGAACCTTACACCGTCATAATATGCCAAGCTTTCAACATAATATGTTGGGATAGAAAGGGCCTATTTGTCAAATAGGCCCTTTCTCTACAAACTAGTATACTCATAGAACCTTTCTCCGCTAACACATTGTGAGATAGGTACATAGAACCTTTACATTTTGTTGAATATCTTTGCCATTAATTGCCATGGAGATCTGATTTTTACACAGGAGCTGCATTGGTTTATACCATCTTTAAAAATATGAAAATCTCAATTTTGACCAAAATGTTAGATAGAACCTTTCTATTCTAAGGTGACGACTAATTGTTAAGATTTGGCCTCTTTACAACTTTTTTTTTGGGTAAGAGCTATATGATGATATTGCATTATAGAGTCTTAGAAGCCATTCCAAGCCACTTCCAAACAAAAATTCTAATTTTTATGCAGATGTGACGTGTACGTCAACGTTAGACATTGCTACGTTGTTAAGCCAGTAACTTGTTGTTGAATGGTGCTATGGCTTTCTATGACATCTTGATTTGCTTTATAAAGGCCTTACAAAATAATGGGCTTTATTTCTTTTGGAACATGAATGCTTAATCAATTTTAATGACGCCCTAAATCTGACAAGGTTCGATTTTGTTCAACGTCGTTTATTGGTAGTCAAACCATGTTGTAGCATCGTGAACAATTGTATTGAAGATGTGATTTTATGCTTAGGAAAGCCGTAAAGATTCGACTGAATGCTTTTTCAGACCAATCATTCGTCTAATACGTGATGCACATGCAAAACATGCAAAATCAATTGTCTCAATTTAGCAGAAAATAATTGCTCATCGCGCGATTTTTGTTTTTAAATATTGTTTGCTCATACTCATGGGGATAGTCATACGACCTTTCATGACGATAAGTTGTGTAATTTTAGAAATATTCAAAATTCAAAAGAGCAGACTTTCTTTTGGAACTAAGTATATGATGATTTATTTACCCTGTAAAAAGACCGGCATGGTCGTGGGTGGGTAGATAGTTTATGATGGAATTTTTCCACATGGCGAAATCTAACAGAACACCGGCGTCATCAATTGTGTTGTCACTTAGTTTGTTGTTCTGTATCCATGGTGATGTTGATTCATCCTAAAAAGAAAAATAATTTTGACATGACAACAAATTAATATCATTAACCGAAAACTAATTAACATTTAACAATTTAATAGTATACACTATACTTCCGGACAAATTAATCGTTAAGTGAAAACTTTTCAAAATCTGAACGATCCGAAATTTATGTTCCAGAAAATTAAGAATACAGCCTGTCTGGAACACAGCTAAATTTTCTGCGTTATAACAGTTTCGTGAATTTAGAACCCAACAATATACGTTTCATTTTTTTCTAACGCCATTTTTCATAAAGTGCCTTTGAAGTTATCTCAAAATGATTTAACAGGTGCGTTTATTTCCGAAAGATCTATATATGATTCCATCTTTTAACAAACTACTGCCCATTAATAGATACCTTGACTACTATCATGCTCTTTAAATGTCTTTTAGTAACGAAAATAGCATATTACCGTTGAGACAAGCAGTGCTGTAAAGACTACCCGGACCTGTTGATCACTTTGTGTCGCTGTTCGAAACCGAATATCCACCTGGAAACATTACACAATAAATGTCAATTTCTATATAAATCTTTTTTCGAAATACTCGTTTAACCATTTATCGAAAAAATACATGTTGTTGTACATGCTATTATACGACACGATAGCATTGACTACAATGTGTTATTACTTTAAACGAGAGAGCAAAGTTACAAAATCCCACAACCGATAAAGAAAGAAATAAAAGCTGATTTACTTTGTGAAGATCTATTCTCCAACAACGATTTGAATAAATGAAAAATAATAAAGATCGGTTGGAATATATGAAAATTTAGTGGGTGTTGTAAATATTTGAAATAAATGTATATATCCTTTCGACACCCGAGATCCATTTTATCACTTCAAGCTGGCACAAAGTATTGTACAGAGTATATATAATTTGTAACTAAATCACTTTCGAATTTATTTTATTTAAACGTTTTATTTCCTGACAACGGTATGAGACCATTTGAACATCTAACTTACCCCATTCAGTATAAACAGATAATATTCATGCATGGCGGTATAGGCGTTACTGATTTGTTCTTCCTCGCTAGATCCGCCCACCTTTTGTTTCCATCTACAATTATTGAAACATACAGCCAATCTTGCTCGATCGATCACATCAATATTAATATGCTACCGTTTCCAACACCCTCTCTTAAATCAAAATTTCTTACAAGGTAGTCTAATAATTATCGAAAACTAGTCCTATTTTTTTAAAACGCAATATAATCGGCTCATTGAATCCATAAGATATTTGTCTCTCACCAATGGGTTGATAACCGTAGACTTTTGTGAGATAGTAGCTGGAGGCTAGAAGAGGATGTAATGGTTGTACTGGTAAGAGAAATGTACCAGGAATCCATTGTTAGGTGCTCCAGCCGCCGCGATATATCTGCCAAAGTTGAAAGCGGCGCTAAACTTCATTTGATCAATCCATTGAATCCATGAGAAATTCACAAAAGTAACCACATTAAAATTATGTTTCTTATTTGTAACGTGAAATAAGTGGTCATAATACTTAACGACCGCATTTTGGTGGTCGTCTTATACAAGTTTTACTGTATATTTCTTTTTTCTATACAATTTGAATGCTGAGTCTGTTACTTGACGTCACGAGTTCAATGACCGTATGGTACCTTTCTTCTGTAACCTGTCCTGCTGCCAATTATAAGGTTGTGAGTTCGAACCCCGTTTCGTCCAAATGTTGTACGATATTTCACCAAAGATATTGTGACACAATTCATTTGTCTCAAATAAAATAAAAAGTGATTGCTCGTCTGTGTTGGATTTGAAAGCTGATGGCTCGAATGAATGATGCTGTTGTTTTGGTGTAAGAACAGATAGGAAACCATGGACAGGTGTACCGATCGCCATGGTATTACAACATTAAATTACTTGATTCTATGTTTTAAAAACATCAAACAATTACATCATTATTTGACGTCGAAATAGAAGAATTAAGTCTTTGACGCTAAAGAATAGATGATATCATTAGGGACAATAGTGCAGGTACAGTGAAGAACATCGGAAAATTGACACGATGAATGTTCTGAGAATGAGTTTGGATTTGAATTGAATGAGTGTTTTGGGCGGGTTTTGAGTAAAATTAAAGGGAGGTAGTCCAATATCGCTTATTTTGTTCATCCTGAACAAAATAAGCGATACTTTTCACCTCCCTTTAATAAAATATACGTAATTTTCTGTTTGTGTGTCTTCATGGACTAATAAGACACTTTGCAATAGCCAATAAAATAGTAGGATGATTATATCGATTCACATTAAAATGTTGATCGTCTTGGTTGTTTTCGAAATAATTCTAGAGATTTTGGAACGTTTCTGATCGATTTGAGTGAATGTTTAGAATGAATGATAGGAGCGCTGAGTGAATGAATATGAATGGTTTTGATCGGAATTATTGTCAATTTCATGGTTTGATTAACTGTATATATAATATACATGTATGTAAAAACAGAAAAAGTACTTTTCTTTACCTTTCAAGATTTTTAAAATCTGTCACAACTATGTACTCAATATATTGTATGTTGGATTCAAGCTGTCTCCTCTTTCTGTCTGAAAATGGTAATGACTTAAATGAGCATTATATTTTTATTTCGTTAAAATTTCCAGATTTAATTAAAAAAATAACACCTCTTAATAGCCGAACACAACCATGGACTTGAATTCATTTTTGAAAAAAAAAGACAAAAAAAAAATGCTACAAACTACATTTAGTCCCTTTAACTTATACCACCATTAAATAAACGAATTTGAAAACATCAAATAAAACTAAGATTGTTTAAAGCATAAAAGACCCCAATGTACCTTCTATTTTTCATAGGTAGTAATAATGAGTCATTACGAGTAACTATCTTGCAATGCTATCTCAAGGCAGATTTATGATACAATACTCTAAATAATAATTACCATGGAAACTCTCTGACGCTGGTGGACCCCTACCAGCACCGGGTACCGACATCTGTAATGGATGTAAAGTAATGCATGATATTTCCAACAATTTCATAAATTCACCAGAAGCGAACGATGAGCAGCATTCATATAGTCAAACTGTTCTCCAGGGGAGAGCAGTTTGACTATATGAATGCTGCTCATTGTTCATGAAAACATTTAAGACGTACTTTTGTCCTACCGGTGACTTTCGAAACAGTTACAACAAGAATCAATTAAATAGGTATTGATAGATTGCTGATACGTGATTGCTGTCCTAGATATGTGGTAAGTCATCAGTAAGACAAAAATCCGTCTTAGATGTTTTGGTGAAACTAGCCCAGGTCCTCTTCATGAACTCGGAGTTAGTACCTACAGTAACATTGTAAAATTGACATCCTTCTCGATCATAATCATTCCGAATCAACCGCTCATTCATTAAAAAAAATCACTTATGCTACCCGAAACACTCAGACACCGTTCAAAAACGCTTCGAAATTTTCAAAATGATCAAAATTTTATTCAAATCGATCAAATAATCCCACGGTTTAATTTGCTTGTGAGGGTTTTAAAGCGACAGATTAGTTCAGAAAAGAAGGTAGATCTTATTAAAGGGGAGGGGACTAACTGGCAAGAGTGTCTTTGGTCGAGAGGTAGACCGTCGGCTTTGAGAATAACAGGTCCCTATCTCGATTTCTACAGAGCGGCTATCGATTTGATTCTTCCACTAGCCAACACAATCGACGCTCTTGCCGGCGTATTCTCTATGAGGCAGAATCGAAAGGACTTAAGATTCTGCCTCATAGAGAATGTTTCACATTCGATGTAAAAAGAATAGTTCATAGCTATTTTATACTTAAGTTGCATTTCTAATTTCTCATTATATGATAAAAACGCAACAATAATCAAAGAAAGTGAAGTCTGTCGGTACTCACAACAAGGGGGATAACTGGAGCTGGTCCTGTATCATTTCCGGAGAATTCTGGGTAAGGGGGCTCACTATCACGATTCAAGCCCGAACTAACGGCTAAAATGACAGTAACAATAAGCACTATTATGGCTCGAGTTAACCCCCTAAACCAGGATTTTAACCCCCAAAATTATTATGAAAATATCTTGTTTTGACCATTAAAATTCCTTCCAGGGCGTCGAAATGACTCCCTTTGGAGAAATTTCTACGGGTCAAAACTGGGGTTTATCCTTTCAATTTATGAGGATGTATCTTATAAAGTATAGAAAATTTCTTGAACTGATTGCTTACTTCATATCGAAACAAGAAAAATTACTATGACACTCCAAACTTCTACCTATTTTTCTATGCAAACAAACAAACAAACAAAAAAGCTCGTAGGTATACACCCGATCGGATGTTGACATCGCAATAAACCACCCGTAATATTAGATTAACTACGATGGTTTCAGGCAACATGACCATAAAAAACACAGTAAATATGTCACTCTTCTTTCAAAAAAGTTAACCTTGCTCCAAAAAAGTCCTCTTTTCTTTTTTATTTGATACCACCAAAAGCCTTTTCGAAAAGCGTTGCATCGTAACAATTATTGAATAAAGAAGGATTGTTTAAGAGTTATTCAAATGAAACAATTAAATATATGTGATTGTTGATGAGATTACATGTTACACAATGATGATGAATGAAATGATTATATTACGTATATATGGACCTGGAGGCATCAACTCATCGCCATTAAAATCTCCCATGGGCAGGGTCAGGCGAGCTAACAGGTGCACGTTGTCGTCAAATGTCACGTGGTTCTCGTTGGTGACGTCACGTCTATGGCGCATGGAGTTCAACGGTTCCAGTTCATAATGGCTTCCTTTGAACATGAAGGCACCGTGCTGAAATTTAAATAAGAATAGATAGATCTACAGATCTTGTAATCTTGAGTTGCAAATTTATCTTTTGAATCAATTTGAATAAAATGTTGCTAAATATGTCAATAATGTGTCAGTCTTTGAGTTTTTTGAGATATTTATCATACACATATTAAAGAAACATTGTAAGATGACTTTCGAGAACACAAGTTTAGACTTAAGAAACTGTAACAGGTGTACTCTTCTCTTGAACATAAAATGGCAGTATACGGTACGAGGCAGAATTCCTGGGTATTTCACTATCGTAAATTAAGGATTTAAATGATACTTGTTTGTCTCAGTGTAAGATCGATTCATATATATAATTTCATTGAGGGAACAATAAAAAAAAATTTCAGGAGTGTCGGAGCCACTGTGAAAATATAGATTTATTGTTCACGAAATGAAACATCAATCTTTCTCGAAAAAAAAATGAGAAAAATGAGGAAAAAAAGAGGGGACAAATTTACTTTAAGCGCGTCATTCTTCTCGTGATTGCTATGCAACGTTCAGGATGGCGTCACTAATTGGGTCCCGCTTAAATAACGTCAGATTAGAAGCGGGGTAGATGTTTTTAATTATTCAACTGGTTAGGCGGTGAGTTTTAGGATATTCTAGCGAAAAGCATAAAAGAAAACCTTATCTTCATGGCCTGTTACCCATATTGTCGATTAAACTGAAACATATTGGTCATATAGTGTGACGTATGAGTAAGAAATGCTAAAACAAACTTACCAATTCAAATTCATGACGTGATTGTTCAGGATATTTAACGAGAACAGAAGCACCTAAACTCATGTCGTGGTACAAGGCGAGATTCTCCTATAAAAGAAGAAATAAGGTCAGTTTTCAAGTTCACTCGTCCACGGACAAGCAAAAATTAGAACAAGTCTTTGGTACATATAGATGTCAAAGAGAAATAATTATAATCTTCATGTTTAAGGGTTGAAGGGGTAACCCTAGACACTGTGTTGTTAATGAACAATGTTTTCTCAAAATTTATCTCTTAATCTTTTTCATTTCTTTCTATTCGGACAATTTCATTTTGGGCCTGGATAAGTAAATAATCATCTTGCATTTTTCAGCGTACAAGTAGAGAAAGATCTGTAATTCCACACCCCTGGCCTGATATTTTTTATGCTTCTAGTAGAATGTTTCTACAGCAAATACATGTAACTCAAATGGAAATGGGAAAATCGATTCTGGTCAAAACATACGAACTGTGAAGTCTTACCAAATCGCTCGGGTTTTTTTTGTTTTTTTTATCTACTGTATTTATCTCTGGGTTTTTGGTGTAAAAATACAATCAGACCTGTTTTGCCTCTCGGTGCAGTTCCAATCCATAATCTCGGATCTCAAATATGGGCGTGGTTTTAGCTGGGTGTACACTTCTCTCAAGGTTTAATGTTACATTTCCGGCCTTTGTTTCGAATTTAAACACCATTGTTTCGGGAAGCTCTATTCCAATCGACCGTCTACTCCTTCTTATCTCCCCAGAAGTCTTGATGACGTTAACATGTTCTATAAATGAGAAAAAAAGATACATATGATTTCTTTAATGCTTTCGGTGGTTAATCGAGAAATAACGGTAGATTATCACTTGATAATCTTACCGCAAAAGCAGTGAATTTATCAAGAACCTTATACCCTGCTTTTGTGCATTTCATCCTTTCAGACGTCACTATGCGGGGCGAAATAAGTGACGTCACAATGAACGTGCAAAATGACGCGCTTTACGAAAATATGTGATAGAAATTTCACATTTTGTCTCATTTTTGCATTAAAGAAATATAATAATCGTTTGTTTTTCGTGTAAGATCGATCTATATTTCATTTCGTGAACAACAAAAGCTATATTTTCGTGAAAATATAGCTTTTGTTGTTCACTCAATGAAACAAGAATCGATCTTCCACTGAAACAAACGATTATCCTCTATTTCTTTGCAACATGGGCTTTAATACAGGCCCAAGTTTAAAAATTTCGAAACAAACTGTTTTCATTTTCTATATAGTTTAATTTGAGTTGTGTCTATCAAAATTTGCATATGCTGATAGGCATAACATTGGATGCATTTTTAGATAAAGGGAATTTTAAGTTCCTAGCTATTTTCCAAGCTTCCGCGGATAGCATTACAATTAAAAAATCTTATTACGGATAAATCTTTATTTTTTTGCTTCGCGTATTCATACAAAATGATTTGTTTTTTTGTTCCATACCTATACGTTAAGTCAACAAATACTCTCTTCCCCTCTAAATTTCAGAAAAAGTTAGATTTCAGAATCAGTAACAATCAAAACGATATGTTAATAAGAACAGGCATGTGTGAACCTTTTCTTTTGTAACTTATAGGAAACATTTATCCAATTTGCTATTAAAAAAACCAAAAAGCAAAAAAACAAGTCGGCGCAAGGCATTCCAATAAATCCACACGTGCACTAGACTCAAACATTTTTCAACCAAGACAACAACAAAACGTAATTTTAAGAATATTCGCGGACCCCCTAAAGAGGGGGTAGATTGATTAGTGAAGATTCTGCCCTGCGTTCAGGATGACAAAACGGTGCGAGCTGTTTTACTATTTTATCCCGCTTTACACTTGTTCTTGCGTGCAAAGCGGAGTAAAATTTGCAAATAGTTTGCATCATTTTGTCATCTTGAACACTGGGTAGGTCAGATTGTAATGATGCGTAGGTTTACAAGTGTGTTTGCTCGGCGCACATATGAAATTGTCGGAAACTTAACGCTTTGGCTCATATACGAATATTTCATACCGATGTTTATGTGCAAATAATTCAAACTTATTAAACTGAAGTTTTAGCTTCAGCTTTTATTTGTAAACTTAGTACTAAAGTGAGTGATTTTCACGACTTACTTCCTCGAAATTTTATATAAATTCGCACATAATTGTTGGTACTGGATATGGAGAATGAGAGAGTGTTTTTTTTAATTCCTGGAGGTATGAAACACGAAACCCTATCACACGGCATTTCAAATTCATACACAAGTGTGATAAGTTTTAAAGTTTCAAACCTTCGTGAGTTATGAAAAATAATCTCTTTATATCTTAAAATTTAATATCACAGAGCATAAATTTAGAATTTTCTCGAGAACAGATTTCAGATAAGACAGAATTCTTTTGGGATCTTTTTGTGCATAAATTTACGAAATAGTTGCGTAGCAAAATTGTTTTCATTGGGGAATGAAGCCAATTTTACCAGGCAATCCGAATGCACGTTTTTGATGCACACAACTAGCGTTTAATTCTTTTAAATGAGCGTACGATGGAGGGTTAAAAACGCGTTTTGTAATTCATTGTTAACAATTATATGTATGGAAAAAAACGTAATTGTTTACAGAAAATTCAGGAGAAATCGACAGAGCAATGTCCATAGCCTTCGTAATCGAGCTATGGACCTCATGCTCGCACAATAGACTCAACATAACGACATCTTATTTTGTACGGATACAGTAAATAACATCGTGAAATTCACAACATGAATGATTTTGGAATGAAATTGAATGAGATTGTGGAGCGAGTTTTGACGGAAATTATAGGAAGGTAAACCAAAATGGCTAACTTTGTTCAAGGTGAACAAAATTAGCTATATTTTTAACCTCCCTTTAATAAAAAAAATGTTCGGTTTCTGTGTCTTCATGGAACAATTTGACACTTGCAATTCCGCACAAGCCAATAAAATCATAGAAAGTTTTGTTGTATTAGAATTAAATGTTGATCGCTTCGAACGATTTCGAAATGTTTGTTTTAAAGAAAATGGAACGTTTTTGATAGATTTGAGTGAGTGTTTGGAGTGAATAAATGAAGCACTGAGTTAACGATTTAGAATGATTTTGATCGGAATGAGTGTCAACGTCATGGTGTAATTGACTGTACTTAAGTAGAAAGCAGACAGTGTAGACTAAAATCAGTCTGCATATATGCGCAGGCTTATTAGAGTCTACACTGTTAGCCACAGCTCAGTGGACGTCAGGAAAATGCAGCAAATAGCAACAGTAGAGATAATTGATTGCATTTCTAAATGGTGCATTTCCATTCATAGTATTTATTTTTATTTTTCAAACCAATTAATTAGGTCCTTATATTATAAGCATGATAAATCAGTATAAATTTTTCATTTCGATGAATGACATCTTGACTATTTGATTGCTGAAAGGGATTTAAAACACGGTGATTGACCTTTCACTATTGGAAATTCTTCATAGTGTGACTATTTCGATATTTAGCTTATCAATAACGATTCGTTCTAACCTATCTTGCAAGCTTTTATCCCCCTGCTTAGAATCGTGATCCATAATGAAAAGTACAGATTTTTTTTTTATAATTACCATTTTATCTCAGAAAAGCAAGGAATTTCAATACGACAGATATTGATTAGAAGCTTTTAATATTTGTATGATGTCGATAAATGTTTAACTAAAAGACAGAGCAGACTCACCAACATCCGATGTTAATCCATAACTGACGCAAAACAAAAACACCGCCAACGTAATGTTAAATACTATTAAATGCATTTCAGCACCACAAAACACCCGAAATTCCAAAAACGTAAAAAGCGAATTTCTCCAGCCTATCAAACCATGACTGGGCGATGTTCGATATTAGACGACAATACACAAGAAGTATAATAAATTTGTCGCCGAATCATTGAAATATTTTTATCTAACACCTCGCTGTCAAAAATCACCCAAATAAAACAAAACTGGGTTACATCGGTTTGTAATACACAGATGTCCCACAACGCCTTCGGCACTTTGATTTAATCGTGTTTGGGTGGACATATCTACATTCCAGTTACATTGAATCGTGTTGGATAAAAAACCACATTTTCTATATGTATCTTTAGAAGATGTATTAATGAACCAAGTTGAAAAGAGAAGAAAGTTGCTTCTACAATCAATCTTTAGGTTTTTCTTATACATTTCAATTTACCATATTTCCTCTAATAATAGCGCCCTCCCTAATAGCACACCGTACAACCGGTTGCGGCGATGACGGGTGAGAGTCAACGATGACAGCATCGGAACATTATGCCGAGGAGACGGTAGGTCAAATAAATTTATTCGTGTAAATAAACGATTGAAGCTTTGGTATTCTAAAGCAGATAAATAATCGTGTAAGTGTTCAGCGCTTCTATAGAATAAATCTGTTCTCATATCCCTCCCAAATAAGGCCACAATCATTGATTATTTCGGAGGTTTCCCATTAAAAGTTACGAAATTTGACTTTAAGCTCTCATATTTCACCTATCTCTCAATAAATGCTAGTTTAACTTGTACACAGCTGAAGTCTAATCATCTGCCAATATTTCTTCCAAATTTGAAGCCATAATTCAAAAAAATAAACACACAGCGGGTCCCCAAAGACGACATGTAGTAAGAAAAATGTTGCCTCTGTAGACAGTCGGAATTTCACGGAGTTGACGTAGATGACAGAACTGAATTATTTGTGATTGCCGATGTCGACAGACCCATATTCAGATTCTCGCATAAAAATGATCATTTTTGGTGTCGTATTTTTCAATAACACACCAAAACAATTTAGATCGACATACATGCTGACATTCATGTCCACTATTTTTCAAATGATGTGTCATATCGAAAAATCATTCAAGGGATTTAAAAACTCACAAACCAAGAAAAAACAGTTGTGATCAGGCTGAATATCTCGTATACGTTTTTTTTACTTGTAATTCCAGTGACTTAGTATACATTCGACGAGTCAAAAAAAGCATTTCTATTGGAAAACATAGTTGGCCTGTCTTTCATTAATTTTCGTTAACTTTCGATAATATCCACGAGTTCACAAGACTGATTTTTATTTTAGATAAAATAAAATCTTGCTAACATAGCCAGAGATCGAAAAAGGAGGATTATGAAAAGTGAAAAATCTATCCGTAACTTTTCTTAAACCTAGTTTTATTTTATGTAAAGGCCACTGAGGATATAGCCCATTATATTTTGTTATCACGATTGGTTATATAATGTAATGTGTTAAATAATGTGACATGAATGTAATGTTTGCCTATTTTTTTATCCATATAAGGAAGTGGGTTTCGAATACTGAAGAAGGTAAGCAGGAATATTAAATGAGCCACAGACCAACAATGTTATATATAAACAAATTTGTTTACAAATATAAACAAAAACGGCGATTAAATTCCTAAATCTATTTTCTTATAATAACGCTTTCTAACGCTAAACAATAAAAATGCATAAAACGAAGAAGAAGAAGAAGATAAAGAAAAAGAAGAAGTAGTTGATTAGATTTCCACCATTAAATCAGTGTATAAAGTCAGTTTCAAATGCATAGGGTGTTTTTTTTATTTGAACTAAAAACAAAATGTTGGATTATTTTTGAGAACATGAAAAGGATAGGTTTACAAAATTGAAATACACACTTCATGCGTGAATCACTGACATGCATATCAAATGCTAGAGAAGCATGTGTAATTTTTATCGAAGCAACAATCTTAAAAAGGCGCACATGTTCCTCGAAAAGAAACAAACCGCTTCTGAAGTTTAGACATTCCAAATCACGAGATCGAAATCCTTTCAATTTGACACTCGCAGAGGGAGTTTTAATTTTTTTTTTTTTTTTTTTTTTTTTTTAATTTACCAATGATTTTTCGGGATGTAAAATGTCACATGGAAAAAAATAACATTTTACTAAGACATTTTTCTTGGCGTTAGTATGAAATAAAGTGTAAAGAAACACATCACAAAACTCATGTTTTGTTACAATGGTCAACGTAAAACTCCTTTCAAATTGTCCTAAATTTGTCAACTTTGAAAGATATCGGTCTCTCACCAATGGTTTGATAATCGTTAACGTATGTGAGATAGCAGCTGGAGGCTAGGAAAGGATGTGATGGTTGTACTGGTGAGAGAAATACCAGGAATCCATTGTTAGGTGATCCAGCCGCCGCGATATAACCGCAAAAATGTTGAAATCGGCGTTAAACTCGATTCAATCAATCAATTAATATTCTTTCTTACCTTCTTAAATATTCGAAACCCACTTCCTTATATGGATAAACAATAAGAAAACATTAAATTCAAGTAACAGTATATACCCAATCATGATAACAGAATAGAATGAGATATATACATAAGGTCAGAGACTCGCACTGCAAGGTCCGAAGATCGAATCTCCCTCTCACCTTTTCTTATATATTTACATGAAGTAATTTCCTAAAATGAAATAAGCTTTCAGAAAAGTAACGAATAGATTTTTCATTTTTCATAATCCTCCTTTTCGATCCCTGGCTATGATACGCCCCGGTCTCACAGACCTCAATTTCCAAAATAATCGTAGTGCTTCGGGAGAACGCCTCCGATTTACCACGAATTCGAGCCGTTTTTCTCCGATCATCCTTGGACGGGGCGTACTTTTAGACATACACGAGGTGTGTTCCCGACGGGTTGCGAAAAAATACGATGCGATACGATTTACTACGCTTTTGCCGCGATTTTGTTTCGAAGTACCCCGAGTTTTGGAGCCGAGTTACTACGGAACAGTACGATCTAGACCGACTGTCCCGATTTCTTACTACGATGGACTACGATCCACAAAAATGTAATGCGACATACGCCGATAGATCCAGATCGACTACGAGTTTGAAATCTTTTTTCAGGATTATGCCCTGATTTCGTACACTGGGTGGGTATATATCTTCCGTGATTTAACAGCAAAAAAGTCAGTTATCATATGGATATTAGAGTGATAGTGAGAAATTCGAGGATCGTGTCCTTTTCATCCTCTGTCAGGTTCCCGTGTTTGAACGGCTTCTTTTTCTTAATGACAGGGGGCTGAGTGTCGACGTCATCCTCAAACTCATTATGCAGGACAACTGGCTGATCCGGCATGACATCAGGGTCAGGTTGATTCTCTATGCTTTATAGTGGAGCTTGGGTGCTTGATGGAGGAGGCATATCTGTTGTAGCCGACTGCTTTTGTTTCGAACGCCCCCATTTTGGTCCCATTGTATCGAAGTATAGGGAAGCGTCTCGTTCAAAGGTTTTGCACTGAATGAATTGTTTTCAAAGTTGATTCACCATTTTATACTCCTCAGAATTCGGGGTACTTCGTAGTACTACGAGATGATATCTTTGCAGTTCGTAGTTATTCGGTGTAGCTCGGGTTGCTAGTCGCGTATCTCGTCGTAGTTCATCGGCAAGAATCGGGAGTTACTCGTAGTGCATCGGCGTTTTTCGGGGTTCATCGCTGAGGTAGGTACGCCGAAATAGGACCTATTCTGTCGACGAATAACGCCAATTTGCTTACTACGAACAACGACGACTTAGTACGAGGTACGCCGAGGTGCGCCGATTTAGGCACGATTTTCCAAATCGGGAGAAAAGTTTGCGCATGTTGAAATTTTTGTCCCGATTAATTTTTGATCCCGAATTTATGCCGATTTGAGTCAAGAGGCGCTATGACTCTCCAGAAGCTAGCCGATTTCGCGCCGATTTTGATATTTTCGAAATCGGGATTAAATCGGGGTCTGTGAGCAAGATTTTACTTTATCTAAAAAAAATTCTTCACGGTGAACTCGTGGATATTATCGAAAGTTAACGAAAATTAATGAAAGACAGGCCAACTATGTTTTCCAACAGAAATGCTTTTTTGACTCGTCTAATGTATACTAAGTCACTGGAATTACAAGTAAAAAACGTATACGAGATATTCAGTCTGATCACAACTGTTTTTTTCTTGGTTTGTGAGTATTTGAAATCCTACATTAAAACTCTTGAATTATTTTTCGATATGACACATCATTTGAAAAATAGTGAACATGAATGTCAGCATGTATGTCGATCTAAATTGTTTTGGTGTGTTATTGAGAAATACGACACCAAAAATGATCATTTTTATGCGAGAATCTGAATATGGGTCTGTCGACATCGGCAATAACAAATAATTCAGTTCTGTCATCTACGTCAACTCCGTGAAATTCCGACTGTCTACAGAGGCAACATTTTTCTTACTACATGTCGTCTTTAGGGACCCGCTGTGTGTTTATTTTTTTGAATTATGGCTTCAAATTTGGAAGAAATATCGATGGATGATTAGACTTCAGCTGTGTACAAGTTAAACTAGCATTTACTGAGAGATAGGCGAAATATAAGAGCATAAAGTCAAATTTCGTAACTTTTCATGGGAAACCTCCGAAATAATCAATGATTGTGGCCTTATTTGGGAGGGATATGAGAAAAGATTTATTCTATAGAAGCGCTGAACACTTACACGATCATTTATCTGCTTTAGAATACCAAAGCTTCAATCGTTTATTTACACGAATAAATTTATTTGACCTACCGTCTCCTCGGCATAATGTTCCGATGCTGTCATCGTTGACTCTCACCCGTCATCGCCGTAACCGGTTGTACAGTGTGAATAGTAGTACCCGTACATTTTTACTTAGAAAAAATCCACTCCAATTGCGTAAATTTTATCAACTTCTTTGAGACTTCTTCTCTAAATTGAGATTAATTTCCCCCAAACAATTTCAAATGAAAGGGAAAATGACCTAAAAGACATCAATTTTAATGATTTTTTTTAAATCATAAATTGCATACTAAATAAACGCTCTCTGACCATGTTATGTATAGGTACTTCCCTATGCATAGATAGCCATTTGATACCAGAGGACATAGTTTGTTGCGTTATCCCTGACAATTATGGGTTCGTTTGCCTCGCGAATTGACCTCCGTCAAATCACATCCTTCAAATATAAAAAAGTCATATATTGGCAAAATATGGACATTGAACAAAAACTACTCGATTTTAACGGCGCAGCAGCTTGAAAAAGCTGTAATTTCGAAGCTGAGTCGTAATTTTATTATTATATTATTTTTTTCAAAATAGCGGATATTGACTGTGAGGCGAACAGTCATCGCATAATACAATTGTGTTTTGACTTATGAATCGATTTTTGATAAGCAGCAGCGATCCAGTAGGTTTTTCACAGCAAGGACCCATCATTGTGATTTACTAAATCTTTGATAAGTAAATGACTGTTCCTAGACTACTTATACGAGGTCAGTGCACGTCGCAACCCCGGGACGTGATTGCCAGCACATAGTCGTGTAGATATAGAAGACATAGTTAGGTGCATCACCCCTTATAATTGATAAGAGAAGCGACCTATCATCGTGAGGTACTATAATGTTTGATAAGTAAATGACCGTCCTAGACTGGTATTACGAGGGTCAGTGGACGCCGCTACCCCCGGGGCATGATGGTCGGTACATAGTCGTGTAGATATACAAGATATAAAGCCAACAGTGTTGTGGTGATTATTATCACATATAACCCTTCATTTGATCGAGTCTGTGCGTGTTGACATTTCAAACGAGTTGACATGTGCGTATTTGAGCATCCTAGAAAGCTATGTAGTCCAAATATGTAGCCGGGTTGGCTATTAAAGATTGCTTGTACGGCAAGGTTGACTGTAAGGGGTGTTTGTACTGCCTTGCCGTAAAAGAAAGCTTTCATAGAAAACCCGGCTACAAATAGAAGATTGCCAGTGCCTCAAGATACTTAGCGACCTTAGCTATCTACAAAGTGCTCACAGTGAAGACCCGATATAGACTGCGTGGAGGCTGGCGAACACTTGAAATTGTTGGAAATGTCAAGTAACTTTTCATTTTAGTTTATTCAAATCATATAAACAGGATAAACTGACAACTACATATCATCGATGTAATTCTAAAATATCATAACCAGAGCTTTATTAAAGCTGTAGTTGCGTGGTTTTGGAATAGAAACGGTAACATGAGGCCCGCCTCGATAACAGAGGACAATATAGAATGTACAGAAACGTAATTTTCCTGGTCCAGTGGCTAGCTACCGGCTTTCCCGTTTTTCGAAATTTTGGACTTGTCCAAATAGAAAGAGGTTAGAAAGGACGAAGAAAAGTGTTTCTTTAGAGGAACCATCTTATGTCGTAACAATCATGGCGATAGGAAGGGAAATTGCTTGTCATTTATGGCCATATTTCCTCGTGTATAAAACAGTAAGGCCCTAAAATCTTTGGACTCGGCAGGAAAGTATTAATGCAATGCAGCGGCGGATACAGAGTTTCTATACAGGGGGTTCGATGTCAGCCTAGAATTCGAGTAATTAGTCCCATAGTATCCCTATCTATATAGATAGGGACACTGTGGGGCTAATTGCTCAATTTCTGTAAATCAGACATCTTTTATTTGTAGAATTTCAAGTCCTTGTTATTCGAACACAACAAAAAGAGGGGGAGGAACCGCTTTTCTTAAGTTGCAACAATTTGATTGTATTTGACTATTTGTCCACTTCAATGAAGTAATTTGCATACAAACGGGATCGTTCGAACTCCCTCTCGATCCGCCACTGCAACATGTATAGATTGTTCGGTGTATGCGCTAAACAAACATAATCGTTTGGCGGCTCGAACCTCGTAACCACATTTGTTATCCATGCTGTGGTTACAAGTTTTTTGTTTCGCTTAAAGGCGACGGGAAAAGCAGGCAAAGTGGTGCGAGTGGTTCCGAGAATAATTTTTTTTTAACATTTCTCAAGATTTTTAATCGGGATATATTGCGCCGCGTGGGAGAATTTCAAATAAATCGTGCGAGATATTTCGATTAGAAATTTTGAGAAATCTTAATCTTTACCTTCTGCCCCTGTGTGTGATTTGTCTTCATCTACGCTGCTTGCTGTACATTCCGGTCTTAATTTCTGTTCATTCAGATTTAACGCCGTTTAAAACAAAAGTGCAGTTATATCTCGGCGGCGGCTGCATCAATCCATGGTAATTCTTACAAGAATACACCCACAGCATTTCATCCACGCCATCATCTGCCTATTCGACTTAGGCCTAATACTTTTCCTACACATTTGTGTTTCAGAAGCTTGTTTATCTACTTTTGGTTTCTGTAGATTCCAAAACCAGCACAGCTACGTGTAGACTGTCGCAAAGTGGACAAATATCCCCCTACAAGTGCTTGTCCAAAATGAAATGCCAATTTCTTAAAAAAAAGAGCCATTTCCCTCAAGAGCCAATGGATCGATACCAAAGTATAACTTGCACATCTCTGCTTGATACTGGTCACGTTTGTAAAGTTTGAATGACATCTGGCCATTGGCTGCTTAGAATTTGAGTAGCCACGAACACGGACAAGCTGACTCTTATATTCCCCGCAGAGTTATTATTATTATATATATATATATTTTTTTTTTGAAGGGGGGGGGGGGGTATTTTAATCCTAGTCACCAGCTGCTTATCCCACTAAGCGTAAGTCTTTTTGGAGACACATAACACACAACAAGGTTTAACACTTGCGTCAAAAACCGTATGAAAGTTTGCCAAGCAATGTATCGCACTCAAGACCGAATGATTAACAAGAGGACCAAGATGGTCCTAGATCGCTCACCTGAATCTCTTTGACTCGTCGGACATCACATCATTTAAATAGTCAGATGTAATAAAGGAGATATTTATTTCAACATAAACAAGTTTCAAGAAGTTCCGGCCTAAATTGTGGCCTCTTGGGTTATAGAACGAAAAATATCATTAAAGCTCACTTTCCTGTTATATGGCATGGATCCTTCCTATTTTCAAAAGAGTTAACTTGAGTTGACCCACATACTGACCAAGTTTCAAGAAGATTGAGTCATATTTGTGGCCTCTAGAGCGTAAGCAAGATAATTGTCATGAAAGTCCCTTTTCCCGTGATAGTGCGTGGATCCTTCTCATTTTGGATAATTGATTGATTGTTTGAATGGAGTTTAACGCCGCTTTCAACATTATTTCAGTTATATCGCGGCGGCTGGAGCACCTAACAATGGATTCCTGGTATTTCTCTCACCAGTACAACCATCGCATTCTTTCCTAGCCTCCAGCTGCTATCTCACATAGGTCTACGATTATCAACCCATTGGTGAGAGACAATCATTTTGGATAAGGTTCATCCTTGTAATTTGGCCAACATTCTGACCAAGTTTCATGAAGATTGGGGCATTTTTGTGGCCTCTAGAGTCTAAACAAGAAAATTGTCATAAAGGTTCCTTTTCCTGTGATATGGCATGGATCCTTCCCAATTTCAATAGCTTGAATCCTTGTGACCTGACAAACATTCTGACTTAGTTTAATGAAGATTGGGCCATATTTGAGGCCTCTAGAGGGTAAACAAGATATATGTCATTAAGGCCCCTTTTCCTGTGATATGGCATGGATCCTTCCCATTTTCAATAGGGTGAATCCTTGTGACCTGACAAACATTCTGACCAAGTTTCATGAAGATTTGGCCATATTAGTTGCCTCTAGAGTCTAAACAAGATAAATGTCATTAAGGCCCCTTTTCCTGTGATATGGTATGGATCCTTCCCATTTTCAATAGGGTGAAACCTTGTGACCTGACAAACATTCTGACCAAGTTTCATGAAGATTGGCCATATTTGTGGCCTCTAGAGCGTAAACAAGATATATGTCATTAAGGCCCCTTTTCCCGTGATATGGCATAAATCCTTCCCTTTTTCGATAGGGTGAATCCTTGTGACCAGGCCAACATTCTGGCCAAGTTTAATGAAGATTTGGCCATATTTGTGGCCTCTAGAGTGTAAACAAGAAAATTGTCATTAAGGCCCCTTTTCCTGTGATATGGCATAGATCCTTCCCATTTTCAAAAGGGTTCATCCTTGTGACCTGGCCAACATTCTGTCCAAGTTTCATGAAGATTGGGCCATATTTGTGGCCTCTAGAGTGTAAACACTAAGATTGTTGACGCCGGACGCCGGACGACAGACGCCACACAACGGACATTCAATGATCACAAAAGCTCACCTTGAGCACGATGTGCTCAGGTGAGCTAAAAATCCACAACATAACCAATTGAAGAAACTGGACTTGGCAAATGACACATGTTGTAATGACTTCTGAGAAATGGTTTAAACCTATTTATTTAACATCGATTGGGAAACAAGTTCTAACAACTTAGATTAATCCCTCTCAATTCTGCTTCCTGGAAAATTCACCAGTACTCTGGAAAATTCACCAGTACTCTGGAAAATTCACCAGTACTCGCGCCGAATGTTTGGTCGATAAAAGAAACAAGAACAATAACCGCTCCCGGGCATCGAACTCAGGACCTTCTAGAGGTAGAGGCCGACATTCTACCTCTAGACCACGACACCACACACTTTTGCACCTTGAAATGAACAAATCCCATGATTGAGAGCCAATCACATAAACAAATGAGTTGATTGGGCTTGTCAAAAGAACTAACTTTATTTGATTGTCATATTAAGTCAGAAGACTATCATAATCGCATCTTAAGCCTTGTCATGCTGAATTAAAATCTTGGCAAAATTGCATTAAAATCAAAGTGCTGAGAGCATTGGATATACTTATTTATTTTGAAAATCCAAACTTGAAACTTTTTGGGGTAAAATCAGGTGGTAAAGACTAAGATCAGACTGCACATATGTGCAGGCTGATCGAGGTTTCTACCTCCTGCCAAAGCAGGAATATTCGAAGTTGGTATGATAAGAGACTTTGATAATTCTGATTGTTTCATCTGTCATTTTAAGACTCTATTTGGTATTTCATCAAACAATTTCATGTGTACAATTTAGTACTAGATGTGATCACCAAGATTAGTGATTTCTGAAGGGCAGAAAAATTGGTTTCACTACTCAATGAAAAATATTTAATTACACAGCTTTTTGTAACAGTCTGGGGAAAGTAGTCCCATAAGCAATGCATGCACTTGAGGGTATATCATCACATTTTTGCTTCAAGAAATTTTATCATAAGATATGAAGGGACGTTTTTTTTTTCATGGGAGTATTCAACTAGAAAACTAAATCACACTTATGAAAGAATCTGCTTCTCGTCATCTTTCAGTTCTATTAGGTTTTTAGTTCTATTAGGTTTTTAGTTCCATACCTCAATGAAATCAACAAATACTCTCTTCATTTTTTAAATGATGGACAGACATTGAGCAACCTGGACAAGGAAACAATGTATTAGAAATTTTCTTGATTATACACAAAGACTGTACGTCTGTGTTTTCTTCTATTGACTATTGTTAAATAATGGTAGATTTATATTAGACTAACTCATCCCCTAACCAATAAAATTATTAAACACTTATAACCCGCTTATGTTCATATCACCCTATCTGACGTTATCTTAGCATAGCCCAAATAAGTGAACATAGCATAGAAACCAAATGCAAAAAAACTAAAATTTAAAATAAATTGTCCTAAAATGTTTACATTTTGTCTAATTTTTGCATTAAAGTAATAGAATAATCATTGGTTTTCCAGTAAGATCAATTGATATTTAATTTTGTGAACAACAAAAGCATTATTTTCACTTGTTGCTCCACCACTTGTGAAAATATAGCTTTTGATCTTTAACTTGTACAAAGCATTATCCTCTATCTACTGAGCATGTAAACACTGATCAATGTATGCAAATGCATATCGATGGCTCAGTGCAAAACAGTTATAACTGCCTATATGTTTATAGGCAGTTACAACTGTTTCACATGGAGCCATCAATATTAGGCCAAAGGTTGCCAAGCGCATATAAACTGTTGGTAATATCATGCACAATTTTCACAATAGGGAATTAACTTTAAAAAAAAAAAAAATATATATATATATTTTATCTTTTTTTATCCATAAACATTTTAAAAAGGTTAATTGATATAAAACTTTTTATTCATAAAAAACAACTTTTGGAGACTAATCTTAATACTGGAACTAAAATTTGAAAGAACATTGAACAATATCAATTGCATTAAGGTGAAACATTTATTACTCCTTTTTGAGACAAGAAAATAATTCAAAATTAACCTAAATAAAGATTTTTAGAGAATGCATTATGAGATTTAAAATATTGCAAAACGCGATGTGATTGTGAAACATCAATGCCCCTGAAAACGGCAATTTTCTAAAAAAAAAAAAATTGACCTCGACAGATGAGCACAGTATCTCCAGATGTGTTCCATTGAGATCTTACATCATATCAAAATATTAGAATTATTTTGAAGGCATTGAAGTAATTGGCAATGTTAAGTTTTTTGGTTAAGTTTTGCAGACAGACAGACAGACAAAAAGGGTTAAACAATATGCCCCCTGATCTTTCAGAGGCATAGAAGAAGGAAGTTTTTCTTTTCCCACAATGCCATCCAAATTAAATTCTCTCTTCTTTACGATGATATGGGAAATGGTTTCACATTTGCATCTGAAGACATTAAACCTAAGGTTAGGAATTTGAAATCAGCTGGTTATGGAAATTTATGTTGTCGTAAGATTTACATTTCACTAAAACATTCCACCTTTTGACCTCATTGTGGAAGGCACACTTATACATTTTTGAGGGTACAGAGCAAAATTAAGTAAGTTCCACTCAATTTATTGGCACTTACAATTGTGACCGTCACGCGAAAAGAGAACATCTGGGAATTCTTGAAAATGAATTTTTGAAAAAGAGATTTGATCCATCATAAGTCAACCATAATACCTATTTCAAAAATTCTTTCACTGAGAGGTAGATTGATCATTCTAGATTCGGAAAATAAGCATGGTGCAAAAAGTTTTGACCCTAGTCAGTCTGCGCAGTCCGCGCAGTCTGACTAGGGTTGACACTTTACACACTACCTAGATGGTCCCTTTTTGCATGACGGGTCACAATTATTTTGCACTAGCCTCTTGATTTAAGAAATGTAACTATGTTAGAAAAAAGTTAAAATACAATTTCAAATAAGGAAATTGTTTTGACTCTTAAAGAAGTTGACCAATAATAGTTCTGCAACATTTCGGAAGTGATGAACTTTCATTAGGGAAACCTCAATTAACATTGTGACAGATCATGAGTTCCAAAATATTGCAGAACTCTTACAGGTCCACTACCTTAATTCAAGACTTATTGCTCTACTAAACCCTAAGTTGTTGGTTCTCTACTCTCACAACCAAGATCAACTTATCACTTTTAGAGAAATCCCCCAAACACCTTTACACTGTAGGTATTAATTAGCATTGACTTTGTATTATTACATGTATGTGTGGATCTGTAATGAAAACTGTACCTCATATTATAAAGAAATAAAGTGCACATTTTCTCCTATACTGAATTTCTTCAATCTTTAAAATAGAGAGTAGAAAGGTAATGAGTATCAAATATTGGAAAGAAAAGTCCTTTAAGGTAGTATACTGGTAATAGTTTCACAATATTTTTGGAAGTAATGAACTTTAACAGTGTTAACCAAGGTTTCCTAATGATTACATTAGGAAACCTCGGTCAACATTGTAAAAGATTATAAGTTCCGAAATATACCAGAACTATTGCAGGTCCACTACCTTAAGTGTTCCATTATGTAATCATCGTTTTCCTTTCTTCTTATTGTTTTCCAATTTCTTCACTCTGTGTGACACCTGTTTCTCTAGTTCTGTTGTTTTCTGTTTTAGTCGACGTTGAATTGTGTTCATTTCATTCTGAATCTGCTCTGTCATTTCCTCTAACACTTGCTGGTGATTTGTCTGAAAGTGGTACCAAACATTTCATAAGTGACCATATCTGTCATAGTTATTGCGAATTTGATAATTCCAGAAGGTATGTTTGTTTGTTTGTTTGTTTGAATGGGGTTTTACGCCACTTTCAATATAATTTCAGTCATAATTTGGAAGCTGGGGCACCTTATAATGGGTTCCTTGTATGGATCAAACCAGTACAACCATCCCATCCTTTCCTAGCCTCCAGCTGCTATCCCACATAGGTCTAAGATCATCAACCTATTTGTGGTAGACAAATAGTCGGAAAGGATGAGTACAGCCATCAAGGATCGAACTGGGACCTCTAGATTGACAGTCCGACGACAGTTCCAAGCCCCACCACTGCCAGATATGCTCACTTGAGGACTTATTGTACAAAAGGTTATAATGTTTGAGAATGAAAGTAGAAACAAGATGTGTTTGTGATACATGAATGCTTGTCAAAATGGCATCTTTTTAAAAACTGATATTGACAGCTGACCTTGACCTTGGTATCTATATGCGCATAATCAAGATCTATCATCTATAACAAAAATGAGCATCGTACCTTGAATAGACTTAAAGAAACAAGAGGACCATAGTGGCCCTTAATCACTCACCTGAATGAACTGTCTAAAATTTTCAAATGAAGTATTAGAAAAAGAATGATGAATGACTCAGCTAAACAAAGCTGTTGCTTCTATACAACTTGAGAATCCTTTTTTTACAATTTTAAGGTTGACCAACAAGGATTTTTATAATTGATTTCGTGACCTAGTTTTTGACCCCCCATGACCAAATTTCGATCTCATCCGAGATTTCATCTAGACAATCATTCTGATCAAATTTCATTTTGATTGGCCAAAAATTGAGGCCTCTAAGGTGCAAATGATGTTTTTCGTAGATTTAACCCTGTGACCTAGTTTTTGACCCCAGTTGACCCAATTTTGATCTCGTCCAAGATTTCACCGAGACAATCATTCTGACCAAAATTCAGGTTGATTGGGCAAAAAATGTGGCCTGTAGAGTGCATAAAAGGTTTTTCTTAGATTTGACCCTGTGACCTAGTTTTTGACCCTGGTTAGCCCAATTTCAAAATTATCCAAGATTTCATCAAGACAATCATTCTGACCAAAATTCAGGTTGATTGGACAATAAATGTGGCCACTAGAAGGCTTATAAGGTTTTTCTAAGATTTGACCCTGTGACCTAGTTTTTGAGTCATTTTGACCCAATTTGGAACTCGTCCAAGATTTTACCAAGACAATCATTCTGACCAAAATTCAGGTTGATCGGGCAAAAAATGGGGCCTCTAGAGTGCATACAAGGTTTTTCTAAGATTTGACCCTGTGACCTAGTTTTTAACCCCAGTTGACCTAATTTCGAACTCATTCGGGATTTCATTAAGACAATCATTCTGACCAAAATTCAGGGTGATCGGGCAAAAAATGTGGCTTCTAGAGTGCATTCAAGGTTTTTCGTAGATTTGGCCCTGTGACCTAGTTTTTGACCCCAGTTGACCCAATTTTGATCTCGTCCAAGATTTCACCAAGACAATCATTCTGACCAAAATTCAGGTTGATCGGGCAATAAATGTGGCCTCTAGAGTGCATACAAGCTTTTTCTTAGATTTGACCTTTTGACCTAGTTTTTGACCCAAGTTGACCCAATTTTGAACTCGTCCAAGATTTCATCGAGACAATCATTCTGACCAAAATTCAGGTTGAATGGGCAAAAAATGTGGCCTCTAGAGTGCATACAAGGTTTTTCTAAGATTTGACCCTGTGACCTAGTTTTTGACCCCAGTTGACCCAATTTTGAACTCGTCCGAGATTTCATCAGGACAATCATTCTGACCAAAATTCAGGTTGATCGGGCAAAAATTGTGGCCTCTAGAGTGCATACAAGGCAAATGTTGACGACGGACGACGGACACCGCACGTCGGACATCCACCTGACCACAATAGCTCACCTTGAGCACTTCGTGCTCAGGTGAGCTAACAAGCAATGTTAAAGTTTTGCAGATAGACAGAAAGACAAAAAAACACACAGACAGACAGACCAACAACAGTTAAATAATATGCCCCTGATCATTCTATGCATAAAAGATAGTGTATACAACTTACTAGAAGACTTAATGTCTCAACTTCCATTTGTTTCTTCTCTTCCTTCTTCTGTCTTATTTTCTCCAATTTAACCTACAAACACAATATATACACATAATTTTTTAATCTGACATCAGCTTATAAAGGCCATTATGAGATTTTGGATCAAATGATTCTTCTGATTTTAAGGTACGTACTAGACTTTATTCACTAACCTGCTTACTTAAATATTGGATAAATATGACACTTTGTTTATCAACTTTGGGAAAGAATTGAAGACTGTCGAAAATTCTTACCAGAAATGGACATATGGACAGACGTATTCATGGACATACAGAAAAAATGATACCAATATACAATCACCATTGTTGGCATATAAAAAGATATTGTGTCCTTTTATCTTTGAGTGACCTAAATGTCAGAACTACAATTTAATTAAACTGTTGCTCTACAACAATATATTGTCAATATTTTCCCAAACCTTGTAACTACAGCTTTATTTAAGCTGTAGTTACAAGGTCTTTGAAGACAAGAGGACCATGATGGTCCTATATCGCTCACCTTTGACTCTTTGTCTCATTAAATACATCAAATTTTCAAGCAAAGTTGTACTTTTATGATTTGAAGCCTCTAAGGCTGTAAAAAAGACAATTTTCACTAAGGTCCCTTTTCCCATGATATGACATGGATCTTTCCCATTTTCAATAGGGTTTATCCTTGTAACCTGACAAACATTCTGACTAAGTTTCATGAAGACCATATTTGAGGCCTCTAGAGTGATAAGAGCAAAAATGTCATTAAGGCCCCTTTTCCCATGATATGGCATGGATCTGTCCCATTTTCAATAGGGTTCATCCTTGTGACCTGACAAACATTCTGACCAAGCTTCATGAAGATTGAATCATGTTTGCGACGTCTAGGGTGTAAACAAAAAAATGTCATTAAATCCCCTTTTCCCTTGATATGGTTTGGATCCTTCCCATTTTCAATAGGGTTCATCCTTGTGACCTGGCCATCATTCAGACCAAGTTTCATGAAGACTGTTCCAAATTTGTGGCCTCTAGAGTGTAAACAAGAAAATTGTCATTAAGGCCCCTTTTCCCGTGATATGGCATTGATCCTTCCCAATTTCAATTGGGTTCATCCTTGTGAACTGGCAAACATTCAGACCAAGTTTCATGAAGACTGTTCCAAATTTGTGGCCTCTAGAGTGTAAACAAGAAAATTATCATTTAGGCCCCTTTTCCTGTGATATGGCATGGATCCTTCCCAATTTCAATAGGGTTCATCCTTGTGACCTGGCAAACAGTCTGACCAAGTTTCATGAAGATTGGGCCATATTTGTGGCCTCTAGAGTGTAAACAAGAAAATTGTCATTAAGGCTCCTTTTCCCTTGATATGGCGTGGATCTTTCCCAATTTCAATAGGGTTTATCCTTGTGACCTGGCCAACATTCTGACCAAGTTTCATGAAGATTGGGCCATAATTGTGGCCTCTAGAGTGAAAACAAGAAAATTGTCATTAAGGCCCCTTTTCCGGTGATATGGCATGGATCCTTTCCATTTTCAATAGGGTTCATCCTTGTGACCTGACCAACATTCTGCCCAAGTTTCATGAAGATTGGGCCATATTTGTGACCTCTACAGTGTAAACAAGAAAATTGTCATTAAGGCCCCTTTTCCCGTGATATGGCATAGATCCTTTCCATTTTCAATAGGGTTCATCCTTGTGACCTGACCAACATTCTGACCGAGTATCATGAAGATTGGATCATATTTGTGGCCTCTAGAGTGTAAACACTTAAATTGTTGACGGCGGACGACGGACATTCAATGATCACAAAAGCTCACCTTGAGCATGATGTGCTCAGGTGAGCTAAAAATTGACTACATATACATTACCTCTCTTCTAGCTGTTTCCTCCGCAGTATGGTACTTTTTACATCTGATATAAGTCCTGTTGTGTCCTTTCTCTCCACAGTTACCACATGTAATATTTGAATTCTTCACCTCTAGTTGTGATTGGCCAGAATTGATCATGTGACTTGATGATGGCTGTGACTGGCCAATAATCGTCTCTGAATCTGTCACATGACTCCCTGTTTGGACTGGAGGTTTTAATTGGTTGTTCAATGGTGACTTTAATGTATAACTAAAGTCTGTTTGCCTATTTCTTGTCGTATTCGTACCTGGAATTTCATCATCTATTTCAATAACTGAAATGAAATGGATATACACATCAGTTATTAATAATCCCTTTAAAATGATACAATATATATAAGTACAATCATTATCATTTTTTTCATAAAACAAGAGACCAAAGAGGGCTTCTATCATTCCACTGACTTTAATATCTCGTGACATTCCTTAAATAAATCTAATTTTGACTGAAAACAATACTTGAAGTATCTTTAGAACTATTTTGTAATGATAAACTGGGTCTGTCCTACATTGCACCAATATACTCAATCACCATTAACTTGCAAACCTTTTACCCATCTTATGTAACCAACATAAAGGTGATCGCAATGAGTCAACCATTCTAAACATATGTTCAGGAACAATTAAAATAAAGGAATATGCATGAAACATTCATACCATGCTTCAATGAAGTAAGTCAAATTGATTGGGAGGATTTTTTTTTGAGATTTCAAAGAGAAAATTGGCCATGCCCTGCCACACACACATGTATGGGCACATTAACATTTCAATACCAATTTATGTACAGGTACACCTTAGGAATAATCAAACCAAGTTGTATTGAAAACCACCCAATGGCTTGAGAGGAGAAGATCATTAAAGAAACAAAAGTGAAAATAAATCCCGCAGTGCCACCCCAATATTTGGGGTCAATTTAAATTTCTTGAACAAACTAAGTAAAGTGTCACACAAGTAAAATCCATGCAAATGTTGAAATCAGTCCAATCATTTCAGAAGATTAGCCCAATGATTTCAAAAGATTTTTAAAAATTAAAATAAGCCCCACCCTGCCACACTCATACTTGGGGGTCAATCAAAATTTCTTTAACAATTTAAATAAAGGGTCATCCCAGGAAAATGCATGCCAAGATACATTGAAATCTGCCCAGCGATTTGGGAGAAGATTTATAAAGATTCCATTGTGAAAATAAGCCTTGCCCTGCAACACCCATATTTGAGGGGGGGTTCAATCATTTTTTTTTTAAACAAGAGCACCGCCTACGGGTGCCTACGCTCGGCTGTCAAGTGCTAGATGGTGGGAAAAAATCTAAGTCGAAAAAGGGGCATAATTTGCACAAAATGCATTTAGAGTTATCTTCCTTGATAGTATAGGTGGTTCTTTTGGTGGTGAACATGTGTGCCAGGTTTCAAGTTAATGCCTTCAGTAGAACCAGAGATATAACAAAATGTCAAAGTTTTCACATGACAACGACGACTAGGACACGGAGGCTATAGCAATACCTCGGGTTTTCTCCGTAAACAGCTGAGCTAAAAATTAAGTAAAGGGAAATCAAATGAACACCCATTACAAGATTCATTGAAAGCAGCCCAATGGTTTGGGAGGAGAAGATTCACCCAAGGATCATTTCTATTAAGTTTCATTACAATACACCCTTTGGTTTGGGAGGAAAAGATATTTAAAGAAAAACTTTATACACAGACACACAACAGACACTCTCGTTGTCGCTGAATGGAGATAGCAAAATTTATTACATTCCTCTGAGAGTCAGCCGAATGAGGTATTTTTTTGTAATTCAGAGTTCATCAGAAGAATTTCAAATTATTTAATAAATGACCTTGATACAGTCCAAAAATCTAGAATAAGATAAATGATAACAAGAACTATATACCAGAATTCTGTGTATTCCAATGCCGGTCTGTTACATGTCTGTTAGGTAATTCATTGTCTTCCAATGAAATAACATCAGTACTGGTAGCTGTGGCAGGATGACCAGGGTGGGTTATACTTCTAGAGGATCTAAATCTATCCATCTGTAACCGTCTGTACTCATTCAACTGGTGATAAAGTAAATTACAAAAATTCATAAATTTGGATAGAGTTTTATGCCCTTTTTAACAATCATTCAATAATAACAAACAATGGTTCATTTATTAATGTGCTTTCGACCTATTGCCTGAACCATACTTGATTTCTGAGGGTGACCATTGGCCCTATCAAGAATAAAATTAATTGCAAAGAGCTACAGGGAAAATTTGTTTTAGTTTTAACTCTTATCTGCTAAGTTTAAATTTGTTTAAAACAAATGCACTGCCTACAGGTGCATACGCTCAGCTGTTGATTTTTGGATGGTGTTTGATGATGGATGAAAAGGGGGCATACTTTGCACAAAATGCATCTAGATTTAACCCCCCCCCCCCCCACAATAATTTAGAAGAAACCAGACAGTGTAGACTAAGATCAGATTGCACATCTGTGTACTAAGTGTTTAGGATTGTCTAAGTCCTTTTCTGTCTACCAAAGCTTTCTGTAAAGTGGGAAATGCTATGAAGAGCATGTGAAGGAATAAAAGATTTACTTAAGATAGTGGACCTGTAATATTTCCGCAAGGTTTCGGCAGTAATGGATTTTAACAGTATTAACAGAGGTTTCCTAATGATTTTCATTAGGAAACCTTGGTTAAAATTGTAAAAGAAAATGTGGTCTGAATTGTTGCAGAACTATTACGGTTCCACTACCTTAAAATAACTTAAAAGCTGGGAAGACTTGGTCCAGCTATAAAATTTCTTGGTCAAGGGTTTTTAATAATTGGCAATCAATGCATTCAAATTCATTACAATAATGAATATCAAAGAGCTGGTTAAGAGTTGCCCAAATTTGGAATTGTCTGAGAGTATTATCACTGGCCATTTTAACAATGATCAAGTTAATATACAGAGATACATGCTCTTTCACGATTTACACAAAAAAGTGTTGACAATATAGACTAGAATAATCCTGCACAGATGTGCAGATAGATCTTACGCTATCTTGCCTGCTTTGAACTTGATTACTGTGGGAACAACTTTAGCAATACTGGTCGAAATGTCTGACAGTGGGCAATTCTAAAGTGTAAACAAAGTTTATATTGAGAGTGATAAGGGTTAAATTTGCAATAGACTCATATAATCAGAGTAAAGTAAGAATATTGAAATACAAGACAACCAACCTGTGACAAGGCCTTTTCTCTACTTGCTTTATGTAAAGCCACCATCTTCTTAAAACTTGTATCTGTGTTTGTGGTCTTATATTGACTAGAACTAGGGCTGGTTAGTCCAGAACTGTTGGTGTCTGCTGTGAAAGGGAAATTGTGGCATTTATGAAACAATATTAGAAAAGTGGATTTTATTGCAAATGAGATCAAAGTTTTAATAAAAACCTAAGCCTGTTACACAAAAAATCAGTGATTCTAAAGTTTAGACATAGAAATTATAGCCCCTAACTTCTCATGGGGTTTCTTTTGTGTAACATTATATTTTTAAAGATGTGCTAGGGACAGAGTTCAAAACTTTGAATTCACAAGTGGTAATATCCCCCACCCCCTCAAAATTAAGCAAGTAGAAGATTAGTGTTGCTTCATGTGCAATACAATTCTCCTGCATTAGATCTTTCCACCAATGCATGCATTAAAGAGAACCTGCAGAAATAACTTCTTGATTGTGTGAGGATCCCTCAAGATAGTCAGGGACCCCTTCCCTCATTTAAACATTTAAGATTGAAGTCTGATTGAAAAAAATCTTGCTCTTTATAAATAAGAATCCCTTGCTTTGAAGTGGTTGAATCTATGCCAATATTTTGGGATCGGTGGGGTTGTGCAATGAGGATTTCCTCGCCTTTATTTCTCTAAATCATTACTTTGCTAGATAGTTAGGAATCAATAAAGAGATTCAATTCTAGCATACCTGTTTGTAGTTTCTCCATTTCTTCCAGCTGTTGAATCTGTCTGGCTAACTTCTCATCATCCAGAAAAGCTTTCTTCCATCTTTCTATCTTCTCTAACTCTCTTCTCTGTAACTCTTCTATTTCTCTCTCTCGTTCTGTGGAAGGATCACTTCTAGTACAGACTATTCCTGGAGTATTGGCAAAGCTTTGTTGAGTATGAACATTTTCTCTATTTCTCTGACCTCTAGAATGGACTCTTCCTTCATGTTGGAACAGATTATATTGACTGTCAACAATATTTTGTTTTCTAGTTTCACCATTTAACACTAGATCTAATTGTTTTGCATATGCTTCATCAGAGGTGTTGGTTACACTTTTACTTGTAGACCCTTCTGGTTTGATGTTTAATGAATCACTAATAAATCTGTCTTGTAGTTTTCTGGCATATCCAGCATCACTTTCCTTGGGGAAATTTGTATTCACCTCATTTAGTTCACTGTCAAACTGACTCTGCATTAACCTTGCAATTTGTTCATCCATATCAACAGTATTTGACTTAGTATTTTCAAGATCTAAATCATTTTCAGTTTTAATATTTATAATGGGATATTTTGTTTCCTTGTTGCCAGATTTAAATTCCTTATTCTGTTTAACCTTAACCAATCTGTCAATTTCACCTTTGACTTTCTTATATTTGACAATTCTTGGTCGTCCAATCACAGGTAAAGCCTCTCCATCGTCAAGGTCTGGTTCAAGATCAGGTTCGGAGTCATTGTCAGGTGCACCACTTGACTCTGTATCATAGTCCTGAGAGTTGGGCTGGAAATCAATGTCTAACAGGTCATCATCATATTCACTCAATGGTTCATGGTCATTTACATGGTCATCTAATGTATCATTATCATTGATATGGTCAGACAATGTTTTGTTATCCATAACATGTTCACTCACCATTTCATTTCCATTAACCTGGTGCCTTAATGTATCATTGTTAGTAACTTGGTCTGAAGTTTCAACATGGTCTTTTGTACATTTGGGTAACATCTCATAGTCATCAATTACACTTTCAACTTTTATCTTATTTACCTCAACCTTATCATTCATATCAACATCAACCCCTTTCAGATTGTCTGCTTTATAATGGGTGTCTTTATTTTCATAGTCAACAATAGCACTACATTCTTTTTTTCTGTTCAATAAAAGCATATTTTCAGAAACATGTATTGTGTTTGGTTCTTTTTTGAGACTGGGTTTACCTCTCTCTTGGCAACTTGAAGTTATACAAATGTTACCAGGAATTAGGATTCTTCCATTGACTATGTCAATTTCCTGTAGGCTACAAATATCACCTTTTGATCCATCAATCACTTTGTTTTCATCATTATCATTATCATCATTTTCATCATCACTAGAGTCACAATCACTCTCACTACTATCATAGAAAACTTGGGACAACAAGTTACTTTTCTTTGGCACTTTAATTGAGTCTCTTGCATTCTCATTATCTGAAACAACTTTATCAGTTTCTGCAAGGCTTGATTCGGGACTAGATTTTATATTTTCTTTTGTAATTTTATCACTGATTTTATTGACCACTTTAGGAGTTGAATTTTGACTAGATAAATTGAACAAACTTCTCCTTCTTTGTGAAATTGGAAGAGTAAAGATTGAAGCTGGTCCTGATGTTTTATCTGGTGAAGGAAGAACACAATCATCATCATTATCGTCGGAATTATTTTCACCATTTGCACTATGTATAGAAGAACCTTGGCACTTATATTCATGTTTTTGTAATGTATTTATAGAATGGTTATTTGAAAAAATGTTATGCACATCAACAGCCACATGATGAGTATCTCTGGAGGGGTTTTGCTCATGATCTTTGTCTGTAATTAACTTACATCTTTGTGTGATATCACTAGCACCATTTATATCACCTGGTTGACATATCAAATCTTTTTCAGTACTGAATACATTCCCTGTTATCTTCTTGAGTTCTTCAGTTTCATGACAAGTCTTAGTTTCACTATCATCTAGTGGCACTAGTATAACACTATCAGTATCTTGGTCACCTTCCAGCTCCTGTGATTGAGATTCTATCAAAATAACCTCAGCACTTTCCTTAGCTGCAGCATGATTCTTATTATCAATACTAACAGTCCTCATATAAGCATCATTTTCATGCCCTGATTTGAACCTTTTTCTTGGACTGTTGTTTTCATATTTACTCCTCTCAATTGCTAATTTCAACTGTTTATCTTCTACATCCAAGCTTGTTGGTTCTATTGAGTTTTCCTGATCTGTTTTTCCTTCCAGTAATACTGTACTTGATTGTTTACAACTTAAAACCTCAATACATTCCTTTGATTCATCTTTACAATATAGATTCATACCTCTGTAATCAAAACTATCATATTTGGCATTTGCACTATTTTGATTCCCTGATTTAAACCTTTTCTTGGGACTGTAGTTTTCAACTTTACTCCTCTCAATTGCTAATTTCAATTGAACATCATCAACATCTATGTTTGTTTGTTCTGTTTCCTCCTTCAGCAGTTCTATACTTGGTTGTTTACTTGCAGCTTTGAAAGAATCCTTTTTACTTAACTCTAAAACCATTTTCAATTCATCTTGTTCAGACATTTCAGGGTCAATCTTTACTGTCACCATTTTTTCTTCACTTTCAGAAGCATCGCTAACATGTCTTTTAACTCCTCTATTCACTTTGCTTTTATCCTCTGAATATTCAACTCCATACAATTTCTCTTGACTACTTGTGACAATTTTTCCAGAAAAGTTCTTGTCCAATCTAGGTTTATTTGAGTCTGTCACAGATGTACAAGGTTTTACTCGAGGTTTATTAGACAATTCCAGTCTACTTCTCTCAATGACCATTTCTACCTCCTCTTCTGAAGGTTGACTTCTGTTTCCAGAATTTGAATCAGATGTGAAAGTATTTCTGGTATAATCTACCATACTCCTCTCCAATGCCATCTCTAAATCTGCATCCCCTGTTGGCTCATGGGTATCTAAGTGTATAGAAACAAAAAAAAATATTACTTCAGTAATAAGGTTTTAGATGTGTGATGCAATATTCTTGCTTTCTGATTGATAGGAAAATGTAACCTCCCCAGTCACACTACCCGCCTCTTGTGGGGCTAAAACCAGCAACTACCTGGTTAAGAGTCAAACATGCTTATCACCCGGCCAACAAGTCCGGCAAGGTAGTTAAATGCATAAAGATCAGGGCCCGAGGTTATATAACATTGAGCCAATGAAGTTTGATTGATATCCATCATTTACATTCTGTGAAATGATTTTCAAAGTTTCCACCATATAACATCTAGAGAAATGACCTCCGCCCATAAAATATGTTTTTTTCATCCCATGACAATAATTTTTGGTAGACTGATAAAGGGTCATTCAAGTATCATTCCAGTGAAATTTGCTTGATTTCCATCAGTTACATTCTGAGAAAATGATTTTCAAAGCTTACACTATATATCATCTAGAGAAATGACCTCTGTCCATAAAATACATATTTTTCATCCAATGACAATAATTTTTGGTAGACTAATAAAGGGTCACTCAAGGATCAATCCAGTGAAATTTGGTAGATTTCCATCAGTTACATTTTGAGAAAATGATTTTCAAAGTTTCCACTATATAACATATAGAGAAATCCTCATCGCCCATAAAATACATATTTTTCATCTGATCATAATGATTTTTGGTAGACTGATTAAGGGCCACTCAAGTATCATTCATGTAAAATTTGGTTGATATCTATCTGTTTGATTCTGAGAAAATGATTCTCAAAGTTTCCACTATATAACATTTAGAGAAATGACCTCTGCCCATAAAATACTGATTTTTCATCCGATCATATTAATATTCGGTAGACTGATAAAGGTTCACACAATGATCATTCATGTAAAATTTATTTGCTGTCCATCAATTAGAATCTGAGGAAACTCTCTTTTTACCACATTTTGAAATTAGCTACGTTTATCAAAATTTCTTGAACAACTTTGAAAGAGGGTCACCCAAGGATCATTCCTGTGAAGTTTTGTTGAAATTCATCCAGTAGTTTCTGAGGAGAAGATTTTTAAAGAAAAAGTTTAGGACCGGACGCACAGAAGTACAGACAGACACACCACGGACACAACAACGCCACGACAATAGCCCCAGTGGCCTTCAGCCAGTGGAGCTTAAAATTCATAAATATAAAAGCTCTACCTGTAGAAACAAAGCTGTCAGTGATACTCCTCTCTAATGCCAGACTCATCTCCCTGTCTTCAGTATCTATCCCTGTACTATCTACAGTTTGTATGTCTCTCTTACTGAGTTCTACAGCTAGTCTTACCATCTCATCTTCATTGTTGGTGTTGTTTACTTTAACATCTGCTTGGCTTTTTAACATGATCTAGAGGAAAAAAAGGATTTGAAATTGTCTACGTCAAAAAATTTTGAGAATAAACTCATTTTTTCTTTGAAACAGATTGTTTCATTGCCTTGAAATGCTTAAGGTAGCGGAACTGTAATAGTTCCACAACATTTTGGAACTCCTGAACTTTCACAATGTTAACCAAGGTTTCTTTTGAAAATCATAAGGAAACCTAATTTAACACTGTTAAAGTTCATGACTTCCAAAACGTTGCAGAACTTTTACTGGTCCACTACCTTAAATCCTTAACCTGTTGTATTCAAATAGTGTTTCAAACACATAAAAATCATCTAGACAATTTTGTTCTTTATTTCTTTTTAAATGATAGGTTATAAGTCTTAATTATATGCTACATATTCTCTTTCGTTGTAAAGTAAAAGTAATGAAGCATAAAGTTCAAGGTTGTAAGTACAAGAATCTTTTTCCTTTTAATGACAAGAAAAGCAATCTAACTTGTGTAAAATTTTAGACAGATCAAGCTTTCTTTTTTATGCTTTTTCTATGGATTATCAGGAAATAACAAATATTATGTTTTGATAAACTTGCCCCCCAAACCTATGAAATTACTTAAATGTTATTCCCCGCTTTTGTTAATTTTACCCTTTTTTAAATCATCTTAGCAGAGCCAAATAAACAAATGACCTTGTATAGCAATCATAATTATGCACAATGAAGCGCTTTGAGAAAAATTGTCCTTAAATTCTCATACTTTGTCTGATTTTTGCATAAAAAAAAGATTAATTGTTATTTTGAGTAAGATCAATTTTTTATTTTGTTAACAACAAAAGCATTATATTTCACTTGTAGCTCTGCCATGAGTGAAAATATAGCTTTTGTTGTTCACTCAATGAAATATAAATGGATCTTAAATGGATCTTTCACTAAAACAAATGATTATCCATTAATCATTGTCACTTTCTGGTCAGTCTTCACTATGCCATCTATAGACAGATTTAACCACAAGGATTCTTTATGTGTTCAGCTTATATTATCAAAACATTGTATTACTGTCAAAATTGTTCAATATTTGCACTTAATTCCCATTTGAATATTTAGAAACATCATACTCAGGCTCTATTACCTTCCTAATAACATCCGATTCCTCTTGAGAGCTTACAAAATCTTCAGTTTTTATACACACATCTGTCAATGCTTGATCTAGGGTATCATTAGCACCGCCTAACAATCCTTCGTGAATAACATCTGGTCTCAAAGATCCCGTCATCTCTGGTTTATTATCCACCATGTAAACATTTAGAATGCTACAGTCAGAGCCAGTCCTACTTCCGAGACAATGACCTTCACCAGAGAATGGGGTGACCATGTGTAATGGAACACCACTACATACTTTTGATTTAGGTGTACCTTTATTTACAGAATTCTTGTGAAGACCAGCAGATTTATTTATTGTGTCATAAGAACCATTGTCAGCATGTATAGTTCTTTCAGTTGATGAGAAAGTATGGATATTGCTTTTCCGACTGCCTGGCACTTTACTGAATTTAGCACTGTTATCAGGACTTGTCCCAGTCGGCATAGAACTTCCATCAAGTCTGGAATTAGTTATTCTATCTATAAAGTTAGATGCATCTGTAACAGGTAAAACTGTGTTATTTGTCTGGTTGGGCTTGATTTCTCTCAAGACGTTAGCATGTAGGGTATCTGATTGATGTTTGTCTTTTCCTTTTGTCATCTTCTTAGGGAGTAAACCTTTCTTTGCACCTGTGAAGTTATAATCTTATAATGAAATGCTTGAAAATCAGCCATTTTGATTTGTTTATTGATTAAGGTATTTAAATCATATCAAATTGGCTGAAGCACCAAAGATTGGGTTCCTGAACAACTGTGACAACCATTATGAAACTTAAGCTGCTAATCAAACTTAAATTTACATTCTTCAATGCTTGTTGACGGTTTAACAAGGAATAACTGTAGATTATAATATTCACTCATACCCTGCTTTTGTTCATTTGATCCTATCTGATGTCATCTAAGCAGAGCCCAATAAGTGACATCATAATAGTCAATCTTACATTGAAACAACAGATTGTCCTCTATATCATCCGACCATTGTTGAAAGACTAATGTTGAAAAAGCCCAGGGGCCTGTTTTACTAAATATCCTTCGATCATTTTTGGCTTAAGTGAAAAAAAAAAGTTGCTTCTACAGTCATTAATTAATTATGGAAATCTGCCATGCATCATCTCATTGGAATCGTCTTCTAAAGACGATTCCAATGAGATATTACAAGGCAGAATCTAACAAAGAATGAAAACACTAATAACGATTTGTGATTTGACTTTCTATTATTTTTGTCGTAAGAAGTTTATTAAAACGGGCCCCTAGATCTAAATCATGACATCATGATTAAATGAAGCTCCTTTCCAACATTTCCCAGTGTATCCAATTGGGAACATTAGGCCATTCTAAGGTGTAGACCTTTGGAATAAAACCTGCACAGCTATGAAAGCGTGACATTTTGCACATAGGGTCATATGACGTCACAATCACTAAAAAGGCATTGAATACAAAATCAAGGGAAGACTTAACCTTGGCATATTATTATTGGATTATGAAACACAGTGTTTTACAGAATTTGGTACTTTCAGAGAGCATCATTTTTTTTCAGCTGCTATCCCACTTAGGTTTACAATTATCGATCCATTGGGGGGGGGGGGATAATTATCAGTCAGAACTTTTGCTGTCACCAGTTATCCGAAACGTGTAAATGTCGAACTAGAGCTGCTTGAGCAGCTGAATTTCTTCACAGGCTACTGATATAATTAGACTAGAATTTAAGTGAATAAATGAATGAATGTTTATTTCAAGTAAATAAGTTTTTCTAAGTGTCACATGCTGAAATATTTCTGCAAAGAAGAATTCATGAATGATGAATAATATACAGAAAATTGACCTCTGCCTATTAAGTACATTTTTTATATGCAATCACAATAATTTTGCCCAGTCTGATAATTGGTCACCAAAGGAACATTCCAGTGAAATCTAATTGATATCCATCGGTTAGGTTCTGAGAAAATGGTTTCCAAAGTTTTCACTACATAAGATAAAGAGAAATGACCTCCCTCCATAATAGACATATTTTTTACCCGGTGGACGGACATTTTGGCCACAATGTTTTTCAAAATAGGACCATTTGGCCAAAAAATATTAGTTGGGAGAATAAGTCATTATATGAAATTTTAATCATGTAATAGATATTATTTCAGTCATTTAGATAATAAAATTAATATTTTTTACTATTTTGGGGTGTATATTCACTCAAAATTATATCTTTATAAATATGAAGAAAAATATAAACAAGATGTGTTTGTGAAACACAATGCCCCCATTACAGCATTTTTTTTTTCAAAATGTTGACCTTGACAGATAACCTTGTCCTTGTCACATGACCTTGACTTTAGAACCAGCAGGTGTGGATCATTGATATCAATCATCAAGCCAAATATGAGCCTTGTATCTTGAATGGGCTTGAAGATATTGGCAAAGTTAAGTTTTTGGGTTAACTTTTTGGGTTATTTGACCTTGACAGAGGACCTTGACCTTGTCACATGACCTAGACTTTGGTATCAGCAGATGCAGATCATTGAGATCTATCATCATCTCAAATATTGGCCTTGTATCTTGAAAAGGCTTGAAGATATTGGCAATGTTAAGTTTTTTGAGTTATTTGACCTTGACAGATGACATTGACCTTGTCACATGACTTTGACTTTAGAACCAGCAGATGTGGATCATTGAGATTAATCATCATCCCAGATATGAGCCTTGTATCTTGAATAGGCTTGAAGATATTGGCAATGTTAAGTTTTTGGGTTAACTTTTTGGGTTATTTGACCTTGACAGATGACCTTGACCTTGTCACATGACCTTGACTTTGGTATCAGCAGATGCAGATCATTGAGATCTATCATCATCTCAAATATTAGCCTTGTATCTTGAAAAGGCTTGAAGATATTGGCAATGTTAAGTTTTTTTGAGTTATTTGACCTTGACAGATGACCTTGACCTTGTCACATGACCTTGACTTTGGTATCAGCAGATGCAGATCATTGAGATCTATCATCATGCCAAATATGAGCCTTGTATCTTGAATAGGCTTGAAGATATTGGTAATGTTAAGTTTTTTGGTTAACTTTTTGAGTTATTGACCTTGACAGATGACCTTGACCTTGTCACATGACCTTGACTTTGGTATCAGCAGATGCGGATCATTGAGATCTATCATCATGCCAAATATGAGCCTTGTATCTTGAATAGGCTTGAAGATATTGGCAATGTTAAGTTTTTTGGTTAACTTTTGCAGACAGACAGACAGACAGACAGACAGACGGACGGACGGATGGACAGACAGAAGGACAGACGTACAGACGGACAACGGTAAAACAATATGCCCCCGATCTTTCGATACGGGGGCATAAAAAATAACCTGTACTATACAAAGATTATAAAGAATCAATTGAAAATACCTTGAAATATCAATGATATAAAAATTACAAAATGTATTATCTATACATATCTTTCAGAAAGTATATGAAAATATAGGATAAACAATATGGAAATATTTTCAGAACCCACATTTAGATCATTTCTTTTGGCCATAGTTATTTATCTAAATCAACCATCACTTAGTAATGTAAGAATACCAATTATACCCGATAAATAAACAAAAGATAAAACAGAAATTGCTACTTGTAGATCAAAGCAAGTTTGTAAAATTCAATATGCAATATCTAATTGATCATTAAAAACAATTTAATAGAGATTTTTCCCATCAGCCCCCCTCCCCATTCCCCTGATACTGTATACTGATTATTAAATAGGAAATATGATAGTTCCATATTCAATATCTAAATTACAAACAGTATAATATTTCATCATGAAAATGATTCATGATCAAATATTAGGCCTATACGAAATTTAAACTAGAGAGCCATGAATGGCTTGTGTCGCTCCACAGGCTTGAAATTCTTGTAAAAACAAATAAATGTTTTGACTAGATTTTTAGATATTTGGAGTTCTACTGATGTTGAAAATGATTTTCAAAGTTTCAACTATATAACAAATAGAAAAATGACCTCCACTTATAAAAGACATATTTTTCATCAAATCAAAATAATTTTTGGCTGCATGATAATGGGTCACCCAAAGATCATACCAAAAATGTTTGATTGATATTCATCAGTTACATTCTGAGAAAATGATTTTCATAGTTTCCACTATTTAACATATTGAAAAATGACCTCTGCCCATAAAATACATATTTTTCATCCAATCAAAATAATTTTTGGTACACTAATAAAGGGTCACTCAAGGATCATTCCAGTGAAATTTGGTTGATATCCAAAAATTAGATTCTGAGAAAATGATTTTCAAAGTTTTCACAACATAAGATAAAGAGAAATGACCTCCCTCCATAAAAGACGTATTTTTTACCCAATCACACTAATTTTTTGTAGACTGATTAAGGGTTATTCAAGGCTAAATCCACTGAAATTTGGTAGATGTCCATGAGTTAGATTCTAAGAAAAGTCACATACTACCATATACGGAAACTAGCCCTGCCCATTAAATCCTCGTTTTTCATTGGATAAACAAGAGCTGTCACTGTAAGATGACAATGCCCCCGACACCGCTTTGATTTTAAATTATGGCCAATCTATGTTGAAGGTCAAGGTCATCCAGGGGTCAAGGTCACCAAAGTATGTGCCTACAGAAAGGTAATGTACCAAGGAATGTTGTGGTAAAGTATGATGCGAATATGTTAAGTAATAAGGAAGTTATGGCCAATGTTAAAGTTTTTGGACGGAATGACGGACGGACGGACAGACGGACAGACGGACGGACGGACGGACAAGTCAAATTTATGATGCCTCCCTATCGGGGGCATAAAAATCCATAAACAACATTGATAGAGGGTCATCGAAGGATCATTCCTGAGAAGTTTGGTTAAAACTTATCCAGTAATTTCTGAGCAGAATATTTCTAAATAAACAAGATGTGTTTGTGAAACACAAATGTCCCCGTAACGGCATTTTTTTTCAAAGTTTGACCTTGACAGATGACCTTGACCTTGTCACATGACCTTGACTTTGGTACCAGCGGATGCGGATTATTGAGATCTATCATCATGCCAAATATTAGCTTTGTATCTTGAATAGGCTTGAAGATATTGGCAAGGTTAAGTTTTCAAGTTAATTTTTCGGACAGACGGACGGACGGACAGACGGAAGGATGGACAGACAGACGGACACGAATAAAACAATATGCCCCCGATCTCCCGATACAGGGGCATAAAAATTTACAACCAAATGCATAGACACATGAAGGACACAGTGCCATGACAAAAGCCCAAGATGCCTTCGGCCAGTGAATCTAAAAACAGGTTCATAAACTTACTAGATGGAGAGAGTGTAGGTATAGGACCTTCAGGTCCTATCAGGAATTTATTCTGAATCTTTGTTGAATCTTCATCATTTTCTGTCCGCACAACATAAACACCAAGTATTATCTGAAATGTTAGCATCATGTGTTACTTTTTGAATATTACATCACTGCCTCAGTTATCTCAGGCATATCATTTCAAAATCTATCCACAAGTGTAATCATAAATTACTTTGAGAGCACTTTTGTTTTCATTTTTTATTTCTACTAATAGATTTGCTTATAATTATCAGAGTACAATATGATGTATGATATAAATGGGGGCTGATTAATCAATAAAAAAAATATTAATCAGCTGGTTTGTGACTCTGATGCTAATAATCAATTAGGAAATCTCATAATTGATTATTGGTTTGTAAGGTGTGAATTGCAGTCATTGAACGTTTTGAAAGATTAACGTCACTTATTTCGACTGGGTTACTTCCTATTTTCTGGTAATATTTTTTTACTTAAGAAAAATGATTCATTTTAAACCAACCCCTACACTTTACCATCAGTGGTTAATGATAACACATGCCATTTTTTTTTCATTTTCTTTATAAAAGGGAAAGAAAAGATACCATATTATGTCGTATATAGATTTATTGAGAAGTCAAAGAAACTGGTTGTAGTATGGACCATTAGTTGATATTGTTCTTTTGACTAAAACCAATAAACAATTTTGAAACCACTTGCCAAACACTATAGGGCTGGTTTCAATGTATATGAAGGTCAATGACCTGTATCAGTATTATGAGAATGTAGAGTTAGTACACTAGAAGTACCTGTATGTTCAGCTGCCAGAATGATGATATATCATAATGTACCATGTTATGGATTGTCAGTCCAATCTTATCTGACACAATCTCTGAAAGTACAATCATATGTAAAAACATATTAAGTAAAATACTGGATTCTTGTATTCAGATTTTAATTAGCAAAGGTTTTATTTGAGATTTTATTCCTACTGATTGAACTCCTATATTTACAAAAATCCATTAATCTAAAGCTACTGTCACATTAATGCTCTTAAGTGTCATTGAAAGGTTTTAAAACTACTTTTTGTTGAATAAGTAATAAAATACAAGGCTGATCCCCTCCACCTTTGTCACTAGCATCTGCTTATTTCAAAGAGATTTGTCCAATTTGCAATGCCTAAAGGTTGTTTACCTCTAAGATAAAATATGCATACTAGTTATTGATTTGTTAGTCAGAATCTTGTCAATTTTGCAGCGATGACTAGTCACCTTGAAACAACAAGGCTATAGTCATTTATGGGTTGATTTTGTCATCATATTAAATGAATCAAACAAGTTCTTTCTCATTACAGGCTTTAGATAATATAAGCCATTCCCTAGTCGGAGGGGTTTATAAATGAGACTGCAATAAAAAGTTTCTTCTGCAATCTGCAGCTAACACTGTCATTACTTTTTGTACTGAAAAGAATATCCATTTTTGCTTGCCATGTCATTTATTGCCAAATTTCACAAATAACCTAACAAACATACCTCTAGCATTTTGTTTATTACTCCACACCATCTCACAACACTTGGTTAAAATCTGCTGCCTCTTCTACAACAAATAAAGAAAATCTAGTAAGATCGCCACACTCATACTAGCTTCCATTTTTCTAAGAAAAGCCTATTTCTGTAGATTGAATTCTTCTTAATTTTAACCCTTGTCATGCTGAATAAATTTTTCGCTAAAAATTTGCATCCAAATCAAAGGGCAAAAAGCACTGAAAGTTCCGACTGTAGGTCGATTTTTATTTGAAAAACTAAATCTGTTGACAATTCTAGTTTGAAAGAAAGAAACAGGTGGTATAGACTAACCTCAGAATGCACATATGTGCAGGCTGATGTTTGTCTATAGCTACTGCCAAAGCAGGAATATTCCGGTTCAACATGGCAAGGGTTAAGAATTCTGTTAGTCTTTTACCCAAATTTGTGGCTAATTTCCTCTAAACAATCATTTGAAATGATTATTTAAAGCGAAATCAACCACAAATTATGGTGAAAAAGTTAAAGGTCATCAATATGATACAAACTTTGCTTCAGAAAATAAAAACTCCCTGTCCATATTTTGTTTAGCTCCCAGGAGTTATAGGTTTAATATTGAAACAACTGCCAGGTACCCTTTTTCTTTCTCAGTATACCTGCTTATTACAGTATAGTTGAGTTTGAGGTATATTTGTTGCTAACATTGTGAGAAGGAAGAATATTTGTTACAGGCACTAATTTGCCCACTGAAATTTACTTAAAACAACAGCACTGCCTACGGGTGCCTATGCTGTTGAGTGCTGGATTGTGGATAAAATCTAAGTCGAAAAGGGGCATAATTTACACAAAATGCATCTAGAGTTATCCCCCTTAATAGTATATGTTTCTCTTTTAATGGTGAACACGGGTGAAAAGTTTCAATGCCTTCAGTAGAACAAGAGATATCACAAAATGTCAAAGTTTTTGCATGACGACAACAACAAGGATGATGACAACAACAACAATGATAAAGAAACCAAGGCTTTAGCAATGTTTCCAGTTTTCTTCCAAAACAGCCTAGCTAAAACTGTATGAAGAAGTTAAACATTTTTGAAATTTAGATTTAGTATCAATTTAAGAGGAAGCTTAAAGTGTCATCTTTTATCTAAACAAGAGCTGTCACTGTAAGATGACAATGCCCCCGACACCGCTTTGATTTTAAATTATGGCCAATCTATGTTGAAGGTCAAGGTCATCCAGGGGTCAAGGTCACCAAAGTATGTGCCTACAGAAAGGTAATGTACCAAGGAATGTTGTGGTAAAGTATGATGCGAATATGTTAAGTAATAAGGAAGTTATGGCCAATGTTAAAGTTTTTGGACGGAATGACGGATGGATGGACGGATGGACAGACGGACGGACGGACAAGTCAAATTTATGATGCCTCCCTATCGGGGGCATAAAAAAACAGATAATAGACTGTCAACCCTACCTTGTTATATTGTTCCAGATCTTGTAAAACCAGCAAATGTTTCTTCCTAGATGAGACACACAGATCTTGTCTAACAGTATTTATCATAGACTGCCCACCCTGACTATCTCTAGATATCAAAAAGAAAAGAAATGCATTATGGATTAGGGCAATGAATACATCGACAAAAAATCAATAATCTTACATTCATAAATTGTGAAGGCTTTGTCCAAGGAGATTTGATAAATCATATTTTCTTAGTACCATCAGCATTTTCTAAATTTAATCCTTCTTTGGATATTTTCAGTTTCTAACCAATAATATGGCCTTTGACCTAAATATAATGTATATTTGGTGAACAAAGCAAAATATTTCAAAATCCATTTTAGGAATGACAGAGGGGTACAACTTGCAAGAAAGTTTTATTTCTGTTTTTGTTTTGACCTCCATTGTGAATATTGTGACCTTGAATAAAAGAGCATAGAATCTGTTCACAGAAAATCAAAAAGCCATAATCAATTTTAAAACAATGCTTATCATCATCAAAAAACAATAAATTATTGCCTGTACAATCTTACACTTTGAACCAGTTTAAAATAATGTTTTCTGATAATGGATTTATCACAAATTGCCAATTTTTGGGACATATCAACCATTTGGGCCAAGCTTTACTGGTATCAAGTTCAAGACAGAAAGTGTAGGTTAAGATCAAATAGAACATCTGTGCAGGATGATCTAATTCTATACTGTATGCTGCATCTCTGAATATGTTTTCACAAAGTGTAAAATTATACCTGAATATGTGGTCAATAAAGAGCTGCCCTGTCCATTTATGATAACATTTTTCAGCATTTCTGAAAGTTATACATAACCTAGAAGGTCCAGCCTTTCTGGCTACTCTAGACGTGAAGTCCGAGTAAGAAATACAATCATCTTTGAAAAGACCTGAAAATAGAAATTTATTTAGCTGTAAATATTGCCTGATAAAAGGGGGTATGATAAACTTGTTGATATCAGGTCACTTGATCACGTGACAGCTTTATCATGTCACTTGGTCATGTGACCTGCCGGATCTTCTTTTTGCGGCTATTAGGTCTGAAAACAGTCCTCTCTAACATTTTTTCTTTTGAATTTGAGCGTCTATTTCTGATAAAAAAAAAACAACATTTCACTCGATTCTCATATATTTTTAAAATCAAGTCGAGACCATATCGATGACGTAGGACATGACTGATGACGTAATCTATAAAATTGTGATGAAGCTTATCTTAGTGTTTACATTCGACCTCGAAAACTGTCACGATTTTAAAACATTTATCTCAATGGATTCAACGCAGATATTATTCGTAGGAGGAGGATTTCGGAGATAGTAGCTTTGCATCTGATCTCAATCTATGTCCATCCTCTGATTTAGAGCAAGGAAGGCATTGAATTGAGATTTGCTTTTAGCTGCATGACAACAAAATTTCGGACAAAAGAGGACGTTTCAGATTTCGAAAATCAACAGATTTAAATCTTCTTGATCATTAAGGTATGAAAGTATTACAGTTTTCTTTTGTTTAATATTTTCTTGCTATACCATGAGAAATCCTTTAAATTATCAAGTTCTTGAGCCGTTAGCGATCACCCAAACTCCTCCACCCATTCACCCTTATGACGAGGCCTCGCCGATATCGAAGTTGTAAATCGGAATCGGATTGTATTTTCGTAAATAAATAACGATTAGAGTTTAGAAAAAGATTGTAACAGGATAAATAGAATAGATGATAGGTGACTTGAGATGGAAAAGTTTATCGGGCTCGGCTGCGGAATTTATCCGGTTCGCCTCCGGCTCACCAGATAAATTCCTACGCCTTGCCCGATAAACTTTTCCATATCAAGTCATCAACCATCTATTCTCTATTTAGCATGTAACAGTGACATCAGAATTTGACATTTAGTGGAGTCCATGAGGCAGGGACAGTCGTCTGCTTTATCCTGCCAGTTAGAGAAACCAAGATCTTTAGGGGTCAGTGCAACACTATTGTAACTATGAAGGCACTTATAATAGTGTTGCCCTGAACCATCAGTTTATATAGTAGATCATTTGAGAACATTCAAACAACTAGAGAGCCAAAGTGGCCCTTGATCACTCACCTGAATTAACAATCTAACAAGAGTGCCATCGTAGACACTACTTATTTTTAAAGAACCAAATTCAAAACAATTGCAGACCACCTTTTTAAATTGTCAAGTTCAAACTGTTTGTTATGATCGAATGGACTTTTCTTGTTGAAAAGGGAAACTTAGGAGGTATATAATAAGATAAGTCTATACATATGTGCATATAGCCAACACCAACAAAAATGCCAATGACAACACTGCCAAGGTCATGACAATATCTCCACTTTTTGTTCCAAAACTGCCAAGCTAACAAGATGCGTTTGTGAAACCCAAATGCACCCTATTCAGCCATAATTCTGTAAGTTTGGCGTTGAAAGATGACCTTGACACAAGACCTTGACCTTGGTGCATGCAGATGTGTATCATCGAGATCTATCATAATACCAAATATGAAAATTTTATTTTGACTAGACTTAAAGTAATTGGTAATGTTAAGATTTTTGGGTTAATTTTTAATTTCCAGATGGACCGTCAGACAGATAGATAGATGGTCAACAGTTAAACAACATACCTGATCTAATTAATTGTTTGAATGGGGTTTTACGCGGCTTTCAACATTTTTCAGTTATATCATGCCAGCTGGAGCACCTAACAATGGATTCCTGGTATTTCTCACACCAGTACTACAATTACATCCTTCCTAGCCTTCAGCTACTATCCCACATAGGTCTATGATTATTGATCCATTGGTGGGAGACGAAAAATCGAAAGAATGAGTGCTGCCCTCAAGATTGAACCCAGGACCTCTAGATTGACAGTCTGAGGCGCCACCAACTGGGCTATGACGGCAGTCTGACCTAATTGATGCAGGGGCATAAAACTGTTTATACTAACAGCCATACCTACCCATATTACATCCCTGAATCAGTAGCTGTGAGAACCATAATAACCACTGGGCTGTTTTCATCCAGGATGATGTATAGTTTACATAAAACCCATATTCTGTTATCAGCTTTTCTACCTGAGCCTGCACAAAGATTGAAATTAAACTTATATACTGCTGATCTTAATAACCAAAAGATTTACAGAATGGCAAAAGCAATTATAATGCAAGACATCCTGCCAACCATAAATTGTTGCAGAAGATTGCAATAAGAAATATTTGTTTACTATAATTGGGTTTACTACTTCTTGTAACAGTTTAACAATCAAATTGTGGTAGCTGAAGCACCAAAACATAGATTCATGAAAGTTTTTCATGAAACAGTTCTACCAAGACACCCTTTCCAAGCCTCTGGCTGCTTATCATACATATATCTAAAATTTATTACCTATTGAGGGGAGACAAATGTGAACCCCATCATTGGTGGTTTAACACTCTACCAATTGTGTTATGACAATGGCTCAGAATAAAAAGAATATTGACAGGATTAAAATCTAGTTAGCAGTCTGATCATCCCCTTGATCATATGATATGAGAATATTTTGACAAACAAGAGAGAATGACAGTTTCCCTTTTCAATCAATCTCTATCAAAATATTAGATCTGTTCAACACAAAAGTTTTTGTAGGTAACATTTGCTGGCATCTACAAGTTATTTTGAAAGAAAACCACCTTACAATTGGTGAGAAACTATTGTAGCAAAGAAGAAATTTCTTGTTACACAATCTATTTTGCAATATAAAACTTCAGACTTTTTTGTTTTAACTTGAACTCATTGATTTCATAAGTTGAGAATCCTCTGGACTCATTACTCAAAGAATTAAGTATCAAACCCTGATTGAAAGAATTTAGTATCAAACCCTGATTGAAAGAATTTAGTATCAAACCCTGATTGAAAGAATTTAGTAACAAACCCTGATTGAAAGAATTTAGTATCAAACCCTGATTGAAAGAATTTAGTATCAAACCCAGATTGAAAGAATTAAGTATCAAACCCAGATTGAAAGAATTAAGTATCAAACCCTGATTGAAAAGGAAAATACTGAGTTATGTTACAAGATGTTAAATCTTTGATTCTTTATAACAATATTGACATTGTCTTAAGCAGATGGCAATCATCTCAAGGTACAAATATACCAAAGATGAGAAAAATAGATCAACAATTAAGAAATTACAATAATTCAGAATATACTATTAGTTATACTAATTTATTTTAGTTTGATTGCGTTGAAAGCTTAAGCTTATAGAAACGCTTTCGCACACTCAATACTGATGTTTTTACGTCCCTGAGAGAGAGCTAGTGATTTAAACCCACTGCTACCCATTTCTACACCTGGGTGAACTGGGACTGACTATTAAGTGTTTTGCCCGCAAAAGAATATACTATTGGAATCAATTACATTGTTATCTTATAAATGGCTTTTATAGATCTCTTATGGATATTCTTTTTCTTAGCAACTGATATTACCTTAAAGTAATTTTGATGATTTTGAGACTTGTTGTCAATTATGAATAATATAATTTCAATATTTGTGACATAAAAATAATTCAAATTTATGATAGATTTGATTTGAATGGGGTTTTACGCTGCTTTTAAAATTAATTCAGTCATATTCTGGTGGCTGGAGAACTTAACAATGGATTCCTAGTATTTCTCACACCAGTACTACCATCACATCCTTTCCTAGCCTCCAGCTGCTATCCTTCATAGGTTTAAGATTATCAACCCATTGGGAAATTTACAATTGAAACAATAGTATTCATCCCTTAATATGAAGTTACCTTGTTGCTTTCCCAGTGGTGTGGGAATACAGAATTTTTCCACTTGATACCGCCAAGTAAAACAATATTTTCTACTTGTCCAGGATAAAAAAGACCTTGTCCATGAAAAAGAAAATCAATCAATTTTGAAATTGCATTTTCTTCATTAAAAGCAATGTTTTCAACCTTTTGATATTAACATTATAATCATCAATATCGTAGATCTGTAAGTACAATCCTGGTATTTGTCCAGGTATTTTTATATTTACTAACAAATATTATTGAAACAAGAGGACCATGATGGTCCTAGATCGCTCTCCTGAGTCTCTTTGACCCCTGGGACACCACAGGTTGCACCTTGTTGGAGCCCAAATATGATCCCAGGGTTTTGGTATGACAAACTTGGTAGAGGTCTATAAGATGATGCTACATACATAATATGAGGGCCGTGTACCTTCGAGTTTCAGAGAAAAGAATTTTAAAAATTTTTCACTTTTTGATTCTATGTAAAAAGGGATGCGCCCAAAGGAGCCCACATAGGACCCTAGGGTCTTGATATGAACAAACTTAGTAGAGGTCCGCCAGATGATGCTACATACATAATGAAGTCTGCCCTTTGGTTTCAGAGAAAAAGAATTTTGAAGAATTTCGCTCTTTGATTCTATGTAAAAAGGGTTGGACCCGGTTGAAGTGCAAATATGACCCCAGGGTTTTGATATTAACAAACTTGGTAGGGGTCCACTAGATGATGCTACATATAAAGAAAGAAAGTTGTCTGCCTTCTGGTTTCAGAGAAAAAGATTTTTGAAGATTTTCGCTCTTTGATTCTATGTAAAAAGGGTTGCGCCCCTGGTGGAGCCCAAATATGACTCTAGGGTCTTGATATGAACAAACTTGGTAGAGGTCAACTAGATGATGCTACATGCTTAATATGAAAGCTGTCTGCCTTCTGGTTTAAGAGAAGGAAGATTTTTGAAGAATTTCACTTTTTGATACTATGGGATGCGCCCAGGCGGAGAACAAATATGACTCTAGGGTCTTGATATGAACAAACTTGGTAGAAGCCCACTAGATGATGCTACATACCAAATATGAAAGCTGTCTGCCCTCTGGTTTCAGAGAAGAAGATTTTTGAAGAGTTTCCTTTTTTCACCCCTTTTGTTAAGGGTAAAGGGAGAGTTAAGGGTGGATTTCATCTATTTGAACAAATTTGGTATACCTTGACCCAAGGAACATCCAAGCAAAGTTTCATCTTAATTGGCCCACTGGTTCAGGAGTAGAAGATGATAAAAGAAATTGTGGAGGATGGATGATGGACATTGCACGGCACATGATGGAGGTTGGATGATCACAATACCTCGCTTTGAGCACTTTGTGCTCAGTTGAGCTAAAAAGTGTTTGTCTGCAGGTAGAAAAGCCCGTGTAAGACAAGTTGGGCATGGGAGTTCCACACCCCTGGCTTTCCAAAGTAGCTGATCCTACCTTTAAGTGTTGTTGATGATGTTGAGTCTTGTTAGTCTTTAAAGCTGATAAACTCCCTTCCATCAGATAATAACAGTACTTTAAGCCACTTCCCTGTAATTGGTCAGAACATTTAGATAGGAAACCACTGCTAAATAATCAAACAAGAAGATTTGTCAACTGTGTATTGCATAATTGTCATGTCAATTTAGTGCACCTTTGCGACTGACAGAGATATTAAGAGTTAGTATTTTAGAGAAAAACTAGACTATCACAAAGCGGACTAATACCACCCTACAAGTGCTTGCAATAATGAAAAGGCATTTTCTATCAAAGGGTCATAATTCAGTCAAAAATCAACGAATCATAACCAAAATATCACTTGCACATATCTGCTTGATACTGATCACATCTGTAAAAATTTGAATGAAATCAGCACAATAAATTGAGCAGAGACAAAAAGCTACAGATGGGCAGATTGACTGACCAAATAACGGACAAACCAACCTACCGACAATCTGACTCCTATATAATTAATTTTTGGAAGAACAATTGCTGACAACCTGAAAAGAGATTAAAGTTTATCCACCTTAAAAAAAAAATAGACTCAGGTCAGACTGTCAGTATGGACATGCTGGCCAGATATTTTGCTTTGTGCACATGAGAAATTGTTGGACATGTCATCAAAGGATCATTGATGCCTTTGTGCTCAGGTGATCTAAAAAAGTATGTCATCTGAATTGAGAGAAAAAGGTTCATTATGCTCAGAAAAAGCAGCAAAAAGTTTAGTTTTTACGTACCAACATGTTGTTAATTTGTCTTTGATATCTGGAACTATTCAAAGTGTTCTCATAGTCCTCCCAACTCTTCCTCTCAACAACAAAAGGTAGGACCTGTAAACAAAAGAAAATTTCATCATCATAACTAACCAGTCTAATACATTAAACATTGCTTATGCAATTTGATTAAGATAAATTCAAGGTCACATTCCAATGTGAAATGTTAAACCTTCTCATGCTGAATTAAAATATTTGCGTAATTACATTAAAATCAAGTGCTGAAAATACTGGTTTCATTAAATGTGAGTCAGTATTTATGGTGAAAATATTACTTTCAAATCTATTAAGATTTAAAAAGGAAATTCAGGTTGTAGAGAAAGAGATAAGACTGCCCAAAAGTGCAGGCTGATCTTTGTCTTTACCTCCTGCCCAAGTAGGAATATTCCGCTTACAGCATGACAATTGTGTTAGTGAAACATAACATTGATCGATGACCAACATTTATATCTACAGGTTGAATTAAACTGACAAAATCTCGCCAAATGGTTAGTTTACCTTTTTGATACTAAATAATCTGTAGCACTTTTCCTTATTTTTTTTTGACAGACCTTGTATGAAGTGATAATGAACTGTAATATCTTGATAATCTACTACAGTCAACTCTCGTTACAACGACCACGTTTGTTCCCGATAAAAATGTTGTTATAACGAAAATGTCAGTGTATTGAAAATCACCACTTGAAAGTTGATGTCATTTATGTACAATATACACTGTACAACCATTTTTATACTCAAATTTTTCTGTTGAACATTGATAAATTATCTGCAAGACATAAAACTGAAAATTAAACTAGTAAATTACCGCTTTTTGAAGAAATCTTTGATCGATTTCTGTCCTCAATTGAAAACGCTGTTCTCAATAGAATTATAAAGTTTTCATGCACTATCTAGGTTTTCGTAGTGTTATTTGTTTCCCTGTTGTTTTAAATAGATTTTGACAGTTTTTAAACATAATTTAGCTTAATTTCGAGTGACAGTGGAATAATCAGATTAGATTTTGGTGAATTCATTAAGGAATCTTTTGCTTCAATATATCACTGATTGTCGATCTACCTATCTTTGTATTCCACTTTCTTGAAAAATAATTCGACAACTGATCCTGTGTTATTTTTTAATGTGCAGATTTGTATTCTAAAATCGTCCGTTTAAGCTTAAAAGAGAGTCGAGTTCTACGTCTCTTTGCTCGTGGTTCAGCCTTTTTTTTTTAAAAAAAAAATCATATTAGATCAACGCAAAATGTAAAAAAGGATGTTTGCCTAACAATCAAACAATTATAATGACGACACGTCATTTTCGCCATGAAAAATTGGAGTAAAATGTGGTTTAATTGTACTCGTCAAAAGCAAAGAGTGTAACTATATCTTTTTCATAAGCCAGTTACGACAATATTACCCTCGACCAACCAATTGATTACTAGACGAGAGTATTGTGTTCCAGGTAGTTTAATTGCCTAAGGGGAAACCTATTTTCGCACTTTGGCCTAATTTAGTATACACGTGTACATTATTGATTAACACATTACTGCGAGGTGCTAAAAATAGCTACTAGGAATTTCCCAGGTAAGTGTCAACATATAGGGATTTTGCACATTCGTTCCCTTATATTTTGTGTCGATGTCGGAAAACGAGAATTCCGTTGTAACGGGTGAAAAATAAACAGTGCAGATCCGTTCGGAACAAATAAGTGTCGGTATACGAAAATGTTGATGTAACGGATGTCGATCAAACGGGAGTTGACTGTATAAATCATTTCAGAGATGAAGAGAGAATTTATCAATTTCACGGAGGAATGAAACTCAAAACCTAATCACACTCCATAAATACACAAAGTTTCATTTCTCCATGGAATTGATTATACTTCTCTTATTTTATTTTTTAATATGCTAAAGTTAAAAAAGCAATATTTCTTTATAAAAAGATAGGTTTTTATTGGACTATGCAAGTGCAAGTTTACAAAATAGCTGCATGCAAGAAATTGTTTTCATTGGAGAAAAAACCTCAAGTCATGGCATATCAGGATGTAAGGATATTTGTGAACTTAAAAACATAAACATCTAAAATCAATCATTCAAGACCCACCATTTCATTTGCCGGATCATTTCCCATATATCTCTCAGTAACATCAATCATCGGAGGACTGAGTAACCAAACATAGTCACCAGCAGGCAGAAATCGTATCTGAGCGTCAATATGTTTGTCAGCAGCAAATGATAGAAGTCTCTCTTTGTCTCTCTCATGCTCGTCAATGATTAAAAATATCTTACGATTTCCAACCACTTGGTTTCTGTAAGCATCAAAAGTGATATATGAAATATTGGAGGAGGAGTTATATGCAAAAGGTAAAATCTGAGGGTAAAGCCTCAGGATTTTGCTTTGAATATTACTCCACCCCCATCAGCCTTTATTCATCGACACATCATAGCGAAAATGGAATCATATCCATAAAACACAATGGCAATTCTTAAATTAGTTTTTTTCCCTCTTCTGGGGGGTAAAATAGTACTGAAACATGTTTTTGGGTGTGAATCAATGAAAAAGTAATGATATCGACATTGGAAGAAGTTTACAGAAAGCCAAACTCATCATTTAGCATGTGGGTTACATGACTTCAAAAGAATTAATGTTAGTGCACAAGATAATGTTGAATAAACAGTGAGCGAGCTATCTGTGTACACAGTTAAAAACATGATATATGAATTTTTTTGCAAATAAAGTTCTATGTAATTTCTTCTTGATTGATAAATGTGTTTTACACCATCATGTTATAATAATCATTTAATCTGCTTGAATAGTATTTTTACCTACTTTGAGCAATTCTTTAGTTAAATAAAAGCTAAGTGGACTTATTAATGTACTTACAAGAATTAGACCAGTGCTCAAAATCTTTTACTAAAGGACATAATTATTTGAGAGCCTACCTAATATGTAAAACAAACTTAACAAGAGGATCTTTAGGTCCTGAGGCTCTCACCAGACAATTACAAAGTCTTAGGACCAAACAAGTCTCCTTTTTTCATAAAAGAACGCATTACTTTTGTGGGTTTTTCTGAGAAAACCAAGGTTTGAAACTAACACCTTTGACAGTTAGAGGTCCAGCTGACTCACAACTCATGAGTTCAAGGAGTCCAAGCTTAAAGGCCTGTTATTGCAGGGGGAACTTCTTTTCCACATTATTTCCTTCCCAATAAGAAAAGATATTTAATTGACAAATTATATGAACAGCAAAGCTTTTTTTCTACTGTTGATAATTACTTCTTTATAGGTCTATATTTTAATTGATTAACTGTTTCTGCAGACTGAAAAATCAATTTTGTCTTGTGAACATGAGGCCAAACAAACTCAAAGATTGCAATGTTTGAGCCCAGGCCCTAAATGAGAAATACAGAGTTTCTGACTACTGGACTCCCCTGAGTGTCAAACCCTGAATACTAAAGGATGTGTTAACTTACAAGAAGGAATTGTTGATCTTAGGAAAGTTGTGTTGTTGAAGAAAGGAGTTAAATGTCACATAGAATGTGTAAAGTTTCTCTCCTAGTATATGGCCACTCTCTGTCAGAGCATACCTAGAAAATAGAAAATACAGTTTTGCTATTACAAGAAAGTAACAGCAATATCAATGTTTGCTGAATCATAAATAATCTTGTTTTACAGAGATATAGACACAGATCTGCCTTCATACATTTGTCCTTAATTGTATTTTATTAACCTCACTAGTATAAATTATCTAGTTCCCACTACAATGCAAAGTCCCTATAGTTGTGCTTTAAAATTGTTTAGAAATAAGATAAATGTTCCTGTGTACATACGTGGGTATCCTTGCTGCCTCTTTCTTCACCAAACCTTTAGCAATCAATATGTTCTCCATACAGTCAAAACCTCCAACATATCTACCTGGAGATTAAAATAATATGATAGACATTTGACATTGTTTAATTCTAAGAAAAATAAATATAACATCAAACACAAAACATTTAAAAGAAAAGCTAGAAAGCAATAACATGAACTTGTATGAATATTCTCATCTTATCTACCCAAAGAATTCTCAATATCTCAATGAATACAAATTCAAATTCTAATTTCAATTTAAAAGACTACAAATTTCTAGTATTTTTATCTTGTTCAGTTTTTTTACTTAAAAAAACTTACTCATATAGTGACTTGGATCACAAATTGTAAATGTTGATGTGTTTGTGATACAAGATTGGCCCCAAAACGCATTTAAAAAAAAAAAAAATGACCTGACAGTTGACCTTGTCCAATGACCTTGACCTTGGTACCAGCAGATGCGTATCATTGAAATTTATCACAATACCAAATATATACATTGTATCTTGAATAGCTCTGGATTAATTGGCAATGTTTTTTTTTTTTTTTTTTTTTTTTTGTTAAGTTATGCAGACAGATTGATGGACAACGGTTAAACAAAACGCCCCTGATCTTTGGATGTGGAGGCATGAGAATCACACTTTTTTGTCTTTAAACTTAATGTTGTGTGTACTGATTGAAATAATTTCTAATCATAATTTTGAAAGAGTATCCTCCATATGGAAGTAAATAACAGATTAATTTTGCCATTATTTGCTCTCATCTAGAGATTCATACTTTTGTCAAACAATTATTGGGCTACCAAAACATTGTACCTTCAGTTAGAGTTACAAGGTTTTGGGCCCCAGGTTATAAAACTTTTCTCAGGCTCAGGCTCAATTTTCTCAAATTAAAGTTTGAGATTAAAACCGTAATTCTGTTTCATAACTCATTTAAATGTATAAACATAAAAGATGATATTAATAAGTTGTTACAAATAACAACTTATTAATGTCATCTTTTATTTTCAGACATTTATTTTAATTTAAAATTTGAGAAAATTGAGCCTGAGAAAAGTTTCATAACCTGAAGCCCAGGACACACATTGGCAGGGTTTGGCACATACAACTTTTTGCCACAAGTCTGAAGGACCTGTAAGCCAAAAAAAACAAGATGTGTTTGTGAAACACGAATGCCCCCGGAACAGCATTCTTTTTTAAAGTTTGAGCTTGACAGATGACCTTGACCTTGTCACATGACCTTGACTTTGGTACCAGCAAATGCGAATCATTGAGATCTATCATCATGCCAAATATGAGCCTTGTATGTCAAATACTTTTGGAGAAAAGGCAAAGGTTAAGTTTGATTAAGTTTTTGGACAGACGGACAGACAGACGGAGGGACAGACAGACAGACGGACAGACAGACGGACATGAGTAAAACAATATGCCCCCGATCTCTCGATACGGGGGCATAAAAAACTAGGTCCTTCCCTATAACAACAGGTCATGCATGCAAAATGACTTTGATTCTTTAGCAACTTACGGAATAAATTGCTAGGAAAAGATTGTTGGAAAAGAAGAAATTGCTTATGACTAGCAATTTCTTCTTTTCTACAATGTTTTTCATTTGGTAATGCAAATTTTAGTATTGGAAAGGTGATATTTTTTTCAAAAAAGGACAGATTTGAAATACTTAGTATGCCAGTAACTACAGGCTTGAAGGACCTGTAGCATGGTTACATCTACCAGTCCTCCCTGAAAACCACAGGTCAACTTACGGAATAAAGTGCTAGGAAAAGATTGTTGGAAAAGAGAAATTGCTTATGACTAGCAATTTCTTCTTTTCTACAATGTTTTTCATTTGGTAATGCAAATTTTAGTATTGGAAAGGTGATATTTTTTTCAAAAAAGGACAGATTTGAAATACTAAGTATGCCAGTAACTACAGGCTTGAAGGACCTGTAGCATGGTTACATCTACCAGTCCTCCCTGAAAACCACAGGTCACGGGCATGAGGACTGGTGCTAGTGTGGATCCCTGCATTGGCAACATACGATTACATTGGATGAGTACATTCTCTATCTAGGTTGGTACGCACCATTCTGTTTATCCATTAAATCTGTATCTGTCAAAGGCTGTGCTTTCTTTTTGATTTCTTCTTCTGTTAAACTCAATTTACCTTCAGTTAAACACCTAAAAATATTGAAATAAAAAACATTTGATAGGATGCACCACATCATGTATCTTTTATCATGCAATGAAGCCTGTATTGACCTGATGTTACCTGTCTGATAACATAACATGATAACAGGTAGTCTATTTTTGGAAACAATTTGCATACACTTTAACCTAAATTTCTTTGAATTTTAATGGATAATTATAATTGAGCGCTGAAAAATAATTGCATGATAAATAGAATAACATGTAAGTGTCTTAAAAATCAATGTTATCTGTCTCAGCTGGGAGGAATTATCATGACTTGGCAAAGTCTCGTCCCGATAAATTCTCCCAACCTCAACCCAATAACATTGTATTTTAAGACACAAATGTATTATTCTCTAAATATCATTATGTGATCCATGAAGCCAAAGGGGACATGCTGTGAAGTCAGGTATAAAAGTGGTACAGTCCCTGGTCTGATTTCACAGCGCCGAGCCGTATTGAAATTGAGGTTGGAAAGTCTTTCTCAATCTTTGACAATATAATTACCTGTACATGGCTACTGTAAGAGCAAAGGGGGCAAGGAATGCCTGAAAAGACAAAAAGAGTTTCTGTAAACCTTGTCATACTGCACATGAGATATCCTTTCTTTAGCAGGAGTTATAGACAAACATCAGATGGCACAAATTGATGGCTCAGAGCAAACCAGTTGTAACACCCTATATTTTTATAGGGATTTACAACCGTTTTGCACCAAGCCATCATTTTTATATTGCCGGCATGTGATTTTTATTTTTCAACCAAAAAAGTTTGCATAATATTACATTTGCAAATTAAGTACTGACTAAAAATTAATACAATGAATATTTTCAACTAAAGAGGTTCTGTGTATCTATACAGTCATTTTTGTCAATATTAATGTTTGTGTTTTATGTATATTTTTGACCTCATGGGTCTTATGGCCTTCTGGTTGTGATTTGAAAATAAACAATTCAATACAACATCAAATAGAAAGCCATGAATGGCTTGAGTCACTCCGCAGGCATGAAATTCTTGTAATAACAAATAAAAGTTTTGACTAGATTTTTCGACATTTTAATGTTCTTAGAGCAAACACAAATTTAAAAGCAGTAATATGGTGAAGCAAAAGAAAGCAAATGATTGACTAACTGACTAATTGATTAACTAATTGATGGATATTGTAGTGATAATAACCATAATGGACATTGGAGTTATAATAAAGTCGAAAACTGCAATTTTTCAAACTCAAGGGCACATCAAACAAGAAGACCATGATGGTCCTTAATCACTCACCTGAACCTAGATAGCTAGAAAATCACATTGTTGTCAAATAAAGGCATGAGATTAATTGAAAATTGCTCTCGTGATCTTAAAAGTCTTTAATAGCAATTCTCTGTAAGCACTTACACTTTTAAATAGGGGTTGTGGCACACTATGTCTCAAATTTTGATAAAATTTAAACATGAGGCTAGTGCTGACCCAAAAGTTAAAATAAGATGAAAAAAATCTTGATATCACTTCTGGTTGCCATGGAAACAGACATAAAAGATTGAAAAAGTCTCTTTTTGCGAGTTTTTACAGGCAAATATATCAGTAATGCAGCACAAACTAAAATAAAAACACACAACAAATAAATTCCCCATCATCGTTCTCTCAAATGAAGTAATAATATTTTTGGGCCTATGTTGTTAACTTATGTTTCCATGGCAACAATACACATACCCTACTTAAATATTGATTTTTGCATTTTTTCAAATGTAATGACAAAATACAGACATTGTTTTCCGTTTAACAAGGAAATACCACATAATCTTTCAAATAAAAATAATTTTTGTGTTCGTTGCTATGGCAACGTGAATTCATATCCCTTAAATGAAGGCAACTTCAGAACTCTTTAGAATCCTCAAATGACTAGATTATTGAATTCAAATTCAATGTTATGATAATTTGTAAAATTGCTTTAATAGACCTTTTAGGACGTATGAGATTTTTTTTCAAAAACTTGCAGGAAATAGCCTGTTGCTATGGGAACAATTATGTTATAATTCACAAAAGTCCATTTTTAGTCCTTGGATACGGATATCCAACACTAAGCAATTGGAATATTTCTTAATCTTGAATAATGTTCAAACTTTCCTCTAACTTAGATATCAAAATAGTTGTGTTAATCGGTCCAATTTTTTAGGAAAAAGGCTGCAAAATCACCCCAAAAATGCTTAATTTTGGGTTGTATCGACAAATTACCATGGCAACTATTAAAATTTTTATTCTTTTTTCTTGTATTTTGATAGAGGCTTATTTGATCTCTTTTCTTATCACATATAAACTTTCAGGGACTTAGAATAACTGATTTAAGAAAATAATAAAAATGGTTGCCATGGTAACAAAAAGGCCCAATGATTTTTGTTTTTTTTTTTGAAAGAGCGCTTTTTGTTAGATATGTTCCAATAATCATCATTGGTTTATCATGCTGCAAAAATTTAAAAAACAACTCCAAAGTAACAAAAGCAGCCAAGTTATGAGCTATAGTTACCGTTGTCATGGTAACCAATGTGCACAACAACAAAATTAATTTGAATCTTAGTTGCTCCTTTTATATAATAAATTCCATCTACATATCAAAAGTCAGTCATAAGTGAAGAAAAACTGGAAATTATAAACAACATTTTGAAATCAATTTATCAAAATTATCCATATTTGTTGTCATGGTAACCAACCTTTTTGACACTAACTGACACAACAAAAAATCTGGTTCAAAATTTTCGGTCCTAGATTTTCCAATACATACAAAATCAACCATCATCTTCATGTAAATACTAAATTATATAGCTTCAAAAAAGCTTAATATTGCAAAATTCCGTGCTTTGAAGGTCGTTGCCATGGTAACCAGATGATCTAAAAACATTTTTTGGTCAATTTCTTCTCCTTTCATTATTCCCTTCTTTTATATGAAATTTCATCAAAATCGGAGACCATGTGTGCCAAAATAGTGTAAGTCGTTACAGAGAATGGGTATTAATAATCAATATATGTGGCTTGAACAGTGAAAAGGATGTTTGAGAAAACTGCAAATTTGTCAAGGTCAAGGGAACATAATTCAAAAACAAGAATTGAAGTGAATGAATGAGTGAATACTTATATCAAGTAAATAAGTGTTTTAAATGTCATATGCTGAAATATTTCTGCAAAGAAAAAAATTATGATTAATGAATAACATTGAAAATTTACCTCTGCCTGTTAAACACATATTTTTCATTCAATCACATTAATTTTGTGCAGTCTGAAGACTGATAATGGGTCACCCAAGGATCATTCCAGTGAAATTTGGTTGAAATCCAAAAATAAAAATTTCAACAATATACAATGTATTATGTCTACAAAATTTTTATTGTAGATCTTTCTGCTTTTCATTAAACCTCAACAAGAGTGCCTTTGGCCCTGGTCCGCTCACCTGAGTCAATACACCTAGAAGAAGGCAGTCAAAGATTTCAAAATTTTCAACATAGCACTACCCCCTCCCCCCAGATGATCTGCACCTGGTGATCCAACAGTCATGATTTTAGCTATTTTAATTAAGGTTTACAAGCTGATCATCCATGCCATTTTTCAAGTCTGTAGGGCTCCTGGTTCCGAAGAAGAAGAAGGTTAAAGATTTCAAAATTTACCTAAAGTATTACCCCTTCCCCCTGGTGCTCCGCGCCTGGTGGCCAAACAGATATGATTTTAGCTATTTTTATTAAGGTCTATGAACTGATCAACCATGCCTATTTTCAAGTCTGTAAGACTCCTGGTTCCGAAGAAGAAGTAGGTTTGAGATTATAAAATTTACCCAAAGTACCACCACCTCCCCCCTGGTGCTCTGCACCTGGTGGCCCAACAGATATGAATTTAGCTATTTTAATTCAGGTCTATAGACTGATCATCCATGCAAATTTTCAAGTCTGTAGGGCTCCTGGTTCAGAAGAAGAAGAAGGTTTAAGATTACAAAATTTACTAAAAGTTCTACCCCTCCCCCCTGGTGCTCCGCACCTGGTGGCCCAACAGATATGATTTTAGCTATTCTAATTTGAGTCTATGAACTGATCATCAATACCAAATTTTAAGTCCTAGAGAAGAAGAATTTTTAAGATTTTCTTAAAATTCCTCCTTTGGTTGCCATAGCAACCAGGTTTTTTCATGGATTTCAATTCTTTTAGCTATTTTTGAAGGGGACCACTTAAGCAACATTCCTGTAAAAATTGGTGTTGATTGGCCCAGTAGTTTAGGAGGAGAGGTCGTTTAAAGAAATTGTTGAGACGCCTGACGACAACCGACGCCGGTCAAAAATTGATCACAATAGCTCACATGAGCACTTCATGCTCATGTGAGCTAATAAAATGATGATACAAATTTTTTTGTAGACTGATAAAGGGTCACTCAAGGAACATTCCAGTGAAATTTGGATGATATCCATTGGAAAGATGTTGAGAAAAGTCACATATTGCCATATATAGAAATTAGCCTCTCCCATTAAAGCCTTGTTTTCCATTGGATCAAAGATCTTGGAACAACTTTGATAGAGGGTCACCCAAGGATCATTCCTGTGAAGTTTGGTTGAAATTCATTCAGTAGTTTCTGAGAAGATTTTTAAAGAAAAAGTTTATGAACGGACCAACGATGGACACCGCGCCATGACAATAGCCCAAGTGGCCTTGGGCCAGTGGAGCTAAAAATTACTTACCCTGGGTACATAAGGCTTATTGTTCTTTGGAGCTTGTTTGATATCTGAAAAATGAAAAACAATTTTTTTATCACATAAAATAGAACAATCCCAAATTTCACTATAGAAATAGTTAAAATAGAGTCACAGGTCAGTTAAATTGATTTTATTTTAATTGGTGTTTAACATTGCTTTTAACCATCTTTCAGTCATATCATGGTCATGATCATTTATTCGAATGTTTCCTGTGTGTTACCAGTACTAGAATGAGGCTCTTAAATTCCTTGCCCACATGATCAGCGGTGGTGCTAGGATTCTAACAAACAGCCCTGGATATCTTTATAGTCCACTGCCTTTACCACTGAGAAACATTTGATTAGAAATTGACTGTCACAAAGCAGACTAATACCCCCCTACAGTTGTTTGTCATTACTGAAAACATTTGCCATAAACTCTGTCAAAAATCAATGGATCATAACTAAAATTTGACTTGCATATATCTGCCTGATACTGCTCACATCTGTATAGTTTCAAAAAAATCAGCTTATTAGTTGCTGAGAAAATGAGTGGCCAAGAAAATGCTACAGACGCACCACCTTTGGACCGATTGACCAACCAACAAGCTGACTCCTATATATCCTTTGTTTAGGGGGGTACAATAAATAGAGGATATTGAATGAGTGGTTATTAAATACCAAATTTATTAAATAAGTCAACGATAAATAGATAAAAACGAGGCTGTGCCGAGTTTTTATCTGTTTTAGATGAAAAGTTTGATAAATTCGGTATTTTATGAACACAAATTTGATATTCTACTTATAATATGACCTGAATTTTCGCGAAAAATTGTCAAATTCTTGAAATTCGACATTTCAATTTTCCGCAAAACTTATTACTCCGTTAAAAACTGACGTCACAATATATAAATTATGACATCATTTAATAGTTATTCCACTAGTGTAATAACACCTGTGTAATATCAAAAATATTCAACGGGCTTATTTCACTCCCCCTACAACGGTCATATCATAAATACAGTGATCAGTGCAAAACTATTATAAGTGCCTATAATTATATAGGCACTTACAAAAGTTTAATGCTGACCCTTAAGTCTATGATAGATATGTCCCAAAAGAAAGTTTCTATCCCTGTCATCCTAACCAATGATAGGTAGGACGTAGACTGGCTCTCGTCTCACTGATCTGAAGTATTGTGAAATAAGCAATTCAACTAAATGAAGAATAATTTCTTATCAGCCTATATTTCTCTGACCCGCCAATCAGTTTTTTTAAAATATGGGAGGTAATTTGAAGAAGTGAAACATGAGTGGTGTACCTTAATTAACACTGACAGCCTGAGAGCCAGGCTAGGTAGGATGTGATAAAGATAGCTACAGTTGTTTATGTTTCTCAATGTATTCCATCACTCACAAGTGGAATTGTTGCAATGGCACACACTGGCTCACATACTTATTTTGCTTTAACCTACCTTGTAAATTATGACGCCTCCTTTTAACCCCTGCGTGTAATCTATCTGAACATGGTTCACACAAAGCTATACCCCCAGGACAATCTGTACAGTAAAGACTAGCTACAACCATCTCACAATCTTCACATAGTCTACCCTGAAATATACAACAAATAAACCAAGGTTCAAATACTGTAAACAGGGTAATTTTGGCAGTGGTTTTATTTTGGCTATTTTGGTGGTCAAGCTAAAATGTGCCAAAATTAATCCACCCCAATGTTTGTCATTGTTAAATGAGAAATTTCTTTATTATGATAGATATGAAATCTATACATTTTTATCAAGGTTAATTCAATTCATATCAAAGATATGCACACCATACTTATTCAAATTGGAATAAGAAAACTGCTGACAACGTTGAAATTTCGATGGGTCAGCGCAATACGATTGTAAATTATAGGTACTTTCGATAGTATTGCACTGATCCCTCAATTTCAAGATTCCAGATCCAAGTTGATTGATACATTGTAATGAAAATCACAGCAAAAAAGTGTTAGAATATCATACATGTGTTATGGATAAAACAAAAGGTGTGAAAAAAAAATATTGTCCAGTTTGTATAAAGTTGACATTACTCTAGAAATTGCCTTTCTTTTACTTATATGTTGTTTTCAACGACGAAAAGATGAAATCTAGATAACATGATTTATTTTGGCTTTATAGTAAGATGTGCCAAAATATATCACCGCCAATACATCTTAACCCAAAAACTGCAAAATGTGGACACCGCCAATATAAAGCCGTTTACAGTAGTCAAGGTGACTGAGTTACGCGCAGTCAAAGGAGTGGATGCTGTCCACCTGCACAGATGTCCAGATACCATAGGTGATCATATAATACATTCTGTCTTTCAAAAGACATATAAAAATTTTGTTAAGTGTCGGTCAAGAACAACACCTCTAAAATATGGTTAAAATCTTTTTTTTTTTCCAGAAGAATTTAGTAGCAAAATCAAATCTGGACTTCACTTATAAGTTAAATTGATGGTTTGGTAGCCCCAGCCCCTTGACCTCCATCATCAAACACCCGTCAGATGTCAAGAGTCATATACTTGCAAATGTATTCCGCAAAGACATGACAAGAGGTCTATAGTTGCCCATAATCGCTCACCCGAGTGAACTGTCTTAAACTTGTTCAAAGTTTCTTTGACCTAGATTTTGAACCCACTTGACCCAATTTCAAACTCGTCTGAGATTTTATCAAGACAATCATTCTGGCCAAATTTCAGGTTGATCGAGCAAAAATTGTGGCCTCTAGAGTGCACACACACAAGGTTTTTATACGATTTGACCCCATGACCTAGTTTTTGACACCAGTTCACACAATTTCAAAATTGTCTCAGATTTCATCAAGACAATCATTTTGACCAAATTTCAGGTTGATGGTGCATAAAATGGGGCCTCATACAAGGTAAATGTTGAAGATGGGCGACGGTTGACCGACAATGGACATTAACCTAACCACAAAAGCTCACCTTGAGCACTTCATGCTTAGGTGAGCTAAAAATGACTGAATTGTTAGAGGAGTCTTAAACATTGTTTTGTTGATATCCATCAATTCGATTCTGAGATATGTCTCATGTTACCATATTCGAAAATTAACCACGCCCATAAAAGCCTTGTTTTTTATTTGATCCAAAACCCTTGAACAAATTTGAAAGAAGGTCATCCAAAGATCATTCCTGTGAAGTTTTGTTAAGAATTCATCCAGTTCTTTCTTAGGAGAAGTTTTTAAAAATACCTTTACAACTGGACATACAGTTGCCCTGACACATTGACATAAACATGCATGACAGATATAGCGTCGTGACATTGCCCTAGTGGCCTTCAGCCAGAGGAGCTAAAAAGCAGCCAAGACAATAAGCAATAGTGTATTCAAGTTTGAATAAATTATTTGATTGGTAAATGTTTTGTTTTTATTTTTGACAACTTTGATGCTAATTTTTGTTCAGGCTGATCCTAGTCTATACCATCTGCAAAAGCTTTGTGTAGAGTAAGAATATATCATTGATAGAAAAATGTTCATTTTATTCAAATAAATTTACATCCATAAACAAATTATAAGAACTTGTGCCTAAATAAATGTATGATTTTATTGATATCTATCTGACTTACCTGTTTCTGATGTCCATTATTTTGAGGTACTCTATTGTTTCCAATTTCATTTAAAGGTGGTACATCTACAATTCTGACAGGCTGATCTGTATTCATGGAGAAAACATATAAATTTTTATACTAAAACTTTAAAAATGATCACACAAATCACAGATTCCTATTGTCTCCTAAAGTCATAAAGAGTACAAAAAGTTCTATCTCTGCACATTGAATCAAATCAAAATAATTTGATTTAAGTTGTCAACATTAAGATATGGCTTTCTGATTGGCTAAATAGTTGGTTTTATTCCCAAATGAAAATAATTTTGAGTATGCATCTATTTTGTAAGTTTCCGCACAAAGTAGTCCCATTACAAATTTGTTTCTTAATTAATAATTCTTAACAATTTTGCTAGATATATTAAATTATCGTTTAAATTACACTCATGTATGAATCCACTTAAATATAGGTTTTGTACAAACAAACAAAACATAAATCTAATACATGTTATATTTTCACACATAAAACCTCTGCCCATTATTTTCAACTCAAATGTATCTTTTTATCTTTTATCATTACACAGATAGCTCAGATCCAAGAGCACTGAGAGTAGATCCTCACAGTTTCTCAGAAAATGAGTATATTAAGGGACCAGTGCAAGACTGTACTAAGTGTATATACAGAGTATATATACTTAGTACAGTCGTGCACTGAACCATAAATATACTCATTCTCAATTATCCTCATACAAACTTACCTATATCCTCAGGTTCAAGATAGCCCAGTCGTAATGCATGATGATCTAAGAAGACAGATAACGGATCATCATATCTTCCCAGAAAGTCCTGTCTGTATTCTCTCTCAAAGGCCCGCATATCTTTCTGGGTGTAGTCAGGGTGCATCGACGCTCCTTTTTTGTTATTAAGACTCTCTAGATACAACAAGAAGTCATCTAAAGTTGGGAAGTGAGGAGGTTGTTTAAACTTCTCTCTGAATTGAAGAAAGATGATGTCAATGTACAATCAAAATATCATATACAAAAAAACATTTATTAAGTGACAGCAGAGAAACAACAACATAGGTTTTGATGAACAAAATAATATTCTCTTAACAGAATTTAAAATCACTCTTTATATATGTAGTCCCCAAATTTATAGTGGATCCTGCTAATAGACATTTAGGTTAAAACTTAGTTATCATATCATACTTTAAATGAAATAAGATTTTTTAGTCCAAAATGACTAATTTTATACATACACAAACATATCAATAACAAACGATCTAGAGAAACTTTAATAGATATAATCACAAATAGACAACTTGTTGATCCATACAGAGAAAAAAATATAGACTCCAAAAGATATACATGGAGAAAACACAAGCCTTTGCAGCAAGCAAGACTTGACTTCTTTCTAGTATCTAACCCTATGTCCATCTTCGTCACCAACTCGACGATAGAGAAAAGTTTTCAATCAGACCACTCTCTTATTTCGTGCTCTTTAAAATTCAATGACTTTGAATATGGATCTGGATTATGGAAACATAACAACATGCATTTAAAAGATATTGACTATGTAAAGAAGATTAATTCTAAAATAGATGATATAATTAAACAATATGCGGTCCCAGTATACACTAGAGAATATATATGTGATATTCCAGGAGAAGAAATACAATTCTGTATTAACGATCAACTTTTTCTAGATACTTTACTTATGGAACTCAGAGGGGTTGCCATTTCATACAGTTCTTTCGTTAAAAAGAAGCAAAAAACGGAAGAGATTTCACTCATTAATAAGATTAAGGAAATAGAAAATAATAACAATGATAATGATATAGAAAATCTGCTTAATCTTAACGCAAAATTAGAAGAAATTCAAATATCAAAAACTGAAGGACAAATAATTAGATCTAAATTGAAATACAGTAAAGAAGGAGAAAAACCTTCCAAATACTTTTGTAATCTTGAGAAATTCAACTCAGTAAACAAAACCATCACTCAAATACAAACAAATAATGGAAAAATAATAACTAACCAAAAAGATATCCTCAGCGAAATCAAAGTATTTTATGAAGCGCTATATAAACGAAGAGACCTAGAAAATAATGACCAAACAAACGATTTCTGTAAAGATATCAAAATTCCAAAATTATCAAATGCCAAATCGACTTTGATAGAAGGAAAAATTACCCTAAATGAAGCATCTAGTGTACTTAAGGCAATGAAGAATAATAAAAGCCCCGGAACTACTGGTTTTAGTGCAGAATTTTACAAAATATTTTGGAAAAGACTAGGGCCATTCATAGTGCGCAGTCTAAATGAAGCTTATGACACAAATCAGTTGTCATGTACCCAAACTCAAGGTATTATCACATGTATCCCTAAAGGTGACAAACCACGTCAATTTTTAAAAAACTGGAGGCCTATAACACTACTAAATACCATATATAAAATCGGATCAGGATGCATTGCTAAACGACTAAAAGAAGTTATAACTGATCTCATCCACTCCGATCAAACAGGCTTCATCGAAGGCCGCTACATAGGTGAAAACACTAGACTTATATATGACATTCTCCATTACACGGAGGAGAACAAAATCTCGGGAATGATAATGTCAATTGATTTCGAAAAAGCTTTCGATTCTCTATCATGGTCTTTTATCGATAAAACCCTAAAACTCTTTAATTTTGGACCATCAATTTGCAAATGGTTTAATATTTTATACAAAAATTCCAAATCTTCCATTGTGCAGTGTGGCTTTCTTTCTGACTTTTTCAAAATAGGCAGGGGTTGTAGGCAAGGTGATCCGCTTTCAAGCTATATCTTTATTCTATGTGCAGAAATTCTTTCACTTAAGATAAGACAAATGAAAGAAATTAAAGGAATCAAGATAAATGATATGGAGCACAAACTATCACAATTTGCAGACGACACTTGTCTTATACTTGATGGCTCAGAAGAATCACTTTTCACTACTCTCGAAGTATTGAACAGTTTTTCTTATGTGTCTGGGTTAAAAATCAATTACGACAAGACTAAAGTAGTGTGGATAGGTAAAGATAAATATAGTACACGCAGTATCAAAACAAAATGGAAACTAGATTGGTCACACCACCAATTTCAAATGCTTGGCATCATTTTTAACGTAGATCTTACCAAAATGATCGAATTGAACTACAATAGCAAAATCCAATCAATGAGTAATACTATTAGAAACTGGAATAAAAGGATATTAACACCACTAGGAAAAATAGTAGTGATTAAAAGTCTTCTGATATCTCAAATTAACCATCTCTTTCTTGCCCTTCCAAACCCACCAGAAAAAACCTTAGATAAAATTGAAAAAATGCTATATGATTTCATTTGGCAAGGCCCACACAAATTTAAAAAATCAGTTCTTACTCAAGATTACGCACAAAGGGGCTTAAAAATGATAAACATTAAAGCTTTCAACTGTGCTTTGAAAGCAACATGGATAAGGAGACTAATTAAACAAGAAGGAAGTTGGTCAAACATTATCAATAGCATATTGAATATTCAAAAGTTAACTAATTGTGGAAATGCTTACGCAGAAATGGTGGCTACCAAAACAACAAACCCTTTTTGGAAAGATACACTCCATTCCTATGTCAAAGTAATATCAAAACACGAAACGGCGCGGGAAAACATTTCAGAATATCCATTATTTTACAATCACCACATTTTAATTGACTCAAAAAGTTTTTACTATAATGAATGGTTCGAAAAGGGAATAAGCTGTATAGGGGATCTGTTAAATTGTAATGGGGGATTCTACAACCTAAGAGAAATGAAAGATAGATATGACTTAAATATAAATTTTTTAAACTATGAATCGGTAAAAGCCGCTATTAAATCATTTCTAAGAAGGATAGGTTTAGGCCATATACCCCCTTTGGCATATCAAAGACCCCACATTCCAATTTTTCTTAGAACTATACTAACCAATTCCAAAGGTACAGGAGAGATTTATAAAAACTTGAATTCGAATAAAAATATGCCTGTATGTATTAAACGCTGGGAAGATAAATTAAATATCACCTTCAGCCAAAAAGACTGGAAAATCATTTTTGCATTGCCTTTTAAAATAAGTACAGACACAAAAATTCAGTGGTTTCAAGTAAGAATTTTGCACAGAATCCTGGGCACAAACCATTATCTTGAAAAAATTCGATACATTGATAATCCCAACTGTACTTTCTGCAATGAGAACAGAGAAACCATAGATCATATATTCTGGCATTGTGAAATCACCAATCCGATATTTACAAACTTGATAAGATTTCAAAACCAATTGTTTAATTCGATTGACTTAAAAACTGTTGTATTTGGATATACGGACAACAGCATAGCAAAAAACTTAATTCTAATATTCACCAAACTATATATCTTTCAATGTCGAAAAAACAAATGTCGTCCATCTGTATGTGGGTCCATGTCATACATCTTGAAAAAATACAATATGTGCAAAGAACAAGCAATTTTAAACAATGAAATAGAAACGTTTAATAAAACATGGATGAACTTTGTACAGACCTAATGTATTTAAAAAAAAAAAGTCTATAATCCAAATATAGCCGATAACCCCTGCATCGAATAAAAATAAAAGCACCCTAACTGTTCTTCCAAATCTTTAACATGATTTTCGTAAAAAAAAAAATAATAATAAATTACTAATATAGAAATTATGGATAGTGTGCAGTGCCATGTCTCCAATATTGTGTGTTATGTGTTGTTTTTTTTCTGTTAAATGTCTAATGAATGAGTGTGTGAAGATGGTGGATGTATGCGTGGGTGTTTTTTTTTTGTTGATTAATATTTTTGTATTCTCCAACTTTGTTAACCCAATAGACTAAAAGTAACATGTAATATAACGTAAATTAAGAAATGTAGATGTGACATGCAAATATAGTTGTGTAAAATAACAAGATTTAAATAATGTAAGGTGACATGGAAAACACCTATATGAAGAATAGAAAAATTGAATTTTAATCAAAAGTGTTATTGGCCATGAGCTGGATAATTTCAAAACCAGTGTTCCAAAACATAATGAGAAAAATTAATCTAACTCAAGAACCTATTATACACAATTATGTGGCATAACTTTTGTACACATACTTTATTTATATTAAATGGTGAAAACAACGATAACGACAACAACAACAACAAACAATAGTCTGCATTGACCTTTTCAGTTCTCGGGCATCGTATCTACAGTTCATGATACGCTGTAGATGGGAGGCTCTTTAACTGAACTAACCAGTGTTAAGGGTGTTATCTATTTCTCTTGGATTTGGAGGACGAGAACTACAGAATAGACAAAAACAAATTCAAAAATATCCAGGATCTTCTAGCATCCTTCTGAACTACTTAGAAATAGTAAATTTTGTCTACCAAAAAACCAAATTGACACTAGCTGTATGTCTTTATTTTCAGTGGAATTAATGCATTGTTTAATCCAACCAAATAAAATATATTCACAAAATTCAAAAGTGTAAATTTGCAAAATGGCAAAGCAAAAATTTAGAAAGATTTATCTCAAGAACACAAATTCCAATCTTGGAGGGATTGAGGACACCCACATCACTATATCACAATATCACAGAATATAGAAACTGAATAGTTATATAGTCTAAAACTTCGAACAAAAAACATTGAAAGCATAATACTGTTTAACTTTATGATGCTATATTATGTTGGTTTTGTTGGAGAATAAAAAAAAAAAAAAAAAAACTTTCAAGAAATGAAAAAAAAAAAAAAAAAAAAAAAAAAAATTTTATACATAAAGTCAGTGGTTATAAAGATATCTGGATACATCTATTTTATTTTTTTTCTGTCCAAGTATCATCATAATTTATCTTATAACTATACAAATATCTGTGTGATAACATCCTGTATGATATCTTTAAGATATCACATAGATATTTTAGAACAATGATATAATGTGGTTATTTTTAAAAACTTGCATTTCTGGTAGAGACATTGACGAAAACAAGACAAATAGAGGTTATAAGATAAATGTAATACTTACTTAATGTATTGTATGTAAAAAATATCTAACTTGGTTGTGGGAATTGATTATTGTCTCGGCAGAGCCTCGACAATAATCAATTCTACCAACCTCATTACATATTTTTTCTCATACAAAACACTAAGTACGTATTATATATATATATCTGGAGTTGGCTGTACTTACTTTTTTGAGTTCAGCAGTATACCAATGAGTGTATATTTCTTGGGTATAGATTTTGTGGTCCAGTTCTGTATATCCTGATTGTTAGGATGACCTTCTTGCTCCTGTTTGACCTCTGCGACCTTGATGTACAGACAACTGACCCAGAATGGGTTGGACGTGGTCTCCAGTATAGTCTCATGTTGAAGGTTGTAATGGGCTACTGATCTGTAATTAATAAGAGGTTATTTTACAGTATCGAGTACAATAGATAGAGGATAATCTTTTGTTCTAGTGTAAGATCAATTTCTATTCATTGAGTGAACAACAAAAGCTATTTTTCACGAGTGGCAGAGCCACAAGTGAAAATTTAGCCTTTATTGTTCATGAAATGAAATATAAATCGATCTTACTCGAAAAACAAACAACTATTCTATTTCTTTATTGCAAAAATGAGACAAAATGTGAAATTTCTAGGACATATTTCCGTAAAGCGCGTCAATTTGCTCGTGATTCTTATGCAATGTCCATTATGACATCACTTATTTTGCCCCGCATAGATGACGTCAGATAGAATGAAATGCACAAAAGCATGGTATAAGTTTTTGATCATTTCACTGCTTTTGCGGTGAGATTATCAAGTGATAATCTACCATTATTTTTAGATAAACCACAAAAAAGCATTAAAGAATGAATTCTTTTTTTATGAGTACCATGCAGAACCAGTGTATATTTGATGAGGCGACAATAGTACAAATCCAATGAATTTAGGATTGTACATGTATGGTCATGTTAAATGACATCTTTGTTTCACATCATACTCTGAGAAGTCCATAATTAACGATTTACATTATTTGTGGCAGACTAAAGAAATAAATCCAAAATGTTCTGGAAAGGGTTCAAATGTAAGTCACTATGAACATGGTGAAATTGAAGCAAACATTTTTTCTCAAAATAGGAATCCACATGAAATGTTCATTTCAAGTGTCAAGTCGGTAAGTGATTACGGATTACAATAGTAATTGACATAACATGATGGTCCTAGATTGCTCACCTGAGTCACTTTGACCCCTGGGACATCACATCAATTAAATAGGCAGATGTCAAAAAGGAGATAATTTCTACATGTGATCAATACCATGGAATGTTTTCAGTCAAGAGCAAGACAAATATGCCTTTTTGCTCTTTGATTCTATGTAAAAGGGATGCATCCCGGTGGAGCGCAAATGTGCCCCCAGGGTCTTGATATGAACAAACTTGATAGAGGTCCACTAGATGATGTTACATACCAAATATGAAAGCTGTCTGCCGTCTGGTTTCAGAGGAGAAGATTTTTTAAGATTTTCATATTTTTACCCTTTTTGTTACAGGTAAAGGGAAAGTTGAGGGAAGATTTCATTTATTTGAACAACTTTGGTAGAGCTTGACCCAAGGAACATCCCTGCCAAGTTTCATCAAGATTGGCCCACTGGTTTAGGAGGGGAAGAAGATTTTTAAAGAAATTCTGGACAACGGACAACTGACGCCGGACGCCGGACATTGTACGATCACAATAGCTCACCTTGAGCACTTTGTGCTCAGGTGAGCTAAAAACAGATTGACTACTCAGCGACACTTGAAATTTACATTTTCATGTTTACAAATATATTCTAAAATTGAGAATCAATAAAATGTCTCTAAGCATCATTTGCATTCTTTTACTTGCAAAGGATTCAACAAAAGGAGATATCAAGAATCATCTCAAGATCAAACTTATATCAATACCTCCAAACAGAGGGTTTGATACATTGAAAGAAAAGTGAAAAGTGGCAATATTGATAACCGAGACAGCAGCATCACTTTCATGGTACAACACAGGCTGCCTCATTTGGCGAAAAAATCCATATTGCACAGCAGCCTCTTTCTGGTTGTACAATATAGATCTAGATGTTTCACTCCCACATGATGCAAAATAAGCATGGAATTGGTCTTAATTTTTCAGGGTATGAAATAATATAAACAATTAACTCAAGATTGTCATGCTTAATTCATTTTGTTTTCTCCTCTCATAAAGTGCCAAAATTATTTTGATCAATTTTCTTCCTCAGTAATTTAGTACAAAGCAGACAGGTTAAGCCAACTCAGGGCTTGTGTTTTTTACCCTTAAACCAGGGTTTTAACCCTAAAGTAATGAAAATTTTCTATTTTAACCCCTAAAATTTTCTATCTAAAGCGTCATTTTGAGCACTTCAATTTTCAAATTTGCATCCTTAATCTGCTGCAAATCATAAATGTTATTTTGAATCTCATATAAAGATTAATTTCCTCCTTTGTATCTTTATCGATGGTTCAGCGTAAGACTGTACAAAGTGTATATACAAGGTATACACACTTAGTACAGTCTTGTACTGAACCCTCGTTATAAGAGATTTATATGAATCTCATATAAAGATATGAAGAAGACGATCAAATCAGGGTTCCCCAAAAACCCCATATGGGGGTGATTTTCCCCCAAATGGAATCTTGTACCACCTAATTATTGCAAGCAGCCTTCTTTGTCTCATATAGAGGGGGTACATGCATGCTGCAAAATAACCATTTTTTACCCCCATTTTGAAGAACCAGTGGTAACACTGATTAAAGAAGTAAATCAGCATTGCCAGAAAATATTTACTTATTGTTCCCTTGTGTAGGCTAAGATAAGACTGCACATCTTTTCACATTTTAGTAGACTAGTCTTAGTCTGTAGTGTCTGCCAAAGCGTCTCATCAATTCAAATGGGTACTCAGAAAATGGAGTTTCAAAGAAAAACATGAGAGATGTCTGTAAAACATTTATGCTCCCCATAAAAGCAGGTCAATAGCATATTATTTGTAAATAAACAAAGGGCAATATCTCACAAAAATATGATGAGTAGAGTTATGATTCTTGTGCAATGCACTTCCCCTCAATGAGATCTATCTACCTGTGAAATTTCATGATTCTAACTTGAATACTTTTTGAGATATGCTTCATATAAAAATCGCTACTGACGCTCCGACCGACGGACCCACAAGTGCAAAGCATTATACCTCTCTTCTTTGTGTGTGTGTGGGGGGGGGGGGGGGGGGCATAATTAAGGTTTTAGACTGGCATTAGCCCCTCTTATCTGTACCCCTGCAAAAAAGACCCTAAGATAAGAAAGCTAGAAAAAACCCTAAAAAATATGAGTCTTACCTGTCATCAGCAAGGGGTAAATTATTTAGAAATAGTTCATCTATTCTTACAGCTCCTTTGGTCTGTTTTCGTATGTCCTGTAAAAACATGAATATTACTACAAATACACATCCCAGAAGCAACTAAACTGTTCTAACTACAATTAAAACTAGAAAGCCCTGAATGGCTTGAGTCGCTCCACAGGCTTGAATTTCTTGTAATAGAAAATTAAAGTTTTGACTAGATTTATAAATTATTTGGGTTATACTGATGTTGAAAATGATTTTCAAAGTTTAACAAAAACATGTAAACAACTTACAGAGAAATGACCTCCACCCATAAAAGACATAATTTTCATCCAATCACAATAATTTTTGGTAGACTGAAAAAGGGTCACTCAAGGATCACTCAAGTGAAATTTGGTTGATATCCATCAATTACATTTTGAGAAAATGGGTTTCAAAGTTTCCACTATATTACGTTTAGAGAAATGGCCTCCGCCCATAAAAAACACATATTTTCATAGGATAACAAAAGTTTTTGGTAGACTAATAAAGGCTGACCCAATGATCATTTATGTAAAATTTAATTGGTATCCATCAATTGGAATCTGAGGAAACTAACTTATTACCATATTTGAAAATTAGCCACGCCCATTAAATCAATGTTTTAATTGGATCAAAATTTCATGAACAACTTTGAAAGAGGGTCACCCAAGGATCATGCCTGTGAAGTTTGGTTGAAATTTATCTAGTAGTTTCTGAGGAGAAGATTTTTTAAAGAAAAAGTTAACTACCAGACACACAGACGCACAGACGGACGCACTACGGACACAACACCATGACAAGAGCCCCTGTGGCCTTCAGCCAGTGGAGCTAAAAATTATTGGCTATAATCTATGATCTTTTTTCATTAACTATTGTAATATAACAGCAAATTGTTTGAAAAATATTTGTTCAAAGATATGATTCCTTGTTAACCAGAGAAGATATGCATCAACAATTTAACCACATTAAATTTACAGTGTTATGGTAAGTTTTTGTTGTTTGCTTGTGTGGTTATGAGATAAGGATAATGTAAAATCAACACATGGCAGTTGATTACTGTAACAAAACCAAGGTCTTGGACAGACGTGATACATTAAGAGAAAAGGATCCTCAACCCTAAATGGGTCGACACTGTCAATATCTTATCATTAACCATATATCATAGGGCAGGTGTAGCTCATTTGCATATCCACTGCAACTTACCTTCCTCTTAAACCATTAATTTAAATGGGGACACCATAGAGACAGTTGCCTGCTATCTTGGGGTGGATACCTGAAGAAACCTTTACTGGGGCTCACACATAGACAGGATAATAGTGCTCTCAATAAGGGCCAAAATAAGATTGGAACTTTTAGGAATTTTTCACGATACAAGGAGTTTTTAGCACCCCTTCTCCCCCCCTCTCCCACTTATCCCACACATTTACCCTGGACACTTAATGAATTTCTTTTTTTATTTTCTTTTTTGTCTACCCAAAGTCCATTTAGCTGGGAAGATATACTCCTTTAAATCCTTATAAATCTAACTATGCTCTGTGTCAAAACTCCTCACAAATTTTTGTACCTCATTGACCATTTCCTATATAGACTGAATTATGAAATTTAACTTATGCAAGATGCATGCTGTTAAATTCATATGTACTTAGGATACTGTACCTTCAGCTGGTGTCCAAACTAATACAGCATTTCAAATAGCAGTTACAATATTTTGGTATCTGGCTATTTTCATTAATTCAAAAAAAATCCTCATCAGCCTTTTCGGAGGGTAAAAGAAAGTGTGCTAAAGTTCCTGTATCTAAATTTATCAAGACCTTTGCAGAAATATTATCAGCAAGACACGAAAACTGTCATTTACTTCTCTTGTCGGACATCTTGATGCAGGCAATTTAATTGATTTCATTTGGAGTTTCCCATTTTCTCAGAAGATTTTGATTGTTTTTTCTGAATGGTCTTCAGCCTTTTCCTGGGAAGTGTTTACCATTTCCAAATTACAAACAATAATTCTGAAAACAAAAAGCCTGGTAGAAGCGATGTTTTGAAATTCCATCTGTAAGCTCTGCTTGAATTGCCCTTGATCATTTACTATTTTCCAAATCTTTGCACAATCTATGTCCAATAAACAAAGGAATTCCATTTCAGTACACAGGCATGTCACTTGTGTAATGAAGGTGACTGAAATGCTTGAAATTCTAAAAACCTTATGATTTCATTTTCCCTTTTAACTATTGTGGATAACCCTTCAAATTGCGTAATAAAATTAAGTAATTAATAGACTGGTAGTCATAGCAACATTCAAGCACGACATTATGCGCCACTTCTGTTTCTGATATATATGCACAGGCCACATAAATAACGGTTTTTACACGCATTGACTTACTTTTCTTGATAAAAACTTTTATGTACTCTTAAACGGTCATTCTAAACTATGCCCTACGAAGAAAATATGCCCTACCAAGCCCCACGGTACAAATGTACGCCCAACTGGTTTGAGAAAAGTGTCTAGGCAACATTTTATGCTTTTCAGATAGGAAAACACAATATTGATCATTTGTTAAAGTTTCATTTGTCTATCTTAAAAAATAAGCCACATATTAGTGAAAATATTTTCGGTCCAATGAAGCTGAAAGGGCCCCACTACTTCAATAGCAGAGCTGCACCAAACTAAAATTCATGTAACAAAATAAAAAAGAATCAAATTATGAAAAACATGTTAATATAAATGACTTAGATCAAATTTTCAACAGCTTGTCAGTACAACATGTTATGTTTTACAACAAAAGACGTCCATTTTGGAACCATACACTTTATTCTATGAGCGTCTGCTCAATCAAGCTTTTACAAGAATAGGAGGTGCGCATGCGCGGAGTGACAGCATGGATCTTTCCGAGCTCCAAAAAAATTGAATTTAAACCAGAGTTTTAAGTGATAAAAGTGTCTAAAAAAGTGTTCTTTGAGTTTCAAAGGAATCGGGATAACAAACAAATTACGTCTGTTATTTTACTTTGCTGGGAAAAGTGGTGATAGCTAACTCTGTCTGCTCATCTTACCCCACCCACCATTTCTATCATGCTGAAAATGGCGGCCATTTTTGAAAAGTGAAAATCGTTCAACAAACGTTCTTCAATTGTACAAACAGTGTCAGTAATCAGTACTTTTTGATAGAGATAACCAAAGTAAGAGACCTATTTCAATCTGAGAATTGGGATTTATTAAATGTGTAATGTCATTGTCAAAAATCGAAAAAGAATGCAAGAAAATAATTGATGGAAGCAAACCGGAATTTCTGACGAGACCCACATTCTTGTTTACGGACAGCAAAGGTTGGTCTGCCCAAAGAACAATTAGAGCATCACACCCAAACTTAATCATAATAAGTAAAAGTGGCTCCAAATGTGCTGACAGATGTTGGATAGAAATTGCCGAAACAAAAATTCAAGGACTGAATAAGCCCACAATTTTCCTTTGGTTCGGTACATGTGAAATTACAAAAAAAATAGGGAAATACATCTACCTAATTGAACCGTGGAATAGTAATGTAGATGACATAATAAACATTTACATCAAATTAAAGTCTAATATACTAACTGTTAATAACACTGCTCAAATAATATTTCTGGAGAGCCCATACTATTCGGCAGACAAGTATAACAGGCTAAAGGGAGGACACGGAATACCAAATCAAGATGAATCTATAATTCAAGCTATAGAACGCTTCAATCAAAAGATTAGATCAATTAACAATGTACATGTGAATATACCGCGACTGTCACAAGATATAATACAATCCAGCAAAAAAAGAAACAGACCAACAAAATATAGGAAGAATTTTGAACTGTTTTACGACGGAATTCACCCTGTACGCCAACTAGCAAAATTGTGGATTCATAGAATAATTAAAACTGCAAAAGATTTGGAATGATTAATATTAATACTGCATATATCACCACACACATACAAGTTCTAATAGTGAATTTAATATGAAGAGGTAGAATAGGGAAGCCCTGTTCTGTAAACCCTCAGAGTATTAACAATATAAATTCACTCATTAGTGCTAAGTTGAACCAGTGTTGAATATATGAACGGCCTGAATTACAACATAAATAATAATACTATATCAGAGACATAGTCTGTATAGGGAAGCCCTGTACAGTCACAGAACAGAATATATAGTAATAAAACATACACATTTAATACATATTTGGAAAAGTAGAAAATGGCGGAAAATCAAGACAAATTGAGAAGATTCTTGTTTCATTCTTCCAATACAAGCACACCCATTACAAATAAAACAGAAAACTCAAAAAAACGTGTACGACAAGGATCCGACAGTGACACATGTCCTAGCTGTGAACAGCAAATCAAAGAAAAGACAGGTCACTTGAGCTGTGTTCACTGTGGTCTGAACTTTTGTAGAGAATGCATCAAAATATCAAAAGAACAATACAAACTGATACAAACACCAGGACTTAACTTATCGTGGACGTGTCCTACGTGAAAATACACATTACCCACTTTACAAAGATTGGATTCCAAAAAGGCTCTCAAAGCTAGAACTACGTATGGCTGAGTTTGATATACAAATAGATGAAAAGGTTGAGGCCAGCGCTGCCTCCAAAATGCAAAACATTAAGGAAGAAATAACTGATACTGTGACATCAAAAATAGCCAGAACTATTGATGAAAGGATAAAAGAACATGAGGATAGAAAAATAAGAAGCTTCAATTTGATGGTATACAACTTAAAAGAACCAGAGAGTGATACTCCATCAATGAGGAAAGATGAGGATAACCAAAATCTCAAAGAAATTGCAAATTCTCTAGGTATTAAACTAGAAGTTCAAAATTCATATAGAATTGGCTTAAAGCGTGACGATAAAATCAGACCATTGAAGATAATCCTGGACAATAAAAAGATGAGACGAGACCTGCTAACCCAAGCAAAAAATATTAAAATGAATGTGGATCATGAGTTCAGGAATGTCATCATTTCGACGGACCTCACTCCCTCACAAAGACAGGAACGTAAAATGCTTCTAAATGAACTAGAAGAAGTAAGAAAAATACATAAAAACGCAAAGATAAGGGATGGACAAATCATTATACCTACAGAGAATATGAACCCAAAAGACAAATCTGGACGAAACATGTTGAACAAGAAGAAAGAAGACACACAACACGGTACCTACCAAGCAAAATCTAATGACTTGAATAATTCCACTAATAGTTCATGTGATTTCATGGACTCTACATTAATTGACCCAGATATGACATTTGCAGGGGGGATAACAGCTAGCCAAATATCCCACAAAGAGAAAGAAAATCAAAAGAATTAGCAAAAATGTTTTATTTTTAATCATGAAAATACAAACAGAGTGAACAACCACACAGCTAGAAATACCTTAAAAATTTTGTACACAAATGCAGATTGTCTTACCAATAAAATAGAAGAATTGAAGACCTTTATCTCTTTGAAAAACCCTGACATTGTAGCTATAACAGAAATAAAACCAAAGAACAACATACTTGATCTCTCCGAAGCAAATTACATGGTAGAGGGCTACAACCATTATACCAACTTGGATACTGGAAAAAGAGGTGTAATAATCTACACTAAAGATAGCATCTTGGTTGAACGGGTGGAAATAATTAGTTCTGAAATTGAATCTGTATGGATGAAAATAAAACTACTTAATAGGGACTCTCTTTTAATTGGATGCGTCTACAGAAGCCCAAATTCAAGTGTAAATAGTTCATCTGAGCTTGCTAACATATTTGAGAAAGCGAACAATAGTGGTTGTTCACACATATGTATATTAGGTGACTTTAATTTTAAAGAAATAGACTGGAGAACATGTGAAACAAATGTTAGTGAATCACATCCAGCTTCTTTGTTTTTAGAGATGTTACAAGATAACTATTTAATGCAGCATGTAACAGAACCAACCAGATTCCGTGAAGGTCAAACACCATCGTTAATTGATCTGGTCATTACAAATGAAGAACACATGATCAACAAAATTCAACACTTATCAAGTCTCGGAAAGAGCGATCATATAATCCTGGAAATAGACTTTACTTGCTACACAGATGAAGTGGTTAAGACAACAAACATCAAACGTAATTACTTCAAAGGTGATTACCACAAAATTAGGAACGAATTAAAGAGTATTACCTGGGATACTTTATTATCCAGCCCAAGCGCTTCAGAATGTTGGAATGTCTTTGTTGATAAACTAAAATTATTAATTGAAGACAACATACCAGTGTACAGAGACAGTCCAAAGTTCAGCCAGAAGCTCCCATACATTAACCAGGACACTCGTAAAGATCTCAAACAAAAACAACGCTCATGGTCCAAATATCTCCATTGTAAATCAACTGCAAACTATGAAAAATATAAAACTGCAAGAAACAAGGCTACAGAATCAATAAGAAAAGCCAAATACAACTATGAAAAGGACCTTGCTCAAAATATTAAGTCAAACAGCAAACTTTTCTGGAAATATGTTCGTTCACAAACCAAAACCAAGTCATCAATCTGTTCAATCAAAGATAACAATGGACATTTTGTGGAATCAGATACTGAAAAAGCCAACATTTTCAACAGGTATTTTGCAAGTGTCTTTAAAGAGGATAACCTGGTTACCACCATGAACATCGGGGAAAAACGAACAGAAAAAATCCTAGGTGATATCGAAATAAGTAACATGGATGTTATGAAAGCCCTAAACAGTTTAAAACCAAACAAATCCCCAGGTCCAGACAAACTACACCCAAAACTACTGTTAGAATGCAAGGAAGAACTTTGCTACCCCCTTAAAGAAATATTCAACAAATCCCTAAGAAATGCAGATGTCCCCAATCAATGGAAAAATGCAGATGTCGTCCCTATCTTTAAAACAGGAGATAAACACAAACCAGAGAATTATAGACCGATAAGCCTCAATCCAATCTGTTCAAATTTACTCCAAAAAATCATCAACGAAAAGATTATAGAATATATGACAACAAATGAACTATTTGCTAAAGAACAGTTTGGGTTTGTAAAAGGGAAATCTTGCCAGTTACAGCTTTTGGAATCATTGGAGGACTGGTCTTCGTCACTAGACAACTCTATTGAAACTGATGTCATATTTTATGACTTCAGTAAGGCATTCGACACTATCCCGCATAAAAAGCTGCTTGAGAAACTACAGACTTACGGTATAACTAACAACATATACCATTGGATAGAAAACTTCCTTCAAAATAGATACCAAGAAGTAATTGTTAACAACTGTAGATCAGAGAGGCAAAGAGTCACTAGTGGAGTACCACAAGGAAGTGTATTGGGTCCCACCCTTTTCCTTATTTTTATTAATGACCTACCAGATAAAACCAATACAAAGGTGAAGTTGTTTGCAGATGACACAAAAACTTACGTAGAATTGAAGAGTCAAGATGACCTTGTCAACTTACAAAAAACAACAGATACATTCTGCAAATGGTCAAAAACTTGGGGGCTTGACTTTAACTCAAACAAGTGCAAAAGACTACGTATTGGAAAAAGTAATCCAACAGGAAAATACCATTTGACAACAAATGAAAATAAAAAAGAAGAAATCATAAACGTTACCGAAGAAAAAGACTTAGGAGTAATAATCGACAAAAACCTACACTTCCAACACCCACATACAGTCCAAAATTAAAAAAGCAAACCAGAACCTTGGAATCATAAGAAGGAACTTCAAATACATTGACAAAACCATATTTCTTCACCTATACAAAGCTCTTGTTAGACCCCACCTTGAATATGCCAGCCCTGTATGGTCGCCATATCTAAAAAAACATAAAAAAGCCATTGAGGATGTACAACGAAGGGCCACAAAAATTATACCGAGTTTAAAAACATTAAGCTACAACCAACGACTTCTTAGCCTGGGTTTACCATCATTAGAATACAGGAGAGAAAGAGCTGACATCATCCAGGTGTACAAACTGGTCCACAGAATTGATAAAACTAACACAAAGTTGATCAATCTGGCAGAAAAAACCAATACAAGGGGAAATACATACAAAATTTTCAAAAAAAGGTTCAATACAGAAGCAAGAAAAAATTCTTTCAGTAATCGGGTAGTTGATACTTGGAATTCTTTAAGCAACGATGTAGTAACATCCCCAAATATTAATACGTTCAAAAGTAGACTAAACAACCATTGGAAAAACCACTATCTAAAGTTCACTCCAAGCTGCTATAGCACCTATACAAACAGTCAACAAACACGAAGAGATGGACCTCTAGAAGTCAGAGACTTACCCTCGGTCCAAGGAAGGTAAATTAAAGGTAAATTAAATTAAAGATCATGGCAGGGTATAATATTGTAACGTGCTAACGGTCACTGGATGATCACAAACTTCTTAAGTACAGCAGCAAGCTCTTAGTGTAGGACGGTAAGGGTTAAAAATTTTTGGGTGGACTCCACGAGAAAGTATAAAGTCTAAATGGAATGCTTAAATTCCAGAACTAAATAATTTGAAAAATACCGTAAATAAATTTCAGTTTAAATTTAATTAAACAAAATAAAATTCCATACAGTTACATAATAAATCAAATTAACAAATAATCAAATCAAATTAATCTCTCAAAATGATCAGCAAAATCAACAAGCGTAGTGGTTAAAAGAGAATGCGAACTTTTGTTACTAAAAATAGAATTAACTTAGTTCCCTTAGGGTTAAATCTTTATCACGAGTGGGCAGTGGTCAGTAAAGTCCAAGTTAAAAAAAAACAACAAAGATAAATTCAGCTTTAAATTCCAAAAATGATAAAATACAAGATGTTGATTCTTCAGAATAAATACTAGAAATGTGTAATTTACAGTTTTAAACTTTAGACAAATTGCTATAATAAATCAACTGATTTTAAAACCAAAATTAAGAAACTAAATATAACGCGAGTTCTACCCAAAGAAAAATCAATGTGGAGTCCCCGACTTAAGTCGGAACATTGGCTTTTATAGGGCATGCCGACACAATATGACGTCGTGCCGACACAATATGACGTCACTCAGTAGGTGTGGGAAAACAGTAGATTTTCCGACAGTCATGTTGGAAGAAATATTCCGACACGATTGTTGGAAGAAATCTCTGAATCAAATCATAAAAGTTTTAGCGACAAAGTTCAAAAACCATGCGAGATAAAGGTAATAATTATGCTCATAGTCGATTCTCTGAATTATTAAGTTAGTAAATACCTAAGAATAGGGAAAATGACTTTAATTATTTTGAATCTGCCGCTCGATAAGAGTACAAGAGTAAAAGGTTCACGTCACGTGATGTCATCATTCTGATCCCATCATGCAACGAGGACTGTAAACAAAACATGGCGGCCTCCATCGAGTGACAGTTTTCAAACAAAATATTACGGACTTAACTGACTTACTTATGCGTTACAGAATGCAATTTAGGTAAGAGAACGAGTTTGTAATGAGCGTACTATCGATGTAGATCGATGAAAGCAGATGACAATCAGTTTTTAAGCTGTATAATAAATGCGAATAGTTCAAAAAGCGAAAAGCAAATAAGAGAATCTGAACACCGAGGGCTGGCTCATTACATCACCCCCTCCCAAAAACGCCAAAGTTCCGTCTGGCATACAATTAAGTTGCGCTCTGTATCGCATGACATAATAAACATTTCAGTTAGAATCAATAGCTGTAAGAGTAGGTTAAATAAACTATAACTCTCAACTAAATTGTAATCAATTAAGTAATAATAGAACACCTGAAATCAATATAAACTTAAATGTCAATAATGTCTGAGGTTTGTCCTGAGGTGTTAATAGACGAATCAACTTAAACATTAAATGCTAATAACTTCATGGTTATGAATGTCCAAGCTTAACAATAGATGTGAACTCATTAAGAACAAATTTAAACAAGGTTGGGTGTTTGCTTGGCACCCAAAGAAAGTTCAATTATAATTTATCTGCGGTCTCGTCTGTCATCTCTGTAGTCCTGTGTGCTCGTCCTAACTCCTCTAATGTCCTCTCCACTCCGTGTCCTCTGATCCCTATTAGCACTTCTGTCACTCCTGTCTGTTTCTCGTCGTCGCTCTTGGTCATCTAATCTTCTGTCATCAACCCTCCATCGACTCTCTCCTGTACTACGTCCCTCATTTCTCATCTGTGTTCCATGTCTGGTTTCGTCCCTGCTCCTTGACCTTCTCCTTCTCTTTGGTGATGTATCCTCTCTCCTTTCAGCTTCCCTCTTTCTATCATTGGTAGATTGTCGTCTGTTGTCTCCTTCCTGCTCAATGTGATGTCTCCTGTGTGTCGTCTGCTCACGCCTGTCCTCTCCATGTTGTCTGTCCTCTCCTCTTCTCTCCTCATTGTCCCGTCCTCTAACTTCAGCCACATGTTGCTTCCTGTCCTTGTCACTGTCCTTTCTGAGCTCACCATTGCATCTCTCTGTCCTTCTATGTGTTTCTGTGATCCTGCTCTCATCTTGGGTTGTTCTTTCAGTTTGGGTTTTCTCTTCCTGCTGTTCCTGGGTCTGTTTCTTCTTCTCTGTATTAGCCTCTTTAAATCTCTTAGCCAGGGCGGTGACTGCACTTGCCAATGTCAGCATGGTTTTCTCCATTGACCTCAGGGCTTTCGTGTTCTCTTCCAGGGCTTTCCTGACTGACGTTTTCCTTGTCCGTGTCTCCTCTTCAGAATCCTCGTCACTGCTGTCTGTGGACTGGCAATCATCAAAGTCCATCTTCTTTGTTGGGGCATGCCTCAAAGGTGACGTCCTTCTTGGTGAGCGAGCTGGCGATAGTGACTGCCTTTCACTAGGTAGCAGTTGGGGCATCAGCTTCTCCACCTGTTCCTCAGCACCCTCCATCTGCTCTGCACCCTTGTTCTCTTGCTCATCAGCCTTGCCCTCTTTATCCTCTTTGCCTCTCAGCTCCGTCTCTTCCTTGTCTGTTGCCTCTGTTGACTTCTCTGGATGTCTTTCTGTTGGTTCTTGTGTGTCTTTTGATTCCTCTTCTCCCTGACCATCAGTTTGTTGACTTGGTCCCGCAACATCCTTGACCCTACCACCTTCCAAAATTTCAGTCAACTTCCCGGGTCCCACTAAAGCTGTAAGAGAGGCTAAGATAGGAGCTACAGCCTCATTCATCCCCAGATGGCTTATGGACACTACTGTGCTTGGGGCTGTCTTCTCGTTCCCAGGTCCAGTTGGGTCCTGTGGCTCAGATGGTTGATCAGGTCTGGTAACCTCTCCTCCACAAGTCATCTGGCTCTCTTCATCATGAGACGTCCCAGGTGTAGAAGACCCCAAATCCTTCCTCAAGAATTCCTGCATTTCTTCATCTCCACCCGGGAACGTCTCATGCCACGCCTCCGCCAAAGGATCGTCTGCGACGGCTTTCCTCAACAGGTTCGCTTTCCAGTGGTCGCAGGACTCCTCCTTTCCCATCTGGTGAATGTCCCTGGCAATGAGAACATATGGTTCTGGGTTGGTGCGTAGAAAGCTGGGTTCAGCAGGATCAACACCTTTCTCCTCAGCAATCAAGGCGTGACGCTTGAACCTAGTCACATGCTGTAGCAGGTTCACATGACGCAGACATCTGAACTGACAAAGGGCGCAGTAGAATGGCACTTGGGTAAAGTTGAGGTGGTCCCTAAGGAAGTGAGCTTCTATCCGTGCCTTCACTCCAATGACTTCTCTGCTGTACTTGTGCAGGCATGGTAGACACTGGTAGGCTCCATCTTGTCAAGCTTTTCCTGCGTTACCACTTCGCAATCGTCCAGATCCATTTTGAAAGATTCCTGTCAATAAAGGAAATGACCAATAAGCAAAATAGCTCAAAGCTGTATACGATTTGACCACTGTCACTATGACCTTGAGGACCAGTGCCTTCTCAATACGGTGTTTCATTTGCGATGTGATAGCATGATGCAGTTATCGATCTATGTTGCGGTTGTGACATTCAAAAAAAAACTTGCCTAAAGTTGCTGTTTGCGGATCATGATTTCCAAAACACAAATTATCCACCTCACCAATTACATAAATTATTTTGCAACTCCCACCACCCTTTGCAATTTTCTGACTTTGTAGCCTGCTGCTATAGACTTAAGCACAACGCTCACATATTCTCTGAGCTGCAAGCTTCTACCCTCTCACACACCTGTGAACCTAACTTGCCCCGGCTTAGAAATTCTGTCGAGCAACTATGGCTTCTCGTCGTCTAACAGCAGGAATGGTCAAACCTAAATCTGCAATATAAAGTGGTGGTCTGGATCTCTCATGTGTAGCATCCACCAAGGTTACCGCAAACATCTGCTCTAGTGACCTATGTCAAGAAATGTAAAAATGAAGATTATTGTAAAAACATTGTGGAAAAGAGAAACCATGCACTTTCACACTTAAATTTGCAATCTCTCTCTTGCTTTCTTGATCCAACTTGGATACCGTTTGCTTTCATACAGTTTTAATTTGTCATGATGAGCCACCCTTTCATCTCCAGCCTTGTTGAGTTGCAGAAGAAAATTGATATCTGTTATCTTCTTTGTAACAAGGAAAGGGCCATCATACAATTTCTCAAGCTTGTGTGACACTCCGACCTTCCTTGTTTCATGCAGGTACCATACCACATCACCTACTTGGTATCCCTGGAAAGAAAGTTTAACATCATAGGCTTCCTTTCTACGCTGAGCCTTGGCTTGCAGGTGCTTCCGTGCGAGGTCATGCGCCAATTGCATCCTGGTCCGAATTTTGTCCACATACTGGCCATACGTTGGGTTTTCGGGATCCAAATCTTCATTCTTTGAACCAAACACCAGGTCGCCAGGCATATGTATTTCCCTTCCCAGGGTCATCATGTTTGGGGATAGTGTGGTGGTTTCATTTGGTGTTGCACGGTACGCTCCAGCGATACATCCCAGGTGCAGATCCCAATCAGTCTGTTCTCCAACGAGGTATGCTCTGATCATGCTGACCAGTGTTCTGTTAAACCGCTCGCACTGACCATTACATTTTGGGTTTCTTGCTGTTGTTCTTGACTTACGGACCTGCAGGAGACGACACAACTGTCTGAATACCTCGCTTTCAAAAGTACGGCCCTGGTCACTGTGGATTGTGATAGGACATCCCCAGCGTGCGATGAACTGGTTAACCATTTGTCTTGCGCACTCCTCAGCAGTCTGATCCTTCACTGGCGTCACCTCCACATACTTAGTAAATAGATCTGTGAGGACTAGTATGTATCTATGGCCTCTTGGGGTCAGTGGTAGTGGTCCTACATAGTCAACAGCTACAACGTCCCATGGTGCACCTACTTTAATGTTACCAAGTGGGGCCCGTGGAGCTTTTGGTGGTCTCTTGTTGACAGCACAAACCTGACATCTTTTCACATAGGTGAGTATGTCTTCCTTCATTGCATACCAGTAAAACCTTTGAGCTGTCTTCTCTTTTGTCCTCTTAACCCCCATATGCCCAGATAGTATGCTATCATGCATTTGATGAAGAACTTTATCCTTCAGTGTCCTTGGTAGGAGAAATTGGAGATATTGGTTGGTACCATTCTTTTTTGAAAAGCTCTTGAAGATTAATCCGTCTCTTAACTCTAATGAATCCCATAGTAGCCAATAGTGTCGGGCTGCCGGGCTGTGGGTTTGCATGGCTTTCCAATCTGGTCTAATTTGTCTTGTCAGGCTATTGTAGAGGTACGAAATATCTGGGTCCTGTTGTTGTTCTGTTCTTAGGTCTTCCTTGCTGAGTCCACCTTCCCACATCCAGGTCACTGGTACCCGTTTTCGGCTGGCAGATGTGTCTTGCCTTTGTCCACTAGTACCTGGAGATGCAACACCATTACTGCCTGGGCCTATCTCTGTTGTTGTCCTTGCCTTTTTATCTACACTACAGCGTATGTTTGAGGTATCCAGCGTCCTCTGTTCGACTTCTAGTTCCGAGTTGACTGCCTGTTGGTCCTCACCATGGCTCTCCTTGGGTTCATGTGTTCTGGCACTCTGGTTTGGCTGTTGGCCTTCTGGACCAAGTACCTTGGTAACTGTTAGAGACGGTTCTTGGGCTAGTTCCATTTTTGAAGATGGCAGCTGTTCTCCTTGTGCTGGTTTGTCCTTTTGGCTGATGTGAAACTTAGGTCCAATCTGCATCATGCTCAAGTCTTGATCTATTTTAGACGTGGGTTGCTGGAGGTCTGCTTCCTGGTCTTTACTCTTGCAACCTGGAAATAGAGAATGACTGAACTTACCTCCCAACACCATTATTTCAGCTCGCCTGGTGCACTTTTTACATAGACCGCATTTCAAGGGTTCTGCCATATCAGCATCTGGACAGTTACAGTCAGAAGGGTTGTCACACCGTGACAAAGCATCACAATGACCCTGCTTCGAGCTGGGGCGATATTGAACTGAGAAGTCATACTGTGCTAAAATTTCTATCCACCTTGCTATCTTACTGCGTGGTTCCTTAAGACTGAATAGCCACACAAGTGCTTGGTGATCAGTGCGAACTAGAAATTTTCGACCAAGTAAGTATTGTCTAAAGTACTCTATGAAGTACTGCACTGCTAGCAATTCCTTTTCTGTGATACAGTAATTTCGTTCAGCCTTGTTCATTGCTCTGCTGGCATATGCGACAACCTTTTCTTCGCCTGCTTGCACCTGAAATAGTACGGCTCCGATTGTGAAGTCTGATGCGTCAGTGTCTAGAACGAACTCTCCCCCATCATTCACTGGATAACTCATCACGGCAGGGCTTGTAAGGGCAGTCTTCAAACTTTCAAATGACTCTTCACATTTCATGTTCCATTCAAATGGCTTTCCCTTCTTGGTCAGGTCTATCATGGGTCTTGCAACTTTTGCAAAATTTTTCAGGAACCGCCTGAAGTATGAACAGAGGGCGACAAACTGCTTGACTTCTCTTGCCGACTTTGGCCTCGGCCACTCTAAGATTTTCGCTATGTTCACTGGATTTGGCCTCACTTCTTCTGCTGATACAACGTGTCCTAGAAACGAAACCTCTGTCTGCATCATTTCGCACTTCTCTGGCTTCAATTTCAGTCCTGCCTCCTTCAAGCGCTTCAACACTTGTTCCACTCTCCGTAGATGTTCTTCTGTATCCCCTGCAAAGATGATTATGTCATCAATATATATGATACAGGTCTCCCACTGCAATCCCTGAAGGGCTAGTTCCATGGTTCGCTGGAAAGTACTGGCTGAGTTGTTAAGGCCAAACGGCAACCTTGTCATCTCAAATTGGCCGAGCTTGCATGCGAAAGCAGTCTTTGGGATGTCTTGTTCTTTGATTGGGATCTAGAAGTAACCACTTGTCAAATCAAATGTGCTGAAGAGTGTTGATCCAGACACAGCATCAAGGCAGTCTTGAATTCTTGGTAATGGAAATGCATCTGGAGTGACAAGTTTATTGACCTTTCTATAGTCAATGCAGGGTCTTATACTTCCAGATTTCTTCTTAAGGTTCATGTAAAGAGTTTGAGACCCAATATTTAGGGCACTTCATTAGCCAAGAAAAAGCACTATGTCCAGGTATATTATATATCAAAATGAAGCTATTCGCGAGCACAAGCAGTTAGGCAACATAAGACTGTCATAGCTATAGCGGTATAGCCAAAGCATAGTGGAAAAGGGTCATTTTGTAGAGAACAAGCAACTGCATGACAGTTACATAAAATTGCCCCGTATTTTTACAAAGTACAGTCTGAAGTACCATCCAGGTAGTGCTACAACCTTGGATATAAAACTCAGTCTCAAAAGGCTATTTTGAAACAATCAATTTCCATTTATTTTGTCAACATACATGTCAAACCGGTTTGGTCTGTTTTCAAAATAGATGTAAGGGATGGTGCAACATCACACCATAATATTGTGAAATATTTTCTGCGATTTATTTCAAATTATAGTTTCTTTTAATTCAATGATCTACAATATTACTATATATTTATCATTCTGTGAAAAGAAATTGATATATTGCTAAACAACCTTACAGGTATATAGACAATAAATGTCTATTTATGTTGTGATAACACACCATACCCTAAAAAGATCTACACGTTTACAAAATTAGAATGGCATATATGACATATGTGTTTATAATATAAGTCAAAATAAATTGCTTGCATAACTACGTTTTGGGGCTGAGTTTTATACCCCAATGATTGTAGCACTACCTGGATGGTACTTTAGGTTAGACTTTGTTAAAATATGAGCCAATTTTATCCAACAGTCATGCAGTTGCTTGTTCTGTACAAAATGACCCTTTTCCACAATGTTTTGGCTATACTGCTATAGTTATAACAGTCTTATGTTTTTCAACTGCTTGTGCTCATAAATAGCTTCATTTTGATATATAGATATTCCTGGACATACTGCTTTTTCTTGGCAAATGAATGCCCTTAAAATTGGGTCTCAAACACTTTACATGAACCTTAACCAACACTATTGGGGATGACCAAGGTGATGTACTCTTTCTTGCAACATTCTGTTCTAAAAGCTTTTCAACAGCCTTTTTTTCTTCCTCAGCATATGCTAGGGGCACCCTTCTAGGTCGTTGTTTAATGGGGGTGGCATCCCCTGTGTCAATAGAGTGCTCTGTTAAGTGAGTACATCCCAGGTCCCACTCATCTTTAGAAAAGGTATCCTGATACTTGGTTAGCAAATTGGCTACAGCTTTTCTCTGTGAAGCATCAAGATTGCTGGAAGCTCTTTGGAAAAGGTCCTTCAGGTGGTCAGGCACCATAGTAGTACTTGGGCTGTCTCCCTCTTTATCGCTAGTTATCTTGGGTAACTTGCTACTCTGAACTTGTATTTTCTCACGCTGGTATTTTCTTCTTCGCATGTGTGGGATTCGCTTTCGGCTAGTATGACTGGTTGTTCCTGCACTGGCTCAGCTTGCCCCAATACAGCGTCTTGTCTGATAGACACTGGCTGTGCAAAGGGATTAAGGAGTCTTATTTTGCAGGTGGTGTTTTCCCGGTTGTCGACAAGTGACGCAGCCATGTGTAATGGATAAGCTGTCTTAAAGTTGTCAGTTGGCTCAATGAGGAACTCATTTGTAGCTTGTATTTCATCCTCTTCCTTGCGCTCTACGTAAACATCTATTAAGGCCTCACTTTTCCCTGGAACTGTGAAGTCATCAGCTGCTGTTACTTTTCTGCTTGTTTCACACGATTTGTTGCTCATGCATGGTATTTCTTGACCCCTCAGGTGGATGACTCCCTTACTCATGATTATATCAGCAGGCCCAGACTGGTCATTTTGTAAAATATCCATTCCTAGGAGTCCATCATCTTCGATTTCTGCCACAATGATCTCTTTGCTGAGCTTGACAGGACCAAGTTTCACCTCAAAGTTACCTTTTCCCATCTCCTTAATCTTGGTTCCATTTGCACTGACAAGGTTAGATGATTTTCTTAAGTGGGGTCTTCTTGCTTGGTTAATCTTCTCATAGATTCGTTTAGAAATGACAGTCTTTGTAGCCCCCGTGTCTGTAGTAAATAACAACTGTGTTCCTTCTACAAAGCCTTTTACATACAAGCTGTTTGTGGGTCTTTTTCTGATAAAATTTTCTCCAACTGGTGATTGGTAATCCTTGACGTTAGAGCAGGCCTCACCTTGACCCTCAGGTTCGGCCTCTAGTAGTTTAAATGACTGGTGTTATTCCTTTGCGGACCTGTAGTTTCTGTACTATTCTTCTTGTCTTTGTTTCGGTGTGGACAATCCCTGATAAAGTGACCCTCTTCTGAGCAGAAAAAGCACTTTCCATCCATTTTTGGGGGTGGTCTTCTCTCTGTGTTTACAATTTTCTCCAACTTGGTAAGAACCTCTAGTATTGCAGCATTAGTATCATTCTGTGGTTAAGCTGGCTGAGTTTGCTCCTTATCATCTTTAGTTCTTTGTCTATCATCCCGTAGACTAGGTCTCAGCTTTTGGTTATCTCTGCAAACTCTAGCCTCAAAGTAATCTTCTTCATCTTGTATATCTGTGTCCGTTAGGTCATCCTCTGAGTCTAGTTCGTATGCTTGTCTAGTGAACCTCTTTATTTTTCTGTCGTTGTATGGGTCCCTGTCTCTGCCTCGTCTCATCTGTAGGAACCGGACGACATGATATACAGCTTCATCAATAGTTTCTGGGTTCTTGTGAAACTCCACTTCAAATCTTGCCTCCTCATCTCTCAAGCCATCTAGAAATCGCCTAACCAAGTCTTCCTGTCTGACTTCATTTTCTCGATTGCGATAAGCCCTGGAGTAAAGCCTCTTCAACTCAGCTGCGTATTCTTCCGCAGTCTCGTCAGTGTTCTGTCGTCTGCGGCTGAACCTGGCTGCAAATGATTGCTGAGTCTCAATCTTCTTGAATTGGGCATCTAGTTCTGTCTTGAGCTGTCTGTAATTGTTAAGCTTCCATCTTGGGAGCTGTGTGAAGACAAAATCTCCAGCGTGACCTTGGAGTCTAGGCAAAAGATTATCAATCATAGCATCTTCCCCCCAGTGACATCTTTCTGCTATCACTTCAAACCGACTGATCCACACGTTCCAGTCTTCTTTACCGGTATAGGGTGGTAACTTAACTTCTGGATGTCGAACGGTTGTCATCTCATCATGGAAGCGTATAGGTGGCCTTTGCTGTTGATTGGATTGTTGAGAGCTACTCTGTATCCACTCATCATGGTAGAGAGTCTGTCTGTTATTTGGAGATAATGGTAAGTCAAAATCAGCATTTCTGCATGTCCCTGTTTGCTGTTCCAGTGATTGTTCTCTTCCCCATGGCCCATAAGTCTGTGTCATTGTTTGTAACCTGCCCCTGCCTTGAGCCCCTGTCGCTGTGAAATGTTGACGGACACCTGTGTGTTGATCCACAGTCTGTCTGTTCATGGAGTACTCTGGGATTTCATCCAAAATCTGGTGTCTGTCTATCCTAGCTCGATAGTAGGAGTGTGGCTGGCGCTGGTCAAAGTCTGATGTTGGCACGCAGTTGCTGTCAATCGGTCGTTGATCGAAGTTCAACTGTTTTCCTGAATGGCGTGGAGCAAAAGTCCTTCCTGGTTCAGATAAAGTGTTGTCAACTCTGTATGGCTGTGTTCCTTTATTGGTAGGGCTAAGTGGTCTGTCCCCTGCCGCCTGGTCTGTTTCCCCTTGTCGGTCGCTCTCCATGGTTGTCCTTTGCTGTGCTGTACTGTTATCTGCCTCTGTCTGTCTGGGTCCACTCTGTAAGTCAGCTCCCTGGATGTCTGTTGGCAGTAAACTTGTCTCTGATTCTGTTGTGGTCCTTTTCTTTCCCATCCTGGCTGTGAATTCGTATCTCTGGATTCACTGTGTGGTTAGTTGACTAGTGAATCCCACTTCTGACACCATAAAAATTAGCTGTAACGTGCTAACGGTCACTGGATGATCACAAACTTCTTAAGTACAGCAGCAAGCTCTTAGTGTAGGACGGTAAGGGTTAAAAATGTTTGGGTGGACTCCACGAGAAAGTATAAAGTCTAAATGGAATGCTTAAATTCCAGAACTAAATAATTTGACAAATACCGTAAATAAATTTCAGTTTAAATTTAATTAAACAAAATAAAATTCCAGTTACATAATAAATCAAATTAACAAATAATCAAATCAAATTAATCTCTCAAAATGATCAGCAAAATCAACAAGCGTAGTGGTTAAAAGAGAATGCGAACTTTTGTTACTAAAAATAGAATTAACTTAGTTCCCTTAGGGTTAAATCTTTATCGCGAGTGGGCAGTGGTCAGTAAAGTCGAAGTTAAAAAAAACAACAAAGATAAATTCAGCTTTAAATTCCAAAAATGATAAAATACAAGATGTTGATTCTTCAGAATAAATACTAGAAATGCGTAATTTACAGTTTTAAACTTTAGACAAATTGCTATAATAAATCAACTGATTTTAAAACCAAAATTAAGAAACTAAATATAACGCGAGTTCTACCCAAAGAAAAATGAATGTGGAGTCCCCGACTTAAGTCGGAACATTGGCTTTTATAGGGCATGCCGACACAATATGACGTCGTGCCGACACAATATGACGTCACTCAGTAGGTGTGGGAAAACAGTAGATTTTCCGACAGTCATGTTGGAAAAAGATTCCGACACGATTGTTGGAAGAAATCTCTGAATCAAATCATAAAAGTTTTAGCGACAAAGTTCAAAAACCATGCGAGATAAAGGTAATAATTATGCTCATAGTCGATTCTCTGAATTATTAAGTTAGTAAATACCTAAGAATAGGGAAAATGACTTTAATTATTTTGAATCTGCCGCTCGATAAGAGTACAAGAGTAAAAGGTTCACGTCACGTGATGTCATCATTCTGATCCCATCATGCAACGAGGACTGTAAACAAAACATGGCGGCCTCCATCGAGTGACAGTTTTCAAACAAAATATTACGGACTTTACTGACTTACTTATGCGTTACAGAATGCAATTTAGGTAAGAGAACGAGTTTGTAATGAGCGTACTATCGATGTAGATCGATGAAAGCAGATGACAATCAGTTTTTAAGCTGTATAATAAATGCGAATAGTTCAAAAAGCGAAAAGCAAATAAGAGAATCTGAACACCGAGGGCTGGCTCATTACCAAATAGATTGACATAGTCGTCTCATATATTACATCTCTCTTCTTAAGAAAAGTTTCAAACAGTATTTTTATTTTTGAAAATTGAATAAAAGTAATTAAGGCAAATTGTTTATTTTTTAAAATATTATCAAGGTTGAAGTTCCTTTAATTTTTTTTTTATCTAAATGATTATTCTTTTATATTATGACTAGTATATGAAATAATACTTAAATGGTATGTAATATAATTATGCTACTTGCATGCAAAGTACTAAACAAAACTACTGAAACTTTTACTAATGTAAAGTCTTAATTTCCTTAATTCTTACACTCAAAGTCTTTATACTTTGACGGAAATTGAATGTGTCTGCCTGATCTTGTTGTCATTAAATGTTCATTTGAGTTATTGAATGAATCATTGGTAATTTGAACATTATCATCTGAAAAGTCTTGATCACCATCAAAGTCTTGTTTGGTTTGGTTTGCTTGAGTTGGTCGTATGTGTTTCCGGTTTCGTCGGAATTTGGTACCATTTGTTTGTTCGAGAATATAGGACCTAGGTGAATTGTGCTTAGCCACAACTTTTGCTGGTTCCCACTTCGAATCTTGCCTCATAACGACTTGATCTCCAGATTTTAATGTTGGTAGTTCTTTACCACAATGTTTATCAAAGTAATGTTTCTGCTTAACTTGTGAAAGTTCCCTTTTTGACCTTAGGATATGATCATCATGTTGTTTTTGCTTAAGTAGTGGAGTAGTTACTGGTAAGTTAGTTTGATCCTTCTTCCCAGAAACATTTGGGCTGGTGACAGTCCAGTACTTTCTATTATAGTGTCTCTGTATATCATTAGTGATTTGTAAGGATCTGTAGCTTTTTTCAACAACGATTTAACTGTTTGCACACCATGTTCAGCAAGTCCTTTAGATTGTGCGTAAGTAGGTGAACTTGTAACATGCAAGAATCCATAGTCTTTTCTGAAGGCTTTGAATTTCTCTGATGAAAATTGAGGTCCATTGTCCGTAAATAGTTCATCAGGTATTCCGTATTTAGCAAATTGACTTTTCAAGTGTAATATTGTATTTTCACTACTGAGATTGTCCAATCTAGTGATTTCTGACCATGAGCTGTATCTATCTATTGTTAACAGATAATTATTCCCTTTAAAGGGAAATAGATCTGCACTTATTCTGGACCATGGTCTATCTGGTATCTCTGTCTTAACTATTGGTTCTTTTGCGTTTCTATTCTGGTTCACAGCACAAATCTCGCATTTGGAAACATATTCCTCAACTTGTTGACACATACTCGGCCAAAACAGAGACTCTCTTGCTCTTGACTTACATTTCACTATCCCAGTGTGTGCTTCATGAATTTTCTGTAACATTTCTGCTCTAAGTTGCTTTGGCACTATGAGCTTGTGGCTCTTAAACAACATACCATCAATACACGTTATTTCATCCCTGAAGTTCCAATACGGTTTGATAACTGAAGGAATTTGATCTTGTGTTTCAGGCCAACCATGTTCAACATAACGTTTCAGTTCTATCATTTCTGAGTCCTGATTGGTTTATACCAATCAGGTATGTACATTTCTTTACCTGGCTTATACCTTACTTTCAGATCATATCTTTGTAAACTCAATAGGATTCTTTGTAATCTAGCTGGTGCTTGATATAATGGTTTCTGAAAAATAGCTTGAAGTGGTTTATGGTCTGATTCTACATTCACTTCTTTGCCGACTAGATATGTGTGAAATTTGGTACAGCCATAGAGAATGGCTAAAGCTTCTTTCTCTATCTGTGCGTAATTTCTCTGTGCACTAGTTAAAGCTCTAGATCCATATGCAACAGGTTGCTCATTCTGAAGAATCACTGCGCCTAATCAAGTTGAGGACGCATCCACCGACAATGTTACAGCTTCTTTCTCGTCATAGTACTTCAGTACAGGTGCTTCAATAACACTGGACTTCAAGCTTTCAAATGCTTCATCATGTATCTTGTCCCAATGCCAATGAATGTCTTTCTGTAACAATTTTCTCAGTGGCTCAGTCCAGACCTGGGGTAATCGTAATTGGTAATCATGATTACATGTAATTGATTACAATTTTCAGGTAATCATTTTGTAATCAGTAATCGGAGCATTTCTGATTACATGTAATTGTAATTTAATCGATTACATTGCTAAAAAGACCTGTAATCATGATTACATCTTGATTACATTATGATTACAATTGTTGTATTTGCTAGTACAAGCTTTGAGAAAAAAATATTTTCAATAGTCATGATTGGCATTTTTTTATTTTAACTTAAATAATGGTCCTAGGTTTTAGTATTGAATACAAATATGTCAAATGAAAATACTTTCAAAGTAATTGGAGTGACTAGATAGAACTTAAATTGAGAAAAAGATTTTTCCCGAAACAGATAAAGTATTGGGAAAAATAATCAAGTAGTTAACTTTTCATTTGGCTTTATAGGAAATTTCTATTAATGTCTTATACTCAAGTGGGTATTTTTTTGTTGTTGTTTTTTTTCCCTAATTTAGAAGAATCTGGTTTCTTGCTTTCAGATTTGAACATACCAACTAGTCAAAATGCCTAATGAAACATGAAGTGTTATAATGATATTGTTAAAGGTGTTAAGGAATTAAAGGAAGTGTCAGTCTCATCTATGATAATCTTTAGCCTCTTGCGCTTATTAAACAACTACCTGTTAGTAACCCTTTACTAGGATTCGATAGCCCATGTTAGTTCTATTTTGATATTCATTTATATATTGGCAAACACCTTAACCTTCTTTTCTTACAATAATTCTCATCTGTCTGATATTTTTTCTCAAATCCAAATAACACGACAAAAGTTCTACGGAAATAGAGCTATTCTATTAAGGATTGTCCCTTACCATATCATGCAGCAATGGTTTATTCCCACTTCATCTAATCCCATTTTGTCTACACTATATAAACATTGGTTTAGACCAAAATTTCCCATTTGGTCTAAAACTTTTTGACACCCTATTGTATAAATTTCCCATTTCGTCTACAAAATGGTTTTTGACATGTTATCAGTGTCATAGAGGTGTTAATGTCATATAGGTGTTATATACCCCCCCCCCACACACACACACACAGACACACACACATATACACCAAAAGTCATTTTTTTTTTTTTAAAAAAAAATCAATTTATAATTCTGACTAATCCTCTTTTCAAGGAATAAAAGTAAGTGTTATTTTTAATAAATCATAAAAATATTTTTTCTTGCTCTTATAATTTTATATCAGAAAATGGGTTAAAAGCATTTTTCAAATCATTTCTGATATGAATTACTCCTATTGTTAGTCATATTTTCATTACATAATCAGAAAATATTTAAATCAACGTTATAAAAAACATTATTATACAGACTTATAAGTAAATAAACTTTTAGACCAAATGGGAATTTATCAAAATATGGGTTTTAGACCAAATGGGAATTTGACTTTTAGACCAAATGGGATTAGACGAAGTGGGAACAACCCGCAGCAATCTTGATGTTAGTTCATTAGGGTAAATTTTAAAGTCTATTGGACAAAATTCAATAAAGTACTGCAAAATATGGGATAGTTATTACACTATCTTTTGAAGTTTTCCAACAAAGTTTATTGAACTTGAAAGACATCTAACATATCCATAATGTTTTCCAGTTTGACTAGCCGTTTCAATGCATTGAAAAAAGAAGAATGGTTGTCTAAGGCCTCAACTTTTGTTTTTTTCATCACAATTGTAATCATACTGAATTATTTTTTTAGCAAAAACTCATATTTTCTAAAATTTTAAACTTAAACAAATAGAAAGAAGTGATAGAAAAAATGAAAAATATAATCTTAAATTAGGAAAAGAACCGTTTCTAAATTTTATCTTCAATTCTTGCATCAAATATTCATGAATACCAACAAGGGCATTTATAAATGTCAACCTAGGCTATAGGTGCTCACTGCTTTCCATAGCTGTTGAGGCTAATGTAGGAGAATATTAAAGCTTCGGGTATATCTCAAATCATAAAGAGCCCCAAGGTTAATATAAACAGACCTAAGAGAAGAATTGGCATAAATTATTGTTTATCCTTCAACCTAGCTTGAAAGAATAAACCCCCAAAAGACAAAAATGATTATTAGTATGGTTGAAATAAAAATGTAATCACATGTAATCAGATGTAATTATGATTACATTATAAAAGTAATTGTAATTGTAATTGATTACAATGAAAAACTGTGTAATCATACTGTAATCAGTAATCATAGAATCTGCAAGTAATTGTAATTGTAATCGATTACATTGGCATGTAATCGACCCCAGGTCTGGCTCAGTCCTTTCAGATAAATTCTTGACGAACTTACCAAGATAATTTATGAAACCTAAGAATGTCATCAATTCTTTTGTATTTTCAGGCTTTTTCATTTCTTTCACAGCCCTGACTTTTTTTTCATCTGGCTTTAACCCTTGGCTAGTTAAAACATGACCTACATAACTGATTTCAGTTTTTCTGAATTCACATTTGTCCTTATTTAACTTCAAGTTGTTGTCATCCAACCTTTTCAGGACTTTATACAGTCTATCATCATGCTCCTGTTCATCTTTACCCCATATAATGATGTCGTCCACAATTGACTCAGACCCATCTATGTCCTGTATGAGCTCCGAAATTAGTTTTTGGTACACTTCCGGGGCTGATTTTACCCCATATGGTAGCCTCCTGAAGCTAAAAAAGGGAGTGTTCATGGTGCATAACTCTTGCAAATCTTTATCTAAGGCACACTGCCAAAATCCACAACTTGCATCTAGCTTACTAAATAACTTTGCATTTGCCATCGAAGGTAGTATTTCCTCAATTGTCCGCATCGGATAGTGTTCTCTCTTAATGGCTTTATTAAGATCTTTAGGATCCATACAAATCCTTAGCTTACCCGATGGTTTGATTACCGTAACCATAGAATTTACCCATTCAGTCGGTTTGTTTTGTTTATAGATTACACCTTGTTTCTCCATCGAATTCAGTTCTTGGCGTACACTTTCTTTCAGTGCTACTGGTATTTTCCTTGGGGAATGTACAACTGGTGTAATGGTACTGTCGATTGTTAACTTATGTTCACCTGGTAGTTTACCTAGTCCTGTGAACAAATTTTGAAATTGTTTTTCAACTTCATCTTTGTCTCTCAGTATGGCATTAACTCTCTTTACCAAATTAAGACTTTCACATGTTTCATATCCAAGCATTGTTTCAGCTTGTTGTTCTACTATGTGAAATTTTACATTGTAATTTTGCTTTTTAGCTCCACTGGCTGAAAGGCCAACGGGCTATTGTCATGGCGAGGTGTCCGTCGTCCGTGCGTCCGTGCGTGCGTCCGTCCGTCCGTCCGTAAACTTTTACTTTAAAAATCTTCTCCTCATAAAGTACTGGATGGATTCCAATCAAATTTCACAGGAATGTTCTTTGGGTGATCCTCTATCAGATTCCTTCAAAGATTTTTAATCGGTTGAAAATCATGGCTGTAGTGGGCATGGCTAATTTCCATATATGGTAATAGGTGGCTTTTCTCAGAAAATAATTGATGGATATTTACCAAACTTCACATGAATTATCCTTGAGGGGCCCTCTATCAGCCTACAAAAAATCATTGTGATCAGATGAAAAATGTGTATTTTATGGGCGGAGGTCATTTCTCTATATGTTATATAGTGACAACTTTGAAAATCATTTTCTCAGAATCTAATCGATAGATATCAACCAAATTTTACATGAATGATACTTGAGTGACCCTTTATCAGTATAGCAAAAGTTATTGTGATCGGATGAAAAATATATATTTTATGTACGGAGGTCATTTCCCTATATGTTATATAGTGAAAACTTTGAAAATCATTTTCTCAGAACCTAATTGATAGATATCAACCAAATTTTACAAGAATGATTCTTTAGTAATCCTTTATCAGTCTATTAAAAAATATTGTGATCAGATCAAAAATATGTCTTTTATGGGCAGAGGTCATTTCTTCAAATATAGGGTAAAACAAACTATCCTGAAAGGTTAAACAGATGGATTAGATATCATGGAAATTTTATTTCTGTGAAGATGTATCAGTCTGCAAAAAAATATTTGATTAGATGAACAGCATATTTTTTTTATTGGTAGAGGGTATTATAACATATAAAATGAATATTTGATCACCCTTTTGGTATCTTCTCAATGATGAATTTTTCTAGACTTGTTTAATTTAATAGGTGTAATGATTATAGATTAGAAGGAACAAAACCTATGTTGAAATTCAAATGTATAGAAACATTAGTTGAAATAAGTAGCCTGAGAATACCCACTCAGAATTGGTGAGTTTAGTTGAACAAAGGGTGAATCTGCACAGAGTGTAAATTGATGTTCTGACCTCCTGACATTCAGAGTGGGGTAGAAAGAGTTGAGTTGACTGCACTCTAAGGCATTGGGCAGAATAAAATAAATATATTGGATTGAATATTTTCTTCTTACTATCATTAGTTAGAATTTTGTTTTGATGACAAACAATTGAGAAGTAACATCTTTTAGTATTGTTTAATTAAAAGTGGAAAGATCTACAATCAAAATTTTGCAGACCAACACCAGTATATTGTGCAGTAACATTCTGTTAGTTTTGAAATTCTTATATTTGGATTTTAACAAAATATCACTAGAATGATCCTTGGGTGACCCATTATCAGACTGCACAAAATTATTGTGATAAAATGAAAAATATTTGTGTAACAGGTAGAGGTCAATTTTGTTATTCACTGATCATGAGTTTTTTATGCAGAAATATTTCAGCATATGACCCTTATTTACTTGAAATAAACATTCACTTATTCATTCACTTCTATTCTCATTTAAACAGCTTTATCATCCTCTAATAGTCATTATTTGGATATTCAGGCCTGTGGAGCGAATCAGGCGCTCAAGCGCCTCTAGTTTATTTTACAGTTAATTGTCTGTGTGCCTAAAACTGGAATCTTGTGACCACTGTATGACTTCAATGTTTTAGGATTTTCCACTTTCTGCATGTTTCTGCCTTTAATACCTGCATGGTGAAGTGTATCAAGTGACATATTGTAACAGTGAGCTCCTGTGTCTAATTGCATTTTGATATTTTTCCCCGTTTACCTCGGTATCAACTACCCATTTGCTATTTGTAGATGAGTGAATAACACCAATAAAGAATTCATCACTGTAAGTGTCAGTATCACTTTGTACTCTATTTACCCTTCTACCTTTTTTCTTTTGCTTCCTATACTTTGGTGTGTCTATTACTGTCTTACACATGAGAGCAAAATGGTTGTATTTTTTACATTTTGAGCATGTTTGCCCAATCGCCGAACATTTCTCATCATGTGAGTGATGTTTTCCGCATCGTGAACATTGTTTCCTGTTTACTTTTGGTTTTGAGTCTACTTTCTCTTTTGGATGTGCACCTTTGTTCACAAAGTTTACTTTGTCTCGTTCAGATTCGAGATCCATTGTCTTACTTTGATTCTTTGATATTTCATAAGCACGAGCTATTTCAAGAGTTCTCTCTAATGTCAAATCAGAACCAACATTTATGAATTTCTCACGGATTTTACTATTTCTGACCCCAAAGACTACTCTATCTCGTACCATTTCATCTGGTTTGTCATAATTACAATCCTTTACCAAAATCTGTAATTCTGTGACGAATTGATCAAAGGGTTCTTCCTCTTGTTGGGTTCTACTGCCAATTTATATCTATTGTATACAATATTTGACCTCGGTTTGACATACTTCTCAAAATTATCTGTGTACGATTTAAGAACTTTCTTAGCTTCATCTGATAATTCCCAAGTCTGATATATTTTGCGACCTTTCTCGCCGACCCAGATCATCAGGTAATTACATTTGACTTCTTCGGACTTTCCTTTTAAGTGTCCATTAAAAACAAAATTCGCATGTTCAATAAACCTCTTCCATGCCGACTCTAAATCAGCGGCCTCCCAGTCTATACTAGGCGGTGATACTCCTAAACCATCCATATTTATTTCTTCTTACAAAATAATTCAGATGGTGTGGAAATGGGCTCGTATTTGAGAAAGTTCTAACACCATGTTATGTTTTACAACAAAAGACGTCCATTTTGGAACCATACACTTTATTCTATGAGCGTCTGCTCAATCAAGCTTTTACAAGATCATGGCAGGGTATAATACGGGAAAAGTAACGCAAAGCGCACGCAGGGCGCTTTGCGGCATTACCCGCTTCTAGATAACGCGTGTAAAACATTCAAATAATCAAAATCAAAATGAAATACATATACCATCAAAGTTAAATTTTGAGTCGTAATGGCGGCCTACATGGAAGATGATGATCTCGCGAGATTTCGCCATTTTGTTATCTCCTTTTTTCTTCGATTTTATTTCTGTCGATCATTATCAAAATTAAGATTGAAGTGAACGTAAAATTAGGATAAAAATAAGCCTTACAAAGTCATGTAGAATCTTAGAATGCCTAGATTTGATTTGAATTGGGGTTTTACGTCGCTTTCAACAATCTCTCAGTTATATCGCGACGACTGGAGCACCTAACGATGGATTCCTGGTATTTCTCACACCAGTACTACCACCACATCCCTTTCCTTGCCTCCAGTTGCTATTCCACATAGGTTTACGATTATCTACCCATTGGTGGAAGACAAATGTCGGAAAGGATAAGTGCCGCGGCTGGGGATCGAACCCGTGCGAATATAGACCCCTGGATTAGAAGTCCGGCGCGCTACCAACTGCGCTATTGCCGCGGCTTTAGAATGCCTAGAATCTCGTCTGGATGACATTTTCTTTTTACCCTCCGCAAATGACGTCATTCTACACTTTGGGGAAATAAGACGCTACTCTTTCCTGCTAAAACAACGCCATTGTTATTGCGTTTTAATGTCGGGGTAAAAAGTGAGATAAGACTTGAAAGAGATTAAATCATGCTTTAGCAATATTCCAAGTTATGACTTGAAAAGGATGAAATCTATGACAAAATTCGCAGTTTGATTTAAAAATTTGAAATACAGCTATCTTAGCTAAAGCTTTGCCGGCCAACATCTTATCGGAATCGCATTCTCTAGGATTTAGAACTGACGCAGTTTCTTCAATACGTGCGCCCATATTCAAAGTACCCCACTCTTACATTTTTTACGAAGAAAAAACAATAAGAATTGTATTGAGTATCTTTCACTCATATTATGTGAATTTCTTCCGATGTTAGTACTTATGTAAATGACTATGTGACTGAGGAAATCAATCTAGAAATAAATGAGAAAAATCAAGTAGCCACCGATTTGATAAATAGCCTATTTCGGGTATTCTGAAAATTAGTTATCATGTGCATGTTTTGCACAGCACCTGGGAAGTTTTATTTCACATTATAACTGCACTTATTTTTTCCAGTTACAATATCTTCGGAGTAGAAAAAGGTCAACAAGGGTTCTATTTTCTTTGTTTTGTTCGCATATGAGTTAAAATGATAAAAAAAAAAAAGCGGCGTTAAACCCCATTCAAGCGAAAAAAAAAAATAAATAAATAAAAGAATGAGCAGTTGGAACAGACAGACGGATAATGTTGAATTTGATACATCATTCATACGTGTCGATACAGCAAAAGGTTTGGGCGCAGGAGCTTTCTATCGGTTAAATTCGGTAGCTTAAGTTGAGTGAATGAGTAAATCAAGAATGGTTCTTTCTTCAAATTACTTTTCCCGTCTATAGGTTAAACCTATCATTATATTATTTTACCAAATAGATTGACATAGTCGTCTCATATATTACACAACATGCTTAGAGTGTCTGCAAGATTGTGTGGCATGATGTAGAGAGAGGAAGATGAAAATAAAAAAAGACATTCTGCATTCATTATTGTTAAAGTAGTCTTCCATTTCTATTGCTCTCCCCCTTTTACTCTCTCTTTCACACAAACATAAACAATCACACTACACTACAGTATGCAAGGAACAGAGGAAATGGAGAGCAAATCGCCAATAATGTGCTGATTTATTCATATCTGAACCCCTTGAACTTATTTGAGCTGTTTGTCTAGGGTTTTTTGAGTTGTAGGAGGTCCAGGCAAATGGTCCAAATGTAAACAAACATGACCTACTTTACGCTAAGTTTCCTCGAGTCCCGGCACACATTGTCTCACCTCTTTAATGTCAGCGATAGTTGTTCCGACAAAATCATCGACATCGACAAACAGAAAACCTCTAGTTTTAGACGCTGGGTCGTATCTTTGCTTATTGCGAACGTAAATTCGAACTTTCCGCGCCCGTCGAAACATCTTTTCCTTTCAGCCTCATTACGTGATAATTACTTTATCATAAAAGCTCCTCGGTTAAAAGGGGGGAGGTAATTACTCGCACTTAGAATTTATTTATTTATTTATTTATTTATTTATTTATTTATTTATTTATTTATTTATTTATTTATTTATTTATTTATTTATTTGTTTATTTATTCTTTTATCTATTTTTTACTTATTTTCGTGACACACTTAAATTAACTTTAAAGTTTAACCAAAACTTGGCTAATTTTTAATATCAAATAAGGCAGAGCCTTAAAAGCGATCGCAGCTTAAATATCGTTTGTTACAAGAGATAAAGAGAGGGAAAGAAAGAAGAGAGAGAGAGGGGGGGGCACATGTAATTTATAGTTTATTGCGAATGTATTTAGTAGATTTATAAATGTTTCTGATGCGCAGTCTATTCCTCAGATACTTCGTGATCCTTTCATCATTTAGGAGATGAAGAGTTTATTTCTTAAATTCACTGATGTATGAAACTGAAAAACCAATCAGACTGTATGAATATGTGATGCAGATTCACACACAATTTTGATTAAGTTTTGAGTTTTACACCACTATGAAATGAAAACATAACTTCTAGATAACCTTAGACTTAATTGCAAAAATGTGAAGACTTATCAATAAAAGTAGAAATTCTTTATGGGGCTACTTTCCACTGAAACAAATTTTCAAGCCAAGAAGAATGTATAAACCTTTTTAACATAACTGGAATCAAATTAGCATCTTTCAGAAATAAAGGGTTTTGGCGACGGGTCCACGTAAGCGTACCCAACAACAAAATCCTTACACAACTACATAAACTTTACAAACACGCATTCTTTTCTTTCCCACAATGTTTTCTCATGACCTTAAATCAACTAATTGTTATATTTCTTGTTTTGGATGTTAAAAGACAACTAGGCTCACTATTTTCTTCATTAAACTCGATAAAAATCGCGAGAACAGTGTTGCATGTATTTACAATTTCACTAGTCTATGATTGAACTGTTTAAAGTTCTAGACTATAGTATTCGTGACGTCATTAGCCATCAGTGATGACGTAAATTATTTGTTGTCATTTTATATTCATACAACTAACTGATTGAAAATTTATATGTATGTTTGTTATATGAAATGTTATTATTCTTTGTTGTTTTTCGAAGTTTGCCCTTAAAAAATAGAAAATAAGAAAAGTATGGTAGTACTTGGTGTGAGAAATACCAGGAATCCATTATAAGGTCTCCAGCTCGGGAACATGACTGAAAAAAAAAAAAAAAAAAAAAAAAAAAAAAAAAAAAAAAATTGTTAAAAGTGGTGTCAAGCCTAATTCAAACAAGCAACCTTTTTGTACCAGGGACCTGATTCCTATGTCCTCTCATTGATTAATAGGGGGCAAAGTGTTATACCTTTGCTCGCCAGTCTTTCTTACTGAAGAAGTGGAGATCAGTTATAAAAAAAAAACAAAAAAAAAACTGTTATGCTGAATAATTTCTGGCCAAAAAGGGCAACTTTGTCTAGCAATTTTCTATTTCTGAAATAATTATTTACCTTATGATTCCCTTGTAGTATATAATAAGTTATTTGTGTTTTGGAATAATGATAATGAAGCCTTATTTTGCTTAATATCCTTATTTTCTACTTATATTTTGTTAAACTGTTGGTTTGCAATGTTTTGTTTTTGTAATTAACTATGTCATGTAAATGACCCTTGATTGGAAATAAATTATCTTAAATTATCTTATCTTTTAATCTTTACATGCATGCATCATGTAAATCTGAGGTTTTAAACGTGTTCCAGGCCGTATATGTGTAAGGACTAAAGGTAGGGATGTTGAAATTAGCCTTGTCATTCTGTATAGCAAAAACTAATAAACATTTTGTGGGAATTTCCGCGCGAATTGCTTCAGTCGGCCTCGATTTTGGCTTTGTTTATGTTGCTAACGGTAGAAAATAAAACCTTCAAAGAAACATCGTTTTTTGGGGATAGCTTAAATTAATTTTCAATTTTTAAATCTTTCCTTTACGACGGGTACGTTAAGGTATTTTTTTCAATACATTTTCTAACTTTTTTTCGGCCCTGCAAGTGAATTCACTCCGGATGGAAAATGACACGTTTGTTTCGTTTGACAGTAGAATAGAATAGAATAGAATAACACACGTTACCATAAACGCTCGCTTCGCGCTCACGGCCTTCGGCCGTTCGCGAGCTGCGCTCGCTATTATCATTTTTTTTTATTTCAAGTTTTACTTGTACCCAAGTTAGGGGTTTCTCAATTTGATTTAGCCTTGGAAATAATATAATAATAGGTTTAACCTATAGACGGGAAAAGTAATTTAAATGTAGAAAGAATCATTCTTGATTTACTCATTTACTCAACTTAAGCCACCGAATTTAATGTAACCCGAAATTAAATTTTCGACTACGTCGGGATTCGAACCCGGGACCTCTACATCCCAAAGCGAGTGCTCTACCACGTCGCTATAAAAGCTAGCTTGTACGGCAAGGCAGTACAAACACCCCTTAACTCCATCCGGCTACATTCACCCCCTCGGCAATTAAGATTCTTCCACGAATCTTCTTAATTCAACATCATCAACTACCAAATCACATAACCACCACCTCATGTGGGTTATTTACGGTGGGCGCCAAATGTAACACACTGGTAATTATTCGATTCCATTGGGATTCGAACCCGGGACCTCTGTGTCCCAAAGCGAGTGCTCTACCACGTCGCTATAAAAGCTTTTATAGCGACGTGGTAGAAAACTCGCTTTGGGATGTAGAGGTCCCTGGTTCGAATCCCGACGGAGGCGAATATTTAATTGCGGGTTACATTAACAATAAAGCTCTTGCACTCAAACCGTTTTCTGTATCGACGCGAATAAATGATGTGTCAAATTTCAATAGTATGTGTCTGTCTGTTCCGACCGCTTTCTTTTTTCGCTTTGATGGGGTTTAATGCCGCTTTTTGTCATTTTTAAGTCATATGCGAACAAAACAAAGAATATATAATCCTTTGTTGAACTTTTCTACTCCGAAGATATTGTCACTGGAAAAAACAAGTGCAGTTATAATCTGAAATAAACTTCCCTATGTGCTGTACAACACATGCACATAATAACTCATTTTCCGAAGGCCAAAATAGGCTTTTTATCAAATCGATCGCCATTTGATTTTTCTCATTTACTCTAGTTAAATTTCCTCAGTCATGGTCATTTAGATAAGTGTTAACTTCGGAGGAAATTAACCTATAACTATGAGTGAAAGCTACTCATTACAATTCGTATTGGTTCTTATTCGTAAAAAATGTAAGGGGGTAGGCTACTTCGAATATCGGCGCACGTACTATAGAAACTGCGCCAGGTCTAAATTCTAAAGGTTGCGATTCCGACAGGATGTTTGCCGGCATAGCTTTAGCTAAAATAGCTGTTTTTCCCTTTAAAAAAATCAAACTGCGAATTTTGCTAAGCCGTCGCGCACGGTAATGCGGCACTAAAATGTAACGTCAAAAAAAGCGAACGTCGATTGTGTAGCGTCAAGTGGTTTTTTTTTTCTTCTTTTTTTTTTCTGTCAGAAAAAAGTTCACGTTATCATCATATTGCTCACTCTTTCTACAGCTTTAGCAATGTCAGATTATATAGTCATCATTAAAGAAAATCAAAACTCGCCCCTATCCCTCACGAAGGATGCAAAATGTCATATTTGTTTCAACTTCGCATAAATGTTTAGACATGCGAATACTGGATTAACCCTTTGTAGAGTTAGGCTTATTTCCATTCCAAATATGAAGAAGTATTTGGCTAGACGCTTTTTAAACATTATTTATGTTATAATGTAGAGGTAAATCTGACATTATGAAATATTCACCCTTTTTTATTGCAATGATCAATTCGAACCAACAGCAGCTTGTTCATAAAAAGTGATGTCATCAATACATGCATTTTCGTAAAAGGAATATGACGCCCCCCCCCCCCCCCCCCTTCCCCTTCTTTTTGAATGTTCGAAAAAAGTTTTTACATTTTGCTAAGTTTGCTTCGAACTCACTATTCTTGGGTCTTTAGAACAACAATTTACAGTCCGAGAATACAAGTCTTTGCGAAAAATGTATCGAACATTCTTTTTTGCTATCCGAAATTAACATGAGCGATTTCGGGCAATACTGGCCCTCTTGTTTTTTATCTAGTTCTTCCCTTCCCCTACTCACATCGACACTTCCACACAAATATTCTTCTCGCATGATATTACGCTTTCTTTTTCTTTTTCTCCCCTTGAATTGCGGATTTATTCTACTCTGTATTCGTCTAAAGGCGCGTCGGTTTTATAATTCAACGAATCAAACATAACGTCGTTATTAGAAAATGCGCGTTTTTTTAGAAATCGTTCCACACGAACTAATATCAATATCTCTTTTATTTGTAAATATTTTCTCATGAAATTTTAATATGATTTATAAGAGAAAAATAATATTTCTTAGCTTTAATTAAATTATCGTATGAATAAAGGAAATGCTTTTTTAAGCGTATCATGAATGGAAAAAAAAAGTTTTATAACAGCCTAAAAAGATTTCGTTCCACACGAATTTCGACTTATCAATTTCCCGATTGAAACTTAAATTGATATCTATTTACATATTTAAGAAAAACAGAAAAATAATATTCTTAATTTTCAGATTGGTTGCAATTGAACCATTTTTAATTAAAATATAAAAGAAAATCGTCATTTTTTCGGCGTCTTAAAGTTTGCTGTTACGCTTCACTTTTTGTTAAACATAATGCGGTATTTTTCTTATTTGTGGTTAAATTTCGATTTCCGTTGGTAAAATTGTTGGATGTCATGCCAGTTTAGATTTGATGCACTTTCAAGCAGTTTAAACATTATTAAACTGTATAAGATATAAGATGTGTATCTTCCGGTGATGCTTTTTTGTTACATGTTACACGCGTTTTTTCGCTTAAATTACAATTTGAAACTCCTTTTTACGGAATCATACGAAAATAGTTTGCAAAGAAAGTTTGATTTATAAATTGGCCATGATTTAAGCGTTATTTAGATATAAGGTATATGGATGGTGCGACCAAGGAGTCTTGTTATGATAAGTTTTAAAACACAGAGGGTGACGTTTATTAAAAAGTGCCGCATTATCGTGCGCGACGTCTAAAGGTTTTACGGGAAAAGTAACGCAAAGCGCCCGAAGGGCGCTTTGCGGCTTTTCCCGCTTCTAGATAACGCGTGTAAAACATTTAAATAATCAAAATCAAAATGAAATACATATACCATCAAAGCTTAAATTTGTGTCGTAATGGCGGCTTCCATGGAGGATGATGATCTCGCGAGATTTCGCCATTTTGTTTTATTATCTATTTTTATCTATATACTTTTTTCTTCGAATTTATTTCTGTTGATCATTACCAAAGTTTAAATTGTAGTGAACGTAAAATTAGGATAAGAATCATCCTTACATGTAAAAAGTTGCACATTTTTGCTTAAAAATCTCGTCTGGATCACGTTTTATTTTTTACCTCCGCAAATGACGTCATTCTACACTTATGGGAAATAAGACGCTACTTTTTCCCGCTAAAACAACGTCATTGTTGTTGCGTTTTAACGTCGGAGTAAAAAGCGGGATAATACTTGAAAGAGATTAAATCTATAGCAATATTCCCAGTTAAGACTTGAAAAGGATGAAATCTTTTAAAAAAATTCGCAGTTTGATTTAAAAAAAAAATGAAATACAGCTATTTTAGCTAAAGCTATGCCGGCCAATATCATGTCGGAAACGCATTCTTTAGGATTTAGACCTGACGCAGTTTCTATAATACGCGCGCCCATGTTCAAAGTACTCCCATTACATTTTTTAGGAAGAAAAAAAAACCAATAAGAATTGTATTGAGTATCTTTCACTCATATCATGTTAATTTCTTCCGGTGTTAGCATTTATCTAAATGACTGTGTGACTGGGGAAATCAATCTAGAAATAAAAGAGAAAAATCAAGCAGCCATCGATTTGATAAATAGCCTATTTTGGTATTCTGAAAATTAGTTATCATGTGCATGTTTTGTACAGCACCTGGGGAAGTTTATTTCATGTTGTAACTGCACTTATTTTTTCCAGTGACAATATCTTCGGATTAGAAAAGGGTCATTAAAGGATTCTATTTTCTTCCTTTTGTTCGCATATGAGTTAAAATGAAAAAAAAAGGCGGCCTTAAACCCCATTCAAGTGAAAAAACGAGCAGTCGGAACAGAAAGACAGATAATATTGAATTTGATCAATCATTTACAAGTGTCGATACAGCAAAAGGTTGGCGTGCAGGAGCTTTATTGTTAAATTCGGTAGCTTAAAAGTTGAGTAAATGAGTAAGTGAAGAATGGTTCTTTTTTCAAATTACTTTTCCCGTCTATAGGTTTAACCTATTATTATATTATTTTTTTCAAGTCCAAACCAGGAAAATTGCTATAGATTTCATCTCTTTCAAGTCTTATGCCGCGTTTCACCTCGACGCTAAAACGCAACAACAATGACCTTGCTTTAGCGGGAAAAAGTAGCGTCGTATTTCCCCAAAGAGTAGAATGACGTCATTTGCGGAGGGTAAAAAAAACGTCATCCAGACGAGATTCTAAGCAAAAATGTGCAACTTTTTACATGTAAAGCTGGTTCTTAACCATATTTTACGTTCACTACAATCTAAATTTTGATAATGATCGACAGAAAATAAAGAAGAAAAAAGTAGATAAATTAAAATAAATAATAAAACAAAATGGCGAAATCTCGCGAGATCATCATCCTCCATGGAGGCCGCCATTACGACACAAATTTAAACTTTGATGGTATATGTATTTCATTTTGATTTTGATTATTTAAATGTTTTACACGCGTTATCTAGAAGCGGGAAAAGCCGCAAAGCGCCCTTCGGGCGCTTTGCGTTACTTTTCCCGTATAATACTACATCTTCAGGGGACTCCACCACTAAAACATTTGCGGATTCATCAAGCGTTTACATAAAAATTAAAGTGTCATGTATGCCGTGAGGGAGGTAGCTTACACAACTGTAGTGGGACCCCAGCTTAAATATGATCCAGCAATCTGGGACCCCAACCTTAAAGACAAAATTGGCCAGATGAAAAACGAGTCCAAGGGCACGCTGCAAGATGGCCTGAAAAACTGCAAATATGATCAACTCACCAGTAATTCAAATAAAATCTGAGGTGCGTTCGTCAGAGCAAGATGAAAAATCCGTCTAAATGAGATTTTTAAGACGTCGTAATGAACGATTTTTGATATTTTGAGTGAAAATATTCGACGTCGTCATGACTACTCGTTTTAAGCCAATGCAAAACCATCTTCGTTTCCTCATTGAGATATCTTAAGATTCTTATTGAGCCGCTTAAAAATCTCGGTCTACCGAACGCTTTATCTTAAAAATCTTAATAAGAATCTTAAGAATCTTGCTCTAACGAACGCACCTCAGATCTAATGGTTAGCGCTAATTTATGCGTGCAGATGCACGCCTTTAGTCGGGTTCTTCAAAATGGTTAACAACTTAGTTGCTGTGACTCCCTATTCAGGCATTCCATTCAGGCTACCAATATGACGATACGGTTGGGCCATCAGCTATTACTAAACTCTTAGAATTACTAACTTGCTATTTCTAAATCTAGTCCAGTTTTTTCTCTACTATAACTTGATCTTTGACAGCTTGGCAGCGACAAACATGCCTAGAATGTCGAGTGATTTGAATTCCGAACGACATGTTAAGTTCCATAGGGGACGCCGAGGGTACGGTGTAGACCTAGAAATTAATGAGCTTTAGCCTATGCTCGAATGAACTGTCCAAACTATGGCAACCGTTCTACAAAGTCTAAGCCAATATTTTGTACTGAGCATGAGGTTATGTTACCAAAAATCGAACAAGAGAAAGGGGATGCAAACCTTTTTTGCAGATACATTGAATAGGATTAACTTTTTTAAAGTCATGGGCTCAAAACCTTCTTCAGTTTTTTGTTTATCTTACTCTGAAAGTATTGTGTAGTAAATGGTCTATTACAAATTTATTTAAATTGGCAATATTCATGTCTGAAGTTTTGTTACATTAAATTGACACGCTAGAAAAAATTCAGGTGGTGCGTTTTCATTACGCCCGAGTATACATATACGCATACCACAGGCGGAACGTTTGACATCTACATGTTCGATCCCCGACGGCGGCATTCATTCTTTCCGACTATTTGTCTCTCACCAATGGGTTGATAATCGTATACCTATGTGAGATAGCGGCCGGAGGCTAGGGAAAGAATGTGGTGGTTGTACTGGTGATAGAAATACCAGGAATCCATTGTTAGGTGCTCCAGCCGCCGCGATATTACTGAAATAATGTTGAAAGTGGCGTTAAACTCCATTCAATCAATTATTGACATCTACCTGCCCTGCATTCAGGATGACACAGGGTGCAAACAGCTAGCCAATTATACCCCGCTTTGCACGCAAGTGGGCGTGCAAAGCGGGGTATAATTGGCTAATTGTTTGCACCATTTTGTTATCCTGAACGTCGGGCTGGTCAACCTACGCTGTCCAGACCATAGTCTACATTTCTGCGTGGCGGTTTACTGTTAGTCAGAATCTATCTTATTTCATTCGAAATTATCTTTTGGGGAAAATTACTTAGATATCCATACCTGGCATCATTGATTGATTCAAAATTTAGATTAAGTTAAATACCTATCACATATTATTTTTATGAAAGCCGGGCCGAGCAGAAGTTACCATACTTTTATTCATCTAAAGACAGGGGTCATTTTAAGGTCAATATAAGGGATGCAAATCCAAATATAATTTTGACAACCGTCTATATCGTATTCTGACAATTAAATGGCGAACAAAAAAATGGAAATTGCGTGATAATATCTAATGTTGAAGGCATGTAAATGTAACGTGACCACAATTAAAAAAGTAAAGATGAAGTATTTAAAAAAATCTGTTAAAAGGTCAAACCACAACATGAAGTGACCATAGGTCATGAACGTCAATTAGCAATTACGATATTTGGCCAATCATGCGAAAATTGACCATGACTGAAAAAGTCGACACAGCCCTGCGTTCCGCGTGTAAAACGTTCGCAAACATTTCATAAATATAAACCCGATTTTTTGTGCGAGAGCACGTGCAAGCGAGGTATCCGATTTGCATTACGCTTCGCAATATTTTTTTAATCCCGAGGGTGCGGCAGGTCATAATTGACAGATTAGGTTTAAATGTCTTTGCTTATGATTTTTTTCTCACTGAAAAGTAGAAATGTATATTCTTTATACATGTAGTTTGGAAACCGACTATGAACACTTTTTCTAGACTGGCTCCCGTCCCATTGATCTGAAGTATTGTGAAATGAGCAATTCAACAAGAGTGAAATTATAATTTCTTATCAGCTTTTATTTCTCCGACTGGCCGATCAGTGTCAGTTTTTAAATCGGAGATTTACACCGTTTTCCAGAAATCCAGTCTGTTTGACCCACTACATTTTTACCTTTATCTTCTGAGCAACGTGGGAAGTCTACTGGTGGAATGAGTACTGTTGACTATGTGTTAACAAATAGATATAATTTTGTAATTTTGAAATATTTGATTTCAATGAGCACTCTGATCACGCTCCAATCCTATTTTCAATAAATTCAAATTTTTAGTATGAAGAAAAATTATTCAACAACAAATAAACCGACAAAAACATACGATAAACTGATATAGGATAGCAGTAAGAGCGATCTATTTTTAGAATAACTCATGAATAATCATAGAGTGCTGCTAGATTTGATCGATTGGTCAGAAACCAAAGATATAAATAGCATAGTTGCCGATTTCACGTGTTTCTTGAGGGAAATGCATTTATAGTATTTGGGAAAACCCAATGCTTGAAAAACAAACATGTTGGTAATCAAAATTGTAAATAGTTTAATGAAAAATGTTTTGTTGCTAAACAGGCTTTTAAACTCTAGAGAGAGGAATAATATTAACAGACAAGCTTTTAGCTTGACGTGTGCTCATTATAACAACGTAAAAAATCTGCTAAGAAATAATTTAGACTAGCAGAGGGCTATCGAATCAGCAAATTTTCAAAATCGTACCCTCGAGGTTGGATGAGCTGGCGATGTCCTCGAAAAGATGGAGTGTTAAGACAAAAAACTCACAAATTGGGCAAATATTTTACCAACTTTTATTGTCCAAATTTGAGCCCTTTTGATTGGCGAACTATTGCACTATCCCAGCCTCTCAATGATGTCCGATTTACAGTGCTGACAGCACTTTGATTGAGAATATGGGAGGTAAATTGAAATAGTAAAACATTGGTGGTGTACCTTATTTAACACTAACTGACAGCCTGGGAGCCAGGCTAATTTTTTTCTAACAGTGCGGTCAGGATGCAAACACGTTTGTGAAAGTGTTAAAATCATATTCCGCTCTGTACCTGTGCAAAGCGGGATTCAATCTCTTAAACCGTTTTCGCCAGCATGTTTATATTGAACGCAGCCGGGGCTTTACAACTCAGGGGAAAATGCATATGGGTCTCGGTTTCGACCAGAGTCAACCGGGTTTCCACCAGAACGACCACGGTTCGACACCAGTGATGCCATTTAAACTTTTCAACATCGACGCTTCTGATCGTTGGAACGGACCAGTGTTACTTGGGTTCTAAAGTTGCGTCGAAAATAGTGCAAATCAACTCGAGTATCAAAAATTTTATGTCTTTTACTATAGACAACATATTCTTTTTATTTTATGTAGTATTTTGCACGAGTTTATCACATTTGTTAATGGGAAAACGATATATCCAAAGTTAATAATTAGTGTATATAACCTCGTTCACTCGAATTTCCTTTCTGCGCATGCATATTACATTTAATTTTAAATTCTTACATCAACTCACACGACCCCCGAACTGTCATATTAATTTCCCCTCGGTGTCTGACAATTGCTCTTAGTGTAAGCCGGGTTGCATTTTTCTGAGGGACGGGCGCTACGTCTTTTGATTTTTTTCGTCTTTTTTTTTTTTTTTTTTTTTTTTTTTTTGGGGGGGGGGGGGGGGGGAGGGGTGTCAGCTAGCAATACAGTTAACAACATCGTGAAATTGACAAGTTATACGATTTTGAAATGAGTTGGAGGAGCGAGTTTTGGGTGAAATTAAAAGACCATGTACAACTAATTTGTGTGACTTCATGTACAATTTCGAAATGTTTTTGAAAATTTTGGAGCGTTTTTTTAATGGTTTGAAGGAGTGTTTGAAATGAGTGAATGAATGAAGCGCTGAGCGAGCGAATTAGTACGGTTTGAATCAGTATAAACTGTACACGTATAAATGTTCTTGTTCTCTTTTTCTCTCCCCTAGTATATTCTTATAGCGATCGCATTTCTCATCATTATTTTGGTTTACGACGTGGACGCAACAGCGTCTTGAGTTGGTCTTGCGAAAGCGACCACCTCTTTTAGCGACCGTCTCTAGTAAGCAACAACTGTACAAAGTCCTGTTAACAAATGCGAAATCACTGAATGAATTCTTAAATGTTTAAACTTACATCATAGGATTTCGTTGGAATGAAGCAGTAGCCATTCAACACTTAACATTGTCATTATTTTTTCAGTGATAGCAAAATGTTTATTAAGCGACCTTTCTCTTAAGAGACCACCTTTTTGATGGGTCCTACATGTTTAGCGGTTTCTTTACACAAGTTTGATTTCACACGTATTTCTTTTGCGTTCAGATTGACGTTTCGGAATGACGTAGGTTCCAATGCGTACTTTCGTAAAGCTAACCAAACACAACGCGACTGTTAAATGACATGTCCGTTTAATGTCTGTTTTCGGACAATGTTGATTTTTATTGCCTTGTTCAATTGACGCAAAACATTCGGCCAAACATGGATGTTAATGATCGAACTATGTGCTTCTAATGTAATCATACAAATGTCCCTTGTTGTGGCATTTGAGTCGAGGAGGACCTGCAAGGGTGGCGAAACTATAATGTCGTATTTATACATGAAAAATCTAAACTAAAATTTAAAATAGAAAAAAAATCCAGGAAATAAAAGTGCCATATTTCAAAACAGTAATGCATTTATTACAAAAAATGTTTGCACAATCTTTATCTTTAGTTGATCATTTTAGTATCTATGACCCGTCACGCGAAAAGGGACTATCTGAGAACTCCGTGAAATATACATTTGAAAAAAGAGATTGCTTGTAGTACAGGTAAACCAGGGGTTGCATTTCTGAAATTCCTTCACAGGAAAGTGGATTGCAATTGATTGATTGAATGGAGTTTTACGACGCTTTCAATATTTTTTTCAGTTATATTGTGGCGGCTGGAGAACCTAGCAATGGATTCCTTGTAATTCTCTCTCCAGTTCTACCAGCACATCCTTTCATAGCCCCCAGCTGCTATCTCACATAGCTCTACGACGAATTTCAAGAACATTATGCAACTACGTTACCATTGCCTTTCCCAATGTCTTCGAACTTTTAGACTAGCTCAACTAAAACGAAGTTGCAGACGAATGAGAAAGTTTAGTGCAATCTGAAAATTCTTATCTAGTAGAAAATATGAGAAATTAAGAAATAGTTTGTGACGAACACTTTCTTAATTTTTAACGTACATATTCATGCTAGAAATCAAATGGACGCTAAGTTATGAAACTGTAGAGGACGGGAATATTTTTATTCTGTTTCGCATCATTTGTAAGGCATATGCATCATTGAGATTCTACAGGACACCAGCATCACCTCTTGTTAAACTAGGAAGTGACCGGTTGTGGCATGATATTTCATTTTTATTAATATCTGGTTGGCATGTCTACTGGTACATGTTGCTGACCTTGATCAGGTATCTGTCGTATCATACAGAAAACACACTGACATATTCCCCTTTTACAAAATTATAAACTTGTCGAAATTAAAAAGAAAGCATAAAATTGCAGACGACAATGAAAAGTTGATGTAATGACTTGTGAAGAAAACATCTTATCATATGGAAAACGTTGAGAGAAAATGAGAAATGGCTTTTCACGAGCAATTCATATTTTTATAGAACCATTTTCGGAAATATGAATTATTAATTACTGGTGTAAAATCTCAAATGCAAAAGATCTGTCCCGCATTCGCGAAGATGCCCCGCACTCAATAACAATACATTCGAGAAACGTTTTTATATTATAGCTTTACAAATATCCGTCCCATATGATTTTATTCCTGATATCACATGGATATCTATAGAACAATGGCAAAATGCGGTTATTTTTAGAAACTAGCATTTGAGTAAGAAAAAAAATCGAGGTAAGCAAGGCAAATAGAGGTTATAAGATAAATATAATACATACTTAGTGTATTGTATGACAAAATATCCAACTCGGTTGTGGGAAATGATAATTGTCTCGACAGAGCCTCGACAATTATCAATTCTCCCAACCTCGTTAGATATTTTTTTCAAACTAAACACTAAGTACGTATCATATAAAAGAATTTTTACCCAGCTTTGAAGTGCAAAATGAGAAAAAAAATCTTAACGTTCTCAAACCCCGAATGTATGACAGCTTTATCTATATTTTGCCCGTAATGTCGGATCTTAGTTTTATGGTTTTCCCAGCAGGTCCCATTTGCTTGTGACCGTCACCTAAAGTACAAGTACATGTCTCAATTTGTTTTGTTTTTGCGTATTGACAGACTATAAATAAAAGAAACTTTCGTATTCATCAATAGTTCACTGATATTGTCCTTAAAAATGAGGTTGAGAATTATTTGTTTGGTTTTTGTCGTATTAATTGAGAGCTTACTTGGTGAGTTGATACTAGAATTATTTCTTTAATTTTAGATTTTGAGTTCAGTTTTATAGATACAAGTATTTCAAAAATTTCAACACCAACAATTCTTTTTGTATCACTACTGCTACTATTAGTGCTTAAACTAAAAATATTAATGGAACTGTGAGCAATTACTCGAACTCACACAATAAATTCAACTGAGATGACATTGTGTCGGTTGACATAAGAAGATTTTTGACTCAATACTCAATAGTTATTGCTTTAAACCTATCATTTTTTCGTTTAAAAAGTATTAATTCAATTGCAATTCGCCGTTTCGAACGAAGAGAATTCCGAACAAGAAAAAATAAGAGGTCAATGCAGTCGCCTGACATCTGATTGTCTAAGTTTCGTAAGTACACGTATTTCTCAGTGCCGCTAATATCATCATCGGCATGTCCTGCATTCAAGATAACAAAACGATGCAAACAATTTTAAAGATTATACACTGCTTTGCATATAAGCAGCTCACTGCCGGCATTGGATTTACTGTCTTTATTTCCCGCTAGCAATCCAATAGGAATAGTACACCAAAAGACACGCTTCAAGCCGATTTCAACAATTTTCATCAGGGTTGGTCTGTCTTATTGCGCCAAATATACCCCTACTAAAATGGACATTCAAAATTTTATACGTATAGCTTGAAACAAGCTCGAGGAAAGACTTTTTTTGCACTAAAGTAATCTAAATCCCTATTACAGCTCTGCATTTTGGCCACGGTTATCCTCGAAGGATGTATATAACCGAAGGTTAGTGGGTTTTTATGCCGGGTTGACGGGTTTTACCAAGGATATATGAGAACCGTCATTCATCTGCGAAACTTGTAGTATATGGTCATGGCTAAGTAAAACAATAGGCTACCTGACGTCGTAACTACAGTTTACGACATTTTTACGAAAACCTTTCAAATAAAAGGGCGGGAAATATCAGTCTGTCAACTCCGAAGATTTCCGATATTTTTTTGAGGATATCATTATATCATCCAATCTGTAGGAAAACTTGACCAAATACGTCATTTAATTTCAGTCGTCTCACCCAGATACTACATTAAATTCATTTTAGTCCCATCCGATTTCAAACAATTAGCAAACGTTATTTCATTGTAAGGTTGAATTGAAAATAAACTGAATTGTTTTAAGAAAACGTTGAGAAAAACAGATAAATTATTTGAGACAAGCATTTTTTTCCCTTTTTTTCACAATCTTTCCAACCTAAATGGTTTCAATTTGAATTAGACGTTCGGCTTGTGGAAAAATGATAACATGAGCATGTATAAAGCATACTATTCTACTATTCTTAAAATAATATAACTTTATTTTCCTTGTATTGTGAATAATGATTATGCATTTTGCTTGATTTAAAGTCTATTCACGGTCCATTTCATTGTCATTTAGGCAGGTTGTGGAAAATTTTTGAAAATATTCCAGTCTATGTATAGTAAACTTGAATGCAAAAGTAAAATAGGCAACATAATTCTCAATTCAATTAAATGTTTAAGAGGTACTAGACAAGGTTGTGGAAGCTCCACCATAATTTTCGATCTCTTCATTAACGAACTCATAGAATACCTACATAAAGAAGTACGTCAAGGTATATTCGTCTCGGCAGAAATAGAGGAATCAATTTTTCCTTTTTTTGCAGACGTCGTTGCAACATTTTCTGATACCGTAAATAAATTGCAAAAACAAATTGATATTATTGGTAAATTTTGTGATTCTGTCTTGATGAACCTTAATCTTGATAAAACAAAAAAAATGTATTTTGAAACGGTGGAATTGAAAAAGCATGTGAAAGATGGTTTTATAAAGGGAAGAAAATCGAAACAGTAACTTACTATAAATATCTAGGGAGCATTTTTTCCCCCAGACTATGCTGGTCATCTTTAAAACATAACCAAGCATCACAAGCAAAAAAGCCATGTTTTAGTATATATAGATACCCAAAAAAGTTTGGTTATTTTAGTTTAAAAGAATCACTTAGATTATTCGATTCAATGGTTTCTCCAATCCTTTGTTTCGCCGCAGATATATGGGGTTTCGAACATTTAGATGTTAAGGTCATTGTTTAAATATTAAACAAGGTCGCTATCTAAATCTTGATGATAATTTCAGGTTCTGTAACTCTTGTTTAGAATATAATGTTTACATCGTCGAAGATGAATATCACTTTTTATTAGTATGTCCTAAATATGAAAAACTTCGACAACTTTATTTTACCAATGAATGGAAAAAATCGTATCCAACAAAACGCTTGTTTTATAAGATAATGTCTGATGAGAAAGTTGATAATATCAAATCACTGATGAAATATCTGTTCGAAGCAGTCAAACATCAAAAATTATCCACTGATAATACAATAATTGAATAAATAATATTTCTGCAACTTTGTGTCACTCCACTGAGAATTGTTAATAGTTGTTGTACACTCTTGTATGGGCCGGAGGCCTAAAAGCTATGAATAAAATTATGTTATGTTATGTTATGTTATGTTGTCCAGGAGAATAAGTCATATTTGAGCCTGTGCGTGACATTTCTAACAATTTGACATGTGTGCACAACAAAGCCTCTCGTCAGCCAGTGCATTCGCATAGTTTGACTAGAGTCTTTGCTATACGCTCTGTAGATAAATAAGGTCTCAATGCATCATCAAGTCCACAAGAAATATTCTTATTGCATTATGTGGTTGTCTAGGCAGCACAATGTCTCTCCAACGGGACTCTTGAGATTGTTGGAAATGTCGCGTACAGGCTCATATTAAAGTGTTTTTGGTAAACCGTTTATTTTTTTCATTGACAGCAGCAATCTGTCATCCCTTTCCTGTTTATCAAAATTTTAGACTTGTCCAAATTCAAAGATTGTGTAAATCATATTTTAAAGCGGATTTAAATTGAAAAATAACCATTCACAGGGTAGAAAATTGTGTGGAAAAAGAAGAAATTGCTTGTTAGAAGCAATTTCTTCTTTTTTCACAATGTTTTCTCAATCATAAAATCACAGGCACTTAAAAAGCAGGGATTAAATAGGAAATGTTCAATTAATACATATATTGCAGCTCAGCGTTTTGGTCACGGATATCCCGGGGGAGGCGGTATTTACCCGGGCGGTGGCGGTTTTTATCCCGGGGGTGACGATTTCTACCCGGGCGGCGGAGGTGGTTATCCCGGGTTTGGTTGTCGATGTCGTCGCTACTGATTCCGCAATGAACGTTATTCTGGGAGATGTCGACGAGGAGGGGGCTTCTACCCGCGACCCTTCTACCCACACAGGAGACGCAGGGTCCTCTGTTGTCCCATATACGGACCTTACGGACCCTTTGGTGGGGGTCGAGGCGGGTTTGGTGGTGGAAGGTTTTAGTCGAGTCGTTAGTTGACTGACGTTTTAGTCAGGCTTATTAAAATTCTGGTACGTATTTCATATACACGTATTTGTAATTTTTCTGTTACACTAACGCTTTAATTGACACATTTTAGACTGGCTCTTCTTACGATTTTAAGTCATTGTCTTTCTCTCGGAGACGTGGAAAATATCTGTGCATGAAATTATAAAACTTTTTCGTAACTCAGTCTAGGATAATTAATTCAAATTTCATTTTGAGATTTAAGCCAAAATTATTTCGTAATACTATGATATATGCATGGAAATAAGACGGGTTGTAAATACCATATCAGTAAATTATTATTTGTGCCATATACTGCACAACTAAAACTTGGTGTAAGTCATTTAGTTGAATTTAAAGTTTGGGTTTATTCTCCTGGCAGAAAAAAAAGTTTTATAACCTCGGACCCTGGTGTAATGTTCGAGGCAGCGACTTAAAGTCCAGTCGTACGAAGCTTTCGCCGCAATCTTATCAATGATTTCTTAGTGAAAAACTAACACTATTCGGCGATACCATGTTTTGTTTAAACTATGTGCCATGATATCTATATTGTATCGGGACAATGTGTGAAAAGAAGAAAATGCTGTATCTAGTAGTGACATATTAATCTTATCAACGGGACTAGACCCGTACTATTTCCGCAGCGTTTCGGACGTAATGAACTTTAACAGTGTTAATCGAGGTTTCCTTATGGTTTTCATTAGGAAACCTCGGTCAACATTATGAAAGTTCATGATTGTAGAGATGATGCGGATTTATTACGGTTCCACTACCTTAATGCCGGTGTCCCAGGGTAACCTGTCCCCTGGGTAACGTGTCCCCGGGGACAGGTTACCCCGGGGTAACGTGTCCCCGGGGACACGTTACCCTAGAAATCAGCCGGGGTAACCTGTCCCCCCCTGGGGTAACCTGTCCCCCCCCCTGTAAACCAATATTTAGTCACATTTCTTTTACCAAGAAATATTTATTCTACTTGTTACAAGTCTCTTTCTTTGATCTGTATGTAATTTTAATCTGTTTTGCGAACTGTTTCAGTTCGGAAGGATTTTTTCTATTTTTCATGATAAGTATTATTACAATTAAATTTGGGGGTTTTTTTTAGAGAAATAATTGTTTAATGTCATCATGACCATGGACATATCTAAGAATGATCTTGTATTAGAAAAAATTATTCAAAAGCATGATTTTTTTCTTTGTGTGTAGGAGGGGGGACACGTTACCCAAGCTGGGGTAACCTGTCCCCGGGGACACGTTACCCAGGCCTGGGTAACCTGTCCCACCCCCAAAAATGCTGTCAGCAATGATAAATGCAAAAATAAACCCATATGTTTTTAATTATTTAATAATATTTCAAATTGTTTGGGGGTAAGGTTTCCTAAGCTGTGGTCACTTGTCTCTGAAACATGTTACCCAGGCCTGTTAACCCAGTGAAAACACAAAAAAATGTTGTTAATGAGGATTTATTCTACAAAACTAGCAAATACATTTTTCTTTATTTGAAAACTGTGTGATAGTCTCATTTATATCAGAACTGTTTAACCAATAAGTTATTCACTTATTAGAAAATTTATTGTGAGTCAGAGTGTATGTGTATGTATGGGGGGGGGGACATGTTACCCAAGCTCGGGTAACCTGTCCCCGGGGACACATTACCCAGGCCTGGGTAACCTGTCCCACCTCTAAAATGGTTGTCAACAATGATCTGTGCACAAATTTACCAAAATATTTTCTTTTTCTTATTTATTCTAAATTGTTTCGGGTACATGTAAGATTTTCCAATCTGTGGTCACTTGTCTCTAAAAAAAATTACCCCAGCCTGGGAAAACATTGCTAACATGTTAACTAGGAATTTTCACAAAAGTTTACAAAAACAATTTCTATTCTTTGAAAGTTATTTTATAGTCTTAATTATTTCACATCTGTTTTTACAACAAAAATTATTATTTTATGAGAAAATTTATTGTGACTGTGTGTGTGTATTGGGGGGGGAGAGACGCGTAACCCTAGCTGGGGTAAGCTGTCCCCGGGGACACGTTACCCAGGCCTGGGTAACCTGTCCCACCCCCCAAAACAGCTAGGGCTGTCTGTTGTTTTCAATTATTTAATATTTCAAATTGTTTGGTAGTAAGGTTTCCAAAGCTGTGGCAACTTGTCTCTGAAACATGGCTTGGGTAACATGTCCCCCTTTCCAAAATACGAGTTTTAAACAATTTGTCAATCGAAATATTGTTTCCTTATCAAAACTGCAATACTGACATGATAATTGTATTTTTAAAAGCTTTTATTCAATCTAATAACGGACTCTGAAAAAATTGAAATGATGATAAAAAATATTCAAATGCTAAGATTTTTCTTTAAAAAGGTACAAAAAAGAAATATAAACATACATATCCATTGAGGAAATTTATAGAGAATATCTTTAATAATAAAAAAGAATAACTGGAAGGTGATATCTTTAATGAAAAAAGTATTTGGAATAGGGGGGACAGGTTACCCCGGGGTAACCTGTCCCCCGGGGACATGTTACCCTGGCTTGGGTAACCTGTCCTCCTTTCAAAAGAACAAGCATTGGATGAATTTGTCATGTTGCTTTCTTATGAAAACTGCATATTAACATGATATGTTAATAAATGCTATTAATTAATCTAAATATGGACTTGGAAAAAATTTAGATATTGCAAAAGTAATATTGCAAAAAATCAAATAAGTGCAATTAATTAAGCGCTAAGATTTTTCTTTAAAAAAGCATCATTTTAAAAGAAAAAAAAAGAATGAAATATTTTTCAATGAATATCATATCATAATTTCTTAAGAAAAATGAATGACTGGAAGGTGAAATCAAATGAATAAAAGCATTTTGAATAGGGGGACAGGTTACCCCGGGGTAACGTGTCCCCCCACTAAAGTTTAATTTTTTTTAAAAAAAATTCCAATAAACTTTCAAATATTAGCATGAAATACCAAGATTGACTATTATAATAAAAAAAAAAGGAAAATTGATTTGATAAGAAAATCATTGTAAGCAATTATAATTTTGTTTGAAGAATTGTAAACCACTAAAAATACAGATATACTTTTTATATGTTTTTTTTTTTTTTAAATTGATTTAGAGTTATACAAAATAGCATGAAAGAAAAATTAAAAATTTTGATAAGAAATAATGTTTTCCATGGGGGGACACGTTACCCCGGGGTAACCTGTCCCCGGGGACACGTTACCCAGGGGGACACGTTACACTGTTACACCGGCATAGACGTGTTCGAAATATTTTTTTACCATTTTTTTTTCATTGTTTCAACCATTTTTATAAAAAAATGCCTATGAAAAACAACATCACCATCACCATCACCATCATCAACATCATCATCATCAACAACAACAACACACTATAAAGGTATCATTCGAATATTCGAATCGGAGAAATGATGATAGCTCTTCTCTTTCTAAGCAAAATTGCTTAATCATGCCGGGACTGCAAATTAAGGGGCAAAATTCGACCAAAACTCCCCTTCATCAAATAAAAATACCTTGTGGCGTTCTACATGTACCTTCCCACCAATGGGTTGTTGATCTATGTGGGAAAGCAGCTGGAGGCCAGGAAAGAGGCATATAAATGGTGGAACTGGTTTGGAAAATACCAGGAATCCATTGTTAGGTGCTTCATCCTCCGTGATATTACCGAAAGATTGTTGAAAACGGCGTAAAACCCATTTAAACAAAACTAATACACAAACAAACAAACCATCACAGTAGAAGGTGATGGCTAGCCATCAGCCCTGCGTTCAGGATGGTAAAACCTTGTCACCTGTTTGTCCGATAATACCCTGCTTTGTATGCACATTTGCGTGCAAAGCGGGGTAGAATTGGCGAACAGTTTACTCAGTTTATCATCCAGAACGTTGGGCTGATTTTTGGGCGCAGTGTGAATTGATAAATCTCGGTACTTTTTTTTATTAATATTATTATTTTCGACATTCTCATGCTATTCTTTGTTTTAATTTCAGAGTTTCGACATTCTCATCCGGGCTAGTTCACAGCTTCCATTCCATAATACGATTACGTGGATTATCATATATAGGAATAATCAAAACTGTAATTCATTGCATATTAAATTCATATCGAGTTTTGATCTCAAGGTCTTGTTCTTGATTTAATAGAAAAAAATAATGCTCCCCGACGGGGAATCGAACCCCGGTCTCCCGCGTGACAGGCGGGGATACTTACCACTATACTATCGAGGAGATACATTATCAGGGATGTATTTCAATATTCATAGTAATTGTCGTCACAAGACCACATCTGACTACGTCACATTGACAGGTGCGCGTTAATACACCAATATAATCTTTTTAACAAATAACTTTTTATAAATATTTTCGAAATGAATCAATTATGTAACATAATTTTTCCGTTACTAGTTCAAAGATTCCTTTCTTTGTTTCCAAGATACAAGATTTATTCAGAAAAAAACTATTTACTGGAAAATGATGCCGTCTGCTTAAGATTATTATGCGGACCCGGACGGAAGCACCTCTATGATGACTTTCTTGTTATCTTTGTTGCCGAGTCTCGTCACAGTGACTTTTTATTTCTTAAAAGATACGCACTTGGCGGTACATCGAGTTTATTGTCCTGCAGCTATATAGAAAGACTCCTTTCCTTAACCCTTAAATGACACATTGCAGGATAACCAAAAACGTCTGCCAAACATGTAAATGTTATCTTTGGTGTAACATGAGCGCGGACCCGGACGGAAGCACCTAATCAGGCGGGAAAAAAAATGGCTTCTGTCCTGCGTTCGGGCACTCGTTCATGAGTCAAGGAGTATCGAATCGATAGCTTCTTCTCGAATACGAGGAAGTAAAACGTTCGACAAGATAGCGTTCGGGATCACGTAACGGTACAGACTGTTTACGTTATGTAGTCGGAATAGTAAAAGAAGGGGTAATTAAAATTCTACATCATAAAATAATTGGGCTTCACTGAGAGGGACTTCGTTTGAACCCTCCGAACCCCATCTGGATCCTCAACTGCAAAAAAGCATAGATTAAGATCAGCTTACTAAGTTTTACAGTCTCAGTGATCCGTTACCTTCACTGTATTATGTCTTCTGATTTTTTAATGATTTAATCATAGTTGTGCCTTCTATCAAACCGATTAGAGCATTCTGATTGACTGAACTTGAAAGATGATTCATTGTTCATGAAAATGATTTCAGTAATACCGTGATAGTTATTTTTCTTCCGCAGAAAAGTTGTCCCATGAAAATTGATTTACAATGGATACATCTTTCTATTTTCATATTTTGTGTTTCATTGTATTGAAATTTAAGATATGAAGAGAGTATTTATTGTTTTCATGGGGGTACAGAACTAAAATCCCAAATCACACTTATGTAGGATTCAGATTCGCGTATTCCATAGCCCAGTACAATGTGTTGGTGTTTCAGTTTCATACCTCCATGAAATCACAAATATTCATTCATCACTTAATTACTAAAATGTGACTGTGGCCACATAGACAAGTTGCAAGATCCAAAGTGAATATGAAATCGTATGCACAAAAATTAAATTCAGTTGGATAAAGGTTAAACTATTCCAGTGACAGACAATGGCGATGACTGCTTCTTCTCCTGTATATATACACAAATCATAGGCCTTACTACGATTTTGAAATTTATACGCACTCAGAGGACGACCACGAAGGAATATATATGGTATAAAGGTTATATGAGAACTGCGACAAATGAATGCCTTCGTCTGCTCCCCTTCATGTTTATGATTTGGGCATTAGTGAATAATCAAAACATCGTAACTACAGCTTTAATAAGCTGTAGTTTCGATGTTACTTTTATTCATCTACGATATTTTCGACAAAGGGGATTTTTTTCTTTACCGTGCGGCACTTGCGTAAATTGCATAATGGAAGTTGCGCCATTGCCTATGTAATGCGTTGTGCAACCGATTAGCTCAGTCGGAATAATTCTGAGTCAAAACAATTTAGGTCGATCGCGTGGGTTCGATTCCCGGGCTGGCACACTAACAAAACTACTTGTCTTACCTGACGTAAAACCGAGGTCTCGTGAGACGGTGCTGGCACCGCCCACGTCAAAGAAGGCTATGACGAATTTATGGCTCATGTAGGGTGGGGGTGGGGGGTGGGGGGGGGGGTGGGGGGGTGAAAAGGTTAAAAAAAAACATAATAAAAAAAAAATGTTGCAAATCATGTATTGATCTTTTTTAATCAATATTATTTTCAGCATTTATAGGTATGACAGTCTATAGTTTCGTCTAAAAAATTCAACGAAAATAAATGCATCACCAAAGCAACGCTAAATCAACACGAGAGGGGGATTTTTTGACGTCATAAAGTAACAAATGCTCATAATCCGTGCGAATTATTAATCAAATTTGTGTTCAGTACTGTAGTAAGCTCATATTTTGTATCTGTGGATGAGTAATGATAGAAATATTATTTTCTAAGTTCATTTATATATGTGACCCGTCACGCGAAAAGGGACCATTTGGGAATTTCAAAAAATGATTATTTGAAAAAGAGATTTGTTCTATAATAGGTCAACCAAAGGTCGCATTTCAAAAATTCTTTCACTGGAAGGTAGATTGATCATCCTAGATTAAGAAAATAAGTAATTTGCGAAAAGTTTCGAACCTAGTCAGTCTGCGCAGTCCGCGCAGTCTGACTAGGGTCGACACTTTACGCACTTCCCAGATGGTCCCTTTTCGCGTGACGGGCCACATGAAGATACCAGCACTGCCTTTCTTTGACAAAATATGAACGGAGTAATACGAATGAAAAAGCCAAGAACAGACGCAAGTTATAGATTTATTATGCCAACATTACTCCAAATATCACCGTCAATTAGGCCCTACTATAAGCGTGTATTAAGCTGTAATAAGGACACATGGTTTTATCTTCTGTGCATCTCTCTTACGCTGTCCATTTTTTCCCTTATGGGACTCGAACATTCAACGTTACGACGATTTCGATGACATGTCCAGAATAATCAGTCTTAGGAAAATCCTATCACTGGGCATCTTATCTGTTATTATTTGATGTTTTGTGTATTCCAATATTATTTATAAGATGGAGGAGTATTTTGATAATACTAATGATATAAAAATACTGAAAAACTAAAAATCTTGATCCCGTGACTAATGTATGAACCCGCTTCGCGTATTTATACAGTGTGATAAGATTTTTAGTTTCATACCTCAATGAAATCAACAAATTCAGTCTCTCTTTCTCTAAAATAATTTGTACAATTTTACAGTAAAGTAAAAAAAAAACATCGTGAAATTGACCCTCATTTCTATTAAAACCGTTCTAAATTACTCACTCAGTGCTCCATTCGGCACCAACTCAAACCGCTCAAAAACTCTCTAAACTCACAGACAGGATCAATAACTGAATTTGAAATAAAAACTGCTAGGAAAATCCACGATTTCACTGACTTAATTGAATAAGTAGCGTCTGATTGTTTCGTGAAGACATAGAAAGCCATAAATATTACTTGTATATATCTTTAATAAATGGAGTTAATAATGTCGCTAATTTTGTCCAGCCTGAACAAAATTAGCAATATTGGATTACCTCCCTTTAATTTCATTCAAAAATCATTCATCGCACTCATCCAATTTCATTCCAAAACCATTCCAATATCATTCAGGTTGTGAATTTCAGTATGTTTCTAGCTGTACCTCGCTCACGAAGACATGACGCTGCTGGTAAAGCACGCTACAACCTATAGAATATGGATTAAGATAGTGGACCCATAATAGTTCCGCAACGTTTCGGAACACACGAACTTTCACAATATTGACCGAGGTTTCCTAATGAAAATCATTAGGAAACCTCGGTTAACACTGTTTAAGTTCATTACTTTCAAAACGTTCAGAACTATTTACGGATCCACTACCTTAAAGTATCGTTATAAAATTTATGATAAAGAAATAAGGGAAAAAATGACCATCGTATATTTTCTCGATACTTTTTGGACACCCCTCGTATATAACGGTGTAGTTCATGAAAAAAAAAACGTACGACGGAGTACTTTAGACTACTGAACTTCAAAAAGCAGTGCTCCGTTCTCTCTCCGTCATTGTTGACATGCGTTTAGGATGCAACAACGTTTGTGCACGTTAAGGACGATTTCGGGAGTTCGTTCTTGCGCAACGTCTTTGCGCATCGAACTCTTCAAAAAGGAGTATGCGCTCCAAATTTGCACTTATCTCATTGATGATATAGAAGTTTACTTGAAATTGTATCTTTTACTATATGCAGACGACACTGTCATTTTGGCTGAATCTCAAGAACAGCTGCAAGCTGCCTTAAATTCAATGTATCTATATTGTCAAACTTGGAAATTAGAAGTTAATCCAACAAAACCGAAAGTTGATTTATTTTCAAAAAGGAAAGTTAAAGAAAAGCCTGTATTTACTTATAACAATGAAAATATTGCTGTTGTTAATGACTTTGTTTACTTGGGTGTCACCTTTACTCACAATGTTTCTTTTGTTAAACATAAAATCATCTGTTGGAACAGGGTAGGAAAGCTATGTATTGTGTACTCAGGAAAACTAAAAAAATAGATTTGCCAGTTGATATGCAGTTACAAATGTTTGATTGTATGGTGGCACCAATTTTGCTATATGGGGCTGAAATTTATGGATATGAGAAATCTGAAATAATTGAGTCATTATTTGTACAGTTTTATAAGATAATTATGCACTTTAAAAAGAGTACTCCAACTGATATTTTACATGGTGAATTAGGCCGTTATCCTGCTGATTTTTTTAATCAAATCGCGTATGATTGGTTTCTGGAAACGTTTAGTCTGTGGAAAACAAGATAAGATCTCATGTATATTGTATAACCTTATGTATAAAACGCATACTATAAACTTTTATTAACACACTGAATAATTGTGTTTTTTCTGAATATTGGATTCATCAAAATGTCCCTGGCAAGTGCTGTTTGGCAAGAATGGTTAAAAAATCGTTTAATAGACCAGTTCAAACAAAACTGGTATAATTCTATATTTGTACTTTCAAAAGGTTTAAACTATAGAATTTTTAAAACAAATCACAATTTTGAAAATTACCTATCTGTATTACCAACTGATTTAAGGATTTCGTATAGTAGATTTAGATGCATAAATCACAAACTACCTATTGAACAAGGAAGATTTTTTGGTATTGCAAGGGATGACAGAAATTGTAGTTTATGTAACAGCGGAAACTTAGGCGATGAGTACCATTATCTTTTTGAATGCAGCTTTCTAAAATCAGACAGAAAAAAATTCATTCCTCAAGAAATTTATGAAAAACATAATACCCAAAAATTCTTTGAACTTTTTAATAGTACTGATTATAAAACCATTATTCGAACAGCAAAATTTTGTAAAATTATTTTAGCATTATTTAAGTGAAATTGCTTAAATTGTACCTTCCCATGATTCTTCTAAATATATGCATTTTGACTTTTTACAAGGACACTTTAAATTTACATGCATTAGGTGCAGACAATGATAAATCAGCTGCTTAGCAGATTTATCAGGGTCTGTAGCGCTTGTTTTGACCACATAAACTGGAATACTTAGTTTTGATTAAAGTGCTGGTTAAATGAACAATTTAATGAAATTAAATGTTTTGATCTATAGCTGTAAAAAGTGTGTCTATAGTGTCCAACATATCAGTTTCATTTTATTTATAATGCTAGTTTTATGTCCATCAATTGTTCATATTTGTTTGTAATTGTTACATGTTTGTTAAATTCACATACCCTCGGTTAGGGGGACTTGAATAAAAATTTTGACTTGACTTGACTTGACTTGGACATAACAAAAAAAAACTTCAAAACCCCTCTAAATTTCTATATTTCGTGGAAAATGCTTTCATGAAGACGATTCATTAATCCTTTCACTAAAACATGATTATATAAATTATCGCAGCCATTTTATTCATAGAAATAAAGGATATGACGTCAGTGTCGTTTTTGTAGGTATTTGTGACGTTAACGTTCCCGCGCATAATCAGACATCAAACAACGTTATCAGTCGTATATCCGATAGCTACATGGAACCGTCACATTTCTTTTTGACGGGGTTAATTTTTGAAAGATTGACCTTGATAAACGATCCTGTCGTTGTCAAATGATCTTGTCAGATTTTTAATTTTCAATGTTCGGATGATTCTTTAACACACCTGGGTGTATTTGAAATTTTAATGGGGAATGGGGATGTAAGCGAGATAGATGACCTTGATCTCATCATATGACTTCGATCAGGGAATTTGATGATGATTATTGACACGATCAATTTTTACTCCATATGTGAGTTTTCTATTTTCAACAGGCTTGGAGATTTTGAAAACACTAGATTTTTACGTGATTTATCTAACGTTTGCCTTGACATATGACCTTGACCTTTTCATATGATTTGACCTTGGGATTCGTTGACGCTTAACAAAGTGATACCCTAATTGTTGAGGAATTCAATTCCATAATCGATTAACTTAAGAAGGCTTGAATATCATTGATTTTGTACATTAAATTGGTACGAGAATAATAATCTGGAGTGATTTTTTCCTTAGCGTCAAAGCTGGGTGACCTAGAATTTTGCATTTTTTCTCAAAAAATTAGCACGGTGACCATACCTTTTTTATATCAATTTCACACGAACATATAATTATCTACAAAATATAGAAAAAATAAAATTTTCTATCTCAGAGTTTTCGAGAAATTTGATCAAAAGTTATAAATTTTGAAAATATTCTCGTTCATTTTCGATATAGCAGATTTTACGCCTTGGGGAAAAATACGTAAAAAATCATTATTTTTCCTTCCAATCGATTATTGTGTATTAGATTCAGTGCAAATAACTTTCTATCTATGAAACTAAAATATAATTGATATTAGTTGTTTGATTAGATTTGATTGTGTTACGGTTTTATGTAATTGCCAAGAAATGAAAATCGGCGGAAAATCGGACAAAAATTTACTCGATACCTATGACATTCTATGACGTTTTACGAAAAATCTGATTCGGTGACCCCCTTTTTTCTTTCCATTTTTGCTATCGGCATACTTAATCTACAAAATATGAAAAAATAAAAAAAATTCTATCCCAGAAAATTAATTCTAGCAATCGTCCTTAAGAACTTGTTTCTCGCTTTGAACGTGAGCACAATTTCTTTAAAAACGTCACGCGTACGTTATCATCTCTGACGCAAGACAGCTTTACGGTTCGTATGGGTAATTACAAAAAGAATTGTTACACGTGCATTCTGCCTCATATTTCTCCTTTCCCTGTCGACACCCTGTCGGTCTGAATGTTTTAACACAACCACAGAAACTATAAACAGCTGTCTCTGTAAAAAACAAGAGGCCCAAGAGGGCCTGTATCGCTCCACTGGCTTTAAAATCTTTAGACTTTAATTACATAAAGCTTACTTTAAATGAATACATTAACACTCCAAAATCTCCTAAGACCTATTTAGTAATGATTAAATGGTTCTGGTCCATATTGCACCAAAATACTCAATCACAATGAACATGCAACCCTTGAACAATCTTATTAAAACATAAGGTTCAGAAGATGTTGTTCAAAGATTTCAGGCTCAAAATAGGCCCTACCTAACATGACCATAATTATGGACCAATCAAAATTTCTTGAACAATTTAAGTCAATAGTCACCCAAGAAACATTCTTGTAGAGTGTCATTGAAATTGGCTGAAGGGTTCCGGCGGAGATATCGTCCAAAGATTTTGGCCTCAATATAAGCCCCGCCCTGCCACGCCCAAATTTATAGGCCTATCAAAATTTAGCAAATATTTTTTAAAAAGAGACACTCAAGGAACATTCTGGTAAAGTTTCATTGAAATCAGCCAAGTGGTTCAGGAGAAAATGGCATTTGAAAATTTCGGGCTCAAAATAGGCGACGCCCTGCCACGCCCATATTTTTAGTCCAATCAAAATTTCTTGAACAATTTAAGTAAAGGGTCACCCAAGGAACATTCTGTAACAGTTTCATTGAAATCGGCCCAGTGGTTCAGGAGGAGATGTCATTCAAAGATTTCGAGCTCAAAATAGCCCCGCCCTGCCACGCCCATATTTATGGACCAATCAAAATTTCTTGAACAATTTAAGTAAAAGGGTCACCCAAGGAACATTCTGTTAAAGTTTCATTGAATTGGCCCAGTGGTTCAGGAGGAGATGTCATTCAAAGATTTCGGGCTAAAAATAAGTTTCATTGAAATCGGTCCAATGGTTTGGGAGGAGAAGATTTTTAAAGATTTCAAAGTGAAAAAATGCCACGCCCTGCCACGCCCATAATTGGGGGCCAATCAAAATTCTTTGAACAATTTAAGAAGGGGGCCACCCACGGATCATTTCTACCAAGTTTCGTTAAAATCTGCCCATTGGTTTGGGAGAAGAAGATGTTTAAAGAAAAAGTTTACGCACGGACGCACGACGGACACTCCGCCATGACAATAGCTCGCTGGCCTTCGGCCAGTGGAGCTAAAAATCATTTGTTATCTGTAACTACACAAGGACGTTACTCCCAATACGCATAGTGCCTAAAAGAAGTAATCATCTGTTGGAAAATAACGTTGATGAATGATCAAAACATCGAAACTACAGCTTATTGAAGCTGTAGTTACGATGTTTTGCATATTCACCAGCGCTCAATTCCAAAAAAGGGAGCGGACGGAGAGGATAGCGTATAACAGCCATGCGTTCAGGATGAAATCGATCTTGAAACCGTATTGAGAAATGCTACTCCGCTTTGCACTTGAACTCACGTTCACAGCTGGGTACATTTTCATATTTAACTTAACTGTCTTTATACGACAGATTATGCGTTTCACGAGAAAGCCGCCGTTTGTCGAATGATTTTTCATTTTCATGTAACTCATCTTTCGTAAGACTGAATAAAAAAAAGCTAATCAAAGAATGTTCACGAATGAGCGATTAAGTCACTCTTAACTCACTCTAAACGCAGACGGGGGCTTTAATAATATACATACTTTTCTGTTATGTGTATTAGGCAACCAATTAAAAGCTTTAAAATCTACACTACACAAGCAAATAAAATCATGAAATTATTTGATCGATTTGAATGAATTGTTGGTCGTTTTGAACAATTTCGAAGCTATTTCGGAGCGTTTATAAATGGCATGACTGTTTAGAATGAATGGATGGATCGGTATGCGGATAACTTTGAATGTTTTTGATCGAGATGGTTTGAATGTCAATTTTACAATATTACAAATTGTAACAGCACTGCCTTCAGGATTACAGAACGGCGCAAACTGTTTACAAATTATACCCCGCTTTGCACGTGCCCTTGCGTGCAAAGTGGGGTATAATTTGCAAACATGTTTCCCCTGTTCTGTAATTATGAACGCAGGATAGGGCTTTCACATACCAGTTGTTTTATACACCACGACACAAGAACCTTGACATGGATCTATACGCCAACCTTTACCTGGTACTGTAACGTAACATCGGAGACCATGTGTGCCTGGAAATACGTTTCAGATAAGTTTATGGCCTCCTGAAAGACTCGTAACAGCCATAATCCCGACCATAAAATCAAAATAAATGTAATCAAATTAGAATTTTAGCTCACCTGCGTACAACATGCTTAAATGCTGCTTTCAGTATCACACTGAGTCCGTCGTCAGTCGTCCGTCGTAAACAATCTGAAAAACTTCTTCTCCTGAACCTCTTGGCCAATTTCAATGAAACTTTACCAGAATGTTCCTTGTGTGACTCTCTTTAGAAATTGTTCGCGAAATTTTTGATAGGTCCGTTAATAATAATTTTATTTCGTCAAAGGTAACATGTAATGGTTCATGGGATAAAAGACATGTAAAAATACACAATTTGGAGTTAAGATATTATAGATTATTTATATTTTAAAGAACCATGACATGCTTCCTAACACCAAGGATAACGCAAAAAAGAGTAAACCCTTATTTCCATTGCGGTCCTTACTGTGGGTGGCATGGGTCTGGCAGGGCGGGGCTAAATTAAACTGCGGCCCGAAATCTTTGAAAGACATCACCTACTAAACCACTGGGACAATTATAATGAAACTTTACCAGAATGTTCCTCGTGAGACCTCCAAAAGAATTATTTGTGAGATTTCGATTGGCCGGATAATAGGGGCTAGGGCTAGGACCAGAATGTTCCTTGTGTGACCCTCTTTAAAAAAAAATGTTTGCGAAATTTCCATTGGTCCGTTAATTTGGGCCTGGCAGGGAGGAGCTAATTTTAAGACCGAAATCTTTGAACGACATCCCCTCCTGAAGCACCGGGCCGGTGACCCATTTCAAAAATGATAGCGGAATTGATTGACCCGTTAATATCGGTGTGGCAGGGTTGGTCTTATTTTGAGCCCGAAATCTTTGAACGACATCTCAATCTGAACCCCTTGGTCGATTTCAATGAAACTTTACAAGAATAATCCATGGGCGACCCTCTACAAATATTTGTTTGCAAAATTTTGATAGGTCAATAAATATGCACGCAAAAGAGCAAGGTTTATCTTGCGTCCAAAATCTTTAACATCTTAACATCTTCTCCTCAGTAACCAATGGGTCGGCAGGGTTTTCACTTTGAATGCCTGGAATAACATTTTCTCTTCAACAATTAAGCAAATGTGAATGAAACTTTGCCAGCAAGGTACTTAAGTGAGATCCACTGGACCAATAAAATTCAGATGAGCGGTTTAGGGCCATTCTGGTCCTCTTGTTAGAGTAATTGCAAACGGGGGGGACGGACAGATAGACGGGCTGAAAGCGTACATTGATCGACCAGACTTCAAAGTAGACATACTAAACCGATTTATTTTCAATGAAAGGACCATTTCTCCTGTTTTCTGACAGATCCATTTCATTTTCAAAGGGAACCCCTTTTATATGATCCTAAGGTCATTTTGAATCGAACTATGAAAAATAATAATAATAATAATAAAATAAAGTAACTTTCCAATTACCTGGCCTTCAGCTATTTTTTCACGAAATATTCATCCCATTTACGGAAGCAACTTTCCTTATGGTCCTACAGTTAGTTACATCGTGAAATTGACATTCATCTCAATCAAAACCATTCGTAATCGCTCACTCAGCGCTTCATTCATTCATTTAAAACACTCACTCAAACCATTCAAAAACGCTTAAACCCATTGTAAAACATAGAATAAACAACGCTTTTTCAAAATGAATTTTGATTAAGAAAAATCGCGATTTCCTTGATATAATTCAAATTGTTAGCGTCTCATAGGTTCTTGAAGAAATAGGAAGCTATGTATAAAACTTGGATGTATCTTTTTAGTAAAGGGAGGTTATCAATATCGCAAATTTTGCTCTTCCTGAAATATTTAAAATCGTCTCATTGGGTGTATTGAAGATTGGTAAGAATTGCAAGCAAAAACAGAGAAGGTGATGCCGTTTCCTCTTTTGAAAAATAGTCAAGCTGAAAAAAAGAATTTAAAGGGGAAATTTCTACCTGTTATAAAACTTGAATATATCACCACAAAAAACACCAAACAAATTACAGAGTTCATGATTTTGTCAAAGGTCGGATGAATGAAGTAACAAACGTAAATTCCCGACAATTCTACAGGTGAATAGAAGAAGATAACTTGCGTCTTTTTTTAAGTAAATACAATTACTACATTTTGGCATTCTTCCCACGAACTATCCCGACAAATACCGACGACTTTTTTTTCACTGGTTAAACATTTTAAGTCCGCACAAAAGAGCCACTTATGCACTTAACCGCACCAATCTAATACTCATACGAGATAAAACGCAACAAATAAAAGTAAGGTGCTATACTTAGGACTGAGGGCAATTTAAGCATCATTGTGTGTCAATTTATCTTTTGCAAATAAGGTCAATTTTAGAAATCTGTTAACATTTCTTGGTTTAAATGTCTAACAAGTGTTCGATAATGTGCATACATATTTTGACTATATAGTCAAACTTGTTTTAAGCGACCACTACAGGGACTGCCAAAAAGCAGTCGTTCAAAAAAAAAATGGCCGCTCAATACACGTTTTATTTACAAATAAGAAAGATGCTTTTTGGTTGAATATGCATATTATTGCAAAATTTTCAAAAATCTTGTTGTTATAACACAATAGAATCATCTCATTGAGACGATTCGAATGAGTTTTAACAACATAATATTCACTTTTAATACAAGTAGTGTTTAGAATATAAACATCTTCTTTTTAAGATACTTTAATTTAAAGATGGTCGCTTAATAAAAATGGTCGCTTATTAGACTACAAAGTTTTTCCTCTATACATCCGATATTTCAGGAGTGTGGAATTCCTATGCTCGACTTGTATTCTTTCATATCTGAATTTAAACAGAGAGTAGTGGACTGTGCCACTCAAACTTGGCGTGAAGATATTAACTCATCCAGTCGTTGTCATGTATATAAACACTTTAAAACGCTTTTGAATGTTGAACGCTATTTATCATATGAATTGCCATTTTATCTAAGGAAAGCCATGTCAAACTTCAGATGCGGAAGCCATTACCTAAATATTGAAACAGGCAGACAAACTGGAGTAGATCGAAACCTTCGCTTTTGTTTATTTTGTAGAGATCGAGAGGGAATCGAAGTCGTCGAGGATGAAATTCACGCTTTCTTTGATTGTATGCTTTATACAGAAATTCGTACACAATTTTTAGGGCGCCTTGTTACAAATACAAGAAATAAAGAAAGAGAATTTATTAGAATTATTTCAACCAAGGATCAGAACATTATCAAAAGTGTTTCACTGTTTGTCTATCAATTAATCAAGACACGCAAAAATTTGAATTCTCAATAATGTGCACAAGCAATTTCTTCATTTGCAATAATATTTTCTACACAGAAAAAAAAAAAATGTGAAATTAAATTCACTTGAAATTATCGTTTGCGGCACCTGTGAATTTGGACAAGTCTAAACTTTCGCCCTCTGGAACTGATTTAAGATAACATCGTTCTTAGACTATAATACTTAAGAGATATGAATAAATTGACATCCCTATATCAATATAGTTAAAACCGAAGCTTCAACATCAGCTGTTTTCAATAATTAATGTACTTCTCTTTTTTTCTTTTCTTTCTGGTACTCAGTATGTTATATGTATATTGTTAAATTGGAATTGTGTTATTGGCCGGTGGCCTAAATCACCAATAAAATAATTATAGTTATAGTTATAATTACTTGTTCGAGGCGGGTTTTTTTTCTATGCCACTTGTTCGAGTAAAAGTGAATACCAGAACAAATATCAGAATGGTACTAAACGGATCTAAGAGAATGATTATCATAATGTTAATATCAAAGGGTAGAAATCATTATTTTTTAATGAAGAAAATTTTCTTCTTTAAAAACAATGTTTTCAAAAAACTTGATTAATTTCTTCTTTGATGACATGTTATTTTTGATGTAGGACAAGTAGAAAATCATCTTTGACTTATTCGGGGACAAGTGGAGAAGTTCTGTATTTACACATATCCCTGTATTTCAGGAGCTTTATTGCTTTAAAAAATGTATAAAGTGAAAATGATACAGCTTACTTTCGCCCCTTCATTTTTTTCGAAACTTCTGAGAATCCCTTTCCTATGGATTCATTTTATTTTCAAACAGAAGCTTCCTTTCCAACAGGCCCGTTTTGTCGAGTTTCGAACATACAAACCCCATTTTCGAAAGGAACCTTCCTTTTATAACCCTACAATTATTCGATAAAAATTTAAGGGGAAGCCAATAATATGTGTGGACTTTGTCACCTAAATGAGAATATTTGGAGAAAATTCTATATGCCCCCCTTTTCCGTGTTTTCCATCGGATCAGCCTCTAGTCCATGAGCCAGATTGGGTTTTGTTCCCCCCCCCCCCCCCAGGGGGAACTTCGTAGACCATATTTTTCTGAAAGTCCATGGTATGTAGAACATTTTGAGACATGTTAGCACTCTGGCGAGTGGGGCTTTTGTAAGATACGTTACTTTAAAGTAGCACACCCCACAAAATTTTGAAAATGAATTTTAAAAGCGTTCCCCAAAAATTGAAGTCAACATGACAAAAACTTGACTTCTTATACATATATTTGTGTTGCTGATTAACTGTAGGATCCATTTATGGAATTTTTTAAAAAATCTGGTCATCCTTAGAGTCGTGATATTGCAGTTAAATACGTTACCCTTAAATTCAATAAAAACTATGAATATAGAAATGAATTGTCTATCCCTGCCTCACCGGGAATTTTGCTAACATTGCTTGTTTGATAGCCCATGGTATATAGAACATTTTGAGACTTGTTAGCACTCTGACAAGTGGAGCGTTATTGTGATACGTTACCTCAAAGTTAATCACCCATCAAATTTTCAAGACAAGATTTTAGGTTAGTACAGTGTAAATATGAGTCAAAATGCCCAGTAGTGATCTTTAAATGCCAAAATTTATGTTGCTGAATGTTTATAGAGCAAATTCATAGTAATACTTTATAAATAAATCCCCCTTGAAGGCATGATATAGAAGTAAAATACGTTACTTTTGAATTTCAAAGAAAGGCAAAAGATAGAAATGATTTTTCCATAGCTGCCCCATTGGGAAGATTGTTAACAAGGCCTATGCAATATTGAATATTTTGAAACTTGTTAGCAGTCTGGCCACTGGGGCAAATGCGAGTTACGTTACTTTGAAGAAACCAACCCATAAAATTTTCATATAACAATTTTAGTTGTATGTCTTGTAATAGAAATTACCTGTAATTTAGTAAAAAATTAAAAGATATTGTGTTTTGGTCATGATATTTGTGATTCTGAAGGTATTTGAAGCCGGTTTATATTATGACTTGAAAAAACATAGCCCTTACAAGCAATGCATGGGAGTAAAATACGTTACATTTAAATTTCAATTTAATGTATTCAAAAGAAATGTTATATTCATCATTGCTTTACTGAATGTTTTGTCTACTGTGTTTTTCTATAAGCTTCAGCTCTTTGGGAGATTTTAATTTTTTTATGCATCTGGCCATCAAGCTATTTGCAAAATACGTTACTCTAAAGTAACCAATTTACCTATCAATTACCATAGGCTTATTCATATGTCATCTAATGACAATTGTTGAAAAATCCCTCATTATCTAAATCAACTATATACCATAACTGCTTAAAGTATTTTGAAGGTATCAATAAAAATTTAAATCATTCAATACTCATTGTGGTTTTAAAGGCTTGCAAAATACGTTACCACTTATTTATAGGTATAATTATTATTGAGCTGCTATCATAGATTAAGGAAATGTACCAAACACAATGTTAAGGCAGCTTCCAAACACAATGTTGAGGTAGCTTATGAGTTTTTTTCTATGTTTGAGACTTTTTTTTCACATTTTTAGAATAAAAAAGAAGTTATATACGTTACTTCTGATGATAAGAGACAGTTTTCATTGGGAGAAATGATGACCAAATATATGAAAAAAGCTGTTCCTACAATATTTCTAAGCAATATTTCTATCAATTTAGTACAGAAAAGTTAAAACTATTTCTTAGAGTTTATCAAGATCTTAGCCCAGTTGGTAGCACATTGGGTTTTGTAGCACATTTGACTCCATATCATAGGTGCTAGGTTTCAACAGCCAGTACAAACGAGTTGATAATCATTCATCTTCGTTTATAAGCAGCTAGAGGCTTTAAAAGGATGATGTGATGAATGGAGTGATGTGTACGATATATACAAGGAATTCATGGTTAGGTCGATAAGCCACCTTGACAAGAGTGTTATTCTGCTAACATGGCCTGGAAATTCCTTGAAGCATTTAAGCTCTCTTATGTTTCCAATTGAATGCAAAGTACATTGCATGCAATCCTAGTTTTGCTAAGAAACTGCACAATTCAGTTAAATACTGAAAATTTACATGAGTATGACCATATTATCTTCAAATGAATAGAACATTGCCATATACATTTTGATTTAGCTATCAAAGAGAGTAATATATGTTGCATTTAATAAACCTTTTTTTCAGAAAATCAAACATAATTGCTGCTTCCAAAGGACAATTCGAATGATGTACACCAATTGCAATTCTCCTGGACATGATTAGTTCTTACAAAAATAAAGATTTTAATAAAACAAAGATGCTTAAAAATGCTTTAACTTTGAAACTAGATACATACTACAAGTACTTTTTATGCAGTGAGAAACATATTACCCTAGACTGAATTAGCGCTTCTTTTATATCTTACATTCTGAAACAATAAAAAAATTATGATAAATTGTCTAAGCAATAGGATTTCACCAATATCAAGCCCTCATTCAAATACAACCCAAGATTTGATTCTTAGAAATAAGATAATTGCATAATGGGTCTATAAGTCGCATGCTTATAAGGGTTTTATAAGGGTGTTTATGTGTAAATGGCTGGTGATTTAACATTCTATTTGCATTCCTGTTTAACATTGCTGGCTGACTTTCAATATATATGTATATGCAGATTGTGTTAAAGTAGAGAAAAGAATTAAAAAATGCCCATTCTAATCAATATACTCATGGTTCTTGGGCATAACTCTCATATTTTCATGTATTCTAATGTGCAGAAGTACAAGACTCTTCTACTAACCATTAAGTTTTATTCTACCCACTTTGCCTACATTCCAGACAAACAATTGGAAAAAGATGCAGTAAAACAAAAAAAATCCATCTTAATCAAAGAGAAACAATGATTTTGATTTAAATGGCTACAGTAATGACACTGAAGTGCATTTAAGATAATTGCGACTTGCTTCATACAAATGGTAACATACGTTACTAGATTATGACCATCTGTATTCTGTTTCAAAACATTTATAGGCAACGAATGAACTAATGCACGAAATAAGAGATAAATGATATACATCCTTAAGTAACTAAGTAATTTTGAAAAAAAAGTTTCAGTTAATTTAATTCTTTTAGCTGTCATGCTACATTGTGTGATTGATAGATATGTAATTGCACTGAACAGATATTTCCCTATGATGAAATTAAACAATAGGTATAGCACAAAGTACAAAGTACATATCCATATCTATCAAAAAGCCAGTATTTTTATTGAATTTTTCAAGATATTTTTAATTTCTAATTTAAAATGATTATAAAGATCTGTGCTGATTTTGAAGGGTATAGGTATCTCGATTTCAGCAATTGCATATACATGTATTAATGATTTGGCTATTTCAAAATTATGATCTCAAATCTTGTTATCAATTTTTTTTAACTTTGTGAGATGGGAAACTACAGTGGATACTAACTTCAGTTTGTGTGATTTATTACTTTACACTAAAAGACGATATGTAAAAACTAACATCTAATAAGAATTTCCTTCTTGGCTGTTCAAAGAAATAACATTGACTTCTCAATTAAGGTCTAAATTTGAAAACCATTAGTGTTTGGGGATCTTTGATCTTTTGTTGGTCACACATTTGCCTTCAGTACTGATGCATTTTCTAAGAAACAGAAGTGAAAGTTATAAATTCAATGAATTTTAACCCTTATTGATAAAAAATAAACCAGTTTAAACAGGTTTTGGTAAAATGTTTTGAGGTAACGTATGTTACAACGTTCCTTCAGAGACATAAAGCATTTGTTGTTATAAGGATATCAGTTATAAATGATATTCTTGTTTTATCATGCATAATCAGAGTAGTAAATTGCAGCTGCCATTCTCCTTCTTTCTGTTTATGAACGGCATATATAATTACATTTTATAAAGGGTTTGAAAGGACATGCGCTCAAATCTTTTCATTTCCATCCATAAAACAATTAATATGCAGGCTAAAATAAACTATGTAAATATGAATTCATCGTATTATCTTGTGAATATTGCCAACAAGTGTTGACTTTGAATATTTTTAGAACCCAAATGCCAATATCTTTATATAGGCGAAGATTTAGAAACAATTTTGTAATTGTAACGTATATTTCAGGTATTTCCTTGAGTCATACAGGATTCTGTGGATGTTTTATCACTCATACTTAAGAATCATGTATGAGATAGTACTAAAAATCGCAATCTGCCCAAAGAATTTCACAAAATTGGAGCAAAATGTAGCATTAAATAAGGTTCTGGGGTGGGTGATTTCAAAGTAACGTATCTTGCAAAAGCCCCACTCGCCAGAGTGCTAACATGTCTTAAAATGTTGCTTTTACATGTACCTTTCAGAAAATCATAGTGTACAAAAGTTCCCCCTGGGGGGGGGGGGGGGAACAGGGGTCCCAGTAGCCCATAGTCTACTCATTTTGGAATGGTGCCTTTCTTATGAACCTACAATCTTCACATGAAAGTTTCAAATCAGAAATTGGATAATATCTGAAGACTTAATGGCATAAAAGAAAATTAGTTCACTCATTCTCAATAATCGGGTGTATTTAAGGGTTAAAAAATAAATCGATACAAATGATCTTGATTTGGAATTTTTCATTATTCCTACGAGTGATGCACATAAAAGGGTTATCAAGTGACAAAAGACGATGTGTAAATTTTGGAAACGAAAAATGTTAGTTACTATCCTTTAAAATGCGCCTTAAAGACCTGGTTTAAGCCTTCTTTATTTGACCCCCCCCCCCAAATGAGATAAACAATTAACCACCCATTGTTATCTTAATTTTTTTATTGCCCTTATCTTAATCACTTTATCACCTTGTATACTCGATGTAGAGATACACATACAGAGGCTGTCAGGCATATATTGATTTTGACTCATTGAGAAAAGTATTTCATTAATTATTGGTTAAATAATTTCAAATTACTAAATATCTCATTTAATTACATCATTTAGATAATGATTTTTATCTTTTTTCCGCAATTTTAAACTTGACATAGAAAAGAAAAGTGTTAGTGGTGCATCTTTAATTTTCAACCTTTGTCTAAAAACATGGATAAAAGATTTTTAAAAAAAATGTTTTTATGAAAATATAGTATTTCACAAAAAGCTGTAGCTATGATATTAAGAAATCTCTAAATAAAATTGCTTGGAATAATTGAAAAGGGATAATTAATGTTTTCCTTTTCCTGCAATGTTTCGATTCTGTAGCAAGATTTTATGGATTATAATATGTTTGAAAGGAGAAGAATTTTTACCTAAACCTTTTCTTTTGAATTAATTTTATTCTTAACATTGCTGCAAATTCAATCTTTTTATGTATATAAATTTCTACCTTCAATTGATCTAGATTATTTTATCACTTTTTTCACTTCCTAAATTGCAGATTTTATTTTGTCACAGTGTTAACAAGTCAGATATAAATAAAACTTTGAAGACATTTAAAAATCATGAACCTTCTGTTTCAATAAAACATAGATATTCTTTTCAACTCAATTAATGAGATAATGATGACCAATATTGGTCAATGTTATGTGAAGAATATAAAGGGTGATTGACCCCCTAGGGTGATTCAGAGAGATAAACAATTAGCTTAACAGTAGGGGTCCAGAATATACAACATTCCTTAAACCAGGTCTTTAAGTACTCAATTTAGGTTAAAATAATATAACCGTAATGGCCAAAAGTAACGTACAGCATAACGAAAATAAAAAAAAATATAATATATAATTATCAATAAAATGTAATTTTCTTTACTAAAATCATGCCCTAAAGATCCAGAATTGATTTCATTTTATTGAACAAAAATCAACACACTATTTAATTCACTTTTAAGCTCGCATTCTGTAGTTATTATTCTTACTGGTCTCGTGCAATATATAAACTAGAAGGAAATCCAAATGTATTTAAACTCTTCAACACATGTTCGTCGAGATTTAATAAAATATTGGCAGACTGGCTTGGGTAACGAACATTTTATGAATAATTCAAGTTTCATGAAATGCTTTGAAAATCATGTAACTGGCTATAAATTTATATCGATCTCTTTAAATCTCACCAGCAACGATCTAAAATCACTCGGTATTCTTTGGGTCACAATCGGATTTTGTTTTGGTAGGTATCATATCCACTTTAATAGTACTTTTATTTTTTGACAATTTGTGTAACGTGGCAGGAAAATATTTCAAAAAAGTTATTTAGATATAATAAAAATAGTAGGAAGAATAATAAATTAGTAGAAACCACACATGTTTCGAATAGAACCATCTTCTTTTACTATAAAATTACATTTTTGATATTTTCTTTACCTTTAAAGATCACGCCCCAAAACAGTTATTATAACAGTTTTTTACTTAAATTGTCTGTAATTATGACATGCACTTCTCTTAAAAGTTTGGCAAATATCTTAATGGATAGAAAATCGATAGAACGGTATTATGGAAAAAAACATTTTCAGATATGGAGAGTAAAAAGAGGCACACGACCATTTATCTGGTAAAATCGACCGAGACGTGTTCGTTATTACAACATCACGAATATGTCGTGGTAATTTTCTCAAAGTTTCAGCTCTTTCGTAGTCTCTTTCAATGAACCCAACGAAAATATGAGTCCGTAATCCCCTCTTAAAATAATTATAAATGGAACCTAAAATAAAGCCTCCGTTTTCGACATTTATGTTGAAAGAGGAAATGTGGTCTATTTTAGCAAATAATAGGCAGAAATGCAACCTTTTTCCATTGGAACGTCAACTTTTATGCTATATTTGCAAACCAATAACCGTAATTAGTAATTTTATTTAACATATCAATGAAAAGAAAGCAGCATTTCCAGGGTATCAGGAAATTGTAATTTGTTGTAACGTACATGTCATTAACGAACATGTAATATTTTTAACTAAAATCAATTGTGCTGAATTAGTCTTCTAGCTTTTGTTGATTGAGAGAAATGATTCTTCTTTATACCATTGCTTCACAATCATTTATTGCATTTTTAATGAAATGAATTAACAAAGTTAGCAGTAGTAAGCTTTAACAAACATTTCACTTTGATATGAAAACTCTGTTACCATGTTTAAATCGCAAATACTAAGATCTTTGGGCATCAACCCCGTTTTTTCTATGCTTTTCGATTACTAAAGATACCAGAAAATCTAAATTTACAAAAACCAAATGTGTGTCTATCATCTTTTTTTATAACTCACCCTCAACGTTAGACCTCATGAACATATCATGAATTTCGGTGACATCAAATTTTGTTGAATAATCTGACGCTAAACTTTTTAAAACGATTTCTAGACCCCTGAAATTACCATGTTTTCAAGTTTACGGATTAGCAGTAATATAGGGTGGCTTTTTGGCTTATTTTTAGTTCAGTTCTATTTGTTTGAACGAAGAAAAAAAAAACACTTCTAACTCTCGGCGACAGTAACGAGCACGTTAAATTGACTGGTTTGGTGTCAAATATTTTCTTTGCAAAACGTCACTTGGATTTCTCGCTTGGTTTATTTACAGATGTACAATACAATACAAATAGTTTATTGCATTAAACATTACAATGTTAACAGCAAAACAAATTGAATCAAACAAAATAGAGGATTTGACATGGTTAACAGAAGAACATATCAATTACGTGAACCTGCAGATCCGACTAGTTCTTGCAATATTCTGGTATCTTCCTTCTTCAATATCTAAATTATGTGAAGACAATCTAAATTTTGATAGGGAACATCTAAATCTTTTATCGTTAATAAAATCTAAGTAATGCTCAAACTTAAAATCGTGTTTGAATAATGAATAGGTTTGTAGACCATTTGAATAATTGATATTTGCGTACCATTCTTGGTAATATATATCTAACAATCTCTGTTTTATTAATTCATAGATGACTTCAATAACAAATCGTTTTTTGCCAAATGAAATGCAAGCCAGATTCATCCAGTATACTTCTTACTTGATAAGCCCAATTTAATGTGTTATAATCATGTCCATTTTCTAAATCATTGATCAACATCTTATACGTATTAAACAGAATAGAATTTTCGTTACTCTTAATTAGCTTAATCCAATATTTTATGATCAGCAATTTTCTTTGAATTCTTAACGGTATGCGTCCAAGTTCACCATAGATAGCATCTAGATTTATTGATTTTTTAACAATTAAAATTTTTCGACAAAACTTTTTAGATAATGTTTCTACTTCCGGTGCTGGATGGTTTCCCCAGACCTCCCCGGCGTAGTTCAGGATCGGTAAAACAAAACGTCAATTGGATTTCTCGCTTTGTTTATTTACAGATGTAGACCTAAAGTATCTTAAACACTATTATTTACTATCCTCAAATTCGTATGCTTTTGTACAGACCCTGACGACATCAATGCACCTGTTTATTGAAAATTAGTGATTTGCTGTCGAGCTGACAGGCAGACGAACGGACGGACGAGAAACACGCGATAATTATTGCTCCTCTGAACTTCAGTCAGTGGAGCTTAAACATGAGTATTATTGTCCCATTAGTTAAGGATTAATTTTTTTGTTGATAATCAAAAATGTATTTTGTTTCTTGAGAAGCATAATTAATCTGTATTAAGAAAGTGTTAAAACCTTCGTCTGTGTTTTGTGCATATAAGGCGTTTGGCAGACACACCGCGTGCAGATTATATAAATCAGCTGTGGTAACACACATACTTCACACGTGTTATAATCCTGATGGTTTGGAAGTCAAACCATTTATATTTCCTGCAATATATTTTTAATCAAAGCTTAGTCATTTGCCGGACTCATTTCCCTTAAGAACACGTAACTGAAAAGGCACATAAAAAACTAGAGAACATACTTAGAATAACTGTGTGGAATGACTTTGTGTCAGACAACGTAAACAACTAAATTTAGGACTTTAATATTCTACGTCAAAGAATGTGTATAAAATTCAAATCAACTCTTCATTTTGAAATTAAGACAAAGGGTAATAATTCAAAATAGTCAGTTATTGTCTTTGTGACTCTTTTTAAACGTATGATTCTGTGCCGGAATCTCTACAGCCATGTGTATTATTAAATATCAACAAATTGACATTGTTTTTCTGTTCAGATTCTTCTTCCAAATAGAGCCGTTCTACCTTACAAAATAGCACCATGAACTACAAAACAACCTCCGATTTGCCTATGTTACGGATAGGCAAAACCCATCCGTATTAGTATTCCAGGTTCTCAATGGTTCACACAACAAGAGGGCCATGATGGTCCTTTATCACTCATCTTCGTCTCGTTGATTCCTGTCTTGTTGAATCGCTTCTAAAGATAACAAGAGATGTTTCTAAAGCATTCATGCCCCTACTCCATAAGACTGAGCATGTCGATGGCCAGCTCACGATTGTCAATAAACGGCGAGGACAATAACTAAAAAAAGAGCACTGTCGCTACGGATACAATGTTCGGCTGCAAGTGCTGCATAATGCAAAAAAATCTCGGTCAAAAAGAAGCATCACTCTTACAAAAATGCTTCCATGGTTATCATCTTGATAGTCTGGATAACTCTTGTGATAGTGAACACACATGTACCAAGTTATCTTCAATAATAACGTTCAGAGATATGGCCAAGGCAAAAGTTCCCGCTAACGCATACGTCAACGCCAACGCGAACGATGCCAAGGTGATCACAATACCTCGGGTTTTCTCCGCAAAACACCGACTAAAAAGTATGACGAGGAGATTTGCGGTTCTTATCCCTGTTTCTCATCAGTTCGTGCCTTCTCATTGGATTCGTGCATGTCAAATCTCTTATATTATGAGTTTTTTAGTAAAACCTAACTGAGTAAAATATATTTTGGGCGAAAAATGAAGAAAAAACTTAATTATGTTTTCTTTTCCAGTATAAGAAACTTTTTAATGAATTTAAAGAAATTTCCGACTTTTCTAAAATGGCTGACTAACTTTGTCATACCATCTTTGAAAATAACATCCATGGCTGCAACTTGTGCAAGTCGTCTTAGCATTGAATATTATCAGTCATATGGACCAACTTTATGTTAAAGATAGTAAAGAGAAAAAAGAATGTGACATATTCTTTGTAATAATCCCAACATAGCTCCCTAAATCAGATGCACGAATCCAATGAGAAACTCTAGTCAGAATTAGACTGGCCACCTCAGTGCACTTTAGATTAATTTTTTTAAATAAATTAGTCGACTGCTGTTATTTTATTTCATTTTTTTAAATTTGATAACATAGCTCTACAATAGAAAATCAAGTAAATATTTTGATGTTCACTTTTTATCAATTAACACAAGGGTGTTATTATTAAGATGCACGAATCTAGGAGAAAAGAGGATATCTGCAGATCTACACCGCACAATTCCCCAGTGAGATCTTTTCACTGGTGAAGTTTTATGATTCATTAAAACACAAAATCAAACTAAATAAAACAGTAAGTACTTGGAGTTTGATTGATTACTAATCTTAAGGCTAAAATCAAATCCTTTCTGTTAGAAGATAAAAATGAAAGAAAGAAAAGAATGAATAAATAAAAGATTTAATTTTTGTTCGATTAATTTCGGGTCAATCAAGCTTGACCTATTGCTGGTTGCCACTGAAAATTAAAGCAGGGGCACAGCGTTTGTAAACAATGAATCATTCATGAGTAGACTCTATATTTAATTTATGTTCTGCTGGCCCCTAAGCACTTTCGCGAATTTCATTGTGGAACAATGGACGCACAAGCAACTGGTTGGTGTATCAGCGCAGGCGATGGTACTGACGCTGCCGATAAAAGTAAAAATAGGCGCGTGAAGAAAAGGTCATTCATCAAAGCTCTTGAATCAAAGTACTCACAGTTAGCAGATGTTGAACAACTGAAGTACTGCAAAATCGTTTTTCATGGTAAACCGAAGTCAGACGAAAAGTCAGAGCTCGGATTTCTGCGAAATGTGGTATGTATACTAAATCTATTGTCAGTTTAACAGACAATGCAGTTGAAGACAACATGAACATAATTCTTTAAAGGTTCCCATGATGTTATTCATGACTGTTTTCAATCAGAAAATACTGTTAATGTTGATTTTTTTTTTTGTTCATAAGACTCGGAAATAAAGGAAACTTAATTAGAAAATGGGATATTTTTGTGTGGCAAATCATACAAACAAATGGTCTGCATAGCTTAAAAGGGTTGGCCTAAAATACGAAATGGACCGCCAAGCGCGAAATAGGGTGAAATGGACCTTCTGCTGGTGAAATGGACTTTAATCATCCATTATGGGTCAATATTTTGATATTGTAACACTAACATACCACCATATAGGAATTTAATGATTTTTTTTAATAGAAGGGATTTTTTTTGTCTTTTACACAATTCTAATTGGACTTATATGAATGTGACGAAATGGACACATTGTCCGCATCAAAACAGACTTTTTTATTTGTAATAAGTAACGAGTATGTCTACCTTAAATGACTTCATTTGATATAATTATAGTGTTTAAAAGAATAAATTCTAGATAGATATAGATTTCTCAAACCCCTTCTTTAAAACCAACATGGAGTACAGAATAGACATTTTGAGCCAGGGGATGTCAAAATAGAGTTCAAGTTATGGGCTAGGCACTATTCTATGATATCAACTTACAGATTTTGTCCATTAAGTAAGATGATCTTTGGTTGAATATATGTAACAGGGAGGTTTTTTTCCTTTAAGTTATTCAAATAAATGATAATACCATTTTATTACAGTCAAGTCCATTTCGTCAGCAGGCAGACATCAGTCTTAAATCTAACAGCTAAAAGTTTAAATCATGACACCTAGAGTAGGTCCGGGTAATTCCGTACACTTGAATTAATTACGTATTTCTATGCACTTCAAATTATTTTAGAAATTAACCTGGTTTTAAAAAAGCCAATATAGTTCAAACCAAATATCGGATAATTACCACGCAATCGTAACGATAAGTTTTGCTCATCGCCAATTTAAGACGGAACTAACTGAGTCACTCCCTAATTCTCAAATACCCACTCAGATAAGTACGAAAAGGTCACTCGGTACCATCTGTCCGCATGTCTGTATAAATACCCAATGCTTACGTGAATTGTGAATCATAGTTTAACTCATTGAAAAAAAAAAAAGTAATAATCTTCACTCTCCTTGTAATATTTTTTGTGAAACTGAGTCCTTTGTAGATTAAATGAGATTTTTCATACTGTACGGAATTAGTCCACATTTAAAAATGTACAATTGTAGGGTGAGGCTAATTTCGTACAGGCCAATATTATTTTACCCATAAAGATCACAACAAATGAAGATTGACATTATATATTCGTTTGGGATAATCAAAACCATGTAACTGCAGTTTGAAAAGGCTTAAGTAACGTGCATTTGCCTTGGTCCCAGACCAATTAGTTTTTCTTCAAGAAACAGTTTAGCCTAATGAAGCAGTAGCTACTGTGTTTTGATCGCTTACTAACGTTTCAAGTTTTTTCAGTGGATGCGCAAATCTGTACCAAGTTTGAGGGGTCCCATTATTCCCTCATAGGCTCGCCACACTTAATACTTAGAAGCCCATGTTCGCCTTTTATTAATATTTAACTGTCTAAATCATGAATATTGTTGCGTGGGAATAATGACAATAAGCTCCGAATATCTTCTCAAATATGGATAATTTATTGTTCAAAACAGTGCGGTCCGCGCTACCAACATGGAGGGCGGAACGCTTACAATAAACTCACGTGACATATATGACGTCATGATGACATCACTTAGAATGTTTTGAGGGTCGACCATTAAGCTTACAACACTACACCCTTCTTTTTTTTAAGAAGACGTAGTGTTATTCAAAACAGTTATTTCCAAAAATTGAGATATTAATTTTCTCTTAAGCATTACAAATTGTACAAATTTTGGATTTTTTTGGACAAATCTTCAGAAATAGTACTATCAAATGTTCTCAAACTATAAGAGACTGTTACTGGTTAAGAGACTCTTATATGGATTCCTACACTAGAAAGATTTATACAAACACTCATATAAAACAACAGTTAACAAGACTTGGATTAAAAAGAACTATTACATTTTCCGTGTCTCTTAGTCAATCATACACTCTGAAATAGTTTATGTTCAAGAACCACTCTTACTAAATATAGTTCACAAGCACAAATTATTTCTGAAATTGAAATATAACTGAAATCATTCAATTATGAGTCTGAAATAAATCTAGAATTATAGATCCAAGCGCGAAGGTGGTTTAACACTTCTTCCAGATTTGGTCTTCTTAGCCTGGACTTCCGGTGTATCCCCAACAGGAATTCGCAGTGAACTCCGATTGAAGGCATCAGCTACGAGTAAATCTGGTGGCTGGTCAGTTCTCTTTGAAGTGTCTGCTGCTGTGTCTATTTCACTAGAAGGAATTCGCTGTGAACTCCGACTAGCTACTCCGGAATTTCGGTTTTCCTTGACCAAACTGTCGACATTGCTCCTAATCCTAACATTTTCCTTTGTGGGAATTCGCAGTGAACTCTCACTAGGGTTCTCACCAATTGTCTGCTCTGTCTGATTCACATCTTTGGCGAGACTTGTAACAGGTTCCTTTTCTGGCTCAATAGTTTTTGGGTCCCCCTGACAATGTAATTGCTCACGAATACGTGCCACCCATGCTGGTATATACTCTGAACGATAAGGCTTAAGTTTGTTGTGGTGTAGTGTTTTACATATCTGATTGTTCCTTACTTCATATATAACTGGACCATGAACTTTTGAAATTACAAAAGGTCCCTTGTAAATACTCTGCAACTTTGGACAAGAGCCTTTCTTTTTTGAAGTGTTTAGAATGTACACCAAGTCACCGGTTTCATAGGATTTTGCCAGAATGTTTAGATCATGGTACCTCTTCTGTGTCCTTTTAGCTGCTTTAAGATGCTTTCTTGCCACATCTTGCGTATAGTTTATATCCTTTTCAAGCTGCTCAATGTATTCCGAATGATTTCCACAATCTTGTAAGGTGGCAGCTGTATGAAAGCAGATATCATGGGGCTCATAAATTTCTCTTCCAAACATGAGTCTGTTTGGTGTAAACCTTGTAGCACTATGGGGAGTGCTCCTGTACGCAGCCAAGAGCAGTGGTAATTGCTCACCCCAGCTTTTTTGTCCTTCTTCTAAGAAACACCTTATCATCTGAAGCAATGTCCTATTAAATCTTTCGACTTGCCCATTTGAAGCAGGATGGAAAGGTGTAGTACGTGTCTGAGCGATACGAAGTAACCTGCAAACATTGCGAAACAGCTCACTCTGAAAATTGCTCCCTTGGTCTGTGTGTATCTCCAATGGAGCGCCAAATCTAGCAATAAATTCTTTCACAAGTTTTTCAGCAATCAGCTCACTCCCTTGATGTGGCAGGGGAAACGCTTCAACCCACTTGGTAAACTGATCTATGATTACCAGTATATATTTATTTCCACTAGAACTTTCAGGTAGTGGGCCAAGGACATCAAGTTGAATTCTATCCATCGGTGCACCATGGTAATAGTTTTGCAGGGGAGCTTTCCTTGTCTGGCTGTCCCTCTTTTCTGTTGCACATATCACACATGACTCAACAAAACTGCGGATATCATTTTTGATGTCATACCAGTAAAAACTTTTTTGCACTCTCTCCGTGGTCCTCTCTACTCCTTGATGCCCAGATGTTGGCAAATTATGACACATCTCCAGTATTTCTCTTCTGTATGATTTTGGTACTAACAGTTTGCTGCTAACCCCACTTTGATCTTCCCAGTTGTAGTGTATAACTCCATCTATCAACGCAAACTGGTCATAAACAAGCCAATAATGGCGTACAGCTTTGCTTTCAGCCCTTACTTCTGTGCTTGACGGTAATGAACCTGAATTCATCCAACTGGAGATAACTTTTATGTCCTCATCATTGTTCTGTGCTTCAGATATCTCTTTCTTACTATGAGTGGGTATCCAATTAGAATGGAGCTCCACCATATCCTGTCTTTTTTCGGTGTCTGTTATCCTTCTCACTGCTACTGGCATAACATAATCTACTTCATTTTCAAACCGTGACCATGTTTCTTGTAACCTTTTGCAATGACGGCATCCCCCGCATGGTAGTGAAGAGACATCCTTGCCGGCAACATAACAGTCGCATTGTGATCCATTTTCATCCTTTCTAGACATTCCATCAGCATTCCCATGTGATACACCTGCACGATGTTGAATAGTAAAAGAAAATTGGCTCATTTCCTCTAACCACCTCGCCAGCTGTCCCTGGGGATTCTTAAATCTAAAAAGCCACGCTAAAGAGCTATGATCAGTTCTGATGACAAATTGCCTCCCTAGAAGATAGTGTTTAAATTGATTTGTGAAGACAACTATTGCCAGCAACTCTTTTCTAGTAACACAGTACCTTTTCTGTGCTGGGCCTAAGCATTTACTTGCATACGCAATGACTTTCTCTTCACCATGCTGCTCCTGTGACAAAACAGCTCCAATACTTGAATTTGATGCGTCGGTATCCAAGAAAAAACAACCATCTTGGTTTGGGTAAGCTAAGACACATGGCTTTGTCAAAGTGCTTTTGAGGAGTTCAAAAGATTCTTCCTGCTCTCCTGTCCAGGTAAATGTGATACCCTTCTTCAGTAGATCATACAAAGGTGAAGCTATTTTGGCATAGTCCTGTATAAACTTCCTATAATAGTTGGTAAGGCCGAGGAAGGATTGTAATGATTTCTTGTTGTGTGGTACGGGCCAGTCTAAGACATCTTGCACCAAGTCAGGGTTGGTTTCAATTCCACTTTCACTAACAGTATGTCCAAGAAATACCACTTTCTTCTGAAATAGCTTACACTTAAAAGGCTTGAGTTTCAATCCAGCCTCCTTAAATCTCTGCAAAACATCTGACAATCTTTGAATATGCTCTTGAAATGTGCGTCCTGTCACGATTATGTCGTCAAGGTAAATTAAGACAATATCCCACTGGAGGCCTCTTAAAACAAGTTCCATTGCTCGTTGGAATGTTGACGGTGCATTACAAAGGCCAAATGGCATTCTAGTGTATTCGTAAAGACCACGTTTCACTATGAAAGCTGTCTTGGATCTGTCATTTTTGTCCAGTTCCACTTGGTAGTAGCCACTCATCAAGTCCAAGGTACTAAACAAACATGAACCACTCAAAGTATCTAGACATTCTTCGATTTTTGGAAGAGGGTATGCATCCTTTGAAGTGATATTATTCAACTTTCTATAATCCACGCACCATCTAACCCCCCCATCTTTCTTTCTGACAAGGACAATTGGCGACGCCCATTCAGATTCTGATGGAACAACAACCCCTGATTTTATCATTTTATCCAAGTGCTCATCCTCTTCTTCTTGAAATGCCAACGGTGTGCGTCTTGCAGGTTGTCTTATAGGTGTCTGACTACCAGTTGGTATCTTATGCTTAACATCACGAAAGCAGCCAAGATCTAGGTCATTCTTTGCAAAGACATCAGCAAACTCTGACAGTAATTTAGCTAGTAGCTTTTTGTGGTTATGCTCAAGTCCTTCACAAGCGTTCTCATAAAGTGGTTGTAAATGTTCTGGAACAACATGGTCAGTGCTAGGGCTGCTTTCCCCTTCAGTTATGTTTTGCTTGACTTCATCTTTCATAGCAGTGACCTTGCCCAAATGTGTATTTTTCTTAATCTTGACCTCAGTGTCTTCAAGATTTAAGATTCTGACCGGAATCTGCTTTCCTGCTTTAACAAGGACAGAACCAACTCTTAAGCCACTGTCAACATTAGCTGGATCTAAGACATAAGTTCCTTCATTCTGTGGCAGCAACACTCGCCCAACAATCAATTTTTCTGATGCAGGTGGTATAACTTCATCATTATCTGCGACAACCCCACATGAATTTACCTCATAGGTTCTTCTTCCCGTTACAAGTTCATCACCAACAATTATATCTCCTTGTTTTGTCAAAATTTTAGAGTCAGTTTCTCTGAGGAAGTCAATTCCTAGGAGCATATCATCACGTATTGGTGCTACATATACCGGCCATTCAATTGAAATATTGCCAATTTGGATGGTCGCAGTGACTCCTCCAAATGCAGTCATTTCTGAACCATCTTTTGCGTTCAGTAATTTTATAGTTTTCGCTCCCGGTCCTTTTGTTATCTTTGCTCTGTCAGCCAACCTATCAGAAATTACAGTAGCATCCGCACCAGTGTCAACGACAGCTGTAGAACTAACTCCATTTACATTTATTTCTACAATAATTCCATTGCTATCTGAATCCATGTGAGTTATTTTGATGGATTTACTGTCATTACTTCCTTGGTCATTCTTTGGTCTTGGACTTGGCGACCTTGATCTACAGTCTCTCAAAAAATGTCCTTCCCTGCCGCAGCCAAAGCATTTCCTAGAGATTTGGTTTTCATTATGCGGGCTACTAGACCTGTTATCTTTGACTTTGTCCTTAATTTCTATCTTTTCAAGTAAATTTTCCATTCGTTTAAGTCTTGAATCCAGATCCCTGATTGTTACATAATTAGGGTTATAAGACTGATTTACTCTATTAACACTGGCAGTGCTTTCTTCTGCATCAACTCCAATTAGCTCATCCTGCCAACTAACTCTCCTTGCTTTGTCCCTCTTTTCATCTCTCCCTATGGTTGCTTTATAGTTATGTTCTAAGAACGTTACCAAATCTAAAGCCTCGTTTAATGATGAAGGATTCTTATTCATGGTCTCATATGCAATCTTTGGGTTTCTATAGCCCTTGAGAAAGGTTTCAGCAGCAATTTGATCTTTTAGATCTGACCCTACACCTGGATATGCTCTGGTTATAAGTCTTCGGATTTCTTCTGCAAACTCCTCATTTGTTTCATTTGTCTGCTGCTTCATTTCTGAAAGTTTTCTTCTGACTGTAGTTGGTGGCTCCTTTCTGCCAAATCTGTTAATCAAACTACCTTTTAGGGCTCTGTAGCTTTCACTTACTTCACGAGGTAAAGTGCAGAGGTATTTCATGGCCGGCCCTTTCAGACATTGATATATCCTGTCAATCTTATCTTGTTCACTCCAACCTCCTCTGTCAGCTATCCTTTCAAAAGGTGTCAAAAAGGTATCTATCTCTTCTTTTCCTTCATATACTGGAAGTTTTAGACCTGGCAGCTCAGACCGTGAATGGTTTACACGATGTTGAGTATTGTTTTGACTGGCATTTGAGCCGTGACCTCTTGTCCTTTCATGGTTTTCAATCACTCTAAGTTCATCATGAAATGGCGAATACGATGGGGTTCTGTTATAGTTCATCATACCTTGATCTGACGGGTGTATGACTTGATCATTTGCTTCTGAGGGGTATGGTGTTGATGAACGAGGGAGTTGGTCATCATGTCTTATGTCTGAAATATGAAATGTCTGAAAGAGTTCTCTTTGGTTTTCTTCAAATTTCTGAAATAATTTTGAAATTAACTCATTCTGTGACTGGTGAAAAGACTCCATTAAAGATTTTATCAATATCCCGGAATCCCCAGATTGACCATCTTCTTGCATTTTACCTGGAATTGGTTGACTAATTTCTTTTGCCATCTTCTGTTTCACAATTCTTTGACTCAAATGCTATATACTCTTGGGGATCTATACAAATTGAATCCTGAAAATTCTGAAAACAAGTTCTAACAATATCAAGTTGAAGCCTTCTGAGCCACTTTTCAGAAAGTAAATATCCTGGGTGTAGTCCGTCGACCAGCAGCTGAAAGTTAAATGTGTTTTTCTTCTTATGCGATCTAACTAAATCAGCATTGAACCTAAGGGTAGATGCACCTAATTCAGCATTCAACTCAGATATTTTTTGATTCAGAACAGCTACTTGACGTAAAAGCTCTGTGTCTTTGTCTTCACACTTTTGGAACGGCCCTCCTCTAAATTGGTTGTACCTGCTTATTGAGTAGACTGGGACCCCAATAAATTTTATACGACCCTCGTTTTTCAGTACAAAATCTTTTATTTCTTTGAAGCACTTAACTGTTTCCTCAATATGTCTGTCACCATAGGAACGGAGGTCTATCTGTCCTTTATCTACCCTCTTGGTTAAATCACAGGTTCCGGACCAAACATACACAAATAACGGCTTTCCGTGTTTTGCTTCAATTGTTTTATAATTGTCCCTTAGTAAACGTCTGCAGTGACCCGATGAAGCCCCTGATTCACACAAAAATTCTAATGGAAAATCCCGATGCTCGCTCTCAACAACATTTTGTAGCCTTTTACCTTTACTATCCGACAATAGAACGGCAATATAGGAATTTTCACAATTGGGAATCTGCAAAGGCTTTCTCTCTAAAAACTTTTGTAAGTCTCTCTCTGTCATGTGAAATGCTAACTTATCTGGTCCAGAAAAATAAACGACAGAGTATTCGCAGTGAACACCCGAAAACCTTCAGAATTTGTCAAAATGTGTACGAAAACTCTCGGTCCGCAACGAACGTCAAGGATGTCGAACAGTTATCAAATCGGACTTCAATTAAAGCCGAAAATCAGGTAGATAGATGAACGTAAAGGAATTGGCTCCTTGTAGATTGTAAATTAGTAATTTAATCTTCCTACCTTGCAATATCCAAAAAATATAAACAATCCGTTCACAAGTGACAGTTGACGTTTACAGCCGATGACAGCTCCTTGGGTCGAGGCCACTTCAGCTGCTCTCCTGTCTCCACCTATGAACTACAAACCTTAATGATACACAGAATCACTTCTGACACCACTGTTGCGTGGGAATAATGACAATAAGCTCCGAATATCTTCTCAAATATGGATAATTTATTGTTCAAAACAGTGCGGTCCGCGCTACCAACATGGAGGGCGGAACGCTTACAATAAACTCACGTGACATATATGACGTCATGATGACATCACTTAGAATGTTTTGAGGGTCGACCATTAAGCTTACAACAATATTCCCCATCCACCAAACTAAGCTATTACTTTTACCACCCCGTTTTTCATAACCGATTTTCCCGACGAAGCGTACGGATTAACCCGCTGATGTACAGAGTTCGCCGATACCAGCTGCTGGCCTTTTATTGTGATTTTTCTTAACATATTGCATAGTTTTTAGAGTTAAATAAGGTGTATTCGCTAGAAGAAATATAATATCATTAAGAAAGTTTGTTATTGTGATCGTCGTTAAAGAGACGTTCTCAAAATAATCTAAACTATCCAAATCCGTACGGAATTACCCGGACCGACTCTACAATTTGAATAAGATCAATCACCATTAAGATATTAAATGATATCATTTGCGACAAACAATCGACCTTCTACTACCATTTCATTGCTATATTGCATATATAAAAGTCCTTTTCGTCGTGAAAAAGGTCCATTTGGCTCCATTTTGTGGAAATGGTCCATTTCATGTTTTAGGCCAACCGGCTTAAGATATATACATTAGCCAGTGTTGAACCCATGCAGACAAGTTTTACTGAAATTATTGGTTTAAATGTTCTATGCACTAACAACTGAGTTAAAGAATATTTTGTCCGACCCACTGATATGCATCTTGATCTTAGTCTACTCTCTCTTCTTCCTTCTTAGTCATTGTGGGGAAAACTTAAGCAGTTGTTGTGGGGAAAACTTAAGCCATACTAGAGTTCAAGGGCAATATGTTTGAAACAAAAAAGGTTGATTGAGCAGGATTTTTGTGTTAAATTACTGAATTTTCCCTTTTAGGTACTGACAGATTCGAACATTGCTGTATCAGGGTTAACAGACCGCAGTTTGAGGGATGTCTGTCCGCATGTTGTCGACTTGGATATATCAGGTAAAATATTAAGGTAGTGTACCTGAAATAGTTCCACAACATTTCTGAACCCCTGATCTTTCACCATGTTAACCAAGGTTTCCTAATGAAATCATTAGGAAACCTCGGTTAACATGGTGAAAGGTCATGACTTCCGAAACATTGCAGAACTATAATGGGTCCACAACCTTAACTCTTGAAAAACAGATTCTAGTCTTGACTTTACTTATGGAATAAATACCACTTATTTTTTACCACCTGTCACACAGGAATACTCCGATTTAACCTTATCCATGCTATCCATGGTATTTTCCTACTATTCACAAATCTTTGACGACAATATAGGCTAAACAAACCTCATTTCAGGGTTTTGACCTTCATTGTTAGAATTTTGTGTGTCTGTTTCTGATTCCCTTTAAATGATCTTTTACATGATTCAAATCAATAACCTCTTGAAATGGACAAAAAGAAATGATAATGATTAAATCAAATTAAGGTAGGAGCAGAAAAAAAACATGAGTTTGATATATTTTACATCAGAATTTTTGGTACTAAAGAAAAGCTTCTATCCAGAATTTGCAAAGCTCCTGAAAATGTTTACTTTGTGAAATACGGTAAGTGCAGGAGCGAGTCTGGAACTAATTGCTGACCATTGGTCAGTTGATGATTCAGGCATCATGGATATTTATAGAACATGACTGGTCAAGGTTTCTTTATTGGTCAATAGCTGGGTATAATGTAATCAATAAATCTTAAAAAAAGAAAGATGATATATTCTATTTATAGAGTTGAAACCATGTATGGTTTAAGAGTAAGGCCATGAATAGGTTTTAAAATAGGCAATGTTTCCTTGAGCAAATATCTTCAATCATCTTTGAATGTTAGTATTGTTAGGCTCTTACGCACAACAGTTATGTTTATACTCCAAGAACATGTTTTAGTACAATATAATTTTAAATGCAATTCTGCATGAATTTTGCCCCTTTGTGACCTAGATAACTTATCCCCTATGCAGTCAAACCAAGTTAGTTCAGTCGGTATTGTGTTGGGCTATCAATCCTGGGATCACACATGAAAAAGTCACATTCATTAGATATTTGACGAAAGTAATTGTGAAGAGCGCAATTAGTCCCCTACAAAATTCGAGGGTTCAGTGCATCACTATTGAAACATGACCCTTCTAAATGTAGAACGCCTAAAGGGGATGGACAGCTGGTGGCTAGCAATCAATCAATCGTCTATTCAACACCCAATAGCTGACTATGGCATCCATATGTAGTGCTTATTTGATGTCTCAAAATGTTGTGTAATAAAAACTTAACCTTGTATTTTTTCAGGAAACTTATTTGATAACTGGAAAAGTGTCTTGACCATTGTATCACAGTTAGACAGTTTGAAGTATCTCAATGTTTCAAGAAATCCACTCAAACTTGGTAAGGTAGGTACTGATTGAGGAAGCTTAGTCCAAAACGATTACAGGTATATTAATTCTATGTCATAAATATTAAAGAACAAAATTAAATTCTGGTACTATTTCAAAGTTGCAGCATCCATTTATGAATTTAATTGACAATGTAAGGGAATGTTTATGAAACATTGCATCATGAGTGCTCTTGGGTGATCCATTTCTCAAGATGTTCAAGAAATTTTGATTGACCCCCAGATAAAGGTGTGGAATGGATGGGCTTAATTTCACTTTAAAAATGTTCTCCTCCCATACCATTGGACCAATTTCAAGCAAACTTGGTAGGATAATGATCCTTGGGTAATTCTCCTCCTAGCAGAATTTTGATTTGCTATATATAGGTGTGGCCTAGTGGGGCATATGTTCACAAAAATGATTTATCATTTCCCTTGCTCTTTAGTATTGTTTCATTGTACATATCTATCTAATAAAAAAAGAAACTTTTCCTATTTAGAATCAATACTTATATATATATTTTGAAAAAAACCCCAATAAAACCCCAGCTTTCCATATAAGGTTTAGCCGACATTAAAATCGTCTTTTCTGTCCATGTTTCGGCAATTTCACAAATTTTCATTGTTAACATCCATATCTGACTTAGTTTCTCACTGACAGATATTTGAAAGCCAGTAGAGCAATAAGGCCCTCTTGGGCCCCTTGTTACTCACTCATTTACCGAGCATTTAAGTGTTAGCTACATGTATCTTTTGTTACCTCTCTTCCAGGTCAGGTTATTTTTTCTGTGTTATTTCTTTATTACAGTGCTAAGATTTGGTATTCAACGTTTCATTTAGGGGTGTGGAATTCCCATGCCCAACTTGGCCGACATGAGCTTTTCCACTTGCAGGCAAATACATTCTAGGCTACTTGCAAGTTAACAAGTAAATACCAGAGCAAATCTTTGAACAGTACTTAAAGATCTAGGACAAAAGTCCTCCTAATGTTTGTATCAAAGGGTAATAAACATTGTTAATAATGAAGAAAATGCTGATTTACAGCATTTTCTTCATTAAAAACAATGTTATAATATTTTCATTCCATTTTTTTTGCGGACAAGTTCATTTTGATCCAGGACAAGTGGAAAATTGACTTTAACTTGTCCTTGGACAAGTGGAGGAAATTCATATTTTCACACCCCTGTTTTATTGCTGATTCTGCATTTGTTTCCAGAAAAGCCTTGAAGAATGGACAGTTGTTTTACCAAGTATAGAAAACTTGGTTTTAAACAGAACTGACATACCATGGACAGATGTACTCAAACTGACAGAAATATTCCAGAATTTGAAGGAGTTGCACATATGTGGAAATGGTAAATAGACCTTTGTAATCACCATGAATTTTTAGCTCACCTGAGCACAAAGTGCTCATGGGAGCTATTGTGATCAATCGTTGACCGGCGTCCGTCTGTCCATCTGTCTGTCTGTCCGTCACAGCGTCAACTTTTTCTTTAAACGACATCTCCTACTAAACTTATGGGTCAAAATCAACCAAACTTGGCAGAAATATGCCTTGGGTGGTCCCTTATGAAAATTGATCAAATGGAAAGGATTCGTGCCATATCACGGGGAAAGGGGCCTTAATGACAAATTTCTTGTTTTCACTCTAGAAGCCACAAATATGGTCCAATCTCATGAAACTTGGTCAGAATGTTTGTTAGGTCATGAGGATGTAGTCTATCGAAAATGGGAAGGATCGGTGCCCTATCACGAAAAAAGGGGCCTTAATGACAATTTTGTCAACAATTTCTTTATACGACATCTCCTCCTAAACTTATGGGTCAAAATCAACCAAACTTGGCAGAAATATGCCTTGGGTGGTCCCTTATGAAAATTGCTCAAATGGAAAGGATCCGTGCCATATCACGGGAAAAGGGGCCTTAATGACAAATTTCTTGTTTACACATTAGAAGCCACAAATATGGTCCAATTTTCATGAAACTTGGTCAGAATGTTTGTTGGGTCATGAGGATGAAGTCTATTGAAAATGGGAAGGATCGGTGCCAGATCACAGGAAAAGGTGTCTTAATGACAATTTTTTTGTTTACTCTCTAGAAGCCACAAATATGGTCCAATCATCATGAAACTTTGTCAGAACGTTTGTTAGGTCATGAGGATGAACTCATTTGAAAATGGGAAGTATCCATGCCATATCACAGGAAAAGGGGCCTTAATGACAATTTTCTCGTAAGAGCTCCAAACGCCACAAATATAGTCCAATCTTCATGAAACTTGATCAAAATGTTTGCCAGGTCACAAGAATGAACTCTGTTCAAAATGGGAAGGTTCATGCTATATCATAGGAAATGGAGTCTTAATGATAATTTACTTGAAATATCAGGTGAGCGATTTAGGGCCCTCAGGGTCCTCTTGTTACACAATGATGCCTATGTGTACATGAGCAGGCGTCAAGAAAAGAGGGGGTAAAGCAAGTCTTAAATCTTTATTTCTCAATGACACCCCATGTTGTAGTTACTCATTTGAATTGAATTGTTGAGTCATTTCAAATGAGCACCTAAAACATAAAGTTTAAGTAAGGAGTAAAGAAATATTAAAATTTAAAAACCAAAATACCTCCTCTATTGGTAGCTCTGAAGAGGTGTCAATCACAAATACTTTTACAGATATAAGTACGATAATTGCATTGTTTTAAAAATGTAAGAAATTGACTCATTCTATTGCACACCTTTGTTAGTTTGATATTGGATCATGCAAGTTAATTTGTACTCAAGAAAAATATATGTCAAGTTGAAGGGAAAAGGAATAATTCTACCCATCAAAATATTTAATCCTAAGATTAAAGAATGCGACTTACGTAGGGATCAAATCATTGTCAGACTGTTTCTGATTTGTACTTCATTCTGATAAGCTTCCATACTGATCAGTGGTAAAAGAAGTACAATGGCATGATCTTATTATTTATAATGTGCAATAGTTGACGTAGTTACTTTCCTTTAATTCCTGAAAAAACAATGAGAGAATTTTCCCTTGGGATTTCTTCAAAAGTGTCCAACTTGTAAATAGAACTTTATTTCTTTATTTATTTTTTTTTCACCCATAACACGAAAGTAAAACCATTACTTTTTGAGTTACAGTGGTGAAAATAAGACATTACAAAAATATCCCAAAGCGCTGTAGTGCCATTTTCCTGCACTTTATGCTTTGTCAGAGGGACCTTATATCACTGTTCCTTAAAATATTTTCCATATTAATTTGAATTTACATATGAATAGTTAGCAAAAGTCTATATTGACTCTGAAGCTTCGCACTGGCTTTTGTTCAGCCTGATTTAACCATTGTCATGCTGTACCTGGAATATTCCTGCTTTAGCAGGAGGTATAGACAAAGTTCAGCCTGCAAATATGTGAACAAAAGAAAAAAAAATAGAAATAACCCACAAAGTTTCAAATAGTCTCAATATTTCAGGTTACAGTGAAATCCCTGATGGTGAACATAGTGGAATGTATTCTCTTGAAACTTTGCGACTGAATGACAATAAACTGGAAAAGTGAGTTTGGTTTGGTATTTCTTTTGAATGTACACCATTGAAAGTTAATTTGCAAATGATTTAGATTTAGTTTTATCAATTTAAATGATTGAAAAAAAATATATGTGCCTAGAAATATTTTATAGACTTTGCAAAATGTTGAATGAAATTTATTCTCTCTTGATTTCATGCAGAATGAAAACCTAATGAAATTTTATGAAACAAACTGTAAAATATTGCTACAGTAAGATAAATATCTTATTAAATATCACAATCTGATATGTACATTCAATCCAAAAAGCTTAAATGGCCGCTTAATTCATGTTTATGTTTACAAATAAGAAACATACTTTTTAATTATGTTGTTATAACTCAATGGAATTGTCTCTTTGAGACAATTCTGCTGAGTTTTAACAACATATGATTCATTCACAAAAACTTTTAGACCGTATACACCTACCTTTAAGGATATTTGATTTAAAGAATGTGATTTCTAAAATGGTTGCTTAATAAAAATTGTGGCTTGATAGACATGGTCGCTTGGGCAAGCTGGAATGAATTTTTTTAATTTCAGTTGGGAGCAAATATGGAAGCTGAAACATCTACCAAGATTGAAATCTCTAATTCTGTCTGGTAACCCCTTACAAGATGTTTATTTCGATGACAACGACATTGACACACGGGGCAGTGGACAAGGTCAAACTGATACCATGTCTGAACAGACAAAATGTGAGATAAATGTATCACAACAGACAGAACTTGGTAATCATGGTGATTCTGAGAATGATACTACTGGCCTTGACCTAGAACATGGACAAGGAAGATTGAATGAGGGATCTGAACTGTATGAAGAATGTAGAAATATACTTGAGTTACTGATATTTGGTATCCATGACAATCAAACAGACTCTGTTCAGCGTAATATACATATAGATAACGATGAGTCTCAGGAGCAAAATGAAAACAGTTGTGAGGGTCAAGATTCTCAAAGTGATGAAAATGCTCAAATCAAAATCTGTGATAGAATAAGTGATTGTGATTTTGTTGATTCTTCCAAAGGCAATGATAATCAAGTAGAAAACCACAACACCTCTGAAGCTGAGATGATGGCTAAAAGGAACAAGGAAGAGAAAGATCTGAATACTTCTATAACATGTGTTGAGGCTCTGCATGAAGAAAAAGATCTGGACAAATCAAATATACCCAAAGATGAAACATATAAATTTATTGGGAACGCAGGACAATCAGCTCAAACTAAATCAAATGCAACATATCAAAATGAAATAAAGAAAGAAGATATGAAGGAAAACAACGGAACAAGTGTGACCTCAGAAGATACAGGGACCGATTCTTCAAATATATATGGACATATTGACATTGATAGTGATATTGTATCTGAAATCCAAAATAATGGCCGCAACCACGACAGTTCACAATTGTCAAATGAAACAAATAAACCTGAAAATGAAAACAGCAGTACTCATCCTGTAAAGGGCATAATTGATGACAATACTGACGTAAATGAAGGGGATCAAGCTGAATATTCAGGACAAGACAATCAAAATATACTACCATTCCAAAACTTGGAGAACATCTGTTTGAGTGACACCAAGATTGGTAAATGGAAACACCTAACTGCCCTGAGTGCTTTTCCAGCTCTTGTCTCCATTAGAATTAAGGTAATATATACCATGAACAAATATTATTGCATAAAATGGATGTTTTTGGGTTGTTAAAGGCATAATAATGAACAAAAACCAGGCATCAACAGGAGAAAACGTGGATTTAATGAGAAAATTCATGTGCCATTAACACATGTTTTTTTTTCTAAAATATCCTCTGACTTGACCTATATGCCTTATTAGTTTCTAGGTCTAACATTGATATAGAGCATAAATAAAGATGTTGATCTTATTCCTGCCTTAAATTTTGCGACCTCATAAATTTACCAAGTGACGCCGGTATAAACAAAAGGGGTATAGACAAAAGGGGCGTTGTAATGCATAACGCAATTTTCCAGCTCATTCCTTGGTTTAAGGCTAGATTTAAAACTTTTCAATGAATTATTCATCATCTATCTTTGAATAAATACTATAGTCTTTCTTTTTATGCAATTATAGTGCTGACTCACGTTTTTTCAAGAGTTAACATTTGCAGAGACCCTCAAAATGCTTCAACACCCGAGTGCTTTGCACTCAGGCGTTAAACCTCTTTTTGGGTCTCTGCAAATGTTAACGCCCTCAAAAATGTGAATTAACTCTATATTGGTGAATATGGTTTCAAAGTATCAGCTATAATTTCTTAACCTTTTTCACTAGACAAACTTTAAACTCCGTGTATTTCTATTGTGATTTAAGATATTTATTTACCTTGAAATTAAATTGGCATGTTTTCTTGCTTTCAAAAAATCAATCCTTTATACTCAATTTCATTAAAGCTTTTTGATGGATTATTGAGAAATAATGGTAGATTATAACTTGATAACTCACTGCCTAGTAAGTAAAATTATCAAAAACTTATACTTATTCTTAGTTTTTTGGTAAGATCAATTGATACTTCATTTAGTGAACAACAAAATCTATCACTTGTGGCTCTGCCACATATCAAAATAAAGCTTTTGTTGTTCACTCAAGGAAATATAAATTGATCTCATACTGAAACAAACCAAATGAATTATCCTTTATATACATTTATGTTGATTTTGAAATTCATATGAGAATACCTAAATGAAATTCCATGTGAATAAAAGTGTTATACTAAAAATATTCTGCTTTATTTTAACAATACAGGATGTAAAGCTAGGAGCAAGATTGACTCAGGAAGACAGACGAAAACTGTTTGTGCCATGGTGAGTTTTGTGCAATGTTTTTAACCCTTACTCTGCTGAATCATGTTATTCTTCAAACAAATTGCTATTTATGAGAAAATTTTAACAAAGTTTGCTAATATCTTACCAAAAATAATGAAGTAGAGAGTGTACAGGATAGGGTAAGACCAGACTGCATGTAAGTGAAGGCTGATCTTAGTCTGTACTTTCTGCAAGAGCATTTTAAGGTTATAACAATATGGCATAAAATGCATATATATCCATGGCTAAGTGTGAAACAGTTGTAACTGCCTATAAACATATAGGCAGTTACAACTGTTTCACACTGAGCCATTGATATGAAATAAAAAGAAATTGCATTGAACTTTATTCGCAATAAAATTCATATGTAATATGTTGTACTGTGAACACAGATAGCTCTGCCCATTTATTATACTCATGTCATCAATAGGGCAAACACTTTTTTTGATACTTTTAACGTCATATAACCCATAATCCTTTGCTTTCTGTGAAATTCTCCAAACATCAATTTTCATTACTTGTTCATTATTTTTACATTCAGAAAAATGTCAAAAAACTATTTTTCAATCAGAAAGGGGTAATAAAACTATTTCAGTACTGTGGTCTTACTATAATGGTTATAATTAGCTCCACTGGCTGAAAGCCACTGGGGCTATTGTCATGGCGTTGTGTCCGTCGTGCGTCCGTCCGTGCGTCCGGTCGTAAACTTTTTCTTGAAAAATCTTCTCCTCAGAAACTACTGGATGGATTACAACCAAACTTCACAGGAATGATTCTTGGGTGACCCTTTTTCAAAGTTGTTCAAGAAATTTTGATCCAATGAAAAACATGGATTTAATGGGCGTGGCTAATTTCCAAATATGGTAAAAAGTGAGTTTTCTCAGATTCTAATTGATGGATACCAATTAAAATTTACATGAATGATGCTTGGGTGACCCTTTATCAGTCTTCCAAAAATTATTGTGATTGGATGAAAAATATGTATTTTATGGGCGGAGGTCTTTTCTCTATAATGTTATATAGTGGAAACTTTGAAAATCATTTTTTCAGAATCTAATCGATGGATATCAACCAAATTTCACTGGAATGATACTTGAGTGACCCTTTATCAGTCTACCAAAAATTATTGTGATTGGATGAATAATATGTATTTTATTGGCGGAGGTCATTTCTCTATATGTTATATAGTGGAAACTTTCAAAATCATTTTCTTAGAATGTAAATGATGGATATCATCAAAATTTCACTGCATTGATCCTTTGGTGAACCTTTATCAGCCTACAAAAAATTATTGTGATCTGATGATAAATATGTATTTTAATGGGCGGAGGTCATTTCTCTATATGTTATATAGTGAAAACTTTGAAAATCATTTTCTCAGAATGTAATAGATTGATATCAACCAAATTTTACTGGATTGATCCTTGGGTGACCTATTATCATGCAGCTACAAATTATTGTCATTGGATGAAAGATAAGTATTTTATGGGCGGAGGTCATTTCTATAAATGTTATATAGTGGAAACTGTGAAAATTATTTCAACATCAGTAGACCCAAAATATCTAAAAATCTAGTCAAAACTAATATTTGCTATTACAAGAATTTCAGGCCTGTGGAGCGACTCAAGCCATTCATGGTTTCTAGTTTTATTTTTGCGATGATGTGTCCAGGAATAAAGTCTGATGGGGGTAGGAGTTATATGCAAAGCAAAATCCTCATGCTCCCCCCTCGGATTTTACCTTTTGCATATAACTTCTCTAACAGACTTTTTTCATGGACAAATCATTGTGGAAATGAAATCTTTTCATAACAACATCATGACAAGGGTCAATTTAACATGTCAGCCTCTTTTTTATTACTTCAGAATATAAGTATACAGTAAGAGTGACCAGGAACTTTTAAATTCTCTCAGATGATCTGTTTAGTAAGACAGTTATTAATCACATTTTATTTTCATGAAAGAGCATGTTCAAAATCTTTAGGTTATTTACTTGTGAATAATCATGATTTTTTCATTATATTATCATTATATACAAACTTAGCATAAACTGTATTTTCTTTTTAACATTTTCCCACAGCCTCCCCAAAATTAAAGTTTTAAATGGCAGCGAAGTAACCACAACAGAGAGAGAGAAAGGAGAAAGATATTTCCTCCGATATTTCTGTGATAAACCAAAGAAACCTCAGATCTATTCTAAATTAGAGAAAAAACATGGTGAGTGTTACATATATCAATAAATGACATGTTAAATTGAATCTAGTACAAATAGACCTATTTTAATGTAGTGGACGTATAAAAGTTCTGCAACATTTCGGAATTCATGATTTTTCACAATGTTGACTGAGGTGCTTTAATGTAATCATTAAGAAAATTTGGTAAACACTATTAAAGTTCATAACTTCCTAACTGTTGTGGATCTATTATGGGTCCATTACCTTAAACTGATAAAAATTTCAGAGTCACAGTTTAAATTGGTAATTTCATTCATTTATCTCCATCAGTGATGAACTGTGTGTACTTAAGATAGTGGACCCTCAAAAGTTCCTCAACATTTTGGAAGTCATTTCATTAGGAAACCTAACATTGTGAAAGATTATGAGTTCAGAAATGTTGAGGAACTCAGGGTTTGTGTTTGACCCTCAACCCAGGGCTTTGACCCCTGAACTACATGTATATGAAAATGTCTTGTTTTGACCCTAAGAAATTTCTTCCAAGGGGCCATTTTGTCTCCCTTGATAAATATTTCAAAGGGTCAAAACTGGGTATTTACCCTTTGATTTTGAATGATGTATCTCATGTACTGTATAAAATACTACAAATTCATGGCTAATATTTCATATCTTTACAAGGAAAGGTTAATTGACACATTAATCTTGAAAATTCAAGTTATGTTACGCTCTTTCTTTTGTTTTAAACCCCATTAAAATCAATTTTGACCCAAGAATTCAATGGTTTAGGGGTCAATGAAACAAAATCAAAATCAAACACTAGCACAGGCCCTGGGAACTATTACGGGTCCACTTCCTTGTGTTGAAGACTGAATAATGTTTTGTGCTATTGTGTTAGCTAGAGGCTCAAATTTTATACTTGTGTAACTGAAAAAGAAAAAGCATGAAAAAAATCAATTTAAAGCATTGTAAGGCAATCATCAAACAAAAAATAACATTAGAAACGATGGCATAAAACACATATATGAAGTAAGAAGAAATTACTTAGGACTTTTTTTTGCAATAAAATTCATATGTCAAGTGTTTTACTGTGTACAAAAATAGCACCACCCATTTTGTGTAGTTGAAATCATTTTTAGTTGGAATTTTGATGCTTTTGACGTCATATAATCCACATACTAAACAAGGTGCCTGGCTTTCTGTGAAATTCTCCAAACATAAATAACATCAAGGAAACACACACAAAATTTGGATGAGTTAATTATTGAGTTAACGTCCCTGATACATGTATTCTTTGATCTGTTCCAGGAACCTTAACTCCCCTTGTTGATATAGACATAAGTCGAGGTTATCAAGAGTTTGTGACCTTGACCTTTGTGTTTGAAGGTCAGGAGGTCTTCAAGGAAACTGTTAGTGTCCGTCAGCCTGTAGGAAAATTGCGTCTCATCATAGCAGAAAATCTCAGCCTATATGCAAGGTAAATTGTTAGTATAATTACTTAATGTATAAGCAACAGTTGTGAAATTACACTGACGGAGTAATTTAAATTAACTAATCTTTTAATCAGGTAATTCATGAGGCACATATTTTAAAACATGACCTACATTGCGTGAGTGAAATAACCCAACCCCGTTGAATATTTTTGATATTGCATGGCTGTTATTACACTAGTGGAATAACTATGCAAATGAGCTAAGAACAATATTATTTTTGCTTTGTGAAAGTAACATATTGCTTTTGGTAACATCAATTCCGTGTAATATGTTTTGCAGAATTACTTAATCCGACAATATTTTAAAAACTTACTGAAGAAATGAAGAGAGTATTTTTGATTTCATGGAGGTATGAAACTGAAACTTAATCACACTGAATGAATTTCACCCATGAAATCAACATAGGTCTCTTCATATCTTATAATATAATTTCTTTGAGCAAAAATGTAAACAATTACCCTCAAAACATGGATCATTTGTGGGATTTCTTTGCACAGAACCTTACAAAAAAAAGCTGCGTAATCAAAATTGTTTACATCGAGTAATGAAACTAATTCTTCAGCCAGTCAGAATGCAAGAATCTTGATGAACACAACTAGAATTAAAATTATTGTCTCTTTGTAGACAATGTAGAAATTGCTTTTATCAAGCAATTTCTACATTTTCCACAATGTTTGCCTAACTTTCATTTCCTGGGTGTATTTGTATGTTGGAAAAAGGGTTAACTTCAAACTCATCACTTATGAATTCTGACTTTTTCCCTGAATTCTGATTTCAGTTTAAAGAACATCCAGATATATCACAAATACTGTAACCCGGAACATCGATCTGACCTCCTATACACGGGCGAACTAGAGCAGTTAGTCCTGGATACGTTACCAATGAGTCGTTTTGACATCATGGATGGCGATGAAATACACATCGATTTGTACGACAAGTTTACCTTGGGTGCCTACAAGTACATTTATGTGAGGAATTATTTACCAAAAAAGAAAGAACTTTTAGATGAACTGAAAACATCAAAATAGACTGGACACTCATTTGAAATCTCCAATATTAAAAAGAAAAATCATGGAACTGGGCATTTTATACATGTGCTTTTAAAAAAATTGACTGACAGTTAAATTGCAAGTTTATATGTGACCCATCATGCGAAAATGGACCATCTGGGAATTCTATAAGTTGAATTTTTGAAAAATAGATTTGATCCACCATAGGTCAAACATAAGTTGCATTTCAAACATCCTTTCACTAGAAGGTAGATTGATCATTCTAGATTCAGAAAATAAGCACAGTGTAAAGAGTTTCGACCCTTGTCAGTCTACGCAGTCCGCACAGTCTGACTAGGGTCTACACTTACGCCCTATCCAGAATGGTCCCTTTTCTTGTGACGGGTCACATATACATTTCTATGTTCAAATAATTATTATGTTCCCACATGCATAGATCAGGGGCAAACTCTATATCGTCTGTGTTCTGCTAAAATCTCGTAATTACAGCTTGTTTAAAGCTGTAGTTAAGAGGTTTTGGTAGAAAATTGACAATATGCTGGGTGTGTTTGTCAGTTCGTCCCAAACGAATGAAACATTGCCTATAATCTTTGGTCAGTAAGTTATAGAAACTTGATATTTCACATATGTATTGCTTGTGACAAGAGCTTAATGTTGATGCCAATTTCAATGTCATCAGTCAAGGTCATTTTTCAATGTCAAAATGAAACTTCACATTGAATTTTATTTGATTTTGATTTCAATATCATATCAAAATACTATTTCTGAAAAATAGCAGCAGTTAAACTAACAAATTTTGTTTTTCTACTAGTATGAATTATGTGTACATTCACTGATCGATAGTAAACAAAAATGGCATTTGAAATAAGAACAACTTACGAACATTAAAAGCCTCTGATGAACAGAATATAATTGTCAGACATGTTTTACATTTAGCAAATTCAATAGTCCAGCCCCTTACCACCAACATGGCATCATATAATTATGCATCATTTTTATCTGAAATATATGGTTTTTGATATACAACATAAGGTATTGAAGGGCAACTTAAATAATGCAACTACAGCTTATTCTAAAAACATTTGAAAAGAAGTTAAAGGGATGTTGCTCTTATTATTTTTTTTATTGGAATTAAGTCTACTTGTCTTTTTCGATCTACGTTTCCATTTTAAAGACCCTGAAATGAAATATTGAAATAGAGAAATTTTGATAGCCAGAGAGCTTCCTGGGCCACCATGGATCTCTTGCTTTAATTACTAGGTCAACTTTCTTTACCTTTTATCCAGATACGTACATGTACACTTGTGTATTTATACTTTTTTCTTGTTAAAGTTGATATATAATTATGTTGTGTTAGATATGAAATAATTATAAAAACCAAATATTTTTTTAAAAAAAGTTCCATTATGTTGTTTCATACATTTATGTACTAATTGTAGAATACATATTTTTGGGATATATATTTTTGTTGTAGTTACAAACATCAACGATGCCGCTAAGGGTGACCGGTTGCATTAATCAAAATCAAGGAAATAATAAAGGTGGCCATATTATGATATGATTACAAAACACAGCCTTTTACTGTGCTTTGTCATCAGATTATAATAATTATGCCCGAAAAGATCTCCACAGAAAATCTGAAAGAATTAAAAAAAGTATGATTTTATTAAAGCGTATTAAATAACCGAAGCCAGTAGCCAAATTACTTAAAAAAAATCATAAAATCACTTTACTTTCGTCCGAGGTAGTTTCCAATTGACGGAAAAGTCTGAGCGATGTTTCGAATTTCTGCACCTACACAATCTGAGGTATGATTCAGATTTTCAAGAATCATAAGATTTTAAATCTGTATATACCGCGCTGCATCGTAGAATTTCATTCTACATCTAAAATTGGGGATATATCCAGATTAGAAACCTTAAGATTCTTAATCCAAACGAACGCACCTTGGAATTTTCACTATGCCTTCTGTAGATGGTCAATGTCGTTTATCAATACCAGGCAATCAGGAAACATTCTTATGGTTTGGAGGGGTTGTCGAGACTGTCCCTTGTATGTCCATCAGGTACACGTGAAATTGTAGAAATGCCACGCAGTGACATGTATTTCCACCAATTTTTAAGCTCGGCTGTTTTCTGGGAAAACCCGAGGTATAGCTATAGCCTTGGTGTCGTTGTTGGCGTCGTTAGAAAACGTTGACATTATGTGATATCTCTGGTTCAACTGAAGGCATTAACTTGAAACTTGGCACACATGTTCACTTTCAAAAGATGAGTCTTTACTATACCTATTCAACAGCTTGATGGTTTTGGACTCTGTAAAGTGTCGGCTTACTAAATAACGTCCCCTTCCAAACAGACACGTAGCCACATTATATAGATTAATCTTACTACTTGGCCAACGTTAGACTGTCGACCTTGACCTTGCTTTGTTTCGCATATTGGGCGCCATTTGAAAAATAAACTGTTTGCAGCTTGACGAAAGTAGGCCATTTGGGGATTCTATAAAATTCGCAAGAAAAGAGAGAGCTGATTTAGCACGATATGAAGTAAAGATGGGGCGAGGTATTAATGAATCTACAATAACTACTAACTATTATAAAGCGCTTACAGTTAATGCCATCTTGAAAATGACAAAGTGAATGCTTTTGGTATGAAATTGAATGAGTGGGATGAGTGAATTTTGAGTGAAATTAAATAGGTAATCCAATATCTCTAATTTTGTTCAGATATTTGTTACCTCCCTTTAATGAAAAATGCAAGCAAGTTCAATTACAAGCTTCCCATTTTTCAAAAACATTCAGACGCTAATTATCTCTAATTATTATGTCCCCAAATTCTCGATTTTTTAAGCTATATTCATTTTCAATATAGTTGTTGATGTTATGTTTTTAGCTCACCTGAGCACGAAGTGCTCAAGGTGAGCTATTGTGGTTAGGTGGATGTCCGTCGTGCGACATCCGTCGTGCGACATCCGTCGTCAACATTTGCCTTGTATGCACTCTAGAGGCCACATTTTTTGCCCGATCAACCTGAATTTTGGTCAGAATGATTGTCTTCTTGTATGCACTCTAGAGGCCACATTTTTTGCCCGATCAACCTGAAATTTGGTCAGAATGATTGTCTCAATAAATTCTTGGACGAGTTCGAAATTGAGTCAACTGGGGTCAAAAAATAGGCCATAGGGTCAAATTTTAGAATAATCTTGTATGCACTCTAGAGGCCACATTTTTAGCCCGATCAATCTGAATTTTGGTCAGAATGGTTGTGTAAATGGAATCTTGAATGAGTTCAAAATTGTCTCAACCAGGGTCAAACACTAGGTCACAGGGTCTAATCTTAGATAATCGGATAAACCTTGTATGCACTCTAGAGGCCACATTTTTGTCTGATCAACCTAAATTTTGGTCAGAATGATTGTCTTGATGAAATTACGGCCAAGTTCAAAATTGGGTCAACTAGGGTCAAAAACTAGATCACAGGGTCAAATCTAAGAAAAAGGTTGTATGCACTCTAGAGGCCACAATTTTTGGTCAGAATGATTGTGTTGATGAAATCTTGAATGAGTTCAAAATTGGGTCATCTGGGTTCAAAAACTAGGTCACAGGGTCAAATCTAAGTAAAACCTTGATTGCACTCTAGAGGCCACAAATTTTGGCCAATCGACCTGACATTTGGTTAGAATGATTGTCTAGATCAAATCTCGGACAAGAGCGAAATTGGGTCATCTGGGTTCAAAAACTAGGTCACGAAATCATATATAAAAATCCTTTTCAGTCAACCTTAAAATTGTAAAAAAAGGATCCTCAAGTTGTATAGAAGCGACAGCTTTGTTTAGCTCAGTCATTCATCATTCTCTTTCTAATACTTCTTTTGAAAATTTTAGACAGTTCTTTCAGGTGAGCGATTAAGGGCCACTATGGCCCTCTTGTTAGTAATTTTGGAGCGAGTTTGAATGGTTTGAGTGATTGTTTCGAATGAATGAGTGGACCGCTGAGTGAACGATTTAGTATGGTTTTGATTGGGATGAGGCACTGACACTAGTTCTGTGCATTCATCCTCGACTTTGAATATAGATCATTCTATCTCCACTACAGTTAAAAACATCGTGAAATTGACACTCATTCCGATAAAAATCGTTCTTAGCCATTCACTCAACTCTCCATTGATTCATTCCAAACGCTCACTCAAATTGTCAAAAAAACGCATCGAAATCATTAGAGAACATCTCGAAATCGTCTAAAAAGACACACAAACAGAACACCTCGTACATTCTTTTAAATGGAGATAATGAAAATAGCTAATTTTTTTCAATTTGAACAAAAAGCGAATTTGGATAACCTCCCTTTCATTTTACTCAAAACTCGCTCCACACACCCATTCAATTTCATTCCAAAATCATTCCAAAACCCTTCATTTTGTCAATTTTACAATGTTCTTAACTAGAGGCTTTTTGTCATTCGTAATGCTGTCATTTTAAATGTTTGCTCGGCTCGGATAAAATCTAATTTACATAAAAATAAAGAAAAGAATTTCCCATTACTGAATTTTCTAGAGTTAATATTTGTTACTCAATATCTTCAAATGGTCCTTGATAAAAGGGACTCAGTCAAACGATTCTTGGCCATCATTATCTTCTTTTTTTGGTTGTTTCATTGTCAACGTTAACGGCCAGTTTCTTGCTCGACAAAAACTACTCTTGAACAATCATATCAGTTTGAATTCATTTCATCTATTGGCATATCGACATCATAACATGTCTTCGGTCATTCACAAATAATACAAGGAAATAAGACACATAGTTGACAGCCTATCAGACTCTCAATTTTTAATCAGGATGTGACGGGTTCGATCCAACTCGGAAAACTTCAGCGATTCTACGGGATCGACTTTCCAGTTTACGGACAAGTCTAAGCGAATGATCATTTGTATCCCACCAATGGTTGGATAATCCTAAAACAGTAAATATACATGTTTGTGGATTAGAAACTGGAGGCTAGGAAAGGATGGAATCGTACAGTTAACAACATTGTGAAATTGACAAGATAAATGATTTTTGAATGAAATTTGATGAGTGTGTGGAGCGAGTTTTGAGAGAATTTAATTGGAGGAAATTCAATATCGCAAATTATGTTACCTCCCTTTAAATAAAACATGCATAAAAGTTCTATAAATATCTTCATATTTGGTCAATAATCTATCAGGCTTTTACAATTTGAATTATAATAGTGAAATCGCGACTTTATTTTCAAGCTTTATTTATGTTAAATGGCGTTGTTGATTCTATCCTTCAGTGAGTTTTGTGCGTTTTTAATTAGTTTGAGTGATTGTTTGGAATGAATGACTTGAGCACTGAACGAGTGATTTGGAATTGTTTTGATTGATATGAATAGAAATTACACGTTGTAACTAATTGTAGTACTGACACGAGAAATTCCTGGAACCCGTTGTTAGGTGTTCCAGTTGTCGCAAAATGACGAAAAAATGTTAAAAACGGCGTTGTTAAATTCCATTCAAACAAACAATTGAATAATAGATTTATTGAAGCGTATTCGGTTAGAGAGAAGGTGGATTAATTTATCCGACCCAAAGCAGGATGTAGTACATAGGTAAATCATTAATGGTATTTTATTTGTTGTTCAGCCGTGGGGGAATATATACCAAATGTAAAAGGTAATGTTATACATGAGATCTCGTCACGCTATAAAGGACTTTCTTAAAGGAGCGAAAAGTATCGACGAAGACTATTCTGCTCTGTTTTTGCAGAAAGAATATCAAACGTCAGAAAATTTCGCCTTTCTGCCTTTATATGTGTTAAGTTTTGAAACTGCAATTTTGACTAAGTTCTGTATGTACTTACAATACAAACATCCTTTTTCCAAATTCTAATTTTTTGATTAATAATCTGAAATAAATGGGCGATCGAAATCTCGTTACTACAGCTTGAATAATGTTCTAGGTACGAGGTTTTGACCACTTAAAGATTTCGTGTGGCAGTTGAATATTGATTCAGTAATGAGATTTTCTTTTTGTGCGAACGCTCCAGTTACAAAGACACTTCAGTTACAGATCTGCCGGCAATAGTTTTAAGTAATATCAATCGTCCATGTTTAAACTGATATTTGACACCTATGATTTACGGACGTAATGCATTGCGCGAGTATTTATTTACAATTTGTCCTCTATAGGAGACCAAATATCGTAAATACAGCTGTAATCAAGCTACATTTACGATATTTTGTTCTCGCAGAAGCGATTTGTTTTCTTCTACAAAACTTGCAAATTTATAGTTTTATATTTACGTTTTATGATGAAATATAAATTTACCCTGTCCTTTTTTTCAAAAAAAAAAAAAAAAAAAATCTAGCCTGAGTGTAACTTCTCAAACAAATAAGAGACGAAGAAAGTATTTTTGAATTGTTTGAGGTATGAAACTAAAATCCTAATGATAAGTTATAAATGAATACCCGAAGCGGATCCATACATACGATGAATACCATTAGATTTTTCGGTTATATACCTTTATGAAACAAAGAAGATCTCTCTTCATTTCTAATAGTCTAATATCACAAGCCGAAAATAAACAAAAAAAATCCAAAAACTTACCGATATCTACTGCCTAGCAGCCTGTCGTTTTTGCAAAGCTGTTGCAGATGCATTCAAGATAGCTAGAAAATCTGTCCATGACGAAAGTTTTCATATAGTCGATGAGCGAGCAATAACCTCAAACTACGGCTTTAGGTATTGAATCCGTAAAAGTACCTCAACGTTTTGGAAGTTATGAACTCTAATAGTGTTAACAGAGGTTTCCTATTGATGTCACTAGGAAACCTTAGTCAACATTGTGAAAGATCATGAGTTCAGAAATGTTGCGGAACTTTGATGGTCCACTACCTTAATTTAAAGGTTTGTTACATGTACGATGTTATTGAAGCACACCTACTAAATTTTTACATCAACTACTACAGACTCGCAATAATATTGCCCAAAACAAATGTTGACAATATATTCGCACGCATGTGGTAAATATTATTGCCAATAATATCACTTTTTGTGGACCATTTTGTTGCAGATGAAAAATGAACAGATTTATTCTCTACGAAAAATAAGCAAATTATGGAACAATTCAATTCGTTTTATGAAAACAATATTTCGGATAAAATTTCACGGGAGATAGAAGATAGATGGCCCGGCCTACCATATTGGTATATAAAGTAAAGCTAGTGAAACTTTTATGGTTATGAACTCCGAGAAGTTTACTATTATTTGGATAAATTAATTGCACATGAAACGTGTTTGTAAGGTAAATCTTAGTTAATTGCTATTTAATAAACGAAATTTTTATGATTCATAAACAGTTGTTATTGAGACTTTATTTTCGTCATCTCAGTGGATTTATTGGATTGATAAGGGTTTTACGAAACTTTTAACAGTTTTCCAGTAATATCGAGTAGATTAGTATACTTTACCGTGGATTTTTAGGATTTTCTCACATCTAATGCAAATAGTGTCTTTACGATTATCTACGCATTTGAAGGAGACGAATGTCAGAAGAGTTATTTACAGCAACCAAGAAATCGAACACGGAACCACATGATCGAAAGTTCGACGCGATAACAACTGCATGATTGTCACGGCTTATGACTTCAACGGCAATAACTTTTTCCTGTCTAAGAATTTTACATCAACATTTATGTTATAAAAATATTTGATTCGTTTTCTGGGAAAACCTGCCTAAATGAGAATAAAATTGACTATACACTTTAATTCTTTTTCTAAGAAAAGCAATATTTGTTATTCGTAAAACAACAAATAAATGTTGTTTCCAAAGATTAAGTAAATACTTGATATGTTTGCGTTTACATTCTCCCAGATCTTCTTTGGCTCAGAGGTTAGCGCATTGGACTTGTAAACAAACAAACAAAAAAAAAAAAAAATAAATAAATAAATAAAATATTACTTGTCCGCGTGGGTTCGACACCGACTTTCGTCAGTAATTTTCAGCTATACTTAAGTTACGGACAGTTTGTTTGTAATTTGGGGGCTCGTCCGAAAATGGCCATTGAGCTACTGTCAAACCTGTGTTAATGGCCACCTGTATTCAGCAAGCAACCTGATTTAAAAGCAAGCGGTTGCCGAGTTCTCAAATGACACAAATACACTCAAATTGATCTGTATTAAGCAAGCGCCTGTCTTTAGCAAGCACTTTTTGAATGTCCCTTGGGTGCTTGCTTGGGGCCGGTTTGACTGTATTTATGGCGGCATTGTACCGACTTTGTTAGTACATGGAGCACATGACTGCCGATATAGGCTTATCGTCATCAATGTATGATGGCTCTTAAGGGGAGGTGTGTTACGGGAGACCACTTAAGCTATGCTTAAGTTACGGACAGTTTATTTGTAATACTACCATCAATAATAACTTGGTTAATTCATTGAATTTCATAAAACTTACATTGCAAACCATTGTGCTGGATATTTTGACTTAAATTCTTGAACAGTTCGTGGCTAATAGTTGTAAATATATCAGATCAGATTCTTCAATTAATTCGTAACATAGGTAGATGGATATTTCATTGTACACGAACATAACTTTCATGCATTGTGATACATAGGCAAAAGAAACAATACAATGCAATTTTAAGCCGGTAAATGCATGATGACAAATATATATTTTTAATATATATAAATTCTTTATTTCCTCCATCTTTGGAGATCAAAAGTTATAAACATTTACAATATACAAAATTAAGTGAATAAAGAAACTAACATTTAGCAAAAGTTAACTATAGAAGGAGAAGATGAAAAAAGACTTGCTAATTATAGCTTATTATAAAGGGAGGGAGAAGGGAAAAGAAAAGATAAAAAGAACCACAGTTAGCGAATGCCATTCAATTCATTCAATGTGGAAAAGGAGGAATTATGGCTGGACCGCGACGCTCCTTATCAGCTCTAGAAGGTCATTCAATTATAGAAAAAAAATCGAAATTTTAACGAAATCTATTATTTGTTGACACTTCCGAAATCGAAAATTGAGAGGATAAGAAACACGGAATGAGCCACGATGAAAAAAAAACAAAACAAAAAAAAAAAAAAACAAAACACACACACACACACACACACACAAATGACTTCACTGATGAGCTTTACATAATAGTTCATATTACACGGTAGATAAATAAATATAGTTAAATTGCAATTTGCGACCGAAATTCGTTACAGGCACGGTGAAGAAACCTATAGGAAATTTTAAGAAAACGTTCAAGATCGTCCTCGCTTAAGTGAATAAATGATAGCCCAAGTAATGCCTTTATATAATCAACTCTGTTTAAGCTACACAAAACATTCACGAAATCGTGTCAAAATATAACTCTTATTACGAACATAACATTCATACATTGTGATACATAGGCAAAGATTGATTGATTGATTGAATGGGGTTTTACGCCGCTTTCAACATTATTTCAGTTATATCGCGGCGGCTGGAGCACCTAACAATGGATTCCTGGTATTTCTCACGCCAGTACTACCATTACATCCTTTCCTAGCCTCCAGCTGCTATTTCACATAGGTTTACGATTATCTACCCATTGGTGAAAGACAAACGTCGGAAAGAATATTTGCCGCCACCGGGGATCGAACCCACGACTTCCAGATTGGAAGTCTTATGCCTAACCAACTGCGCTATGGTGGCGGCACATAGGCAAAGAAACAATACAATGCAATTTTAAGCCGGTAAATGCATGATGACAAATACAATATTTAGAATACATGCACATGTAAAGCATTCATTAAAAGGAATTTGTGATATACTTTGTGAACGCTCATTCTAATGTGTACTTTTCGGAAGGAATTATTAAAACAATTCGTTACATCGTATGATTGACATTCACATTAATCGAAACCATTCTAGATCGCCCACTCAGCGCTCCACCCATTCATTCATTCCAAACATCCACTCAAACCATTCAAAAACGCTCAAACCCATTGAAAAATATAGAATCAACAACGTCATTCAAAATAAATTTGGACAGAGACACATTCACGCGACCTCACTGACATAATTCAAGATATTAGCGTCTCATAGGTTCTTGAAGCAATAGGAAGGTATTGTATGTGTAGAACTTGTATGCATTTTGTATTAAAGAGAGGTAATCAATATCGCTAATTTTGTTCATCCTGAACAAAATTTGCGACATGGGAGTACCTCCCTTGAATTTCACTCAAAACTCGCTCCACACACTCATTCAATTTCATTTCAAAATCATTCATAAATCATTCATCTTGTCAATTTCAGAATGTTTTAACTGTAAATGAGCACGTACGTGAGATTTCCAGCAATTTTAAATACGCGCAAAGCAAAGACTCTGAACAGCCTGTGCATCCGCACAGTCTGACCGGAGTCTTCACTATGCCTTGTGTAGATAGCACATGTCTCAAAGTATCTGTAGACAATCAGATAATTTTATATTTAAAGTTTGTTGCTGTCTACACTACTCGGTGATTGCACCTCACAAACATCTCAAATTGTTGGAAATGTCACGCAAAGGCAGAAATATAATCATGTTTTTTAACCAAAAAGCTTGTTCGCGCATAATTTGTTAATTTTTAGTTTCATGCATCAAAAAGAGAGACCCGATAAGCTGAAGTTTTGCTTTTATACCTAGATAAAACAAATTTTGAGCACGTAGCTACAGTTAAAAACATCGTGAATTGACAAGCTGAATGATATAAGAATAAATTTAGAATTAAATTGATTGAGTGCGATGTTTTGAATGACATTAAAGGGAAATAATCCAATATTGCTGATTTTGTTCATCATGAATAACTATGATTAGTGATATTTGTCACCCACCATTAATCAAATACACATACAGGTCCAATGAATAACTTTTATATCTTCACAAAACCATCATCAGCTTACAAAGTTCAAGAAATTGCAAAAGACTTTTAGTTTCTTTTTCTTTTTAGAATGTAGTTTTTGATCATATGTATTTGGTAATTTCAGACCTTTTTTAAAGGTTTGAGTGAGTGTTTGTAATAAATGAATGGGGCGCCGAGTGAGCGCTTAAGAGGGAATTTGATAGAAACGATTGTCAATTTCGCGGTGTTATTAACTGTATTTTGTTATATTTGCTCACTTGTAAGGTTTCCGTCACTTGTAAGGTTTACGTTCCGTAAATGTAATGCGAAAAAAAAGATTGGATGTCTTGAAAACGGTATATATAAATTCGGACTTCACAGCCCGATTGAAAAATCGACAGTGGATTGGTCACTCATTCGTGTGCATCTATCTACACTTACACTCAAACATCTAAAAAATGCTAGATACTATTGCAGAAGAAAAAACTTGAGAAAATTATCGAAGCGTTTGAATTAAAAACTATAATTTAACGAGGGCATACGTCACATGTATACAAATATTATGTAAATCTGAGCCAATCAAATCTGTTAACCGTATTTTTAGATTGACGATCGACGGTTGCGCTGATGGAATGCAGACACATTTTGAAAAGGCAAAACATTTAGATTTTGATGATGACGGGATAAATAATGTCTGATTCAACATGATCGAAACGGTCTGATAATGGATGGGAACCCAGAAAAACGACAACAAGATGACATCAACAATACGGGAAACTCGACTGTAGAAACCTTAAAGGAAGAGTCCGGCGAAAGAGGTGAGTACGAGATCTTACAGGGTTCGAAACTAAGGGGAGTCTGGTGAGTCCGAGACTCCTTGTTTATCAGTTGGGCCTCCTTCATTTTTCAAGTAAGGAGCCCGATGGACTTCCAGTATCATATGATAATATTTTGAAAAACAAATGCATAGGGCAGTTTCCTTTTAATCTCTTTTCAAAACTGTAGATTGTTCACTACATAAGTTGTTGAAAATAAGATAAGCTTGCATCTAGTAGTATTTTGAAAGAAAATCATTATTTTGGGGGAGAAACTTGTTGAAAAAATGAAATTGCTTGAAATAAGCAATTTCTTCTTTTCCATAATGTACTCCAATTACGAAAAGTTGGACTCCTTAGATTGAGCTTGGACTCCTTGATTTGTAAGATGGAAGTCCAATTTACTCCTTACTCAAAGACGTTAGTGTCGCTCACTGTTTGGGATCAAAATGAATACGTTAACGACTCATGGCACCCTGCTTTGCACGTCCAATCACGTACAAAACAGGGAATCACGTTTAAACGTTCGTTAACGTTTTTTGTCAGCCTAACGCAAGACGGCTTACATATGGACAGAATATATGCTTATTTCTTACCAATTAAGACATGGTTTGATGATTTCATTGAGGCATGAAACTAAAAACCTAAAAACTTCACTCATTTCGACAAATGTTATAATCCATGATTTTTGTCCTGGCAGGGCGGAGTCTAAGTAACGGATCGTTGTATTTGCGGTTAAGGTTAATAAGCTTTTTGATTACTTACTAACTTTCATAGATTGTCTAAAATACAAAATTTAAATATTAACCATCAGTGGGTAACCAAAATCCTGGCAACTTCAGCTTGGAGAAGCTGAAGGTATGAGGCTTTAGTAACCCAACGTTGAAGTGTTTTCACATTTGCTAACTTGTATTAATACTTTTCGTTTTAGGATACAGTTATTAACACGAGTCAACGCTTATTGTCGCTTAAAAATATTGAAAAATAAACTCGCCGAATTACGTCACGGCTAATCCACGCCCTGTCAGTTGAATAAAATCATAGAATACGATAAATAAAGGAAAACAATTTTCCAACAGGTCTTGCAAATGGAGAAGAAGGGAGTCTATATAATATGCGTCAGCTTGTAAAACTCTTTATTCTGCAGTTTTTATCGTGTTTGAAAAGCTGTTGCGCTCGTTTTGATTGCTTTTATGCTTTTATGACCGTTTCTGTCATCGATAAGAAAATGAGAAAAAAATGGGGTATCTTTTTCAAATACCGCCCCCAATCCTAATTTTGTCTTATTTTCATCAATTTTAAATACAGGCCATGCTAAACAGCCAATTCCCTAGCCTTGTTCAGGGACCAATCATAACATAATAATGATTAATTGAGTGATTTAACGGCGCTTTCAACATTTTTTTCAGTTATATCGCGGCAGCTGAAGTACCTAACAATTGATTCCTGGTATTTCTCTCATCAGTACAACCATTACATCCTTTCCTATCCTCCAGTTGCTATCTCACACAGGTCTACGATTATTAACCAATTGGTGAGAGACAAATAGTCAGAAAGAATGAGTGCCGCCGTCGGGGATCGAACCCGGGACCTCTAGATTGACAGTCCGACGCGCTACCAACTGCGTAATGACGGCGGCTGCAACATGATAAAGAGACATTCTCTTTTTATTATCTAGGATTGTTCAAGCTGCTATGCGTTTATTAAAAGAACGCTCCAAGTTTGTAAACAGATATAAGTTATTCCCTTGGTAATAACGGGTAAGATTCCTGAAAAAATGACCAACTAAAAGTTAAAAAAAAAAAACACCACCACCAACAACAACAACAACTTTTCCAAACTTGTTGTTTCTAATGGAATTGCTTTCTTAAAATGATACCGAAAATGTGCTTTTAAAATCAGCCGTCTTGATAGATACACAGTCAATATATTATCCCAACTACAGCCGTGTTTTCAGGATGACAAAAAGTTCAAACTCTGTAAATAATACCCCGCTTTTCACGTGTTCTTGCGTGCAAAGCGGGATATAATTGATAAACAGTTTGCAAAGTTTTATCATTCAGAACGCAGGGCAGAACTCGATATCTAGAGTAGAAACCTTAAATTTACGGTATATCTTTTAATTGCCGAATGTTTATTCTACCATATTTGAAATGAAATGCTATCGCTAAATCACATGTGCTAACAAATATCTGATTTTTGATCTTGAAAAAATAAATAGATAAATAAATAGAATGAATGAATAATAATCTAAAATGTATCATCATTGAGAGTAAGGAATATTGAACAGACGCATGATATATTGCCCCACATTCTGACGATTACTATTGTATGTTTAATTAAGCTGTAAGATATATCATTGTCCGGAAGGCCATGTGTTAATTAACGATAGATTGTCCTGATGGATACAAGAAGAAAGACAACCCGGTAACAGCTGCTATATTCATTTTGAACCTCCCTTCTAGTTAGTTTGTTGGTTTGAATGTGGTTTTACGCCACTTTAAACATTATTTAAGTCATGAAGCGGCGACTGGAGCACCTAACAATGGATTCCTGGTATTATTCTTACTAGTACAACCATCACATCCTTCCCTAGTCTCCAGCTGCTATCTCACATAGGTCTACGATTATCGACCCATTGGTGAATAACTAATAGTCGGAAAGGATGAGTGCCGCAGTCGGGGATCGAACCCGGGACCTCTAGATTGACAGTCGGACGTGCTACCAACTACGCTATGACGGCGGCCTTCCCTTCTGGTGAGATTGCCTTACTGAAAAATGTCTGTGTTCAGGATAATCTAGGGCTCACAAGCGCCTCACAAATGGTTTCATACTCTTCCTTTTGGAGCGTAAGAAACTCTCGGAACTTGCCTTATACCTAAATCAGTGTATTTTTAGGTAATGAACCCAAAATAGGTCCGCAACATTTGGGACATCATGATCTTTCACAATGTTAACCGAGGTTTCCTAATGAAAATCATTAGGAAACCTCGGTTTACACCTGTTAAAGTTCATTTCTTCTGAGATGGTGCAAAACTATTACGGGTCCACTACCTTAATAGAAGAAGAGAGTATTTTTGAATTCATGGAGAAACGCAACCCGGAACCTTTTCACGCTGTATGAGTAGGCAAGGCATTTTTTTACATGAGTGATGTATATTTTTTGTTTCATACATCCATGAATTTAAATTAATTTCCCTCCATATCTTATTATTTAATGTAATCAAGCTCGAAATGCGAATATTTAAGGAGATAGATTTCTTTTCAGAGTAATTTATGCGGAAGCTAATATTGAAAAAAATAGGTGTTTAATGAAAACTATTAATTTATTTGAATTTAAAATAAAATTTTCAGTCAATCAGAATGAACAAATCTTTATGAACACAAAAACCAAAAAAGAAAATTATCATATGGTATTAGTAGCGTGAACATCGACTTGCTTCCGACAATTTGTTTCTGTTTATTTCACTAACATGTATTTGGCAGGTTAAGTCTGTGTAAACGTTTTCACGAAAGCCTTTTAGACTATTGGTAGCCTGCGTGTTTTGTAAGATATGTATCAGTATTTGACACCTTGCGATGACTGGTTCTACGACGCTTCTGTTCATTAAACCGAACGGCACCCACACGGGTGACGCTACAAGTCTCATAAATTAATGCAACCGCCAGTATGGCGATTATACGGTAATCGCAAAGTGATCAAACTATTCTTTCGTGAAGAATGTATTAACAAGTTCAAGATAGCTGATCATAGGGTCGGCCGCACGCTGACCGTGTACAGAGGCTGTCGCGACAAATATTTACAGCAGTAATTCCACTTCCACCGTACGACGTCTGTGCGACACCCTTTCGACATGACGTAGCGGTATGCATTCATGGCCTTCCGATTATAGAATATGCAATAATCGCAAAGCTTCGAATCTAGTACGGCCGCACGTAAACCGCAAGAAATCACACGTCGTTAGAACATAAAGATTAAAAAAAACATGAAAGAAAGAAATCTAAAACAACAACAACAAAAAAACAAATAAACAACAAAAATGGCAAAACAAATCGCAGACAGTTGCATGTCTAATCAGGTGGTAAGCACATCACTATTGTAAGTGCCTATATGATTATAGGTACTTACAATAGTGTGGCACTGACCTTTCGAAGTGAAATTCAAGGACAATAAGCCATCTGCCGTCATGGAGGGAACAACTAGTCTATTGTTTGTATGAAGACGAACAATATTTATGATACATCATTACAAAATGGTCCTTAGCTGAAATTCCATTGATGTAGCACATTGCTAGCAAGCGTGTACAGTTTCGTTATTTTGTACATTAATATTAACTTGTATACTCTTTGTTAATAAACTATATTCTGTTCTGTTAAATCCATTTTGACGAGTTTCTGGGAAAGGAAGCCATTTTTAAAAACTCTATTTGATATATACAAGAATATTCCAAAACGGTGTTCCAAAGAGATGAACATATAGGGTAAATTTTCATAATTTTATTTTCTAATGCCACACGACTTACTATGCCCAAACAATGTTCAAACAAACAATGGAATCAACAAAAGCAATGCATTCTGAGTTGCATGACACTTAAATGTTTTGTATAATAACCAATTTGTAGCATACGTTTGTGCAGTTTGCTGCAGATGGCTATTAGGATAAATACCATATTTTCTTATGATTAAAATGTGAAAATACAAAGTTCAAGAGATGAAAAGTCGGAAGGATAAACTAAACGAATTTTATCGCCTCTTTGCGGAGGCTAGTGTAGACTCAGAAGAATCAATTCCATTGGAAACAGAAAGACTTCTGTCCAAGGAGACTTCGGAAGTTTGGAATTCTACGAGGTATTCGGGGTTCGAGGAAAGACTGGGTAAACTTTGTATAGGACTCTTTATGTGCAACTTTAGGGCCCGAGGTTATAAAACTTTTCTCGGGCTCAACTGAGAATTCATCAAATCTATGAAAATAAAAGATAATATCAATAAGTTAACAACTTATTTATATCATCTTTTATGTTAAAACAATAAAATGAGTATTGGAACAGAATAACGACTTTAATCTCAATTTGAAATTTGAGAAAATTTTGAATTGAGAATGGGAAAAGTTTTGTAGCCTCGGGTTCAGATGTTATTAATTCTACTTTTTCTGTCCAAAATTACACAAGAAAAGACATACCCTATTGTTAATAATTTCCTTCCTCGAATCCTATGGCCCCGCCATCTTATACCCAAGAAAATTATAAAGGAAAAGAAGAAAGTTTTTAATTCGAGAAATTACTCTTTTTAACAATATATTTGATGTTTGTCAATTTCCACCTCTTCGTATGAATACTCTTACAATTTGAAAAAGTTAATTACATCGTGAAATTGACAAGTTGAATGATTTTGGAATGAAATTGATTGAGGACGAGTTTTGAATGAAATTAAAGGGAAGTAATCCATTATCGCTAACTGTGTTCAGAATGATCAAAATTGTCGATATTCATTGCTTACCTTTAATTAAATATGGAAGCAAGTTCTATAAAAAGCTTCCTACTATTCAATAACTAATCAGACGCTAATAAGTTCAATTATGTCGGTTAATTCCTTTATTATTCTAGTTATATTCATTTTTCAATAAAGTTGTTATCTTTCTTATTAATTTTTGGGCGATTTTGAATGGTTTGTGTGAGTGTTTGGAATGAATTAATGGAGTGCCGAGTGAAAGATTTAGAATGGATTTGATTGAGATGGATGTCAATTTCACGATGTTATTAACTATTGGCTTGAACACCAGAAATAAGATTCCATGTGAGTTTCATCAACCGTTTTATCAATGTTTTCTTTTTACAGCGATTCTCCTAGAAAAGGCTCGCCGGTTGACACCAAAGTCCGCCAAGAAGTTTTATTACGCTGCTGTAGGGATATCGTGGGTGTCCGTTGTTGTGTCTTTATGTCTTGGAATAATAGCCATAGGTAAGCGCGGGTAGCCGACATTATGAAATTTTTTCCATTCACCAGATAAGAATAACTCAAGCTTTTTAAAAGTGAAATACGAGCCACAAACTTCTCACAACACTTGAGTATGCCGCTCTACTATTTTTATTCGCGAATTCATCGAAAAAAATTGATAATATTTAATCAATTATCATAATGTGAAAACATAGATGATCAATGGACTGTTCGAACTACTAAATTGATCTTTTTATCCCAAAGCAACTTTGGACACCGACAAAACATATAATTTCTATAAAAAAAACATGAAAAACAACGCCATGTGTATTGAACTTAATATATACTCCACTGTTTAGAATAGTAGTATAGAATTAAGCGATATATTTGTTCACAATTTATTTTCAGTATTTGCTATACGAGAAAACAGCCAATTGTTATTTAGTTTTGGGGTATGTATCACTCGGTTTATCTTTCTTGTTTACAATTACTTATTGGCCTCATTTACATAATTTTACATGCGAGTGAAAACTATACGGCGATAAGTCTCGGTGAGCATCAAGTTTAACCCATGATAGCATTCAGAATTTTGGTTCAAGAGCTATCTATACAGCCAGAATAAAGATTTATAGTAAAGTGTGCCAAGAAAGACTCTGATCAGCCTGTACAGAAGCACAGGCTTCTCAGAGTTTTTCCTTGGCACATTGAAATATAAGTGTTAGAAATATCACGCTACGCAGTTTTACTGAAACTTAAACCTTTAGCTGCTATAAAGCTGGTGTAAACGTGATGTTATCTACATTTTTATTTATTTAGACCTTTATTTTATGTTAAATATATTTTGCACTTCCCATGTACCGGATTTAAAGACTTTCCTGTATCTTGAAAAAAATTATTTTGTTATTACTTTTCATTACAGTTTCTATTTTTTTTCCAATTTCAATTACGAGCTTCGTATTGTAAATATGTACAATTTTGCTAAAAAAGCACAATCTGTCAACTTTCTGAATAGACGTGTTGGAAGCATAGACCACCCGGGAGGGAGATAAGAGAAAGGCAAGTGGTTGTTAACTGGTGGAGTTATTTCGCTTCTCATAATACAAAACCAATTGTACAATTCCACGATTTGTATTCTGTGAAGCGAAATGACTCCACAAAATACTAAAGTGTTTTTCGCATTTTTATGAGTATCAAGAGATTAATTTTTTATGAATCATTTAGTCATATAGGGACCGCTGTTTTTCTTTTTTTCAATCATATTTAAATAGATGACATCAAAGATATACAAAATTGGAGAAACTTCATATTATTAAACCAATGTGGCTGTGAAGAAGAATTATTTTGGAAGGAACCTCCGTTAAATTCATTATCAACTTTTTCGGATCTGAAAAAAGGCACACAGCTTTAAACAGATGTGTCTTCCTCCTAAGTTAGAAGCCTTCCTGTTGACAGTAATTTGGTTGTTTTTCAATATTCATAAGCATTAACATCTTCACAAGCCAATGGTTCTTGCTGCACTACGTTCCTTACGAACATCTTCACAAGCCAATGGTTCTTGCTGCACTACGTTCCTTACGAACATCTTCACAAGCCAATGGTTCTTGCTCCACTACGTTCCTTACGAAAAGCTTTAAAAGCCAATGGTTCTTGCTGCACTACGTTCCTTACGAACATCTTCACAAGCCAATGGTTCTTGCTCCACTACGTTCCTTACGAAAGTCTTCACAAGACATAGTTCTTGCTGCACCACGTTCCTTACGAACATCTTCACAAGACATAGTTCTAGCTCCACTACGTTCCTTACGAACGTCTTCACAAGACATAGTTCTAGCTCCACTACGTTCCTTACGAACATCTTCACAAGCCAATGGTTCTTGCTCCACTATGTTCCTTACGAACGTCTTCACAAGCCAATGGTTCTTGCTCCACTACGTTCCTTACGAAAAGCTTTAAAAGCCAATGGTTTTTGCTGCACTACGTTCCTTACGAACATCTTCACAAGCCAATGGTTCTTGCTGCACTACGTTCCTTGCGAACGTCTTCACAAGCCAATGGTTCTTGCTCCACTACGTTCCTTACGAAAGTCTTTACAAGCCAAAGGTTCTAGCTCCACTGCGTTCCTTGCGAACGTCTTCACAAGCCAATGGTTCTAGCGAACGTAAGGAACGCAGTTCAGCTAGAACCCTTGGTTTGCGAAGATGAAGCATTATGCTCCCATGGTGATATCAAATATCGAAGTAACCTTGGTCGAAGCGGTCAAACGCCCGTTTCTAGGCTTCTAAATCCTTCCCGACATCAATTGGCCTATGATCGCCCTAGGGGCAATTCATTTTGAAAATACAAATTATGCTGTATGTAACGTATGTGTAAAGGGCTTTTCCGAAAAAAAATGAAAACATTTTTTAAATGCGTGGGATCTTCGAAATTAAGACATTGATAAAGTGTATTAACGATCCCCCAGTGGGCCAGTCATAACCTAACTATAAGCCAACTTTGTCAAGCTATCAAAACTGTTACCGCTGGCTGAGTCCTTTAAATGTTCTTATTTCCCTGTGTTTTTAGGGAATCCCTTCAACTGCGATAAAATCGTATCAGCTAAAAATAATAACAAATTAACAATTATAAAAAAAATAGAAATAAAAATGAATGAGTAGAAGCTGCTATTCCCTGGTACATATGCGTGGACGAAACATATGAAGGTCGTGGTTTCAACGCCTTGTCTCTCACGGACGTAAATTTGATGGGTTTTTTTTTGTTTCACGACAGACTGAGTGTTCTAAACAATGATTTGATCTATCTACATTGACAAGCGTAATACATGCTCGTATTACAAAGTCTAGACTAAAATTTACATGAATTTCTTCTGGTATACAAACCATGAAATGAATGGAAAATGTGTTGTCACTCATTCTCACGAGAATTGGGATTTTGGTGTCGCCGCATTTTTAAAAGCCTAAAATATATTTTATGTGATCGTTTGGTGCTTAATTTGATAGACCTCCATGAACTTAGTTTATGCACACCAAGAAAATGATCGTGGTTGACGTTTCGGAGACAAGAGATTTGTTTTTATGTGCATTTTGTAATATTCGATACTGTCGCTTTTTCATTTGATGATTTTTGCTCGTACACTAAGCCGAGATACCTATTTTCAGAACAAAGATATTCTTTCAAAGATATCGCACACATGTCCTTTACCTTTAGAAAACGCGCCGTGCACCGAATCGGCCAATTTCAATGTTTATTGAGCCAAAACCTGGTGTCGCCGAAAAAAGCAAAAATGAAGTAATCTTCGATTCCGAGACTTTAAAGGGGCTAATTTGATGGAATAAAGCCTAAAAATCGAGCAATTTCTTTTTCTTAGCATGCTGAATTTATGCTTAAAAAATAATGCGTTTTAATTACAATAAAGAAATTGACACAGAATTCTTTAAACCAGTTCATTCAGACAAGGGGTCTTCTTATAATGAACTAATGTAATCTTCGATACTAGGTTTTTCAATATATTCCACAACAAAATCATAACGCATGAGATCATTAAAACATGTAACATAACCAGTATAAACAATTAACACTTAAAAAAGTTGCATACAGCGTTCAGTGTGTTAATTATGCTGTAAAGCGGTGCGTTTTGTAATCATCGAGACCGTAATATTCGATACCAAATTTAAATGCCTACGAAAAACTTTAACCGAAACACATGAATAGACCAGATATCCGTTCCTATGGTACCAAAAAATACAAAACAACATTTCTATGATGGGTAAACCTAATTCCCTACCTTTAAATGCTGCAAGAATACCTTTTTGTAACCTTCGAGACCGTTTGAGTATATTCCATTGCAATTGGTATTTCACGGTGGTACAATTGTTATTTGTTTTTAATCGGCATTCTTAGTCTTGAGAAATAAAAGTTTGATCCGGCCATCATTGCATTTTACACTTTAGCATGTTTGAGAAACTGTAATCTTCGATACCGTGAAAATTGGGCAGAAAATGCGATGCTTAAAGTGATGACAAGTCTTTGTGAGTGGGTCAACCCCGATGTGCGATGTGCACTAGTATTCAACCATAAAGAAGTTAATTTGCGTTTTATATTTAAAGAAATTTTGATGTTTAAAAGGTAACTTGCCAATGTTTTTTATATTCAGATTATCTCACCTTTTTGAAAGAGACTAGATACCTAAAACCATTTATTCCAAAGCTTCAGATAAATTTCCAACCAAGCATAGTTTTATATACGATTTAAGAGTTTTTTGGGCTATGGGTCATCATTTAAACTGCACTCGATAAACCATGAGTAATCTTCGACACAATATACCTTATTCGAGCATTCAAACAGAGAAACACAATTTTGCAATGAAACAGAAGGTAAATTCATTATTTTTATTTGATACGTCTTCCAGTTGATTTTTCGACGAACTTAAACTTTAGAATGTTATCGTGCACTTTGAAAATAAAAGTGAAAGTCGGTGTAAAATTAAAAAAATCTATATTTGAAAAGGTCTGTCACCGACACACATTCTAATATCGAAGAAATGTCTGTTTCCTGGAAGTGAATAAAACTACAAACATATTAATATGCAGAAAAAACATATCTGGTTTGAAAGAGAATCAAAGCAAAAGAAAAAAATTCTTCTTTAAGTTTTTACTTTGATAATACTGTGGCAAGGGTACAAATAACGAATATTACTTGGTGAAAACTGTCAAAATAAGACAGTTACGCGCTGCTTAATAACTTTTTTTCCTCTCGGACGTAGTATAAAACATTTCACATCATTATAGGTTGATGTTTACTTCATCTGATTTTAGAAAAATTAAAGTGGTACTAAGATTTTCATTTTTTGATTTTTTAGAATCCCAAAATCCCAATTCTCGTGAGAATGAGTGTGTGCATTGCATAAGTAATATTATGACAGAAGTTGTTGCCGGACTTTGGAACAAAAATACATTTATTTACATCTTAAAATTGACAAACATTCCGATCAAAACCATTCAAATTCATTTGCTTAGCGCTCCATTCATTAATTCCAAACACTCACTCCAATTATTCAAAAACGCTGTAAATCACAAAAAATGATAAGATTTACATTCAAAATGATAGACGATGAGTAATATCTACGAATTTCACTTATATACTTGTGACCCGTCACGCGAAAGGGGCCATCTGGGAAGTGCTTAAAGTGCCAACCCAAGTCAGACTGCTCGGATTGTGCAGACTGACTAGGGTCGAAACTTTTTGCACTATGCTTATTTTCTGAATCTAGAATGATCAATCTACCATCAAGTGAAGGAATTTTGACTTCTGGTCGACCTATGCTGGATCGAATCTCCTTTTCAATAATCCATTTTACAGAATTCCCGGATGGTCCCTTTTCGCATGACGGGTTACATTTCAATTTAGTAAGCGTATCATGAGATTGTGAAGTACAGAAAGCTAATCATGGAACCTGTGCTTATATTTTTTTAAAGCGAGGTGATGAATATCGTTAATTTTGTTAATTCTGAACACAATTAGCGATATTGGATTACCTCCCTTGAATTTCTCTCAAAACACGCTCTACACAATCATTCGATTTCACTCCAAAGTGATTCCCAAATCATTTACCTTGTCAATTTCACGATGTTGTGAGCTATAAGATACTGGTATAACCAAACTCAAAGAAGCAGAGATGGGACGAGTACACGAGTGTATCGGGTAGGGTTCTTTATCTTAAAACTATACCAATATCTGTATGATAACAGCCCGTGTGATATTTTTTATGATATCACATAGTTATTTTTAGAACAAAGATATAATCCGGTTATTTTTAGAAACTTGCATTTCAGTAAGAAACATCTTCGAAAACAAGACAAATAGAGGTTATAAGATAAATATAATACGTTCTAAGTGTATTGTATGAAAAAATATCCAACTCGGTTGTGAGTATTGATAATTGTCTCGGCAGAGCCTCGACAATTTTCAATTCTCCCAACCTCGTTAGATATTTCTTTTCATATAATACACTAAGTACGTATTATATATTTCCTATCCGGATTCTGATTCGCTACTCGTTACTCGATTATTGTATAATCAATATGTAGCTTTGGGGATCAAATTCAGAAAAAAGATTGAAGATTGTATAAATGAGACTTCAATTCTTTTCTGAAAATATTTGCAAAATGGTCCTACGAACTTAAATCAGATAGTTGTTAGAGTACTGGCTACTTATTCATAGACAACTTCTTTCCTTAAATCTATGCCGGAATTGTAAATTCGAGCCCGCTTATTCACTTAGTTTATAAAATGAATATATGGACAGTAATTATCGGGTACTCAAGTGCCCGCGGGAAATGAGATCCCGGGTACCTGTGTATAAGATTTATGCTCGTCCCAGCTCTAAAACCAAGACGATAACTACAAACATTATTGTTGCAGAATCCTAGTGATCAATTATATTTCAATATAATTCCTAAAAAAAGTTACACTCATACCTGCTCATTTTAATGCTTTTTTGAAAATTTTATCTGAGTTCTAAATGAATTTACGACCTATCTTTGACCACATTCACCTAATTTGAACCTTAGCCAAAGCAAACTTTTTGAACAGCGTGAAAATCCTCAGAATTAAGAATTACCAACCTCCGTCTGAAAAATTTAAAAAAAAAAAAAAAAAGAAAAAAGTCCGATCTGACAGAAAAGATATATCAATAATAAGCTGTTCCCAGTCATTAATTAGCGCACACGTTTTAGCTTCGAATTCGCTTATCTAACTTGTAACATTTATTGTTCATTTTATAAAAAAGTGATTTGTGCAAAATCATCGAAGATAGTCGACTTACGTTTACATAAGGATATAAACATTTCTGCTCCCTATTTTATAACGAGCAGTTTCTGTATAATCAACGTGTATTTGAAAGTCTAGTACCATTTCTGAATGCTTTTCTCTTAGAGCTGGGACATTTTGTACCCGAGTACTCAGGATCTTGTTACCCGCGGGTACTCGAGTACCCGGGCCCCGTTTTACTAAACGTCTTACGACAAAAGTGATCGTAAGTCAAAATCAAAAATCGTACCTGGTATGTTTATTCATTGATAGATTCTGCCTTGCGCTATCTCATTGAAATCGTCTTCTAAAGACGATTCCAATGTGATGATGCATGGCAGAATTCCATGTTTAGTTACTACTGTAGAAGGAACTTTAATTTTTGACTTACGCAAAAAATGATCGTAAGATGTTTAGTAAAACGGGCCCCCGATGATTACTGTCCACTTAGCACAAATGCAGATCCAGTATTTCTGTAAAAGGGGGTTCGAACATACAAATTCCTACATGGTTTATAGAGACCCAGGTGTAATGAGCCAAGGCCAGTTTCAACAAAACATTTAAGACGAACTTTGTCTTAATGATGACTTTCGAGAAAATAACAACAGTAACAATCGCTTTACATTAGTATTGATAGATTGGTGATACGTAATTTTTGTCCTGAATATGTGGTAAGGCATCGGTAAGACAGAAATACGTCTAAACCCTTGTCATGCTGGACCCAGAATATTCCTGCCTTGGTAGGAGCTATAGACAAACATCAGCCTGCACATATGTGCAGTCTGATGTTAGTATACATCACCTGTTTCTCATTTTCGAACCAGAATTGTCAATAGATTTAGTTTTTCAAATAGAAATTGACCTGCAGTTGGAACTTTCAGTGCTTTCTGTCCTTTGATTTTACTGGAAATTTTTAGCCAAAATTTATTCAGCATGAAAAGGGTTAATTGTTTTAATGAAACTGGCCCCAGGGTTCTCAAATTTGTCGGATGTAGTTCCGAAGGATCTTCTAAAAATCAACTTCATAAAAGAATGGAATGCTGTTTCAAAAAGTTTTCAATTCTTCTCTGAAGTTGATACCCAAGGTACACGGTGTTTATAGAATAATCGGGAAAAGGGTAATGATAATTCAGGACCTGCGAAGGAACGGTGCCCTGCTCGATACCTGGGTACTCAAGTACTTGTCCCATCTCTACTCTCTTTATACAGTTAAGAACATCGTGAAATTGACAAAGTGAATGATTTTGGAAAGAACATCGTGAAATTGACAAAGTGAATGATTTTGGAAAGAACATCGTGAAATTGACAAAGTGAATGATTTTGGAAAGAACATCGTGAAATTGACAAAGTGAATGATTTTGGAAAGAACATCGTGAAATTGACAAAATGAATGATTTTGGAAAGAACATCGTGAAATTGACAAAGTGAATGATTTTGGAAAGAACATCGTGAAATTGACAAAGTGAATGGTTTTGGAAAGAACATCGTGAAATTGACAAAGTGAATGATTTTGGGAAGAACATCGTGAAATTGACAAAGTGAATGATTTTGGAAAGAACATCGTGAAATTGACAAAGTGAATGATTTTGGAAAGAACATCGTGAAATTGACAAAGTTAATGATTTTGGAAAGAACACCGTAAAATTGACAAAGTGAATGATTTTGGAATGATTTAGGAATTAAATTGAATGACTGTGTGGAGCGATACTTGAGTGATATTAAAGGGAGGTTATCCAATATTCCTAATTTTGTTCAGCGTGAACAAAATTAGGTATATTAATTACCTCCCTTTAACAAAATAAACGAACTCCTCTGTTTGTGCATCTTTGTGGACTAATCAGGCGCTTGAGAGTCCACATCAGCTCATAAAATCGTAGAATAAATATATCGATTTGAATTCATTGCTGAAGGTCTTGAACGATTTTTAAATGTTTTTTAATGATTTCGGAGCGTTTTTGATTGATTTGAGTGAGTGTCTGGAATGATTGCACGGAGCGCTGAGCGAATGATTAAGAATGATTTTGATCGGAATGAGTGTCAATTTCACGATATTTTTAACTGTATCACTTCCATTCGTATTGTGCTGTAGTTATATCTAAGTGGTCCCTTTATCATTTAATATAACACTCAGTATTTCAATATTCTGACAAAAAATGCCTTTTTCAAGAAAACGAAAAATATTCTAATACTACTACATAATAATTATTATGTAGTAGTATAAGAATAATTTTCCTTTTCTTGAAAAAGGCATTTTTTCCGAAATATTGAAATACTGAGTGTTTTATTAAATGTTTATTCTATTCCCTTCGGAAAAATTTTGTGATATTATATTGGTCCCTTTAACGTTTCAGCTCGACTCCATACTAGATGCTGTATCTTCGTTAGTTGTTTTATGGCGATTTCATGGAGGTAACTCGATATATTCAGAAGAGCGAGAGAGAAGGTAAAATTTGTGATTTTGCGTGAAGATTTTCATTCTATTTGGTTTAAAATTTATTTGATTTCCCATTATTTACTGTTCATTCAATGTACAACAAATTTGAAATTTACCGGAATCGGAAAACAAGCAATTTATTTTATTTAATTTTTTTAGAGATAAAATGTGGATCTCCGATAGCAAAGTTTCTGACTCGAAGCCCGGCTGCATCATACTGTTTGATGAGTATAATATTTTTTTAACGAATTTCCCCCTTATCGGCAAAGTGTCTAAAGACATAAGTTTAAATGGTTTGTGTGAGGAGTCAAGTGTCATTTACTTACCAACTGAAATAATTCTTCTGATAATTAATTGCTTCCATCTTTCTGATAATTCATTGCTTCCAACTAGAATTTAAATATATGTAGACTTATCTTCTGACTTGTCATTGACACAGCTCTGTGTATCAGGATTGAAATAACTGTTAATGTTGTTGTTGCTTTGTGAGAAAACAATCAGCCCAGCTATCAGTTTCTTTGTTTAAATAGGGTTTTACGCCGCTTTGAACATTTTTTTAGTTATATCGCGGCGCCTGCAGCACCTAACAATGGATTCCAGGTATTTCTCATACCAATACATCGATCACATCCTTTCCTAGCCTCCAGCTGCTATCTCACATAGTTCTACGAATATCAACAAAATGGTGAGAGTCAATTAGACGGAAAGAATGAGTGCCGCCGTCGGGAACCCAACCCGGGACCTCTATATTGATAGTCCGACTATTTACGGACTGTATTTTTGACGCTTTATTTCAGAGCGTGTGTTCTTGTTGGTTTGCTGTTCATTCTATCAGCATGTATTCTTTTGATCAAATCTGTCATCGCCTTGGTAAATGGAGAGCTTACTCATAAGGTAATACCATTTTGATAAACAGGTATAGAGCCACAAATGGACAGAGTAATTCTGCTTTCAAACTGAATCGCTACTAATTGGATTCGTCTTCCGAAGGCAATGCCATTAGTTACCCTCATCATAGGGTTTGAACGATGAAATACTTTAGTTATCACCTTCATCTCTTATCTGAAGCTTTCAGCATCAAATTTGATTACAAATAAAGATTTTCCGGCTTAATTATGACCTATATGGATAAATTAGTTCACAATTTGTCAAGTTCGCGGCGAGCGCTCTAAGTGTACGTACTTCATCAAATTGTCCTTGTAAACTTTAAAAGTGTCTGAATCGACGTTGAGGATCATTTGATGACAAAAAGATATTCACACGACTGAATGTTTTAGTTGAAAAATCTATATCTCTATGTAAAGACAAAACTATCTAATACATTTCGCTAGTGTTATATATTTCTAAAATAACTTATAAATGATAGTAAATGATTTTTATACGTTCGTCGAAGACGGAATGTATCATGGGATCACCCCATTCGGAACATCGCTCGGACTTTTCCGTAAACCGGAAAGTACCTTGGACGTAAGTGTAGTAATTTTTGGTCATTTTTCAGGTAATTCGGTTTCTGGTGGTACTTTGGTTAGTACGCTCGAAGAATAACAAATTACTTAAGAGCTTACCGCTCGTCCGTGGACATCTTTCGGCATTTTATAATTTGAAAACAAAACGCAGTAAAACACTGCGTTTTGTTTTCAAATCATAGTATGCTCGATTTTAACATTTAGTTGATTTTGTTTTTCGCAGCGTCATTTTCCGCTATGTTTGTGACGTCATATAAACCCACGTGCGATATGACGCGCTTTCATGGCTGCGCCCTTATTATTCCCGAGGTCTATTTCGTAGAATCGCCGAAGGTTCCCGAGTGGGGATCACCCTTTGACATTGGGCGTCCGGGCGTCGACTTCTTTGTCCGGAGCATAACTCTGTCACCTTTCGTCCGATTGAAACTCCTGTTATTTGCCATAAAGAATATTCGCTTACCGCATGAAAAGGGTTATGGCCCATTCTATAATCAGAAATCATATTGAAGACTCGGGCTAGACAATGCGGAGTTACAGACTGGCCAGAGGACTAACTTTTCACACATTAGAAATTGTTCAAATTATAAAATACAAGATCGTATTCGAGAGTTGATATATTTTGTTGTGCTTGGAGTAACGTCGCAGACTTTGTTTAAGTATTTAATTGAGACAAGCGAAAGACATCAAATCATTGTGTTGCCCAGAAAGGCTGTTTAGAGATATATAAATATTGTCTTCTTTTAAGGTTCATGTAAAGTGTTTGAGACCCAATTTTAAGGGCATTCATTTGCCAAGAAAAAGCAGTATGTCCAGGAATATTATATATCAAAATGAAGCTATTTATGAGCACAAGCAGTTGAAAAACATAAGACTGTTATAACTAAAGCGGTATAGCTAAAACATTGTGGAAAAGGGCCATTTTGTACAGAACAAGCAACTGCGTGACTGTTGGATAAAATTGGCTCATATTTTAACAAAGTCTAGCCTAAAGTACCATCCAGGTAGTGCTACAACCATTGGTATAAAAATCAGCCGCAAAACGTAGTTATGCAAGCAATTTATTTTGACTTATTTTATAAACACATATGTCATATATGTCATTCTAATTTTGTAAACGTGTAGATCTTTTTAGGGTATGGTGTGTTATCACAACATAAATAGACATTTACTGTTTATATACCTGTAAGGTTGTTTAGCAATATATCTATTTCTATTTCATAGAATGATAAATATATAGTAATATTGTAGATCATTGAATTAAAAAAAAACTATAATTTGAAATAAATCGCAGAAAATATTTCACAATATTATGGTGTGATGTTGCACCATACCTTACATCTATTTTGAAAACAGACCAAACCGGTTTGACATGTATGTTGACAAAATAAATGGAAATTGATTGTTTCAAAAGAGCCTTTTGAGACTGAGTTTTATATCTAAGGTTGTAGCACTACCTGGATGGTACTTCAGACTGTACTTTGTTAAAATATGGGACAATTTTATGTAACCGTCATGCAGTTGCTTGTTCTGTACAAAAAGACCCTTTTCCACAATGTTTTGGCTATACCGCTATAGCTATGGCGGTCTTATGTTGCCAAACTGCTTGTGCTCACGAATAGCTTCATTTTGATATATAATATACCTGTACATACTGCTTTTTCTTTGCTAATGAAGTGCCCTAAATATTGAGTCTCAAACACTTTACATGAACCTTAAGGCTTCCCTAGTAATAAGAATGTTATTTATCGACGATGTTTTGTTTTCCCTTTTATTGCAGGCGTCTCTTGCCATTACGTTGTCTATCATCAACGCTGTAACGTGTTCAATTCTGGGGTTCAGTAAAGTATTTGTTGGTTTCATGTTGGAGAGTCGAGTCCTTATCACTGACAGTAAGTTTTTTAATGCTTATTACGCCTCAAAAATGGAAAGAACTCGAAATTGGACTATCATGACAGATGAATATTTCCACAATTGTAAGCAACTCACCACAAATGTATTTATTAAAGAATGAATTAATAATTGCTGAGAGGAAAAATGGTTTTAACTGCCAGTCCGAGCTTTTAGCATATGGCTGAAAAGACAGAAGTGATAGACATTACACATACAGGGTAGCACAATTATCAATGTTTTCCATCTGATTGAGAAGTAAAACTCTATTGTATTAAAAAATTATTACAATGAGTAAGTACAACTGAATCATAGATTTGACATTTCTGTTTTGATATATCAATTCTCCGGATAAGTAAGAAAAAAGAAGGGCCAAGTTCGGGATGAAAGAAGTTAAAGTTTCTACCTACCTTTATACTGACCATACTCTATAGTAAGCTTAGCGCAACTCTGTCGTCATTGTCAATGTTAATGCTTGACAGGCACTTGAGGCAGTGTGACTCTCTTAGCCCTCTAAGTGCCTACAAGAAAACTTCAGATTTCTAATAATTGAGCAAGTACGTGACATTTCCAACTATTTCAAATATGTGCCAAACAAAGATTCTGGTCAGTCAGTACATCCGCACAGTCTGACCAGAATCTTTATTTTGTTCTCCGTGGGAGGATAACGTCTAAGGCCTTCTACAATTGGACAAGAATATACTTATTGTGTGTTGTGGTAGTATAGGCTGCAATATTTCTGATTGCCACGCACACGTGACATTGTCGGAAATGTCACACATATGCTCATTTTGTACTTGCTGTGTTTCAGGTGTTATAACGTTAACAGGAGCTGTTATGTCAATATGTTCAGCAGTATTTGCTGGTGTATATTCCCAGAATTACCATCTATGGTATATAGATGACATTATAGGACTGCTGTGCAGTGTGTTTTTGACATGTTATGGTATTTGGTATGTAAAAAGTCATTTTGTTTTTATTTTCTTGTACCTTATACGCGAAAAAATATACAGGCTATAGGGTACATGTAGCTGAAGCTAAGACAGAAAAATCGTTTTGTGATATTGCTGTCTGAAAGACTGACACAGATCGTAGTTGAGTTGACAACAAAATATCGTCAGTCGACATTTTTTTTATCTAGGCAACTTTTTAATGTGAGTGTTTTCCTCACTTAGCATTCTGGGTAAAATCTCTGTTTAAAGTACTTTAGAAGAGAAATAAGCTTTGTCGCCCATCATTTGCTTTTATATTATTTTTTGTTTTGAATGATGAACAAAGGCAGAACAATACCTTCTTGTGACATTGCTGTCTAGAAGGTAGACAACATATCTATGTTGGGTTAACAACACAATGCCGTCATTCGACATTTGTTATATAGGCAACATGGATCCTCCTTTTTCCTTCTCAAAAATATCTTATCTTGAATCACTCATGTTTAAAGATAAAAAAGGCTTATTTCGATGTGTTTAAACAGACCAAAGCAATCCATCACGCGAAAGGGGACCATCTAGGTAGTAGTTAAATTGATGACTCTAGTCAGACTGTGCAGATTGCGCAGTCTGAATCTAGTCTGGTCTACCTTCCTTTGAAGGAACTTTTGAAATACCACCTTTATACAAATTTATCTTTGTTTCAAATATTTATTTTATAAATTAACCAGGTGGTCTCTTTTCATGTGACGGGCCAGAAGTATTTTTTGTTTTTGTTTTTCAGGGTTGTATGGACATCTGTCTCTGAAATAAGGAAGGCCAGTCGGGACAAACAATAAAAAAACGCAGCGAGTTTGACAACTTTTGACCCATCGTTTTGGAGAATACCAGTCTTTAAGTTTCAGATATCATGTTCATCGTTTTTGTGTTGTAATTATATTTTAAAAATGAAATAAATGCAATATGTAACCCTTTTATTTTCGATTTTGTTCCTAATGCGATTACCTAAGTCACTCGCTTGCTGGGTTGTCAGTTCTGGGGCCTCGGATACCTCTAGTTCTGTACGCTTTTCGGCGCTTTAAAACGTAGTAAATAGGGAGAACCCGTGTTATCCGAGGTACCATGAGTGCTATTTTCAATACAGCTAATAGCCAATTTACATTTCATTTGAGACAAGTGATTTTGAAACAGGCTATTTGTTTCCCATAAAAAGACGAATGATAAATGCTAACTCTGAAGTGAGTGGAGCAGCTTGTGACATAATTTATAAAGGATGCTGTTCAACTTGTCGGGTTTGTGTGATTTGTGGTATGTCACATGAGGCATGTCGTTGGCACAAGTGTTTACAAGTACGACCAGTCTTTCGGATCCAAAGACTTTGTTACAAAGTTTATGATTTTATGGTACTACCGGTGTGAGAAATACCAGGAATCAATTGTTAGATGCTCCGTGGTATAACTGAAATATTGTTTGGAATTTGCGTAAAACCCCATTTAAACAAATACACATGTACAAAGCTTATTTTATCTTATAAAATTGCCATATGTAATTTATACGAGTTCATACACATTTATAAATGAATTTGAGAACACCACCATATTTACCCACAGTCCGATCAAATTATTCACAAATACTCTCGCGAGGCTCAATTCATTTATTAGATACACTCACTCAAACATTTGAAAAGTCACAAAAATTTAAACAAATACGTTCAAATTTCTCAAAGAATTCCATAATTATATGGCTTGCTTGAAATTGGAATAGTTTGATTGGTTCGTGAAGACAAAGCTTTATCTAATTTCTTTCATCCCACATACGTGTATTCAAAATTAATTCATTCATATTCTTTCACCGTGCAAATTCCTTGATGTTCTAAACTGTATTCAATCAAGATTCATATTTGGTAAGCTTCAATATTTGCAAACATAAGATAAAGAATAGGTCACTAGGTAAACTATTGCCATAAAATTTCCAGACACTCTGGAGACATTGTTTTGTGCTCACTTAATTTAAAGATTGATAAGAAATTATTTACGGAATAAAATATATAACCAAGTCCAAATTGGGTAGTTTGTGGATAAAACACCAAGGCAACCGAGTCCATCTAACAAAATTCAGTTTGCTCCTCTAAATAAAAGTATTAAAAGGACCAGCAAAAACTGGGAACCAACAGTGTTTTATTGGTTCTCTGTGTTCCAAAGAAAATTAACAAATCGCTGCTAACATATACAGTTAACAACATCGTGAAATTGTAATTGACTTTGGAATGATTTAAGAATGAATGAGTGTGTGGAGTGACCTTTGAGTGAATTTAAAAGAAGTTAATCAAATGTTGAAAAATTTTGTTCAAGTTGAACAAAATTTGCGATATTAATTACCCCCTTTAATAAAACGTGCAAAAAAAAGTTCTACAAAAAGCGTCCTATTTCTTCAAGATCCAACCAGACACTTTAAATTTCAATAATGTTCGTGAAATCGCGATTTGGTTCTTGCTCTATTCATTTTGAATGTACTTGTTGATCTTTAATTTTCAATAAGAGTTTTTGAATAGCTTGAATGAGTATTTGGAATGAATGCATGTAGCGCTTAGTGAGCGATTTTGAATGGTTTTGATTGAGATGAATGTCAATTTCACGATGTTACTAACTTTATCAATTAACAAATCAAATCAAACCACTTTTTTTAAAAAAAAAATGAGATGACTATTGAACTCCGCCCAGAACTGCTATCTTGTTTAACTGGGCGACTTAAACGTTATTACTACAGATTGTTTAAGTTGTAGTAACGATGTATGATCGCCCTCAGACGCTTACATGATTTTTTCATATCTCTGACGATATACAGTTAACAACATCGTGAAATTGACAAGGAATATAATTTTGGAATGATTTTGGTATGAATTTGCATGAGCGTAAGGAGTGGGTTTTGAGTGAAATTAAAGAGAAGTAATACGATATCGCTAATTTTGTTCAGGATGAACAAAATTGGCGATATTTGTTACCTCCCTTTAATGAAATATGAACACAAGTTCCAAAGACAGCGTCCAATTTCTTCAAGAACCAATAAAACGCCTACAATTTAAATTGCGCAAATTGAGTGAAATTGGAATTTTTCTAGCTATATTCTTTTTGAATGTATGCAGTTGTTGATTTTATATCTTTTAGTCATTTTGAGTGTTTGGAATGGTTTGAGTGAGTGTTTGGAATGAATGAATGAAGCGTTGAGTGAGCGATTTAGAACGTATTTTATTGGGATGGTTGTTATTAAATGTATCATGCTGATGAATAACACTTTATATTTGAGGCGTTTGTCGTGACAGAGGTAAAGATGCAGGGGCAGCGATTCAAGAGATTCAAGACTGTACTGGACGGCAAAAAATTCTCTAAAGCTCAATTAAATACGGAAGACCAAATCTTCGGGATTTTATTGTCTTTCATCAGTGTTAACAGGATATATAATTGTGTGCGACATCTGTCAAATGTAATCAGAAATACCGTCATTCTAAATCCAACAATTATGTCTATTTTCACGTAAGATTTATACCTCTTGGACACTCTGTCTGCATACAAATCGTGTAAACAATGCTCATGATATCGGGTGTGATTTCTGTCTTAAGTTTTCATAAATGCATCAAAACTCATGTTGTTGGTACACATTTGAATCGTCACACCAAGAGGATTTAAAAAAAAGTACCCACAACATATGATTTGGGCGAGAATGATCTTAATAAATTCTTTTCTATTTCCGGGAGTGGCTATCGATCTTTGTTCTTTCATTGGTCCACACATTCGGCGTGAGTACTGGTGAATTTTCCAGGAAGCAGAATCGAGAGGGATTTATCTAAGTTGTACCTGTATCCCAATCTCTGTAAAATAAATAGGTTTAAACCATAATTTTTTTCGTTATTATCTTGAGTTATGAAGCCATATCCATTAATTCTATATTAATGTTAAGGTATTAAGTCTTCAAATATGTTAACCGTACCATTAAAAAGAACAAACTGTGCTCAAGGCTATAAAACTTTTCTCTTTCTCAAATCAGAATTTACTCAAATTTAAAATTGATGAGAAAGCTGTTATTCTGTAATAATACTGTAATAAATGTATGAATATAAATTATAATATTAATAAGTTGTTATAAATAACAACTTATTAATGTTATCTTCTATGTTCATACAGATATTTAAATTCTAAGTTTGAGAAAATTCGAGAATGAGAAAAGTTTATAACCTCTGGCCCCGCTGGCCATCTTAGCCAGACGTTTCGGCCTTAGGTTATTATTATATAGGTAACTTGATTACAGAAAAGATTTGGTGATGAATTCTATGTCTCGAAGGCTCTAGGGCGTAAAATATGTATGCAATAAATTGCTTCTCGATCAAATGAGAATTGCCTTAATCTCCAAAATTCAATAGATGTATTATCTAGATATTTAACGTAAATATATGATAAGAAGCAAATAATGATCTATCTGTAGCAGAATTAGTCTTTTGGCGAACATGTAACTTAAATTTCAAGTCCAATTTAGGTACATTTTAAATGAGTATGAAACGGTGCCTTTCATTCGGTTTTCTGACGTCTGAAAGTCTGTCAAATTGCTTGATTTCCATTCATTGATGAAGTCGTAATATCTGGGAATATATAGTTAAAGTTCAGTTCCTGTGCAAAGAAATTCTTGGAGTCTTTATCCCAGCCCATATCGATATTTTTTCTCAAGAGGATGATACGCAGGTCTTGCGCTCAGGATGACAAAACGATGCATATTGTTTGAAAATTATAACCCACTCAACACGTGCACCTGCGTTCAAAGTGGGGTTTAATTTGCAAACAGTTTGCAAAGTTTTGTCATCCTGAACGCAGGACAGACCTAGTCACAAAATCAAACAAACGCATTAATTTATCAAAATTTATTTGAGAAGGAATGGTTTAATAACATTTTTAATGTTCAAACTTTATAAAACTACAGCTATACTATCTATAGAATCTTATATTTAATTTGTGTGCCACTGTAAAATAAAATAATTGAAAAAATGCGACACGTACCCATTAAAACGATCATCGGAGAAGTGCGAACAGTATTTAAGCTGGTCAGACTCCCCAAAGAGTGATGGCTGAAGAAGGTAGAACCTTTTATTTCTCTTTTTTAAATGCCCAAATGTGTATCTTTAATTATGTATGGTAGGTCGTTTTGTAATAGCCCATCATCAAGAGATTAAATCGAGGAATCTTAGGAGTGAGTTTTGAGTGAAACTAAAGTTAGGTAATCCAACATCATGAACAAAATAGGCGATATCTATTACCCCCCCCCCCCCCCCTTAACAAAATTGCAAACAAGTTCTATAAATAGCTTCCTTTTTCTACAAGAACCAATCAGACACTTACAATTTAAAATATGTCAGGGAAATCGCTATTTTTTCTTTCTATGTTTATTTTAAAGGTTGTTGTTGATCTTATATTTTAAGTGATTTTGGAGCGTTTTTGAATGGTTTGTGACGGTATTTTGAATGAATGTATGGAGCGGTGAATGAGTGATTGAGAATGATTTTGATTGAAATGGATGTCGCTTTCACGATGTTGTTAACTGTAGTTTAGCAAGGTTAATTTTTATTGCTCGATTATTGCTCCCTAACTGATGGGTTAGTACAAAACGACCACTCATACAACCAATTCATCGCCGAGCCAGTACAAAACCATTGTTAGTGCCTGTAAACATATTGAAACTTACAGTGGGTTTTCACTGATCCTTCGATGCATTACTTTCAAGGTTAGTCATTTCTTGTGGATTTGAATACTTCTTCAAAAGTCGCCGATATACATTCAATATTAATAATTTTATTGACAATATATTGAAACAATCTGTAATATGTGCTTATGTTTCCCCAAGAACCAATCAAAAGCTTTAAAAAAGACACTAGTCAATAAAATCATGGAATGTTTTTATTGATTTGAACCAAAATGTTGATCGTTTGGAGCAATTTCGAAGAGTTTTTGACCGAATTCGGAGCGTTTTTCGAATGGTATAAGTAAGTTTTTGCAACTGAGCGCTCATCGAGTGATTAAGAATGTGCCAAAGCAAAGACTCTGGTCAGTCTGTGCATCTACACAGTCTGACCAGTCTTTACTTCGCATTTTGTTGCTAATAAGGTCTTAAAGTATCTGTAGACAGTCAGGCATTCTTCTAATTTAGCTATGTAGCTGTCTTGGCTATCAAATGTTTTCACCTAACACACATGTAAAGTTGTTGGAAATGTCACGCAACGGCTCATTTTACACCGAATTCAAAAATACCCTTCTATTTCACAATTTTTGTTCACGAAAACAAAATGAAGACGGGTGACTACAACTGACAAGCTAATCTTAAAACAACAAAAACAACATAAACGGATCAAATGATAATGAATTTAACAAGAAACTACTAGACAATAAACTAAACAAAATATAACTTGTACATAATTTTGTTAATAAAATTTGTAATATTCAAATCAAATAATAACATGTTTATGCTAAAAGCTTGATATAAATGTTTACTTTTTCTTGATTGAAATGAATTATTTATGCAAACTGCAATATTCTTACAGAAGAAATTGTCTTAACTGGTATTTGTACACCATGAATGTACACAAAAACGTCGACAACAACCCACTGGTAGGTGTAGTAGATGTTATAGAACCAAAACGCAAAGTATTAGACAAAAAAAAAAAAAAAAAAAAAAAAAAAAACAGGTCTAAATTCTATAGTCAAGAAATAATATGTATTATTTCACACCTAAACAATTTAGACCAATGGCATGGTCTATTTTGTATCACGTGATAATGAAATATTAATATCCATATCGTACAACCAGAACGAGGCTGCTGTGCAATACAGATTTTATTCCAAAACGAGGCACCCTATATTATACGATGAAAGCGAGGCAAGCCATATTGTACGATGAAAGCGAGGCTGAAGTAACGAATATCGATATCGCCTCTTTTCGCGGCTTTTTCAATATATCAAACCCTCTTTTCGGAGGTATTTAAATAAGTTTTGTCTTGAGAAGATTCTTGTTATCTACTTTTATCACGTTCAGGTTTTGAACGTAAAAGAAGAATGCAAGACACATTGAGAAATATAAAGTGTTTTTGTTTCTTGATTTTTGAAAATCGTTTGTCGACATGAAATGTACATTTCAAGTAACGACGGGTATTCAATATGTTTTATGTTAATTACTTATTATAATCAGTAAGCACTGTTCGACTTGACACTTGAAATAAATATTTCACTGTGATTTCTATTTATAGAACAGTTGTTTCTTTCAATTTTATCATGCTTATATGGGTGTATTTTCAAAACTGAGCTCTGATGTTGGCGTTCATTATCATAGGTATATCGGATATATTTAAAAAGCAAATGATGTTTATATGGCAACTTGATAAACTCCAACTTTGAAAAATTTCAACTTCATAGTTCAAAGTTCACACTTCACACTTCATAGTTCACACTTCACATTTCATATCATATGTTTGAAGTTTGAAGCGTGAAGTGTGAATAAAAGAAGTCACCACCGGTCTTTCGTAAACAACAGTACGACTTGATGTTGGTATCGTGTCTGTGTAGTAACGAGCAAAGACTAAAACTCATGGTTAGTCGCACCAGTCTTTGAAATACGATTGGAAAATTGTAAAAAGCAGTTTAAACGTTTTTTATAACGACCCTTTATGTTTAAGGAACACTTTGAAGTTTATATTGACAGTACAACGCCTTCTTGTATTAACTTGCCTCCGTAGTCCCAATTTTGGCTACTGAAAACGTTCTTAAGTAATCTTTGACGTCTGCGAAAATTTAAATATTTTGAAACGGTTTATTGCTTTGTGCATTAATGTTTTTAAATGCACATTAAAGATTTTCATCAATCCTTTGTGCATCAGACCAGCAAGGTAAGGGGGCATGGTTACTAAGAAGGCGTTTCTACGGAAAGGAACATGGAACCCAAAAGTCAAAAACCCGGTCTATAAAAAGGTAGTCAGTTTTAACAGGAATTTAAATAAAAAAATGCAAGAAAGTCATAAACTGTTAAGGTTTTAAGAGAGCATGTATTTGTGGACGCAAGTTTTGGAGTTAAGTATATTTGATTGCAGTAAGATAATACCAATCGAAAGTGTAGCAGATATTTTGAATAAGTGTGAAAAGTTTCGAACACAGTCAGACTTCGCAGTTCGCGCAGTCTGACTAGGATCGACATTATACGCACTACCCAGATGGTACCTTTTCGCCTGACGGGTCTTATTTGCTAAGGTTATTTATGCTATCTTTTGTTCTTCTCTGCCTATCGTCTTTAAGCTTCCCTGTCAGGACAAGACGTTATCATGAATCTGTCTGAGAATAAATTGTCGGTGATCGATTGTTATGTCTAAACGAAAGCTTGGCTACGCACAAATATATAGTCCGCAACTTCATCTAAGTAAGAATTAATTGCCATATTTTCGTTCCTAAACATAGGAACCCCCCCCCCCCTAAAAAAGTGTACATACAAATATAATTATTCAAACATTCTGAACAAAAGTAACTACCCCCTCTTTCTTTGTCATAATACTGACATTTACCTCGATCTGAACTATTCTTAACGCTCACTCGGTATTCCATTCCACAATCTTTCCAAACACTCATTCATACCATTCACAAACGCTCCGAAAACGTTTAAAACATTTCGAAATCGATCAAAGCAATCAACATTTCATTGAATTTATCATATTGTTTCACGATGCTTTTGCTGGTGTTGATTTTAAAGCGTCTAATTAGTTCCCGAAGACATACAGATTGGGAAGTATTTAGATTTTATTTAAAGGGAAATAACAAATATCGCTAATCTCGTCAAAGTTGTCCGTACTACCCGATGATTGTATACAGATTCACATCATTCCAGAGTCTGCTCAAATTTGGGTAAAATTAGGTGTTTTTTTACCAGTGACTGGCTAAATCGACCCCCAAAGCGATTTAAAGTCCTACACAGTTCCGATATAAATACCTAGGACCTTTCATACTGGGAAGTCGACATGAAATACAGTCAATATAAGCTCAACTTACAAGTGCGAGTCTTGCTTAGAAAATTTTGACACTGAAACCCTGTGAATTGAAAAGAAAAGAAAACAAAACACAAAAAGCTTCAATCTTTAAAGAAACTTTTATGTAGAATGAATGTCTCGTTTTTCCTGTAACTGCGATATAATGTCAAATACTTTCATTTACCCCTGATATTACAAAACTATACAGGGTGGCCGAAAATATCTGATGTATTCTTATAATTGTACATACCTGTTATAAAAGTAGTTAAAAGCTTTAACGGCGAGATAAGTTTTTTTTTTTGTCGATAATTAGCGAAAAGGGGATTTTTGTGATGAAGGCATGGCTTTGTTTAGATTGAATATTTCACGCTACGTCAAATAGAGTACTCTTGACGCAACACTTAGAACGTCCTGGGAATCTTACTAACATTTTCTACCATTTGTTAATACTGGAAGGAAATAAATAACACATATTGTTTTTTTTTCTAATTGTGTACATAAACTAAATGATATGATAATTTTGTGTCAAGCTTGCAGTATCGATTAAAAGGCACTGACACATCACTATGACACGCATATCAAATGCGAAATTCTTACTTTAAATAAATGAAATATTTCCACTATATGAGTACTAAGGGTTTTGTTCGTTAAGTTATGCATACATGTTTTGTAAAGAAGTGCTTCTTAGTTATTACTTTCAATATTATCAGTATTAAAACTTCAAAATTTGAATGAATCAAATGTTACCTTTGTGTGACCACCACGTTATACACCAACACGGCGGAGAATCGCGTGACGCAAGTTTTTCGATATTTTTCGAGAATTCTGTAAATACTTTACAGATTTGGAAAAGGTTTGTAGCAGAGAAGGTGGAAAAACACACGGACTTTACTGGATGCACTAGATATTTCGAAAATTTGCAGATAAAAAAGTTATTGTACACCAACTAATTTTTTACTTGGTCGTGAATAACTTTTTCATCAGCAGATTTTAAAATCTGTCATTATCAGCAAATTCTTGACAATTTTCATCTTCTCTGCTTCTAAGAGAATTCAAATTGGTCACATATCAACATAATTATTCAAGGTTTTCTGTAATTGATGTGTTACGTGATTCTCCGCCGTGACCAAACTTATAGGAATTTCAAGCGAAAACCACTGACTTGTTTTATCAAGATGCTTGAATATCAATAGGTACAGAACATAACATTGTACTGGTTCTGTCTAGATTAACATAAACTTTGAGTGGAAAGGAGGTATATCTAGATGAAAGCTTTTCTATTCAAAATGTACCCGGGAAACAGCTATGAGATCTTGCCTTTCTTGAAATGCGTTTCTAATCAAGGGAATCAAGAAAAGCACTCAGAAATATTGTTTAAATAAAGCTAAAGTTGTTGCAGATGGTTTGGACATCATGCGTGATACAACGTCAGCGAATCGTCGGTTGGTAAACAGGTTATGGCTTTAGCTTGAATAAGGCAGTTTTTATGTCATTTTGATAGCAAAACACCGCTTTTCATTTTACAAATATCTTATACGCAAACAATATTACCACAAACAAACTATATAACCACAAGCAAACTATATAACCACAAGCGGCAATTGCTTATTAGTACTGCGTTCAGGATAAAACTCGCACGAAACATTTCAGAATTGTACCCCGCTTTGCAAGTAGTCTAACGTGCTAAGCTGGTACACCTTTGAAACATTAGCAAACTTATTTGCATCCTGAACACAGGGCTGATCTTGCAACACGCTTTAAGGACAAAGTAAAAAAAAAATCGAAGATCAATTTTCTCTAGATTTCCTATCTACAATTACGATTGGTCGATGGATTCTGAGAACCCGGGTGATATTTTATGATATTCTGCTAATGGTACAATGTGCGGGACTACCGTGCACTGTGCACTTCCGGTATCTACGTCATCCTCGCCAGAATCGACTAAGGCAAGATTGTCCGTCCCTGATACGGGGTATCCCCCTCCGCTAGGCGGCGAGCTGGAATTCTGGGACATCGACAAGAGAGGATCCCCAGAGCTATCTTTAGAAATCGAAAGACTTCTAACTGAAAGTTCACTTGGGGAAACACCTGGGCTTCCGTTCTGGTTTAAAATTAGGCTAGGTCCATTCGTTTCATCATTAATCCTGAGGTCACTTTCACGACGGGAAAATTCGTCATTAGCTAAACAATTATAATAGTTATATGGAGTATTTCGAAACGGATACGAATACCCATTGTAGGCATAAATGTCACAGTAATTATCCAAGGCATATTCTGTTTGGTTGCCATAGAAATAGTTCCTATTTTCCGAAAGGCTACCGTCAGACTGAGTAAGTCCAACAGTTACAGCAAACGCCTCGCTAAGATTTCTGTCGTCATTCAGGTCATCACCAACGTATGGGACAGAGTTAGAGTCACATTCAGATTCAACGGAGGCATTTTCCAGGGAACCACTAGTTGGTGATTTGTCATTCTCTGACGTGATAGCTTCGTCACTGCCTTCTTCCATGTTGACGTCATTAGAGCTATCTTTTCTTTCATTGGACGAATCATTACTTGATTCGATTTCATTCTCGTCTTCAATGACGTCATCGACATCAACATTTATAAGAATATTCCCATTTGGTTTAGAAGCGTTATCGATACCACTTTTTTCCAGGTTAAATCTCATAGGCCCTTTAACATTCGGTTCGGTGTTCCTTCGTGACGTCATGGAATTGTTTTCTTGTTGAAGTCTAGCCTTTGCTGCCCCTAGATTAGCCTCGGTGTTTCTGCGTGACGCCATGACCTCATTTACGTTCTGGAATATCATCGGTACAGGGACATCGATTGAGCTCCCTGAATCTGGGGACTTCCTGAGTAGAGGATCGTCTTCAGACTCCATCTCGCTGTCACTAGAGGGAGCGTCACCCTGTAATAACACAGAAGTAAAAATGGCCATAGCTTTTGAATAAGTATGGAGTAGTCTAGTGTTCGTTCTCGCATTCGAGGACGTTAATATTTGCAGAGACAAGACAAATTATTTAACGCCCTCAAGCATTAAATAATATATATTGTCTATCAGGACAAAACGCGATTCAAAGTTATCATTTTACAAGAAATAAGCCTAAATATTTTTCAATCAGATAATGTGACGGTAGTTGCAGAATGTTTTGTAGAGTGTTTTTATTTACCAAATTCCATGGACATTCCATTAGCCAATATCAAGTCTGACTATAATATGTATCAAGTCAAAACTGTAGATGACCACAAGCATTTAGGCAATATACATTGTAAGACAATTATAGCCATTTTGGTATTGCCGAAAAAAAATGTGGCAATGGGGTCATTTTGTTCCAAACAAGTAACTGCACAGCGATTGAATAAAACTTACTCATATTTCAGCAAAGAAACTGGCTTAAGTACTAACCAGGCACTACAACAACTGAATATTTAAGATTCAGATCCAATCTATATTTTATATTTTTGCATTGATGTACATTGACCCAAATTGTAAAGTAATATGATATTCTTATTTTAGAATATACATGTATATTGATCCATCAAATGTTTGGTTTATTTTCATAACTTATCCTTATTGTATCATTCTTTTTAGGCTGTTTATAAATATATAACTTTCTATTTCACAAAATGATAAATATATACTTCTTTGTTAAAGTGCCAGGGTTATGAGCAATCTTTATTTATTGAAATTATGATCCGAAAATGCGCGACGCGGATTCATACGATAAGGGTTTTAGCTTCATACCTCTATGAAATCAATATTTACTCTCTTCATATTTCTTAATGTAATAATTCGAAGCAAAACTGTTCAAATTTATTACATATGAAATAGATTTGCAATGAGACTTATTTGTGGAGACGCTTAAAAAACTGCTTACTTAAAAATGCTTTCATTGAGGGAAAAACCCAACTTTTTCTGCCAATCAGAATGCACGAATCTTGATGTACACAACGTGAATAAAAATATCTAAAAATGATAACACACATAGCATATCTAGCTCGCTGAGGGGGTTATCAGCGTCCAAAACTAGCAATAGGATGGTTGCATGTTCGATTTCCACCGTGGGCAGGTAGTGTATTTTGGAAGGACACTTTACAGACAGAGCCAGGGTCAACCCAGTCGTAAAATAAAAGACAACAGTGGCTTGATTAAACATCCCTTTTGCAGACGAGAATTTAAAGTTGATTTGATTTGAAAAATAACCATTCAGGAGGGTAGAAAATAGTGTGGAAAAAGAAGAAATTGCTTGTCAGAAGCAATTTCTTCTTTTTTCACAATGTTTTCTCAATCATAAAATCATAGGCACGTAAAAAGCAGGGATTAAACAGCAAAGGGTTTAACAATCGTCGACGAAGAAATCTATTGAAATCGTTGAGACGAAATTCTAGTATCTAAACGAGAAATCGTGGTTATATAATCACGTTTTAACCGTAATAAATGAGGGATCGTTATCGAATCTCAGTTCTATGGAGCCAGTATTATGTTGAACAATGGTTGTTTCTATTGAATCCGAGTTCACTGATTTATAATTGTTTTACCGTCACGCAAGGATCGGGATTACATGCAAACGCCTAGAACTCTTCAAAAGCCAAATACTTCAGGTAGCTTCTGATTCATGTTAACCGTTCTTCATCGAATTGATTGATCGCTCATTATTGAAGAGTTTGCAACATGCGTTAGTTTGGACAAGGGGCCCGTTTTACTAAACTTCTTACGAAAATATTAATCGTGAGTCAAAATCGCGAATCATACCTGGTGTTTTCATTTATTTTTAGATTCTGCCTTTCAAAATTTCATTGGAATCGTCTTTAGAAGACGATTCCAATGATATGATGCGTTGCAGAATTCCATATTTACCTACTACTGTAGAACAACTTTAATTTTTGACTCACGCAAAAAAGATCGTAAGATGTTTAGTAAAACAAATCCCTGGTCTGCGTTCAGTATTAAAGCGTTTGTGAAACATTTGAGAGAAATGTTACTCCCACTTGCATGTCTGCTCAAGAGCAAAGTTGGAATAATTGTAAAACTTTTTCAAATCCTTTTTGCATCCTAAACGTCGGACATGCTTGAGCACAAAACCCTTGTGATGTCAAAATAACGATTTCGCGTTCCAAATTATATTTGGAAATTGCGTATTTGAATAAAAAATCTTATTCTGAGAAGCCTACAATATTTCGGATAAGAATTTAAACACGTATCAAACAAAAGATGGCAGCTCTAAATTAAAATATCGTTCGATCAACCAAGAAAGTAGTATACACCGAATGGATATCGACTTCCGTTGTTTGTCGCCCTTTTTTTTTAGTCAATTTCGTGAATGGGTGACTTGAACGAAGGGAACAATAGCTGTTGTCATGGCGCTTAAGTTGCACTCCATCGAGGAGTAGAATTTAGGTTACATTTCAAAAGCCATAAATTTTACTGACAACTTGAACATTGTTTTATATATATCTAAATTGGTTTGCATCTTTAGAATTTTAGAGGCGAGGTAAGCGATGCATCGATTTTCAACCAAATGATCGAAAGTATGTTGAATTTCCGTCTGCGATCACAGTATTCAGCTATCCCATTTGTGTACATCTTCTGTTCCCTTTTGCTTAAATGACGGTTATCTAACTATTTTGTATTGCACTCTAGAATATCAAGAAATTTTAATATTGAAATTTACACGATAGAAAACGGCGCAATCGAGCATGTCGTTGGGTTGCCAATTCCACAAAATAGCTTGGAGGCGCTGGCGTTCCTTAGCTTGTCAGTCTTTGTGATATCACATCAGCAAACAATTTAGTTTGAAGATGCTTAATTGTGGAGGATACGGTTATACTCGAACTTACAAAAAAATTATATTTGAGGAAGAAAAACGGTATATATATTCAGACGTGCTTTAAATTCACTTTTTTGTTTGTCTATTTCTTTCATGCTTTCTTTTCTTATAAGTAATTAAACGTTGCGACTGATGATGCTTTTCCAATATTTATCAGATGAGCTTAGAAAAAGGAACAAAATTAAAACTCTATAGAGCATTTGAGTGTTATCAGATGGTAATACAACTTTTGAATCCATATTGTAATTGTTAAGATGTGCTAAACAAATGTGCTGAACAATCGTTTCATGCAATTGAAAAATAGATAGATAAGTAAATGAAAGAATTTATTTAAAATCAGCATTTAAAAAAGTAATGGAAGGAAAAGATAAAAATATTTGTCTAAAGATTTAAAAAAAAAGGTGAATAAGTAAATCTTTCAGGAACGTCTTTCGTTGCAAACATAGTTATCTGGGAGAGTAACCTACCTTTTGTCGATTTTGTAATTCCTCATCGATAAAATCCAAGGAACCATGGGAACTTCCGCCCTCTGACTTTTGGGGTAAAGAGTTAACCGGAAGTAAAGGTTTTTGGTCAGAATTGTGCGTCGGTGAGGAATTGTGGGAAGATAAAAATGGCGGTGCTGGTTCGTGCTGATTTACTTGAATATCACCTCCACCCTGGAGAGCTGTGTTGCTCTGGAAAAGTCAGTGTGTAAAGAATCAAGTTATCGCCCTTAGGCGCACTCTCAAACGAAAGTAGTAAACATGCAAAACGCAATAAAAGTGCATCTGGAATTGAATTGAAGAATTGAATAGTTTTTATCAAATACTCAAAATAACCGATCTCTCTTTAAGTTTTACAAAAGTGGCTTTGATTAGGCAAAGTATATGTCTTAAACAATCAGATTTCGTGGATTTGTAATGAGATTTCGTCTGAGACAAGCTAATATTTAGCAAGTGTAATTATTTTTTCTAGATTTGGCGATCTAAATAACTTTTAAGTTCTTGAGTAGTTAAGATCAACTTGGCTCAAATAGAATCGAGAAAATGATTCTTTTCTCACATGAATGCTGGTTTTGATTTTCGGAACGCATTGATGCTAAAACAAGAGGGCCATAGTGGCCCTAAATCGCTCACCTGAATGAACTGTCTAAAATTTTCAAAAGTAGGTTTAGAAAGTGAATGATGAATAATGTCACTTAGCTAAAATATGCTGTTACTTCAATAAAACTTGAATTTTTTTTCCCAATTTTCAGGTTAACTTACAAATTTTTCTATGATTTGACCCTGTGACCTAGTTTTTGACCCCAATGACCTGATTTCTAAGTCATCCAAAATTGCATCAATTTCACCGAGATTTCACCAAGACAATCATTCTGACCAAGTTTCAGGTTGATTGGGCAAAAAAAATGTGGCTTCTAGAGTGCATACAAGGTTTTTCTGAGATTTGATCCCGTGACCTAGTTTTGGACCTCAGTTGACCCAATTTCAAACTTGTGTGAGATTTCATCAAGATAATCATTCTGACCCAATTTCAGGTTTTTCAGGCAAAAAATACGGCCTCTAGATTGCATACAAGGTTTTTCTAGGATTTCACCCCGTGACCTAGTTTTTGATCCCAGTTGACCCAATTTTGAACTTGTCCGAGATTTCAACAAGACAATCATTCTGACCAAATTTCTTGTTGATCGGGCAAAAAATGTGGCCTCTAGAGTGCATACAAGGTTTTTATAAGATTTGACCCTGTGACCCAAATTTCAGGTTGATTGGGCAAAAAATGTGGCCTCCAGAGTACATACAACGTTTTTCTAAAATTGACCCTGTGATCTAGTTTTTGACCCCAGTTGACTCTATTTCTAACTTGTCCAAGATGTCATTTAGACAATCATTCTGACAAAGTTTCAGGTTGATCTGGCAAAAAATGTGGCCTCTAGAGTGCATACAAGGTTTTTCTAAGATTTGACCCTGTGACCTAGTTTTTTACCCCAGTTGACCCAATTTCGAACTTGTCCGAGATTTTATCAAGACAATCATTCTGACCAAATTTCAGGTTGATCGGGCAAAAGATGTGGCCTCCAGAGTACATACAAGGTTTTTCTAAGATTTGACCTCGTGACCTAGTTTTTGACCCCAGTTGACCCAATTTTGAACTTGTCTGAGATTTCAACAAGACAATCATTCTTACCAAATTTCAGGTTGATTGGGCAAAAAATGTGGCCTCTAGAGTGCATACAAGGTTTTTCTAAGATTTGAACCTGTGACCTAGTTTTTGACCCCAGTTGACCCAATTTTGAACTTGTCCGAGATTTCATCAAAACAATCATTCTGACCAAATTTCCGGTTGATCGGGCAAAAAATGTGGCCTTTAGAGTGCAAACAAGGTTTTTCTAAAACTTGACCCTGTGACCTAGTTTTTTACCCCAGTTGACCCAATTTCGAACTTGTCCGAGAATTCATCAAGACAATCATTTTGACCAAATTTCAGGTTGACCGGGCAAAAAATGTGGCCTCTAGAGTGCATACAAGGTTTTTCTAAGATTTGACCCCGTGACCTAGTTTTTGACCCCAGTTGACCCAATTTTTAACTTGTCGGAGATTTCATCAAGACAATCATTCTGACCAAATTTCTTGTTGATCGGGCAAAAAATGTAGCCTCTAAAGTGCATACAAGGTTTTTCTAAAATTTGACCCTGTGACCTAGTTTTTGACCCCAGTTGATCCAATTTCAAACTTGTCCGAGATTTCATCAAGACAATCATTCTGACCAAATTTCAGGTGGATCAGGCCAAAAATGTGGCCTCTAGAGTGCATACAAGGCAAATGTTGACGACGGACGACGGACGACGGACCACGCACGACGGACGACTGACGACGGACGACGGACATCCACCTAACCACAATAGCTCACCTTGAGCACTTCGTGCTCAGGTGAGCTAAAAACAGGATAACGTAAGTTATTTAACGGCATTATGACGCCAATTAGAAAGTTATATAACACATGTGTGAGACAAGGATAACTCTGATAGCTGTTCTGACTATGGAGGAAGGGTAAGCTATTTGAGAAAAGACTGTCAGCATCCCGTTGAGTATACTTATATTTCACCAAGATTGCCACCAGTTTGTTGTAAAACAAAAGTGTTTCCGGAAGTCAGCAAATTTTGGAATTAAAACTATGCTTTTGTAAGAAAACGAATCTTTTTTTACTTACATAAAAACAAAAATTGTAGAATAATTGGTAATAGTTCTGACATTTATTGCAGAGTAATTTAATACTGAGAACTTATTTTGGCATTCAATTATAAATTATTAAGAATTAAATTAAAAACCCAGACGAAATTTTATCCTGGAGCCTCTTTTTACTTGTGACGTCTAAAATATCTCCAAAGTATGTTTTTTTCCAAAGACCGCCTTTTTTAAATCATCGAAAACGTATAGATTCTGGCATTTAGTTCTTCCTTTGAGTTAATTTCACAAAATATTGAAGACAAAATTTTCTCAAAATCATGGAAAATCATGGAAGTATGGAAAGTAAGCCTCAGCCCTACATTGCTCACGAGTCTATGCCGTCGACCTAATGGACGTCAGATACAGCAAGGAATATCGTGAAATTGACAAGTTGAATGACTTTGGAATGATTTCTGAATGAAATTAAATGAGTGTGAAGAGTGAGTTTTGAACGATTTTTAAGGTCAGGTAAAATATTATCGACTATTTTGTCCAATTGGACGAAATTGGCGATAATTTTTTACCCCCTCGGCTTGATACAAATGTTGATCATTTTCACGATTTCGGAGGTTTTCTAAGCGATTTGAAGAGTGGTTGGAATGAATGATTGGAGCGTTGAACGAATGGTTTGCAATGTTTTTGAGTAAGATTGGCGTCAATTTCACGATGTTATTTACCGACAAATACCGCCTCGGAATATTGCCTTACAAATATCAAAGTTTTGGTCTTCCTTGTGTGAGAGAATATTTTTATCTTTGTTTCTGGTTTGTTGGAAAATGTCTAGTAGAGTTTAAAGTTGATCATTACCTGAGCAAAACTTGAAAAAGAGTTAGACAGGATTTTTTTTTTTTTTTTTTTACCAAATATCTCTTATTTAGTCTTCACAGTTTAAGGTAGTTGACCCGTAATAGTTCCGCAACAATTTAGTACTCATGATCTTTCACAATGTTGATCGAAATTTCCTAATGAAAATCGCTAGGAATCCTCGGTTAACACTATTAAAGTTCATTACTTCCCAAATGTTACGGAACTATTACAGGTCTACTGCATTAAGAGAACATGAATTCTTTTTTATGTAAAGACGGCCAGGTTGTAGCCAAAACACTTGGCCGTATATTAAGTAGATCATGTGCTTTACAATTAATACAGTTAGTTACATCGTGAAATTGACATTTAACTCAATCAAAACCATTCTAAATCGCTCACTCAGCGCTCCATTCATTCCAGATACTCACTCAAACCGTTCAAAAACGCTCCAAACTCACTGAAAAACATTAACAACAACTTCGTTCATTATTAAAAAAAGCTTGGGAAAAAAAAGCGGGATTTCACGTAAATAATTGAAATTGTTAGCGTCTAATAGGTTCTAGAAGAATTAGGGAGCTAACTATAGAACTTGTATGCATTTTTTTTATTAAAGGGAGGTAATCTGGTAATCAGTATTGCTAATTTTGTTCATCCTGAACAAAATTTGCAAAACTGGATTAACTCCCATTAAATTCACTCAAAACTCGCTCCACAAATTCATTAAAATTCATTCCTAAATCATTCCATAATCGTTCAACTTGTCAATTTCACGATGTTCTTTACTGTATAAGGGTGTTTTGGAGACATCTACTTTAAGATATAACACAAACATTTCACACATTTTTTTGAAGATTCCCGTCTTTGCACATTGTTTTTAAGTGGGCCGATCGAGGGTTGAATTCTTTGGAGCAAAACATTGTAAAATATATTCTGCAAAGATTGGCTAAACGTCCTTGGTTCGATTCCAAATGCCGACGGGATCGAGTTTGTAATGATTAAACATGTAACAACTATCAAACACATCTGTTGAATTAGATAACAGTCGGATTTAGCAACCGTATACCTCTGAGGGGCGTGCAAATATTTGAATTTTGGTGATCGAATGTGACTATGGGCAAACTTATTTCTCGCCCGCTTTCGGGTCGGGTGTAGACTGGTCTCGGTATCGATTATCAGAATAGCCTATTCTAGGCTATTCTAAAAGTCGATATGTGGACCAGTCTAGAGCTGGTAGCCCGCTCTATGAGAGATACTCCTCTTTCGCGGACAACAGTACCCGCCCAGGGCCAGAAAAAAGTTGGCCCTATAAGCTTCAGTTTTCGTGTCAATCGAACTTAAATAATTTAGTATGAACTAGAACTAGTCCAAACCAGTTAAACGTGTAATAAGCGACCACTTAAGGGACTATCAAAAACCTGTCGTTAAATGGTTTACATGGTCGCATAATATACATTTTGTTTTAGAAGCTATTTTGATCATATATTAATCGATTTTTTTCTATAATATTATATCATTGAAACTCAAAAGAATTGGGTCATAGAGACGATTTAAATGAGTGTTATCACAAAGGTTTGGTTTATAATACATATATTTTAGACCAATATTATCTATTTATAAGATGTTTTATTCAAAGAAGGGAATTTTGAAAACGGTTGCTTAATAGACGTGTTCGCTTGAGCAAAACTGACTGTATATCATTTTGTGACGCAGTTGGTAGCGCGTCGGACTGTCAATCCAAAGGTCCCGGGTTCGATCCCCGAAGGCGGCATTCATTCTTTCCGACTATTTGTCTCTCACCAATGGGTTGATAATCGTAGACCTGTGTGAGATAGCAGCTGGAGGCTAGGAAAGAATGTGGTGGTTGTTTGTTAGGTGCTCCAGCCGCCGCGATATAACTGCAAAAATGTTGAAGGCTGCGTAAAACTCCCTTCAATCAATCAGTCATTTTGTCACTGCGGCTAGTGTTCAACTATCGATTGTGTTTGAAGTATTGCTGAAAGTTTACGGGAAAAACTAATGATAAATTACGTAGATAACAGGCCAATTATCCCGAGTAATGGCACGGGAATACTTAGATAAATGCATAATATGCCCCTCGGAGGATTTCAGGCCACTGAAGTCCTATCGATCTTATAAAGTTTGTTCTTGAACGGTAATTATGTAACTCCCTTGAGCAAGTCTGTATTCACAAACCAACTATAAATCAAAACTATGCTTATTAGATTATAACGATTGCACCGATTGGCCGAGGCAAATGCCTCGTCCAATCGGAGCTTTCGTTTGTTTTTGTTTTTTGTTCAGATTTACTTTTGACTTATTTAAGATTTCGAATGTTTATATAGGCTGATAAGATTATATCAAACTTGATCCTGATTTCTTTTAAAACTTTAACAAACTTTCTCAACGCTCAAAGCTTATCGTAAACAGCTCTATACGTATCCAGCAATTTGTTTCAGAGAGAATAGAAACGTCTCAATTCATGAATTGCACTAAGTGGATTTATCATATTTTATGTACTTATGAATATAAATCAATGTGTGCACAGGTATTGAGACCTTCGAAACTAGAAACATATTCTTATTCTGAACACCATTTTGACTTGATATGAATCACAAGTATAATCTAGACGTATACAATCATGCTTTAATCTAAATACAATTATATAAATTCCCCTCACAGACAAAAAGAACCTTGAAAATGTCGAAAAGAAATTACTAAGTATTAAATATGCTCTTTCACAAAATTTCATAGAAAATACAGCACTGGTTTTTAGATTCAGAAATTTGTGCGTTTTCCAATGTTTAAGAACCGCACTTGGGTATGGCACTTACAACAACTCATTAAAAAAGTTTGTAGCTCGAATGTTCGAAGCGTTAGGAGTCTCTTCATTTTTTTAGCATGGAATACCTCTCAATTCAGGAATATCTGTCTTTTTTTTCCTTACCTTACCAGATCGAATCTGGAATCTGAAGAGTTTCCTATAGGATGAAGTTATAATTTCCGATTAAATTTAAAAAAAAAAAAATTATAAAAAACGCATCTTCCAATATGTGAAATATGTGAAAGAGCAGATTAAATTGGATCTTTTATTCACCTTTTACAAAAACAAGTTTCTGTATGAATTAAAGAGTAGATCCTTATAATTATTGTCCCATGAAAGTCGAAAGCGATATTTTAACTGGAAGAGAAATATTCTTGGCCAATCAAGATTTCTTTATGAAATTAAAAGATAAAACGTTGATTCTGACTATTTGAAAATTGTACCTTCCGTAAAATTTAATCCAGGCTATCCAGATTGTCTGAACATCGATATTTTCCAAACATGTCTCTGTTCAACATTGGTTTAAAACTATTTTATTTGCATAGTAAAACAATTGTACATAATAAATACTTACTTTCAAACACAGCTTACAGATACATGGAAGAAAAAAATCTCACAAAAAAGTAAGCAATTTCTTTCAGCCTCTTTTGTGTGAATTTACATTCAAGAAGTAAATTCTTTTTTTTTTATTGTTTTTTGTTCTGTTTTCCAAAAGTTTTGTATATTTTCTTATATTTCTTTGTTCCGCGAAACAATTTGTGCGATCTTTCTCTTGTTGTTTCTCCAAAACGACATTTTCAACGTTCTAACTCGAGTACGTAAATTCTCCCAATGACGTGATGGCACAATCATGCAATTATGTGCAATCAAGGTGATTAAGGTATCTTATTTTCTTCCAGCTCAATTACCCGTGTAATTGACGATGGTGCTAAAATTGCTCTATCAATATGCATAATTAAGAATTCATAGCACTTTAAATTGATCGATCATACAGCTACGAAAGGTCACACACCACTAAGAATTTAGTTGCCAAACCTCATGTCAATTTACCATTTAATAATTAAAGCACAATTCCCGTTTTTACACATCTAGACCAAATATGACAAAACTTCAGGTTATCAAATGGGAATTTGTCTATACTTGAATTGCCGTCATGTGCAACGCTCGGATGCTGGTGCCGGATATTGAAAAAAACACACCCCAAAACAAACAAACAAACAAAAAAGAACCTAACATTCGAAAAAGAGTACATAACTCTTACAAAACACTTTGAGAGTTATAAAACTTGATTGTTTGGATAGCTCTTATGATGGTGAACATAAATGCAAAGTTTCATGGAGGTACCTACAATAATAAAACAGAGATATTTACAAGATTCTGATTTGTCATACCAACCCCAAAGTCAACATCAACGCCAATGTCAACACCTTCTCCAAAGACAACAAAAACTCAAACAACACCAAGGTGATGACAGAATCTCGGATTTTCTCCGAAAACGGCTAATAAAAAATGATTTTAAACTTTGAGTTAGTTCTCTGTTCAAAAACAATAGATTTCATAATCCCAACCCTGAGGATAACCATGAAAAGAACTATCTTGCCCTACTGCAACAATATTGACTACGAACTATGGTGCTTACTTTACTTCACAGTTATTTCTGTGTATTAGAGACTATTAGTATATTTTCTTGATTCATAATAGAAAATCAAAGAACGACCTAGCTATGATATTACTCAGTCAGTGATTGAACTATGGTAAAAGAGGCAGCTTACTTAAAACAAAACAAGATATCGTGAATGTGTCCATAAGATAAATCTTAAACTATTGTAGAGACAGGGTGAGAGTTTCAAGTCATGGCATATCAGACTAATAAAACAATAATTATTATGAACTATTGCATAAAATGTACGTTTCCGGTCTTTATAGACTTACGTTCACGGACAAGTTCAGGGAGTTAACTGGAGAAAACGAGGACCAATAAGTTAATTCACGTGCCGTTTACGCCCGTTTTCTTGCCTAAATATCCTCGGTCTTGGCCCATACACTGTATCAGTTTCTTTGTTAAATATTAATATATAGCAGAAATAAAACGTCGATCCTATTCTCGCGTTAATTTTAATGACGTCTTTACTTTACCAAGCAACTTTTTCACAAAAGTGACGGCACAATGCATGAAGCAATTTTCTGACACATTATCGGTTTTGGAACAAGTTTTAAAGAGTTCCTATAGAATAATAGTACAATTTCTGTTTTGATAAATACTATAGATTTTCTTTTTATGCAATAATAGCGTAATTCACTTTTTTCATGCATTAGCATTTGCAGAACCTTAGAAATGGTTTAACCCCCCTCGTGCTTCGCACTCAGACGTTTAAAAATGATTTAACGCCCTCGTGCTTCGCACTCAGACGTTAAACCATTTTTTGGGTTTCTGCAAATGTTAACGTCCTCAAAAAGGTGAATTAACCCTCTTTAATACTTCATTTGAACATTGAAAAAAATATCTCGCCAACTTAAGAGATTAAATGAAAGTTGCAGATATTTGAATGGTAATTTTGTTAGTCTCCTTGTCTTTACAATTTTGCCGTGAACCGACACGCAAAAAGGGGTCATGTGGAAAGGGAGTTAAGTATCTATCTGCTCAGACTGAGAGAACGTTATTTTTTCTTTCTTTTTTTCATAATGTGTTCAGACTAAAAAATCTTCTCTACCTTTCCATGTAGTTATTTATTTTCAAAGAGAGATCTTTTGTTGATCTTTATATTTTCTACATACGCAAACAGTTTCAGGAGAGCTTGTGAAGGCCTTCTAAAATTTATTTGCTAGACTTTATAAATTGGCACCTCATGTTATGAATTTCGTTCAATTTTGCCAAAAATCAAGACGGCATGTTATGACCATCGGTCCCTTCCTTGGCGAACTGCTCCTTTCCGCAAGGCCCCTTTTCGCTTGACGTGTCAAAGATCTAATGAACCCAGGTGCAGTACCACCTCATGCTACCGATACCATTTACCTGCCTGCTTGCTTTAGAGGCACAGCTGTCTCGTCGGAGGTTACTGGACGACATGTTCGAACCATTGAGACCCATCGAGCTGGCACGCCTGGCCACGTTCAGCGCCTGCTCTCTATTAGCTCTGTACCGCTTCACGAAACTCCTGGAAGATGAAAATTGAACCGTTTATTGACCACACATTTTTTACACGAATATATCACAATTGCTGGATACAGTTCACGATTTGAGCACATAAATTTATTTACATATGCAGTTTAGGACCTCAATACGGAAGGCTGTATGTACCCCCGTAATGCAGACATATACTAGTTCCAACAATGTATCGAACTCTACAAGATGTCAAAATTACGATGACAAATAGAGGATATTGAATGAGTGGTCATTGAATACCGAATTTATTAAACGAGTCATCTATAAACAGATAAAAACGAGGCTGCGCCGAGATTTTATTTGTTTATAGATGACGAGTTAAATGAAATCGGTATTTTATGAGCACAAATTATATATTCTATTTATAATATGACCCGAATCTTTGTGAAAAATCGTCTAAATTCTCGCAATTCAACATTTCAATTTTCCGCGAAACTTATAACGTCGTTAAAAACTGACGTCACATTATATACATTATGACGTCATTTTCGCGGCTACAAAATAGCGTTGTTATTCGCTATGAGCTCATTTGCATAGATATTCCACAAGTGTAATAACACCCGTGTAATATCAAAAATATTCAACGGCGTTTTTTCACTCCCGCGACGTAGGTCATATTATAAGTTGATATATATATCATGACATGTTCACCAAATCTGTGTCTTTCTGCTATCATACATATAGAAGACTTGCCCAAATGAACTTATGTATCTTTTACGAATAACATGGATGTCGTCATTTTCATACCGTATTGTACACAGAAAAAAAAACGTCTGAATTTTAACGACAAGTGACAGGACGTCAAAATGATGTCGAATTCTATGTTCTTTGAAAAGTATGTAAATGCTCATTCAGGCGAGTCTTGCATTCTTATGCCGTCAAGAATACATATATTTGGTAAACATGTCAAGGTATACTAGGTGGGCGACACCTCAAGGGTTTCGCAGAGGAGGAATGAATAGAAGATGAATTAAATGTCCAAATTACTGTTGATCTTACAACTTGAATAACCTTTTGCTAAGGATTAATTAACCTTACATGAAAATTAAAAACGACTATCCTATACTTTGAATGAACACGAAATATGGGAATCACAGAATTGTTTCTTGAAAACGCGTAATTTTGCACGCGATTGCATGGCAACGCCGATTATGACGGCATAACTATAATGACTTGCTTATGTGAGTAATATACGCATTCAGACGTACTTTTCTCTTTAATTCGAATTTCCCCAGACATACCAACTGGCTGTATCCCTAGATGGAGAGTTCCTCTACGAGATTCTGTAACTTTTATCAAACTTTATCGTTTAGATTTGTCTGCCCTCAAATCGCGGCTATATCCGGCAAAATCGTATGTTTTATCGGTGTAGAACATTCCGTTCCGAAGGAATCGAACAAAGTTCAATTCATTCTTCTCTTCATTCCTCTATATGGACTTGTCATAGTATTTTGGATAACTTGCTGATTTGAATACGTTTTTGGAGTTTACTAGGGGGTACATACACGCTTCGGTACATAAAGGCTTCCGTCGAAATCGACGTGTAGATGGTTACTAACCTCAATATGTATGGTCAAGGTTCGAAGTCGACATAGTATAAAAATATCAAAAACATAATTTCATCACGGGAAATGATTTCGTCACAAATCAGAAAAACCGTTGAGCTCTTTTTGTATTGCCTCATTTTAACTTACGCAATGCAATCTTCTTTCTTGATTTTTTGTGAATAAAGCTTTTCAGCGGTGAATGCTTTTCATAGAAAAACATCCAAAAATGGAGAAGATTTATGATTAAGTTTGATATTGGGGAGACACGAGACAATCAATTATCCCGCCTTTGTAGGCAATCATTCAACTCGTATTCGTCAAAAACCGAGAACCTTTTTGTGCTTTCAACTTAGTTTACTAGCATTGGTAAAGGACCCCGACCGGTATACAAATATGTTTACTGCATAGATATAGATATGCAGTAAAATCGACCGTATGCAATTTCTAGGAGAGCTTTTCCGAAGTTTAGGGTTTGCATAAATCAAAAGCACATTTTTTCCGTTGATAAATAATGCCGATTAAAGAATATTTTGACTTTGTGAGTGAGATTTTTAAATAATTTCACATGCGTGCCAAAGTAATACACAGGTCAGTCTGAACATCCTCGCAGGTCTACACTCGGGACTTTTCATGTAGAGATTGTCTGTAAATCTTCTCATTATACCCTGCTGTTGTCTGTGCTGCTAATTGTTTGTTTGTTTTTTGTTTTTTTTTGTCTGAAGCACAGGTAAAATTGTTGAAATGTCACAAAAAAGTTCTACCTTAATTATACTTCAGGTACCCCGAACACATTGTTGTCTGTAAAGAGGTACTATCTCATCTCAAAATTAGGCAACCGAAAGCATATACAGTAAGTAATTGATTAAAAATTCTATTTATTATTGGATATTTTTTCCTCAAAGCTTATTTAATAACTTGTAACAAATAAATAGAATAGGAATCAACCACAAGTGACCAAAACATAAAGTCAATTTCAAGGGGCCTGTTTTATTAAACATCTTACGATCATTTTGTGCGAAAGTCAAAAATTAAAATGGTTTCTACAGTCTTGACTATATATGGAATTCTGCCATACAACATCTCATTGGAATCGTCTTATAGAGACGATTTTAATGAGATATTGCAAGGCAGGATCCACCAATAAAAAACACTAGATACGATTAATGATTTTGACTTACGATTATTATAATTATTATTATTATTATTTGTAAAACGGCCCCCTGGTGCCTAGAGATTGCAAATATTTATATACTGTAAAGGAATATAGTGGCACGCCCACCCATTTGTATTTATTTTTTTTTTTTAAATCATACGTCGTTTTATGGTTAAATTTGTCGACACGCGTATTCGGACACAGCGGATGAAAATCCGCACATTGTAAATATTGTTTGCAACTACGATCAGTGTATAGTAATTATGTTTGCTCGCCTCACAACACCTAGAAAGGAAACTTTGGTATAGAAGTATGTGAATATTTTATGTGGCAGTGATTTACGATCTATCGTACTCGTCCATTTTAAGGTGTCAAAACTAGAATTTTGTCCGGTACTTCTAGCGTTTAGATACAATTCCAAGGTTTTTTTTTAAATAAAGGAAATATTGAAAAAAAAGTTTTATCAAAAGCACACACGCCTGACTAAACTTGAATTTAACAATATCTTGGTGGTATTAATGTTCCTATTTAATAAGCATAGGAAAGTAAGTCATGATAAAGATGTAATAATATGATAAAAAAAGAAAAAAAATATAATGAAAACAATCGATTGTTCAAGCAAACCACTTCATTATTATTGAGATGATTGTTGAACGCCGTTTTTTCGCCATTTTGTCCGAGGTATTTTAGAAAATAAGCACCTTAAACGTCGACACCCTAGCGAAGGTGTATTTACGACGGTTAGGTCGCATTCCACCGATTATAAGTGTGTTACATATTCGTGACCATTTATAAACGGATAAATTTTGTATAGGATCATCGTTTGTTTTGGTAAAAGATCGATTTATATTTCCTATAAGCATAGGAAAGTAAGTCATGATAAAGATGTAATAATATGATAAAAAAAGAAAAAAAATATAATGAAAACAATCGATTGTTCAAGCAAACCACTTCATTATTATTGAGATGATTGTTGAACGCCGTTTTTTCGCCATTTTGTCCGAGGTATTTTAGAAAATAAGCACCTTAAACGTCGACACCCTAGCGAAGGTGTATTTACGACGGTTAGGTCGCATTCCACCGATTATAAGTGTGTTACATATTCGTGACCATTTATAAACGGATAAATTATGTATAGGATCATCGTTTGTTTTGGTAAAAGATCGATTTATATTTCTTTGAGTGAACCCCCCCCCCCCCCCCCCTATATCTTCACAAGTGGCGGTGCTACAAGTGAAAAGATAGCTTTTGTTGTTCACGAACTGAAATATAAAGCGATCTTACTCGAAAAACAAACGGCTATCTTTTTCTCTGAAGTAAAAATGAGACAAAATTCGTAAATTTATGTTTATAGACAAATTTTCTTACCGCGCCTCATTTTGCTCGTTATTGCTATGCAACGTTCGCTATGACTTCACTTTTGTGACTCCGCTTAGATGACGACAGATAGGGTAAAATGAGCAAAAGCAAGGTTTAGGTTTTTGATGATTTCACTGAAAAGGTGCATTCGGAACATCACTCGGCCTTTTCCGTAAACTGCAACAGATCTCGGATGTATGTAAGGCGGATGGGTATGTAACAAAATTGTGCATTTTGTTAGGCGGAAACAGTGTAAGAAAAACTAGCGCGGAAACATTGGCGCTATCTTTAGATTTATATCTTTTACAGTAAATAACGTTTGAAAAATCTTTATTTTTGAGAATGACGTATCATTCTCAAAATTAAGATTTTTCAGCCGTTATTTAAGAATCTGAAGATATTTATATAAGGGTACGACGGTTTAACGTCAGTGACTTAAACGAGTAGTGTTGTCGACGTCGAATGTTTTTCACTCAAAGTATCGAGTGCTTACGCCATTTTAACTGACGTCATCGAGTTTTTCCAAGGTTTTCCCGTAATTTTTAAAAATAGTCTGTCTATGTACATCTGGGGTTGATCGTTAGATTGGCCGAGTGGTGTTACGAATGTGAAAAGGTGTTGAGTTCATCTAATGATGGTCTACCTAAATTACTCGATAAATCACCGAAAAATATTAAAGAATTCATGTGTTCAGGATAAAAAAAAACAAACAAACAAAAAAAATGTTTAAAAAGGTTACAAAATGTAAACCCGCCTTTTCCTGGTAAGTGCTCGTGCAAAGAGGGTTACCGTTGCTTAGATATATAATCTTGACTGGGATTGCATTCTGTCGGGTCAATTTGATTCGCATTATTAGCTCAATAAACCGAAGTAAAAAAGTAAAGTATGTGTAAAACAGCCCTGTGTCCAGGATGAAAAATCGATTCAAAGAGTTTGCACCGTTTTGCCACCTTAAACAGAGGACACTGGGGTACTGGAAAGACTTACGTCTATCAAAATGACGGTTTCTAGGAAAATACGAGAAAAAATTGTTAAAATCATGAGATTTATCAAATTTATCCCCTGGCAATGTTTGCGACCAATCATTATACATCGTGAGATAAGACGTGAAGCCAAATCAAGTTGACCTTAAATCCGCGGCGATTCACGGCAATCTGCCAGCTTGTTTACTCTCGTTATTGGACGATATTACAGATGACCTGCGTATGGAATCTTACGACAGCTTGAGATACGTGACAGAAGAGGGCGTATTGTATTTACAATATTTTCATTCTCGCAGAGATATTGTGTTTAATTGTCGCATCCATAATTGCAGGACGAAGCTACTTTTAATCCCCACCATGATACTCTGTAAGTTTGTTAGTTTGTGTGCGTGCTTGCGTTCAACTCCCATTCTTGTTGGTAATAGCATAATCTTGAACATTTAAGAAAATAAGGATTCCAATGTAACTTGTCTTAGTTCTTCTAATGGAAGAGAACTAGCGTCATGCGAAAACATAATTGATATATCTCTAAGGCAATAGTGACTGCTGTATGTCAAAAATTATTTCGACTTTGTCCAGAACATAACCCCTATATCAATATATGGATTTCGAATCGAAATAGTTGATCCTCTTGCCGAGTGCTTAGCCAATTTATAATGAGTATTTATGTATTAGTTTTGCCCCTTCGAGCACTGAAATATTCTATAAAATCAGGTAGAATTTTGGGGACTTCTTTTTGCACAAGCTTACAAAATAGTAGTTTACTCAAAATTAAAGTTAGTAACATCGTGGAATTGACATATATCTCAAGCAAACCCATTCTTAATTTCAGTATTCCATTCCTTCATCCATTTCTAATATTTACTAAAACCGTTCAAAACTCTCCAAAATTACTGAAAAAGATAAAAAAAAAAATAAGCAGGAAAGAGTCGCGGTTTCACTGACATAATTGAAATTGTGAGCGACTGATTAGTTCTTGAAGTAAAGTGATGCTATTAATAAAACTTGTAAATATTGCTTATGTTGTTCATCCTGAACAAAATTAGAGAAAATTGATAACTTTCCTTTAATTTCACTCAAAACTTAGTCTTCACTTTCATTAAATTCCATTCCAAAATATTTACAAAATCATTCATCGTGTCAAATTCAAGATGTTGTTTACTGTAATTTCATAATGGCATGGTACTCAGTGAATCAGAATATAGATGGATTCAACTTTAATTACTTAATTAGTGTACACGAATAGTTTGAATTATTTAATTTGGTCATATATTTTTTATTTCTCCGCCATGAAGGCTAGCTTTTCTTTACAATAATAACAAAGAATAAAAGAACAAATTTGAAGTTAAATCAGACAAACAAGCATAATACGCTCGCTATCACACACAAGCAATCATACAAGCAAACATGTATCAGTTAATAACATTTCGTGATTTACAAGTTGAATGATTTTAGAATGACTTTTGGATTATTTTGAATGAGTGTGTGGATGTGTGGAGAGGGTTTTGAATGAAACCATATTGGAGAGTTTTTGAGTCATCGGAGTGATTAATTTATGGAGTGCAAAGTCAGCGATCGAGTCAAATATCAAATTTCCGATGTTACTAACTGTATACATTTACATACACACTATAACTAACATCGCTCGACAAGCATCGACTACATACCCATACAAACGCAAACAAACTCACAGAAAACGCATATTCACCATTTGCTGTTTAATCCCTGCTTTTTACGTGCCTGTGATTTTATGATTGAGAAAACATTGTGAAAAAAGAAGAAATTGCTTCTGACAAGTAATTTCTTCTTTTTCCACACTATTTTCTACCCTACTGAATGGTTATTTTTCAAATTAAGTCCACTTTTAATTGTCGTCTGCAAAACCTTTGAATTTGGACAGGTCCAAAATTTTGTAAAACAGGATAGGGTTAATTCGACATGAGACATAAGGAGTAACTTTTGAATTCAATCAGTTGCTCATTAATGTTATTGCTAACACTGAATTGGATAGATATATCAAAAGTGACAATTTATCTTGAGAAACGTTCAATGAGTTTTACAATATCTGCTGAGAGTAAATTAAATTTCCCGTGTTATTCGCTGTAAGCCTTATCAGAAATTCTGTCAGTAATAGAAAATAAGTCAATATTTACGAGGTCGACTTAATAAAAAATCCCTCGGGATATGCAAAGATAGCTTTCTGGTTATTAAAGCGGAATCTTTTGTCGATATTTACAGAAACTTTTTAAACCTTATAAAGAAGTGCAAATGTGTTTTTCAAAGAAGGATAGCATTTACAAATGTCAAAATATAATAACCAGAGTTTTCTACGGAAGGAAAATAGTATTAAGGAAAAAGTTACTTGTTAACACCCTCATAGGTGTATCTAGGACTTTGAAATATCTGCACACTCAGAAGGCCACAACCAAAGAATATATATGATAAAAGCGATATGTGGACTGTTACAAAAGATGAATGTCCGCTATCCGCCCCCTTCTTTTATGATTTGAACATTATTGAAAAATCAAAACATCGTAACTACAGCTTGAATAAGCTGTAGTTTCGATGCTGTGATCATTCATCAACAATATTTGCCAACAGAAGATTATTTCATTTACACTCTTGCGTAATGTTGCGTAATGTGCGTAGTGGGGATTACGCCCTTGCCCCTGACCTTTCGTAAATCTGTATGAGAAAATACCAATTTCGTATATAAGTAATATACAAAAAAATGAGCTTTCTTTAACGCACATATATGTCAAAGGATGACGCCTAAGTGGACGCATTCATCGCCAAGGATAAATTAGTACACTTGGAATTCAAATATAAATCTTATTTAATTAAACATAAGACAACCCTAGGATAATTAATCAATCCCCTTCATAGTAAAAGGGCAAGCTGGAGACATGCACTGCTGTCGCATAACACGAATTTTTTCCCAAGAAAAAGTAACTTTCAAGTGTTGCTACGAAAGACAAGATAGATATTGTGTACATGCATTTAGGATGCAAAAGCATATGCAAACGTTTAAAAAATTTAATAGTTCCAGCATTATCTGCAAGTCCAAAGCGGGGTACCATTTTTTCAACTTTCACAAACAATTTTATCTTGCAAATTTATACATTTGATTTTTTATACAAGGGAAACGGCAAAATATTTGTAAAATTTGTTTATTACTATAAAAGATAAATTTATTTCGTAAACAGTTCTGTACAATTCTTTAGAAACGCTGAAAAGTCAAGTGACAAAAGCAATTAGTTATGTTTCCCTAGACATGTCGTAATTCAGTGTCGTAAAAACGACATCAAACAACACTCTTGATAAATTGAAATTTTGTTTAATTGCTGATTTTAAATGTTGTTAAAATTATGCAACCAAGAGGAATGTTGTTAACAATTGGTATCACTTCGAAACTATATCGAAACTGTATGTGATATCTTTGCTTTTGCATTGTTTGTATGGAATCTCAAGCCACACTCAACACAATCGCATATATATCTCGCAGAGGTTGGAGCACCTAACAAAGGTTTCATGTAGTTTCACATACTAGTGCAACCGAAACATTTCATTCGAGTCACGAGCTACTTATCCAACTTATTGTGCAACCGTTATTCGGAAACAAATTATTCAAGTCAAAATGACCTTTGTCAAATGTGAAAAGAAAGGGGTCTGTTTACTCAACATCTTACGATCATCTATTTGTGCGTAAGTCAAAATTTAAAGTTGCTTCTACAGTAGTAACCAAATATGATATTCTGCCATGCATATTGCAATGCAGAATCTAACAATGAATGGAAACACCAGGTTTGATTTGTGATTTTGACTCACATTTATTTTTTCGTAAGAATTTTTGTAAAAGGGGACCAAAGAATCGAACTCACGATCACACGCTTGACAGCCCAACGTGTTACTAGATGTCTGAACTGGACTCGGCAAGCTTTATAGGGTAGGCAATTAACAGCTTTTTCGGTTTACAACATAGGCATTTGGATTGAGGATTTCATGGGGCTTACATGTATCATTATAATAAATATACACAAGATAGTGCAGTCGCCATTTTCTAAGGGAACGGATGTTTTTACAAGCAATTTGGTACTCGATTTTTCACGAGCAAACACATACTAAGACGGAAGCAAAGTTGCTTGTAAAAAACACCCGTTCTCTTAAACATGGCGACTGCACTATCTTGTGTATTATTTATTATAGACTAATGATATTGGTACGTTGTTATTAGATCCCGCATCCAAGTGCCTATGGTTTACAAATCAACAACAAAAATAGCAAATGCGAGTATGTGACACATGGTCGAATGATAGATTGTTATCATGAACTTTCTGCAAACTGTATAAGACAAGTCATGTTTGCAGGTGGTAAAGAAGATACATTTGGACATTCAAATGAGCTTTAAGCCCATGAGGGCTTTTCTCTAAAATAACGGAAGAAATATCTCAGCCAAATATAATCAGGTTCACATGAGAAGCATCGTTTGATTTGTTATGAATACAATTCTGATTTTTGGAGCAGCTTTTTTTGTAAGCTTCCGCACATAGTAGTCCCATAAACATTCCATGTATTTGAGGGTATATCTTTACCCTTCTGATTCAGGGAATTGAATTATAAGAAATGAAGAGAGTATTTGTTTCTTTCATGGAGGTTTAAAACTCAAACGCTATTCACATTCGTGTATGAATCCACTTCACGTGTTCATACAGTTTGATTAGTTTTGTAGTTTCATCACTCCATGAAATCAACAAATATTCTCTTTGTCTCTTAAGTAGAGAAATCTCTCCAAGCGTAAGGCCGGAACGATTGACCTATGGAAGTAAGGAAGGACAGAAATGTTCACTTACCAACATCGTGAAATTAACAAGGTTAATAATTTTGAAATGATTTCGGAATGAAATTAAATGAGTGTGGTTAGTAGATTTTTAGTGAAATTGAAGGGAAATCCAATATTGCTAAATTTGTTTCAGATTAACAAAATTAGCGATATTTTTTTACCCCCCTTTGATTTAATGTTTCACCTTCATAGAAAAAAGATATTATAAAATTTGAATACAGGTTCTAAAATAGCCCCCCCCCCCCATTTCTTCAAGAACCAATCAAACGATTATCTTTTCAATTATACCTGTGTAATCGGGATTTTTCTTCGAGCAATATTTACTGTAAATGTAGTTGTTGATCTTGTCTATCTATGATTTTTTAGCGTTTTTTAATGGTTTGAGTGAGTATTATTAATGAATGAATGGAGCGCTGAGTGATCAATTTAGAATGGTTTTGATTGATATGAATATCCATTTCACGACGATACTAACTGTAGATGAAGCGGTAGCTAAATGCTATCCCTTCGCAGATTATAAAAAGAATCTAAAATACCATTTTCTAGGTTAAACACATCCGTTATCCGGCTGACGAACACTCTACCACCAGCCATATTGATTTTCATTTCAAATGAGCGATGTGTGAATGTTTTCGTTTATTTATCGTCGTTACCGTAGCATAAGCCCATATGAACGACACCCCAAGAAGACGTTTAGTTGTTACGGGGGGGGGGGGTAGTGCAAGGATACGTGACGAAACAACTGCTGAGATCCGCCATGGTTCTTTAACGTGCTTGGTATAAAGCACTGTCATTAGGGAACTCGGTTTTACGTCTCGTTCGAAAGACTTTGTTTGTTAGTGAGCCAGTCTAGGAATCAAACCCACACAATCGACCTTCAAATGTCTCGTGATAATTGTTAGAAATATAACAGCGAAAGGCCTCTTTCGTGTGTGTGTATTTCTGTTTATTTATCGTCGCTACCGTAGCATATGCCTTTTTGAGCGACACTCCCAGAAGACGGTTAGTTTTTACAGGGGATAATAAAAGAAAACATGACCAAACTACTGCTGAGATACACATTGGTTCTTTAACTTTTTCGAGGTAAAGCACCGTCACACTGGGTCTCGTTTTAACGTCTAATCCGAAAAACAATTAGTTTGCTAGTATACCAGCGCGGGAATCGAACTCACAATGTCCAACTTTGAAGTCAGATGCTCTACCGACTGAGCTAAGTTGGCTGAAAAAAATGCGATATGCAATGCCCCCTTTCATAAATATACGAAGTGTTTGATAAATAGATTTGTATGTCTATCAGGTATTTCTTAACTTACACAAGCCAATGTCAAATCTTGGCCTTTAGTTTCTTGGTTAAGTTTATCGTTTATTGTTAAATCTGGCTTTAGTTAGTTTGAATATTTTGAGTGATCGCTAGTCGCAAGGGTATAAATTGACCGCTTGGCAAGTGAATTAGAAATGTTATGGTTCGGTCATTGTCCATTTCAAGATGGTATTAGCAGCACCTAGATCGAGCCAGGTGCTATCCGATCAGGGCCAATTAGGATAAAAACCGTGAGTTCATGTGTGGGGGATCCGTTCATCTTGATGAGGGTCTATTTTATGTAGATTGGTGAACATTTATAGCAATTGGACATGATTGTCCCGCGTTATCTCCATAATTTTGATTTCCCTTGGCATCCCTGTTTAATCTCCGATTTTAACGATACTGGCGTTTACTTCTAATCAAACACCTCGAACAATAAAAGAAATTTCGTAAAATCTACCCTAGACTAACAAATTCATTGTTTAAAACTTGACGCTTAGTCTTCTGATAACATTCTTTATTTAACAAATCTGATTTTTCATGGATATATTTAGAGGATATTGAATGAGTGGTCATTGAATACCGAATTTATTAAACGAGTCATCTTTAAACAGATAAAAACGAGGCTACGCCGAGTTTTATCTGTTTTAGATGAAGAGTTTAATAAATTCGGTATTTTATGAGCACAAATTTTATATTCTGTTTATAATATGACCCGAATTTTAGCGAAAAATCGTCAAAATTCTCGAAACGTTTCAATTTGCCGCGAAACTTATAACGCCGTTTAAAAATGACGTCACAAAACATTGATTATGACGTCATTTTCGCGGTTACAAAGTAGCTTTGCTATTCGCTCTGAGCTCATTTGCATACTTATTCCACTAGTGTAATAACACCCGTGTAATATCAAAAATATTCAACGAGGTTATTTCACTCCGGCGACGTAGGTCATATTATAAAAATTGATGTTGTTGGTGTCAATCAATTTACCTGCATACTGATTGGGTGAAAAATGGCTTTATTCCTCAATGAAAGCAATTTTGAATACGTTGCTTTATCTCGACATTGCGCGAAAAGTAGTCCCGCAAGATTTTTGCTTAATGAATTGAACTATAAGACATTCAGAGAGTAATTCTTTTAATTTTATGTAGATATCGAACTCAAAACCCTCATCACACTTATGTATGAACCTGCTTTGTGTATTCATAAATTGCAATTAGATGCTTTAGTTTCATACCTGGATAAATTAAAACAAATCTTCATCTCTCAAAGAGATTTTTCTCGCACATGTCTGTGTAATCTGTGGTCATAGAAAACAAAATTTGAGCTAGTATGTAAACATTGAGCTTACAATTAACAACATCGTGAAATTGACAAGGTGAATGATTTTGGAATGATTTTGAAATTGAATGAGTGTGTGGAGCGAGTTTTGAGTGATATTAAAGGGAGGTAATCCAATATTCCTAATTTTGTTCAGCGTGAACAAAATTAGGGATATTAATTACATCCCTTTAACAAAATAAACGCACTCCTCTGTTTGTGCGTCTTTGTGGACCAATCAGGCACTTGAAAGTCCACACAAGCTAATAAAATCGTAGAATAAATAGATCGATTTGAATTCATTGCTGAAAGTCTAGAACGATTTTTAAATGTTTTTTTAATGATTTCGGAGCGTTGAATGAGTGTTTGGAATGAATGAACGGAGCGCTGATTGAATGATTAAAATGATCTTGATCGGAAAGAGTGTAAATTTCACGATGTTTTAACAGTACATAATAATAAATGTAGACAATGTCTCTCTGTATGACTTTTAAGAGGGTTTCAATTAAAAAAATATTTCAGAAATAGAGCCAACATCTTTTTTTTTTCATAGCGGAATCAATTGAAAAAAAAGGTCACGGTTTAAAGGGACCAAGGTTTTGCGAGTTTGAGATCCTTCAATAAGTAACCAGGGCCCTCAAAACTACATAATTTGATCGCCAAAACCTAATGTGTGTCGACTTCAGAATATAATTAAAGACTGTTTTTCTTTCCTGAAGTTTAGTTCCAAATATGTATTTATACCCAACACATTCCAAACCTTTAACCCGGGGTTAACTCAAATTTACATAAAACCAAAATTATTGCTTAAAAGAATAATCTACATCTAAATCAGGGACTCCCAGACATTAAGAAAGGACTCGCAAGAGCAAAATTATTGAGTCCTTTAGACCTCATTTTGTTAAAGTTTAACTAAAACCATAAAGTGTAATAATACTTTATGGATTTTCGAAATATAAACATTATTTTTTAGAACTTGGAAACGAAGAAATACTATCAAAGAACTATCATAAGACATCGTGTCCATATTAGTATCATGTTTTGGGTTCCTTTCCTGGTGGCCGTAGAGTTCAAAAATGTCCGGGAAAGGGTTAAGATTTGAATTTTATTTCTGCTTTTAAAACTTGTATTCGGAGAATTCGGAAGATTGTCCTTTTCAGTAAAGAGCAAACAAAGAGCACTCAAGTTTTGGTGTAAATCTATGTCAGGTAATCATCCAAATCTATACGATGCATATCTTAATCAATGTAACCTTAATTCTAATGTGAGTTGGGCCAAAAGGGTTAATTCTATAATCGGACATCTTGGCTTAACTAATATGAGAATGAACTTCAACCCTAGTGTCAATAATTCTGAAATTTTGAAGAAGAGATTAAGTGATCAGTATATACAGAGCTGGCTTTCTTCGATCAACAACTCTAGTAAACTTACTTATTATTGTAAATTCAAAAAGGAATTCAAATAAGAAAAATATCTTGATAATATCACAAATAACAAATGGTTAAAACTATATGCATGCTTTAGGTTGAGCTCTCACAGTTTAGAGATAGAAGCTGGAAGATTTACTGGTATAGATAGAAAAAATAGACACTGCAAAGTTTGTTCTTCAAATGTTATCGAATCGGAATTTCATTTCTTGCTTTGTTGTAATAAATATGAAAATGTAAGACGAAAATATTTTAGAAATATTTCCTGGCCAAATATAAATACTTTTTCTAAATTAATGTCCTCATCAAAAAAGTCTATACTGACTGCCATCTGCAAATATCTTTCTGAAAGTTACTCTTTACGTGATGAAGCCTTGAAAGATAAGGCTGTTCCATAAACTTAATTAATTAATTAATTAGTGATGTTTTTTCTCGGATGAATTATCATCTGAAACATGCTTGTATAATGTTTGTATGTATTTGTCTTTGCCATATTCTGTTTGTTTTGTAAATGGCCATAGACATATATATGTCGAATTTTGCCATTAAAGAATTGAATTGAATTGAAAATTGTATCTATGTTTTTAAGAAGTGCTCCTAGTGTATGCATGTTCGGCATTTTCCTTTTATGTATACTTAATTGACCGAACCCAAGAAATCCTTTATTTAAATAGCCCTTTTATTTAATTACTAATCTTATTACCGGATATATTAACTTTTGTTTGGTTGGGGCCCCTTTCTAATGAAGATAAATTCTGAATATATTACTTTATTGGGGGGCGGGGGGATTCTATAAATCAATTTTTAATGCTATTTTACTGTTTACAGGGTAACTGTATAAATGTGATAACCATCTCTTGTATTAGGTTTAACTCATCTTAATGTTTTTGTATAGCAGTGTCTTCAATCTAATATATTTCAGAATCTAATTTAGAATATGTTGTAATATGTATGTATTTGTTCGGTTTAAAAGCTTCTGTTAGCTTTTGTTATTTGTTGTAATGTCTTGCCTACTTTAAAGCCCCAGTCTGCGTTAAGAGTTAGAAAAATCGCCTTTTGGTGAACATTCTTTGAATACTTATTCTTGATTTAGTCTAATGAAAGATGAGTTATACTAAACCATCAACAAACGATTATTTTTCGGGAAACGCATAATCTGCCGTATAAAGTAATATATCTACATGAGATTTTGTTCACGTGACTTACGCCCACGAGAAGGAACGATAATACGCTCTATTCAAATTTGAGCCCAAAATATTGCTGGTCAAAAAATTTCATCAAGAAAGGCGTATATTTAGATCATCGAGTCATAATCGTTTGCATTACCGAATATAGGAATGACAAATTTAAGCTTATCTTTGAAAATAAAAGTCTAGGTTTTGAGTACATAGTCATTTAAGACCATTGTCTTGCGTTTCGGAAATGTTCACGAACACAGACGGGGGTTTTAAATAAGATTTATCTTATCTTATTTTATTTTACCCCGTAATCATGCTTTGATGTGAGGTCATGATTTCGTAATCTTTAGTGAGACCATACACGTATATTAGAAAAGATTATCCAAGACGACTATTGGTTAAATAAAGAAATATGAGCCTGTGCGTGACATTTCCAACAATTTGAAACGTTCATGAGGTGCAAACAAAGGGTAGCGTAGACTTCCACATACTGTAAATACAAAGTTACCTGATGGTCTATAGATACTTTGAGACCATACCTATATACTTAACGCATAGTGAAGACTCTGGTCAGACTGTGCGGATGCACAGACTGGTCAGAGTCTTTGTTTTGCGCATATTTGAAATTGTTGGAAATCTCACGCACTGGATCATATTAAGATGCATGAAATCATCATTGAAATGAACAGACACAGGAATTTACCAACTCAAATAGCTAAATACCAACACAGTTCCTCTTTCTCTATTTTTAATAGGTGTTTGTTTTTAACGTGGTATAAATTCTTCAGAGATAAATATATTTCTATACTATACTGATTTGTCTATAGAATCATTTTTTAGCAGTTTATATTTTTTACGTCCCTGAGAGTGAAAGATTGTCTAAAGCCAAGTGCTTTCCAATTCTACAGTTGGGTTTTAAGGGGCTGAATGTAAAATTCTTTGTCCATAAAAATAATACTTTTAAATCAAATGCTTGAAAAGGGGAAAGAAGATGCATTATTTTGAAAGTATTTTTTTTTATTTTTTTCATCCAAGCCCCTGTGTTATCGAACGAAAAGGTGACCAAGTTAAATGTCAAAATGTACAGTTAAACATCGTGAAATTGACACTCATTCCGACCAAAAACATTCTTAATCATTCACTCAGCGCTCCGTTCATTCATTCGAAACATTCATTCAAATCGATCAAAAACGCTCCGAAATCATTAAAAAAAACATTTAAAAATCGTTCAAGACTTTCAGCAATGAATTCAAATCGATCTATTTCTTCTATGATTTTAATAGCTGATGTGTACTTTCAAGTGCCTGATTGGTCCACAAAGACGCACAAACAGAGGAGTGCGTTTATTTTGTTAAAGGGAGGTAATTAATATCCCTAATTTTGTTCACACTGAATAAAGATTAGGAATATTGGACTGCCTCCCTTTAATATCACTCAAAACTCGCTCTACACACTCATTTAATTTTATTCCTTAATTATTCCAAAATCATTCACCTTGTCAATTTTACGATGTTGTTAACTGTATTCATCTTCATGGTTTCATTACAGTCGATATGATTTTTACAAATAATATATCTACCCTGCATTTTTCTTCATGTAGGTGTCAATTTATGAGCTATAAGGTCATGAGTACACATAATGACATCGGTCTAACCACAGTCTCAATAATTAGTGTTATCAATAAGACAATTCCTGTATGGGAAAACGCGTGATTAATTAATCAACCGAGTTCCTCGTCCCTGTTTATGGCGCTAATGGTTCACCTCTGGGGATTGTAAGAGCTGTAGGATATTAAGCATAAGGTTAACTTAGGACATCAATGAAATGAAGAGACAAGAATTTACCAACTTATATAACTGTACACAGTTAAAAACATCGTGAAATTGACACTCACTCCGATCAAAATCATTCTTAATCATTCACTCAGCGCTCCGTTCATTCATTTAAAAACACTCACTCAAATCGATCAAAAACGCTCCGAAATCATTAAAAAAAATAAAAATCGTTCAAGACTTTCAGCAATGAATTCAAATCGATCTATTTATTCTACGATTTTAAAAGCTGATGTGGACTTTGAAGTGTCTGATTGGTCCAAAAAGACGCACAAACAGAGGAGTGCGTTTATTTTGTTAAAGGGAGGTAATTAATATCCCTAATTTTGTTCACGCTGAACAAAATTAGGAACATTGGATTACCTCCCTTTAATATCACTCAAAACTCGCTCCACATATTCATTTAATTTCATTCCTTAATCATTCCAAAATCATTCACCTTGTCAATTTTACGATGTTGTTAACTGTATTCATCTTCATTGTTTCATTACAGTCTATATGATTTTTTACAAATGATATATCTACCCCCCGCGTTTTTCTTCATATAGATGTCAATTTTATGTGCTATAAGGTCATGAGTACACTTAATGACATTGGTCTAACATCAGTCTCAATAATTAGTGTTATCAATAAGACAATTCCTGTATGGGAAAACGCGTGATTAATTAATCAACCAAGTTCCTCGTCCCTGTTTATGGCGCTAATGGTCCACCCCTGGGGATTGTAAGAGCTGTAGGATATTAAGCTATCATAGGGTTAACTTAGGACATCGGTGAAATGAACAGTCAGGAATTTACCAACTTAAATAGCTAAATACCAACACAGTTCCTCTTTCTCTATTTTTAATAGGTGCTGTTGGGTTTTTAACGTGGTATAAATTTTTCAGAGATAAATATATTTCTATACTATACTGATTTGTTTATAGAATCATTTTTTAGCAGTTTTTATTTTTTACGTCCCTGAGAGTGAAAGATTGTCTAAAGCCAAGTGCTATCCAATTCTACAGTTGGGTTTTCAGGAGCTGAATTTAGAGTTTTTTTTTATCCATTAACATAATACTTTTAAATCAAATGCTTGAAAAAGGGAAAGAAGATGCATCATTTTGAAAGTTTTTTTTATTTTTTCATCCAGGCCCCTGTGTCATCGAACGAAAAGGTAACCAAGTTAAATGTCAAAATGTACAGTTAAAAACAAATGTTGGCTCTATTTTTTAAATACTTTCATTTGAAAAACATCGTGAAATTGACACTCATTCCGATCAAAATCATTCTTAATCATTCACTCAGCGCTCCGTTCATTCATTCCAAATACTCATTGAAATCGATCAAAAACGCTCCGAAATCATTAAAAAACATTTAAAAATCGTTCAAGACCTTCAGCAATGAATTCAAATCGATTTATTTATTCTGCGATTTTAATAGCTGATGTGGACTTTCAAGTGCCTGATTGGTCCACAAAGACGCACAAACAGAGGGGTGCGTTTAATTTGTTAAAGGGAGGTAATTAATATTCCTTATTTTGTTCACGCTGAACAAAAAAAGGAATATTGGATTACCTCCCTTTAATATCACTCAAAACTCGCTCCACACACTCATTCAATTTCATTCCAAAATCATTCCAAAATCATTCACCTTGTTAATTTAACGATGTTGTTAACTGTACAGTTAATTACATCGTGAAATTGACTTTCATTTCGATCAAGATCATTCTTAATCGCTGGCTCAGTACTCGATTCACTTATTTTAAACACTCACTCGCATCTTTTACGGGTCCACTACCTTAAATTAGAAAGCGTCTGATTGATTTCTTCGAACTTGTATGTATATTTCACTAAAAGGAGGTAATAAAAAACGCTAATTTTGTTCACCCTGAACCCCCCTATTACCTCCCTACAATTTTATTCAAAACTCGCACTACACACTCATTCCATTTCATTCCAAAATCATTCACCTTGTCAATTGGACGATGTTGTTAATTGTAGCTAATGTCATTTTTGTTAATGACCATAGATCCCTTACTTATAGGCTGTACAAATGGCGACTATATTGTGAAGAAGTAAACTTTAGTTCATTCTTTTTCTCCATATATTTCGAAGACCAATGAAACACTTGAATATCTTAAAATAAATATTCCGATTATCCGAATTTTTTACTCTTAATTATACTTATTCTTTAATGTAACGACACTTCGTACAATTCGTCTGTAACTAGGCCTGACAAGTCCTACCCATATGTTATCGAAAAATGGGCCAAAGCCATAACCAAGAAGAAATATCTCTTATTCATTAGTCAAGACAAGTTATATCTAAGAGAGCTAATTCCGTCAGCGACCAAGACTCGTTCAAGCCCGTCTTTACGGCGTGAATGTTAATTAAGGTTCAAGTGCTAAGCGTATTGGACTGACTAATGCGATCATTCATTTGTCTAAACCATCGGACAGTTAGACCTTTCTCTTAGAGACCAGAAACGATATATGGAGTAATATTTGATCATTAATTTTTGAACGCACGAATACTTGCAAGCGAAAAAGTGCATTTGTACAAATTTTTGAGAAACATATTCGAAACTTATCACCATTGTAACTAGATTATATTCAATACAGTCAATCGTCCTTCAGAGACCACGTCAAATAAGCGACCACTTTATTAAGCGAACGTTAACAAAATCCAATTCTTTACATCAAAATATCTGAATTATTACATATTAATTGACTTACAATATTGGAAACAGATTCTATGTTGATAAAACTCATTGGAATCGTCTCATTGATAAGATTCTTTTGAGTTTTAACAACTCTTGCTTATCGAGAAATAAGCAAAGACACACACATTTAGTGAAAATGTTTCTAATTTGTAAACCAAACGTGTACAAAGCGATCATTCTATTTAACGGCGACCGCTTTTTAGTGGTCACATGAGTGGTAAATTAATACAAGTTTTACTGTACTGTGAGTAAAATTAAATAGATCGTCTTGTTTAAACCTGTGATTTTTTTTTTGTCATTTCGAACTCTATGGCGTACACGTGCCATTTAAATAAAGATTTGGATCAGCCTATGTTTAAAATGATTGTCTTTACTGACCACGTAAAACAAACACAAAACATTAACACTTAAGCTTCGACAGCGGAACTTTACAATTTTGGTGATATTTAAATACATATATATGACCCGTCACGCGAAAAGGGACCATCCGGAAGTTCCGTAAAATGGGTTATTGAAAAAGAGATTTTATCCAGCATAGGTCAACCAGAAGTCTCATTTCAGAAATTCTTTCATTGGAAGGTAGATTGATCATTATAGACCCAGAAAATAAGCATGGTGCAAAAAGTTTCGACCCTAGTCAGTCTGCGCAGTCCGCAGAGTCTGACTAGGGTCGCCACTTTACGCACTACCCAGATGGTCTCTTTTCGCGTGACGGGTCACATATATGAAACGATGAGGTTTTCTTTTGAATTCAACGAGGTATGAAAAAAAACACACAACATCTTATTACACTCATTAATGAATCCGTTTCACATTTTCCTACAGTGTGTTTAGATTTTATTTAGGTTTTAATTTTTTTTTTTTTAAACAAAATCATCTCTAATATAAACAATCGTAATTTTCAATCTGAACCAGTGAATCGCTTTCTGGGCTTAATATCAATGTATTTCAATCTAAAGTAGGCTAAATATATTGTTTATATAAGAAAAATAAATCTTTTCCTAGAAAAAATAATTTCCACTTAATTGCTCTCATTTCATAACGTTTGTTTATGACATATGTCAATAACAAAAGTCGACATAGGTTATTTTCTTACGTCAATTTACGAGAAAAATCCGATATAACCTTTATCTTTCAAACATAGTACAAGAGAATCTATGAAATAACAGAAGAAAAAAGTTCAAGCGCAGATAAGGTTTTTTTCTGGGGAGAAGGGGAGGGGTCATCCAACCGAAATTGTAATATGTGTAAGTTGGACTCAGCGATTTCTTTTCTTATAATTTTAAACAGACAGGTTGTCTATCGACTATGCACGTTCGGAACTTTTTTTGATAAAAGCGTCAATTATTGATTTCATCAAGTTGTGAATTTTTGGTCTTAAAAAGAATTCGATTGACTTTTGGTAATAAATATTTAGTTTTATCTTTTTTTAGTACAATCCATTGTAATAGAAATCAAATTACGACATGCAAAACTTGCTGATATAATATATCCTGCTTTCTCTTGTGAGATCTTAAATCAATGGTTAAGCGTAAATCGGCCATGCGTTCAGGGTGACAAAACGGTGCAAAAACTTTAGCAATTATTCCCCACTTTGCACGTGCATTTACCTGCAAAGCGGGGAATAATTGGTAATCTGTTTGTACCGTTTTGTCACCCTGAACGCAGGGCAGGTGTGCCTGTATATATATTATAAGAAGGTACAACTATTTAGCGCTTAGCCATCTTAACATTGTCTGTGATATCTTTGAGTTCAAACTAATATAAATACATTTTTGGTCAGGTAAATGTATAAACAAACTCACGTTAGTCTCATGATTCCAGCGATCAGGAAAAAGGTTCCAATAACAGCCGAACAAGTTGCTATGACAACCACTTGGGTGCGGCTTAAACCTGAAAAATATACAAGATATATCTACATAACGTGGGTGTGACATTTTTTTCAATATTGAAGTAGATTTGGTTCTGTACAAAAACTGTTTAGATAAAGATAAGTTTTAATCAAGACGATTTCTTAGAGGATTTTATTCAGTCTAGGCTTGTGCAACCTACATTTAAATATATATGTGTGTGTTTCTGTTTATCTATCGTCGCCACCGTAGCACATGCCCATATGAGCGACGCCCACCCAGAAGACGGTTAATTGTTACGGGGGATAGTGCAAGGATACATGACGAAACTACTGCTGAGATCAGCCATGGTTTTTAATGTGCTCGGTGTAAAGCACCGTCTCACGGGACCTCAGTTTAACGTCTCATCCAAAGGATATTTATTTTTATTAGTGTGCCAGCCATGGAATCGAACACATGCTGTCGAACTTCAATGGTTTTGAAGTCCGGTGCTGTACCAATTGAGCCAATCGAGCTTACAAATATATATTTACAGCGATCTTTATTTTAGGAGAAATATCACAAATAAACGGATAATCTTATTTTTTTCGTGAAACGTACAGTCTCCCAAAATCAGGAAACAAATAAAACCCTTTTAAATAAGTTCAGTTGCATCTTTCATTACCAGTGATTTCTAAATAGCTAAAAACTACAATTCGTTCAAGCTAACATAACATATCCAATTTTTAAAAATGAAAACATGCTTTGCACTCAAGGACACAGTCTTTCGCTGGCCTTTCGATCATTTAGAACATCGCTCGGTCTTTTCTGTAAACTGGAAAGTACCTCGGACGTATGTTTAGTATTTTAGGGTTATTTTTTTCTAGCTTCTGGTTGTATTTGGCCAATTCGATTGAAGATTAACAAATTCTTTTAATGCTGTCAGATTGTCCGTGGAAATCCTTTCGGTATGTTATGATTTGAAAACAAAACGCAGTAAAAACACTGCGTTTTATTTTCAATTCATAATTCGTCCAATTTTATTTGCGCAACGTCATCCTTAGTACAGTTTGTGACGTCAATAAACCCATGTGGGATATGACGCGCTTTGGTGTCTGCGCCCTCATTATTCCCGAGTTTTATCCCGTAGAAACGCCGACATCTTCACAAGCCAAGGGTTCTAGCTCCACAATGTTTCAAGAACCCTTGGCTTGCGAAGATGAATCGCCGAAGTTTCCCTAATGACTATTCGAACTGTCAACTAATTTTGAGTTCGTATATAATGTTTCTATGATAAAAAACAACCATACATTTTACGATATTTTAAATGTTTTTACTTTAACAAAATGATTATTAAGCGCTGCCCTGAATCATACACGCTAAAATTGTTATTCATGGAGAATTCTTTCAATATATTTTGTATAAATATTAAATTGTTTGACAAACTTGAGTCATACATAATAAATTTTGATTACACGTTTTCTTTTTCTACAGTGTTTCAGTACACATTTTTTCAGGGAAACTAAATTGAAATTGGTGTATGACTTTCATTAGGTTTGTTATAAAGAATTTTTGCCTCATAAAAGAATTAACTTGTCCTAAAAATAAATTTGATGACAAATTTTGTCTCATATTTTTACGCAGAATGGTAATATTGTTAGATCATAAATTTAAAATCAAATTTTCGGATTCAGTTAAATCATCCTTACATTGCATTTTCTTTTAGAAAGGTTGTCCCGCGTTTAAAGTTAAAACGATTACGAAACGGTAGAGAAGTTAAACCCCGCTTTGCACGTGTTTCTACGTGCAGAGCGGGTTACAATTCTTAAACACTCGCAATCGTCTTTATTACTTGAACGATTGACTGGTCACCCCGTCTTCGGCAAATACATCGATCAAGGGAAGATATGAAGATAATATTTGTTTATTTCACTGAGGTATGAAACTAAAAACCTGATCACATTATATGTAAACGAAAGCGGATTCGTATATGAGTGTGATAAGGATACAGATTTCTTACGGTGGAAGCTTACAAAACAACTGCGTATTTGAAATTGTTTTCATCCGGGAATAAACCCAACTTTTCAGACAATGAGAACGCACGAATATTGATGGACACAACTAAAATTAGATTATTAGAAAATAAACTGAGTGAGCATCGACTTCAATGTTAAAATCTTCACTAAATCATGTAATACTCGAGTATCCAATCAAAAACCTACAGGACCTTGAACGAAAGTTACGAAACAGCTGTGTCTTGCTGTTAACCATAATCAAAATAATTGGAAAGATCAATACCTGTGAGAAAACAGATATACTATGCCACAAAAGAAACGTTCCATATTTAAAACCAATAGAAACAAGAGTGACAGTATGGCCCTAAACCGCTCACCTGAATGAAAGTGAATATTCCAAGTGAAAAAAGGCCTCATGTGCACCCTACCACACACATATTTAAGACCAAATTAGAATGCCACAACAATTTCTTGAAAAGAATCACACGATATACATTTTGGCACAGTTTCCTTTAAAATAGTATTAAGTGAATAGGTGATTATGTTTACAGATTTCACAGTGAAGAAAGTCCCCACCCTTCCAAACATGTATTAATGGGTCGGACAGAATTTTGCAAATCAAATTTTGATAAAGGTCATCCAAGAGACATTAATGTAGAGGCATCTTAAAATTGATTTGGAGAGAAAGATATTTTAGGGTTTCATTGTGAATAACTCAGTGTTGCATCAAGGAATTTTGCCTATCCAATTGGGATCTTCCCCTCTCTAGCAAAGTTGCTATAGAGGGGGAAATCCCAAACTAGGTAAGAAAAATTAGGGGGGGGGGGGGGTAAAATTGAAGAGGGCGAGTGCAGAGTTGATTCGCCGACTTGATTATACCCTGTATTTGCCGCTCAAAAGATTTAAGTTTTTTTTTCAAAGGCGTTATTTGAAAGGAAGACGGGATTTACATCAAAATTACACAAACTTGTTTTGAGAGGTTCACCCAAGAAACAATTCTGCCAAGTTTGCTTGAAATCAGCCTATTGGTTACTGAGGAGAAAAAGTTTGAACATAGCGAGCTCTTGCACGCCCAAATTTGTATGTGAGTGTTTGTGTGTGTGGGGGAAGTCAATCAAAATCCCACGAACAAATTTTTAGGAGGGTCACACAAGGAACATTTCTAATTGTAATATCTACGACGATCTAACTTCTGAAATAGACGTATAGAAAGACAGAGGTTGATTGAGAGTCGGTAGCGGTTCATTGCATAGCGTCTAGACTGGAAATGACGTTTCTATAGTCTAGAAACCCAGTTCAGACATCAATCATTTCTAGTAAATGAGGCAATTTAATGTAACTCGAGTATGGAATATAATTAAAGTTAGATATAATATTGTCGATTATTATATACTTTGATATTGTCTCTATGTATTTGAACGGGAGGAAAGTGTGCAATATTTTTTGATATTGCATACTTTGATATTGCACTAAGATTATTTTCACGTGCACAAATGGACTGGACTACTCTCTGGTTGCTACCTCGCCACAAGTCAACATAAAATCACATTATCAACGCTTTCTTTTTGCGTTCAATATTCCGGAAATAGTTTTGTCAGAGAAAGAAATACGTTCTAGTTCTTTGAATGCCTAAAGGGCAATACACCAGTGTTTGTTTTCATCTATTTTTGAAACATTTTCCGAGAAATAAACCACTTTATCCCCTCCCCCTCTCCGTCGACTCAGATGCCCCCCCCCCCCCATCCGTCTCAAATTTCTTCTAAATCACTGTATTTGTTTCTCCTTTATTTCTTTATCTATGTTATTTTATAACTCTTTCAAAAATATTCATGCACTTCCCTTAATGTCTATCATGATATCATAATGCTAGTATCTATCTCTCTTCCTCCCTATCTTTCTCTTTATCTTGTCTTTCACTCCGTCCCGTCCTTTATGACTATCGCTAGTCTGCTCCGGTATCAAGTACGCCGATTTAGTCAGTTCTGGAACATGTAACTGGTAAGAATAACAAATGAACAAGTTTTTATAGATATATTTATTTCATTTTTATTCAAAGTAAGTCGAAATCAACGCGTATTTTAAGATCTAAAATGCGATTCGACACAAAAATGTCCGCCGTCTTTTTTGTTTACACTGTCACTTCGTAGCAACGGATGTATTCATCCGAACGTAAAAATATAACGGAAAGGATTTTGCGGGAAAAGGTCTATTGCGTAACTGTTATTAAAAAGCGGTTTAAATTTAAACAAAAACTCGTTTTTGAAGTATATGGGATGTAAAAAATCAATAAAAAAGAAGTGAATATCGTCCAACAATATCAAAGTATACAATAAAAAGGTTATTGAATTTATATGGGAATATATTGTGTCGGACTCGTTCTTTTGGCGTAGTTGCCCTCGCAAGCTCGGGCACTCTGCCAAAAGAACTCGTCCGACACAATATATTCCCATATAAATTCAATAACCTATAATACTTTTCTTGCGGCTAGTCTATTTAAAAACTCTTTTTATGTACTTCTATATTGAAATGAGAAATGCCTTTTCCAAAAATATAGTAATATTAAATCACGATTAAGTGTTGATTTCACTATCTTTGACTTTCTCTTTATACTATTTTAGCGTTATAAAAAAAAAAAACGATTTGATATATGAGCCAGTGCGTGACATTTCCAACAATTTGAAATATTCGTGAGGGGCGAACACTGAGTAGCATAGAAAGCCACATACTGTGAAAATAAAGTTACCTTAAGTTATTTTATCTATCGCCTAAACGCACAGTAAAGACTCTGAACAGACTGTGCGGATGCACAGACTGGTCAGAGACTTTGCATTGCGCATATTTGAAATTGTTGGAAATCTCGTGCACAGGCTCATATCTCTAGTTACTAGTTATTGAATAATAATTCTTAAAAGATGAAGCATAATCTATTTTCGAAACTAGAACTGTCGCAAGGGGACTTATACCCCCTTCCCCAGGGTATTTTTCTACCAGGACTATTTCCTAGTATAAGTGCTTTCAGTACATGATCTTTAGCAACATGATAAAAACAAATTAGTTAAATTCACATGTTCAATGGAGATAATTTGGCAACAACTATATGTAATATTGAAGGTAAAATGCTCCAGATAAGAAAAATAATGTTCAAGTTGACACGTTCATGGGAAATAATTAAGCGGCTAAGATAGACCTAAGTTTGGTCATAGAAAATGAACTATCACTAGTTTGCACTACATTGTCTATAGATAGTAAAGTAGTAGCCGCGATAATGTGGGAAAATGCTCCAGGTAACAACAAATTATAAAAATTTACGAGTTCAAGGGGAGATAATTCAGCAAGTAATTTTAAAGGGGCCTGAAAATTTTAGAAAGCACAAGCTTACATTACCAGTGCACTGAGTATAAATTTCACTTCAGTAAATGTACTAGTTCAGGAGAAAAGCTCCAGACAATTAATAAATATGTGAAAATGACAAATTCAAGGGGAGAAAATTCAGCAACAAATCAAAGTAGGGACTTCAAAATTGCAGGTGCACAATTTTGAATGCAGATTATGTATCAATTTCGAGTTAGCACATGCAGTAGTGTAGAAAAAATAATACGGACAATAATTTAGTGAATTTTGCGTGATCAAGGGTAGATAATTCAGCAAATATTGCGAGTATTGGCTTCAGAATTCCAGGCGCACAACCTATATATGCATATATAAATTATGTATAATATTCAAGTCAATGTACATTAGTGTAGGATAAATGCCCCGGACAACAATAAATCATGTTCAAGGGCAGATAATTAAGCAACCGATGAGAAGAAGGGCTTAAAAATTGCAGGTGCACAACTTCACCTGCAGATTCATGTAATGTATAAAATCCTTAGCTGTAGCTTTAATAGTCTCTGAGGAGATGAGGACACAAAAATTGAAATTATGTCCACGGACGGACAGACAGACTACCTGATTCCAGTATACTCTAACATCTTCGTATGTACTTCGTATCTGAAAAATTCCTGCTTCTAGTTAGAGAAAAGTTCCTTACGATGACATTTCGTCTGATAAGTGCCCGTGTCCAGAGCGTATTTCCCACAGACACATATTTTTAACGGAAGCACCAGACTAATCTCACCCTCCATTTGTAACCATAGATCAGATTAACGCAAACTATTACCCTTATATACCTCCAGACTATTAAATCACCATTCTTGGGTCAGCGGAGGCCTAATATGGACCTTTTTTCGACAGGGGACTTACAGTCTTATCAATTTAACCAAACGTCATATGGTAGTATCATATGGTATTGTCTGGCTCGTTGGCCGAGTGGTTAGCGCGCCCGACTCGTAACCTGGTGGTTGCGGGTTCGAACCCACCGGAGGCGGGTAGTGTATTTGGGCAGGACACTTTACAGACACAGCCCCAGTCCACCCAGCTGTAGAAATAGGTAGCAGTGGTTAGAAACCATTGCCTCTCTTCTATATGTGCAAGACAAGATCTGGAATGAGTAAGGACCACGATGGAAATAAGAGTCATTCGACCCTTTACCGTGTTATCCTCGAGTGAAAAAAAAAATAAGCCTTACTACGATTGACTTTTGCGTAGCAAATTCACACACATTTTCTATAACGTCACCTTTTTTTAATGGCATAAAGTCAGTCTCAACCGAAAAATATATTTACTGATTGATGACTAAACAAGAGGCCCCGATTGTTCATAAATCTGGAGTAACTTTAACTGATGCGCTGAAGTCTAATTTTGGGCAAAAATACGTGTGGCTTATCGAAGTCAATTCAAATGAACAGGGTTATATTTCGTATTTTCGTGACACTATTGTAATACTCTTTCAATTTTGATATCGCAAAGTTCATACTGCTGCCTTTTTGTGAAACCGTCGCCCAAAAAGTGCGGTACCACGCAAATGTCCTGCAAATGATTATTCGAGAGATACAATCCGCCTTTTTGGAATTGTTTATCCCTCGAAAAACTGGAGAATATTCGCCTGACGATGATGTGCTACTGAAAAATCAGTTAGAATTTTAAAGTTGTACTAGTGAGAGATTCATATTAATCGGCCAATCAGAAATTGAGCGAATAATTTAGAAAGAGGTTAGTTTAGTTTTTGATTTGCAAAAACATTTTGACAAAAAATCACTGAAATCGGCTGGGTGGTTTAGCTATGGATGTCGTCCAAAGATTTCGTAGTGAAAAGAAGCCATGCCCTATCACGTTCCTATTTATAGGCCAATCAGATTTTCGCGAACTTTATTTAAAGAATGTCTATCAAAGAACATTCTATGGAAATTTAATTCAAATTGGCGATTCACGGGGGAGAAGTTTTAAGAAAGATGATAACACACGACGGACGACGGACTGAGGGTGATCATAAAAGCTCCCATTGATCACGTTGTGCTAAGGAGAGAAAATAAATATTGTGGCTAGTTATTCATGAGACCCATAAGCTGGAAATTGTCACGTCGAATAGAGCATACTCCCGTTAATTTTATTTCCCAGTAGGTTAAAACAAACGAATGGCGGTTATAAAGGCCAATTTATCTGTTGATGAATAGTGTAGTGTCACCAATAAACCTCTCCTGGTTTATATGAAAAGCCAATATCTTAAAAACTAAATTATAGATGTGTCCTCCAAGATTGAAATCAAATATATATCATAGCATATATCGTGGATACAACGCCTGCCATAAACCCTCATCTTATTATACTTATGTGTTTTAAAAGAACTCCACCCCCCCCCCTCCCCCCTTCCCCCCCCCCCCCCCAAAAAAAAAAAAAAAAAAACGAAATAATTCGATGTACCAGTTGATGGCATTTTAATTATGCAGGTAACTAGGTTTCTTTCGGCATTGCACGAAAGGTCCGATGATCCTTATGTACTAATATAGTTTTATCTTAATAAATATCAAGGATACTGTATATGAACCGTCACGCGAAAAGAGACCATCTGGGACATCCGTAAAAGAAACGTTTCAAAAGGATTAGTTTCAACTAGATGTCGATGACAGAAATTCCGGAGAGTTAGATTGACCATTCTTTAGAAAGTGGGCAAACTGGTCTCGACCATAAGCAGTCTGCACAGTCTTACTAGGATCGATTCTATACGCAAATCCTAGAAGGCGCCTTTCGCCTGATGGGCCAGATAATTTTTCTTCCCTAACCTCTTTGTAATAAGGACTTTAAATCGAAGAGCAAAGACCTTATTCAGTACAGTAAGCCCATTTGTCACACAAATCTACTATTTATGTAATGGCTTTGAGATGAGTTTCTAATGGGTCATTCTCCTCATTGATAACGTTTTGTCGTATCTGTTAATAAACCGTAGATGCTACCATAAGAAACGTAAAATACTTTACTTTTCAAAATTGATTTATTATATCAACTTTCAATTTTTGAGACTGATTCGTCCTTCTCAAAAATTAAGATTTTTCAGCCGTTATTTACTGTACCAGATATAAATATACAGTGCTACTCTTACACTGTTTCCGCCACGATTTTGTTACAAATCTATCCGTCTTACATACATCCAAGGTCTGTTGCAGTTTTCGGAAATGGCCGAGTGATGTTCCGAATGAAAATTAATGGTAAGAAAAAAATGGCTTAAAAATTAATTTTGCAAGGATACCAATATCATCTTTAGGTTACTAGCTGTAGAAAAATATTTCCATTTTACCGTGTAACGGTAAAAATCCCACTTGCTACGACGTTATTCAATGAATCCTTACGTGTGTTAATTTATAAATCGTAAATGGTGCTTTTCCATTTGGAAAGGCACGCCGCCGCTATCACATCGCTTCTTTTTGAAGCAGTTTCTTATATTGTTTTCTTATTGACTGGGCGATGTATATCAACTTAGTCCTGGATTAACTAGAAATGTCTTCACTCTTCTAAATATCTATGGCAGAGTGGCATTCAAAAGCTTTGAGGTCCCGGATTCGATACCCGAGGGCGGCAAAAATCCTTTCGACTATTTGTCTCTCACCAATGGGAAGATAATCGTTGACCTTTTTTAGATAGCAGCCAGGGGCTAGAAAAGGAAGTAATGGTATTACAAGTAATCTATTATTAGAGGCTCCAACCGCCCCGATGTAAGTGAAAGATTGTTTAAGGCAGCGTAAAATCCCATTCGAACAACAAACAAATCAAAAGCAATGAACCGTATATAAAGGTTTTATTATAGACTTTATATGTAAACATGGCTAAAACGTCATATATGTAAAAAAGGCAAATGAATGTATTGATTATTTATCGAGTACATGTACCTTATTAATGGGGCTGTCACACCACAGCGTATGTCACAGCGTATGGCGAACGAATGCTCATACGCTCACATACGCTGATGTACGCTAGTCGTTCGTTACTCATAAGTCGTGTACGTTACAAGTACGCTGGTATACGTTGGTATACGTTCTTATACGCAGAGGCCAAAAAATATTTTTTGACATGTTAAAAAAAGTTCAGCGTATGCCAGCGTATAGAATATACGCTATTCATACGGTATGCATACGGTATATACGCTAGAGGTACGCTACTAATACGGTATGCATAAGGTCAATACGCTACACGAACGCTACTCATAGGTCATGTACGCTTGTCATACGCTGACAGAAAATTAAAATTCTATCAGACATAATATATATTTGGAACCGTAAGAGCTTAATTTCGCTAATTTGACCAATGGTATGATCACAGCTCTAATGAAATTAGTGGTAAAAAAAAACCCGAATCGGGTTTAAACATGTACTTTATATAAGTCAGTTGTAGATCTAGCTCAAAACAGAGAAGATGGATGCAGCTCTTCTAAGTCACCATTTAACCTTGTATTTTGTTGAAAAAAGAAGACATGGGAGACGAAGGAAGAGGAAAACAACAAGGCGCAAAATATGGATTAAACCTTTGGAGGCGGTGGCATTTCGGCCTTTATGACCGACCAGCTCTTGGTTGAGTTAACAAATGCGATCAAGCATCTGGTCCTCTTCTTCCGTTGAGAGGCTACACGACCCCCTTTTGGCCCTTTTCTTCCTTTCCAGCGTAGAGGACCTAGAAGAATCGTCTTCCGAGGTCGGGGAAGTATCTAGTGACTGGCTATGAAGATCTAGATCTGTACTAAACAGCATTCTCGTCTTCTTTCTTTTGTTGAGTACCATCACTCTTTTCTTTAACTGATGAAGAAACACTTCTTTTACCTTCTCTTTCCCACGTTCCCCCGGTATCCTTACTGCTGAGTGTCTACTTCCAGACTGAAGTAACTAGCAAAGGTCATAAATAATGATAACCGCTGTATACGTTAGTCATACGCTTACATACGTTAGCCATACGTTACTCGCTCGCTGGCATACGTTACTCATACGGTGTTGTACGTTACGAATACGCTTGCACACGCACACGTACGTTTTGTATACGCTGATAATACGCTGACCATACGCTTCTTTAACGCTGCTCATACGCTAGCCATACGTTTTAAATGATTTCTTGTCGATGGCGGGGGTTTACGCCGAAGAGTTGTGCGTATGAACAAGATTTTGTCTTTATTCTATACGCTAGGCATACGTTACCCTCATACGCTGTGGTGTGACACCCCCTTAAAATAAATGCAGAGTACTGTTTAAACAATTGGAAATGATATTCTTAAAAAGAAGGATCCTTACACTGCGACATCTTAATAAGTCTTATTCCTTATATAGACAGGGTTGATTGAGAGTTTGTAGAGATTCATTGCATAGAGTCTAGACCGGAAATGACGTTTTTATAGTCTAGTACCACAGTCCAGACATCAGTCGATCAGATAAATGAGGCAATTTTACGTTACTCGTGTATGTAATACAAATTAAGTTAACGATAATGTTATCGAATACCTTTTAAGGTTCTGAAAATAAATCCTTTTAAGACTGCTCCTGTGTTTTTAGAATTCTGTCGAATCTTATGTAAAAATAAAAATGATGATGCAATTAAGTATATTACTTATACAGGTATCACTGTTCGACTTTCTTAAACAAGCGAACTAGCTTAACACGTTCGTAAATGCTTTTGAACGAACTCCTTTCGGACAGTCAGAAGAAATACTTTGGTTTTATTAGTATTTGAACATCGAAAATCGTTGTCTTATATGTATAGATATTAAATATTATTATACTGCAGAGATAATTCAAGCATTTTCATTTGATAATGCTGACCTTACAAACATTGATTTCAACGGCCACTCCGGTATAACAGCTATTATTTCCTTAAGGTGCTCCGCCGGTAACAAAGACAAAAATTTGAGCTGGTTATTGACAGCCATGATTCACTAACTTCGCTATTTACACGAACCCCCCCCCCCCCCCCCGAGTATACACAAAATGCTTCAGTTAAAAGCATATCCGATACAAAATACAAGTAAAAAAAATGATATAAGCCTTTGAATACCTTTTAATTTCACAAATCTGTCCATTTAGAGTGCTAACTTTCTTGCAGATTAAATCAAGAATCGCCTTCATATACACACATGTATATCATAACATCGTTGGATGTATAATTGTGACGTCACTGTTACATATGACGTCACAAAATAGTTACTTCTCATTTGAGGCGCATTGGGGGATATTATTTCCAAATATTTCGGTGTATATCAAGGCCTTAAAGCGAGAATTATTTAGTTTAAAACTTTGTAGTATAATAAATTCGTATTACGGTTTCTTGCCTGGGTATAAGAGGCTTTATGCGAACCTTGCTTCACTTTAAAGCATATTTCCTTTTGAGGCATTTCGTCTAATTGGTTTCCGTACCTAGAGCGTAAATCCCACAGTGAGATATTTCTAACGGAAACACCAGACTTATCTAACCACCATTTGTAACCATATATCAGATTAACGTAAATATATTACCTTTACATACATCCAGACAATTAAATCTCATACATTTAGTATAAAACTTGGCTAGTGAAATCTTTACGAAAGGATGAATAAAAAATCGCTCACTAAATGCATATCTATTAGTTGCCTTTGAAAGGTGCAGTCAAATAAACGGTACTCATCATTGCAAACAAAAACGATTTGAAAAATAAGATTAACCTTAAAGGATTCGTCCTAAATTGACATGTGGGTTTGCAGAATATATTGATAAAAAAATTCTCACCTTACCTCGACAATTTCCGATTGTTATGCTTTCGTGCTTCAATGCCGTTTCCTAAAGATTTCAGCAGTCGTAATTGCTTAAACACTGAAGGTAATAACATTTTAAATATATTTTCTTTTTAGACCATAAATTCATTTATTTATTACATAATCAGTCTACCGGCCAATACACAAAATACAATTACAAACATATAATTACACATAAAGAAGTTCAAGGTATTAAACGAATTCTACAGCTTTTCAAAATTGAAAATGATAAACCATAAGATTTTGTGCCATCATTTCAAAATAGAAGCAAATCACTGAATTCAACGTCAGCTAATTTAATTAAAGCAAGACTTTATCAAAATATTAAACTTTATCATCGCATTCATCTGTGGTGTAAGCTATTAAATCACCACATAATTGAACTTTGTTGAATAAAACAAGAAGAGGTTCTCTTGCTAATAAAGATGAATAAGTAAAGGTGAAACTATTTTTGTAGTATTTGATCGAATATAAAAAGGGTTTTGTTTTAATTTAGAGGCTCGTCAGGGAAAGGAAAAGTTTCGTAAATCAGAACTGATTTCTGATGCAATTGACGTTATAGTATAAAGTCGAATATAATTGAGCATTTAAAAAAAGAAATTCGGTTAACATGCTCAAGGAGGTTGAAACGATTTGAGAAATATTTGAAACTTTGTTTTAAATCTGACAGCGCTTCCCATTTGTTATTTGCAGAATTATTTTCAAATAAACAAGAGTTGTCGTAAAGCGGACTGAAACCAATATACCCCTATCTGCTTGGTGATGGCTTTGTTACTTAAGATATAGATTATTTCTTGTAGGTACTGAACTTTTTTATATCAGCTGTTCCCTGTTTAAAGTCTAAGAAAGTATTAAATTTATATTGATTTAGGGCTCAACTTCAGGAAAGAATTTCGGCTGTAAATTCAAGTATTAATTACATAATCAGGCCCCGCCCATAAATAAAATACATTTACAAACGTTTGCATTCAATAGCTGTGGAACAAATTGCCAACATTTCCTAAAGGTATATCATGCTATAAAACATTCAGTCAGAGGTAAAGATACGCTTACTTAGAAAAAACATTTTATGTTAAACTGTTATATTCCAAGTACGATCATATGTGTAATTTTTCTTTAATAACCTGAGTTGATTTTTTTTTCAATTAATTTATTCTTAATTGAGCCTATCTATCCTTAAACTCCCGCTATAAGGACCATAATGGAAATAATAAAAAGTTCTTTTTTGTGTTCTCCTAACAATGAGTGTATCAATATACCCGTTCTTTTTAATTGTTACAATTTGCCCTACGTTGCGGGAGTGAAATAAAGTCGTTGAATATTATTGATATTACACAAGCGTTATGGCATTGGTGGAATAACTATGCATAAAAGCTCAGAGCGAATATCATCGCTATTATGCAACTGCGAAAAGGAGGTCATAATGTATTTATTGTGACGTCAGTTTAATAGATTCGCAGAAAATTGAAATGTTGAATTTTAAGAATTTTGACGTTTTTTCGCAAAAAATCTGGTCATATTATAAAAAAAACCATCAAACCTGTGCTCATAAAATACCGACTTTATCAAACTCGTTATCTAAAACAGATTTAAACTCGGCAAAGCCTCGTTTTTATCTGTTTATAGATGACTCGTTTTATATGAATTTGGTCATACATGAACACTCATTCAATATCCTCTATATAAGAAATAGCTTTTGTGTGTGTTATCCTTTTGATGACTGTATCAACATAGCCGTTTTTAAGCATACTATTATTTTTCATACACTTTTCTAAAGTTGATTCCCAGAGTGTTTTGGGACTCGCATCAGACAGTAGGTGTGAGGTCCTGGCTATTTATTTGCGAGTCCTAGACTAACAAAGCCCATTTCCCTAAACAACCTGAATGATGAAAGTAAACGATCATAGAAGGAGTCTCATGCAAAGTTTCACTGGCTCAATGATTGGGGAAAAAAAATTGTTTTGCTTTTTAAATGAAAGTTTGACAAACCTACATTCATGGGCAAATATTACTTTTAAAAACACTTTAGATAAATATGTAACATATGGAACAATTAATCCAAATTTGGATGAAATAGTTTAGGAAGAGAAAATTGTGTATATAGGCTGTGGAATGAGTGGTCATTGAATACCAAATTTATTTAACGCGTCATCTATAAATAGATGAAAACATGCTTTGTCGTAGACGCGTCATCTATAAACAGCTGAAAATGAGGCTTTGTCGAGTTTTTATCCGTTTTACATGAAGAGTTTTATAAATTTGGTATTTCAAGAGTACAAATTTGACATTTTACTTCTGACATGAACCTTACATTCGCTATAAATCGATGAAAATCCAGAAATAATCAATTCAACTTATTCCGCCAAACTTAAAAAACGCCGTTTGCGAAATAAAGTCAGCAAATGTATTATGACGTCATTTTCACAACGAAACTATATCTTTGCTATACGTTCTTAACTAGCTCATTTGCAAAGTAATTCCACTAGTGTAATACACTGTAGGTCATATTTTAATATGTAAATAACCCACTGCAATGCCAAGCCCATATGTTGAGACAATAACATGTATGTATGTATTTCTGTTTATTTATCGTCGCTACCTTAGCACATGCCCATATCAGCGACGCCCCTAGAAGACGGTTAATTGTTACGGGGTATAGTGCAAGGATACATGACGAAACTACTGCTGAGATCCGCCATGGTTCTTTAGCGTGCTCGGTATAAAGCACCGTCTCACGGGGCCTCGATTTAACGTCTCATCCGAAAGACAATTAGTTTTTGTTAGTGTACCAGCCCGGGAATCGAACCCATGCGGTCGAACTTCAATGGTTTGAAGTCCGGTGCTCTACCAACTGAGCTAAACGGGCTGGTACAATAACATTGTCTCTCAATTTGTGTTAAGGATCACCCTAGGGTTCTGTTTGCCTAATTACTTTAATATTGGCCACCAAGTTTGAAAAAACAATGTTATAAACGTTTTAAAGTAATATTTTGTCTCATTTAAGGTAAGTGTCACCTAAGTCAACCATTGTTGAAATTGGTTTGGAGGAAAACCTATCCATATTTTTGCTCGATCATTATTTCTTAAAAATTTACTTTAAGGTTATTACACAAGGAAGACTATGCCAAGTTAAGGATAAATTGGTACAATGGCTTGAGAAGATTTAAAAGAAATAGTTTTGGGAAAAAGCCCCGCCACGTAAATTCTCAGAGATAAAAAAATTCTTTAAGAATAGAATTTATGTCGTGCTTCGTTAGATTTGACCCTGTACCTTGGGCGGAGTAAACGTTTTGCCCCTGCAAAGATTAGTCCGGTGCATTCTCTTTTACCGTTGTCTGTCTGTAGGTCAGTGTGCAATATTTAGCAAAAACAAATGCAAAATGCTAAAAACCTCCAGGCTTTTCAAATACAAAAGCTCATTTTTTAATAATAAAGATAGAACCCATCGATACGCTTCTGCAGAGACCAGGTTCAGAACATGAGACAAGGTCAATATCATCTGTTTAGGTCAAACGCTTAAATAATTTGCTGTAACGGGATGTTGTTTCTAAGAGGTAATAAGTCCTGCCCTGCTACGTTCATATTTATGGGTCAATCAAAATGTCTATAAAAACTTTAGGGAATAATCACCAGGCAACATTTCTCCCATGTTTGTTTAATATTGATTTAATGTTAAATATTTTGGGTACCGACTTTTCGATCGACTGATGCGCCCATCTATCCATACCCAACGTCCCCACCCCCCGCGTTCACTAGTTATGCATCTGGGCTTCAAGTTAACATCGGTTTTGTTGCCGTCTGATGCATCCGTCTGTCCGTTTATGCAGCATCACTGACCCCTTGTTTTTCGATTTATTAGTAATTATTTAATCCTGATTAAATGTTAAATATTTTGGGTACCGACTTTTCGATCGACTGATGCGCCAATCTATCCATACCAATATCGTCCCCACCCCCGCGTTCACTAGCTATGCATCTGGGCTTTAAGTTAACATCGGTTTTGTTGCCGTCTGATGCATCCGTCTGTCCGTTTATGCAGCATCACTGACCCCTTGTTTTTCGATTTATTAGTAATTATTTAATCCTGATTTAATGTTAAAAATTTTTGGTACCCACTTTTCGATCGACTGATGCGCCCATCTATCCATACCCACATCGTCCCCAACACCCGCGTTCACTAGCTATGCATCTGGGCTTCAAGTAAACATATATGGAAACAACGAACCTTACACAATGTTTGTTTACAATGACTCTCTTTTCCCTTTCTTTAGAAATGCTTTTATATATGGTTATATCGAAAAAGGGTAAAAAAAATCCTTAAAAAGGTATTTTAAATTATATACGGAACTTTGCATAGTTCTTCGTGACAATTTTAAAAAGCTAAAATACTCCCTACTAGTAAGACAATATATAAAAAAATATTCAAAGTTAGTTTAATGGATCATATGCTTCATTTTTTTTTTTCAGAAAAAATATGGAGAAAATTCCTGCTAATTCTATTACACTACAGGCAGAAACAAACGAATGGCGGTTATCAATGCCAATTAATCTGCTGACAAATAGTACAATGTCCCATATGGAATCAATCTCTGTTTTCATGAATAGACAATAACAGATGATTAATCATTCTGAGAACCAGTATAGTTCCTTTAACGCATAGATGAAATCTGTACTTACGGAGGAACAAAAATGAGGCGACGGACAATTAGAACGTGTTTCTGTATTTGATCCTGTCACAACTGAAACATATTGCCTGAAAAAAGGGGGTGTGATAAACTTGTTGATATCAGGTCACTTGATCATGTGACAGCTTTATCATGTCACTAAGGCATGAGACCTGCCGGGTCTTCTTTTTCGGTTGGTAGGTCTAAAAAGAGTCCAACATATTTTTCTTTTTCGTTGAGTAGTCTGTATGGTAAATCGAGAATAGATTAAATTTTCGTTTATAAATATCGAAAAGACATTAAAACGATAATAACATGATAAATTGAATAGATTATAGGTGACTTGAGATGGAAATGTTTATCGTGCTCGGATGCGGGCCTCCGGTTCAGCACATAAATTCCTTCGCCTTGCCCGATAAACTTTTCCATAACAAGTCACAAAAAATCCATTCTCTATTTATCACACTCAAACCAACCCCACCGCCCATAACTTACATTTGCTAGCTTAATTTACGACCAAAACGTTTTTAAACGCTCAAAGGGTCGTATTATGTAATCGTCGGCATCGTCTGTCTGTCCGTCTGTCTGTCTGTTAGCAAATTCGTGTCCGGTCCATAACTTTCAAACTATAAGGCCTATGGTCTTGGAACTTCACATGTGTAGAGATCTCATATCAAGGTGTGCAGAGCGCAAGAACCACAACTCTACCATTTGTATTTTTTGAATTAATGCCCTTTGTTTGATTCAGTTAGCAATTTCGTGTCCGGTCCATAACTTTCAAACTATAAGGCCTATGGTCTTGAAACTTCACAGGTGTATAGATCTCATAGCTAGGATCTACAGAGCGCAATAACCCTAATTCTACCATTTATAATTTTTGCCCTTTGTTTGATTCAGTTAGCAAATTCGTGTCTGGTCCATAACTTTGAAACTATCAGCCTATGGTCTTGAAACTTCACAGGTGTAAAGATCCCATAGCTAGGATGTGCAGAGCGCAATAACCCTAACTCTACCATTTATTACTTTTGAGTTATTGCCCTTTGTTTGATTTAGTTTGCAAATTCGTGTCCCGTCCATAACTCAACTACGACCGAATGCCAATTCATCCTTTTCATTTTTTACTTGTCTGCAGAATATGGGATAATGATTTTTCTAAACGGTTAAATAAAATAGTTTTGACCAAAGAGCTAGGTTGATACACGCATTTATACCAGTACATCAGCCAATCCGCAAACAAAAGGCCGACCTAATCAACCCCTACCCCCGTGCATTTTAAAAAGAAATGCAAACATCAGCCAATTATGAAATGCAGCAAGATACCATTCTAAATGGTCAAGTTTATTCTATTTGAGATTCAAAACAGTAGCTAGTTTTGGAAAAATATGGTTTTAAGGGACGCAGGTTTTGTGAGTCTGAGACTCTCTATTAAGGAGGTAGGACCCTCAAATCTATCTGATGTGAGTCATACAGACCCTCTGGAATCAGCTTAAACAGTCTTCAATTCTTTTCTGAAGTTGAGCCCCCAATAGTCAACATATATTCAATAATTTCGTTATCTTTAAATAGCTCGTAACTCATGTAAAAACAAATTTAGCCCTTACAAGAAATAGTCTTTATCTTCGGCAGGCCTCAAAAGTTGAAAAAAAGACCAATAAGATCCCAATTATCGGGTCATTTGTACCTGTTTTGATAAAGTCAGACTAAATTCCCGGTTTAATACAAATATTATCAAATAAGAACACAAAAAGAAGTTGTAAAAGAATAATTGGCAATGATAACCCTTTCCCCATCTTTTTATCAATAGTTTATTTTTTGTTTTTAAAAAAAGCATATGAGCCTGTGCGTGACATTTCCAACAATATGAAATGTTCGTGAGGTGCGAACACCGAGTAGCGTAGACAGCCACATACTGTAAATATAACGTTACCTGGTGGTCTATATACTTCAAGACCTTATCTATCAAAACGCAAAGTGAAGACTCTGGTCAGGTTCTACGGATGCTCATATGATAGTTTAAATCTTACATTTCATTTCCAAATCATTTTCTTTTTATGCTTTCTTGTAATTCAGAGGAAAACCTTTATTATAGTGCTTAAGTTTGGTCTTTTTCCTTTAAGGAAATCATTAAAGCATTTACAAAAATTCTAGTATTTTTTTCTTTAAACAATTTAAATTAAATTGATCTAATCATGTATTAATTAGATCATTTATATACTTCACACAAAACGTTGAGCATTTTTTTATATGAGTAAGACCTATTTAACATTCTTGTTGTAAGTTTTTCCTCGTTCACCCATGCCGAACACATAGTTTACCTTGCGCAACATTTTTTCTGTATTTTATCTGTATCAAGGCACATTCTGATTCATGATAATCGGGATTTTACAGACGTTAAGGAATAGCGTTAATTGAATAAAATAGGTATGTTTGAATGTAAGATACAAAAATAATAGACACGCGGGTCATATATTACTTTAACCACGGTTTTAGAGTGTAAAGTCGTATTTGAGCTTGTTACAACTAAAAATAGTAGCAAATGAAAAAAAAGAAGACATGGGTGAAGATGCTTCAAAAAGTTCAATATGAAAACATAGCGACGTTTTGATTTTACGCATCGTCAAAGATAAGACTTAACGTCAATCGCATGTGGGTTGAAAAAGAGAGGATAGACTATGAACTGGATCACCGGATCTAGCCCGTGAGACCCAGTGTTTTTTTGTTTTTTTTATCTATTTACTTGCGAAGATATGACGCCAAGAGAATATTTTGTTTTATCTCAGTGTTTATCTTCGATTCAATTATATCCACTATGTAAAATAAATGATGACATCAATAATTTAAGCAGAGTAATCCAGATTTAATCATCGTTAGTTCGACCAGATATCGCAGCCTTCTAGGTATTAATAAGTAAACCATTTTTTTTTTAATTTGCCAAGATGTTGTGAAGCACGTATGAATTTAGAGATACCACAGAGCGTCATTTTCAAAGATGTTATGTTGATGTTGATGTTATTTAACCTAATAACTGCTCTATTTTTTATTTTTTGTTTCTTTTTAAACGCATCAAAGCGCAAGCCTCATTTAACAATACTAATCGTACATGAAAATCATTCGTGAGCCAATTTATCATTTGAAAAAAAATGATGTGTGAATTTGATATGGTCTCGGTCCGGATTGCTGAGACATTACTTTGAAGCCCTTTTAAAGGTCCAGGATTTCAACTTTCAAACTTAAAAATTGGAGTTTTGTTTTCCCACTGTTTTGTAAGTTTGATTATATAGCCATGCGAAAATGAAAATTAAAGGCTCCTCCCGAGGCTGATTCTGGATCCATCACTAAAGCTTCGCAATCATCGATTTTAAAGAATTTTAGAAATCAACATGAACTAGGAAAACATAAAGTAGACGAAACAATCGAGAAAATTAATATGAAAGAAGAATCGTTCTGAAATTGTTCTCAGACAATAACTATCCTGATCCGACTTAATATGAATTCTGTGACTTTGGGAGACTTTGGACGTTTTCCAAAGGCTTGAAATCCGATGCCACTACAGTTAAAGCAACAAAAACTCAGTCCAGCGAGAGTTTAAGCTGATTTTAAATACTCATTGGCATTGGCTTATCGCAGATCGCACAATTCTTCGATTTTGGATATCTCGGTAGAGTATCTTGAATATTCCGAGAATTTTGAAAGCGTAATGGCGACAGAAATAATCAAAAACAAAACAAGCAAAATAACATTGTTATCGATACGCGAATTTAACATGGGTCGATGACGATAGAAAATGCAAAATACGTTATTTTTGGATTAAAAATAGGTTTAAAGAGAATATAATAATCAACTTGTGATGCCTGAAATAAAAAAAATATTTTAATCGAATAAAATATAAGTCTGTAAGGTCTGTTGTTTCGAGGTTTTTACTATATCTTTGGATATTTTTTCACTCAAACACAAATCATACTAATAAAAGAAGGTTTCAGGTACCAGATGAGCTTATTCTTTCGAACAAATTGTAAAAGATGTTTAATTAAAAGCAAAAAACTTTGTGCTCAAAATATAGATAGACTGGCGAAAATATGTGACAGTCAGACTTGTGATTGATGAAGGGTGCCACCTTTAACTCTTAATCAGATGTACAGATAGAGGGGGTATTCGTCTATTTCAACTAACCCTGCACAAATACTTTGCTGTGGGTACTCATTGGAATAGTCTCATCAAGACAATTCAATGAGTACCCACAACATAGGGTTTCAATAAGAAATAGATTTTAGAATTGCATTTCCCCCTCTTATCTGTACCTCTGCAAGATAACACTTGGGAAAAGCATTTTTTTAAGATGTATTCTCGTTACGAAAATAAATTAATTAACCAGTCACCTAACTTATTTACAAAAAAGCAAAGTAAGTATAGCATCATCTTATCTTAAGTATATGAAATATCAAAGGTTTTCTTCTTCGTGAATAATAAGGGAAACTGATTCCAGATAAAAGGATAAACAAATAACGGAAAATCGACCACGCATGCATTAATGACAAATAAATTGGATTTCAATATTGTCTTGCATTACATCATGTCATTGTTAAATAATCAAAACCACCAAGTACTTCAATCACTGTCACGTTATCCAATTAAAATCTCTGGTACGGAGTAAAATATTAATTTGTTACGGCTATCAGCTATACAAGAAAATCAATGATTTTTCAATAATTCAAGAGTGCATTGTTACCTTAACAAGAGCCTTAGCAGAATTGAAAATATCGCATTGTCAACATAGTATTTCGGTTGAATTAATAAAAAGCAAATGAATTACATTGTTTTAGGATTGACACACATGGACTCAGTTCCGAGTTTTGAAATGTTTGCATGATTTCGTTTTGTTACAACATTTGCTATGCTTGAATATCGGATTATCGTAGCTGCAATACCAGTGTGTGTCATTGTTTTTCTTTAAAACGTTGCTCTATGGAATATCAATGATGTAAAACAGTATAAATCTTGAACTAATGACTATCTTACACTTCCGTAATTCACATCTAAGAAATCAATTAACAGGTTGTCATCCAAATGTGAAATGTTATAATGCCATGTTTATTTATTGAAAATCGAGTACGTAAATGATTATGTAATGAAAATGGGCTTTAATGAGTTTTAATGATATCAACGAGTAATAATTATTTTAGAATCTCGCACAAAATAGCAGGTATACAAAGAGGAATATTAGGAGAGGGGGGGGGGGGGTTCTGTCAGACCAAAGCCAAATCTGTCAAACCAAACATTCTATAGGGTAAATAATATCATCATTGTTTTCTTTCCACTTTGAGAGAGAAAACTTCTAAAATTGATAGAAATAAAATTATAGCTATGTTGTCAAACCCCTCTCAATCTGTCAGTGTTTTCAGTACTTTGATAAAAAAAAAAGCGGACTATCCAAGGTTAGCAGGGTTAGAAATAGAAAATGTCTTTGTCAGACAAAAGGTAACAATCTCTTGTGGTTTTTCTAAAAAAATAACAACAGACATAATTTAGATGGGTCGAACATTCTTGGGCACGAATAAGCGGAAAATCAATTTTGTATTTGTGCTTTTCAAACTGTAAAAGTACTAATAAGATAAAAATAAAACTAGCTACCAACAATTTTTTTTAAAAAATGATCATAAAAACATCTCTTCCCTTATTTTGATACAACTTGTAAAAGATAATTTACGCTCTAGCGGTACCGAAAGTCGTAAAGAAACTATTAATTGATGGAATCTAGACCCATGTCAAGTTGCAGATTAATGTTTTTTTCTGTTGGAAAGTTTATCAAAATACTATTTTCAAAGGTGAAAAAAAATGATTAACTGTAAAAACAGATTGTTTGCCAAGAAAATTGTGTTGGACATTTGGAATTGAATGGTAAAGTTTTCCTGGCCATGTTTTTCTGTCAGGCCTGTCCGTCGGTCCTTCGCCATGGCTGAAAAGGCTGTGTATTTCTATTTCAACTTATCGTTTTGAACTAGCACATGTTTGGATGTCATTTCTTATATTTTGTTAAGAATATTTAGTCCAACTTTTTGATGTATTATTCGATTATCAAAATCATAGAAGTCGGAGACCTGTACTAGACACGCTCGAAAAGTGTCATCTGAAGGAAATTTGAATTATGTTCCGGCGTCATACGTTACGAAAATACGCATTTAGAACCATTGGTAATGCTGTTCACCGATTTGAAATGCGTTTTTGTACCCACCTTAAATATCTTCAAATGCGTTTTTGTTTTAAATGCGTTATCACGCAAAAATTCAACTTATGTGTAGCTCTGGTTTCTTAAATGCTTAAAAGAGATAAAATAGGGAAAAAAATCATGAAGTGCGTCATTTTGAACATGACTTTTTTGGCTCTGCTTAGATGGGTTGAAAAGAATGAAACAGAGGTTAAAGGTTTTTTTTTATAATTTCACTGGTTAGGCATTGAGTTTATCGAAATGCTAACCTAAAGTTATTCCACGATAAATCAACGAAAAGTATTAGAGGAATAAATTCATTAAGATAGAGGTGAGTATAGGTTTCACGATATAATTAACTGTTATTCATTGTTTGTCCTGGATATTTCATTTACTCAAAAAGCTTATTCACATTAAAATTATCCCCAAAAAGTAACAGCGATAGTTAGAGACATATTACAACCATCATACAGTCCCTTCTCTTTAGTTATTTAATGACGTTTTATTTATGACAATGACATTTCATTCTTCCTATAACCTTACTAAGCAGAAATCATTTCAATTGGATGGTTTACTGCGGCTTTTGAATTGAATTTGTAAAATATGATTTTAAAATGTTTATACATGTATATTACATTCTGTTACTATAAATAGTAACATTTTCGGCTAGAATCGGCCAGATATCGGGCGGGCCGAAAAAGCTATATCCACGTGAATCCTTAGCAGCGGGCAGATATGCGATATCTGCCCGCTGCTAAGGAATTTATTCTAAAAACTATAGCAACAGAACGTCTTGAAATATCTTCGAAAAAAATGGACGGATCAGTCAGACAATCGTTGGCGGACAGGTCTTTGGAGCTGGACGGATTAATCGAGAGGAATGCTGAAGCTTTAAGGGATCGGACGAATGAAATGGACACTTTTGAGTTTGTGGAAAGTATGAAAAACCCAAACACTGTGAAGAAAACGGCGTATGACATGAAGAAACTGAGGCAGTGGTTGCTGGAAACGGGGGAAGGAAGAGATCCCGAGGACATTCCACCACAGGAGCTGAACTTGTACATTGCTCGGATGTTTTTAAATGTTAGAAAGGGGAATGGAGATGAATTTGAACCTGGAACTTTATCGTCGATGTACTCGAGCTTTCATCGGTACCTGACATCCAAAGACTACCCGAAGAACATCATCTCATCGCAAGAGTTTAAACATGCCCGAGATGTCCTGTCATCTAAGAAAAAGAGTCTGAAACAGCAGGGCCTCGACAACAAGAAATTAAGAGCAGATTCATTTACCCATGACGAAGTACAGATATTGAAAGACAAAAAATTGCTTGGGAAAGGTAAGTACGATATTACGTTGTCAATGTAAACAAAGGGGAATAACCCTACAGCGAACTAAATTCTTATCACCGATTGGTTAAAATGCAATGCAATAGTGATAAAAGATTATCATACTTTAGATATGGTATATTCAAATAAAACAAAAATGTTGTTTGTCATTTAAAACAATAAAAATATCTTTAAGTGGTGTTTTCAGACATTTTTTTCCTAATGTGAACATTGACTAACTTTAAATATTTATAATAACTTCATCAAATAACGGATAGTCAGTGGCGTAATGGATGTGACATTGGTCTTACAATCCAGAAGTACCAGGATCGAATCCGCCTTCCGGCTGATTTTTTTTTTTTAATTCTTCTTATTTTTTTAGGTTACATTTTTTCTTGGTTTTCAGATAACCCACAGTCACTTATAAATACGATGTGGCTTTATAATACTATCCATTTCGGCTTATGAGGAAGACAGGAACACACAGACATGCTTTGGGGAGATTTTGAGCGAGGGGCGACAGCCACTGGGAGAAAATATATAATGTTCACAGAACGGGCAACTAAAACAAGAAATGGAGTGGCATCCGATATCAGACAGTTTATGCCCAAGATATTTGAATAACCAGGTACTGTAGAATTGAAAAAAAAAGATAAGGAAAAAAATAAGATCGTAACTGCAGCTTGTTCAACTGTAGTTACAAGGCTTTTGTTGAAAAGCAGCGAAATGTTACATTTTAAAATACATTTATAAACAATAAACACATTTCAAGTTAGCTACTTGGAGGTATAGAAACTCAATAACTTAAACTTTATAAGAGGACTAAAATTAAATATTTAAATCTTATAGGCCCTACTAGATCTACATACACACAATTTGAAAGTCTCTTACCCCAACATAGCATTTTTCACGTAACTCAACAACATAAATATCTCCCCACATATCCCGCCCAACCTGTTTATTCACATCAAGTTTTATTGATCCTTTTTCAGGAGATCCTTTCTGCCCCGTCGAGATGTTCACCTTTTATGAGTCTAATAGGCCAGACGACATGAAAACGCCGAATTCGAGATTTTACCTGGGTCTAAACCAACGATACATGAAAGGTGGATCAGGGAGCTCTTCGTGGTATTTACCAAAGCCCATGGGTAAAAATACGATCGGTAACTTGGCGAAGCTGATGAGCGAGAGTGCAGGATTCAGTTCCAGACATGTTAATCACTCTGGGAGGAAAACATGCATATCAAGACTTTTAGATGCAAACTGTCCCCGAATGAAGTGGTTCAAATATCTGGCCATAAAAATGTTATGTCATTAAATTCATATAACACTGTAAGCATAGAGAAGCAGGTCAGAATGTCAGAGATTTTACATGGTCCCAGCACGTCTGTCCATGCACCTGTAAATAATGCAGATAACGATTTCAACACAGATGATTTATCTGATCAGGATCTCATAATTGCGTCACAAGAGATAGAGTCAACCTTAACGCGGATCGACAATTATGAGAACCCTGGTCAGGTAATTGATCTGTCCATCACACAAAACCAGGATGGATCATTATCCTTGTCCAAACCTCCAACAGTCAAACCAGAATCTCTATTCCATAACTGCACATTTAATCACCAGGTAAACATAGTTTTTAGGAACTGATTCTCTCGTAAAAAAAGATAAAAATATTTACATTCTAATGAATGAACGGAGGTGTTTGTTGTTTTATTTCAACTTCAATCTTTTATCCCTTTCACAAACGACAAAAATAAATGAACTAATATTAAACATAAATTCAGACAGAACTTGTGTACAATATAACCAGACAAAAGGAGAAAATGTGAATTTACAGCATTTTCTCCTCTCGTTTCAATGTTTTGCTATGCATATATTCTTCTAAGGACATCGAAACAAGGTCTTGTTAAAGAAACCCCTTTCCCAAATGACAAAATTTTCAGGTTGCCAAAATTCAAAATTTTTGCAGCTGTCTAAATAGATAAAATACTTCTTAAAATTGAAAATCTAACCTACACAGCATATGAATCGTTTTGGGAAAAGGACAAAATGCCGATAATTAGCGTTTTCTTTTGTACCCAAATTGATTCTAAATCAATATTTCACATCAAAACCAGGTCTTGTCCGAGGAAAAGCTGAAATCAAACTTTATAGGCCGATTACGGTAAGTTTGAACTAGTCCATTTTAAAATGAAATGCAAAGGCACGACAATTGTATTGGGAAAATGTAAATTTTACATATCGATGGCTCAGCGCGAAACGTTTGTAACTGCCTATTAATATATAGGCAGTTACAACCGTTTCGCGCTGAGCCATCGATATTTGTTTCTTTTTTCCAATGTAATTTTCAGAAGACGTCGTTTTACAGCACAAAATTATTCGCGGGAAAAGACAACGTTGTTTACGTCCGATGATGACGTCATATAAGAGTAATAGATATTACGGATTACCGCTTTATACCACTTATAAATTCGTTTGAATACAAAAAAAGTATGTGCGTTAAATGTAATATACAGATTATTACACGGCTGATTCGTGCCGGAGAGTGATATCGGCCCTGACCTTGATATCTGCCCTCGGCCTAAAGGTCTCGGGGCAGATATCGCGGTTGCGGGCCGATATCACTCTCCGGCACGAATCAGCCGTGTAATAATCTCTAAATATCTAACAAAACAAATGATTTTATTTGCAATCTACATTAATTCAGACGTTCAAGAAATCATTTCTGACATTTAATTCTTTGGGAAACCTGATTAACAAAAAGCCATTTTGTATGCCACTCACACCTCAACATCTCCAAACAAATAATTAGCTTTTATAATATGACCATCGTCGCCGGAGTGAAAAAACCTCGTTGAATATTTTTGATATTTCACGGATATTATAACACTAGTGGAATAACTATGCAAATGAACCCAGAGCAATAGCAACGCTATTTTGTAACCGCGAAAATGACGTCATAATGTACAAATTGTGACGTCAGTTTTAAACGGCGTTATAAGTTTTGTGGAAAACTGAAACCTTGAATTCCAAGGTTTTTGACGATTTTTCGCCAACATTCGTGTCATATTATAAATAGAATATAAAAAGTTTGTCCCTAAAATACACAATTTATTAAAATCGTCATCTAAAACAGATAAAAACTCGGCGCAGCCTCGTTTTTACTGTTTATAGATGACTCGTTTAATAAATTCGGTATTCCATGACCACTCATTCAATATCCTTTATGTAAAGTGATGTCGCTGGACATGTATGATGTATAGACGATTTATAGACATGCGACATTCTAAATGGAGGCATTTTGGAAGATGACAAAAAATGTCATCACTAAAAGTGACTCATTATTCCATTTTCTTGTAATCTTGACAACGTTAAGATGTTTTCTGGTTTTTAGATAAAACATCGACTTATCCATTCTTGTCAAGATCCATTGATTCCCCCAATATATACCACGCACATACACTTGAAAAAAGAGTTTACATAAACATTGTTAAATTTGGATTGACCAGAGCTTTAATCCAATCGGCAGCTTATTAATTTCGACGGATTTTGAAATAATGCAAATTAAACCGGGAATAAAAAACGGACGCATTTCATTTTTTCCCTGTGTATGGAACATGTATAGATTAAAGTAGATTTCCTATCTGTTTGGTAAAAAAAAGAGCGTCGGCTGCGAAGGTCAATTAATCAAGTGATTAAAAGTTTGATATTTAATATGGAATCTGTCCTGATTTTCTTTGAATTGACACTTAGTGACAAAACATTCCCAAAAGATATGACAGTTATAACAATTAATTATTATACGCACCATCTATCACAATTATTGCTTTGATAAACACCCTCATATAAATTTAGATTTCCCTTTCGTTTTTCTTACGGAGGATCTTAGTTTTCACATATGAAAGAAATATGCGACATTTGAAATCGATTATAATTCTAAAAACAAGTTTATTGTGATCGAAAACACCAAGATGAAAACAGTTCCTTTTTCAAACGTATCTCAAATAAATATCCATGATAATAATGCTCAAAACAAATGTATTGTGATCGAAAATACTAAGATGAAAACAGTTCCATATTCGAACGTATCTCAAATAACTACCCTTGTCTGTTTTACCAGCAGCCATCAGAAATATTCTTGTTTTACATACATCTAAGATCAAATTGTTAATGACGCCATTACGAACGCATATTACACACGTAATCGTGGTATTTCTATCGTCCTTGCCCTCCATAAAAGTTTTAAGAAATGTTTTTAAGACAAGCTGACCTTAACCTAAACCAGACTGACATATTTTTTAAGCTCGTCAAAACGATCTTTTAAGGTCTTTTACATTTCTTTTCTAGAACTGGGTAAGATCAGTCTGTCCTTATTAAATGTCACGACAGAACCTTTTATTATAAACGGATATAGGAAACATAAATGATAGGAGCATAGAATGTACGCAGCTCTAATTCTGAGCCTTTTACGATCGCTTTGCTGGCTTTAGTTAACATACAAAATTTTGAGGAAGTCTCAAAGTTAAAAAGAGTGCAAACTGCCCATGGTAACTTAATCACTAATTCAGTGAATGCTTTCGCCATAAAAAGTAGTTCTCCCGTAATGTAGACTGCTTAACCTGTCCCATCTACGATACCCTCCGATATTTCTGTATCAATAGATTGAGACAGGCTCGCCAGTCAACAGTCTTTGGTTACGCAACCTTGTCGGGTTAGAAACGCGTCATAACCGTTTCTGTCATTACCTTTCTTTGTCGGATATAGATGGTGAGGAACCTTTCATTGGCCTATAGAATCAAACGAAATTCAAATCAGGGAATTTTTCGTAAGATCAAACGCAATTTATACAGCTCTGATCAATAAAATGTGCAAAAATCCCTTCCAAAGAGTCTTAAAATTGATCTACGGGTATTTTATCAGAAGTGAATATATACGCTACTGGAAAACATTTCCAACAGGTCAATCGACTGTCCTCGTTTATATACGGTATTTTCAGAGAACACGGGGAAATCCCAATGACGTCATATAAAGTGTCTGCAACAAAATGTCTGACGAGGGCTTTTAAATGACGAGGTTTTCATGTCTTCTGTTATTCGGGTAATTCTACGTAATTTTAGATAAGTTTAGAACAATTATTTTCACACTACCAAGTACGTTCGTCACCCTTGGAACGACATAGCGATAACAATAAAGCTGCATTCATCACCAGTTACCTACAGCTTAAAGATAAAGCTAGAAGATTTAACTTTTAGAAGTCGTTTATTCTTAAAGAACTACCCAGAGTGATGGGAAAATGAGGGAGCAAAATTCAAACTTATTTTAATAAGGAAACTAGCATTCACTAAGCGTGCAGGAAAACAAGGTGTGTGTGGGGAGGGGTGGTAAAAATTCCTTACTTTGTAAAAGAATTCCTGAAATTCCAACATGGAATCAGAAAAGTCTGATTTTGGCCCTTATTAAGAGCACCGAATATCTGCAGTTTAATTAACACACACACCCTCATACTTAAAGCTCGAAAGGGCAAATCGGGATTATGATGAGCTGAATGTGATCATTAGATAACACTCGTACGTCGTTCGTCATCAACTCGCTTTAGTGTTTATATAATAGGGGCGACAATTCATGAATAGTGGATATTAAGATGAACCGTATGAATAAAAATTTGAAAAATTCCATTTCAAAACACGAGGAAAAGATACCTGTTGAAACTTTCTTTGATTTCATACTATGGGCCATACATTTGGCACATTTATGATGAAACGTGTTCAGTATGTTAGTCAAAATGATCAAACCCTATTATGAAAGAGTAAAGTTCATCTGCAAACACAAACGTAGGGACATGAAAGTTAAGCTCACCCGTGATGAACAATGGCCATAATACTTTTTATGTCAAGGGTGCTCAATGAGAAAATGAGAACATTTGAACAGAAAAAAGGAAAGAAAAATCTGGATTTATGAGAAATATTCCACACTCACAGTTGTACAGTGTATTGGAATGTGGATTTCCAAGAATGTCACATGTGTGCAAAGTAATGACTTTGCTTGAACAGAATTTTCACTATGCACACTACATTGTACGGTCACTTGGATGAATTATATTCAAATAAGAACTCATTCGAAAGTATGCTTTTTTAACTCCTTGCTTTATTTTAACCCTGATTTTTTATGATAAAAAATTTTAAAGGAAGATAATAAAATATCTATGCTTTGCTAGCTTTCAGTTCTTTCGTGACTTTGATTTATCAATGCCGCGTTTCGTGAGCGAAACAAGGTTGTCACAATGACTGCTAGGTGTGTGTGCGTTAGTCTATCCGCCTGTCCGTCAGTTCATGCGATATTGTCAGGACAATAAACCATTTACTCCTATGTCATTACAGTTAGCGACATCGTGAAATTGACAAGATGAATGATTTTGGAATTATTTAGGAATGAAATTGAATGAGTGTGTGGTGCGAGTTTTGAGTGAAATTAAAGAAAGGTAATCCTATATCGCAAATTTTGTTCAGGATGAACAAAATAAGCGATATTGATTACCTCCCTATAATAGAATGTGCATACAAGTTTATACATAGTTTCCTCTTTCTTCAAGAACGTATGAAACGCTAACCTCCCTGTAATAGAATATGCATACAAGTTTATACATAGTTTCCTCTTTCTTCAAGAACGTATGAAACGCTAACAATTTGAATTATGTCAGAGAAATCGCGATTTTTCTCTTTCAAAATTTATTTTGAAGGGCGTTGTTGATTCTATATTTTTCAATGGGTTTGAGCGTTTTTGAATGGTCTGAGTGAGTGTTTGAAATGAGTAAATGGAGCGTTGAATGGGTGATTTAGAATGGTAATGTTTGAGGTGAATGTCAATTTCATGATGTTATTAACTGTAGATGGATTACTTATTCTCACATATTAGACAATTTGTTCTGAAAGAATGTTTCCTTAGCCCAAAGGTCAAAGTAATAGGTCAAGATAATATGTTATAATATAGCTTTTCTTAATCAAAGCTCCTACACTTATGCACGGATTTCAAATAAAATGGCATTATTGTTCTCTTTTAGATGAGCTGCTTGAACAAAGTTGTTAGCTTAAAGCCTAAAAACAAAATGAGACGTATTCGATGCTGTGGTCATCGATCAAGTGCCCTGTGACAACCACCTTGTTTTCTCATTTTATATATCTGTTTGTTCCAAGGCCGGTCACAGGAAGCGCATGTCTATGAGTTTTAAGATAGATTTAATTGTATTTTTATTTACCAAAGTCTTATTTCATGGTTATCCTTTACAATTCAGGTACCTAAAATATTACTTTTTCAAGAAATATCATCGATTTAGCGTGAAACTTCAAAAGATTGCGGCTATTTGAAACCATGTTTTAAACGGAAGTATTGTTTTATCTAAATCTAAACCTATACGTAATTTAACCCATATTTTTATACTATAGAGTATATGAATATATTATAGAAGTATAGACAGAATAATAAACAACGAGATTCCTGTATAAAGGTTTAAACAATAATATAAGCCAGTCAGTGTCCCAATATTAGTCTTATTTTAATATTTGAAAACTTTCATGTCGTTTCATCTTGTGGAAATATAAAATAATACATGTGAACCGTCACGCGAAAAGACCATCTGGGAACTCTGTGAAATAAATATTTGAAAAAAGACATTGTGTCCGACATAGATCAACCAGAGATCGCATTTCAAAAATTCTTTCACGGGAAGGTAGATTAACCATTTGTCTCTCACCAATGGGTAGATAATCGTTAACCTATGTGAGATAGCAGTCGGAGGCTAGGAAAGGGTGTAATGGTAGTACAGGTGAAAGAAATACCAGGAATCCATTGTTAGATGCTCCGGCCGACGCGATATAACTGCGAAATAAATAAACTAACTAGCTTTATTCAAATAATTCATTATCCAATTTTACCTCGTATCGAAGACGATTTAAGCATTAGAAAATTGCATTTTTAACCAAAATTATATGTATTTGCCTTCAAATGTTCAAGTAAATTCCAAGGAGAATACAAAAGGACATTATAGCGGCATAAATCTTCTTATAATGAAAAGTTTGGATCTCCTCAAGTTCCTATGAATAAAATAAATCAAAGGTTCTCTTATAAATAGGAAATAGAATATCGCTTAATTAACACTTTTAGATATTTATTATACGTGTATATTGAATAATCTTTAAAACGCCATATGTCGCCACCATAGCGCTGTTAGTTAGGCATAAGACTTCCAATGTGGAAGTCGAAGGTTCGATCCCCGGTGGCGGCAAATATCCTTTCCGACGTTTGTCTCTCACCAATGGGTAGATAATCGTAAACCTATGTGAGATAGAAGTCGGAGGCTAGGAAAGGGTGTAATGGTAGTGCAGGTGAAAGAAATACCAGGAATCCATTGTTAGATGCTCCGGCCGCCGCGATATAACTGCGAAATTGTTGAAAGCGGCGTAAAACCCTTTCAAACAAAATAAAAACGCCATATACAAACACTGATCAACTAATAGTCTTTCACAACCAATCCACTATGTACAGTTAATTACATCGTGAAATTGACATTCACCTCAATCATAATTATTCTGAATCGTTCATTTAGCGCTCCATCCACTCATTCTAAACACTCACTCAAACCATTCAAAAACGCCCAAACCAATTGAAAACTATAGAATCAACATCAACATCAACATAGAATCGCGATTTCCCTGATATAATTCAAAATTGTTAGCGGCTCATAGGTTCTTGGAGAAACAGGAAACTATGTATAGAACTTGTATGCATATTTTATTAAAGGGAGGTAATCAATATCGCTAATTTTGTTCATCCTGAACAAAATTTTCGATATAGGTTTACCTCCCATTAAATTCACTCAAAGCTCGCTCCACACACTCCTTCAATTTCATCCCTAAATCATTCCAAAATCATTTAAATTGTCAATTTCACGATGTTCCAAACTGTATTCCTTACAACAGAGAGGGGATATCGTTCTTGGTTCGTAAATATTGTGCATTGTTAAATCAACTAAGTCATGCTGAAACGATCTTTCTTTAAGAATGGTATCTACATGTGTATTAGATAACTGAAAGCACGGAAGGGCCTAAGCATGAATTGTCTATTGACATTTGAATTCATAATCATTGTGACTTTAAAAAGACAAATATTAAGTGTAAGCTTAATTCTTACTACAGATTTGTAGGATCTTTAGATTTCCTACCGAAAAAGAATTTGTAATCTGAACGACAATGGTAAATTATTATAAGAGATATACACCTAATAAATGCAAGATGATCTAAGCAACTAAGCCAACTAAATAAATATGCAAGAGGTATATGGTGCGATTTACATTTTTGAAGAAGATTGTACTATCGGAACATCCCTTCTGACATTTCATACTCCCAGAAACCTAATTAACCAGAAGCCATTTCGCGTGCCACTCACACCTCGACATCTCTAGACGAATAATTAGCTTGTTTAGTGATGTTGTCTCTGGACATGTCTGATATGTGGACAATTTATTGGACGTACGACATTCTCAATAGTTACATATTTTGACAGTGAAAAGAAAAAATGATAATGCGATTCGTCGATTTGCGTTTAACTTCTCCTACATCAAAGCATTTGAACATTTTAGTTTCTACTAAATAGATAATAAAGGCACAATGATTTAGATTAACATTCCACCGAGAATGTGTGCTTTGACAAGTTAAGCGTAGTTCATTTGCTTCAGTTATTGGCGCCATGAGCGCTAAATGTTCGGTTTATATATACAGAGTTTTCTGATCTCGTTGAACTTGTCAGGCTGTACAGCTGATTGAAATTGTTTTAAAGAATGAAAATGCCAATTACATTTTAGAAATAGAATTGTTTATACTTATATTATGACGAATAGCGCGAGTGTGGTGTAACTTCATTTAGCATCTTTTCTTTTTACATTAAATCAATGTAATAACTATGCAGATGAGGTAAGAGGGTAAAGCAACTGCTTTTCGATACTGTGTCATAATTCATTCGATATGTTTCAAGGAGTAATTTCCGTCATATTAAAAAGATAAACTGCGACAAAGTCTCGTTTTTAGCTTACCTGAGCACGAAGTGATCAACGTGAGCTTTTGTGGTTAGGTGGATGTCCATCGTCCGTCGTTCGTCGTCAGTCGTCCGTCGTGTGTCGTCAACATTTACCTTGTATGTACTCTAGAGGCCACATTTTTTGCCCGAGCAACTTGAAATTTGGCCAGAATGATTGTCTTGATAAAATCTCGAATGAGTTCGAAATTGGGTCAAATGGGGTCAAAAACTAGGTCATGGGGTCAAATCTTAGAAAACATTGTATGCACTCTAGAGGTCTCATTTTTTGCCCAATCAACCTGAAATTTGGTCAGAATGATTGTCTTGATAAAATTTCGGGCGAGTTCGAAATTTGGTCAAAAACTAGGTCACGGGGTCAGATCTTAGAAAAACCTTGTATGCACTCTAGAAGTCTCATTTTTTGCCTAATCAACCTGAAATTTAGTCAGAATAATTGTCTTGATAAAATCTCAGACGTGTTCAAAAGTAGCTCAAGTGGGGTCAAAAACTAGGTCACAGGGTCAAATCTGAGAAAAACCTTGTATGCACTCTAGAGATCACATTTTTTGTCTGATCAACCTGAAATCTGGTCAGAATGATTGTCTTGATAAATTTTCGGGCGAGTTTGAAATAGGGTCAAGAGGGGTCAAGAACTAGGTCACGGGTCAAATCTTAGAAAAACCTTGTTAGCACTCTAGTGGTCCTATTTTTTGCCCAATCAACCTGAAATCTGGTCAGAATGATTGTCTTGATAAAATCTCGGCTAAGTTTGAAATTGGAACACGTGGGGTCAAAAACTAGGTCACAGGGTCAAATGTTAGAAAAACCTTGCATGCACTCTAGAGGTCACATTTTTTACCAAATCAACCTGAAATTTAGCAGGAATGATTGTCATGATAAAATCTCGGACAAGTTCAAAATTGGGTCAAGTTCCGTCAAAAACTAGGTCACGGGGTCAAATCAAAGGAAACCCTTTTATGCCCACTAGAGGTCAGATTCTTTTCCTGAATAACCTATAATCAGAATGATTGTTTTGATGAAATATCCGACGTGTTCAAAAGTAGCTCACGTGGGGTCAAAAACTAGGTCACAGGGTCAAATCTGAGTAAAACCTTGTATGCACTCTAGAAATCACATTTTTGTCTGATCAACCTGAAATCTGGTGAGAATGATTGTCTTGATAAAATTTCGGGCGAGTTTGAAATAGGGTCAAGTGGGGTCAAAAACAAGGTCACGGGTCAAATCTTAGAAAAACCTTTTTTGCCCAAATCAACCTGAAATTTAGTCAGAATGGTTGCTTATTTTAAAATCTCAGATAAGTTTAAAACTGGGTCAAGTGGGGTCAAATTCTAGGTTACAGGGTCAAATCTTAGAAAAACCTTGTACACGCTCTGGAAATCAGATTTTTTGCCTGAAAATTAGCGAAAAAAAAACTTTTCAAAACCTGACTAAAATGTATTTTGTACAGTTCACTCAGGTGATCGATTAAGGGCCACAATGGCCCTCTTGTTATCTGTTAATAGATTATTATTTTAATAATTGCGCTTTTCTATGATCATTCAATTAATACCCACTATTTATAATGCGTTGATAAAATACGAGGTTACTGTGTAGCTGATTTGAGCCTTCGTTTCCTCAAACACTACGGTTGATTTTCGATCTTATTTTATTGTCTTTTAAGTCAAATAAAGATCGTCTGTTCATTATCTTATAACTCAATGCTTTTCCTATTACAGGTCATTTGCTTGATTTAGGTCATTTATCGATATTTCAGCCATATAGAACACATAAGCTTAAACTTCTTTGATTTCTTACACCAGTGATACTAACACATCCTTTGGAATCCGGAAGCACTAATCTCATTTAGATATCCAGTCGCTTTAGAAGATTTTCAAATGATTTTGTTTAACATTCTAAATGCAGGGCTGCTCTCTTTTGTACTTCTTTAGTTCCTATCAATTTATCCTACATGTCATAGCATAAGCGCCTATATCAAAACGGCAGTTATACTAATAAGTATATCAATATTCGGTATGTTGTTCCAATTACGGTTCAAACCCGATCGTAAGATAATCATTGAAAGGTCGTCCCTATGCTGGTCTACCCCTATATTCATCGTGTTTGATATACCTGATGGTTTGACAAGCAACAGCTCCCTATGAGGCAACGGTGGCAGAATTACGCTGTTTGATGAATTCCAGAACTTTTAAATCAGACATAATGCTATATCTTACTACAGAAACTCCTTTTAAATTGTTTTATGCACTACTCGGGTTTCTTTTCTGTCAATTGAAATATAATATATTTTTGTTCTGACGTTGAAAAAAGTAATTTATGCCTTCAAGTCAAGAAGATGACTTGATCACTGCTGGCAATCGAATTGGACAAATGATTTCATCAACTTGAAATTAGCGTCTGCAACAGCTTTCAAATTGGGACAGTCCAAAATATTGCTGTCTGGTTATGAAAGGTGTGTTGATGTGCATTTGGATTTTTCATCTGAACTCTGGCACTGTTATTGATTGAGTTATTGTCCTTTGTCATTTAAAGCTCCACTGGCTGTCAGGCCAGTGGGCTTTTTGTCATGGCGGTGTCTGTCGTCCATGTGTGCGTCCGGTCGTAAACTTTTTCTTCAAAATTCATATCCACAGAAACTACTGAATGGATTTTAATCCTGTGCGTCCGGTCGTAAACCTTTTCTTCAAAATTCTTCTCCACAGAAACTACTGAATGGATTTCAATAAAACTTCACAGGAATGGTCCTTGGGTGACCCTCAATCGGTTACTTCAAAAATTATTTTCGACCAGATAGTCCGAAGTAACCTGCACTTGAATGTCAAAAAAATGCATACTTAATAGAACTTATATCCTTTAGAGTGCTAAAACGAGCTTTGATATCTGCCGAATTACATGGCTAAATTTTATGTTCCTTTTAGGTGGCGAACATTTTCTTATCAGAGCTTCAGTTCGGTCGCAAAAAAATTATGAAACGAAATACCCGTTCCCATCAGAAAATATGAATCATTACACGCCTTTAAGCTTCGTTTTTCAAATGTATCTAATTTACAATATTCCAATCTTTCATTAGAAGTTTTGTATATTCAGAAAATTAATATTCTAAAATTCAATCAAATTATATCCAATCAAACCACATAGTTAAAAGTTTCTCACTTGGAATTTTACCAAAATGCAAAATTAAGTCTTTCTCTCTCAACACAGAAATATAAAATTAATATACAATCCAAAAAAATATTGTTAAGACATTTGAAATTCTCAAGATATTAAAAAATATTTAATTCTGGCATATATAGGGTTTCTGCCAATTCGTAGAAGCAATCGTACTTATGTTGCTCACTTACTTACAACTAAAGCCAAACTTAAAAAAAAAAGATCCCAATATATATCTTTCGAAATGGGATCTTGAGTTTTATTTTTGCAAATGATTCCTACAATCGTCCTAGTATTATCCGTCCAAGTAACTATCATATTTCTGCAGGATGATTTATCAGTTATTGTCTATTCATGCATTACTGGAGAGATTCCATATGGAACATTGAACTATTTATCACCAGATTAATGGACCTTTATAACCACAATTCGTTTGTTTTGGCCTTCGGGGAAATAAAATTAGCAGAAATACGTTCCATTGTCGAGTATTAACTTCAATATAAATTTATATATACGAGTTATGGGACAGTTCTCTTTACTGGCTTTATAATTGGGACTGAATACATTCTAAGAAATGATGCAACTCAAATTGTTGTCGTTTTCGCTTTTTAGCTCAACTTAGCTTAACGCGCTTAATGAGGGCTTTTGTGATCAAACGTCAACAATTTTTAAAAAATATTTTATACTTTAAAAGGCACAAGTACGACTGAATCTTAAAGAGACTTGATCAAAATGTTGTTCAGGTCACAAGGATGAAACCTATCGAAAATAGGGAGGATACATGCCATATCACAACAAAAGTGGCTTTGATGATAATTTTCTTGTTTACACTCTAAATGCCACAAATATAATCCCATCGTCATGAAACTTGGTCAGAATGTTTGTTAGGTCACGAGGATGAACCCTATTGAAATTGGAAGGATCCCTGCATCACGGGAAAAGGGCCTTTAATGACAATTCTCTTGTTTACACTCTAGAGGTCACAAATATAGTACAATCATCGTGATATCATAAGACACAAATATATCATCCTTTTTATCTCAGCTCATTAGAGAAAGCTCAATGTAAGCTAGAGTGAGGGTTTGATGTCTGGTATCCTCCCGGCATTCTGTGGGTTCAACCGTCTATCAAAAATCATAAAACCTCATGTATATATCTTCTTTTGACTAAGACACTGTCAAAGTTTATCAGACTTTGTATCTTTGGATTATCCCGTCAATAATGAAAAGTGATTCACATCAAATCACAAAATGTATCACTAGTTCAAATCTTAGACATAACTACATTTGTTTAAAGCCAAAGCCTGCGTTTAGTGGAAAAATCGCTCTTTCGTGAATATTCTTTGAATATATTTTCTTGACTTGGTCTTATAAAAGATGAGTTACTTAAAATTCAAATCAATCGATAAACGGCGGCTTTTTCGTGAAACGCATGATCTGCCGTATAAAGTAAATATGTAAATGAAATTTTGGTTACATGAAATACGCCCACGTGTAGGAGCGGTATTCGAAATGGAGTCTGAAATGTTGAGGGTCATAAATATTCATCCAATTCGGCCTATATTTAGATGATCGCGTCATAAGCATTTAAATTACCGAATATTGGAATGACAAATTCAAGCCTATCTTTGAGAATAAAAGTCTAGTTTTTGTGTACATAGTCGTTAAAGATCATTGTTATGCGTTTCGGAAATGTTCAAGAACACAGACGGGGGCTTTAATTGAAGGACACAAGTTTATTCCGATCCTTATGATATCTTGACGAGGTACAATGAATTCAATTAACCATTGGTAAAAATAAAGGGTACTTGATCAAATCTTAATCTCAAATTGATAATTTGTATTGCTTTTATATTTTGCATTTTTGTACGTTTTTATTTTGTTGTTTTTATTGTTAGTCTTATTGGGAATAGTTCCGTTGAAGAGTATAACGTTGTCTTTCTTATGGAAATTTCATTTATATTCTGGTCGAATTGTCATGTGTCAACCATGCACTGCTGTGTTTTTAAGGTGAATAGTCATACCTGTTTTAGTTGCCCCCTAGATTCAGCAAGCAACCTGTATTAAGCAAGCGGCCACTAGTTCTCAAATAAGGTAATTAAACATAAACGTACCTGTATAATCTCTTGTCTTAAGCACTTTTGAATGTCTCCTAGGTGCTTGCTAAATACAGACTTCTCTGTATTTTAATGAGTGTGTGTATTTCCGTTTATTTATCGTCGCTATCGTCGTAGCACATGCCCGTATGAGCGACGCCCCAAGAAGACGGTTAGTTATTACGGGGGATAGTTCAAGGCTACATGACGAAACTACTGCTGAGATCCACAATGGTTCTTTTACGTGCTCGGTGTAAAGCACAGTCTCACGGGGCCTCGATTTAACGTCTCATCCGAAAAACAATTAGTTTTTGTTAGTGTACCAGTCCGGGAATCGAACCCACGCAGTCGAACTTCAATGGTTTTGAAGTCCGGTGCTCTACCAACTGAACTAATCGGGCTGGTTGTATTTTAATCAAATGCAAAGCTTTATTTAAATGCATCTGTAAATGAAAACTTCTAACACCTCATCACAAACATACAAACACAAACACAGAAAATGATAAGGTAAGATTTTGTGTGCGAAAAACAAAGAATAAACGAAAGAAATTTTATTTATATAAGGCATAATGTTTCGGATATTTGAAAATTTTATAACTGTCAATTTGCCAAAGCAACCCCGTTATAATAAATTGGTCTTTGTTTGCTGTTTTAAGATGTCGCCATTTAGAATGTTGCACGTCCAATAAAGTGTCCACATATCAGACATGTCCAGAGACAACATCAACAAACAAGCCAATTATTCGTCTTGAGATGTTGAGGTGGGAGTGACATAGGAAATGACTTCTGATAACTCAACTATCAGAAATAATGGAATGTCTGAAATGGTTTCATGAACGTCTAATAGAATGTAGATTACAACTAAAACCATTTTTTATAAAGCTATACCTATATCTTTTTGCTAAAAAAAAATAAGTACATGATAAACATGATATGAGTTTTAACTTACAACCTACAGTTAAAAACATCGCGAAATTGACAATGAATGAGCTTGGAATGATTTTGGAATGAAATTGAATGTGTGTGTGGAGCGAGTTTTGACATTAAAGGCGGGTAAACCAATATGGCTAATTTTGTTCAAGATGAACAAAATTAGCTATATTGATTACCTCCCTTATATAAAATATACGTAATTTTCCGTTTGTGTGTCTTCAAGAACCAATTAGACAATTTTAAGTCAAGACCAGCAAATAAATTCTAGGACAATAAGATATATTTAAATCAAATGTTGATCGTCTTGGTCGATTTCAAAATGTTTCTAAACTATTTTGGAACGTTCTTGATCGATTTGAGTGAGTGTTTAGAATGAATGCTTGGAGCGCTGTTGAGAGTTGTTTTGAATGATTTTGATCGAGGTAAATGTCAATTTCACGATGTTATTAACTTTAGACTATTCGACACTCTTCTCGAATATGGAACTTGGGTAATGGTGTCGAGTCTTCGTTACAATCGCGTAAAATACATAGAGGATATCGAATGAGTGGTCATGGAATACCGAATTTATTAAACGAGTCTTCTTTAAACAGATAAAAACGAGGCTGTGCCTAGTTTAATAAATTTTGTATTTCGTGAGCACAAATTTTATATTCTATTTATAATATGACCCGATGTTTTACTAAAAATCGTCAAAATTCTTGAAATTCAACATTTCAATTTTCCGTGAAACTTGTAACGCCAATTAAAACTGACGTCAAATATATATCCTGACGTCATATTCGCGGTTAAAAAAAGCGTTGCTATTCGCTCTGAGCTCATTTGCATAGTTATTCCACTAGTGTAATAACACCCGTGTGATATCAAAAATATTCAACGGGTTTATTTCACTCCCGCGACGTAGGTCATATTACAAATGATATTCTTTCTACCTCACGTGACCACGAAGTGCTCAAGGTGAGCTATTGTGATGGTCCAATGTCCGTCGTCCACAATTTCTTTAAACATCTTCTCCTCTTACACCGTTGAGCCAATCTTAATGAAACTTGGCAGGGATGTTCCTTGGGTCAAGTTCTATGAAAGTTGTTCGAATAAATAAAATCCACTCTTAACTCTCACTATACCCTTTATAAGCAGGATGGAAATAGGAAATTTTTCAAAACTCTTCTCTAAAACCAGATCTAGGACTATCTAATCCTTTTGTTTCTTTTCTTTTCTTTCACTCACTCAAATCATTCTCAAACGCTCCAATATCACTACAAACTTTTAGATCAAAAACTACATACAAAATAAAAATCGGAACATAAAATCCACGTTTTCATTTTCATTGATTAGTTGAATTTTTTAGGGGTTAATGATTATGAAGACTCAAAAAGATATTCATTGTTTTATTAAAGGGAGGTAATTATTTTAGCTTATTTTGTTAATCTTGAACAAAATGAGCGGTATTGAATTATGTCCCTTCAATTTCACTCAAAACGCGTTCCACACACGCATTCAACTTCATTCCAAAAGCATTCCCAAATCATTCACTTTATTCATTGCACGATGTTGTAAACTGTATGACAACCATGAGGTTCCTTCTCTTCAGTTACAATGGCATTTTATTCATGCCAATTCCTGACATTTTATTCTTCCAGAAACCTAATTAACCAGAGGCCATTTCGCATGCCACTCACACCTCGACATCTCTAGACGAATAATTAGCTTGTTAAGTGATGTTGTCTCTGGACATGTCTGATATGTGGACGATTTATTGGACGTGCGACATTCTAAACAGGGACGTCAAAGGAACTGTTAAGATATATGCATTTGATACGTTCATTCATTCCAAACACTCACTCAAATCGATCAAAAACGCTCCGAAATCATTAAAAAAACATTTAAAAATCGTTCAAGACTTTCATCAATGAATTCAAATCGATCTATTTATTCTAGGATTTTATTAGCTGATGTGGACTTTCAAGTGCCTGTTTGGGCCACAAAGACGTACAAATGAAGGGCTGTGTTTATTTTGTTAAAGGGAGGTAATTAATATCCCTATTTTTGTTCACGCTGAACAAAATTAGGAATATTGGATTACCTCCCTTCAATATCACTCAAAACTCGCTCCACACACTCATTTAATTTCATTCCTAAATCATTCCAAAATCATTCACCTTGTCAATTTCACGATGTTGTTAACTGTAGTTCTGTAAAATTTGATATGCATATATGTTCTAAAAGAAGTAGTATAAACATAAAGTTATATCACGTGAAAATATTGAAAAGCGCTAGGCGTCACCTTTTGGTAGAAGATATCTAAAGACTTCCATATTTATTTATGTGAAAAATAGTTAATATCAAAGCAATAACCATATGGCGTTCAAGGATCCTCATTATACCAATATTTGTAAAGGACATCCAAGATTATGCAATATGTAAAAAATCAAATCTCTTGGTCAAAATTTTTGAAGGAAGAATATTAAAGTTTGCTCATATATGCTACCGGGGAAATGAATAAATGAAATTATAATTGTGCAAGAGAAGAATTTTCAAGATTCTAAATATAGCCGACGTTCGCGTTATCATGCCAAACAGATGTTTTGATAGAATTGAATTATATTCACAAATTTGGTAAAGCCTATCCAATTGGAAACCTCCTTGTCAAGATTCAGCTGCATTTGGATTGTGGTTTCAGAAGATTAGTTTTCTAAGAAATTATAAAGAAACTAGGGACGGACATACAGACGACCGACAGTTATGGGTAATAAAGTTTACCTTTAGCACAAGGAAGCACAAATGAATTAAAAGTGAGTCATTGCCCATATTTTCGATAATCGGTTCCGTCGCGGGTTACGTGTTTATATTTTAGGCCAAGATTGTTTGAAATACAATACATATACTAAACTGGCATTAAATTATTTAAAAATGCAATTCTTAATATTCAAATAGTTCTGCAGAGAAAGACATGGGCCCTACATATTCCAGAAATATCTGGAAATACTGACTTACCATATAATTACCATCAGTTGATTGATGGGTTATGTTAAATATGCAGTGTATAATTAACTCCAAACCAGACGGCAAAATTCTGACTTCTGATCTTAATTGAGAAAAGTTACTTTCTTAGGAAATAGATAGTAAGAGCAAAAAAATTCCCCTAAATAAATTGAATAGTTGTCTAAAATGTTACCAAATAAATGCCATATTTCCCTCTTATTATTTCAAATTTACTGATAATGAAATTATAAAAAGATTGAGTATTAAGTTAGAAGACAAACCTTTTTACGTGCAGTTACAGTTGAAAGCATCGTAAAATTGACATTCATATCAATCGAAACCATTCTAAATCGCTCACTAAGCGCTCCATTCATGCATTCCAAACACTCACTTAAACCATTCAAAAACGCCCAAACCCATTGAAAAAAATTGAATCAACAACATCATTAAAAATAAAGATTGATAGAAAAAAAATCGCGATTTCACTGACACAATTCAAATTGTTAGCGTCTCATAGGTTCTTGAAAAAATAGGAGGCTATGTCAAGAACGTGTATGCATTTTTTATTAAAGGGAGGTAATTCACATCGCTAATTTTGTTCATTCTGAACAAAATTTGCGATATAGGATTTCACCCTATTAAATCCACTCAGAACTCGCTCCCCACACTCAGTCAATTTATTCCTAAATCATTCAGAAATCATTCACTTTGTCAATTTCACGATGTTGTTACCTGTAGTAGAAAAAAGTACAAATGATTTAAACAAGATATTTTGCTTTTGGATCATATATCAATACGAGCGATACTCGGATGTCTGCTATGCATGTTACGGGGGACGGTCAGGATCATCGTTAAATTGTCAAGTAGAATTATTTTGAAATTATTTTGGAATGAAGTTCATCGAGTGGGTGGGGCGAGTTTTTGGGTGTTTGTACTGCCTTGCCGTACAAGCTAGCTTTTATAACGACGTGGTAGAGCATTCGCTTTGGGACACAGAGGTCCCGGGTTCGAATGCCAACGGAGCCGAATAATATATTTGCGGGTTACATATTGCATGGATATAAGATGAAACTACTGACCGGCTCTACATAAACATGCTCGATGTTAAGATGTAAAAGGCTAGGGTGGACATTGATTCCGTGTTTCATCACTGAATGGGTCAGATGAGTAGTATTGGGGTTGCACTTATTCGGATGTGAACTCCAAATGTACGGGTGCAAATGTAAGGGTGTGCGCCTGAAATACGGGATTATCCCTAAAGGAAACTGGCCAATAGAATGGGGACGCTGTCAGTCCGATTAGCCCAGTCGGTAAAGTACGGGACTTCAAAATAATTGAAGTTCGATCACGCGGGTTCGATTTCCGGGCTGACGCACTAACAAATTAATTTGCTTTCGGATGAGACGTACAACAAAGGTCCCGTGAGACGTGCTTTACATCGAGCACGTTAAAGAACCATGGCGGATCTCAGCAGTAGTTTCGTCATGTATCCTTGCACTATCCCCCGTAACAACTAACCGTCTTCTGGGGGGGCGTCGCTCATATGGGCATGTGCTACGGTAGCGACGATACATAAGCGGAAACTCATATCAAAATTGTACGTATGCACTCCCAAATATTCAAGGTGTACCAATATCATTTAAGGTTACATCGACTTGCTAAACAGTACACCAAGGGCAATTTCAATTGGTTTGTTTATTGGTCTGTTTATGAATCCAGTCCGCGATTCGAAGGTTTGTAGTCGAGGGCACAACCAACTGAGCTTTTCGGGATGACCACATCTGTATAATTGGCATGGCGAATCATACAGCCCTCGACCTTCACCCATCCTAGAAGTTAAAGTTTTCATTTAAGCGACGAGCATTGTGTCTTACAGTTAAAACATACATATATTTAATTAAAGGAAGGTAATATATGTATAGATAATTTTGGTAAAGAATGAATAAAATTAACAATATTTGATTACCCCCTTTAATTTCACTCAAAACACGCTCCTCACACTCATTTCATTTCATTAAAAATAATTTCAAAATCATAAACTTGTCAATTTCATGATGTTGTTAACTGTATTTGTTTGCACAATGAATGCGATTAGTGATATTAGAGCCATTAAGTTTGAAAAAACATCAACATTGCCGATCATAAAGAAGGCGATATTTCCTGATATGCAGCTTTTATTTCCTCTATTTTATAGTGTTTGGGTTATTGTTTCAAAGATTAATCGCGACAAGTTAAAAAAACGAGACATTTATTGATTTGAAAGCTTTCAACTAGATTGCAGCAATATCAATTTGCAAGAGCAAACAAATCCAGGTGAAATTTTAACAAATCACACATAATAGAATTTTAATATGAAATATATTGTGAGGACGATACAGAATGTATTATTTGTACACTAGGCAAAACTAATGAACTGACACTTGTCTCTTTTAACGATTTCAAAAACCAAATGCGAACTTTATTTTGAAAATATGGTTGTTAATCTGCTATATTTTAGTGATTTAGGAGCATTTTGGAATGGTTTGAGTGATTGTTTTGAATAAATGAAAGGAGCGCTGAGTAAGCTATAACGAATGGTTTGATCGGAATGAGTGGCAATTTCACGATGTTCCAGCTGATGAAGTGAACAAAAGACACCGGCTTCCTTTGTTTCGAATAAAAGCAGCATTTAATGTAATATTCCCCCAAAAGAAAAGATTTGTAATCGGCTTGTCTCGTTTTTTTTCCAATGAGTTTTTCTTTTCTCTCTCATTTTAAATAGCTAACAGACTACAATGACATTGTAGTGTCGTCATTGATCGCGTCTAAAAATAAAGGTAGAGGGTCCGTAATAGCTCCGCATGATCTTTCACTTTGACTGAGGTTTCCTAATGAAAATCATTAGGAAACCTCGGTTAACACTGTTAAAGTTCATTACTTTTGAGTCATTGCGAAGCTATTAAGGGTCCACTTCCTAAAGTGCTAAAATATCCTAAGTGCCCAAACTGCTACGACGATGACGTAAAAAACACCCCAAAACAAAACAAAACAAACAAAAAACAAACACTCAAATTAAAACAAAACAAAACGACAATGTTTGCTTAAACAGAAATGTAATGATGTCTTCCAAAGCTTGTCTACATTGAGCCAATTTCAAAATTTCTAATGCGGCAAGTACAATTCTTAGAGATTAACTCGGTAACGATACACTGTATAAATTGAGGGATTGTGTATTGAGGCATTGGCATTCATCTCGATCAAAACCATTCCAAATCCCTCGCTTAGCGCTAAATTCATTTATTCCAAACACTCACTCCAACCAAATTAAAAACGCTCTAAAATGACTAGAAATGATAAGATCAAAAACTTCATTTAAAATATATATAGCTAGAAAAAATATCGCGATTTCACTGATGTAATTTGAATCGTAAACGTCTGATTGGTTCTCGAAGAAAAGGGATGCTATCTATATATTTTTATATATATTTCATCAAGAACTGTTGCTCTTTGTTAATTGACAAAGAATCTGTAATAGACTTGCTCTTATGGGGGGGGGGGGCATAAATGTTTTTCAAACATGTCTTCAAACACTTAGTCGAAATCAGGTTGCGTGAAAGCATTTTTTTTCTTGTTTCCTAGAAACTTTATAAGTATTTAATGTTTTATCGACCATCTAAATGGCAATTTAACTATTAAGCCATTATACAAACATTTATTTTCCTTGTGCTTTTATGATATCCCCCCCCCCGCATCGATAGGTTGGGGGCATAATTTATCTATCAATCCTTTTTTTCCGTTTGGATGCTTGTCCCTTTGTCACCCATACCTAAATTAGCTTTAACATTGACCATAACTTTCGATAAGCAAGGGATGGAGCCTTCATATTTCACATGAGTATTGATTTCTGCTGGAACCAATGCCAAGGTCATCTGTTAAGGTAATTCTTTACGGTCAAATATGTTGAAAAAATCAAGAAAATGGCAGGGGCGGGGGGCTTAAGTGTTTAACATGAACATCTTGTTCTTGCTTTTGTCTTGAGGTAATAGTTTCGCAATTTTTCGGAACACATGATCTTTCACAATGTTGACCGAGGTTTCCTAATGAAAATCATTAGGAAACCTCGGTTAACACTGTCAAAGTTCATAACTTTCGAAATATTGCGGAACTATTACGGGTCTACTACCTTACATGACCTGAGCTGTAGCTGAATCGTAAAACATCACACACTCACAAACAGAACAGAAAATACATCGTTTTGTATGGAACGCCACAGCTGTCATATGTTTTGAACAGTAGTGTTAATATGACCAATTTCTATATTAAAATGTCTAAATCAAGTGTAATTATGCTCAATTGTAGTGTTGATTTGTCCGAACTATATCATATACTGTCAAAAGGAAGTCTGGTTATATGCAAAATGAGTATTGACTTGTCTATACGAAAACTTATCATCCAAAAAGGTAAGTTGATTATGGCAACATTTTGTGCTGTCCTGTCTTAACATTTTCTGATTGTGTGAAATGGTGGTGTCGTTTGGTCAAAGCATGGTGTTGACTTGTCTTAGAATTACATTATTATTTGAAAACGTAGTGTAATTACATCTAAATAATGTGTTGGTTTGCCAATGCACTACTTTTGTATGTCAAAAGGAAGCATTGTTTTGTCCAAATAACACAATGCTATATTCAAACATGGTCTTATTATGATAAAAGGTAATGTGGTTCTGTCAAAACAATATGTTGACTTGTCAAACATGGAGTTATCATGTCCACGGGTGGTGTCGTGATGTACAAGTAATGTGCTTACTTGGGCGAATACGAGTTATCATGCAAAGAGTAAGATTGATTTAGATCAAATATTGTGTTAATTTGTCTACGCATTACCTTATTTTGTTCAAAGGAAATGTGGTAATGCTCAAATGTGGTATTGACTTGTCTTTACAGTATGTTATCATGTCGAATTGAAGTGTGATGTAGTCAAAACAAAGTGTTAACTGGTCAATGCATTACTTTAGTAGGCCAAAAGGAAGCATTGTTATGTCCAAATAACACAATGCTATATTGAAACATGGTCTTATTATGTTAGAATTAAATATGGTTCTGTCAAAACAAATTTGTTGACTTGTCAGAACATGGGCTTATTATGTCAAAAGGTAATGTCATGATGTTCAAGAAATGTGTTAATGTGTCTAAAAAACTAGTTATCATGAGAAGAGTAACATTGATTTTGTTCATATATTGCGTAAATTTGTGTACGTATAAAGTTATTTTGTTCAAAGGAAGTGTGGTCATGCCCAAATATTGCGTTGACTTGTCTATACAATATGTTATCATGTCGAAATGAAGTGTTATTAAGTCAAAACGTAGCCTTGACTGGTCAATGTATTACCTGATTATATCAAGAGGGAGCATTATTATGCCAAAATTACACGTTATATATTTAAACATAATCTTTTAATGTAAGATGGTAATGTGGTTCTGTCAAAACAAAATTCTCATTACAACGTGTAATCTGGGTATAACAATGATTCCTTTTGATATAATAAGGCAATGCATTGACCAGTCAACGCTACGTTTAGACTTAATCACTCTACAATTCGACATAACATACTGTATAGACAAGTCAACACGATGTTTGGCCATGACCACACTTCCTTTGAACAAAATAAGTTAATGCATAGAAAAATCAACACAATATTTGAACAAAACCAAGCTTACTCTTCGCATGATAACTCGATTTTACTCAAGTTAACACATTTCTTTAACATTATGACACTACCTTTGGACATAATAAGCCCATGTTCTGACAAGTCAACATATTGATTTGACAGAACCACATTTCCTTCTTATATAATAAGACCATGTTTGAAAATAGCATTGCGTTATTTGGGCATAACAATGCTTTCTTTTGACATACTTGAGTATTGCATTGACCAGTCAACGGTACGTTTTGACAAAATCACACTACAATTCGACATGATTACATACTCCATAGACAAGTCCACACGATATTTGGGCATGACTACACTTCCTTTGAACAAAATAAGATAAAACCTTGACAAATTAACGCAAATTAACAAAATCAATCCTACTCTTCAGTTGATAACTCGGTTTTACACAAGAGAACATATTTCTCGAATATAATGACACTACCTTTAGACATAATGAGCCCATGTTCTTACAAGTCACGTATTGTTTTGACAGAACAACATTACCTTCTATCATAATAAGAACATTTTTGAATATAGCATTGTGTTATTTAGACATGACAATGCTCCCTTTTGACATACTAAAGTAATGCATTAACCAGTCAACGCTACGTTTTGACTTAATCACACTACAATTCGACATGATAACATACTGTATAGACAAGTCAACACGATGTTTGTGCATGACCACACTTCCTTTGAACAAAATAAGATAAAACGTAGACAAATTAACGCTAACTTTGAACATAATCAAATTTACTATTTGCATGATAACTCGATTTTACCCAAGTTAGCACATTTCTTGAACATAATGACACTCCATTTGGACATAATAAGCGTATGTTCTTACAAGTCAACATATTGTTTTGACAGAACCACATTACCCTCTAACATAATAAGACCTTGTTTGAATATAGCATAGTGTCATTTGGACATAACAATGCTTCCTTTTGACATACTAAAGTAATGCATTAACCAGTTACCATAATAAGATGGTTCTAAGGCAAGCCATCACATTATTTAGATGTAATTATACTACGTTTTCAAATAATAATGTAATTCTAAGACAAGTCAACAACATGCTTTGACTTAACGACATCACCTTTTTATACAATTAGATAATGTTAAGACAGGTCAGCACAAAATGTAGCCATAGTCAACGTACCTTTTGGTATGATTAGTTATCGTTTAGACATGTCAATATTCATTTTGCATATAACCAGACTTCCTTTTGACATTATATTATATAGGTCGGACAAATCAACACTACATTTGAGCATAATTACACTTGCTTTAGACACTTTAATATAGATAATGGGCATATTAACACTACTGTTCAAAACATATGACAGCTGTGGCGTTTTGCCTGCAAGACCATGGATATAATCGATGATATATCTCCATGTCGACCCGGTAAGCATCCACGCGTCGTTTCCTTATCGTTGAGATGGTCTCTTGATGACGTATATAGTCTACTCGAATAATGGAATGAATAACAAACGAGTTAAGATTTTATGAGCCCCAACAATAGATAGATTGCAGACTTTCCATTGGATCTTCTTGTGGGCCATGGTAAAAACAGAATTATATGCTAGACTGATTTTTTTTTTGCATGAAATGAGTTTCTTGACAAAAAAAAAAAAATAGATAAATAAAAAATTAACAACCAATAAAACCATTCTTGATCTAACTAAAACCCTCTTATTTCGGAGCGTTGAAATTGGTAGTTTATTATTCATATTCATTTTTAGAACATTTTAAAGGCAAAATGTTTTCAAACACAACTCGAAATTAATTCGAGGGCTTGGCTACAACATCTTACAAAACAACTTTGCGCAAAACAAACTATAGTCAAAACACCGAGAAGTTCACTTTCATTTCGATCAAAATCGTTCTAAATCATTCACTCCTTTCATTCATTCATTTCTAACCGCCACTCGAATCGATATAAAAAGCCCCATAATCATTTTGAAACATTGTTCAAGTCGATCATTTTGTTTTATTCTAGTCTATCAAATTATTCTACGATTTTATTTTCTGGTGTGGATTTTAAACTGTCTGATTATACTACAACGACACACAAACAGCAACATACAGAAAATTACGTTTGATTTATTTTAGGGAGGTAATATTGCGAACTTTGATAAACAAAATTGGCTATATTTGATTACCTCCCTTGAAATTCGCTCAAGCCCTTTCCACATACTTATTCAATTTCAATCAGAAACCATTCCAAAATCATTTACCTTGTCGATTTAACGCTGTTCTTAACTAGTATTCCGAGTCGCAAGATGTCGTTGACCGCTGATCAAAACATCCTCACGATATTTTGATTATTCATGGCAATGTGTCCATCGTGCGTGCATGCGTGCGTAAACTTTTTCTTTATACATCTTCTCCTCCTAAACATTTGTGAAGTTTATCGAAACTTGGCAGTAATGATCATTTGTGACCTTATTTCAAAGTTGTTTGAATAATTCTGGTCAAACTCCAAAAGAAGGGCCTGGCAGGGCGGTGCTAATTTTCACTATAAAATCTTTAAAAATCTTCTCCTCAAAAACAATTTGCTCCGATATCAACTTTGCATGGCAATTTGTAAGGTGACCATCTACCAAAGAATTTTTGATTGTCCCTCAAAGATGGGCGTGGCATGGCGTGGCTAATTTTAAAATCTTCAAAACTCTTCTCCTCCAAAAACACTGGCCTGATTTAAATGAAACTTGGCACTTATATCCTTTGGGTGACCTTCATTTCCAGCTGTTAAAGAGATTCACTTCAAATATGGGTGTGGCAGTTTTGGGACTTTTTTCACAATAAAATCTTTGAAAATCTTCTGCACCCATACCATTGGCTTGATTTCAATGAAACAAGACATGTTCTTTTGCTGACATTCTTTTCAAGCTGGTGAAGAAATATTGATTAATCGTAAATAAAGGTGTGGCAGGTCAGGGCTAATAAATCCATTGGTGGTAGAGAAAAAGTCGGGGAGGAGGCGTGCTCTTGACTGAGATCGAACCTAGGATCTTTAAAGGGACAGTCCCACGCGCTACCACCTGCGCTATGACGGCACCTAAATTTCCTCCAAAGTTATCCACTGAATTTTGATAATTCAAATATATGGACAGGGAAGGACAGGGCACGACTGGGCGCATTTTTCAAAAGAAATTTTGACATTCTTCCTAGCTATATATAAAATTGTTTCATTTCTAAAGATTTTAGAACCAATATTAATATATATATTTCGATTAACGGTTTTCCATTTAAGGTTTAGCCTAAATAAGAATAAGATTCTTATTCTGACATTTTTGGCCTCTTCACAAATTATCTTTTTTTTAACTTAAATATCTAATATTGAAAAGCCTCTTGTTCCTTTTGTATCCCTTTTCCGACGTTTGTCTCTCACAAATAGGTAGATAATCGTAAACCTATGTGAGATAGCAGTCGGAGGCTAGGAAAGGGTGTAATGGTAGTACAGGTGAAAGAAATACCAGGAATCCATTGTTAGGTGCTCCGGCCGCCGCGATATAACTGCGAGATTGTTGAAAGCGGCGTTAAACCCATTCAAAACAAAAAAATCCTTTTGTATCCCCACTCCAATGGTTGACTTAATGACGATTGCTAGATTTTATATCCCGTGATAGTTTTTGGTGAACGATCGTCGTTCACCAGTGTTATACTATGTCAGGAAAATCCTGTTGGATGTTAATACATTTGAAACAAGTGCATGTCGTATTGCGATGCAATACAGGAGTCCCCCACCGGATAACAAAAAATCCTTTCTTATAATATACCTCCTACTTACTAGATCTATAACTGTATACAAAATTTGAAGTTGCTAGCACATTAGGTTTTGAACAAAATGACCCAAACAAAAATATAAGACAACCAATGGCAAAAACTCGAAAAGTGGGCGGAGAAGAATGATTCTTGTACATGCCACTTGTCCTCAATGAGATCTTTAAGTGTACCAAGTTTAAAATTGCTAGCACTGATGGCTCAGGAGATATGGTCCGGACAAAATATCAGGATAAAAAAACAACAATGGACAATAACTAAAAAAGTGGATGTGGCAGAGTAACAGTTCTTGTGCATTACACTTCTTCTCAATGAGATCTACCAGTGTACAAAGTTTGAAGTTCCTAGGGCTTATGGTTTTAGATAAGTACGGTACAAAAACGTAAGGATAGAAACAACAAAGGGCAATAACTCAAAAAAGGACATGGCAGAGTGACAGTTCTTGAACATGACACTTGTCCTCAATGATATCTTTAAGAATAGCAAGTTTGAAGTTTCTAGCACTTATGATTTAGAAGATATGTTCCGGACAAAAATGTTCAGGCAAAAACATCAAAGGGCAATAACTCAAAAAGTGGGTGTGGCAGAGTAACAGTTCTTGTACATGACACTTGTCCTCAATGAGATCTATACGTGTACAAAGTTTAAAGATGCAAGCACTATAGTTTAGGAGATATGATCCGGACAAGAATGTAAGACTAAAAACAACAAAGGGCAATAACTCAAAAAGTGGACATGGCAGAGTAACAGTTCTTGTACATGACACTTGTCCTCGATAAGATCTATCAGTGTACAAAGTTTGAAGTTGCTAGCACTTATGGTTTAGGAGATATGATCTGGACAAGAATGTAAAGGTAAAAACAACAAACGGCAATAAATCGAAAAGTGGGCGTGGCAGAATAACAGTTCTTGAACATGACACTTGTCCTCAATAAGATCTATAAGTGTACCAATTTTGAAGTTGTTAGCACACATAGTTTAAGAAATATGATCCGGACAAGAATGTAAGGCTAAAAACAACAAAGGGCAATAACTCAAAAAGTGGGTGTGGCAGAGTCACGGATCTTAAACATGACACTTTTCCTCAATGAGTACGTGTACAAAGTTTGAAGTTGCTAGCACACATAATTTAGGAGATATGTTCCGGACAAGAATGTAAGGGTAGAAACAACAAAGGGCGATAACTCAAAAAGTGGGCGTGGCAGAATAACATTTCTTGAACATGACACTTCTCCTCAATAAGACCTATAAGTGTACCAAGTTTGAAGTTGCTTGCACACATAATTTAGGAGATATGATCCGGACAAGAATGTAATGCTAAAAACAACAAAGGGCAATAACTCAAAAAGTGGGCGTGGCAGAGTAACGGTTCTTGAACATGACACTTCTCCTCAATGAGATCTATAAGTGTACCAAGTTTGAAGTTGCTAGCACACATAATTTAGGAGATATGATCCGGACAAAAGCGTGACGGACAGACGGACGGACGGACGGACGGACGGACGGACAGACAGACGGACGGACGGACGGACGGACGGAATCGAGCAAACCTATAGTCCCCCAACCGGTAACCGGTGGGGGAATAATAAAGTAGCGCCTCTTAAAATTCAATTTAGTATCTTTCAATATTTTTCTCCGCAAAATCACTGTTTATTTCTTTTTTGGCGTGATACTAGTATTCTTCGTCAAGTGAAGATAATGAAAATTCGCCTACAAAATGATCTTGTAGTGTTTATCAAGGGAATTTTTGATCGGCGTAAGCTTGTCGAGAGTTTAAATCAAAAACAAAGTTTGTGTCTAAACACCGTAGAGACAGATACTATGTTTTTGACCCAAGCCTTCGCTGGTGCAACTTGTAGTTATTAGCCGGAAATACGTGTTTATTTAGGTCATGTCGTCTTGAACTTACATTCGGCAATACTCGGGCGATCTCCGACGGCTCCGATTTAAATGTAGGTTACAGGAATCGGAGTTGAGACACATCAAAACACCTTGTGTCATTAGAAACGGTAATGCGGTTTTACATAACTTTTCAACACGCGACAGTCAGTCTCGAGACGAGGTTTAAGAATTATTGGACACGTGTTTTACATGTACAACCTATCTTGTACCTTTTATTTGAATAGGAATGAACGCCGCTATTAAGATTTTCTGTAAAATTGCGTTGGCTGAAGTAGTGCTTGTAAGGATACACTCGAACTTATTCCCAGCGAAAACTTTTCGTATTCGTCTGTCTCAGAAGCGAATATTGCCGAATACCAAATGCGACAGGCACGGAAGATATTTCATTGGGGCCAATCTACTTTGCATTATTTCAATCTATTAAACCATATCAATTCAAAATTCTATTTGAAAATTAAATAAATGATAGCTAAATATTCAACCCTAGATACCACTCCGATTGACGAGTAGATATTGCCGTGGTCAAGGGGGGACCATATCCGTCATGCACTTGTTTACAATTCGACAGGCAGGTTAAGTTGTTAAATTTTTCTGGAAAAGTCCTTTCGTTTTTTACAGAAATTATAAAAATCTTAATCGATGAATAAAAGCTGGCTCCATCCTTCCCAAAGTACGTTTAGAATTGGTTAACTACAGTTTAAGCAAAAACTAGCACCGAGCAGAAAAGTCTAATATTAGCTGCAATACTGTAATAAGATATCGACAGTGAGTGATTTTACAAGCAGCCAAACTCTTGAAGGTAAACAATAGGTTCTCGTGCAAAAAATAAACCGACAATCTATTCTATTGAATTCAATATATCACTCTAGAATGCCACCAGGTTCGTTCACCATCAGTACTTTCAGTGCTTTGATTTCTTATCTTTTCACATTTTGTAGATATAGTATGCCGATTGCAAAAATGGAAAGAAAACAAGAGCACCGCCTACGGGTGCCTTCGCTCGGCTGTAAGTGCTGGATGGTAAAAAAACTAATGGATGGAAAAAACAATCTTAGTAGAAAAGGGGGCATCATTTGCAGAAAGTGCTTCTTAAGTTATCCCCCTTGAAAGAAAATGTTGCTCTTTTGATGGTGAATATGTGTGCCAAGTATCAAGTGAATGCCTTCAGTAGAACCAGAGAAATCATAAATATGTCAAAGTTTTTGCACTTTTTTCACAAGTTTGGCATTGAAAATAACATTTACCTTGACTGATGACCTTGAACTTGGTACCAAAAGAAAGTGCTTGTCCAAGGCAATCATTATGTGAAATAAACAGGCCCTACCACTTTCCATTAAAAAGAAATAGCCCGTGTTAACTTTTTTTTATTTTTTCACAAGTTTGACCTTAAAAAATGACCTTGACCTTGAATTTAGTACTAACAGAAAGTGCTTGTCCCAGGCAATCATCATGTGAAATATGAAGGCCCTATCACTTACCATTCAAAAGAAGTCGCAAAATGTCAAAGGTTTGCTTTTTTTATACAAATTTGACCTGGGAAAAATGACCTTGACATTGACTGACGACCTTGAACTTAGTACTAACAGAAAGTGCTTGTCCCAGGCAATAATCATGTGAAATATGAAGACCCTTTCACATACCATTCAAAAGTTATTGCAATGTGTCAAAGATTTTGCATTTTTTCACAAGTTTGACCGTGAAAAAAGACCTTGACCTTGACTGATGACCTTGAACTTGGTACCAACAGAAAGGCCTTGTCCAAGGTAATCATCACGTGGAATATGAAAGCCCTATCACTTCCCATTCAAAAAGTTATCGCAAAATGTTAAAGTTTTCGCTCGACGACGACGACAGAGACGACAGCGACAACGACACCAAGGATATAGCAATACCTCGGGTTTTCTCCGAAAACAGCCGAGCTAAAAAGGGGATACCGAATCAGATTTCTCGTAAAACGTCAAAAACAATTGGGGTATCTCTTTGTTTTGCGTCAATAAATCCTAAGGTCAAATCATATAGAAAATGTCAACGGTATATATCAAGGCCAAGTTACATAGATAACGCAAAAATCTTGTATTTTCAGAAAGAAATCTTCAGGCCTATTGAAAATAGAAAACTAAAATAAAGAATAATATTTGATCTTGTTAAAAAGCATCATCAAATTCCCTGATCCCTTTAATAACAATGACAATAATGATGATAATACCGAATAATTTCTTGTGTAACTAAAATATAAAACTCGTATTAAGTACATAAATTGATCTCAATATCTGTAGATATCAAGGTCAATATCATCTGACAAGATCGAGATCATCCAGATCGAACTCCCGCAATCGTTATTAACTGTGCAAAAGTATTTCAAAACCTGGTTTCTCCCTAACAAGTGAGAAAATAATGTCCTTTTTGGCAACAATCTTGGTTTCAAACTAGGATTTGTACGAAGTGACTTGTACGTTAAATAAAAAAGCAATTCCCAAGAGAAACGTGTTGTCACTTTTCTGAATGTTTATCAATGCTATAATCCCGTAATGTTACGAAATATAAGTAGGGTTTATTATGATATTTATATTTTCATCATTATATTTCTTATATATACATTTCTTTTCAACAACATTATCTGCAATTGTGATATCTAGATCACTGCATGTCATATATTAGCATAATCTTTAATTCGGAAATAACACTTGCACGCGTTAACCCGTATAGTTACATAAAGCACCGCTCCCAAGTGTAATGTCGTTGTCACTTTTCTTGATATGTTTACCAAGTTTTTATTCACTAAATATCGAGTTGACAGGTCCAATTTATATTTACACTTTTGCAACAATGTTTTATTAATTGCGAGATATTGTATTCTTCATTTTATTTGAATCAATTTTGATTTTGTAACAAGGTTTGTACGTGTTAACCCGTATAGTTACATAAAACACCGTTCCCAAGTGTAATGTATTTGTCACTTTTCTTAATGTGTTTACCATGCTCCAATCCATTAATGTTGCCTTGAAAAATGTCGCGTTATCCAGCGACAGTTTAAAAGGTGTCCGAATACTTTAACCGTAATCTTTGATTGAATAAGACACGCACGTGGAATTACGATGCATAAATAATTGGCTAGAAATTGGAGAATAATTTCTAAGGCGTTAGCAGATGCTTTATTTTTCGGAATGATTTTTGCTAAATTCGGGAATATCAGCCTTTCTTTCCATGCATTACCAGATTGAATCTTATTATTTTAAAGGGTCCAACATGATAAGGTTGTTTTTTCCAATTGTTTTTTACGAAAATTTCAAAATTAACATTTTCTTGATCTGTGAAAGAGCAGCTTTAAAATAGTTGCTGCTTGAATTAAAGCCCCAGATCCACCCCGACCCCTCAGCACCCCCCCCCCCCCACACACAATATCTGGTATTTTAAGCTTGCTTTGCATCATCCTGACCATCAACATTTAAGGATAGATAATCCTGTTATAGTAAACAACATCGTTAAATTGAATGACGTTGTTAATTCTATATTTTTCAATGGGTTTGATCATTTTTGAATGGTTTGAGTGAGTGTTCGGAATGAATGAATGGAGCGTTGATTGAACGATTTATTACGGTTTTGATTGAGGCGAATGTCAATTTCACGATGTTGTTATCTGTAACAAATCCTTCTTCTGCTACTCACGATATATTCCTGCAGTTGACAAAGCTTTTTCAGACAGTATATAGACTAAGGTCAGCTTCACAGACTTGTATTCCAATCTTAGTAAACACTACCTGTTTTCTATAGACCCTCAATTTAGAGTGCGTGGTCAAAGGTCAATTTTGTCTATACAGGTATAGACAAAATTGACCTTTCATCACTCACTTTCATGTAACCTTGTGGTCCTGTAGCTAACTATTGCGGAGATAAATTGAGTAAGATGTTTGGAATATCCCCCTAATCTGTAATTTGTTTCGAGAAAAAAAAAATGATTCACGAGGGTAAGGGACAATGTGGTCCCTAACTAGTCTCCATAATTATACATGAACATTCATATCCACATAATAATCAGTGATATACGGTGTCATTTGTTATGAATATGGCCCTAATGACATTTTTTAAATGTATCAATATTGTAATTGATTTGTATTAAATAAGTGAATAGATAGGAAATAAAACACTTGTATCAGTTTTGCATTTTTATGGGATGTGGTAGAATTTCGAAAATCTCCGGGTAAGATAATCAATTTTCCTTAATTTCGTCAATAAAGTACTATCTGTAGATATTTTTTTTATATAAAAATTTGTCATACCTATAGTATTCCTGACATTTTCTCCGCTTCAAGCCGTATTCCAATTGGTCGTATATTGAAAGAATTATTGAAGATTTAACTGAAGTGTCACGTGATTATCCGCCATAAAAACTTTCGCGAAATTTTTTGAGAAATAGTGTCATTGCTTTTCGCGTGTACTCACGCGTAAAACTTATAAGAAGTCTCAAACGGTTTTTTTCTGAAAACAGCACTGCGTCAGGATGAGAACGTTAGCGACGCCTTTTTTAAATGATACCTCGCTTTGCACGTATGTGCAAGTGCAAAGCGGGGTATCATCTCAAAACGCTCGCGAAACGTTTTTACATCCTGAACACAGGGCTGGTCTTTCCTGTATTCACGCAGTAGCAATAGGCTATTTATCGATACAGTTAAGAACACTCTCAAATTGTCAACATGAATGATTTTGGAATGAAATTGAATGAATGTGTGGAGGGAGTTTGGAGTGAAATTCAAGGGAGGTAGTCCTGTATCGCAAATTTTGTTCAGAATAAACAAAATAAGCGATATTGATTACCTCCCTTTGATAAAGAAAATGCATACAAGTTCTATACATAGCTCTCTTTTTCTTCAAGAATCTATGAGACGCTAACAACTTGAATTATGTCAGTGAAATCGCGATTTTTCTCTATCAAAATTTATTTTGAATGACATTGTTGAATCTATATTTTTCGATGGGTATGAGCGCGTTTTGAATAGTTTGAGTTAGTTTTTGGAATGAATGTATGGAGCGCTGAGTGAGCGATTTAGAATGATTTTGAATAATCTCAATTTCGCGATGTAACTAACTGTATGTCAACTAACTTTATGTGTTTCGCGTACTTTGTAAAATGTTCTCCTTTAATTTTTCAACATTCTTTGAATATAGTTAGTTTCTTGACTTGATTAGAAGATTCGTCTTGGTAAAATAGCTTTAGAATCATTTCTGTTCGAAGAAAGCATAAAGTAGTAAACGTTTTAGATGCGTTAGATGTGTTTCTTTAGCCCTATGTACAAAAGAACTTTAGTAGAGTGTTGTGAGAATAAAAGAATTCTAAGGTAAATAACATCGTATTCATTTTCAAACAAATAATCATGCAAAATTCACTCCATTGATATAAAACGTTCTACTTACCTCCATTTGTTTTTGTATGTCCAGTTTGTTGTGGCGGCAAGACGACTGTTGCGTTCTTGTCCGAACTTGTATTATCCGAAGAATTTCCTTGCTTTCTAGCCATAACATTCAAATCGAACGAAGAAGTCCGGGTACTAGAACCACAACCGGAAGTGACAATATGCATGACGTCATTTGTATTTGGTATTTTGTAACTAATTTGAGCATTTCTCTCGTTTTTCTGGAATGATGCTTCCGTGAAGACTAAACGAATATCTATAGACTTGTCCGTTGAAGTTGAACTAACTTCGCGAGATATCTTGTGTAATTGTAAGCACGGCGTTAATGTATCACTTGGTGTTAATATATTCATCCGCTCGATTACATCGATTAATTCCGAGTACAACCTTGCATTGACATCGTTGTTAGATACCTTCCATGTTTCAGAGCCGACAACACTATTTCTTGCTCGATGAGATTCACTTTGCTTGTCGAGATCACTTGCTACAATGCTGTCCAACGATATAAACATGAGCAATAGAATCATCTTTAACGTCTGTTTAGTTCGATCACAAAAACTATAATGTAATTCCATTTTCTTTTAAACGAACTTTCACTTCATCATGTATCATGTATTATCATCATTTAGTTGCCAGGCCGATCCTCTTTAATTGGTGAATTCATCACATTTTTAAATCCATTTCGACCTTTAAAAAAAGAAATCAATACGTTGGGATAAATTGATAATTTCAGTGATTGGTTATAGATAAATAAACGAATTTATGTGTGTGACCACTAACCCGTCAAATAACAAGTACCACCATGGACAGTGTACAGTACGGACAATGACCGGGATCGGCATTCATTTGGATGACTCAGCGCGAAACAGTTGTAACTCCCTATAAACATATAAGAAGTTACGCGCTGAGCCATCGATTTAGTAACATCGTGCGTTTGACGCTCATCAGGATAAAACCATTCAAAACCACTCGCTCAGCTCTCCAATCATTCATTTTAAACACTCACTCAAATCACTCGAAAAGCGTTCCGAAATTGTTCACAAATTCTTGAAATGTTTAAAAATGATCAACATTTCAATAAATCGATTAGATACAGTTAACAACATCGTGAAATTGACAAGATGAATGATTTTGGAAAGATTTAGGCAAATTGGACGAATTCATCGATTATGTTTTACATGTACCTCCATTGAAATCATTCAGATCGCATCGCACTCATCAAATTTCATTCTGAAATCGCCCCAAATTCATTCCTGTTGTCAATTTTACGATGTTTTTAACTGTAATACGAATTCTAGGGCATGAGACCTGTTCGATTGAAGATGGATTCAAAGACGCTACCATGTTGTAGGTCCTAAATGACCAGTTAATGGCCTCATTCTGTCCAATCTGTCTAGTTTTGAAGAAAAAGTTACCCTTGTAATACCAATATTTTCCTTTCAAAATTCGTTGGAAACATTGTGAAGAGAAAATAAATTCTCATTTTAGGCAATTTTATCTTTTCCCACACGGTTTTCCTTAAAACTTTTTCCTGAAATTACTATAAAAAATTCTATTTTTTTAAACGGAGGATCTTTTCTTATCAATGATGTCCCATTAAATTTTACGACCAATAGGTTCTTTTGGCTTGTAGTAAAATGCAGTTAGAAACTTAAGGGTCTCGTGGTCAGACTAAAGACCCATTGAATTTATTGTGAATTGGTGTTTAAAGCCACATTTCAATCATATCAAGGCTAAGTCTACTTATTTATGTGCTTGAGTCTCAGCAGTATCACGCTGAGACTTTATACTTTTCTTTCTAAAGGACTGGCCAACATGACAAGTAGTGCGGCCGGAATTCGAATTCGTTTTTCTTGGACCACACGATCCACAAAGATTAATATTGAAGCTTTCGTGTTCACAAACTAAACGAGTGAACCTATAATTCATCCAAGAGCGCGAAAGCTTAATTAAACCTAGGTGAAGAAATGTTGAATCACTTGTTAAATCAATCATGTCTTTCTGACATTCTAGTTTAATGATAAGATGGAAATATCGTGTGTAGAACAAATAAACTAATGCGTCCCTTCATTCGAAAAGAAAATACCCAGAAATATGGTATGGTTGATTGATTGTTAAATAGGGCTTAATGATACTATAAACAATATTTAGTCAAAACATAGCGGCTAGATAACCTGAAAATAAGTTACTAGTATTTCTCACACAAGAAAAACTACAATGCCATATTTTGAGATTCCATCTGAACATCCAAATTTGGTGTACGGACATATTCCTTTGAAGATATTTAATACGACCAAAAGTTGAATCCGGCACCTCAACATAAGGGTCCGAAGCGCTACCAATGGGGCTAAGGCCTAGGCTCGGGCTAACTAGACATTGTTCTTTAAACATATAAGGGATATCGGGATTTTCCTTCTCTCGAAAAAGCTAAAAAAACACTCAATCCCTGCATTCAGTATGGTAATACCATTTAAACGTGTCAGAAAATGTACCCCGCTTTGCAAGTGTACAAACGTGCAAAGCGGGGTATCATTTTCAAAACACCCGAAAATATTCATTTCGTCTTGAAAGCAAAATAAGGTAGTATATCGTGGTTAACTTAACCCGAACTCGACCTCTATGAAAACGCTTAAATGTCAATGAACTGACATATTTTGTCAATTTTTTAAAATATTCTTACATTCAACACCGTTTGTAATTTTTATCAAATGAAAGCACGTGCAAAGCCGAAAATAAATTATCAGGTTTTTATTAATCTAAAGTTTATGTCAATAAAATAGCGGTATATCAGTCCTATGTTCTTTTAAGATTGTGGACCCGAATTATTTTTGCAAATCTCAGAAGTAATGAACTTTAACTGTGTTCACCGAGGTTTCCTAATGATTTTCATTAGGAAACCTCGTTTTTTGTGAAAGAATGTGGTCCGAAATGTTGCGGAACTATTACGGGTCCACTACCCTAACCCCAAAGTATTCGATTGAATGGAAAAACACTTTATGTTTGAAAGCCTGCACTTGTTCATTTCATTTTTAAAAGTAATTATATTTCTACAAATCTGTCGAGCTAGATGCCGTCGTCAGGCGACAAGATGTCATAACTACAACTTGAAATAAACTGTAGTTACGACATTTTATGTGCCCACTGACGATATGTCTGGGCAATAGTAGCTCGTCTTCATTGATCCGTTTTGTCATAAATTCCTGAATATACATCAACTGGCTTGCCTCCAAATAGGGGGAAATTCTGAATTGCAGAAGATATTTAAATGCAGACTTAAAACTTCTGCTGGATTTTTTTCTTCCATAAAACAGAATAATCCTGGGTTACTGAGGCTAGCCATGCGTTCTGGATGAAAATGTTCCCGAAACGTTTGTCAAATTGTACCCCACTTTGCACGCGTTTTCACGTGCAAAGCGGGGTATATTTTTCAAACGTTCGCACACGTTTTTGAATCCTGAACATAGGGTAGGATTGCTATATATCTTATGCTACTTTCAGGATGCAAAAAGATTTGAGAACGTTTTAAAATGATATCCTGTATGTACCCGCATGGATAGCATGTCTAAAACGTTCCGCGAGCGTTTAGTAGCACAGTTGGCAGCGCATCGGACTGTCAATCTAGAGGTCTCGGGTTCGAACCCCGAGGGCGGCACTAATTCCCCCGACTATTTGTCTCTCGCCAATGGGTTGATAATCGTAGACCTATGTGGGATAGCAGCTGGAGGCTAGGAAAGGATGTGATGGTAGTACTTGTGTTATCTATTCCAGGATTCTATTGTTAGGCGCTTCAGCCGCCGCGATATAACTGAAAGATTGTTGAAAGCGTTTCATCACCCCATTCAAACAAACATCCGAGAGCGTTTCAATGCTGAACACAGAACTGGGTTTATTCATTGTCTATAAGAGAGGAAAAAGATCTCGATATTCATTAAAGAAGGCATTAGATTGTTTGTATGGGGTTTATTTCCACATTGAAATTTTCGCAAGGATACCACAAAGGCTGTCACACCTGTCCAAAGATCCATGTGTTTTCGTTGCTCAATTCAGAACCACCAAAATATTATATTTTCATAATTCCCACAAAAATGACATCTTTTTTTGTTTTCTAACCCTATCACTCCTTTTATGGGGATAGGGCGAACTTTTGGAAATTTCTTTAAAGACGTAAAGTTATCTTTGGTTTTTGGTGAACGAACGTCGTTCACCAGTGTTATATACCATGTCAGGAAAATCCTGTTGGATGTTAATACATTTTAAATAAAGTAGCGCCTCTTAAAATTCAATTTAGTATCTTTAAATGATTTTCTCCGCAAAATCACTTTTATTTTCTTTAATGGCATGGTACTAGTATTCTTTATCAAGTGAAAATAATGAAAATTCGCCTTGAAAAACACAAAATGATCTTGGACTGTTTATCAATGGAATTTTTGATCGGCGTAAGCTTGTCGAGAGTTTAAAGCAAAAAGAAAGTTTGTGTCTAGACACCGTAGAGACAGATACTATGTTTTTGACCCAAGCCTTCGCTGGTGCAACTTGTAGTAATTAGCCGGAAATACTTGTTTATTTAGGTCATGTCCTCTTGAACTTACATTCGGCAATACTCGGGCGATCTCCGACGGCTCCGATTTAAATGTAGGTTAGAGGAATCGGCCGAGTTGAGACGAATGACACATCAAGACACCCTGTGTCATTAGAATCGGTAGCGCGGTTTTACATAACTTTTCAACTAGCGACAGTCAGTCTCGAGAGGGGTTTTAAGAATGATTCGACAAGTGTTTTACATGTACAACCTTTCTTGTACTTTAATTTGAATAGGAATGAACGCCGCTATTAAGATTTTTCTGTAAAATTGCGTTGGCTGAAGTAGGGCTTGTACGGATACACTCGAATATTCGGTGAACTTATTCCCAGCGAAAACGTTTCGTATTGGAGTGACCTCACTGGAATTTTCTTCCGGAGGTCATTGTAGGGTAAAAGTAGATCCTTTAGAAAAAGTAGTGCGACATTGAAACGTTAATTTTGAGGGTAAAATAGTAACCCGTGTGCTCATTTTTGTTCTTTTCACCTAGTTTTGCATCTCTTCTTTGATTAAACGCTTGATTTGACCTTCTCTGTGTACGATTTCCTTTGCGAAAGGACGGATAACGGGTGGGGGTCGTACCCAAAGTAGCTGTCCTCTTCATGGGTGGAAAAAAGACGGTACCTCTACTTAAGCTAGGGTACCGCAAAAGTTGAAGGGAGTTTCTCGAGGTTTTTTGTTACTTTAAGGTAGGACATTGAACGAAGATGAAGGGCTAAAGAGGTCAAAGGTCAACCCTTTCTGTGGAACCGACCACAGCACCGGAAAAGAGTGCAATTTTATATAGAACAAAGAAGGCCCAAAGTCCGGTGGGGTCACTCCTATTCGTCTGTCTCAGAAGCGAATATTGCCGAATACCAAATGCGACAGGCACGGAAGATATTTCATTGGGGCCATTCTACTTTGCATTTTTTCAATCTGTAAAACCATATCAATTCAAAATTCTATTTGAAAATTAAATAAATGATAGCTAAATATTCAACCTAAGATACCACTCCAATTGACGAGTAGATATTGCCGTGGTCAAGGGGGGACCAGATCCGTCATGCACTTGTTTACAATTCGACAGGCGGGTTTAGTTGTTAAATTATTCTGGAAAAGTCATTGCGTTTTTTACAGAAATCATAAAAATCTTAATCTATGAATAAAAACTGGCTCCATCCTTCCCAAAATTCGTTTAGAATTGGTTAACTACAGTTTAAGCAAAAACTAGCGTCGGACTGTCAAACTACAGGTCACGGGTTCGATCCCCGACGGCGGCACTCATTCTTTCCGACTATTTGACTCTCACCAATGGGTCGATAATCGTAGACCTATGTGAGATAGCAGCTGGAGGCTAGGAAAGGGTGTAATGGTAGTACTGGCGTGAGAAATACCAGGAATCCATTGTTAGGTGCTCCAGGCGCCGCGATATAACTGAAATAATGTTGAAAGCGGCGTAAATCCCATTCAATCAATCAAAATCTATAACCTATACCTAAATATTTCTCATCCTGCAGTGTTATAAAATTGATTAGACCACGCTTGAAGCGAATTGGCCAATCAGAGAACAGTATTTCAAAAGTATAAATCACTGATACAACTCCGAGCCTTGTATTTACAGATATACGGTGGTAGTATGTCGTGCATGTGAATCTCGACAGGTTTTGCGTGCCGTGTCATTGCAAAAAGATAACGTCCATTTTATATTAGCGCCTTTTCCAAAACACTTTTTACTGTCGCAAAAATGCTAAAGATCTACAAAAGTAACGGAAATAGATTGATAAGTTATTTCAGCATTATTACACACATTTTTAGTAATATCAAAGCGAGCTTTACCATTTTTTTTATTGTAAAGAGGTTCGGGTAAAAATACAGACACTGATAGAAAAGCGTGGTCTAAGTCAGATAGAAACAGGACAGGATTTTTCCTCTCTTTCCCTTTCTTTGAATTTGCAGTGAAATTTCCGAATAACGGAAATTTTGTCGAGACAATTCTTCCCACTTTTTTTTTACATTCTTAATTTCTCTTTTCTAAATTAATTCAATATATCACTCTAGAATGCCATCAGGTTCGTTCACCATCAGTACTTTCAGTGCTTTGATTTATGTTGTCAACATTTCAAAGAAGAGTATATTACTTTTGTTTAGTTACCTTCCTTACCGATTGGAAAAAGGGCGGGGTTTACCTCGAAGTCCATTTCATCATGATTCATCTATTCTCCGATGAAAAAAGATCAGTCAAGGAGAACTTTCGCGAGGGAAATTATTTTCTATAGAAACAACCCTTATTCATTTTTTAGGAAAAGATTTAATCTTCAGTATTTACAATTAATGATCTAGATTTTTTTTCTTTGAAACTTTAGTCGTTGGCTATCTCAAGATAAAAATCATAATCTTCGCATTTAGATGTTTTATACAAATTCCCCACTTCTCTTGCATGTACAGTGTACCAAGATATCTCAAAGGTGATTATAGAACAAAAGAATACCACCAAAACGAATTTCAGACGATTGTTGACTATTCTTAAGTATCTTCGTCACAAAACCGATTATAATAAAAGAAAGTTTCTTGTATCTTCTCTTTTTCTTTATTTTCACAAAGAAAAAAATGGAATAAAAAGGTCCATTTAGGGTTGAAACCCATCATTATCCTCTCTTTTTCCGTGTTTTTACAAAAACGGGATAAAAAGATCAATTTAGGGATAATACCAATTAGAACTGTAATGAGTATCATCGTATCAGTGATCGAGTCTAAATTCTGTGAATACGGAGTCCATCAGACTCTCAAGTAATGAAAACAAGTATTCAAAGCTCAAAGTGAAGGAGTCTGAATTTTCATTATATGATAACATTGTAGAAAAGAAGAAATTGTTTATATCAAGCAATTTTTTCTTTTCCACTAGTTTCTCCGCTGAAAGATATTCTAAACTACTACTACTAAGTACTGTTTTATGCAGGCAAATAATATTTTCAACAACTTTTGTTGTTAAAATCTGCAGTTTTAACAAGGGTTGAAAAAACATTTGCTTTATACATTTTTTGTTAAAAATTTCCTGTGTAATTCTGGGAGTCCATCGGACTCCTTACTATCGAAATGGAAGATTCCCAACTGGTTTACAAGGAGTCTCGGACTCCCCTTAGTGTCGAACCCTGTCGTTTGGATGTTTATTTTTTTTTTCAATTGTCTTGGTAAGTTAAGCATGTAAGGGAGGAATCCTTAGAATACCATCTATTGTATTTAATTGAATTGAAGGAAATGATATACACACAAAATTTGATAATGTATTATTAATGATTTTTGGACATTGTCATCAATTGATTTATTCATATATGTATTTTACTTTTTAGCCTGATGATATTCAACTATAGCAAAATGATGGTAATATTTTTGAATTCATGCAGGCATGAAGCTAAATTTCTTGTCAATCCATACACTATGATTAGGTTATCAATAACTTTTACGATTAAAAAAAAACGAAAAAAAAAAAACCAAAAAAAACCCACACAAACACACACAAAAAAACCTCATCTTTAAATTTCACACACTAAACTGATTTTTTCTCATCAAGTCAAATAATTAAATAAAATTTCTGCCGTTATTTCTATAATCATTATTACAATTATTATTGTTATCGTTATTATCAATATCAGCATGATCTTTTGTTCTTAATTGTCATCATCATTTTTTTTATTCTTTTTACTTATTGAGTATATATTTAGTTATGTGTCCCTTCAAGCTAATCTGGACTATGTGGACACTGCAAAAAAAAATATCTTTGGCGTAATGGATAAACGTCACATGCTGATCAGGATCGATAGCCTTCGTTTTTTTTCAAAAAAAAAAATATAAATTGATAAATAAAAGATAATTAAAAATGACGCTCTTCTCTATCTAATTAGGCTTATCAAATAATTATTTGTTCGGAAAAAAAATCCAATGGTTCATTTAGCATGACCAGTCACATTTTTTCTAAAAATATAGATCTATTTAAAAATCTCACCTTTCAAAAACGTTTTTTAAACAAACACATTTTAACTAAAAAACCATTAAAACTAATCCATATATATATAACTATGAAAACAATGCACTTTAAATCCAATTTAAGAATTTAAGGTAACAAATATTGACGGAGAACTCTAAACGACAATCTCACAGCGCCAGTTCACATGAAGAATTGGTTTTCTAACTCGTATTGTTGCAGCATATATCAGAATTGTCTGACAAGCCTTACAGAGAGTTCCACAATGTTTAAAGATACAGATAAAGCGGGTAAATTGAAATCACATCTAAATATTTTTAAAAATATTGCGGCAAATCCTATGTTGTTCGTGCTCATTGGAATCGTCTCATCGAGACGATTCAAATAAGTACCCAAAACATAAGGTTTCAAGCAAATATAATAATTTTAGATTGTTATTACCCACTGGTACCTAAACGTAAGCCACATCCCTCCTAATGTTCAATATATGATATGACATAGCGCGGAACCAATGTCACGCGGTATATTGATTTAAGCTTCATAACCAAGGTACGGCTGTAAATCTTTAATAAAGACGCTGTTAAAACGCGATATACAATCGATCCCGGCTTCACTCACCCAGTAAATAGGTCCAAGCAACTCAATGAAGCAACCGACGAAAAAAACTCTTTCATAGATAACTAACTCTATTAATAATACACAGAAAAGAAACCTTTTGTTAGACATCTCTCTGACAATGTTTCCCGCGTTAAGTGTCTGACTATATATGGTCTATTGTTATGTCAACAGCAGAAATTCGCGGTCTCCTCACAGTCCAGGCGTCTCCAATGAATTCCTGTGCAAATTCAACGCGTTGTTCTTATTCAAACCTTAATTGCCTTTATATCGGGGAAAATCGCCTTTCGCGTTTCTCAACATCCTCGATTGTTTTCCCATTTTCTGGATATTTTCTCCGGAATAAAACGACATCCTGGCGTATTGTTATTTTAGAAAGCTCTTCGTGTACGTTAACATAAAATGAATTAAAGCAAAGAACGCAGCCCAAACTCAAATACATAAAAAAAACTATGCTCTGTCATGCCATCAAGCACTGGACAAAAAATATTAAGATAAGCCCATTTAAAACAACGCTGCAGATAGCAACATAAATAAAAGACAAGTATTTTTTGTGATTATTAAAGTATTTTTACACTTACAAGGAGAAGATCTTCTTCTGAAAAAAAAACAAAACTAAAAAAGAAAATTTGTCTTCCTTTCATTTATCCGTATTAAAAGTGAACGAAACTATAGGTCAGATGTTTGAACGCCGATAGAAAAAGATTCTTGCAAAATGAAGTTAATTTCCTGTCAGACGTAAGGTAGCAGACTGATATTACAGTAAAGAACATCGTGAAATTGACAAGATGAATGATTTTGGAGTGATTTTGGAATGACATTGAATGAGTGTATGGAGCGAGTTTTGAGTGAGATTAAAGGGAGCTAATCCAATACCGCTAATTTTGTTCAGGATGAACAAAAAAGCGATATTTCCCCCCTTTCATAAAATATGAATAAATGATCTATGAATAGCTTCCTATTTCTCAAGGAACTTATCTGACGCGTACGCTTTGAACTATGTCAGTGAACTCGTTTTTCTGAGCCGAAATACTTGGAGGTCCGTGGTTCGAGCCCCACTGTCGCCGGGGTGTGTTTTTGGGCAAAACATTTAATTGCCAGCCCCAGTTCACCCAGCTGTAAAACTGGGTAGCAGTGGGTTTAAACCACTGCCTCTCTCTTAGGGACGTGAAAACATCAGGATTGTGTGTTCGAGAGGGATTCTATAAGCTTAAGCTTTCGAAGCAATCGAACTAAAATAAATTAGTATAAACTAACCGAAATACTTCTAATCGGTCACTGCACGTTTCTCTCTGGAGCGTCCGTCCATTATAATTTCAGAAAGCTCAGGGTTGCACAAAACTTGAAGAGCGGATATACTTGTCGCTTTGTGTGATGTAAAATGAGAAACAAAACGAGGAACAAACACTACATGTATGCATTCGATACCAATCGTCATAATTCCACTGTATCATACAGTTAAGAATAACGTTCAATTAACAATATGAATGATTTTGGATTGATTTTGGATTGATTTTGGAATGATTTTGGAATGAAATTGAATAAGAGCGTGGAGCGAGTTATGAGTGAAATTAGAGGGAGGTATTACAATATCGCAAATTTTGTTCAGGATGAAAAAAATGCGATATTTACTACCTTCCTCTAATAAAATATGCATAAAAGTTCTTTTTATTGCTTCCTATTTCTTCAAAAACCTATCAGACGCTAACAATTTCAATAAAGTCAGTGAAATCGAGATTTTTCCATTTACATTTTTTTTGAATGTAGCTGTTGACTGTATGCTTTTTAGTCATCGATTTGAGTGAATGTTTGAAATGATTGTATGGAGCGCTTAGTGAGTGATTGAGAATGGTTTGGATTGAGATGAATGTCAATTTCACGATGTAACTAACTGTAATAGGACCAGCTGGGCATTCTCGGAACTCTCATTCGCTAAGGATGAAAACTTAAGGTAGCAATAGACACATGGCGTCATTTTTTTCCGCCCAATAAATTTTTTTCTTGGTCACATATGTTGTAAATTAACATTGTGTAGTCATTATGTTAAAATATGAAGGCACCTTTCCACGCTCGTATTCATGCTAGAGTTATCTGCCCTTGAGTGGTATACGCCATTTTTCAGTAGAACGGTTATATTCATTTTAGGTCTAGTATAAACCCTGTACTAATTATAGTTATAAAACAAATACATTTTGATAGACCTTATACATGTACACAATGGCTATTGACAAGAAAATTTCTCTTGGATCAATTGCATTTGCACAATTTGCTTTCAAAAGTTAAAAATGCACTAATTTTTCTAATTTTACTCGGTAAAATTGCCACAAAAACCTATTTTTGAAGAAGTTACCCAATGAATTTTTCTTATTTTCCGATATGTTTATAATCCATATTTTTCCTTTATTTGGTTAAAAAAAAATAAGCATACCTTTCCATGCCAATAAGAAAGTTTTTCGTTATTTTTCAGTGTTCCCCCCTAATCGAACGGTTTTAACGCATTTATTCTTAAATCTAATGATCCAGTCATTCAATTAATATCAAATGTTGAAAAGAAGCTAAATTATGAAGTTTAAAAATCATCATTCTACGTCATTTCCACAAGTAGAATCTAACGAAAACCGATCTTTTTAAACAACGCACAAAAAGAGCCGTAAAATAAACGAAAACCCACTTCCGGTTTATAGAGTCCGGTGGACTCTGTCCATTGCCAACTTAATAAAGTAAGTGAAATCAAGGAATTTTTCCCATTTTTTTTAAGAAATGTGTTGAACTTATACCTTTTAGTGATTTTGGATCGTTTTTGAATGATTTGAGTGAGATTTTGGAATAGGTGAATTGGTCACTGAGTGAGTGATTGAGAATGAGGTTGTTTGAGGTGACAGTCAATTGCACAATGTTGTCAACTGTAGCACACTGGCAGACAGATATCGTTCGCACTGTTAACTCATGCATTAAAGAACTTGACATTAAACTATTTGAAGGTCGATATCGTGGGTTTGATTCTAGGGTTGACACACTAATAAACTAGTTGTCTTTCGGTTGAGGTCTTAATCCGAGGGATTATGTAACGGTACTAATACAGTTAACAACATTGTGAAATTAACGAGGCGAATGATAATGGAATGATTTAGTAATGAAATTGAATGAGTGTGTGGAGCGAGTTTTAAGTGAATTTAATGGGAGGTAATCCTATATCGCAAATTTTGTTCAGGTTGAACAAAATTTGCGATATTAATTACCTCCCTTTAATACAATATACATTCAAGTTTTATACATAGCTTCCTATTTCTTCAAGAACATATGAGACGCTTACAATTTGAATTAAGGATATAAAGGAAGAGGCGATTTTTCTCAATCAAAATTTATTTTGAAAAACGTTAGTTATTCTATATTTTTCGATGGGTTGTAGCGATTTTGAATGGTTTGAGTGAGTTTTTGAAATGAATAATTGGAGCGCTGAATGAGCGATTAAGAGTGGTTTTGATTGAGGTGAATGTCAATTTCACAATGTAACTAGCTGTATCAAGCACGTTAAAGAACCATGGCGGTTCTCAGCATAGTTTCTTTATGTATCCTTGCACTATCCCCCCGTATAAATTAACGCCTACTAGAGGCTTTGGTCATATAGGCATATGCTACGGTACCGACGATAAATAAACGAAAATATACAAACATCGGTAGACAAACATTCTTGCAAAACATCAGAAAAATAAAATGATGCCGTTAGAAAACAGGAAGTAGCATTTTTATATGACACTGAATTAAACATATTCAAGCCATGTTTCCGTGGATAAATTCAATTATTTATTTATTCGTAGATTTCATTTCATACAAAATTGACAGACATCCTTAAAGAAACATCAATTCAACTGCAGAATTCCTCAGAAATACCGCGGGATATATGTAGGACCTTTTAAGAAAAATGGAATCATCCATATCGACGTAGTTGGGCATATAATTTAGCTATAGTTTAAAGTTGTTTGTTGCTAAAAAGGAAGGACTGTTTTTATAAAATCGAGCTAGGTTATGGTTATATCACAAAACAATCAAGCAAAAAAGCAACGATAAAAAAATTCAAAAACAAAACGCATGAACGTACACTTATTTTTAAGGTAGAAAATAAAATTTGTGACCGTGTTCAAGACTTTCCTTCATCGTTAAAAATATGAAAAGCAATCTAAAAGCTGTCTAAAAACTGGAGACCCAATGTCTGTAGATCTATATTGTACAGGCTTATGAACCGCAACATTCCTAAGTGGACAAAATAATGTTAGGTTGGGTAAGTTTCATTGTCTTGAAGAGTACAAAACACAATTATCAGGTACATAATTTATAGTCATTATATGTGTATATATGACCGGCAACCATAGTAACGGTTATAGATACGAAGGGTTTATATTACCAACAGTGAGAAAAATGATATATCGATGGCATAGCGCTAAATAGAGGATATTGAATGAGTGGTCACTAATTACCGAATTTATTAAACGAGTCATCTATTAACAGATAAAAACGAGGCTGCGCCGAGTTTTATCTGTTTATAGATGACGAGTTTAATAAATTCGGTATTTTATGAGCACAAATTTTATATTCTATTTATAATATGACCCGATTTTTTGCGAAAGATCGTCAAAAATCTTGAAAATCAAAGTTTCAATTTCCCGCGAAACTTAAAACACCTTTTTAAACTGACGTCACAATATATGCATTATGACGTCATTTTCGCGGTTACAAAATAGCATTGCTATTCGCTCTGGGCTCCTTTGCATATTTATTCCACTAGTGTAATATTATAGTATTTAACGGGGTTGTTTCACTCCCGCGACGTAGGTCATATTATAATCAATTGTATCTGCATATACATTTATAAGCATCCACAACTGTTTGCCACTGTCCCTGCGACATAGTTTTCACACGAACACTTTGTTCATTATTATAATGTCGCTTAACCTTCTTATGACAGACGTGTTTTATGCAAGAAATCTTGAAATGACAAAGGCGAAATGCAGGCAAAACGAAGTATTTCACCCAAAGATATCAATGGATCATTTAACATCTTATAATTTGCAAAGGTAGAAGCTATCTATTATAATGAAACTGTTTTGAAAGGACCCGTCAGGATAGCATACGAGGCGCTTTGGCCTTAGTAGCAATGTACTTCCCGAAACCCTAGCAACCCGGGACCAACCCGCGGGCTAAGCGGATCAGCAGTCCGAGAGCAGGGGAGATCCACATCAGATTACTCTGAATATTTTTTTTCTGCAAACTGGTGTTTTATTTAATTTCCCCCAGAGTGAATGTATTTTGTAAAACAGTATAACCTGAAATTATTGACATGATTTGACCTTTATGCAATGAATAAATTAACCGATGAATACATTTACCATCGAGGAATATCGGTGGTTACGGAAAGCTTCGTCTTAATCCGGAGGACTATGTTTTGATAAAATCATAAAATTTTATCATCATGTTCTAACGGTTCCTTGGTCGATAGGTATAGGTCACAGTCATACGAAGTATACTTTTGGTGGTTCAAATCTGCACAAAGTCAAAATTTTGTCTTTTTTTTATTTTTTGCTTTAAACATATCACACACACACAAAAAAAAAAAAAATATAAAAAATCACGCATGACTTTCTTGTTTTTTCTGACGATATATTTATTAGAAATCTTTAAACTATACTTTTGTCAAAGAAATTGTCTTCAATTTACTAGTGTGTCGAAATTTGGACGAGCAAATTGCAATTGCAAAGTGTAAATCAGACTACATTTTTTTTAAAAAGCAGCTTATAGAACCTTTTTAGCTCACCTGAGGTGAACTATAGGTGAACTATTGTGATCGTACAATGTCCGTCGTCAGTTGTGCGGCGTGCGTAGTGCACAATTTCTTTAAAAAATTTCTCCTCCTAAGCCGGTGGGCCAATTTTGATGAATCTTTGCAGGGATGTTCCTTGGGTCAAGCTCTACCAAAGTTGTTCAAACAAATGTAATCTACCATAAACCCTCCCTTAGCCCTTAACAAAAGGGTAAAAATATGAAAATCTTCAAAAATCATCTACTCTGAAACCAGAGGGCAGACAGCTTTTATATTGGTATGTAGCATCATCTAGTGGGTCTCTACCAAGTTTGTTCACATCAAGACCCTGGGGTCATATTTTGGCTCCATTCGGGCGCAACCCTTTTTACATTGAATCAAAAAGCGAAAATCTTCAAAATTCTTTTAAAATCTTCTTCTTTGAAACAGCTTTCCATTTTTGTATGTAGCATCATCGAGTGGGCCTCTACCAAGGGGTCATATATGGGTTCCAACCAGGCTCATCCTTTTTTCACATAGGTTCAAAGAGCAAATATTTCAAAAATCTTCTTCTCTGAAACCAAAAGGCAGTTATCTTCCATATTGTGTTTGTAATATTATATAGTGGACTTCGAATTATGTTTTCATAGCATGCCCCTGTGGTCATATTTTGGCTCTGAATGAACCAACCCTATTTTAAAAAGAAAAAAAAGAGGAAATCCTGTATTTCATGAAGTTTGTTCATAATATGCCCATATGTTCATGTAAGGGCTGTGTACAGGCACATCCCTTTTACGCATTGCTAAAAACATAACATGGTTTTTATGTTATTTAGTAATTATCTCCTTGTTGACATCCGCCTATTTAATTGATGTGATGTCCCAGGGGTAAAAGAGACTCAAGTGAGCGATCTAGGATCATCATGGTTCTCTAGTTTGACATATTTGAGAGAACACACGGATTCTGAATTTGAAAGCATACAATTGATATTGTTTGTTATTGTAAATATGTAGAGATATTTGAGTTGTAAAAGAAATAATAATTAAAAATGAAAAAAAAATAGAAAGAAATTGAAACAAGTCATGGGTAAGATATATATCATTATTTTTGAAAAATAAATTTAGGGACTTTCGAGGATCGAACCACCGATCTTATGTTCTGCAATTCGTCGACCTTACAGTTATAGCTAGAAGAACAATCTACCCACGGTCGCGCAAAATAAACATATAAATCATCATGATCGACTCCCGAGACAAAACGAAAACTAACGATTATGTAAAGTTGGAATCAATAAAGCGTGTAATTATTTAGATAGAGGTCATGCTCAATCATGTCAAATATTTTAGATTATAGAAGCAAATGCATCGGGTATGTCCATTATGTCAGTCATTTCTCAGTTTAACCAAGATGTCACAACGGTGAAAGGGTAGGCTTACGTAGCAAAATTAAAAGCAGCAAGAAATGTTCGCTAGGAAGCCAATTGTCTCTGATTAAATTGCAATTACTATGCAGACCATGGTTTTGAAGCAAAGTCTCCATAAAAAACAGAGACATAATCCAATAATGTGTGCAAATTTCAATGCCACTTGCAGCTATCTTAACCTTTAACCAGAGGATGATATTGTCTGATTGAATTGAGTCAAGGGGGACACTTATGATTTACTGCTTATGTGCGGTACAGTTGATATGAGTGCAATAGACACTGACCTACATTTACAATGTTAAAATATTACCAAATGGTCCCGGTTTCGCACACAAGAGTACATATTAAGCTGAGATTCATTTTTCAACGATTCCCAAACGTTTTTATCTTAAGCGCAGGCTTATGTTTGATATAAAATGGAGGTTTTAATTTGTTGTCGAAGGTGTTTATGTATTCTTTCCAATGAAGACAGACAACCATCGAATAGTTCAATTTTTAGAGGACCAAGAAACTTTTTGATTTGGTTGTAGTGTTGTACTGTTAAAACATAACGATATGATTACCTCCATGAAAACCATTCTAAATCATTTGTTTAGCGACAAAACTCTCACTCAATTTGATTTAGAAACGGCCCGAAATCCTTTTAGAAACGTTCAAAAATCGTTCAAAAGCATTTATTAACCAATTTTAAGTCTCCCATATCATAATATGATTTATTTGTTTTGTTTGGATTTCAAAGCGTCGTGTTGGTTTGGTCAATCTGTTTGACACGCTACCGTGTGGTTTTGTGTTATCCGTAAAATGTGTTTCCTGACCAGGTGATTTACAAAGCAAACAAAAATGGTTGATAACTTTAAGGTTACTGATTTCGGTAATAGATAAATAGATAATAGATAAATAAATGAAAAAATAAACGAAAACGTTTTTTTTTTCTTTTCATTTGGGTTAAAACCAAGTAAAAAAGACGAGGTCGATAGATAGAAAATTTGTTTTTCTTGTTGTCAAACTACCTGCTATTTTAAAGCGCTCGCGGTGCGATCAAAAGATACAGCTCGGCAGGCGTATTTGATATTCTGAACGCAGGTCATCTCTAATAAACAACTTCTCAGGTTAAAAATGCCTTGGTAATATAACGATGGTACAACTATTCTCTACTTAAAGCGTGGAACCATTTCAATGCATTAAATGGTTACTCGCTTCAAATATATCACATTTCAATATCCGGAAAATGTTTCCAGATCTTGTATCGATTTTAAATTTGAAAATGAAGTATCACTCTTACCACATCAGAGACAAAGATATTTTAGTTTGTTTAGGGCTTCGACTATATTCCCACACAATCGGACCTTTAGTCACCCCTTTGGTCAATAAGTTTGATGAACCCAAATTGTTATTTCATTAGTGTAAAAAAATATGCATAGCACGCAAACGCCCATGGTGATACTTTTCTTCCGTGTATTAGGACGTCATGAATTTGTCAACCAGAGCTTTGTAAATCGATCTCATGTTTGAATTTCCATTGCCTTATTGCAATCAAAATATCAAAATGACATTCCGAATTTATAATCGACATGAAGATTCATTCGATATCGGAAGGTTATACACTGATGAAATGTATATTTTCCTGGATATAGCCGCGATTTTAGCAAAGAAATATCCCATCAAGAAAGTTCGATAAAAGTTACATAATCATATAATGGAACTCTTTGCGAGAAACAAGCCTACAATTTCCACATTTTACGTCAATCTTGCATTAAAGGGATCGAATCACCATATGATTTCTCGAGCACGTTTCGTAAATGTTTTATTTGATAAACAACACAAATACAAGTACAAGTGAGATACTATGTGAAGCATTGATTGTCGTTAGTTTCAACGAAATATGAAGATTAGGATGTCAGACTGCCAGACATATACCTTCGGCCAAACACAATCGCTCTTACAGAATATAATAATAAATGTTAATGGAATACATATGTAGAAAGGAAACAAACAAAAAGAAGAAAATATAATCTACCCCTTCTTCCTTTGAGAAAATGACACCAATAATAACAGCCCAAACGATTATTACATTTGTAACGGTATGGCACCATTAATAAAAGCCCATTCAATTATTAACATTTTAATGACATGACAAAAATAATAATAATAATAACATCTCATGCTATTATTACAATAATATTTTCGTCATATCTCAGTCGGTCGTAAAGTTTAGTATCAACACAGACCGATCCTTTTTCTGAGATAAATGCCCCAAGTTTTCAACAACAAATGGCTTATTGCCAAATTATTTTCAATATCCAGAGAGAACCAGCTATTTGATTTGAATCTTTGTTGATACTGGCTTTCATGAAGAATTTAATCGATAGGAATATTAAAGTGGTTCCAAAAGAAATGGCGGTTTAAGAAAGAATCTGTCATTTTCGAGACGGAAAACTCTGGCAGATTATTGTATAAGTGTAGTCTTTATGGACAGATTGTGCCTCTCTCTTTATCTGAATGAATTAAGTCTGTTTGTGGGCAAGGATCGTTGCAGTATCAAGTGTTTAAAGCTTTTTGGTTGAAACATATTTGTTACCAGTCAAGGGGACCATCGAGGTAATGGGGAAAATCTCGACCCTGGCCAAAACTATATGCACTCGTGTTATTTCTGATTCTCAAATGACAATTTTACGTTCGTGTATAGCATTTTTTGACATTTGTGGCTAGTAAAATCAAAACCATCTGGGTTAGTTAGTAAGATATACACTCTAATCAGCGCAGGGATGTGGAAATACGGATTCTGTCCACTTGTCCGTGGACAAGTAAAGTGTGATTTTCTTCTTGTCCAGGATTAAAATGAACTTGTGATGCAAGAAATAGCATTGAAAGATTTTGGGAAAACATTGTTTTTAAAGAAGCAATTGCTGAATCACAGCATTTTCTTCATTAAAACAGTGCTTTCTACCCTTTGGTACAAACAATAAGCTTATTAATCTCTTTGATCTATATAGTGCGATACAAAGATTTGCCCTGGTATTTACTTGTCCATGGACAAGTGGACTTTCAATATGTACTTCTCCGCAGGTAGAAAAAACATGTCGGACAAGTCGGGCATGTGAATTCCACACCCCTATCAGGTTACTCAGACTGTAAAGGTGATAAACGTTAGTGCTTGGCTTGTTCTCGGATTATGATTCTGGCTTCACGCGAAAGGATTTTTAAAATAGCTTTACTGATAAATATTTAAAGAAGAAATTAGATATGGCACGTTAACCATATTAAGCAAACGTAAAATAGAAAACATAAAATTGATATCAAGGCTGGTATAAATATTTGAACGGTACAAAAATGATTAATTCAGAAGCGAAAAAAGTATTTCCTTAGACACTTTGACTGACATGTCAATCAAGCGATTTTGAATCATGGAATTAAATCTTGTGGCTCTCAAACAGCCAATTAAACTACGAAATTGAAATTCTTGTTTAATTACGTTTGTAGAGGATCTTCATTATTTGACCAGCGTTATAACTAAAGGGATGTGATTAAAAAGCGGAGGATGATCAGCGCCAAGGAAAACAAAAACTAACAACAAATGTTTTAAAATCTGTTCGAATTAGCTCCTTGTTAAAAACAGGACAAAAGGAATTTCATCTTACCATGTTGCTTTATTTTAAGTAATGTCACATATTTATTGGGATGACCATTTTCAGATACACGCCTCTGCAAAAGGCGAAAGATACACAACATTTGTTGAACTGTCTTTACCTAAAAACCCTTAATTTACATGTATACTGTTCACGAATTGGGGGATATTGAAAGCCTGATTTGTGGTTTACCACTAAGCCTAGTCGTCTGCTTATCCTGAGTAAACTAGCGATTTTATAAGTAAATAAAACCATTCACCATGTTTAATAAAAATCATGAGTAACTTGAGATGTTCATTAGGGGCAATAGGCAGTCTCATAGTGTGTGATGGGAGGCCTCTCTCACAACTGTCAAGCATAGCTTCGTTGGTTTAAAATATATACAATGTCTGACACCTGCGTCAGTGAATATCTTCTTTGGCTCAGTGGTTAGCACATTCGACTTGTACGTCGGATATTTTTCAGCTATGCTTCGGTTGAAGAAAGTTCGTAAATAACAAATAACTGTCTTACTTTCTCCAGATATTTAAGAACATTATTTATCTAGAATGGATATAGTGAAGATGCTCAGGTTGACAAAAGAATCGCTTGCTGGAATTTCCATGTTCAGGTTCAAATGTTTCGTTCGGACTCGCCACCAGAAATGGTCTTTGAAGCCGACTTTGAATAACCATTCGTGTAGTGTATTACCTAATTAAAGGTTTTAATATGATTAAACGTTGCTGAAAGTCAATATTCCAGATATTAATTGTATTTCTGGTTTAATACATTGGCATCAGGGGATTATAACATTGTTTAATGCTTTTCATTGGCCATAGTGAAAATTTGGAATGAAAAATAATGGAAGTTACCTTACGTCATTTTGCCAGACAAATATCTTTTACTAAAGTCTTTCAAAAATCGTTTGTCTGGAAAGTTACTTTTGCGTAAATTGTGAAAACGAAGTCAAAATTTATACTTTTTCAAAGTTTATACCGAAACAAACCTTTTTACGTTACCATAACAAATAGGTCACCTCTTACATTATTTCCCGGCTTATTTTCCATCACCTTTTGAACTTTTTGAATTTCCTTTATGTCTGTGTAGTTTTCTATCGCCACGGTCCTTGCGCATGAATGCATAAGCTTTACCTGGTATTACATATTCAAATCGCCATTTTCATAATATTATTAATTTCACAAATAAGGATATTAAAAGGGATACTTCCTTATGTACAATGAAATTAGAAATAAAGAATCCTTGAACATCCGCGATTAGATTTGATTGTTAAAAAAGAGAGAAATGAGACAGCATTGCGGTCATGTAAAAAAAATTATCACCTAGCATATCGGCTACACATCTTTCCAAACTAAATTTGTCAAGCAAACATCGAATCTGTTACAAATTTACTCCGTGCTTTACAGCATTGTAGAAATAAATACGGTAGCCAAAGTACAGTTAAGAATATCATGAAATTGACAGGATGAAAAATTTTGGAATAAAATTGAAAGAGTTTGTGGACCGAGTTCTGAGTGAAATTAATTTGAGGTAATTTAATATCACTAATCCTATTATCAAGATAAACAAAATTAGCGATATTTATTACCTCCTTTTTATATGAAAGTTCTAAAAAATATTTTTAAGTCATAACGAACAAATCAGACGCTTGCAAATTTGATAATGTTAGTGAAATCGTGGTTATTTCTAGCGATTTTTATTTTGAATACAGTTTTTAAGCTTATATCTTTTAGTGATTTTGGTGCTTTTTTGAATTATTTGAGTGAGTTTTGGAACGAGTGAATTGATCGCTGAGCGAGTGATTAAGAATGGGGTTGATGAGGTAAAATCAATTTCTCAATGTTATTAACTGTAGCAAGACAATGTGAAAGTCATTTTCCATTTCCAAAAGGTCGCAATCGTTTTACTTTTTACTTTACAGCATAGCCTCAAATAATGTTTTTTTAATTATTCCTGGCACCTGTATTACGGATGATCTTCTTTGGATCAGTGGTTAGCAAAACAGTATTGTAAGATAATAATTTCTATATTCTAAATATTCGCGAGGATTTGTTCCCCGGCTTTGCTTCCATTGCAGACCTGCTGCTCATAAATATAATTTAAGTTCGCAAATTGTTGCGGCGAAATAGAGCAAATTTTCAATCGAACTCCATTTCGCCCAATAAAACAATAATTTATTCAACAATCTACAAGAATACAGATAAAGGTTGGATAAATGAGGCAAAGTGGTCATGCGAGTAGTAAACATCGTGAAATCGACAAGGTAAATGATTTTGGAATGAAAATAAATGAGTGCGATGAGTGAGTTTTGAGTAAGGTTAAAATGAGGTAATCCAAAATCGCTTAATTTGTTCTTTATGAAAAATTAGCGATATTTATTTCCCACTCCTTAATTAGATATCAATACAAGTTCTATAAATAGCTCCCCATTTCTTCAAGAACCAATTTGGCGCTTATATTTTCAATTATGTCGACATATCGCGATTTTTTCTAAGAATATTTATTTTGAATGCAGTCGTTTTTCTGATCGTTTTTAGTGATTTGGAGCTGTTTGAATGGTTTGAGTGAGTGTTTGGAATGTTTTAATGGAGCGCTGAGTGCGTGGTTTCTTCCGGAAATTCAAACATGGCTGAATAAATCTGACGGCCAAATTTATATATTTTATGCATTATATTTAAGATGTTTGTCTGTCTAACCATTTCCTTCTGGATGTTCGAACATGGCTGAAAAGGCCCATCAGTAAAATGTATTTTGTAATCTGTTGCGGCAGCCAACGGATGTAGCTAAAATTGCCCTTCGGCCACATCCCTTATTTTGTCATCCTCAAATGACGCAATAATTCAAAATGTGTTCAATTTAAAGGCAGCAATAATTATTCCGGTCTCAAAAGAACATGAATTTCTCTGATAAAATAGCGATTACGATGCAGACCATTACGGTTTAAAACCAAGTGCCTCCTGCAGTAGAGACAACAATCTAATTTTATCTGCACATTTCAATGTCCCTTGTAGCTTCATTAACACTAAATTAGAAGTTTTTATTGTCTGAATGAATATGTAAAATAGAAACATTTGCTTACACTGCAATCACAATACCATATCGAAAATTTCAACTAAACGTGGAATGAATATTCCGCGGAGTACCATGTATCTCAGTTGTTCAAGAATGTTTAATTGATCATCAAATTGAGGCGAAGCACGGTCGTCATTATTTTCAATTTAAAATCTCCTTCCTTACCATTAAACTATTTTCAATAAATCTTAGCATGAATCTTCCGTAGGTAGACATGTTCCAAAACTGATTTCTATTAGGATTATCCGTTGGAGTGATGAGAGGAATGCAGGCCCTCTTTGACCTATTGTCTCTGCTACAAATGGATAATTTAATTAATTACTCAAACGGCATCATATGTAAAATTCTAAACCAAGGGATGAAACAAAAGCAAATATATGAACCATTTCATACTGTTCGAAAAGAAAACTTTATCTCCATCGAAATGATCAATAAAAGATCATTTTTGTTTTAGAATGATTAAAGATAAAGGGAAATTGAATTAGTATGATATATTAAAATGAGGAAAAAAAGATTTAACGTAAGATATTTTTTTCAAGGTGCAAGTCTGCTTCAAAAAGTTAGAAAGTTTGATCAAATAGTTTCATATATTTCTCAGTGAAACATATAATATTTCCGTGTCTTAAAGAATATCTTTATCTAGGTTTTCCTATTCACACATCAATTGGTGCAAAAAAACCAACAACAACAATGATAACAACAACAACATGATATCTCTGAAAATACTGATTTCCAGATAAAATTCAAAGTCGAAATGCCCTTTCAGCTTCATAGAATTTAAGCCATTTTACGTCAAAAATAATAAACGAACAGTAAATTCTTTTTTTAGAAAACAATCAAGCAAACAAGCAAACAGACAAAACATTAAAATACAAACGTCTGAATGTTCAGTTTTATTTTTTAGGTAAAAAAAGTAATATTTATGCTCGTATTCAAAATTTAGCCGACTCATTATAAATCTGAAAAGTAATCATCAAGGATGCTATCCCAATTAAATGGATATCGAATTTCTGTAGGCTTAAAATGTACAGGCTTTTGAACTACAACAACCATAAGTGGACATGATTATGGTATACTGGGTAAGTTTCATTGCCTTGAAGAGTCCAAAAGACAATCAACAGGTACACTATTAATAGTCATTATATGTGTATGTATTTCTGACCGGCAACCATAGCAACGGTTATAGATACGAAAGGATTATTTTACCAATTGTGAAAAGTTGATATATTGATGGCATAGACCAAACAGTTGTATCTTCCTTGATATTTATAGGCAGTCAAAACTGTTTCTAACTGAGCATTCGAGATGTTCTTTTCATAAACACATTCTGTTTTGTTCATTAATATGAAAAAGGCAAAGCCTCAAAACGATTGCAGTCTTTAATTGTTGTCTTTTAAAAATGTATTATGAAACGCCTAACACTCTTTTAAATTAATGAAATGAGCTTTCTTAACTTTTATTTCCAATTCAAATGTTTTGAAACTATACCAGTAACTCGTTCATTTGTTTACTTCTCTTATGATCATTAGGGATTTGGTCTGCAAAACATAAGGTACAGAATTGGCCTAAATAACTCTTCTGTATTTCATTGGTCCAGTTGTTGTAATCCAAAATTTTGGGCAAAGTTTCATTGAAATTAGTCAAATGGTCAAATTGATGGTGTTCTAAGACTTTATACTGAAAAAGGCCCCTACCCTGCCACGCCAAATTTCTTTGGTTTATCAAGTTTTTGCAAAAGAAATCTGCAAGGATCATCCAAAGAATTTTCTGGCAATATTTTATTAAAATTGACCAAAAGGTTCAGGAGGCAATATCATTCAAAGATTTTATAGTGAAACAAGGTTTTGTTTGTGAAAAACGAATGCCCGTATACACTTATTTTTCAAAATGACGACTTTGATTTAAGACATTGACCTTTACCTTGGCCTTGGTATCTAGAGATGCACATAATTGAGATGTAACATCATGCCAAATATGAGGTTTGTACCTTAATTAGACTTGAAGATATTGGTAATGTGAAGTTGTTTTGGGTAGGTTTTGAGAAGTTTCACCTTGATAGATGATCTTAAAAATGTGGTAAGACCTTAGCATAAGTATCAGCAGATGCAGATCATTGAGATCTATCATCATGCCAAAAATGAGGCTTGTATCTTGAATAGGATTGAAAAAATTTGCAATCTTAAGTTTTTTTGTCAAGTCTTTTAGTAATTTGACCTTGACAGATGACCTTGCGATTGTCTGAATGTCACATGACCTTTATATGAATTCAGCAAATGAGTTTCATCTAGATATATATCCTAATGCCAAATAGTAGACTGGTAGCTTAAATAGGCTTGAAGATATTGGCAAAACTAAGGTTTTTGGTTGTTTTTTGAAGACAGACTGACAAACAGACAATGGTTAAACAATTTGCCCCAAGAAAGATGATTTTTCGGTATGGAGCATAATAAAAATACCACAACCATATTTATGGGCCAATCAAAATTTCACAAGGAATATCTTCCAAGGGTAAATATAATCTTTTTAACAATCTTTCACTTATATCATGGCCTCTAGAGCATTTCAAAGAAATTGTCACTCAAGATATATTCTGGCCAAATACATTGAAACTGGGCCAGTGGTTAAGTAAAAGAATCGGATATCTCTCAAAGATTTCATAGTGAAGCAAGATGTGTTTGCACTTGAATAGGCTTGAAGTAATAGGAAATATTTGGTGTTTTATTAAGTTTTACAGTCAGACAGCCAGACGGACAATGGTAAAACAATGTGCCCGCCCATCGTTCTATGCAAGGCATTAAAAGGCTGGACACGTCACATTTTGGTCAATCAGAATTTTGAGAAAACTTTTAAAATGGTCAGCAAAGGACAGATGACAGATTCAGAGTGATCCTATCAGATCACTTTGAGCATGTTGTGCTCATGTAAGCTTTTAGATAATTTTACTCTTTTGCTTTTTAAGGTAGTGGACCCATAATAGTTCCGCACCATTTCGGAAAACATGATCATTAAAAATATTGACTGAGGTTTCCTAGTAAAAAAACATTAGGAAACCTCATTTAATATTGTAAAAGTTTACTACTCCCCAAACATTGAGTAACTATGTGGGTACACAACTCTAAAGCAAATGAATAGAATTGTCATGATGATGATGAAACATATCACTACATTATTTACAAAACAGTATTTCATATACATTGATATTTCACATTTAAAGATCATGAACAAAAAAGGCCTTAGTTTGTTTTGTTTGTTTGAATGGGGTTTAACGCAGCTTTCAACAATCTTTAAAAAAAAACTACCTTGGAGCTGGGGACTAGGAAAAGATGCTATGAAAGTACTTGTGGGAATCTGTTTTAAGGTGCTTCAGTCGCTGCAATGTATCTGAAAGATTGTTGAAAGCAGCATAAAACCCTGTTCAAATAAACAGACAACAGCAGCTACAGAAAGTTCATTTAAATATCTCAAACAAATCAAACATCCTTACTGCAGGTAATTGAACTCTGGCCTCTCAATGCTAGAATGAGTGTCCAGTCATTATTTTCTTCAAAGCATTGAACCTTATGTTTCTCCATTAAAACAAATGGTGACACCTGAAAATACTTCCAAATTTATTAGACACTGGACTAGAATTTGGGGTACCTTTTTTTGTGAATGAGATCTCTGTCCCAAAATAGTGGTCCACATCCACCTAAAATCATGTGGAACTATTCTATTGTTATTGTTGTTCAAACTTTATAATAAATTTGGGTTTTCACTCAGTTTGGTATCAGTCAATCATTCAACTTGTCAGTGGACAAGTTTATATCACTATATCAGAGCAAATCTTGGAATAGTACTAAAAATATGTAACAAATAAAATACTCTAATGTTTTAAGCAACGTTCCAGCATATTTTCAGTAAAACAATGTTTTCTAGATATCTATCTCCTCACTTTTTTATGGACAAGTTCCTTCTGATCCTGGGCAAGTTATAAATCATCTCTAACATGTCCAGGGACATGTGGAGAAGGTCCACATTTCCACAACACTGCTGTGAACAGTAAGGTGAGGGTTAAAATGTTACTAATATTGATTATATTAAATTCATATAATTCACACAACTGATATCTTATTGGTTACAATTTGACCCTTGCTGAGATTTGAACTCAGAACTCCTGGATACCTTGTACCCAGGCATTTTACCTTAAATTACAAGGGTTACTTAAAACCAAATACAAAATAACAATGTTTGTGAATTACATAAATTTAATATATGCTCTCTATATATACACAAGTGTCTTAAATTAACATTTCTTTGAAAATGAAAAATAAAATAAACCCACATTTCAAATCATTGAAAAACACTTGAATAAAAACTATGCTCTCAAAAAATATCTTCATGGTATGGATATGCACGCTAAAATGAACCCTTTTCTTGCAAACGAATTGAGACAAAATGTCTATTTTATGTAACCTAAATTTGCCCTGGTATCAAATTCTGCAAATAAGGCCGATGTCGGCATAGGAATGCAGTCCCAAGGAATTCCACACCCCTCAAAAAGGCTGCTTCATTTACCAACAATCTTGAGCTGTCTGAGGACATAGAAGCTTCACTATTCCCAAAGCTGGATAGTAAAAGCAAACCAATGTCGACTTTGGAAAACCTATAAATTCAATATCAGAGTAATGAATCTTTGCCTAGCAGCTGATATGATGGTCAGAGAAACATGTTCAAAGTTTCTTAGCAAATGCTTTAGTGGAAACAGAGAAATAACAGATATACATGATAGTTGCATTAAAAACTTCAAGATTTTGGAATCTGAAAAAGGCTAAAATTCAACTAAATTAAGTATCAGAGTAACAAATCTTTGTCCAGAGGCTTATATTATGGTCTTGGAAGCATGTGCAATATTTCAAAACAATAGATTTAGTAGAAACAGAGATTTGACACAGTTGCATGTAAAACCTTAACCAAAGTATAACACGGACGCCTACGCCCATGTGACCAGAATAGCCCCCTATTCTACGAAAAGTCAAGCTAAAAAGTACACCATTTTGACCAAATTTTTGCATGAAAATTTCAAAATAGGGCTGCAGAAAGAGTGACTTTAACATCTGACCCCATCTAGATCTGCCACTGGATCATGGATGACCTGGATTCAGGCTGAACAGACCAAGGGGCTAACATGATTAAGGCTAAATGCATTAGTATTTCATCGATAAGCCATTAATACAATATTTTGTAAAAGCTACAATACATCAATCGAGACAACCATAGTTAGTCGAATGGACATGAGCGTCCAATGACGGGATCATAGTTCTTTGAGATTTTCAAGTAGAAACTTACCGATAACAATGTCAGATGAATAGGTTCTGGACTCCGGCATCAAAGACGTCAACCTAAGGAATCAGTAAGCGTGATCGTTACCAATGCGAATGTTCGACCTCACCATGTAAACTGAAACAACTTTCGCTTTCATTTCTCGTATTGTTTAAAATCTATTTGGATATATGCGTACTTCTCTTATTACTTGAGCAATTAAAAAGATCACTTTTTGTAATTAGAGTGCTTCAGAGCGTTAATGATTTTTAAATTTTTGATAAAATGTTTTATTGGAATCCAGGATGGCGGAGCCCAGTTCTAAAAAAAGGATCACTTTTTTTTCTCATAGTAAAAATGATAGGTCGGGTCAAAAACACTCATTATAAAAATCGTCCTTAAGTTAATAATAAAAGAACGGTACTAGACACAATCTGCGATTGTTATAAAACATATCATGATATTGGAACCGGGTTTACCATGCCTTGTTTTGTTGCGAATGGGTCGAGACAAAAAGGGGCCGAGTTGACCGGTCACCTGCAAAAGTTCCATGAACATGACATGGCTTTAAGTTCATTTTGATTGGAGGCAAGGTGAATTGATATATTGATAAATCAATGATTGTTTGCATTGATGAATAGAATAGATCAGACTCAAAACTTGTTTAAATAGAAAAGAAAACCCCCACCCACCCTGACAACTACCTTGGCAACCAATATCACAGATAGATTTGGTTGCTAGCCTACAATATAGGGTTATACAGCTTGCGGATGGTGTTACTGAACAAATTTCAAAATGAAATAACCGAAAATTATCCCCGTTACCTTTAAACTAAGGAAAACCTTGACAGGTTTCGATAAAATTTACCCGAGTCGAAGATAACAGGAAGTGGGATGTTGTTGACATTTCGAGAGGTGAATATTGGCGTTTAAAATCTTACGTAATTCTTCAATGTTTTATATCCTTTCGAAGAAGAAAAAAATAAATAAAGTTAAAGTGTATCTAAATTTCCTCTTAGACTTTTATGTTGGCATTTTCAATTTTAAATTTCGCATTTTTAGCCAATCAAATCGCTTGCTCCGGCGCCCTTACCGAAAAAATCACACTTTTTTTTCGCATAGTAAAAATGATGGGTCGGGTCTAAATCACCCTTTTGATAAACCGTCTAAAAACGCTTCGCAAGACACGATCTGCGATCGTTATTAGATTTCGCTTATAATACATATGCTTTAATCACATAACTGTAATTTAGAACAACATCATGAAATAAAGAGGGCGAAATGAAGAATTTTACCTACAGATAGCAAAGAACCATCCAGCAGCTAACAAAAATACGTAGAAGTGGTTAATTATATCGGCGCTCATTTGAAAGGACCCGTAGGTATAGCATATGAGACGCTTTGGTTAAGGCAACGTACCTTTCTAATCACCGACCAACCTTGCACAACCCCATAGAATAAGCGGGTCACCAATCCGAGGGCAGGTCCTCCTAAAAACAGAGACAAAATTCTAATTTTTTGTGCACATTTCAATGCCACTTGTTGCTATATCAACCCTTAACCAGAGGTTGATATTGTCTGATTGAATTGAGTCAGGGAGGACACGTTTTTACTGCTTATAAGTGGTACAGTTGATGTGAGTGCCATAGATCCTGACCTGCATTTTCAATGTAACCAATATTACCAAATGATTCCGGTTTTGCACACAAGAGTACATTTTAAGCAGAGATTCATTTATCTACGATTCCCGAACATTTTAATCTTAATCACAGGCTTATGTTTGATTTAAATTGAGGTTTCAATTTTTGTCGAAGGTGTTTATGTATACTTTCCAATGAATACAGACAAGTATTGAATAGTTCAATGTTTAAGAGGACCAAGAAAGTTTTTGTTTATGCCGTATTGTTGTACTGTAAAAATAACGCTATATGATCAACTCGATCAAAGCCATTCACAACCAATAGTTTAGTGACAAAACTCACATTCAATTTGATTAGAAAACGGTCTGAAACCTTTCAGGAACTTCCAAAATTGTTTATAAACTTTATTCAAGTCACTCATATCATTAAATGATTTATTTGGATTTTTGGATATTGAAGCGTCTTGTTGGTCTGGTCAACCTTATTTGGCCCTACAAGAATCTATCTATAAAGCGTTACACAGATTTATATATATATATAACATTGAAGTAATATAATATGTTACATAGTCTTGCAATTTCGTCGATCCTTAGGAACATTAACGTTCGGGCATTATTGCCAGTATTTTAGCAGCTTCTCTTACGAATGCTCTGTGGTAAAAATCAGGATTGTACGATTTCTGCTTTTGATAGTCGATTTTGCATTTATTTCTAGTGCTAGATAACTAAGGGTTAAAACTAATTTGTATTCGTGTATTGCAATAGTTTTTATTTTGTTAATTTATCTATACGAATGGCAATTACAATTATTGTTAGCATTTTCCTCTATTTATTACTGCTATAATGTGAGATTATTGGAAAGTCGCACATATTTGTCTGAAATGCTTTGCCTTTTCCGTTTACTTTTCCATATTCAAGAGGATGCGATTTTACTAGTAATTTTAATAGAGACGTAAGGATAGTATCAGTTGTGTTCCGATTGAGAACTATACTTCCGCAAGCGTTTCATGAGATGTGACATCACTACCTGCGCCATTTAAGTATAAATAGCGCATTGTTTTGAATTTTCATCAGAGTTCTTCTTGCTCTCACCAAAAGTACATCGCTGCGTTATTAAGTCGAAGGCTATAACCAATTCCCCCCCCCCCCCCCCAACGACCTTCGACTAATCCCGTCAAGTGTATTAATAGACAGATAGTAATCAGAGAATAGTGCTTAAAACTTGTAACCGTTGGAGGATTCTGGGGAATTTGTCGACATTAGAATAATGTGGTCAACCCCACCCTGAATTCTCCAATAATATACTCTCCTATATTCTCCGTTCCCAAGGTTTACTGAGAAAGCTTCCATTTCTTTAATATTTATCGTTTGTAAAAATAAACATGAATTGTAAATTTCTAACATCTTTGGGATAATATTGAAAGTAGCCAAACATTAAATGTGTAAACTGTTATTCAGTTTAGGGTGGTATTTTCTTTTTGTCTTCAAAGATCTATCTAATCCCTATCTAGATCTATCTCCCCAAGTATTCTCCAGAATACTCTATCTTCCATATTCCTATCAAAAGCCGGGTCAAGGACGATCCCGTAAACGTGACGGGATATATCTCTCATTATTTAAGTCTTGTGGGACTTCGAACCTTAAACGGTTTAGGGTTAAACACCCTTAGAATCCGTTCATTGTGTTTTGGCGTTGGGCGTCTGTCGGTCTGTGTCTGCACGGTTACTTGTTGTTGACGTCGTCTTAGTGGGGTTCCGTTACAGAAATCTGGTGGCAGGATCTGTCATCTTGGAATCGGGGGATAGTTAAATTTGTCTATTTTCCTAACTCATTGGGAGAAATTACAGAGAAATAAGTATGGAAGATTCGTGGACCGTTACATTTAATCCCGATAGGTTACAAAATTTCATTGAAAATCATAATTCAGAGGATGAAACCGATAATGTTAGTAGTAACGATTCATATAGCCACGGGGAAGGAGAGTCTAGAAATTCTGTTGATCAAATTCGCCAATGCATGCGGGAAATAAAGTCGGAATTGGCCGAAGATATGAAATTGCTTGACCCTTTGCTGTTTAATCCCTGCTTTTTACGTGCCTGTGACTTTATGATTTAGAAAACATTCTGAAAAGAGAAGAAATTGCTTCTGACGAGTAATTTCTTCTTTTTCCACACTATTTTCTACGCTACTGAATGGTTATTTTTCAAATCAAATCCACTTTAAATTTTCGTCTGCAAAACCTTTGAATTTGGAAAGGTCCAAAATTTTGTAAAACAGGAAAGTGTTAAGTCTAAAGTCCGCAGATTTTTGAATGACTTTGAAAAAAATTGCATGATTTGCAAACTCAAGTACATTTACAACCTGGCAATTACAGCTCAAACAACCGTCGTAATGTTCGCAACTCTACTTCCCCTCTTCCCCCATACATTGACTTTGATGAGCAGGGTGATCGGCGTATACACAGTACACCTGATCAAATTGATAGTGTAGGAAGTCGTCGTCATGAAAGTCGGAGCCAATATGCTTTATCTAACCCTAGTACCGGTAATACTGGACCGTCGGGTTACGCCCATGTATCTGGGGGTAGGGATAAAATACGACCACAGATATTTGATGGCTCTGAAGATCTTGACGAATACCTTACACAATTCAACATCATTGCCGACTTAAACTCTTGGGACTATAAAACAAAGTCCCTTTACTTAGCTAGTAGTCTGGGCGGATCCACTCGAGCGCTGCTGGGTGAATTAGACTCAAATCAGCGAAGAGATTTTGTGAAATTAGTTGAAATTGTTATGTATAAGCTATAAATAAACCTAATGGTATTTACCATGTCTATTTTTAGAATTAGTCTGGGGATTTTCCAATATCTCTTGACACTTTAAGGTAATAGATATGTAGAAGATTTTAGATCTTTCTAGAAAGGCCTTTTGGAAGGTGATTCAGACTCTAGAGTATTCTTATGTTCTATACTATTCCAGATTGTTCTATAGTATTATATAAAGGGGTTCCTACAGCATTCTTGGTTCACTTGATTTAGACTTATGGTTTCATTTAGTAGTACTGTGTTAAACTAAAAGGGGATTTCTTGTTATCTTAAAAGTGTGTTTTAAAGCGTGTTTAATTTTAAATTCGGATATTATTGGACTTATTATTTGTGGACCAGGAACTTAATTAAATTGGATCTAAAATTAAAACTTTAGGATTAACATTCAAGGTATTGTAAATTGTTTTTGTATTAATTTCATATTGTCAATAATTCTGGTATTATTGTCAATAAATATTGTTAATTGTAAAGTTTGTTGCTGGCTTCTTTGTTCGTGTTACATTGGCATGTAACAAAATCTTGAAAAAATAGATTTGGATCTGTCAATAGAGCGGAAGTTTTCACATCAAAGTTACAATCTAGAAAACTAGGCAAAAATGAGAGCATACCAGTACTAGCTCAGTCCATTAAATGCCTTACTAGGAAGGCATGTCTATGCGCTTCCATGGAAGTCATTGACATTTTAGCTTTAGACCATTTCATTGATGCTCTAACAAACTCAGACATTCGACTGAGACTTCGTGAAGTGGGACCTGGAACGGTGACCGAGGCCGAGCAAATCGCAGCACTTTCGCGGCATCGAACCCGTTAAGACCAAGTCTACGAAGACTGAAGACAAACCAACGGAACTATATAATAAAATGTTGGAATTGATGAAAGAAAATGCAATTTTTAAACCCGATGTAGAAAATCATTACCAGGAACAAAATAATGGCTATAATAATAAGAAATTGCAAAAGAAGCGTAAATTCCAGAATTAGAACAAGCAAATTTGTTGAATTGAAATCCCCCTCCGAACATATTTTCATTGTCAATGGAGTTAATATCAAACTTAGGTACAGGTTATCTTTTATCTACATCAATCTATAGTTTTCAAGAAATAGCGCGGAAACGAATATCACTCTGTATGTATATGGCTTAAACAGTCAGGGGCAGTAACTCTAAATTCGACGGTCGAACCGGGTAAACCCGACGATATGCGCATGTCCTCTTTGCAGTGTAGCTATGTGCCAAGTTTCATTGAAATCCGGTCTATAGTTTTCAAGAAATAGCGCGGAAACGAATATGACTCTGTATGTATATAGCTTAAACAGTCAGGGGCAGTAACTCTAAATTCGACGGTCGAACCGGGTAATCCCGACGATATGCGCATGTCCTTATTGTTGTGAAGCTATGTGCCAAGTTATATTGAATCCGGTCTATAGTTTTCAAGAAATAGCGCGGAAACAAATATCACTCTTTATGTATATGGCTTAAACAGTCAGGGGCAGTAACTCTAAATTCGACGGTCGAACCGGGTTACCCCGACGATATGCGCATGTCCTCATTGTAGATAAGCTGTGTGCCAAATTTCATTGAATTCGGTCTACAGTTTTCAAGAAACAGCGCGGAAACGAATGTCGGACAGACGGACGGACATAGCAAAAACAATATCCCCCCCCCCCCCCGAAGATTTCTTCGGCGGGGGATAATAAAAAGAATGAAGAAAACGTACAAGGGTCGAGTTCGTCAAGGTATAGGGCACCAGTAGTCGCATTTTATGTCTATATATCTATGGTATATGGTTATAGTATTTTGGAGCCCTACTGCAGGGATAGGAGCCCCAGTGGAAGGATAGTTGTCTGTTGTATATGGTAATATGGTTATGGAGCCCTTTTAAAGGAGTCCTCGTAGAAGGATATAGTAGTAATATGTGGAGCCAAACCACAGGTGTAGGAGCCCTAGGAGAAGGATAGTTTTTTCCTTTATGGTTTTAGTCTTATGGAGCACGTCTACAGGATAAGCAGAGGGAAAGTTGTCTATAGTGTATGGTAGTATGTAGTATTGTGAGGTATAAAAGCCCTTGTTGAAGAATTGTTGTCTTAAGTATATTGTAATAGTTTTGTGTAGCACTTCTTCAGATAAAGGAGCCGCAGTAAAAGGATAGTTGTCATTAGTATATTGTAGTAGTATTTCGGAACCCTTATACAGGTACAGGAGCCCTAGAAAAAGGGCAATTTGTCTATGAAAAAATGGTTGTAGTAATGTTGAACAACAAATATATTATCAATTTACTATTGTGTAAGATTCCAGATGGTCAAGCATGCACTGTAGCGAGGCAGAAAAAGACTAGTCGGGAGCTTAGATGCCAAATTCAAAGAGACAGGGACAACGTAAGAAGGGAGAGAAGATTCTTTATAAGTCTTCCAGAAACAATAATGCATGGCAACTGCCATCCTGTTTCACAGGTAAAAAAGTTAAGAAACTTAAGGATCCTAAATAGATATAATCAGATTTTAAACCTTTCTTGAAGAAACAACATAGCCAAAAAGGTTAATTTTGCAGTTAAGCCCAAAATAGAAAAACAAGGCCCTCTAAAACTGGACAACAAACTGACTCTCATCACAATATGACATATAAATTATGTTATGTATAGTTCATAAATGATAAAAATAGTATGGCCAACGAAAATGTTAAATGTTTATTTTTTTATGCCTGCATCTTTTAGATTGGGGACACAATGTATTATTTTACTTGTGTCATTCTCTCTTGCTGCCAAACTTTACAAAAATGGCAGTTTCTTCAGGCCTTTTCAAGAAACAATATTCATATAAGTATGATGATAGGTCTCATTGATTTGCCTCTGCAGATGCTAAGGTCAAGGTCATGTATGTAGGTTACATGATTGAAGGTTTGAAAGATCGTTTTAGATACCAATGTCAAGGTCATCTTTTCTAGGTCAAGGTCAAACTAAGCAAAATTAAACCAAACATTTTACATTGCCAATACTTCAATTTATATTCAAGATGCAATTTAGGACATTTAGGATTATTATAGAAGTTAATCATCTGTAGAAATTAAGATCAATGTCATCTTATTATGTAAAGGTCTTATATGAAGTTCCAATGTTCACAAAACACAACCAAGAAAACTTAACATTTATTTCAATTTCTTCAAGTCAATTAAACATGCAATACCTATTATTAGAATGTAGATAGTTCGTATACATAAGCAGCTCCAGGTATTTCTGTGATGGTCATGTGGCAAAGATCAAGGTAATCTGTTATGGTCAAATTTCTGAAAAATTTGCTGTTTTGTGGGCGTTTTTGTTTCACAAACAGATCTTGTTATTTCTGCTCTGATGACTTTAACCAATTAAATGCATTTATATGCTAATTCTAAAACAGTTATATGGCTATTACATATACATGGAGAAGTGCCTTATAGCTGTAAAATAATCATATATATATATATATATATAAGTTTGAGTATTTTGCTCATCTATGCTACAATTAGAAACATGGGTGAGCAATATAGGGCCGTTTTAGTCCTTTTGTTTATCATTTGAACTTAATATTTCAGCTTACAGGTTTCTGTTTCTTAGGAAAGAAGGGAAAAATATACGAACTGGTCGCCGCTGGAGTTGGTAGCGTAAATGAGATCAAGAGACATCTGAAGGCATTTCTATCACAACTCTTCCCTAACAATCCTTCTATCATCCACTTACAGATACTTTGCTGAAGCATATTTATTTAAGTCAACAGAAACTCAGGTATTTTTATTATTTTTATCATTTTTTGTTATGAATTGGATTGATAGGTGATCAGTTTATGCTGACCTGAGTATCAGGTCACCTGAGCTATAAGGCTCATAAGGTGACCATTTAAAAATGTATTAACATCATCTGTGGTCCATTTTTGTCTCTTCACATTTTCAATTTTCAATCTTCACATAAACAATTAGGAAACATTTACTTCATTTTATACAAAGTTTTCTACCAACAAAGTTTGAAATATAATCAAAATTTTAAAAATTTCAAATTATTTTCAAATGAGTTGTTGATTACAAGCATGCAGTTCTGATTCTGAGACGCTGTTTACAGCGAGTGGACAAAGATTATCAAGGAACCATTACAATCACGCTCGACAGAGCCGATTTCGTTTTAAAATCGAGAAACGTGGCAGAAATTATTTTTTCATCATAAATACTTCTATGAATGTCATAATTGTCATTTATATGTATACCATTTCTAAAACTTAGCACATGGCTTGAACAAAATTTGTTAAGACAATTTCGTTTTATCAATTTTTTTCTCAATTTTCAAACAAGAAGGCCTTTGGCCCTGAGTCAAAGCACCTAAGGGTAACTTGCATTACTTTTGATTCAGGTGATAAAGTTATTGAACTGTAACAAATTTATGTGTAAAGGAAAATAATCTTATGGTCAGACCAGTAAGATTCCACAGTCTCAAGTTTACTGATGCTGTTTGAAATACAAGATCCAGAATGGAATTGTTATCAGTTGTTGGTTTTTGCATTATCATTTTACAAGAGAATATCTGGGATAACTTTAGTACAACATTATTATGCTTATCTTTGAGAAACAAGTTCTTCTTTTAACACTTCTAAAAAACTAAAAATGAATGCATATTTGGTGCTTTATATTTGGTTGGAAGTAAAATCCAGACATAATATTGTAAACTCTAGTTGCTAAGAGGTGAAAGACAAATGTGTTTTGATAGGAATATTTTCCTTTCAATACATAGCCAAACCATGGGGAGTCTCGCCCCAGTATATCCTGTTTTGGTCATTTCAAATAGGAGTGAACCCATCTAAAGCATTGTCAATGTCATTGTCAGAATCAAGTAATCTGGTCTCAGCAAGTGCAATTACATGTGCAGTATTCAGAAATTTGTTATGTTTAATGTCCTCAATATGTAATTGTAAAGATCTACAATTATTGATAGTGATTTTTAATGGTGAATCAACAGATTCTATAGGAACATCAGATCATTCTAGTTGGGCATTGAGCTGTAGTCTTTCCATTTCTCTTTTAACCTGGTCATCTACCTTCAGAGCCTGTTCATTTAAGTTTAATATTTGGATATTTTTCCGAGATCGTACTCGACTTAATGCAACATAATGTTAATGTGGTACCTTTCTTGTTTTTCTTTGAGACAAATCTACAACAACTCTGTCTAGAGTACTATCTTGAGCCCTGTGTACGGAGCGTCCTGCAGCATGTTGCAACGGAAACTGAAGCCTCTGAAAAGGTTTTCTGTTATAAATAAAGGTTTTCTCAATATCAAATATTGGTGTCCAATTTTCATTGATAAGATTGTGGTAGAAATGTTTGCTTTTAAACTGTTTTCTGTCCGGTTTTGCGTGCCTCTTAAAACCAGGTTAATTGGTCATAACAAGAATCTGATTGGTCGAAAAGGTGTTTTCCTCCTCTTTGCATTTATAATATCAACTTTGTTGTAGTCACAGTTTTGAACGTCACTTGTCGGACCAGTAGTGCTTTTGGTTTTTTGAAATTTACCTTCCCTCCTACCCGTATCATTAGCTATTTAGGATACATTATAATGCATTACCTTATGTTCAGTGAATCATTGGATTAAGGTTATATAAGTTGGTATTTCAAAGCTGATTGGTTAAAAAATTATTTTTTTCCGTAATTTATACTTGTTAGTTAAGTAGATATATTTAGCTAATTGATCATTGTAGGCAATGGTTCTGCATGATCGAAACAGAATATACACATTTGGAAGTTTATCATTTTTTTACTGTAGGTTCTCGTGTTTGATATTCTGTTTTCGATCTATCGAATTTGAGTAGATTGATTCATACCAATGGATAATTCAATGAGAAATAAATATAGTTTAGCATTCATACTAAAGATTATTAAGATTTTCAATATCTATTGTATGGTCTGACATTCAGTGAGATTTAAACCTATTTAGTCATTTAAAATAGAGTTTGTTATTTTTCTTCCTTTGACTAATTGAGTTTCGATTACTGCTTTTTGTTCATCAAAATGGACCAAGATTATGATAGGGCGGTTTGTTCCTAATTCTCTGTACTAAATATATTTAACAACGCAAGAGGCCCCGTTTGCAAGACCATCTTCTGTTTTTACATTCACTGTGAGGCCATAAATCATATCAACTACTACAACCAGAGAAGAGTGTAGATCGAGTGTTATATTTGGGTCAGTTGGTAGTTTTCTTATAGCTTCTGCCTGTGTTACCTATGGTAACTGTGGAGCAATCACAGAGTCATGCCAAGTAATCACTACATTGTCTGTATTCATATTACTTATGAGGTTATCATTGAATGGATGCATGTAGTTATTTTCTGCAAACAGATGTGGGACATTGATCATGAAGGAATTAGAATTCTGTTCTATATTGCATTCTTTCAATTTTAGTCTGTCTTCATCATGTAACTATTTTTTCTCAACCTAGCAACCAAAGTTTTTCATGGATTTCAATTCTTTAAAGTATCTTGGAGGGGACAACCTGTGAAACATTTCTATAAAGTTTGGTGTAAATTGGCCCAGTAGTTTAGGACAAGATGTCGTTTAAAGAAATTGTTGACGGATGCCAGACGACAACCAAAGGACGGAAGCTGTACAAAGGGTGATCAAAGCTAAAACAAAGTTCAAATGTTAAAATTGACCTTAAGTACTACCCTCTCCCCTCCTGTTGCTCCGCACCTGGTGACCCAACAGTCATAATAGCTGTTTAAACAAGAGCCATGTCGGACATGGCCAACCCCCGCCGTGAAAGCTTGATAGTAAACTGAAGCCTAATAGATTAAGGATTCTATTTACTTTAAGAGATTAACAATTTCAAATCTAAGTCTTTATAATAACAAAGGACAATTACTCCAAAATAATGCAAGCCAGATTTGTAGTTCTTGTGCACTGCACTTCTCCTCTATGAGATCTATCCACCCATAAAGTTTCAAGTTGATAGCTATTATACTTTAGGAGATATGCTCCGGACAAAATCTAAGTCTTAAAAAAAGGGCAATAACTCCAAAATTATGGAAGCAAGAGTTGTAGTTCTTGTGCACTGCACTTCTCCTTCATGAGATCTTTCCACCCATAAAGTTTCAAGTTGATAGCTATTATACTTTAGGAGATATGCTCCGGACGGAGTTTAGTGACGGAACCTCGGAATGACGGACGGACACAATTACTATATCCCCTCGACGAAAACGGCAGGGGATAATTAAATTCTATGAGCTGATTATCTTATATCAAATGAAAAAGCTGTAGGAATTTTGGTTCAGTAGAATTTTTAACAATTGTTAAATTTACCACAAAGCACTACCCCATCTCCTTGGATCTCTGCCCCTGGTCACAAAACAATCGTGACTATATCTATTTTGATATTTGAAATGCGTTCCGCAGTATGATGTTTAATCTTTATGTCTGCTTTTCTCACTATATATCTTACTTGTACCTTAAACGTCTAAATTTCAAAGATGTGTGTCAATTTGTCATAACATGTTTCTATTCATTGTACTGAGATATTGTAATTATGTTCAGCATATTGAAGGCAATGAAACTTTTGTTTTTTGCCGAATAAAATATTTGACTTTTGACTTTGACTTTTGATTAACGTATATGAGCTGATGACTCACGCCAAATTTAGAGCCTGTAAGGTTACTACTTCATCATCAGAAGAAGGTTTAAAATTTCAAAATTGACCCCCAGTGCTCTTCACATGGTAGCCAAATGTTCATGGTTATACCTATGTAAAATAGGGTCTATGAGCTGATCAAATTTAAAGGTTGTAGGGATTCTGGTTCATAAGAAGAAGAAGGTTATGGATTTAATTTCTTTTAACAAAGTACTACCCCCCCCCCCCGGTGGCTCCGCATCTGGTGGCCAAACAGTTATGATTTTAGCAATTCTAATTATGGTCCATACGCTGATCATCCTTGCAATTTTTCAAGTCTGTAGGGCACATGGTTTATCAGAAAAAGAAGGTAAAAGATTTAAGAATTGCTCTGAAAAGCTATCCTCCCGTCCCCCTGGTGCTCCGCTGACTTAAGCTATATCAGATAGGGTCTATGAGCTGATTATTCATGTCAAAAATAAAGGCTGTAGGGATTCTGGTTCATCAGAAGAAGACCGTAAAGATTTCAAAATTTTCAACAAAGCACTACCCCCTCCCCCCCAGATGCTCTGCACCTGGTGGCACAACAGATATGATTTCAGCTATTTTAATTCACTTCTATGAACTGATCATCCATGCCAAATTTAAAGTTTGTAGGACTCCTGGTTGAGAAGAAGAAGAATTTTGAAGATTTTCATAAAATTTCACCTTTGGTTGCCAGAGCAACCAGGGTTTTTTCATGGATTTCAATTCTTTTAACTATTTTGGAAGGGAACCTCCTGTAAAATTTGGTGTTATTTTGCCTAGTAGTTTAGGATGAGATGTCGTTTAAAGAAATTGTTGACGACCAACGGACGGACGTCGGACGAAAGGTGATCCCAATAGCTCATTTGAGCACTTTGTGTTTGTTTGTTTGTGCTCAGGTGAGCTAAAAACGCAATATAATGACACTCATCCCTATGATATTCTTTTTTTGCAAACCTATTTATGAATGACCATTGAGTCTGTCAGTTACAGGACTGAGTGTTATCCTGTTTTATGCACAGGTGTTGGAAGACAAGCTACGGCTGCTTGCGTTTGTCAGACACCTTGGAATGGGCACAATCAGTGGGCATAACGTGGCATTTGTGGAGTTTGGAGTGAAATGGTTTCGATTGGATCACATGAGGTAATAAAATGTTTTCTCTAGAATAAACATGTATGAAGTTGTAAAGGGGAAAATTAAATAGAGCGGACAAAATATTGTTCAAATTTTTGAGGGATTTAATAAGCGATAATGAAATTAATGGCCGCAGATGTTAACAGTTTTAACTGTGGTAGTTCAGATAACTGTGCTTAAATTATTTCATGATATTAGATAGTGTCTATTTTGTGCAATGGGGTTAAGTTTTGAATCTTTTTGTAACTTTCAGGTTACAGCTGTTAATATTGAGTTTAAAAGTACAATACTTACTACATATTTAGAGGGATTTTATTATAATTTGATACCAATGTTTGCCATCAGGAGGATGTGCCATTTGTTATTGTTTTTAGATAGTTTCAGTTCAAGTTCAAGGTCAAATTCAAAAAATGAGATTATCTGTAACTTAGCTACTACATCAATTGACAAATTTGAAATATTTTTGCAAACAATCTCTAGATCGAGTAGATTTGCTATGTAAAATAATTTCTCAGATTCTTCAAAGGTTAGGTTAGGTCAAGTGTCAAAATTCTGCTTATCCTAAGCACAATACTTAAATTTAGGGATGGATTTCAATTAGCTTTTACACAATTATTCTCCATTATAAGAGGTTCATGGCCAAGGTGTAGGTTAAGATGGTGGTAAAAATGTTGCAGGCTTGACATCAGTTATCCTTGGACAACCATCTAGTCTTTTGCTATCCCATTATAATATTACTTGGTTATGGTCCCTTGAAATTGAAGATTTTTGCTTCTTTAAGACAAATTCTTTGGTCATTTCAAGTGTTACTAGTTAATTCAAGTTGTTAAGAATATATTCAGTATCAAGCAGAAATTCTGATATAAACTGAATTTGATTAGAACTATTATTTAAAATAAATTCATTTATTGGCAACCTTGACATCCCTGTGTCTTCTTTCTCTCTTGTGTATACTAAATAAACCTTACTGAAGGGTGTCCAGTGCAATTTTTACATTATTTCAACAGAATGTAGAATTTGCAAACATAAAAAAAAATCAACCCTAAATCATTTGTGAAATAAATGAATAAATCATTGTTAGAAGGAATCTAGGTATAAATCATTAAATAATCTTCAATATTATTTCAAATCTGTTCATTTAAGTCTCAGTTACAATTGCCAAAAATATGAATATTGAATCAGGATATCTTCTTTCAGCTCAATTCTAATTAATGATTCCTTGACAGAACATTTTGATTACATTTATCTCTTTAGACATCAAATTAAGTACGAGAGGTGTTCCAAAAATGAGGCCCTGGGCTTTTAAATAATTTGCTTGTGATATAAGTTGTTGGTATGGAAAATTGCATTTAAATCTAATCAGTGAATTAACCAATATTTGGATCTATACACGCATTTGTCACTCACCACTGAGCAGGTTGACAATGCCAAATCTACCACAGAGCAGTTTGAAAATGTATTTGTCATGTGTGTCTGAACAAATTTAGTGTCATATTGCCCACTTCAGGAAAATATCTCTAAACCTTGACTCTGGCAAGGTTAGTATAAGGTGTTAGTTAGGAATATTTAAAACTACTCCATGGCACTAAATCGGAATTCTTTGATGAATTATGTTACATTTTAAAGAAATTTTAAAAAAAATCATCAGAGTTTTATGAGATGTTTTACTTTATGTTCAAATATATCACTTTATCTTTCGACTGAAGGTTTGAAAGAAATACAATCTCATAACTTAATGAACACCTCTCATAAAGACTGTTTTATAATGTATCATGATTTGACTTTTTATTACCAATTTACAGGACATATGATCTTGAAAAGAGAAAAAAAACTTGACCTTCTTGTGTTCTCTCTTTCCTTTTCAACATATGGACTGCGGGTATGAACAAAAACAACAACAAAATAATTATCAATTACAATGTGATTGAAACATTTGCTCTGGATATGAAATGTTTATGTAAGTAGTTACATCAGACATTTTCAAGGATTTGCTTATTTAAGCTGATTTTATGTCCTAAAATCCATTTTTATTTACATTCTTGAAAAGCTACTAAACAAACATTCTTGAGCAAATTCGACGAAGTTTGATGAGTCTGCTTGCGATGAACTACTCATAGTTGTCACTATGATAAGTCCATGTATATGGGTAAGTACGTTAGTCTGTCCATCCAATTTTGTCCGAAGCTCTTCTCATATATCTATGGATGGATTTCTAAATAACTTCACATAATTATTCCTCAGAAAAAGAAGATGTTTTATTTGAGAGAATATTTTTTGTTTTTCAAAGGTCAAGGTGACACCGAAGGTCAAAATTAAATTTTTGGCCAACAGCATAACTTCAATTTTTAATGGTGGATTTCAAAATTAATTGGTAGAGATGATCCCCTCAAGGAGTAGAAGTGCCATTTAAACTAGTAATGGCTGTATGTCAAAGGTCAGCGTCGCATTTCAAGGTCAAACATTTGTGGGATTAACAGGTGTTGTCCCTGATCAACCATTTTCGTTAGCTCCAATGACTGAAGACCACTGGGCCTATTGTCATGACATTGAGTTTCCTTCAAATCTCATTATAAATGAGCCTGGGTTGCCCCCTTTCAGGTTTGTTCGAGAAATTATGATTGGATGAATAACTTTTATGGCCGGAGGTCATTTCTTCGTAAATTATGTAATGAAACTATAAAGGAAAAAAACATTTCTTAGCTGGTAATGATTGATTTTCAAGCAATTCCACAACAATGATGCTCGGGTGACCCATTATCACACTTATTTTTTTCTTCTGGACAGAAGTTATTTCGCTACATGATATATGGTGAAAACTTGAAAATAAATTTTCAGAAAGTGGTCAATGAATTTCAACCAAAATTCAAAGGAATCTTACTTGTGTGTCCCTTTATCAGACTGCAAAAGAGTTATTATGATTAAATGAAGAACATGCCTTTTCTGGGAGGAGGACATTTCCCTTTATGCTGTACAAAAGTTCGAAATAATTTTACAAGGAAAGAATAAATGATTCTCCACCCCATTTCACTGAAATGTACCTTCAGTTGCCCTTTATCTTATTGCAAAAAATATTTTGATTAGGAAAAAAACTGGCTTTTTTTAGGCAGTCATTTCCCTCCCCCCTTTATGTTATTTTATGAAATCTTTACACATGAATATCATACAAAATGTATTTCTATCAAATTGTACCAAAAAGAAGTGGGTGGCTGATCAAGTATTTTTAAAGAAGCAATTTTATGCTGCTGTTCCGAGAGAGAAACTGTTTAGTATCAAATACATCCCTTTTAAATATTTGGGTTGTAACTATTTTAAGAACAGAATTTACCCGTCTTTTTGGAAAAGAAAGAGGGTGAAAATAAAATTCTCTCTTATTATAATTTATATGTAATGATATTTAGTTTAACATAATTAATCTTATTTCAACTGCGACGAAAAATTAAAGGTAGAATCCCTATCAAACACCTAATTCTGATGTTTTCACATTCCAGAGAGAGAGACAATGGATTAAAATAACTGGGCCACTAAGGCAGTCATATGCATTCAACTTTAAAAGATTTTTCCTCAACAATGTGAACGTTCCAACAATTTTGCGACATTTGGCTCCGTTATGGACAACGGAGAATCCGTTTAAAGATTCTTGTTATCAATCACTTCAATTATGGACAATTTTGCAATACAGAGATGCATCACAGAAAAGAGAACATTCTGAGTGATATGTGGCAGTGACGACGTATATTGTGACAACGGCACCCATCATTTCGTATCTAACTTAGCTCCAAAGACCAGAATGTATGGTGGGCTTTTGTCATGGCATTGTCTCCATGGTGTAGCTGAAAATGCATTTAAATAAACGCATGGAACATCTAAAAAAAGTAGCTATGAAATTCATTTCACTCTCTCATACTGTTCAATGCAGGTTCTTGCGGTACACAAAGCCTGCACAGACAGGCAATCTTATTTTAGCTTGCTATGACTGCTTTTTTCTTAGCCTTTTGTGAAAAAAAAACATTAGCCAGTCTCGTTGAATTGTTAAAAAAATGCATTTTTTCCAAAGATTATATTCAACAAGATAGGAATGAAACAAAATTTAACTGAACATGCGTGGTATTACATTAGTATCTTACATTCAAATCTGGCAAAGCCGAACACATATTGCAAGAGTGTTTTATTCAAAATAGGAGGAGAGTGTATGTCGTGCTTTTCATCGTAAACAAAATATTGACTGTCAGTGAGAGATTCGAGGGCAACTGTCGTATCCTTTCCGAAATGTGTCTCTCGCAAAGGGTGGATTATAAAAGTAATGTGTTGGAACACTACTACAAGTAATGTAACCTTATGTACGGGAGATCTTTTCCATCTTTTCTCAACAAAAAGAAAGTACTTATTGGGGCTGTAATACAAGAAAACGTTATCTATAGAATACAAAAATCGCCTCATTCTAATCCGAGTTTTGTCCATCACGATCGATTAAAACGATACGAAGGGTCAAAAACGTCATGGCTTAGTGAATCAAAGCACTGCACTGCCATTACGGCAATATATGCAACAAACTGGAAAACACTCTTTTCTTTACAGTTTGCCTGTGACATTTGTGACAACGAGTTCACAAATATCATCGAGCACAACGGCATGTTCAAGTGAAACACTTGGCGTTCCGGTTTCAGTGTAAACGGTGCAGGAAGTTATTCACTAGGAAGAACTATAAACGTGGGGGTGGCAAGGTTCAGAAGGACGACCTCGTGTTACTGTCGCGGAAAGGAGTGCGTGGGGAAGAGGCATATGTCCTTTTCCGATAGTGGAAAAGAAATGTCCAGGCTAAAATTATCGAGGATATTCCTGAGCGACTAGTGCTGGAGACTCTTCCAACTATAGGTAAGAGAAAGCAACCAAAGGAAACAGACCTTTATGAGTTTCAGGTCCCAGGAAGATTGTCGCCCCTTCCCCCTTCACCTATACGTAATAAGATCTGTTTGTGAAACACGAATGCCCCCTTAACGGCATTTTTTTCAAAGTTTGACCTTGACAGATGACCTTCCCTTGTCACATGACCATGACTTTGGTACCAGTGGATGCGGATCATTGAGATCTATCATCATGCCAAATATTAGCTTTGTATCTTGAATAGGCTTGAAGATATTGGCAAAGTAAAGTTTTCGGACAGACGGACGGACAGACATGAGTAAAAAAAATATGCCCCCGATCTCTCGATACGGGGGCATAAAAAAGGGAAATTCGAACGGATTGAAACAGACACTGAAAGTGACAGTGACTCTGAAAGAGAAACTGAACGTGATCTGGTGGAACACATTAACAAGGAATCAAGTGAAACAAACTGGACAAAACTCAAAAGTACAAACGGAACAACATACCCAAGACGAAGTCCAAACTTAACCAAATGCCGAAAAAGACAAGGAGCACATCTTGTCTACTGCGGGGCCTGACATTTCGAAAGAATTCCAAGAAGTAGAGTTTGACCCCATCACAGAGAGCCCCAGACCGAATGGCCTAGGCGCCAAGCTCAAGGCGTTCAAGATCCCGCAGGGGCAGAGGTAGTTTTGAATGTTGATGGGGTCCGTTTTGAGTGTTCGCGGGTAAATCTTAGACAAGACCAGAACAGTCTTCTCGCCGAGATTTTCGATTATCAATCAAATGTTAAACCTACCCTTGGAAACCAGTACTTTTTTCGACCGGGACCCAGCCCTCTTGAGATCCATGCGGTTTTGAGGTAGACCTAAGGACCCTGCCAAAAGACGCCCGTTACCTCTACGAACTTTTCTACGATTTGTTTGTTTGAATGGGTTTTACGCCGCTTTCAACAATTTTGCAGTTATATCGCGGCGGTCGGAGCACCTAACAATGGATTCCTGGCATTTCTTTTACCTGTACTACCATTACACCCTTTCCTAGCCTCCGACTGCTATCTCACATAGGTTTACGATTATCTACCCATTGGTGAGAGACAAACGTCGGAAAGGATATTCGCCGCCACCGGGGATCGAACCCACGACTTCCAGATTCGAAGTCTTATGCCTAACCAACTGCGCTATGGTGGCGGCCACAACTTTTCTACGAAGCTGAGTATTCTCACCTCAACAAGTTAATGGTGGCCATAGTAGCCAAGATTGAAAATTGAGCCAAAATCAACGTTGTAAACGTAAGTTTGCCTGGTCAACCAAAGCACGTATTCCATGAGGAATAATCATCGACATGCATGAATGACTCATAAAGTATTCAGAAAAAATCAAAGTGCTGAAGAAACTGTTTTACCATTTACTTCAATCTTTGGAATTTAACTTTTTAAAGTATTCCAAATTAAGAATCATAGATATTGAACTTAAATTCGATCTTCAAAGAACATATTACTTTTGGTTTGAACATGAATTGTTGTTTAAAAAAAATATGTTAGTTTATCCATATTTCTAGCACATGTCCTTACATAGAGCTGTCTCTTCTTTTGTCTACCTATTGAGGTCAAATACCTTAATTGGAAGGGGCAATGTAACGTTAATGCATAATTATCCAAGCTTTTAAGCAGCTTCTCTTACGATTGCTCTGTGTTAAAAATCGGGATTGTGCTATTTCTGATTTTGGTAGTCGTTTTTTTTCATTTATTTCTAGTGCTATATAACTTACTCGCATTCGTGTATTGCAATAGTTTTTATGTTGTTAATTTACCTTTATGAATGGCTTTTGCATTTATTCTTAGCATTTCGCTCTATTTATTACTGCTATTTCGTGGGATTCTTGGAAAGTCGGCCATATGTGTCTGAAATGCTGTGGTTTGTCCGTTTTCCTTTCCATATCACAGGGGATGCGATTTTACTAGTAATTTTATTAGAGGCGTAAGGATAGTATCAGTTGTGTTCCGATTGGGTACTATACTTCCGCCAGCGTTTCACCAGATGTGACGTCACTACCTGTCTCATTTTGAGTATAAATAGCGCGTTGCTTTAATTTTCATCAGAGTTCTTCTTGCTCTTAACAAAAGCACATCGCTTCGTTATTAGATCGAAGGCTAGATCCCGATTTCCCAAAGCGACCTTCAACTAATCCCGTCAAGTGTATTAATAGACACATACGCGGGGATGCCGCAAGAGGTAATAAGGGAATAGGGGTTTAAACTTGTACCCGTTGGAGGATTCTGGAGAATTTGGCGGTATTAGAATAATGTGGTGAACCCCACCAAGAATTCTCCAATACTGGATTCTCGAAAATTAACCGTTCCCCAGGTTTACTGAGAAAGCTTCGATTTCTTCAATATTTATCTTTTGAAAAATTAAACATGAATTGTAAATTTCTGACATCTTTGGAATAATATTAAAAGTAGTCAAACATTAAATGTGTAAACTGTTATTCGGTTTTGGGTGGTATTTTCTTTTGCCTTTATAGATCTATTTAATCCCAATCTAGATCTTTATTTCCCAAGTATTTTCCAGAATACTCCATCTTTCATATTCCTATCTACAAGCCGGGTCCAGGACGATCCCGTAAACGTGACGGGTTATATCCCCCAGTATTTAAGTCTCTTGTGAGCCTTCGAACCATAAACGGGTTAGGGTTATACACCCTTAGAATCCGTTCATTGTATTTTGACGTTGTGTTTCTGTGTCTGCACGGTTACTTGTTGTTGACGTCGTCTTAGTGGGGGTCTGTTACAGAACCTTTGCATTTGCTAAATAGTCATAGAGTCGAAGAGTAGTCGTAAATTGCTCGATATCACAAAAGTAAAACGGTCATTCGTTCAGGATACAAAAGCCTTTTCACACGCTACCGTGTAAATCCGTAATATGTCTTTCCTGTCGAGGTGAAATACATAGCTAACAAAGATTGCTGATAACTTGATTGTTACTGATTTCGAGAACAAACAAGAGCACCGTAAGCGGGTGACAATGCTCGGCTATTTATCATTTCTTAGGCAAATGCAAATATATGAACTTGGTACATACAGAGAGGACTTGTTCCAAGCAATGATCATGTGTAATATGAAGGCTCTATGACTTACCATTCAACAAATTTGACATTGGAATCTGACCTTGACTGATGACCTTGAACTTGTTACCTAAAGAAAGATCTTGTCCAAAGCAAATAAAATGTAAAATATGAAGGCTCTTTGACGTACCATTCAAAAGTTATGACCAAGGTTAAATTTTTTTAAACAAATTTGACCTTGAAAAATGACCAATACTGATGACCTTGAACTTGGTGCCTCCCGAAAGGTATTGTCCCAGGCAATAAACATGTGAAATATGAAGGCTCTTTCACTTACCATTAAAAAGTTATAAACAAAGTTATGAGCAAGGTTAAAGTTTGCCACGCCGACTTCAACTCCGCCGACACCAAGCTGATCATAATACCTCGGGTTTTCTTCGAAAAAAGCCGAGCCAAATTTGGCATGAGGTATAATGCCTCATGAATTGAAATGGTTACTCGCTTCAAATATATCACATTTCAATATCCTGAAATCTTTCAAGATCTTGTATCGATTTTAAATTTGAAAATGAAATTTCATTCTAACCACGTCAAAGATAAATGATATTTTAGTTTGTGTAGGGTTTCGTCTATATTCCTACATAGTCGCGCTTTTAGACACCCATATGTTCAATAAATTTAGTGTTGTTTCATTAGTGTAATAATTATGTAAGGAACGCAAACATTAACATAACATAACGCTAAAAGTGATAAATTTCTTTGGTTTGAAATGACGTCATAAATTTGTCAAACAGCGTTTTGTACATCGATCTCGTGCTTGAATTCCAATTGTCTAATTGCAATTACAATATCAAAATCACGTTGCAATATTTTTAAAGGAATGAGGGGAAAAGTAAATTTAACTTTTATTTCGATTCCTTCGATATCGGAATGTTATTCATCAGTGAAACATGATTTTGCTGGATATAGCAGCGACTTTAGCAAAGAAATATCTTAACGAGAAAGTTCCATAAACATTACAAACTAATATAGAGGAATTCTTTTACAGAAACAAGCCTACAATTTCCACAATTCTTGCATTAAAGGGATTGAATCAAGGTATATTTTTTCGGGAACGATTTGCAAACGTTTTTTTTTTTTCATGAACAACACAAATACAAATGAAATGAAGTTTTGGCGGTCAAAAGCTTTCACCTTAATACATAGATTATACGTAGATTAGGATGCCAGACATATACCTTTGGTCAAATACAATAACTCTCACATAATATAATTATATTTGTAAAGGAAATACATTTGTAACCTAGGTAACAAAGAAAACAAGAAAATATAATCTTCACACTCTTCCAAAAGAACATGACACCAATGATAAAAGCCCAAACGATTATTAAAATGTTCTATGGTAAGACACCAATAATAACAGCTCATGCGATTATTACAAATTTACGGTATATCACAGTCGGTCGTAATAGAGAATGCTGTCTCGCCTAGACACCTTGTTTTATATTCAAGACTATTACTGTATTTCCATATGAAGCCTTAATGGTAAAGAGTAATCCGTTGAATATGTACAATAGCAAGTTAGATGTCTTTCAAGCAAAAAAACAATCACACTCATGTTTGAAACCGCTCTGCGAATTCAGTCTGTGTGTAATTAGGTTTTTAATTCCATGCCTCAATGAAATCATCAAATACTGTCTTCACCAATAATACTGCTTTAGTAACAACACAGACCGATTTTTCTGAGATACAATGCCCTAAGTTTTCAACAACAAATGGCTGATTGCCAAATGATTTTCAATATCCAGTGAGAACTAGCTATTTAATTTGATACTTGCTTTCATAGAGAAGTAAATCGATATGAACATTAAAGTGGTTCCAAAAGAAATGGCTGTTTAAGAAAGAATTTGTCATTTTAATGACAGAAAGCTCTGTTAGATTTTTTTTCAACTTTTAAGCTAAAATGTAACGATTTAAAGTAAGAAAAATAGCTTTTGATATGCAAATTAGAGACACCTATTCTTTGATAACTGTTTAATTGTAGGCTATATGGACGGAGTAGACAAATGTAGAAATAAAGATCCTTTGCTCCGAATGAATCACGTCTGTCTATGCGCAAGTATCATTACAGTAGTAAGAGATCATGGCTATTTGGTTGAAACATATTTGTCACCAGAAATGGAACCATCGAAATTGTATGCATTTGTGTTATTTGAACTTATTTCTGCATCGCAAAGTACAAGTTTACCTTCATGTTAAGGAATTTTCAAAACTTGTGACCAGCTAAATGGAAAGCACCTTTGTTAGTAAGGCTACGACCCTAATTAATTAGGTTATATTCTCGGATAATGTTTCTACCTTCGAGCGAAAGAACTTTTAAAATGGCTTTACTTATAAAAAATTGAAAAGAAATTGGATACGGAATATGTCAACCAGGAAGCATTTGTGGGATTAGAGAACATTAATTTAGAAGCAAGTCACAGTCACAAAAAGCAGGCGCTTTTCGAATCATGGAATTAAATCTTGTGGCTCTCAAATAACCTATTAAACTAAGGAATTGAAAGTCTTGTTTAATTACGTTTGCAATCATTATTTGATCACCGTTATAACCAGAAGACGGGATGATATAAGATAATGATGGGATACATCAGAGCCGAGTAAAAAAAAGATGCTTTAAGAGCTAGTCGAATCAGCTCTTTGATAAACTCGGGAAAAAAAAAGAATGTCTCGTTACCATGTTGCTTTCTTTGAAGTAAAGTCATATATTGATTGGGATGACCATTCTGAGATTCACGGATCCACAGACGGCAAAAGATACACATCCTTTGTTAAACTGTCCAAACATGAAAAACTCTTAATTTACATGTATACGAAAAAAGATACACACCCTTTGTTAAACTGTCTTAACATTAAAACCCTTAATTTACATGTGTAATGTTCACAAAATAGAGGATATCGTATATCTGATTAGCGGTATACCGCTCGGCTAATTGTTTTAACTAATTAATGTTTTTGATATGCTTCAATGATGTGGTGAAGTCAATTTTCCAGTTATAAATTGTGTTTCTGGTTTCAAACATTGGTAGCAGGGGATTACATAATTTCCATTAAAATGCTTTTCATTGGCTTTTGAGAAACGTTTTGCAGTTGCTTTACGTCATTTCGCCAGACATTAACTTACTTAACCCTTCTAAAAAACGTTAATCTGGAAAGGGGAAATGTAAAAAGGTAAGAATAAAATGTTATACAAAATCAAACCTTTTTTACGTTACCATAACATAAAGGTTAACCCCTTACAATCATTACAGTTGTGCCATGTAGTTAAATCAATTCTTCCCGTTATTTATTTCATATCTAATGGTGAACGTAACTTAGTATGGGAAAATAGTAACTTTAATCTGCGTTATTTCCTTACGAAGAATCAAATGAAACAAAGTCTATTTAAACAACGCGTCATAACGCCGTAAAATAAACAATTACCCACTTCCGGTTAATAGAGTCGGAAGCCCGCTGTAAACCACCACCTTAAATAATACTTTGTTATACTTATGTTCAATGAAATAAGAAATTGCGAATCTTTGAAAATCTGAGTTCAAATTTAAAGATTGTGAGACAGCATGGCGGCCATTTCCAAAACAATAATCACCATACTTATTGCCTACAACTCTTTTCAAACTAAATCTGTCATTCAAACATGCATCTGCATCTGAAATGTTCTTTGGATCAGTGCTTATCGACACAGTCTTGTTAACAGACAAATTCTATATTTCTATTCCACGTGGGCCCGACCTCTGTCCGCGTAGGTTTTAATCCCGGCTTTACTTCCGTTGCAGACCTGCTGTTCGTAAATATACATAGAACTTAACCGTAACATCCTTAACAGTATCATACGAGGGTTGATCCAAAGGTTCCCATAATGAGTTTGTAAATCTACAGATAAGCTTACTATCAAAAGAAAAAAATATGCAGTATTTAAATACATCATCTTTGTGCTTAACATAAAAAATAAATGCTTACATTCAATAGCGGATGTATAGGGCATAAATCAAGACAGAGACCCTGCATGTGGGCGGGGGAACAAGAACGTCAAATGCGACGTCATTATTAACTCTCTTCTAAATAGATCCTGTTAACTCTTATTCATTTCTGTGCCTGATGCACCAACTTGCAGAAATTATCCTCATCACATTTGAAACCACATTTGTTCAAGATTTCTATATGCATGCTATTTATAGTAAAGTTGAGATCCAGATACTGGGCCTTTATTTGGGAAAATAATGATACTCATTTGGGAAAAGTTCGTTTGTTCAAACTCAATTACACCATTCGAAATCCTTCTACGAAGCATTGCCCTCTTTTCATATCCAGAATTGCTTTACGAAAATTTCTCTTGCACATTTTCATCACTTTTCTAAATCAATCTGAAATGTTTGGGTTGGTTAATAACAAAAAAAAAACTCGAAAAATAAACGGCATTCATATTTCGGTTTTGACGTATCGCCATTTTTTCTCGAATAGTATGTGTTCTCAAAATAAAAAAGTCTCCCATTACGCTTTTGAATATAACAAATTATTTTCTATTTGCGTCAAATTTAATTTAGCCAAGGAGTTTCGACTACAGTTTTAGAAAACTTTCCGAAAACTTGATTTATCTTATATTTTATCAATATTTTTCACGCTCCCCCGCCTTAGCATACATGTGTTAGTATTGTAACATATTCGTAGGCCGCTAAAGATAATTCTGCAAAAATAATGCTATTTATGAACTCCACATTTACTAAACTGCACATTCACCAAATTATATACTGAACAAGCTAGAAACGCGAAAATTATTAGCCCATTTTATGAACTTCTAGATCATCCCTAAAATGACAAAAACACGTTGTTATTTGTTTTCAATATCTTCATTTGATTTTCATTTGATTTTTGTACCTATAAATATCTACGTCGGTACTTGATTCGCCACTGCGGAACTTCTCAAGAATTTCTTCGAGCTAAATTCGGAGTTTAAATGTACAACACATTACAAGCGAAGTTAGAAACCAATAACAAAATATGCAATCTATTCGAATCATTTTTGTCTTCAGATCCCGGTTTCTGTTTTCTTAAGTTCAACAAGACATTAACAGGTACATCATTAATAGTCTTATGTATGTTTATATATGACCGGCAACCATAGTAACGGTTAATGGTTATCTAACTTATGGTAAGAATATTGGTGTCTTGTACACAAAAACACTTGGTGATTTGTTTATCCTTTTGTGCTTACCTTCGTAATCAAAACATTTTTAAATACAATTTTTAAGTCCGAAAATCGTTTCAGCGAAAGTCAGCTACTTTTGGAAACCGTGCTTTAGAATATTTTCGCGTCGTCCTCTCTTCGCCGCTTTTACCAAAAAATGTGTTGGCTTTATTTTGGTTCATTTTATTTTCGCCACCTACAGGATGGGTAGCGAAGGTAAGACGCACCGAATTGATTTTAAGATTGGTCCATAGGAAAACTACTCATCGATGTTCACGCAAGAATATAAATAAAATAACTGCATGAACTATTTGTAGCCAACTTGTGTTCCTTGTGTTCTCCCGAACACGAATTAAATAGAGGATAATCGTTTGTTAAGTGTAAGATCGATTTATATTTCATTGAGTGAACAACAAAAGCTATATTTTCACGAGTGGCAGAGCCACAAGTGAAAATATAGCTTTTGGTGTTCACGAAATGAAATATCAATCGATCTTACTCGAAAAACAAACGATTATTCTATTTCTTTATTGCAAATATGAGACAAAATGTGAAATTTCTAGGACATATTTTGGTAAAGCGCGTCATTATTGCGCGTAATTGCTATGCAACGTTCATTGTGACGTCACTTATTTCGCCCCGCGTAGATGACGTCAGATAGGATGAAATGCACAAAAGCAGGGTATAAGTCTTTGATAATTTCACTGCTTTTGCGGTGAGATTATCAAGTGATAACCTACCAATATTTCTCGATAAACCACCGAAAAGCATTAAAGAAATTATGCGATGTGAAACAAAATAATGTGTCAAATTTCTCACAATTTTATAAAAATATAATTAGGGAATTTAAATGTTTATCCGTTACGATAATTGAACCCATGTGTGACAGAAACATGTGGGAATAGTTGGGATACTTTTTATGAGTAATAAAACGTGTGTATAAATTGCACATCACGAACACTAGGACTATTCTGGAGCGTGTTATTCTAGCCACCTAGCGAGGGTGCCAAAATTAGCAAAAATTAAACCATGGCGAAAGCCATGGCGAAAGCCCAAAGTACGGTATTTTAAGGCACGATGGCCATGCCTACCTGTCTTTGATGTTCGCTTAGCCCTATGGCAAACGTTTTGTTTTTACAATAGCTTATGGCTCATTAAGCTTTTGTGTCATTTCTTATCCAGTCAATCAACATACACCGGGATTCCAATTTCAACATCATTCTCCCGAAGTTGGATGCCTTAATCATTCAGTCACGGTGTATGTATAATTTTAAATGGGTTATCCAATTTCATTTTTGCTTAATGAGGTAAAGAAAATAATAATCGTTGCCCAATTGCGTCAATTTGGTATTCTATATTTTTGCATTATATATTTTAGAAGGTTGTCAGTCTAAATGTTTCTTCCTGGAAATTCAGACATGACTGAATAAGCTGAATAAACCCGACAGTCAAATGTATTTTGTAACCCATTGTGGAAGCCAACGGATGCAGCTAAAATTGCCCTTCGCTCTCATCTCTTATTTTTTCATCAAAAATATCGCAATGATGAAAGGTGCGTTGTTAAATTAAAAGCAATAAATATTCTTAAGTCAAAAGGAACCCGATTGTCTCTGATAAAATAGCGATTACGATGCAGCCCATAACGGTTTAAAACTAAGTCTCTCCTGGCAGCAGAGACAAAAATCAAATTTTATCTGCATATTTGAATGCCACCTGCAGCTTTTTTAACATTTAATTTGATATTTCTATTGTCGAACAATGCCCTTGTATACTTTTTAATGAACACTGACGATTTTCGAGTATCAAAAGGGAGTACTTGAGTATAAATTAATACTGAACTAGCTCTTAAGTTACAAACTTAAGACAGACCGACACATATCACTTTATCAGCACGCATACTCTAAACACAAGACATCACTCACAATAAGACTTTTCAGAGTGATATATCTGGTAATATATCGATGGAATTACTACTGGGATACTTTATAAGCTCTTGTATCGATTTAAAACTTCAAAATTAAATCTTACTCAAACCAATTCAAAGATACATATTCGATTTCTTTATGGCTTCCTTTATTAGGATTGATCTTTCCTTGGTTTACCAAAATTGTCTAAGGAGAAACCGCTCGATTTGGAATTATTCATATGAAAGCGAAGCGAATAAGTAAACTACTTTACACAGAGACTTCATTACTACGACAGTAGGAGAAATAGAACATCGGTCCTGCGTTCAGGATGACAAAACAGTGTAAACTGTCAGCCGACTATACCCAGATTAGCACCTAATTTTGGTAGTTCTCCAGCACACTTAGTAAAAGATTCATTTGACATATTGACCGAGTAGAAATTGGGTCATTAAGCAATATTGCCTCAAACTCGGAACACCTACAAATGCCCTATAATAGGGGTTTATTTTAAAAGAATAACTCCAAATCTTAAGAGAGTCCACATGCAGCAGCTGAAAACCCCGCACCGGTGTTCGCTTGTCGCAAACTAGGCCCGGTTTCTCGCGAATAAGCGGGTATATTGCGTTCATGGTCAGAGTGTGCCCTGTCAGAGATTGCCTTGTCATCGTTGGCAGGGTGCCCATACATCTACATTCATAGTATGTCAAGAACCTTACAGCAGGCGAGATAACGCGCATTAAAGTTAGTGGCATGGATTGGTCTTTGACCAAAAGGGCATGAACACTTACCTTTAGTGAAGAACCAGGGGCCTTTTTTACTAAACATCTTACGATTATTTTTTGCGTAAGTCGAAAATTAAAGTTGCTTCTACAGTAGTAACTAAACATTGAATTCTGCAATGCATTATCTCATTGGAATCGTCTCCTTCAGACGATTCCAATGAGATATTGCAAAACAGAATCTAACAATGAATAAAAACACCAGGTACGATTTGTGAATTTGACGTACGATCAATTTTGTCGTAAGAAGTTTTGTAAGACGGGCCCCAGGTCACGGACCTTTTTTAAGGACTTGGCAAAGTATATAAGGAAAGGACGTCGTAAAGAGAGCGAGAAATCACCAAAGGTAAGAAACGCAAAGATCTCTGTCTTGGACCCTGTCACCCATGGTGGGACCCGGAGCAGTATCCAGATCTATTACGCAACTGTGTAACAGAAATAAATCCTCTTTCGAAAAATGTCATTGATGAACGATCACAATATCGAAACACGTAAGTCTAAAGATGACAGTAAATTGAAGTTATTTTCAACTATTGTGAACTTAGATGGTAATATTCCGAACTACCTGAATTTAAATTCCAATCAGCTATGAATGAAGCAATGAATTTCTATGATAACCAGGTTCCGGCTAAGTGCACATAATCTAAATATTGAAAGGGGGATTAAAGAGCAAAAGCTCCTCAAGAAAACAGAACCTGTAAATTTTGCAATAAGATTGAAAATGAATCACATTTTATCTTCTCTTGTAATGAATACGGTGCTTTAAGACAAGAACTATTGGTTTGGTTCAATATTGTTGATTTAAACATCTCAGAGGATAAAGGAATTAGATATGTTGAAATTACTGTTAAATCCGAAAAAAAGAACTCAAGCAACATCTCTGTATAAATATATGTCGAAAGCTTTGGAAATTAGAGATTCTTGATGTTTCTAAATTTCTTTGTCCTTCTGAGATAAACTGCATCACCATTAGTTGTGAAATTTTGATGAAAAACAAATAAGCATTCAAAGGTGAGCACAGTCAAATAGAAAGTTCTTAATGATAAAAAAACATATTAAACTGATAAAATAAACAATTTTAGAGTGTTAACTGGTCCTGTTCTAATGTTTTTTATGCCCCCGATAGGGAGGCATCATAAATTTGACTTGTCCGTCCGTCCGTCATTCCGTCCAAAAACTTTAACATTGGCCATAACTTCCTTATTATTTAACATATTCGCATCATACTTTACCACAACATTCCTTGGTACATTACCTTTCTGTAGGCACATACTTTGGTGACCTTGACCCCTGGATGACCTTGACCTTCAACATAGATTGGCCATAATTTAAAATCAAAGCGGTGTCGGGGGCATTGTCATCTTACAGTGACAGCTCTTGTTTTTTATTTTTCATTCCAAAAATACCAAAATTTTCGGACGTTTTTTGTGACAAAAATCAGCATGAAATTTTGAAGTAGAAAAACAGACTTCCAGTGCCCATCTTATGTATTTATTGGTTATTAAAATATTAACAATAAAACGTTTTGTGACTTCATCAATTATAATTTGGTTAATTAACGTTCCTTCAAATTTCAGATGACTTTAAAGTTTGATGTTCGGACGTTACCTTGTCGGTCAAATTAAGAAGTATTTTATACCGTTTTTCATATCCTTAACAGGCTTCTTATCCTTTAAATTTATAATGGATGATGCGTTTAAACACTTTTTCTTGCAATTAAACATCTTAGTTACCACGTGAAAGCAGTTATAACATTGGAAACACAAACTAAATAACATGCATCATGTGTCGGTCAAAAAGTCACGTCCATAACCTTCCCCGTGAAAATCATCGTAGGGATCGAAAACACCGGAGGGCGAATGTTTAGCGTGTAAGTAATACAAATCTGTACACTACGTCATCACTTTCGCGGCCTTTTGTCCTGGAGGTTTGTGGCATTTATAATCACTTAAAATGGTGTATTTACCTTTACAAACCCATATATTATATACATTTTAGGTTTTTAACCAATTTACGAAGTCAATCATTGGAAAGGTTGATTAGTTTTTATGCTATTCGACTGTTGTTTGTTACATGATCGGTAATTGTAAGGTCAAATGATTAATTACGCGGTTGGCATAAAAAAACAATTTACCTTTTAGCGATCAGCCATGTTTGTTGTTCATTTCATAACAAATTTCTTTATATACTGAGTTTAAAAAGTCTCTTCTAAATATACCTACCAGTTATCAAATACATTTTGGGTTTCTTTGTTTTGTTACGCAAAAATAGTAAAAGAACCCACCCTTTTGCATGTAAGAACCCTCTTTCCAGAAATCCTGTATCTGCCGCAGCTGTCTAAGGCTTTACTTTCAAGGCCCCCCTTCCCTCCCCAAATTGAAGCTTCTACTCCCAATGTTGCCACAAGCCTTCTTGAAGGAGGGGTACAAGCTTACTTTGAAATAACCATTTATATCCCCAGATCAAAGCAGCTGTGAGAACATTGCCAGTTTTGGCCCATTCATCCACCAACCCATCCATCCATCCATCCCGACCCATCCATCCATCCCTCCCGACCCATCAATCCATCCCCATCCATCAATTCATCCCCATCCATAAATCCATCCCCATCCATCCATTCCCATCCATCCCCATCCATCCCCATCCATCCATCCATCCCGACCCATCCATCCCCGTCCATCCATCCATCCATCCATCCATCCATCCATAAATCCATCCATCCATCCATCCATCCATCCCGACCCATGCATCCATCCCCATCCATCAATTCATCCCCATCCATTTTTCCATCCATCCATTTGTCAATCCATCCATCCATCCATCCATCCATCCATCCATCCATCCATCCATCCATCCATCCAAGATTCAATCCATAAAAGGATTCTACCTGTCCATGTATTTTTTTCTTTGGTTTACCATCCATCAATAAATCTAAATGTACCTTTCTGTGTTTGTCAGTATGTAATTGTCCATGACCCCCCCCCTACCCCCCCCCCCCCAAAAAAAAAAAGAAAGAAAAAAAAGAAAAAAAGAAAACAAAAAAACAAACAATCTTTTATTCTTGTGACAAAAAATGAATAAATAAAGGGTCATTTAGGTATGATACTGATTTTCTTCAAGTCAATCACAAATAATTTAAATAATGTGAAGACGAGTGGATTCATTCATGAGTGAGCTCGGTGGTTTTTTTCATACCTCCATGAATTCAGAAAATACTCTCTTCATATCATGTAATTATTATTAAATATGATGAAACTAAATTGATTTTTTTCCTCCGTAAAAAGATAGATTGATAAAGGTCTTCTTTGTTTGCATTTATTACAAAATAGCTTTTAGATTAGATTTTTTATAAGGGATAGTATGGGGGCCCTAACTGATAACTTTCATTTTAAACTTTTCATCAACTTGGTGACTTGCCTAAGATAAAAGGGTTGGAGTTGGTGAGTGGGGTTTTCTGATAGTTGAACTAGTCATACTTACATCAGTATCTGTAAAACTTTTCTGTCAATCTAGTGCAAATATTTGATAATGAGGTTAGATCAAGCACATGTCTTTTGGGATTGGAATTTATAGAACGAAAAATTGGTATAATCAAATTTAAATACAATTAATGAATCATTCAGAATGACTAACTATATCAAGAGAACCAAAGTGCAAAAAGTTGACTTAGTTAAGTCTGAGCAGTCTGACCCATATCAAAAATGTTTTTTCCTCTTTTTGCAATTATTATTTTGTTTTTGTCCTTTCAGATGAAAGAAGTGGAAAATGGAAGGAAGATGTCTGACTCTAAACTGTTGAGGAATATATTTGAATAAGTTCAAAGCGATAATAGATGAAAGTAGATGGTTCTTTGACTGATGAAACAAAAGCACCACAAGGGGACACCACTGGGCTGCAGGTCCTTGATAGTGAAAGGAGCATGATTCTTATCTTCCTGAATAGTTTGGATGTTTCGTGATGGAGAATACAGATGAAAAATTTCAATCATATGTCATCAATTAATAAAAACTAAAATATGTTCAAGGTTAAAGCTTGTCAATTAACTTCTCTTTTTGTTCAAAACTAGCCAACCTCAAAAAGTAAAACATATTTTTCAACAAAATGTAGATCTTAGTGTTTGAGTTAAGTTTTATGAATGAAAATTTAGGTATTATTTATTACTTATTTTCCATTGCCAAATTGCAGGCTTAATATAATATTGTTCTTATGTGTAACAAAATTAGTATTGATTGATGATTAATTTAAAGGTCATTAACCCATAATTAGATAGACACTGCCTTAGACTGGTCAATTTTAAAATACTTTGTTGAATAATGTTATTCAATGTGAATATAATAAATTTGTATAAAACTGAGAAATTGCATGTTAAAAAGAATTTCTCCCCTTCACACAATGTTTGTAAACCAAGTTTCTCACTTTTCAATTTCCACTTGAACTACTCTTCTAGGTCAGGCTCTTTGGAATGACACAGTTCAAAAATGTGAAAATGTTTATGACCAGTATAGAAACTAGTTAATATGCTTATTCAAAATGTTACGGTTAACAACATTTCCATGTCTAAACAAACCTGTAATACTCTTACAAAATTCAATTGTGTCAGTGAAATAGTAGACTTTCATACTGATTTTTATTTTGAATGTAGTAGTTGATCTTATCATCTGTTGTGATTCTGGAGCATTTTTGAATGGTTTGAGTGGGAGTTATGAATGAATGAATGGAGCCCTGAATAAGTGATTTTAAATGTTTTTTTTATCAAAATGAGTGTCAATTTCAGGATGTAATTAACTGTAGACTAGTAACTATCAAGCCATCAATGGAATCATACTGGTAAATGTATCTTCAGATGAAGGGTATTATATTTTTATTTTTTGGGGGGTATGATATGAAAAACAGAATTATGTTGTAAGAATACATGAGTACATTGGTAGATTTTGTTTCATTCCTCCAATCAAAGAAATATTTTCTTCAGTTCTTATGTATTTTTGACACAGAATTATTCTTATCAATAGAACTACTTTGTGTGCAAGCATACATGAAAATTTGAATTTGAAATATCACTCAATCAGAAAATTAGATTTTTGTACCTTACCTGAGCACATCGCGTCAAGTTGAGCTTTTGTGATCAATTAATGTCCGTCCTCTGCCGTGTGTTGTCCGAAGTCTGGTATCAACAATCTTAGTGTTTACACTCTAGAGGCCACAAATATGGCCCAATCTTTATGAAACATGGTCAGAATGTTGGCCAGGTCACAAGGAAAAGGGGGATTAATGACAATTTTCTTGCTTACACTCTAGAGACCATAAATATTTCCCAATCTTCATGAAACTTGGTTTGAATGTTTGCCAGATTACAAAGATGAAGCCTTTTGAAAGGATCCATGCCATATCACTGTAAAAGGGGTTTTAATGACAATTTTCTTGTTTACTCTCGAGAGGCCACAAATATGATCCAATCTTTATAAAACTTGGTCAGAAGGTTGGCCAGGTCACAAGGAAGAACCCTTTTAAAAATGTGAAGGACCCATGCCATATCACAGGAAAAGGGGCCTTAGTGGCAATTTCTTGTTTACACTCTTAAAGGCCCAAAGTATGGCCGAATCTTCATGAAACTTGGTCAGAATGTTGGCCAGGTCACAAATATGAACCCTATTGAAAATGGGAAAGATCAATGTCATATCAAGGGAAAAGGGGCCTTAATGAAAAATTTCTTGTTTACATTCTAGAAGCCACAAATATATTTCAATTTACATGAAACTTGGTCAGAGTGATGGCTAGGTGACAAGGATGAACCCTATTGAGAAAGGGAAGGATCCATGCCATAACACTGGAAAAGGGACCTTAATGACAAATTTCTTGTTTACACTTTTGATGCCACAAATATTGCCCAATCTCCATGAAACTTGGTAAGAGTGTTGGCCAGGTCACAAGGGTGAACTTTTTTAAAAATGGGAAGGATCCATGCCATATCAAGGGAAAAGGGACCTTAATGACAATTTTCTTGTTTACACTCTTGTCTCAAATTGGCCGCAAATTTTTCGGTTCAATAGTCATGAAACTTGGACAGAATGTTGGCCAGGTCACATGAAACTTGATAATAAAAGGCCAAAAACTTATGCCTGGATCATTGAAATAGAATAATGTTTTTCTATGAAAATTTTAGTGGTCATTTAATGATCTTTAAAGCATTTAATTTTGCTAAGGGAGGATTCAGAGACGAAGGTGAGCGATATAGGACCATCATGGACCTCTTGTTTTCTGTATACCTACTACACATTACTAAAACTTAGATTATTTTAGAAGACTTATAAAAATGTATTTATTGACTACATGTACTACAAGTTAGTTTATGAAAGCTTTCCTTTCATTTTCCCTATCGGATTTACTGTAGTTATGCTATTAGATGTGTACATAAAAGTGATAATATCTTTATAACAATTACTTTTAGAGCTTTTGAATTGAATAAGTGAGCCTAACTAGATTTCCAATTCTGAAGCTCTAAAAGCCTCTACATAATTTATATAATACTGAATGCAACAAATATCTGGAAACTTGTTCAAAGCATAAACTGATGGTCAGGGTTAAAATTTTTCCCTTTACCGTAGTTTACCCAATGATACAATCTTAATTTTTAGTCTAAAATAGTGTTTATGGTTATCTTTCAAGAGTGGCGGCTATGAATTTCAAACAAAATGGATGAATAGAACTAATTTATTAGAAGTACCAATCAGAAAAGGGTAAAATTTATATGTAGAAGGTCAAGGTAGAATATTTTACCCTCTCAAAAAATGCTCAGAGAAATGTCTTTTTTGCTTTGATTTCGGGTTTGTGACATGAGTGTGTAACAAAAATGTATTTAACCCTGATAAGCCTAAAAGAAAACATGCGTTCAATATGCAAATCGTATTCTAACGTTTACATTTTTCATCCTGCTTTACACCCGTTGTCATTACTAACTAACACTTGTAAAGGCTTTCTAATCCTGAACCAAGGAGTTTTTAGGCTTAATACAGGGAAAAAATTAACATTTTGTTATGCATTTGGGCCATTGAGAAGAAGCACAGTTTATAAAAGAGATAACTCTTGTGTGCTTTTGTGGAGTTATTTCCCTTGATTTTTTTCTTTAACATTTTTTTTAAATAAGTAGTATCTCTTCATATGGGTAGTATCCTTTTAAAGTACACACACACAAAAAAACAACAACTTGTGGTTGTCTTCTAATCAGTAGCATTCAATAAGATTTTATTGTCCTATCTCAATTTAATTGTGACTGATATATGTATGAAAACCATTATGTATTTTTATTATTCATTTTTGACTTGAATGGATATCTGAACTCTTTTATAGCTTGGTATGTGTGCAGCATGATTCAAAGTTATCTGTTTTGGTGTATATCACTAATATCACTATATCACTAATGCAAAACTATTTATTACAAGCTGTTTTCTTATTTTCTGATAATCTTTAAGTTTATTAGATCTGGTGAACATTATTTTTAGTTGTTTGTTATTGATAACAATGGATCCAGATGAAAATGTACATCTAGTTTAATACAGATAATTGAGTTAATGGTCACCAGCAAAGATTTTGCAAGTAAAATACACAAAAACTTAACTTTGCCAGTAACTTCAAGGCTATTCAAGATACCATGCTCATATTTGGTATAATGATAGATCGCCAAGGTGCGCATATACAGATACCAAGGTCAAGGTTATGTGACAAGGTCGAGGTCATCTGTCAACCTCAACATTTTAAAAAAAACATCGGAGTGGGGGGGGGGGGAGCATTCATGTTTCACAAAGAAATCTTGTTTTCACTGATGAGTTATTTGTGGAAACTCTTTAAAAAAGTCTCTGGGACAAGACATTTCAAAAAGAGAGCCTGTGAGTTAAGGGTTGGTTTTGAATTGAAGTTGGTTTAAGCTTTCTACCAACCCTGTTTAGGTAAGCTTTCAAATGATGATACCAGCTCATCTGAGTTGAAACTTCTAGGAAGGTATTGTTACCCACCTTTTGCCCGTCTTCAAACATCCTCCAAATTACCGAAAATAATTATACCCTCATCTACAGCGTAGATGGACGGTATATTAGTTTCATTTTGTCTATCTGTCCATCCGTTCGTCCGTCAACCTTTTTTCATTTACGGACTCTAACTCAAGAACGAAGTTACATATAATCATGTAACTTCATACAATTGTTTCCAATTAAACAAGAAGGTACTCTCGTGTTTTTGGCTCAGGAAGGTCAAAGGTCAAGATCACAATTGAACTTTGTTCCAAACCCGTTTGCGATACTGGCACAAATGTTGATGAATGATCAGAACATCATAACCATAGCTTGAACAAGCTTTATTTACAATGTTGTGATCATCAATCAACGATAGGCCTATTTTTCGACAGAGGATATCAGTTTATATTCCATTCGTTGAAAATGCGCTGGATCCGCGCATGACTTTAGCTGCGTTAAAAGAGAACCTATTCTTTTCAAATGTGACCAAGATTCTTGGTCTCGTGAATGAAAAATTTTTTTCCGGAATAAAACATTAGGTTGCGACCGCAAAATAATCATGAGGCAACAATACTTCCGATGAGGAGCATAGGAACATTAAAAAAATAATGAAAAAAAGCTTCCGTATACAGTTACATACTTCATATTAGGCTAATTCATAAAGCTATAAATCAAAGACCCTACGACATTGGTCTAGATATATACGATTGTACTAGGTCCATACGTCGATGGAGTTTATCGGGCGAGAAGGTTCAGCAAACACACCCGACTTTATACGATTTTTATTGTGGCCTCATTAAAAGAATCGAAATCGGGAAATAAAGTGTATTGCCAGGGGCCCATACGTCATTGTTTATCAATTATGAATGTAATAGTAAACTTGACATTGATGACGTCATTAACAGAACAAGTGACGTCATAAAGATCGAGTCAATAAATGAAATATAGGCGTTTAAATCTACCTGAATTGACTGAAAGAAAGTAAAAACAAAACGATTTTTATCATCACAGCATTCTTATGGTCGGTAACTAACATAATAATTAACAGTATTTTGAATTAACCGGTAGGTCTAGCTTTACAAAACAAAGTCGAGGTGCAAACAATTGGTGATTATGCTAAACGTTTAGTTATTCAGACAACCTGCTGGTCCAAATATTGCTCAAAAATAATAAAATAAATAAGTTGAAATGCTCACGAATGAAAGAAACGGAGAGTTAGATTTAATTTTACGACAACTGTCCGAGATTATCTCAATTAAGCAGCTACTAAGCAAAAGTATGAAAAACATAACAAAAGCAACATATTGAAAATGCTAAAAAGATCAATTTTAAATTGCAATTTCTACCCAATTAGACAAATGGCGGGAAAGAATATAAAACAGTAATTGGAAAGAATCTTGCATGATGGGAATGTTTGTACTGAATATTTCTGGTTAATTTTACCAAAATGGTTAAAGTTAACCTTTTGGTTAAGTGGTTTTATACAACTGAGTTAACCAGTTTGGTTAGTTAACCAGATTGGTTAAAATTTAACCCAGGGTTAGGACTTAACCAGTGGTTAAGTTAACCAACGTTTATACAACCGGGCGCTGATATCTTGTTTCTTTCTTTGCCGTTTTCAGTATTTTTGTCACATATCCAAATCTATATAAAGAGAATGTTGAATGAGTGGTCATTGAATACCGGATTTATTAAACGAGTCATCTATAAACAGGAAAAACGAGTATTCTGTATTTCATTAGCTCAAATTTTAAATTCTATTTATTATATGACCCGATTATCGATTCTATTCTATTCCGCGAAACATGTAAAAGCGTTTATGAAATGACGTCAGCGGATCCATTTTGCCATCCTTTCCTATAAAAACAACGTTGTTCTTCGTTCTTGGCTAATTCACATATTAATTCCACTAGTGTAGTTACACCCCGTTTAATATCTAAAGTATTCAACGGGATTATTTCCCTCACGGGACGTAAGTCATATAAGATGAATATCCTACAGCCTTACTAAATGACAAAGGTTTTTAACCCTAGATTTTCCACCCCTTAATCCAAATAAAATAAGTTGAAAAACTTTCATAAAACTTTCCATTATCTTCCATATACCTTATTCATGTGAAATTTGTATCATTATTATTATTATAATATTTTCTTACCAGACTTCGCTCCTTTTTATAACTCTATTATACGAAGTAGAAGAGGGTATATTGGTTTCGTTTCCGTACTCTAATTCAAGAACCAAACGGCCTTCGTGTCAAATATGAAAGCTCTAGGTCTAAACCATTTTGGAGAAGAATATATTTCGTAGTTTCTTTTTTCGCTCCGTTGCTATGGCAACAAGAGTTCTTCATATAATCTAATTCTACGATGTGTTTTGAAAGTTTTTGACGTAGGAAACATTCCTGAGAAGTTTGGTGGGAACCTGGTGAAAAGTTTTACTGGAGATGATTTTTACATTGTTGACGGACGAAGAGACAGACGGACAGACGAATGACGGAAATTGATCGATCACATAAGCTCACATTAAACACTTCATGCTCGGGCTAACCAAAAGGCCAACAGCCATCTTGTGAAACAATGGTTAAAGGCTTAAAGGAACACAGTTTAGCAATAGCCATTGGATGGCAAAAATTCTTGTTCGGTTGGTTATCTTTATAAATAGATTTTTTCGACTGTGTCCATAGCTTCTAATTGATAACGAAGTAGATTCCTAAAGAATGAGGCAACATATATGAATAACCATGAATTTGTTAAAATCTTTATGGTACACCGCAGTAGACTGTTGTCTCATCTAGACATTTTGTTATATATCCTAGACTATTTATGCATTTCTTTGTACAGCTTTTAAGGTCATAATTTTCTATTTAATATGTAGAATAGCCAGGTAGATGTCTTTTTTTGACACAATGTATAACTCTTATTCAATTAATGAGTGATTATACGCATGGAACACATAACTAAATTAGACTGAATGCTTTATGCAATAATAATTTATTCATAAAACTTCAAATGTGATCAAGATTTAAGTTTTCTTAAGATAAGTTTCCTAAATGTACCTTACCATATTCGATCATGTATTAACCCTTTCCTGTTTTACAAAATTTTGACCTGTCCAAATTCAAAGGTTTTGCAGACGAAATTTAAAAGTGCATTTAATTTGAAAAATAACCATTCAGTAGGGTAGAAATAGTGTGTAAAAAGAAGAAATTGCTTGTCAGAAGCAATTTCTTCTTTTTTCACAACGTTTTCTCAATCATGAAATCACAGGCACGTAAAAAGCAGGAATTTAACAGCAAAGGGTTAACAGATAATCCAAAACAATAATGACATTTGTTTTAATACTCGAGCCGGGACAATTTCTAGAATAAAATGCCCAAAGTTTACACCAACAATTAGCTGATTGCCAAATTATTCTCAAAATCCAGCGAGATACAGTTACTTGATTTGAAACCTTGTTGATACTGGCTCTAAAAAGAATTTAATCAATAGGGTTATTAAAGTGGATTTAAAAGAAATGGCTGTTTATAAAAGAATTTGTCATTTTCTAGACGGAAAACTTTTACAGATTAGTTTACCTTTTAGCTTTTAATGTAACGGATTAAAATTGCTGTGAATATGTATATAAGAGAAATCTGGCATTACATAACCGATATGTAAATGACCAATGATAGTCTGTATAGACAGAGTCGAACCTTATGTGGTGAAGGATCCTTTTCTCTGAACAGATCGCATCTATCTGTGTCCATGGTTTCTCACAAACGCCATTCGGAACACCACTGGGCCAATCTCAAGATCAACCTCGGATGTACATAGACGGACTATTTTCTAAAGTACGGGAAAACATTGGAAAAAAAACGCGATGACATCAGTTAACATGGCGTTGGTCCTCGAAACTTAAGGTGAAGACTTTCGACGACGCAGACACTCATTTTTTAAGTCAATGATGTGAAACCATCGTATTCTTATGAAAATATCTTTAGATTCTAAAATAACGGCTTAAAAATCTTTATTTTTGAAAATGTTTCGTCATTCTCAAATATTCAGGTTTTTCAGCCGTTATTTTCTTTAAAAGATATGAATTTAAAGATAGCGCCGGTTGTTTCCGCGTTAGTTTTTTCTTACACAGTTTCTTTCTTGTAAAGGTATTTTTGAAATTTCTGACCAGCCTTTGAGGCAAATTTTAGGTGTATGTTTTCGACTCTATAGGCTACGCCGACTGTGCAGGCTAATAGGGTAAGAAACTTTAACCAATTTTCTTACGTCTTCGAATACCAATTCTACCTCCAAGAGACAAGAGTGTTAAAGTACGTTCAGTTAGCATTTGCTGATGAATATTTGAAAAAAAAAGAAATTGAATACGACACATTTTCTGAAGAGTTAACAGGCAGAAATCGACAACTTAACCGTGTGTAATAAGTGAGTTAGTTTTGTTGTTGGGTTTTTTTTTTGTTTTTTTTTTTTTTTTGAATGCATAAAAGTATTTCTTAGATAGAAGTATGTTACAGGCACAACAACATTATCTCAGAAGTTTTGACTGACATACCAATCAAGCGATTTCGAATCATGGAATTAAATCTTGTGGCTCTCAAACATCCAATTAAACTGTGGAATTTAAAGTCTTGTTTAATAACATTTGTAAAAAAATATCCATTATGTGACCAGCGTTATAATCAGAAGAAGAAACTAAAAAGCGTAGAAATACACTAAACAACCAACAAGTGCTTTGACAAGTATTCAACTCAAAGAAATTCTTACTCGTGTCGGGGCAATAGACCCGTATTAGTTTCGCAGCATCTTGGAGGTAATGAACTTTAACAGTGATAACCGAGGTTTCCTAATGATTTTCATTAGGAAACCTCTGTCAACATTGTGAAAGAAATCTTGTTTCGAAATGTTGCGGAACAATAATGGTTCCACTACCTTATTTGTCGAATCACAATCAACTCCATCATGATCGTAAGTTTTACAATATGTATAACCATGTGATCACCAGTTGGTTAACTGGGGGCAAAGGAAATGCATCTTTCATCATGTTGCTTTCTTTGAAGTAATTTTACATATCCATTTAACATTTCTCCAGTCTATTTTCACTATGCAGCTCAAGTTTCTTCCGAGCTAATATGAACATTTCCGGAAATTCTAGTCTATCTGGTATCTCGTATCCTTCTTTTCCGTATTCAGTAATTTTGTCATTTATCCAAATCTATATATAGAGAATATTGAATGAGTGATCATTGAATACCGAATTTATTAAACGAGTCATCTATAAACAGAAAAAAAACTCGTTTAAAAAATTCTTTTTATTAGCATAATTTTGATATTTTATTTATAATATGACCCGAAGTTTGGTGATTAACACTCATTCTCACGAGAATTGGGATTTTGGGGTTCTAGAAAATAAAAAAATGAAAATCGTAGTACCGCTCCAATTTTTCTAAAATCAGATGAAGTAAACATCAACCTATAATGATGTTTTGGCATTTTTCATCAAGTGATTTTCGCTACTTGTACCCTTGTCGCAGTAATATCAAAGTAAAAAAACTTAAAAAGAATTGTTATCTTTTGCTTGGATTATCTTTCAAACCAGATAGGATTTTTTCTGCACATTGATTGTTCTGTAGTTCTATTCACTTTCAGGAAACGGATATTAACCCGATATTAGAACGTACGTCGGTGACAGACCTTTTCAAAGATAGATTTTTCATTTTACACCGACTTTCACTTTAATTATCAAAGTGCACGATATCATTCTAGAGTTTAAGTATGTCGAAAACCCAACAGGAATACATATCAAATGAAAATAATGAATTAATCTTCTTCTTTTTCATTGCAAAAGTGTGACTTTCGGTTTGAATTCTCGAATTAGGTATAATTCGTCGAAGATTTATCGAGTCACAATTTATCGAGTGCAGTTTAAATAAATAACCGTAGCCCAAAAAACTATTGATTTGTTTATAAAACCATGCTTAGTTGAACAATTATCAGACGCTTTGAAAGAAATGGTTTTAGGTATCTAGTCCCTTTCAAAAAGGAGAGAAATTTGAATATCAAAAACAATTGCAAGTTAAATTTTGAACATAAAAATTTCTATAAACATAAAACTCAAATTTAGTTATATATGGTTGAATACTTGTGCACATCACTAAACCGGGTTGACCCACTCACAAAGATTTGTCATCACTTTCAGCATCGTATTTTCTACCCAATTTTCACAATATCGAAGATTACAGTTTCTCAAGCACGCTAAAGTGTACAACGCAATGATGGCCCGATCAAACTTTTATTTCTCAAGAATAAGAATGTCGATTTAAACGAAATGATAACTGTACCACTGTGAAATACCGATTGCAGTGAAATATCACACGGTCCCGAAGGTTACAAAAAGTTATTCTTGCAGTATTTAAGGTAGTGTATTAGGTTTACCCATCATAGAAATGTTGTTTTGTACTTTGTGTTACCATGGGAACTGATATCTGTGATATTCATGTGTTGAAATTTTTCGTAGGCATTAAAAATTTGGTATCGAATATTACGGTCGCGATGATTACAATACGACCGTTATACAGCATAATTTACACCCTGAACGTTGTATGCAACATTTCTCAGTGATAATTGTTTATACTGGTTATACTTATGTTGGTTTACACTTAAAGGGACTCGGTTACACAATAGCCATTGGATGGCAAAAATTCTGTTTCGGTTGGTTACCTTTATCTATAGATTTCTTTACTCTGTTCATAGCTTCTAATTGATAGCGAAGAAGATTCTTAAAGAATGAGGCAACATAAATGAATAACCATGAATTTGTTAGAATCTTTATGGTACACCGCAGTAGACTGTTGTCTCATCTAGACATTTTGTTATATATCCTAGACTATTTATGCATTTCTTTGTACAGCTTTTAAGGTCATAATTTTCTATTGAATATGTAGAATAGTGATGTAGATGTCTATTTTTGACACGAGTTATAACTTATTCTATTAATGAGTGATAATACGGATAGAACAAATAACTAAATTAGACTGAATGCTTTATGCAATAATAATTTATTCATAAAACTTCAAATGTGATCAAGATTTAAGTTTTCTTAAGATAAGTTTCCTAAATGTACCTTACCATATTCGATCATGTATTTAGAGATAAATTAAAACAATAGTAATATTTTAATATTTGAGAAGGAACTGTTTCTAAAATGAAATGCCCAAAGTTTACACCAACAACTGGCTGATAGCCAAATTATTCTCAATATCCATCGAGATACAGCTACTTGATTTGAATCTTGTTGATACTGGCTTTTAAAAGAATTTAATCAATAGGAACATTAAAGTGTTTCCAAAAGAAATGGCAGTTTATAAAATAATTTTTCATTTTCTAGAAGGAGAACTTTTACTGATTAGTTTAGCTTTTAATGTAACGGATAAAAATTGCTGTGAATATGTATATAAGAGAAATCTTGCATTATATAAATGATATGGGAAGACACAACTATCAGGTCGGCCAATTAAGAGTTGAGGGTCTTTTTCTCTCAATAGATCAGGTCTGTCTGTGTGCTAGGTTAACAATTGATGGCAGAGTTGGGATGATGACATCTGTCAAACCGAGATCGCCTTACCCGTACAAGGTATGGAATTCCCACGTCCGACTTTTCCGCTATGCTTTTGTACATGCGGACAAGCACAATTTTCAAGGAAACTTGACCTTGGCCAAGTAAATGCCACGATCAAATCTTGGAATAGTACTCAATAGAAAGAAGAAATTAATAAGCGTAATATACCGGGCAAATTTTATCTATTCTCATTTATAGCAGACAGGTCCAGTTCGATCCTGGACAAGGTTGGTAATCACATCTGACTTTTCCAGGGATAAGTGGAGAAAATCTGTATATCCACAACCATGCCGTGCATATACCAGGCAAAGTCTTCTCGGCGGAAAGACGGGAAAGGTGTTCAAATGGGGGAGTTTAAGTTTATGTGTATATGCAAATTAGAGACACGCCTTAGATAAATGATCAATGATAGTCTCTATAGAGAGTAGAACCATTTATGGTGAAGAATCCTTTTCTCTGAACGGATCGCGTCTGTCTGTGTCCTCGGTTTCTTACAAACGCCGTTCGGAACGCAACTCGGCCAATCTCACGATCAACCTCGGATGTACATAGACGGGCTATTTTCAAAATATACGGGAAAACTCGATGACGTCAGTTAACATGGCGTTAGCCCTCGAAACTTTAGGTGAAAACATTCGACGTCGCCAACACTAATTGTTTAAGTCACTGATGTGAAACCATCGTATCCTTATAAAAATATCTTTAGATTCTTAAATAACGACTGAAAAATCTTAATTTTTGAAAATGATTGGTCATTCTCAAAAATTAAGATTTTTCTGCCGTTAACTACTGTAAAAGATATAAATTTAAAGATAGCGCCGGTTGTTTCCGCGCTAGTTTTTTTTCTTAAACAGTTTCCTTCTTGTAAAGGTATTGTTGAAATTTCTGACCAGCCTTTTAGGCAAATTTTGGGTGTGTGTATGTTTTCGATTCTATAGGCTACGCCGACTGTTCAGGCTGATAGGGTAAGAAACTGAACCAATTTTCTTACGTCTTCGAATACTAATTCTACCCCAAGAGACAAGAGTGTTAAAGTACGTTCAGTTAGCCTTTGCAGATGCATATTTGAAGAAAAAAAAGAAATTGGACACGACGCATTTTCTGAAGAGTTAACAGGCAGAAAATGACAACATAACCGAGTATAATAAGTGAGTTAGGTTCTTTTTTCTTTTGAATGCATAAAAGTATTTTTAGATAGAAGCATGTTACAGGCACAACAACATTATCTCAGAAGTTTTGACTGACATGCCAATCAAGCGATTTCGAATCATGGAATTAAATCTTGTGGCTCTCAAACATCCAATTAAACTGTGGAATTTAAAGTCTTGTTTAAGAACATTTGTAAAAAATATTCATTATGTGACCAGCGTTATAATCAGAAGAAGAAACTAAAAGGCGTAGGAATACCGTAAACAACCAACCAGTGCTTTGACAAGTATTCAACTCAAAGAAATTTTTACTCGGGTCCTTAAGGCAGCAGACCCATATTAGTTTCGCAACACCTTTGAGGTAATGAACTTTAACAGTGTTTACCGAGGTTTCCTAATGATTTTCATTAGGAAACCTCTGTCAACATTGTGAAAGAAAACTTGTTCCGAAATGTTGCAGAACGAAAATGGTTCCACTATCTTAATTGTTGAATCAGATTCCACTCCATCATGATCATAAGTTTTACAACATGTATAACCATGTGATCATCGGTGTTGGTTAACTGGGGGCAAAGGAAATGCATCTTTCATCATGTTGCTTTCTTTAAAGTAATTTTACAGATTAACATGAATATCGTCTGATTGAAAGCTCACAGAAGGTATTAAACACACATTTTTGTTGAACAATTTTACCTCAAGTTGTATAATATATAAAGTGTCGTACAATTTTGTCCTGGTAGGGCGCGGATTCATCTTGAAGAAACTTGACGAATCGTGCATTATTTTACCTTTGTCAGAAGTTTATCTTAAATTATCAAAATTTCGTTTAAGCGTGTTTGCAACTGTGCCATAAAAGGATTTGCGTGGTCAACAAAGTAAAATTCTATTTGTCGATGGGTGAATGAAAACTCTTTTTCTATTCAAACAGACAATACGAGATGTTTCATCATTTATCTTCAATTTTACGTTTCAATTTACATACGGTGAATGTCTGTCTTTAAAAATTAGTTACATTTCAAATTACATTCGAACATTAAATTCAACTCATTACTAAGTATCCGACCTGCCAATTCGATACGGGTTCACTGTTATTTCCCATCTGTTTATTCCTTGTTTCTGTGATTATCGCATTGGAAAGAAGAAATTGATTTGTTCCTTTCTTGTCCCGCACCCATTATAAAAAACCCACGAAAACGATTTCTTTCTGAAGCTCGCGCCGGTTAACCTTCTATGGACAATAAAGGGGTTTACCCTCAATCGGCTCGCAGGTGCCACATTTTCCTTTACTGCAATCTCCAACACTATGTATATTCGGCTTTAATTGGATATGAATTGCTACTTGATGACGTCATCATTACGTATTCAAACAAACCTAATTGCTACTCGATGACGTCATCAGTACGTATACATGCACCATCAAAATAGACATTACTGTTGATGAAGTAAAATACATTGCCTGGTTTTCATTCAGGATCTAATGTTTACAGCGGATTCTATTATTTAATCAAAAGTGTTTTCTTTTTTTTTAAACAGAGATTTACACAGCTTTTAACATTTTTTCAGTTATATTGCGGCGGCTGGAACACCTAACAATGGATTCCTAGTATTACTCACATCAGTACTATCATTACATTCTTTCCTAGCCACCAGCTGCTATACCTCACGATTATCGAAGACAATTAGGAAGACAAATAGTCGGAAAGAATGAGTGCCGCCGTCTCTAGATTGACAGTCCGACGCGCTTCCAACTGCGCTATGACGGCGGCTAAATTAAAAGTGAACACAAAGACTAACATTTGAATCAGATCAGAGACAACATCCTTTCTGTCGATTTGAGAGCAATTTCCTTGCTTAACCAGTTATATAGGTTTGTACATTGGTTTGTTCTTGTTCGAACCCACGCGCGAAAAGTTTCTGAATCCGCGCTTTGGTATGTATGCAATAAATGCAGAGCGGGTCGTGTATAACCTATTCAAATTTATCTGTTTGAACGGGGTTTAACGCCGTTTTTTTTTACAATTATTGAGTCATATCGCGATGGCTAGATTTATAATCATGCTTTCCTGGTAGCCCTCACGGTATTACTACTTTTTCTTTAATGCTTTTCGGTGGTTTATCGAGAAATAACGGTAGATTATCACATGATTATCTCATCGCAAAAGAAGTGAAATTATCAAAATCTTATACCCTGTTTTTGTGCATTTCATACTATCTGACGTCATCTATGCGGGGCGAAATAAGTGACGTCACAATGAACGTTGCATAGCAATCACGTGCAAAATGACGCGCTTTACGAAAAATTGTCATTGAAATTTCACATTTTGTCTCATTTTTGCATTAAAGAAATAGAATAATCGTTTGTTTTTCGTGTAAGATCGATTAATATTTCATTTCGTGAACAACAAAAGCTATCTTTTCACTCGTGGCTATGCCACTCGTGAAAATATAGCTTTTGTTACTCACTCAATGAAATATAAATTGAACTTACACTGAAACAAACGATTATCCCTTATGATATCTATTTTGAGGCACCAGTTGCTCGTCCCAACAAGGCTTACGATTATACACCTATACAGAGAGCCAAAGTCGGAAGGGAAGTGAGTATTACCTAATTAACGACGTTATTATGGTTCAAAAATGGGGAAAAGTCAATACTCTGGCTATTAAATGTGTATCTGGTTTCAATTATTGGCACTAAGGGATTACATTATTTTATAAATACGCTTTTCCATGAACTTCAGAAAACGCTTCAAAGGAAAGATAACGGAAGTTGCTTTTTAAACACACAAATACTATGATCATTTCTTAAACACTCCTTAATTATTCGAATCTAATGCGATTTGCTTTTACGTAAAATACGCAATACTGTGGTATTTACTATTATGTCGACAGACAACAGCTGGGTAAGAATTTGGATCATGTACGAAAGCCAACCTAAATCGCCCCACTAAATATGAATAACAATTATGAATTTTTATGACCAATTAGCCAAAACGGAACATCTGGGTAGAGCGTTAAGTGTTGATCCTTGTCAGACTGTGCCAGAGTGCACAGACCAACTAAGGTGAAATTTCCTATTAAATATGTACTATATAACACTCTTTACTTTCCCTAAATTCAATATCGTTAATACCAGAAGTCAAACACACACATGCACATCTATCTTCAATTTAGGATTTCAAATGGGTGATAATTTTAGTTTACCGCATCGACTTTTCAACAAGGGTGAACTACCATTACGCACATTACGCAAGTGCATAATAGAAATAAATCATTTTTCGAAAAATGTCGTTGATGAATGATCACAACATCGAAATGGTGTTTTGATTAATCACCAACGCTTAACTCATTGAAAAGGGAAGCGGACGGAGGACATTCATCTTTAGTCACAGTCCGCATATCGCCTTTATCGTTTTGTTCTATGTTGGTCGCCTTCCGAGTGCGTATAAATTTCAAAATCCTAGTTACGCCCATAGACTAAGCACCATAAAGAAGAAGAGTGGGAAGCTAGCGGCTTAGGAACTCACTTGAAATGATTCCTTGTATCTTAGAACTCAGAATCGCTTTTAAACGTTCAAAACACAATGATAAGAGATTGTTAGTCTACAAGAATTAAGAATAATAGGAGTTTGTTGGGATTGGTAGCTGTCTCGCCAAGGTTATTTAGATCACGTGATTTCATTGTTGCACACTCATAAAAAATTACAAAAACAATTGAGCCTGTGCGTGACATTTCCAACAATTTCAAATGTACGCCAAGCAAAGTTCATGGCCAGTCTGTGTATCTGCACAGGCTGGCCAGAATCTTCACTTTGCGCCATATAGATAAATAAGGTCTTAATCCATACTCCTGTAGTCAGCATAATTAATATTGCTTTGTGTCGTTGTCAACGCTACCCTAGGCTCATTTATTAATTTAAAAGACTAATACAGTTTGAAAAAAAGACAGCCTTTTATTCAGAGTGCGTTAAATTTGAAAAAAAGCAAAATATTGAAGAGAACATCGAGATATAGGGGGAGACATTTAAAAAATTTAAAAAAATTTCCTTAATTACTTTCAGTGCATTGAAATTTTGTTCGTGGGAACAAACGGGGTAAAGCCTTTATTTCTTTTTGAGAAATAGCATACTTATCTTGGATTGGATTAATGTCTATTGTTCATTTTACGGTCACTTAGACAGGTTTTCCCGGATAACGGATCGTTAGTACAGTTTAGAACATCGTGAAATTGACAAGGTGAATGATTTTGGAATGATTTAGGAATGAAATTGAATGAGTGTGTGGAGCGAGTTTTGAGTAATAGTAAAGGGAGGTAATCCAATAGTCCTAATTTTGTTCAGCTTGAACAAAATTAGGAATATTAATTACCTCCCTTTAACAAAATAATCGCACTCCTCTGTTTGTGCGTCTTTGTGGACCACTCAGGCTCTTGAAAGTCCACATCAGCTAATAAAATCGTAGAACAAATAGACCGATTTTAATTCATTGCTGAAAGTCTTGAACGATTTTTAAATGATTTCGGAACGTTTTTGATCGATTTGAGTGAGTGCTTGGAATGAATTAACGGAGCGCTGAGTGAATGATAAAGATTGATTTTGATCGGAATTAGTGTCAATTTCGCGATGTTTTTAACTGTTAATTTACTACGTTTTTTTATGAAATACCAGGTATAAAGGAAATAAAATAAAATGATTCCGTGAAAGATGTCTCTATTGTCATTTCTGTGTCGCTTATTATTTTTTTCTTTTTCTAAATCATCACATGACTGGGTAATTTGCCAAAAAGTTACTAGGTACCATTTTGTCTACTACCCTGTGTTATGGCACTGATCAAATGGGAACCCTTGGCGATTCTTCGGAATAAACATCGGGAATAAAAAGGGCGCAGCCGTGAACGCGCAGCATTTCTCTCGTGGGTTTACATGACGTCAAAATTATCACCTTTCCCGCTTAGGATCTTGTTGTATTAAAAAAATCGACGAAAGAATAAAAGTGGGCATACTATAATTTGATAACAAAACGCAGTGTCTTCAAATAATCACATGCCAAAAAGATCTTCACAGACGATCGGAAAGAGTTACCAATAAGTTTTTTTTTCTTCAAGCGTATTGAATAACCGAAGCATCACCAGAAGCCGAATTACCTTTACAATAACCCAAAATTACTACATTTACGTCCGAGGTACTTTCAAGTTAACGAAAAAGTGCGAGCGATGACCCGAATTGGCACTGATGGAACCATACTCTTGTACATGTGTACAAGATTAGGATATCTCAATTAAACGTGATAACTTTCCAATAAAAGTGTAAGACAACCGTTTATGACAAACTCTGTAGTCTTCCAGTAGACAGATTAATCAACTTCATGTCATCGAATGGCGTATAAAGGATTCTGGGCAACTCTATTATATTTATTTCCAAATCATATACATTTTCTTTTTCATAATGGTCTGGGCTGTAGCAAAGAAAATGTGTATTTCGATTGTATCAACCAAAATCTTCTAAAAGCAGATGTCTTACCTGGAGCACATCTTTCCAACAAAATAAGAGTGTTTATGAAAGCCGACGAGACAGCGTGACCACATCTATAGTATAGAAGCAATTCATTATGGTTTATATAGCTGATAGCACGATCGAGACTAATGTATCATTATTTGTAAAAATCTAGTCAGAAATCACCGGCTACGTTTTCGTAGAAAATAAATCTGGCCGAATAAATAAATGATCTCAAAACGTACATATAATTTCCTAATGGACTCCTTGGTCTTAATCTGGAATCTAAAACAAGAGCACCGCCTACGGGTGCCTACGCTCGACTGTTGAGTGCTGGATAGTGAAAAAAAAAATCTAAGTCGTAAACGGGGCAAAATTTGCACAAAATGCACCTAGATTGAGCCCCGTTGATAAAATAGGTTGCTATTTTATTGGTGAACATGCGTGCCAAGTTTCAATCAATGCCTTCAGCAGAATAAGAGATATCACAAAAGGTCAAAGTCTTCGCACGGCGACGACAACGACGACGACACCAAGGTTATAGCAATACCTTTGGTTTTCTCCGAAAACAGCCTAGCTAATAATAAATACTGAATCAAAATATGCCAAGTGCTAGTTAACTCTTAATTAATATTCAGACAATGGTTGTTGACAAGCCTTTCTACAAAAAATCGACAGAGTTTCTGATTTGTTAAAAAGTATTGACCTATTGAACTTTACTCAAAAATATAAAATCAATTAATTATGGTCAAAAACAGTTTTTCTAGGTTGATTTCAGAAATTGATAAAGCTAATCTCTATCAAATTAAGGTGCGAGATAACATGATTTTTTTCAAGAAACTGATCAAGATAAACACTTGAAATAAATGGATCTAAAAGAGAACAAATAAGACCCTAGATTTAAAAAACTTTTCTCATACTCATGAAAGTTTCTCGAATTTTAACTAGAGACTAAAGCTTTAATTTTGATGTTACCATGTAATAAATGTATGTACATTAAAGATAATATTTATGATTAGTTTTAAAGAACACCTTAATAATACCATCTCTTATGCTCGTACATTTATTTGAAGTCTAAGTTTAAGAAGATTCTAAATTGAGAGTGAGAATTTTTTTTAAAAAAATCTTGAAATTCGATTTCTTTTTTCAAAAATAATTATATAGTAAGTTAAAATGGTTACCTTAGATTTAGGAAATTACAGTTTGTGCAGACTGTCCAGGGTCGGCTCTTTTCCCGATTTTCAGATTGTCCCGTATCGTGTGACGCGTCACTTTTACTTTGTAAGATCTATTAAAGATGTTCAGAAATAGATGTGTCTGTCTTGCTAATTTGAATATTCTAGTGGAAAATTTATGACCGAAAAACCTTTTTCGAAAATGCATAAATAGTCTAGAATACAAAACAAGATCCATATCTTATTCACATATCCCTGCGATTGATAGAAATGTAAGACTAAAAATGTTTTGTCCCACGTTCCTTGGGTTTGTCATTCTACTAGAATTTTACATTTAAAGACCATCGTTGCATTCATTGTATTAAGACTTTGTGCTGTACATAGCTGTTTTGTTCTGATTGCTTAATTTAGTTTCGTTGATAATCGTGTATTTAGACTTCAAAAGAATTCAGAAATAATTAAGGTCCAACCTCAGTTTTTTTTTTTTTTTTTAGAAAACTGAACCTTCGTTTTAAGAGATATGAGAGAATATCAATTAAGCAAAGTGTTTGATTGTGTTATTCGAGCGAATTTTCTTCAGATCATACATTTTAGAACATCGCTAAATTGACAAGATGAATGATTTTGGAATGATTTAGGAATGAAATTGAATGACTGTGCGGAGCGAGTTTTGTGTGAATTGAATGGGAGGTAATCATTTATTGCAAATTTTGTTCAGGATGAACAAAATTAGCGATATTGATTACCTCCCTTAAATAAAACGTGCATAGAAGTTCTATACATAGCTCCCTATTTCTTCAAGAACATATGAGAGGCTAACAATTTTGAATTATGTCAGAGAAATTGCGATTTTTCTCTAATAAAATGTAGCCGGGTCCAGTATTAGGGGTGTTTGTACTGCCTTGCTGTACAAGCAAGCTTTTATAGTGACGTGGTAGAGCACTCGTTTTGGGACACAGAGGTCGACGGAGTCGAATTTTTATTTAAAGGTTACAAAAAATTATTTTGAATGACGCTGTTGATTCTATATTTTCCGATGGGTTTTAGCGATTTTGAATGGTTTGAGTGAGTGTTTGGAATGAGTGAATGGGGCGCTAAGTGAGCGATTTAGAATGGTTATGATTGAGGTGAATGTCAATTTCACGATGATATTAAGTGTATCATTTTGCTGGATATTGTACATAAGAAAAATCTAGAGTATAACTCATTTCAGGGTCGCTACATTTGATCTTCATGTGATCGAATGAAGGTAGTGGACCCATAATAGTTCCGCTATGTTTCAGGGGTATTAAACTTTAACAGTGTTAACCGAGGTTTCCTAATGATTTTCATTAGGAAGCCTCGGTCAACATTGTGAAAGATTACGAGTTCCGAAATGTTGCGGAACTATTACGGGTCCACCTCCTTCAAGCCAGGTTGTATCGTAGATATGTAGGTTTCAAAAAGGTTTTAAAAAGTGTACCTATTTCGGACGTGTACGTTATTGTGGTTTAATAGGTACATGGAATATGATTAAAAATAACATCTTGATGATATTTTCCTTAACATATCAATCAGAATCAAAAAATCAAATCGAAACACAGTTGATATTAATGTGAAGGTAATTCCACAATCTAAAGAAAGGTTGAAGCGTCACTTAGTTCGGAATTGGGAAATATCAGAGAAATAGAAGATATTTAACGAGTGGTCATGAAATAACGAATTTATTAAACGAGTCAACTTTAACAGATAAAAATTTGGCTTTGCCGAGTTTTTATCCGTTTTAGATGACTATTTAATAAAATCTGTATTCTTTGAGCACAAAAATTAAATTCTATTTATAATACGACCCGAATTTTTGCCTAACACCGTCAAAATTCTTGGAATTCAACATTTCTTTTTCCGCGAAACTTACAACGCGGTTTAAAATGACGCCACAATGTATACATTTTTGCGCCATTTTGCGGCTACAAAAAAGCGTTGCTATTGGCTCTGGGCTTGTTTGCACAGTTATTCCACTTTCTTTAATGCTTTTCGGTGGTTTATCGAAAAATAACGGTAGATTATAACTTGATTATTTCATCGCAAAAGCAGTGAAATTATCAAAAACTTATACCCAGCTTTTGTGCATTTCATCCTATCTGACGTCATCTATGCGGGGCGAAATTAGTAACGTAACAATGAACGTTGCATAGCAATCACGCGCAAAATGACGCGCTTTACGAAAATATGTCCAAGAAATTTCACATATTGTCTCATTAAAGAAATAGAATAATCGTATGTTTTTTTAGTAAGATCGATTAATATTCCATTTCGTAAACAACAAAAGCTACATTTTCACTCGTGGCTCCACCACTCGTGAAAATTGTTTTTTTTTGTATACTCAATAAATATGAATCGATCTTACTCTAAAACAAACGATTATCCTCTATATATAACGTAATAACACCGGTGTGATATCAAAAAATATTAAAGGGGGTTATTTCACTCCCGCAACGTAGGTTATATTGTAATAGTTGATCTATAACAAATGGTTAAATCATAATAAATGTTATTTAAAACATGGCTTATCAACCTTTCTTCAAGGCAAAATCTTATACGACATCTTAAAATAATAGATATCATCAAAATACAAATCACTTAAAACCAAAGATATTTTGAGAATACTATAGACTAAAGTCTCACTTTTGAAACAATCGCGGGATCCGTTTTAAGTAAAGTAAAGGGAATAGAAAGCTTTAATCTCACCCAAAACGAGGGCTGTTTACGGATTCTTTACAATTATGCACCAGCAGTATGGTCTACTATATCACACAATCATTAAACCACAAAAATACAAAATAAAATATTCAGATTTGTGGTGAACTCTGATCTGAAAACCAAAAATTATAATATGCTTGACTTGATACCTTTTCCAGAAAAGAGTTTAATTCAATACACTACATCATTTGTTAAAATTAAACGGCAATATGCCACCAAACCTCATTCCTGCCAATGGTTACCATATTTTTTTTTAGATTAAGTCTGAGTGATGGTAAATGAAGATCACACAACGGATACTGGTAAAAGACGGAAACATTAGGTAACTCCCCGTGGCTATGTTATTAAGGCAACCACCGAGTTTTCGTAGGTAAATCTAAAATAATTGCGTATGTCATGTTCAGGCTCCATTCGTAAAAAGTACTGTCCCGTATTTTGGATGTCCCTCTTTGCACGGTATGTCTTTATTTTTTGATAACGCTTTAAGCTTGAACACAGGATCAAATCATTCTAAATCGAGAAAAGGTTACCGATTCTATATTGTTTTGTTGTTTCTTTTTCTTTGTATATCTATATCTTTGTCGGGAACAAAAAACATGAAAATCAAACAAAACTTGTTTCATCAACCGTGATAATTCTCTTCAAACAACCTTGAGTACGAAATCTAGGTTACAGGATCTACTCTTATTGAAGTAAGCTCAGCGCAATATTTCAATTTCAATTTAAAAATCGATAAATCAGCTAGTTAAAAGGTTGCTGTAGATATTGAAATTCTCAAATATTTCTATAGGGGGAAAACAGCAGATTTTTTAACCAATGCATTCTCGCACTAGCTCTTTATTTATCGAGATATTGATATTTTTAAGACTGTGAAATGTTTCACATTTTAACTCATCTGAGCACCAGGGGATCGGGGTAATCTTTTGTGATCGATCAATGTACATCCGTCCAATCTGTCAGTCCGCCATATATATTTTCGTCCGTCCGTACCCAATTACAAAAAAAAACTCCCCCCGTAAAGCAACCATCGGATTTAAAAAAAAATAATCACAAAAAATATCCTTAAGCCAAGTACTTCCAAAATATATACGTTATGAAATTTGGTTGAATTATCGAATTATAGTTGTTTTACGAAAATAACAACAATGTTTGTTTGATCCTGGAACACTTTCCTCTTAAACTTTAGGGCCTACAATGTTTATGTTTGGTATATGCTTTTGTTCAATAGTATTTTTAAATACTTTAATATATTGCTGTGACATGAAACTAAGCCCTGCAGTGTTGGGTCACGATTTTTGCATAAGAATTAAGAGGGATATTCAGAAAATCTTCTTTTCCAAAACGGTAATACCATAAGCAATGAAATTCGGTTCGTGACATCACTAAATGGTATTCCGCCAAATATATAGAGGATATTGAATGAGTGGTCATGGAATACCGAATTTATTAAACGAGTCATCTATAAACAGATAAAAACGAGGCTACGCAGAGTTTTTATCTGTTTTAGATGACGAGTTTAATAAATTCTGTATTTCATGAGCACAAATTTTATATTCTGTTTATAATATGACCCGAATTTTAACGAAAAATCGTCAAAATTCTTGAAATTCAACGTTTCAATTTTCCGCGAAACTTAAAACGCCGTTTTAAAATGCCGTCACAAAACATAGATTATGACGTCATTTTCGCGGTTACAAAGCAGCGTTACTATTCGCTCTGAGCTCATTTGCATAGTTATTACACTAGTGTAACAACACCCGTGTAATATCAAAGATATTCAACGGGATTATTTCACTCCGGCGACGTAGGTCATATTATAATTAATAGTAATGTTTGCACGTGTGAATAAAATGTACCCCTTTGATGTAGAATCTACATTTTCCATAAAAATGAAATAAGAAATATAACATTGTTTTCTTATAAATAATATGGCCTTCAACTTTGATATTTCACGTTTGATTCATTCTAAATTCATTAACCCAATACAGTTAGTCACATCGTGAAATTGACTCTTCATTCCGATCAAAACCTTCCTAAGTTGCTCACTCAGCGCCCCATTCATTCACTCCAAACACTCACTCAAATCGTTCAATAACGCTTCAAACATATCAAAAGAAATAAGATCAAAAAGCTACATTCAAAATAAAGATAGCTAGAAAAAATGGCATTTTCACTTAAGTAATTGAAATTGAACTCGTCTGATACGTTTTTGAAATATCGCTTATATTCACTAAAAGAAATGTTATAAATATCGCTAATATTGATCATTCGGAACAAAATTGTCGACATTGAATTACCTCCCTTTAATTTCACTCAAAATTCGTTCCTCACACTCATTCAATTTCACTCCAAAATCATTTAAAAATCATTCACCTTGTCAATTTCACGATGTTGTTAACCATATCTGTAATTTATGGCCTTACAATAGACATTAGCTCTATGTTGCGAGGTCTGCATTTTACATAGAAATAAAGAAATTTGCACTAAAAAAGTTGTCTATTTAGACAGCAAAGTAGTACAGGTTCGACATTTTTATTTCAAAAATTGCTTTAAATCACCTTTCATTGACCTGTTTTTCTGATCAAAATGAATAAGACCAAAACCATACAATTAAAACAAACTTCATCCTTTTAGGAATGAATCTTTCAACTTTACCAAAATAGCCTTGAGGTAGAGATATGGTAGCGTGCGGCGATTCCAGTGAGAACCTTTTTTTGCAGGAATTAGTTATTAAACAACATTCTGTGCAATTCGTTACGGCGCTTAAGTCCCTCCTTTTCGATGAAGGAAAAAACATAGCAAACAAACAAGAGCCCCACTTACGATTAACAAAGTCGTGCTATTAAGTGCTCGGCAGTGGACAAAATAATTATAGACGAAGGGTATTTCTTTTACGTAAATCATGTTAGAATTATCCTCATAATAGTATAAGTTCATTTTAACCTTCATTTTAAGTTTCAAGTAAATACCATCGGAAATACCAGAGATACTACCAAATATATAAGTTTTCGCTAGACAATGACGACAACGTACCAAATGCGGAGTCTTAAGCATTTCTCCGGGGTTTCTCCGAAAACACCAGAGCTAAAAATGAACAAGAGGACAATTATGATCCTAGATCGATACCCCAGTCTCTGACTTACATCACATCAATTAAATAGATATCCACAATAAGATAGTTTCTACGTAAAATCAAAACATAGATTGTTTTCGGGGAAGATTGTGTTGAAATGTTTTCCGCCCAGTTCTTATTTTATAAAAGGACGCGCCCGAGAACAGTCAGAATAGACCTCGAGGGGCTTGATATGACCTTGATAAAAACTACCAACATACTATTAACGCTCCCTGTCCCCTGATTTCAGAGAACAAGTTTTTAAAGATCACCTCCTTTTTCTCTATGTTAAATGGGGTACGCTTATGCAGAGCATAAAATTGACCTCAGTACTACGAAATGAACAGGCTTGTTGGATATCCACTAAATAATGATACAAAACAAATGTGAAAGCTGGCTGCATTCTAATTTCAAAGAAGAATGTTTACAAAGATTCCTTTCTGGTTTTCCATGTGAAATGGGGTGCGCCTGGGCAGAGCCCAAATTTGACCACAGGGGCATGAAAAGATCTAGCTTGGTAGAGGTCTTCTAGATGTTGATGCATACCCAATATGAAAACTGTCTGCCTTTTGGTTTCAGAAAAGATTATTAAAGATTTTTTCCTATTTCCCACCCTTTTTTGTTGCCGTGGCAAATAAAGTTACGGGTGGATTTCAATTATTAAAATAATGTTTCAGTTCTTGACCCAAGGAACATCCCCGTCAAGTTTAATTAAGATTGACCCACCGCTTTATGAGATGACGATTTTTTTAAAAAACAACACCGCCTACGGATGCAACGCTCGGATACAGGTGCTGGATGATGCAAACATTCTAAGTGAAAAAGTCGAAACTCTAACAAAAAACTCTTCCTTAGTCATTGCCCTCGAAAGTCTGGGTAGCTCTTGTGCTGGTGACCACATATGATTTATGTTAAAATTTTGTCACGCCAACGTGAACGACGCCAAGGTGATCATAAAACTTCAAGTTTTCTCCGAAAGAAATGCAATATTACATGTATAACCTTTTTTTAACTATTCGTTATTTTCTGCAAAGAGGTTACAATCATAAGCAATGCGGTACGGTTTATTTTGGGATCTTTATGTTTAGCTTAATACCTATGGTCAATAATTGATCAAACATCGTAAACACAGTATGCCCAGGCTGTATTCACAACGATTAATTGGAAAATATAATAGTTTTATTTTATTAAATATAATATATTCATTTATAACGATCTTTTGGAAAATATAATTTCTTAAATGATCGTATTTCGGACACACAAGTAAAAAGTGAAATTCTACTTCTACTGAATATATATTTGGTCTAAGGCATATTGCGCAAAAGCGATCATTATAATCAATTTTCTGGTATCACCATTTTTTTTAAAGTTAAGACAATAATTAGAACGTCACAAATTTGAGAGTGTTCGTCTTAGAACTTGATAAGTATCAAAAGATATGTACATTCAACGTTTAATAGTGATTTAAAATGTTTATAATATCTTTGGACTTATATTAATATGTTGCTGTATATATTGGTATGAAAAATCGATAAGTCGTTATTTAAAACTAAGGAGAAACATTGTAAAGGATAACGAGTATTTTGCATTTCTATTAGCTTAAGTCGAAATTGTACACATTGGAGCATATATGAAACAGAAAGGGAATATCGACCACATTCACCAAATAAAAAGCAGCCGGTTGCTTTTTGATTATTATTAATTATTTTGCAAAAAATCTATTTGGACCTTTCAATAATTTCGGAGCATTCCTAACCCAAGATATCAGAAGTGGGGCATATTATTGGCTTTACGATAGATTCAGAAAGTTTAAAGTATCTTTTGGGTCAGAGTAACAAGATTTCTCTTGATACATTGTTATACTTTAACATGCCTTTGTTGCTTGAGATGCTTTACAAAATTTCAATATTGTCCAATATTGCTCTTTGGTCATTGATTTCGTGAGTTAGCAGTCATGCATTCTAAACCAATCGAAGGGAAACAGTCGTCATGTTTCTTAAGCAAATCGAAGGGCAACAAAATGTAACATCATCAAAACAATCCAGACAACGGATAGATTGCAAAAGTGTTTGTTTGCTAAATGTGTGTTGCATGGATTAGACCCCTAGTACTATTGATGGGTAAAGCATTGATAGCAATTTGAAACGTATGGATCTCGAGTGAAATTTATCAGAAACTAAAAGAGAAGAAAAATGAGATGATTTTGATGAAAGTAAAAGTATATTAATGAAAATGACAGACAATTAACGTTTTCGAACAAACGAGTCGAATGAAGTTAGCAGCTTTGATGTGATTATGTATGACAAAAGAAAAAATGAAATCCGAATGATATATTAGTACCAAATTTTAATTTATTGAAATATATACGTGTAAAAGGCAAAGGAATTCTGTAAAAGCGACAAAATCAAGTAACATCTAATTGACCTTTAACTTGATTTGTGGTAAAGACGGAAAATTTTACTGATCGACATCAACTTCTTTTCACAAAAGTAACTTCTCTTTATCCTTAACAGTTTGCTTCTGTGCTGATATCTTAAAGTTTGGAGACATACAAATGACTATAATTAGATTGTACATTATTTTATCACCTGCGTGGACTTTTTAACTGAGTAAAGTTAATGAGTTACCTTTAAGGATTAAGTTTGGTGTACGCCCTAGGATCTTTTTTAGGATGCTTTGATGATACTGACTTACGGACGTCCACGGACATGTTCTACGACACTTTTAAACAATGACATTTATTGATGGCCCTGGTCTGAAAACGTATAGTCCACCAAGCTTTACCCAGGATATCTGCATTGGCAACGACCCCACTCGTTGATGTTTTCTTAAACCGCCCAATTTACGGGAATTACCGACGAAAATGTTAATATTTAAGGACTATATAAACTTGGATGAGATGACAAGAAAGATCTACATCAGTGTAAGGAAGATTAATGTTGTTACATGGTGTATATCGTGATACAGTATCATAGACACCTATAGCTAGCGTGACGAGGTACATTTAGACAGTTAGCCCTGCTAACACAACCAATAGTACTCCTATATCACGAGAACCTCAAAGGACACACCAAAGGAAAATGGATTGAGCTGGGCAAACTTGATGATTAGAAACTAGATCATGTAGATCTACATGTTTGTTTGATTTTTCATGTATATGCGTTCACTGAAGTTAAGAACATCGTGAAATTGACAAGCTGAATGATATTGGAATGACTTTGGAACGAAATTGAATGGGTGCATGGTGCGAGTTTTGAGTGAAATTAAATTGACGTAATTCAATATCGATAATTCTGTTCAAGATGATCAAAAATAGCGATTTTTGTTACTCCCCTTCAATAAAAAATACATAAAATCCTATTAATAGCTTTTTATTTCTTCTTTAACAATTTAACGATTATTATTTCAATTGTGTCAGTCAAATCGCGATATTTTTATATTTATATTTATTTGAATGTACCTATTGTTTTTATCCTTTTTAGTCATTTTGAACGTTTTTGATCTTTTTAAGTGAATGTTTGGAATAAATGAATGTAGAACTGAGTGAGTGATTTAGAATGGTTTTGATTGATATGAATGTCAATACCACAGAGTAACTAACTGTATATATATAATACGTACGTAGTGTTTTGTATGAGAAAAAATATCTAACGAGGTTTGGAGAATTGATAATTGTCGAGGCTCTGCCGAGGCAATTATCAATTCTCACAACCGAGTTAAATATTTTTTTTATACAATACACTAAGTACGTATTATATTTATCTTATAACCTCTATTTGTCTTGTTTTCGTCGATGTTTCTAACTGAAATGCGAGTTTCTGAAAATAACCGCATTATATTATTGTTCTAAAAATAACTATGTGATATCATAAAAAATATCATACGGGTTGTTATCACACGGAAATTTGTATAGTTATAAGATAAATACACTACTAAAGTTCTATATTTCAGTACTTGTAGAGGTAAGATTATTTATTTCTGAACAAGACCGGAAGAACTAAAAATAACTTCATGCTCAAACATTAATTCATTGGGTCAAAATACAAATTATGAAGTTTATTCAGAATCTTAATAAACCTCCCTAGACTTTGGATGCCCTGTACACAAGCACGAAGTAATCTAAATACAGACATGGTCTCTATAAATCTTGTAAAACTCATTTACATTCTTTACTGAAATCTTTAAGCTTTCTCAATATTCCCAGGGGAGAATTATAAAGCGTAACATTTCATTTTTATGCTGAAGAGAACAGTTTCTATAGCAATGCATTTTATTTTCTCTAAACAGGGGTATTCTGGTGCAGTTTTATTTGTGGACCAATACAATTGAGAATATTATACGATATTTCTATTGTCAATTTTAACGTGCATTGTCAGAAAAAAATGTTTGGACGCTCTTAGGTCTAAGAGCACTCCGCAAAACGGGATGTCGCTAAACGGGATGTCGCTTGCGAAAACTTAACACGTGACTGTGATGTTTAAAAAAAATACATAAAATGCGAAATTAAAAACGACACTCTGATACTATAATTTTAAATTTCGATTCGATGGCTACAAGACAATGGGCATGAAGGTTTATTTGATTTGATTTGAATTGGGGTTTTACGTCGCTTTCAACAATCTCTCAGTTATATCGCGACGACTGGAGCACCTAACGATGGATTCCTGGTATTTCTCACACCAATACTACCACCACATCCCTTTCCTAGCCTCCAGTTGCTATTCCACATAGGTTAACGATTATCTACCCATTGGTGGAAGACAAATGTCGGAAAGGATAAGTGCCGCGGCATGAAGGTTTATATCACTCTCGCTCAAACCATCTTCATCATGACACAAACAGGAGTTACATTCTAACCACATCCCTTGGATACATTTTTAATGAAGTGTTGAAGCATATTGCAAGCTTTTAGAACGATTTTAAGTGATTCCGGAGTATTTTGAACGATTGCAGTGATTCGTCTGAATGATTTTAAAAGTGAGCTGAGTGGGTGATTTAGAATGTTTTTGATCAGGATTTATGTCTATTAATACGATATTCTTAACCTCACATAGGGGAACATATAAATAGTGGATCGTTTCAAATTTGTTTGATTTTCATTGAAACATGAATTGAATTCTTAGAAATATTAAGGTGCAGTGGGAGATCCAGAGGGGTTCGAGTTATTAAAAAACAACCTCTGTATCCGAATTATTTAATTCTAATGGACATATTTAATCATAATTTTGCAACATAAGGAAAGCGACCCCAATTTTGTAGCGTTCGAACTACAGGAACTTGAAATTCTACATAGTAAGATATCTGAATTTCAGAATTAGATATTGATATATAAATTGGGATACTAAAGAACTAATTGCTCAAATTCTAGACCGCCGCTAAGGCTGTATTTAAACAAGGGGCCCGAGAGGGCCTGATCGCTCCACCATCTTTAACAACTCCAAACTTAAAAAAAAGAGATATTCTACCAAGAAATCAATTTCGGAACATGGTCTCTAACGGAACATATACGCAAAGTTTTATTTAAAATGGCCAATTAATTTGAGAGGAGATTTTAAAGTGACAATGCGCCCTGTCCTGCCATGCCCAGGTCAATTAAAAGTTCTTGAACAACAAAGAAACATGGTCCCCAGACGAAAATTAATTCCAAGTTTTGTTGAAAATTCGTCAAATAGTTTGGCAACAGAAGATAAAATTTTAAGCAAAAGTAAGCTTCGCCCTACCCAAACCATATTGTGGGGTCAATCAAAAATTCTTGAACAACTCACGTACATAGTCACCAAAAGAATATTCAAGTTTTATAGAAATCGGATTAATTGTTTGGGAGAACAAGATTGTTAAAGATTTTAAAGCAAAATTCCTTCTAGTTCATATTGGAGGTCAATCAAAATTACACGAATAATATAAGTAAATGGCTACTCTATGGAACATCAAGCAAAGTTTCATTAAAATCGACGAAATAGTTTGAGAGAAAAAGGTTTTTAAAGATTCAAGGGGGAAATTAGTCCTGCCCTACCACGCCTTTATTTCGGGATCAATAAAAAATTCTTTCAAAACTCTGGAAGAGGGTACCTGAAGAAACAATTCTGCCAATATTCATAGAAATCCACCGAATGATCTCGGAGAAGATTTTTTAAAGAATATAAGAAAATAAGCCCCGCCCTGCTATGCCAATGTTTGTTTCAAAATCATGCACAATTTAAATAAAGGGTCAACCAAGAAACATTCATGCCAAGTTTTATTGATATTGGCCCTATGGTTTGGGAGGGGATTTTTTGAAGATTTTATCAATAGAATAAGTCCTTCCTAGTAACGCCCGTACTTGGAGGAGTGTCGAAACTTCTTGAACAAAATAAGTAAATGCCACACAAGGAACTTCCATGCCAAGCTTCATTAAAATCGGCCCTATGGTTTTGGAGGAGAAGATATTTGATTTATCGTTGTGAAAATAAGCCACGCCCTGCCACGCCCTTATTTTGGGGTCGATCAAATTATCTTGAACATCATTTGAGGAGGGTCACCCAGGAAACATTCGTGCCAAGTTTGGATAAAACTGACCAATTAGTTTAGGAAGAGAAGATGTATAAATAAAGGTTTACGCATGCACGGACGCACGACGGACACATCGCAATGACAATAGCTGGTCGACCGTCGGCTATTAGAGCTAAAAAGAAAAGTATTTCGCAGTCTATCAAGTTTTAATAACTCGATAAATAAAGGTCTATATTGTGAGAATGTATTGGTTACAAATACTGCTGAGTTTTCCTCTAGAAATATTTGAGAATTTCAATATCTACAGAAACCTTTTAACATGCTGATGTATCGATTTTAAAATTGGAATTTGGATATTGCGCTGAGCTTACTTCAATAAATCTTCGAGTAGATCATGTAACCTTGATTTAAGCATTCAAGGTTGTTTTCGTTTGCTTTTACAGGGACTCAAATAAAAAGAAAAACAATGGGCCATGCTTTCATGATTTTGGAACACCCCTGATTTTATCCACAGAGAAAACAAGGGAGATAACACACCAAAGTCTCCCGTTAGAAACGTTGCCTTACTGGTATGCCACTTTGCATTTTATAAACGTGCATGGCAGGGTACAAATTTCACATCTTCTCAAACATATTTGTATCTTAAATACAGGGCAGTAATTTTCTGTGAATTGAGCCCATGCATATGACATATAAAGCAATTTTAATTGTGATTTAAGAAATTCGGCGGTTGCGTACGCAGTGGTGGACCCAGAGGGGGTTAAGGAGGTTCAAACAAAATTAATTTTCATGCATAATTTCAATTAACCATCTTCCTGCTGTTCAAGACATAATCCATCATTCGGAACACCACTCGGCCAATCTCACGATCAACCTCGGATGCATTCGGAACACCACTCGGCTAATCTCACGATCAACCTCGGATGCATTCGGAACACCACTCGGCCAATCTCACGATCAACCTCGGATGTCCATAGACGGACTATTTTTAAAAAATACGGGAAAACCTTGGAAAAACTCGATGACGTCAGTTAAAATGACGTTAGCCCTCGAAACTGTGAATGAAAACATTCGACGTCGCCAACGCTACTCGTTTAAGTAACTGACGTGAAACCATCGTATCCTAATATAAATATCTTAAAAATCTTAAATAACGGCTGAAAAAATCTTAATTTTTTAGAATGATTCGTCATTCTCAAAAAATAAGATTTTTCAGCCGTTATTTCCTGTAAAATATATAAATCTACAGTGCTAGATTTTCTTACACTGTTTCCGCCTAACAAAAAGCAAGATTTTGTTACATACCCATCCGCCTTACATACATCCGAGGCCTGTTGCAGTTTACGGAAATGGCCGAGTGATGTTCAAGACATAATCCATTTGTGGAAAGAGCTTTTGCAGACATTAAAGACTAAGATCAGCCTGCAAGGTCGTGCATTCTGATCTAACGATATACTGTCGACCTTCAGTGTAATTCATTTTTGTGGAAAACATCTTTAGGCAGAATCAGGTTGTAAAAAGGGAATGTGTTTAAACAAAGTTCAATTTCAGCAGGATAAGTGTTAAAATTGTGGAAATACAAGGAGAAAAAACCCTGTTCTTGCATGTTCGAACCCCCATGAACAGAAATCCTTGATTCGCCGTTGGTACGTCGCAGAGTCTCACAGTATATGACTTCTATGCATGCGATTACATTTCCGTCTATCCATATTTTGATTTCACAAGTTCACAATATCTTGAAATTGACAAAGTGAATGGATGAAACTTAAAGAAAACGATGATTGAGTTTTGGGGGGAAATTAAAGGAAGGTAATCAATCAATGCTATTTTTGTTCAGGGTGAACAAAATTTGCGATATTTATTATCTCCCTTTAAAAAATATGCATTCAGAGTCTATACGAGAAAATTAAACGATTGTTAAAGACATTTGTCGCTTAATACACGTTTTTTTTGTATGTATTTTCAATAATTTTTGGACCAACAATACCTACTTCTTAGGATATTTTGATTTAAAGAAGGGGATGTTAAAAACGGTCAAGTTATAAAAATGGTCGCTTAATAGACATGGTCGTTCGAGCAAGATTAATTGTAAACATGTAAATCGGAGTAACATTATTGAAAGGTTTCGGGATCCTAATAATAAGCGATAACTTCTGGAATGATCAGAATTGTAGAGAGCCAGTTATTTCCCTTTATATTCTACACAATGCGAACATTTCGACAGAACAAACCGGTGACAGGGAAAAACATGTAACATGTTCGCCAAGCAAAGTTGTACAGTCTGACTGGAGTCTTAACTATGTACTTTTTAGTAATACAGCTAGTAACATCGTGAAATTGGCATTCACCCCGATCAAACCCATTTTAAATCGACCTGAGTGCTTCATTCATTCATTCATTCATTCATTCATTAATTCATTCATTCCAAACACACACTCAAGACCAAAAACGAACCAAAAGCGTTAAAAAACGTCTCGAAATCATTTGAGATGACTGACAAATCGATCAAATCTTTAGACAATTGTATTGGCTGACGATGGTTTTAAATGGTCTGATTAGTCCGCGGAGACACTCAAACACAAAAATACGTATTTTCTGATAAAAAATCTCTTAATTGGACGAAACTATTGATACCGTATTTCACTCAAAACTCGCCAATCCATTTCATTCGAGAATCATTCCAAATCATTTACCGTGTCAATTCACGGTGTTGTTATCTGTATCTGCGAATTGCGCTGTATGCCCGTCTATTTTCGATGCTAATTCTGGGACATTGACATTAGATACAATGTACACGTACCTTAGTATGTAGACATTATCAATATTTGAGTTAAACATGTGGTTCAAGGAAAATTTAACGAATCGCTGGCTTCGCAGACCGCTTCTGATATTGATTCATTAATTGTCAGAAAGTTATATTAACTTGACCATGAAACAAGAAGCATATCGTTGGTGGCGACTTAAACGTCGTAACTACAATTTATTCAAGCTGTAGTATCGACAATTAAGTCACCAATTCATGAACTTTTTTATAATAGAATGGCGGAAATTACGGAGGTCAATAGTCATTTGGATAGAAAAGATCACCGCTTACGGGTGCCTACGCTCGGCTGTTGGGTAAAGGATAGTGGATAAAAATTATAAGTCGGAAAAGGAGCTTTATTTGTACAAAATGCATTTAGAGTTATTCCCCTTGATAGTACATGTTGCTCTTTTGATAGTGAACATATGTGCCAATTTTCAAGTGAGATATCACAAATTGTCAAAGTTTTCGCACGCCAATAACGACATCGACGACGATGTCAAGGCTATAGCAAACCTCGGGTAATCTCCGAAAACAGCCGAGATAATGAGTGATTTGATTGGTTAATCGACTTTTAATTGCTAGCAGCGATTTGTCCATTGCTTTGGGCTGTCTGGAACATGTGTACGATAACGATGGATAAACAAATGAACACACAGACATAATGGAAAAAGTGAGCGCAAATCAAAGTCTCTGGTCAGTCTATGAATCCGCACAATCTAACCTGAGTCTACAGCATTTGCTCTGTAATAGATAAGTTTAACCGTTGTTCTGGTGGTCAAAGACTAACCTTTCTTCATTGTGTAATTGTCTAGGATACTCAAAATCTGTCTAAATCACACAAGGTTTGCACGGCGCAAAACAGTTGTAACTGCCTATGGAATATAGGCAGTTACAACTGTTTCGCACTGAGCCAGCGATCTAAAATTATTGGATATGTCAAGCAAAGGCTCGATCAGTTGGGAAGCCAATGTCAGAGCGCAGAGGTAGTACGTCGATCTATCATTCAAACGTTCCGGGTTCGATCCCCGACAGCGGAACTAATCCTTTCCGACTATTTGTCTTCCACTAATTGTGTTGATAATCGTAGACCTATGATTGATGGCAGCGGCTAGGAAAGGGTGTAATGGGAGTAATGGTACGATAAATATCAGGAATCCATTGTGAGGTGCTACAGCCGCCTTGATATGGCTCACAAACGGTTAGAAAAGGCGTTAAACCTAATACAAACAAAAAACAATCAAACAGTTCTTCTTCATGGGTAAAATTGTATACGGGAATATGGAGAAAAACAAAGTAGTTGTTGACATTCAAACATTTGTTTATTTTATTTACAAACGCTGACAGAAACTACTTAGATTGTATGCATGCGTTATAAAATAGTAAAATGATACTAATACAAATATAATGAGAACATTTTTGAGAAAAGTTTCCGTAAGATACTGTTTCTCGGTCTTGACGTGTGTTCAGGATGCAAAAAAATATGCTAACCTTTAAATGTCATATTTCCCCGCTTTGCATGTGAATAGGCCGGGTAACATTTCTAAAACGTTTCGCGAAAAATGGTACCTCACTTTGTGCGTATACTAGTGATTACAATCCTTTACAGTTCGAAAACGTGTTTGCATTCTGATCGCAGGACTGGTAAGGCTATATACTTGAGTGACTGGACATACTAACGCAAAGCTTACTCCTTTCGCCTCGCATACTATACTCATTTAGAAAAATAAGCTTAATTTCGTCTCCCTCTATTTATCATAATTTGTTTCGTTGAGACATTTTTCGCTAATTATGATCGTCATTGTAATTTTTCGAAAAATACAAAGTGTGGTGTGGTATTCGGTTAAAGTCATTTTATGGATAATTTGTGTGAATACAATGGTTGATAAAAAGATTCTTTGATGCAAATTGACTTCATAAATGTCCAGAAATTATACAAAGAAACATCATATTATAATCTTCTTGTATATTGATGGGTAACCCACAATGTAACTGCATACAACTGATTTCATAACGCCAATTTGAATTTTTTTAACGATTTTTTGTTTCTCATTCTAGGGATGAAGAGAGTATTTGTTGATGGCACCAAAAGCCCAGACATAACGTATGGGTGTAATAATGCTTTTGATTTCATACCTTCATGAAATCAATCAATATTCTCTTCATATCTTATAATTCAATGTTATGAATTAAAAGAGGTTATAACTTTTCCAAAGTTCAATGGATACAGTTAGTTACATTGTGAAATTGACATTCACCTCAATCAAAACCATTCTAAATCGCTCACTCAGCGCTCATTCATTCTAAACACTCACTCAAGCTTTTCAAAAACGCACAAACCCAATGAAAAATATAGAATCATTCAAAATGAATTTTGATAGAGAAAAATCACGATTTCACTGACATAATTTAAGTTGGTAACATCTCAAAAGTTCTTGAAGAAATAGGAAACTATAAATGCATTTTTTATTAAAGGGGTGCAATCAATATTGCTAAATTTGTTCATCCTGAACAAAATTTGCGATATAGGATTGCCTCCCTTGAATTTTACTAAAAACTCGCACCACGCACTCATTCATTTGCATTCCAAATCATTCATAAATCATTCATCTTGTCAATTTCAGAATGTTCTTAACTGTATCCTTGGGGACTTCTATATGTGGAAGCGTATTAGATCTAATCAGCTGCGTACTTAGAATTATTTTCAGTGAGAAATAGAAATTAATTTTTCAGTCAATCAGGATGCAGACTATTTCATGGACACAATTGGGATTTAATTATTACACTTCGGTTGTGATAGAAAATAAAAGGTCCTCGCTTGAAACAGAAACAATGGGAATCATGAAATGACACGGATACAATCGAATGACGTAATGTCCGGTAACATTTCTCTTTGTCTGGTTTATAACAGACAGTTGGAAGTCCACAGTTTAGGTATCGTAAACATAACTCGCTATTTGCCAAATTCATGCTGATCAATTTAAAACCCTGCCGACAGCCTGCCTGTGTCTCCAACTTGCATTAGTCCGAGCGCTGCCGAATGTTCCCGAGACTTCAATCGTAATGCCGCTAAACTCTCGTCTGCTACATAGCGCTCCATATTGGAAACTGCAAAAATTCGGAGAATTCACAATAATGACAAGTTAAAACAAATACATTGAAGCTATGGTTATGTAGCAATAAATATAGCGTAGCTCGAAAGCGTACGGGAGTTTCCGTATGATAGTAACTAAGGTACGTCACTTATGACTGACTTGTCAAATGTGTACTAGAGTTACTCCCCTTATATAGCATTATTCAATCGGCAAAGAAACGCTCGTAAGGAAGTTATTTCTAACATTATGAAAATCAAAGACAGTGGCCTTGTAATATACTGAACAACAAAAGAAGCGTCACATTATTTAGCCTCGTAGAAAATAGTATAAACTGAAGGACATTTTATTTTCCTCGGTGACAATAAATTCAAACGGACTCAAAGTCAGAGAGAAAAAACCACTATTTTTGTTTTGTTGTGCGAATTGGTTGTTCATGACGTTTGTACCCTCTGCATAAAGTGGGAAGAATGTGTAGGTCGATTTTTTTTTTAAAAAAATAGTCAATTGTTTCCTATTTTCGAGAAAAGGTATTAGTGTTTAAACAGCCAAAAGGGTATTGATTATCGGTGTAAATTGAAATGGAACACCTATTTTTAAGAAAAGCTGGTTGTTTGAAAATATTTTTAGAAACGGTCACCGACAAAGCACCTAAAGCTACTCAAAATATTGACTTTACCCACAGGCGTGCAAACTGACCACATCACCAACCAATTTGAGTAAGTTTTTAGCCTTACTACTAGGATCCTATGTTCGGAGCGTGACATAGACGAACTTATCGCCATTATCTCAACAATAGCTATCAATGGAAATCAAATTCAAAATCAAATTCCTTAATTGTTTTGAAAAAATCCAGTTATAGGAAAGTCACCATCAAGATAAATACAACAAATTTACAAGACAGAACTTATCAAATAGGTATATGTCAGAGGGGCATATAATCTATGAACTATTATTGAATACCTATGACGCCAATTCGCAAACGGCGTTATATTTTTCTCAGATTAACTTGAATCTATAATTTTCTGGAATTTCCTCCATTTATTGTAAAATTTCAGGTCATATTATAAATAGGTTATCTAATTTATACTCATAAAATACAGATTTGTCATCTCAAACTAATAAAAACTTTGCGAAGTCTCGTTTTTATCTGTTTAACATTTGACTCGTTGAATAGATACGGCATTCAGTGACCACTCATTCAAATCCTCTATTTTTTCCAATTTGAGGATATTGTCGTAATGGGGGTAAAGGTGTCGTTCCAAATATCTATCAATGATTTCGACATTTCAAGAATAGAACAGAGATATTGATCCGTACCTGCTGGTATATGATGATTATAATGTAGACCATTTTTGGTGACGTCATTAAAATGGTGGATAGGATTGGTTCCCGGATAACAAGAAAGTGCTGATACACTGTTTGAACCACTCGGTCCAGCCCAAGACGTGTGGGGTACCAGGGCGTCGTTGGGTGGAAGGTTTGACTGGAGGCTAGCGAGGTTATGCATCTGAATTATGAAAAGATTTTATTTTTATAAATTTACTGATTTTCATCTAAAAATGAAACAAGAGCTTTGTAAGTGACTATAGGAGGCAAAGACAAAACAAACTTTTCAATACGAAATAGCAAAATGAAATCATTCTTTAAGAATCAACTAAAATGTAAACATAGATAAGTTAAAAAGAAGATGTGTGTTTTTTCTCCGATGATTCTTTTTTCATTAAATGAAACTTTTATTTACATGAAAAGTCACACGGAGAAAGCATTCCTAGGGCGTTTCACCAAAATAAGCGCCGGTGCTTGAGACTTTGTGCGAAAGAATAACAACTCTTTGTTGATAACTGTGGCATGTTTTTTTACAAGACAACATTTAGCTCAAATAAACAGCAGTAGGTACGGTAATAAGCAGAGGTAGACTAAGTCTGCTTTCAACATTTAACGATGAAAAGTCAATGCAGATAAATGCAATAAGCTTCAATTATCACTTTACCAGATTCGGCCCTGCGTTCAGAATGTAAAAACGTTTTGAGATAATACCCCGCTTTGCACGTGTACATACGCGCAAAATCGAGGTATCATTTCAAAAACGTTAAAGCTAACGTTTTCATCCTCAACGCAGGGATGGCTTCTTCTTTTCAAAGTGAAGAGATATAATGATACAACTGATACACATTTAATTTATCTCCCTTTGATCATGATACAATCAAACGAACACTATTTCTACAGTGAAGAACATTGCGAAATTGACAAGCTGAATGAAATTGGGATGATTTGGGAACGAAATTGAATGGGTGTGTGGAGCGAGAACTGGGTGAAATTAAATTGAGGTAATCCAATATCGCAAATTTTGTTCAAGATGAAGAAAATTAGCGTTATTTATTAGCTACCTTTAATAAAATATGCATACAGGTCAGATATATAGGTTTTATGCCTTCACTGACCTATCATACGCGCCCAGTCTTCAACAAGGTCAGTCAAATCGCGTTTTTTTCTTACGATTTTTATTTTGAATTTAGTTTTTAATCTTTGCATTTTTTGAAAGTTTGAAGCGTTTTTTAATGGCTTGAGTGAGATTTTAAAATGAATGAATGGAGCGCTGAGTGAGCGATTTAGAACGACTTTGATCGGAATGATTGTCAATTTCACGATGTTATTAACTTTACACTTAGAAGACATGGCAATGCTAGACAATTGAAATTCATCAGGAACACGGTTACATGGTTATAAAATATCGTCGTTGTTATTCTAAAACCTCGTAACTACAGCTTTGATCAAGCTGCAGTTACGAGGTTTTACAATAACAACGACGATATAAAGAAGACCTCTCTAACCTGACTGGCATGGTTAAAGTAGTTGTCCATAAAGCCGTGATAGGATCCGTGTGGATGATCTGGTTTAATCGTTGTTGGCGTCATGGATGGATGAATCCCTGATGTCATAGACGTGCGGTGCCATATTGAATCTATTAATAGAATAAACCAATTTTAGCGTTGCTGGCGTAATTGATGAATGAATTACTGCCGTCATCGATGTGTGATGTCATATTGAATCTTTAAATAGATACATAACAGCATTAATGTTGTTGGCGTCATGGATGGATGAATCCCTGATGTCATAGACGTGCGGTGCCATATTGAATCTATAGATAGAAACAAACCGTTTTAACGTTGTTGGCGTTATGGATGAATGAATTACTAATGATTTCATCGATGTGTGGTCTATATTGAATCTATAAATAGATACATAACAACATTATTGTTGTTGGCGTCATGGGTGGATGAATCCCTGATACCATCGATTTGCGGTGCCATATCGAATTTATAATTAGAAAATAAGCATTTTAACGTTGTATGCGTAAAGAATGGATGTTTGCCTGATGTCATCGACGTGTAGTTAACGTCACAGGTCGACGAAAACATCATGTCATCTCCGCGATATTAAATCTCAAGACAATTCCAATAATTGTGAGAAAAATATCACTTTTCAACTATACACAAACTTAATAGAAAGTAAAAAGGGAAATCGGCTATTTAAGAGGATATTGCGTTTTTTACCTTGTCGACGTTTGGATAATACTTTGATTTATTAAGCATTTTCACTTTTATTTCAGCAACATAATTCAAGCTTATTAAAGCTGCAATATTCCTGAAGTCATAATTTAAGCCGGCGTGCGTATTTTCTTTCTTTTTAGATTTTATACGCGGCATTGAACATTGCAAGAAAAAGTAGATAAATCCTATGTGAATTCAACAAATATATTTGAAATTCGAAGGGCTAATAAGAAAAAGATAGCACCACCAAAAAGGTATTATGCTAACGATTCAAAAGGGCTTTTTTTTGAGATTTTATAAATATATGTTTCTTTATTCCATATTTTAATTAAACGAAGAGTTCATTTTTTTTCTTTAGTTCTTTGAAAAGGCAAACTTTACAGTATAAAATTATAAAATGCATATCCTTTTGATATAGACAATTAACCTTGGCACCAGTAAGATATTTTCTCTTTCTTCTTTCTATTTCCTACTGTGTGTATAGACTTACCCTGTGCTGCTGGGAAGGGATATGACGCCGTGTCGTGGAGCATATATGCGCTGTTTGTGACCCCTTGTGGTACCTGTAGTAGACTGTTAAAGGCTGTTATCTGGTTACTCCCCATCTGTTTACGCCAACGGGCTCTTCTATTACTGAACCATACCTACAAGACGAATAGGTCCAATTCATTCATGTACACATGTATTCGGCAGATCAGCAAATGGCCAATAACAAACATTATATACATGAAGATGAGAATGGCCAGTTCTGAGTTTTGGGACTTGTGGTCAGACCCCGTTGCTAAATATTTGCATTACATGTATATCGCTTGGTATATAATGTTATAATGTAAAAAGATGTACAAGCAATAGAATATGTATAAACCACATGCATATGGCAACGTTACAAATCAGCTACAATATATTATGTTTTGAGCCACTCACTTGTACTCTCGCTTCTGTTAGTTTTGTTCTTTGTGCTAGTTCTTCGCGTGTATAAATATCTGGGTAATGTGTCCGTTCAAACGCTCGTTCTAGTTCTTCTAATTGTTCCGCTGTAAAAGTAGTCCGACTTCTTCTTTGCTTTCTTTTTAACTGTAGACCAGGCTCGGAGTCACAGTCAGACAGATCTAAAATACAAGACGTTTCAATAAATAAATTGATAAGTGATAAATAGATAAATATATAGTGAAAAAAAACTATGATAAATTAAAGGTTGACTTCTGATACCCATTGTTGATTTAGAAACGTTACAATAAAGAGTAAATTATACTAAATACGGACAAAAACATAGTAATATGATAGATAAGCTGAAACTTTGTGGAAAAATAGAATCTTATTTAATCGGAAGTTTTTTTCATTTAGAAAGTTTTGTTGTTGTTCTAATACGTTAATAATACATTATAGACAGTTTAACGATCCGCGTTTTTTTGTGTTTGTGTTAGTTTTTTTTAGTAAAATGGGTTTCATTTTGATTATTTATCAGCCGAAGGCTACAAAAGCAGACCATACTGAATCAAAGCTCGAATATTTACTGAAAATATGTGCCAGTAATGTGTATGCTTTTTCGAAATTTAGTTTGAAATATCTCGTGACGTTGCGTTGTCTAAGTGTTTATACACCCGTAATTCAAAGGTGTACTTTTTGGAACTAGATGTATAACCGTTTATTGGTTGATTTTTTAACATAACATTGGTATTTTTACTGGAAAGACATCCGGTAGACGATAATTGAGCCTGTGCGCGACATTTCCAACAATTTGAAATTAGGGCCAAGCAAGCACTATGGCTAGTCTGTGCTTCTGCACAGTCTGACCAGAGATTTTGCTTTGCACTTTGTAGATAGATTAGTTCTAAACGTGTCTTCAGATAGACAGTCAATCTTCCTGTTGCACTGTGGATTTGTCGAGGTTGCTCAACGCTTGCAACACGCGCATGTTTTAATTCGTTGGAAATGTCACGTACAGGCTCCATTGATATAATTACAGATGAATTATCTACATTTTGTTCCATCATAAATATTGAAGATTCTAAGCAGACTCAAAATATTCTTCATTCCATGGAGGTATGAACAATAACACTAACAGATAGCTAGCTACATAGTGAAATTGACATTAATCTCAGTCAATATCATTCTCAATCGTTCACTCAGCACTAAATTCATCCATTCATTCATTCAAAACACTCTCTCAAATTGATCGAAAACGTTCCAAAAATGACTAAAAAAGATACAATCGACAGCTTTATTCAAAATAAATATAAATAGAAAAAAAAACCGTTCACCGAAATCATTGGCATTGTAAGCGTCTGATTGGTTTCTTGAAAAAAAGGACTTTTTATAGAACTTGTATGCACATAATTAAAGGAAGGTTATAAATTTCGCTAATTTTGTTCATCTTGAACAACTTCGTAATATTGAACTAACTCCCTTTAATTTCATTCAAAACGCACTCATCACACTCGTTCAATTTTATTCCAAAATCATTCCAAAATCAATCATTTGTCAATTTTACGATGTCGTTAACCGTAGCACAATGTAATTATTTAATAACGAAAACAAATCATTTATTTTCAGTTTTGTGCATCTAGATTCGTGCATTCTAAGTGGATGAAAAAATTGTTTAATTCATCCATGAAAACAATTATAAGTTCATGGTTACTTATAATCTTCCACACAAAGGTGAATCGTATCAAATGTTTGCCATCTTTGATGGTGTTTTCGACTGCTGTTACTACAAATATAGACTTTTGTCGCAAATTTGCACGGTGACCCTTACTGAAATTTAGATATGTTGCTGCCAAACCATTCTGCTGGAGATTTTTAAAATAGAAAAGCATATGTCTTCGGGTTTGATTTATTTATTTTTAATTTTTTTTGTAAAATTCGGTTCCGCGAAGATATCGCAATTTAAGCATAGTTCAGCGTCGCGCCAAATGTTCACAAAAGCTGACTTATTAAACGAAAAAAATGTAGGGATTTTTACCTTTCTTAAACCACATTCAAATTTGATTTTTCTGAAGCCTATATTTTACAAACAGACCCAAATCGAAATATCTAAGAATAGAATCTACCTCATTGCACAAAGATTGGCGTGAAATAAGCAAAGTAACGATGGATATGATGCCGCGTCTGACTCGACGAAAAATGTTGCAAAAGCTTCACAAAATCGATCTTTTAACCCGAAGACATATCATTTTTATTTGATAAATGTAAAGCATATTTAAATTGATACAATATGACAAAAAATTAGCATAGGTCACCGGACAAAATGTTTCTATTTATTTACAAAAATCCATTGGAAAAAAAGTAACGCTAAATCTTAAAAATCACGAAATAGATAGAAATTCAGGCCGGTCATTCTGTTTGAATAAAACGACTTGCTCCGGCGTTCTTGGACTTTCTGAATTATACTTTTCCGATGAAGTCGTTGTATTCAATCAGAAAATATCTTCAAATATTAATTTTAGCGGGTTGAAAAGGGGTCTGCCTCTAAATGATGTCAAGACGCCAAATGAACGAGCTTGAAACCAATTTTTTATGCGTGCTAGGTTATGCACTTCAAAGATAAATCTCAGCAATTATTGTAAGCTTTTAAGAAAGTCGAAAATTCGACCAAGTTACCTTCCGCAGCCACCTTAATACATTATTACACGCGTAATAAATACGATTATAGAAAACTTTAACCTATAAAAAAAACTACAAACACGCCTGTTGATGCAAACATTCTATTTAGAAAGACCCATTGTCGTAAATACATACATTTGGAATGTCTTGAAAAGGGGCAAGTTTGGAAGGGGGTAGTTCTGGGGTCTCTTTTCAGAGATCTACACTATATTCTAATGCACGTCATCGGTCCTTAATAGTATTAGTTTTTTCTCGCGTTGCGGTTAAAAATTAATCCGCTGTCTTTGCACGTTTTTAATACCGGATATAATCGAAGGATAAATAAAAATGGACTTAAATGCTTATTTTATACTTTTGGTGAGCAAGCTTTACAAGGCTGTAGACAGGCAGGCGACGCTCTTAATCTCTTTATAAAAGGACATATGAGAGCGATAAATGGCGGATTATAATTCCTTTCCGTTGAATTTTGCGGTTCATTTCCGAGTCCTCTCCGATAGTCCCCCGAGATCTTGTTTATGATCCTACCAATTACATGATTTGCATGCAATTCTTTTGAATGGAGATTTTTTATAGATATGATAGCAATAAATGCTTCTTTAATGCTTTTCGGTGGATTATCGAGAAATAACGGTGGATTATCACCTGATAATCTCACCGCAAAAGCAGTGAAATTATCAAAAACTTATACCCTGCTTTTGTGCTTTTCATCTTATCTGACGTCATCTATGCGGGGCGAAAAAAGTGACGTCACAATGAACGTCGCATAGCAATCACGTGCGAAATGACGCGCTTGACGAAATATGTCATGAGAAATTTCAGATTTTGTCTCATTTTTGCATTAAAGAAATAGAATAATCGTTTGTTTTCGAGTAAGATCGATTAATATTTCATTTCGTGAACAACAAAAGCTATATTTTCACTCGTGTCTCCGCCACTCGTGAAAATATAGCTTTTGTTGTTCACTCAATTAAATATAAATCGATCTTACATTGAAACAAACGATTATCCTCTATATATACCAACAGAACCAACTAGAAGTACAATTAGAAACATCGTGAAATTGACAAGTTAATTGAATTTAGAAAGAATCTTGAATGATGTTAAATTAGTGTGTGGGGCGAGATTTGAATAAAATTTAGGAGAGGTAATCCATTATCACTAATTTCGCCCAACCTGAACGAAATTAGCATTATTTATTACCCCCCTTTAAAAAAAACGAAATACTTTCCAACTTGTGGGTCTTCTGGAGCCAATCAGACGTTTTAAAATCAACACCAGCAAATTGAAAATCAGGGAATATGATAAATTTTCAATGATTGTTGATCGTTTTGATCGATTTCGAAATGTTTTTTTTTTCTGAATTAATATCTTTATATTCATCATAAAAAGACATTGAGTCAGTTGAAAAGAACGTATAAAACTGATAGAATACAAATTTAAAATACACGAAGTGTATAATGCTAGAGTAGATAAATAAACCATAGAATATTTTTTTCGAATAAGTGTTTTTTTTAGATTCCTAAAGGATTCAAAATTTGAAACAGGCCATGTCAAAATTTAATCAATGAATTCGTAAAATGTTGCGAAAACTCATAAATCAACAAAGTCGTTACATGAAAATCAAAGCGCAGCAGGACCAATGAAATTGCAGGATCAAAGTTTCTGCGGTCCGGGAGGTTGTCAGAACGAGGTCATTATCGCCCTGTTGACCAATCAGATCTTGTCAATATCGTTTACTACGCGAGCCCCTGTGGACCATGAATGCTACTAAATACTCATCATTTATAAAGTTTTCAAATTATTCAAATGAAAAGGGGAAAATTGCCCATATTTTTCGTTGATACATTATGAGATTTTCGATTAAATTTCACACACTGATTTTTGGGGCCCCTACCGGTTTTAATTTTCATTTCAAATTGGCGTTCCCCCATACATAATGGCCGTTTCAATTTGATTTCTTCGCGGTGTATGGGTTTTGGAAAAAGATGGTTCATACCCTGCCTAATTCGTCTACCTACATGATAGATTTGGTAAAGCCCTTAGCTTTTACCGTTGCGTAATTTCTGATGATACAAAATAGGAATACATTCTTTGACGATAACTTAAGTACCCGAGAACAAAAATGAGTACATGCACATAAACCATTCTTTAGATTCATTTTTAAAAAAATGAACTTTTCACAGAACTGGTTGAGGGTTTCTTATTTTTCTTGTACATCTGTTTGTTTGTTAGGTTTTTTTTAACACTCACTCTGAAGTAATATCTCTTAGAACAAACACTTTATTTAGCAACTGTACATTACTATATGTCTCAAATCGAAAAGGCATACTTAAATACTAGATTTAAGCGGAACAAGCAACTAACACGTACATTCGCGCTCTTGAGTCGTTGTTTGTTAAATTAAAATGTCAACGCGGTTCTAAATGCAATGTTTGAGATTTGTCATTTTACATAATATACCATCCATATGATATCTTTAATTTACGTAATGAGTTATAGACTTATCAGTCGCTTTTGATTTTTTGATGATTCTCTTTTCCTTTCATTGACTGCAGACAAAATGCCAGGTCAGCACCTTTGCTTGCTATTTAGTAAAGACTTTATAAGGACTAGTCGTTTTATGGTAGATACAACAATTTTGTGATTTACACCTCATTTTATCGCCTTCTATTGATGGAGAGCCTTTGCATAGCGGTGTCACTTCTTAAGGACGCGAAGATTGGATTCATTACATTAGCTAAGACCTTTGGCCTCCTTAAGGCGGCCTCAGCAGGTACCCGCACTGACGTAAAGACCAAACCCCAACACTTTCTATGTGGCAACCAGCGGGTAGGGAAAGCGAACTTATTTGACTTTCTGACAGATCTCCTCCTTAAAGAAACTCGTGGACCCCAAACTGTGTATCTAATCCCATTTTTGTAAAGTTTTAATTTTCCTCTAATGCTCAACTCGGCCGCGGAACGCCATTTTGTATTCATACGCGTACCTTACAAACTAAGGAGATAATTTCAAAAACTCGTTGGTGGCATTTAATGTCTATTGCTCTGAAATATCAATTATGGTTTGGCCTAAAATTCTAATGTTTTGGACTTATTTGGATAAGTCAAGGATGATTTTTAACATGAAACTTTAGATTGGTTTTAAGCCAGCGGTCATTTTTGTGGTCTATTTGCATTATAATTTGACATTGATTTGACATAGTGTCATTAGAATTGCCATTGCTTGGCCGACTCATGAATAAATGTATCAGTTTGGGGGTTATTCGAAAGCGATTTCTTCTTTTTATTTTTTTATCTTCTTGAATACTTTACGTGAGTGCTCGAGAGCTCTCAGTAAATCGGCACTTTATCATTTCAATGCCAGAAACATTGGATCCTACTTTCAATAATTAAATCCTATTTGACGTCAAAAAATTAATGCGTCTGATGTCTATGACATCATAACGTTGAAAAAAAAATCCGCGGAATGACAAGCTTGAAGAAAATTTATCCTTACTAATATTCATTCAATCCATAAATCAATCATTGCATTAAAGAGATCGAATAATAGTTACTTTTATTTTTATTTAATTGGTTGTTTTTATTATCATCATTATAATTATTGTTGTTATTGTTTATTTTGTTTTCAGAGAAAGATAACTTCGAGTCCTTGTATATAAACTTTGTCGCAAAAATGGATAAAATGCCGTCAAAAAATTCTGATATTAAACCGATGTTGAGATGCTAGTGGAATAACAATGCAGACAAACTTAGAGTGTAAATCAATGCCATATTGTTGTCGTGAAAATGACGTCATAGTTGATAAGACTACGTCATTTTACAAAGGGCGTTATTTATCTCTATGGATTTCGAGAATTTAAGAATTTATTTAGCTCATAATCTAAAACAGAGGGCTTATATTTACTCTAAATATACAAAAATGACAGTCTTTAGTTGTTACACCTTAAAAAGTTAAATTACGTGTAACAAGCCGATTCTTCTTTCATAAACATTTCTATATAACAAAAAAAAGAGTAAAAAAAAAGAGAAAAAAAGGGAATGGGCTAGCCAGTTAATACACCCCCCCCCCCGCCCCGATCAACCAGCTGTGGAAGTGAGTAGCAGTGGATTAATAAACGGGCGATTGTTTTATATTCCGTTACGAAATATTGAATTATGGAACAATAGTGTGTGTTCTATTGAGTAAAATTGACTTACAATCTTATATAGAAAAATTAAAAAAAAGAAAAAGTTTTGATCACAGATTAAGAAGAAACAAACAATTTTATTAGGTATCTATTGCAGAAATACCCGAATGTCCCGTTTCTCATGACTGGCACCATTGATAGATAATTTTTGCCATTGCCATTGCTTTATGCGTACAAATATTCTAAAGTACCTAAAATGGACCTGTTTTTATAGTTTATAATAAACCTCTTCAAAAGTCAAGAGCCCGTTTTGTATATGTCTTAAATGGTTGACTTCTAGTACAAGATAATACCGACTTGCAAAATAATATAGTCTTATCATTGGTCTTTTAAAAAATATTTAAGAATTATTTCGAAATATATAAAAATGGCTCAGCGAATATATGTTTATAGGCAGTTACGACCGTTGCGCGCTGATTCTTCAATATTTTCAACAAGTTTGTCAGGAACAATTTCGGTTTTAAACAAACGTATATCTTGAGCCTTTGCAGCGAGCTTGCATAGCCAATGCTCCCTGCGCCGACTAAAGTACGTCAAACCACTATCGAGACTGTTTTCTTTATTTTTTTATTTATTCATTTGTTTCTACTTTTTTTATTATCATTTATTTTTTTTTCGTTGCGACTTTAAAAGAAGCAGCGGCATGTTTAAGCTTAAGTTATTATTTCGGGAGGTTTTCTTTCACCAAGGACAGACCGCGGACGTATGTATTTTTAGACAACAAAAATGACCGTAGTTTATGTAATGTTTGGGCAGATACACTAACAGATTTCTTTCCTTTGATTTTCGTAAAATAAGATTCCATATTTCACAAGACAAAGAATTCTGCAATGAAATCAGGAATTATTCTTACGAATGATTTTTTATTTCTAAACTTGGGCAAGTCAATCTCTGATTTGTGTGTGGAAGCGTCTGAAGGAGTTTGATGTATAGTTGAATTCTTTTGTAATTTGATGTAAAGTAAGAAGGAAAAGATCCAGCCCTGCATCCGAAATACGTTTATCATAACATCAACGGCTTCAGCCTATCAAGAGTTAGGTAGATACCCATTATATATATAAATAAATTTTGTAAAATTATCAAATTTTGGGGTAAAATTTTATGTTCTGATTATTTGATTATTAAAACCTCATATGAAGCTCTACGTTCATGTAATGGTAAGGGAGAGAATTGGTGTAAAAACGTTAAAAATTTGTTAACAAAACATGGTTTTGAGTACGTATGGAATAATCCATTTTGCGTTAATCATAAAAGTTTTCACAAAATATTCAAACAAAGATTAATCGATGAGTTTAGACAGAATTTATACAATGGAATCAATACGAGTCAGGTACTGAGTACATATAAATATATAAAGGAGTATAGCGCTATAGCTTTATATTTGAACATGCTACCACGAAAATGGAGAATTTTTATTTCAAAATTTAGATTGTCATCACATTCCCTACGAATTGAAACTGGAAGGCATGGTCAAAACAGAATAACAAGGAATCACCGTTTGTGCTTGACCTGTGGGATGAACGAAATAGAGGACGAATAACATTTCTTGCTGGTTTGTCCACATTATGCTGATATTCGAAAAGTATTTTTGAAAAAGTATTTTTATACACGTCCGAAAATGTTAAAGTTCACTTATTTATCGAATACTGAAGATAAAAATGTTCTTTTAAATTTGGCTAAATTTAAAAAGGAAGGTTTTTCACGCAGAACTAATCTAGTGTTTGATAATTAGAAACTCATAGACAGTGCAATATTGTTTCAAGTACTTATAAAGTTATAAGTGCTTGGGAAAGTATCGCTCTTTCTTAACTGTTATATATATTTTTTCATAGATCTTGAACAGCTCAGCTTCTCTTCCAAGATGTATATAGAAACTGCAGATTGTTCGTTAAAAAGTCACGTTTTGTTTTGCATTCATTGTATGTAATTGTAATATGACAAGAAACTGTAAAGTTTACGTCTATTAAAATATCTTGTATCTTGTATCTTGTATCATTTGTACAGTTAATAACATCGTGAAATTGACAATTTGAATTACATCTATTTCGGAATGATATTGAATGAGTGTGATTTGCGATGAAATTAAAGGAGGGTATACAGTATCGCTAATTTTGTTCAAGATGGACAAAATCAGAAATATTAAATATCACCCTTTAATAAAATATATACATAAGTTCCATATATATATCTATATTTTTCCATATCTTTAAGAATTAATCAGGTGCTTTCAAATTCGATAAAATCAGTGAAATCTTTGATTTTTTTCTAGCCATTTTTGTTTTGAATATAGTTGCTTATCTTTATAGTGTTTTGGAGCTCTTTGGAATGGTTTGTGTGAGTGTTTGGAATGAATTTATTGAGCACCAAGTGAGCGATTAAAATGGTTTTGGTCGGAATGATAGTATATTTCAATATGGTCCTAAACGCGCAAATTTGGTAAAAATTCCTCAATTCAATTTTCTAAGACAACAGTCTCCAAAGTTTTCGCTATATCCATATGTGTGGAAAAATGAACTCTGCACAGAAAAGGGATGATTTCAATTCAGATATTTTGCATCCTAATAAAGGGTCACAAAAGGACCATTTCTGTAAATTCTTGTAATGTTTTTAAGTAATGCATCCAGTACTTTCAAAGGAGAAGATTTTAAGTAAAAGCTTCCTCTTACACTACGCCATGAAAATAACCAAAGTGGCATTCGGTCGATGGTGTCAAAAAGAAAATTGTTATGATTTCGAAGGTTTTATCTTCCCTCGTATACCAGTATAGCCGTTTATTCATTCCTTTCTTTCTTTCTTTCTTTCTTTATTTTATTTATTTATTTATTTATTTATTTATTTATTTATTATTTATTTATTTATTTATTTATTTATTTATTTATTTATTTATTTATTTATTTATTTATTTATTTATTTATTTATTTATTTATTTATTTATCTATTTATTTATTTATTTATTTGTGAAATATCACAGAAAAAAACTTAGTGATAAAAAGACTTGCTTTCAAGAAGTAGTATATCTTCAGACAATAACATCATTTGTTTCTATCGAATAAATACATTTTTATGAATACATGTATTCTTGTTATTTCTTTTATATAATTATGATTTCATTTGAAAATTTACATTTCATAAATTCAAGACTTAAAACAACCTGCAACTTTTTGTGTTTCTTCCTGTCATATCATTCATATTATAAAACGGTAAATTTCTGAAGTACCCGCCACTTCAAGCCATTCAAATAACCCTCAAGAAAAATAAACGATCATTCATGGTGAATATAATACATCGTGCATCCAGGCAGAAATCGTATGAAATCACTTAAACCTGTGATTGTGTTTCTAAAAGAATTCGTAATTATTCGGAAATCATATATTATCAGCGATATTTTCGAGTGATTGGATATGAATAGAGGGGCCAGTGAAACCCGTGCACCATCTGGTAGCAGTGCGCCGTGGTTGCCATGGTAACTTTGTGTCGTTAAGGACAATATCGCCATGAGTCTATGTGCTGTTTAATGTGAATAATTATGACAACAGACCGTGTGCATGTCGCTTTTTCATCAACAGTGCAACATCGAGGTATAAACTGTGTGCGTGACAACAACTTAATCTAGAAAGGATTGTGGATGAACTTATAGCGGGTGTCCAATGGCCAAAGCTATATGGCGCACTAAATGGACTGAAAGTCTTCTTTTAGTCCTGCACAGTATATGATAGCATACCCCCGTAACATTTACGGGAACGCCGAGTATATACACATAAGAAGAACATTCACCCGTAAATATAATGGACGTGCATACCTACATTTTAAGGTTGCACGCCCATAAAATGGAAGTTCACCCTTAAGATTTACGGATACACGTCTATTTTTTAATATGCACGACTTATGCGGCCACGACCCATGCGACGATACAAAAAAAACCTAGGCCAAACTAATATGGGCAATTTCGACCACTGATCACAAATTAAAATTAAACACAGATTTTAATACACGCCTCTCTTTGCAAAAAAAAATTACGTCAAAAGTGTTTTTTTCTTATAACTATACCAATATCTGTATGATAACATCCCGTATGATATTTTTCATGATATCACACAGTTATTTTTAGAACAAAGATATAATACTGTTAATTTTAGAAACTTGCATTTCAGTAAGAAAGATCGTCGAAAACAAGACAAATAGAGGTTATAAGATAAATATAATACGCACTATAGGTGTATTTTCAAAACTGAGCTCTGACCTAGGCGTTCAGTCCATTAGCATAGGTCTATGAGTAAACCTTCAGATTTAAGACAAGCACTAAGGTTCATTTGAAAGGTAATTTGTATCTTTGTTATATCTGTTTTATCTATTTTGAAAGAATTGCATGGAAATTTAACCGTTAAAGGTGGTTTTCACGGCTCACCGCTCAAAATCTACCTATAAGTGTATTGTATGAACAAATATCTAACTCGGTTGTAAGAATTGATAATTGTCTCGGCATAGCCTCGACAATTTTCAACTCTCCCAACCCCATTAGATATTTTGTTTCATATAATACATTAAGTACGTATCATATATGTCTCGTTTTATGGCGCCGCCGTTGCATCCAGGGAATTATCTATGACGGTTTATTTGAATTAATTAACTCCGCGCCGCTTAAGTCATTCATGTTGCGTTTTAGTTCGCCGGTCAATAATCCCGCCCACTTTGAATAGTAAGATTTAGAAAAATAGGCCAATATTATTTTTGCTGTATAAATCTTCAAGATTAATTATGCATGGCCTCCACAGTTTTTACAGGCTATTTTTCCATTTTTTTTTTCTTTGAAACGATCGCTTATCATCGTTTGTCGCATTGATATCACAGGACTATTTTTGGGAACATACATTCATGTTATTATTTCATCAAGTTTCAGTTCTAAAAGGATCTTAACTTTTCTAAACAAAATTATTTTTGTAAACGTCATATCAAGTATTCTTTTAAATTTTATATGATACAAGGCTACTTTTGCTTTATTGTGCGAGGATTTAGTGTTACAATGAACGCGTGAAACACAATTTCTTCGACAAAAAATACTCTAAAGACCTCTTAATATTTGCCTCTTCGACAAGTTTTTATTTTATTTTAATTGAGTATTAACCAGTTATTCAAAATAATTATCCCGTTGAATATATAACGTGACTTCCTTTAAAAAATGATGTTTTATTTTCTTTTTAGATAATCAGTCTCTAGCAAGCAAATCAAAGTAAGAAAGATATATTTTCAAAAACGATGAGAAACATTGTTTTGTTAAACTGGTCTAAAATTTCGACGCATTTTCAGAAGAACAAGAAACAGTAACGATCAAAACCTTCTTTCACTTTAATTTTGCTGTTCTCTGTTCACCATACAATTCAACGGGTTTTAAAATTAACATTTCCCATCAAAAGATAAGAAATGAACGAAACACGGTTTGAAACTGAATTGAATATATTTGAATCTTTCAAAATCTATATAAAGATTTCATTTTTAGCCCATTGTCGCTATAACAAAATCGATCAAATAATTCTATGATTTGATTAGCTAATGTGGATTTTTTGTAAGTATCAGGTTGGTCCACGAAGATACACAAATAGAAAAGTACGTAAATTTTATTAGGGGAGGAAATGAATATCGCTAATATAGTTCATCTTGAACAAAATTAGCGATAATGGATCACCTCCATTTAATTTCACCCAAAACTCGCTCCACATTTTAGGAAATCGGAAATCGCATCTTTCAATAACGAATTTCATCTCTTAAAAACTTTTTTGAGTTGAATATGTATATGACTATGTTTTTATTCAGTCTCATCTATACTTCTTATTAGAATGGTCGTGCATAAATGTCTTTATGTTTTGTATTTATACGTACACGTTTGAGACAATAATAAATAATAAAACGACTCAATCAATTTAATTACTAAATCATTCCAAAATCAATCATCTTGTCAATTTCACGATGTTCTTAACCGTAACTGATCAGCATTTGCTTGTCCTAATATTTAATTGAATTTGAACTAGTTGTTTTTACATTATAGCAATGACCAGTATTTAAGAGTTGTCAGATATAATTTGATGATTATGTAAGTTGATGAGACGTCAATATGTACGTATCAAAAATACACGTTATCGAAGATGAGTATCATGTTTTTATCAATTGTATGATCAAATAACAATTTAAATAATTTATCAGACAAATGAGCGAGATTGATAACTTGATCCTTGCCACCTCGCGTGCCATTTTGATTGACAGGTCCGTCTTGTTGAGTTTTCCCTTGTGGGGATTGTAATCTTGGATTTCAATGAATGCTGTACATCTTTGTTAAAATAAAAAAAAGGTCTATATATTTCTCTTTTCTTTCTCTTAACGAAATAGAAAAAAAAATGATAAAGAAAAAATATCAAATTATAAGAGGATTAGGTTCTCTTACAATCTTATCTTTTATTTTGAGATCCCTCTTTTCTATTCGCATACAGCCCTGCATTCAGGATGACAAAACGGTGCAAACAGTTTGTCAATCATACCCGCTTTGCATGCAAAATCACGTGCAAAGCGGGGTATTATTGGAAATCTGTTTGCACCGTTTTGTCACCCTCAACGAAGGACAGTTTATAAAATTTCTAGTTTCCATTTAGGTATGGTAAGAAATATTCAATGAAAAAAGTACTTTTTCCAGAAATTATAATTATAATGAAAACAAATATTTGATCGTCTACTGGTGTTATCAATTTCTTTTCGTTGAAGTGGAATTTCTTTGAGAAAAAAAGTTATTGTATTTTAAATGAAATAACTACAAATATCTAAGATTCTCTCTCTTTTTTTCTGTACAAATTTTGATTATTTTGTGGTCTTTGTATAGATTTATCTGGGTCTTTCTTATGTTGTGTGTGTATGTCTGTTTTCTATTTGATATTGCTATTCTTCAATAAATCGTTCCCTTCTTTTTTTTTATTAATAGACGGGACATAAAATGTACGACAGCTATGGTAAAAAGAAAAACTCGAATCGGACAGTAAGGTAAATGTTAATTTCATTGAAGGGTTTGAGGCTGTAATGATGAAACCGAACCAAGTATTGTTTGCTTGTCTTAAAAACGACATCGAAGTACAAACTACATGTTATCTGTTTAATTTGACGCCTGATTTAATAGAAAAACGTAAAGAATTCGTCAAGTATGACATAATGACTGGCAACGTACTTTGATTCGATTAGTACGCAAGATTTGATGACGTAATCGAAATGCAATACATCAACTTGACTGACACACGAATTAACTTGATAGCGGGCTCGTGCCGCGTTTCAACATTGAATTTGTCCGACGCACGTGATGCTTTAGCCGCGGGCAATTTGAAATGATACGTAACTATTGTTGATCTTAAACATCCGTTTCATTACTATTGAACTCGATGTCTTAAAAAGTTAATTTTGTAGAAAATTGAAATCGCATAGCTTTCACTAATAAATTCCGGCCTTTAACACAAGCGTGTGGTTCTAATGATTAAATTCCACTGCTTTTGAGAAATTCAAAAACCCTGAGGCGGATCCATGATTTCAGTAAAGGGGGCTCGATCATACAAAAAGGGGGGTTCGTTTTCCTAGTACATGTTTTATACAATTTTAACCTCTAATCTGCTGAATTTAAACTTTGTTTAAACTAATCGCGTACTTTATGGCATATCAACATGTCTATCTCAGGACATTTTCAAAACTTGAAAGAAAAAGAAAAAAAGACAGTAGAAGACAGACAGTGTAACCTAAGATAAGACTGCACAACTGCGCAGCCTGATATTAGTCTATACTGTCTGCCTAAATGAACCCCCGAACCCCTTCTTGATCCGTCACTGCGACCAATTTCCATAAAAAAAACAACACCCGATTTTAGTTGGCTGTAATGCGCATGCACTGAACAAATTTGTACATTAGTATAGACCTGCAATTTCAAGTGAGTGATCAAAGATCAATTTTACATTGAAAATGATAGGAGATACCGGTTTCTCGGACCTCACTCTTTCTTGCGGAACTATACCCGTTCAATTATCGCCTTTCGAAAATTCAAATTATTAAGATTAATAAACGTGAAAATGGTCTATAAATAAGCATTCTTTATTATTGTGAAATAATTATGTGATTCTCTTCAGCATTAGGAGAAAATCTAAAGATATAAGAATACAGTCAATTTTGCTCAATCGACCACGTCTATTAAGCGACCATTTTCATTTAGTGGCCGTTTTCAAAATCCCATTCTTTGAATCAAAATGTTTTAGAAAGAATATATTATTGGTCTAAAAATAATTGTAAATGAATCCTAATTTGGTAAAACTCAATAGAATCATCTCAATGAGACGGTTCTTTTGAGTTTACTAACATACGATCATTGAGAAATTTGCAATAACATACATATTTAATCAAAATAATGTTTCTAATATGTTAAAAAAAAAAGAGAGGAAAAAAACGTGTACAAAGCGACGAATCTCTTAAGAGACCGTTTTTTGAATGTCCAGTTAATAGTCGCTTTATGCAAATTTAATGGATATAATATCCAAAAACAAAGCAGACCTAATATGCACAATGCACTACTCGACTAATAAATATAACATTCTGATTCGACACTAGTAACCTTTCATGTATACCTCCTTGCCTTCAAGACAGCTTTGAGTCGAGAATTGATAGATTGATTGAATGGAGTTTTACGCCGCTTTCAACATTTGTAGTCATATCGCGGCAGCTGGAGCGCCTAACAATGGATTTCTGGTATCTCTCATCAGTACAACGATCACATCCTCTCCTAGCGTCAAGCTGCTGTCTCACGATTATCAACCCATTGGTGAGAGACAAATAGTCGGAAAGAACGAGTACCGCCGTCGGGGATCTATAGATTGACAGTTCGACGCGCTACGAACGGCCCTATGACGGCGGCTCTCTGAGTCGAGAAGGAAAAGATCCAGATGCCTTATTTCAAAAGTTGTTTCAATCAAGTTAAAAAAACATCGGATAAGCCTTACTGAAAACATGTTTATATTACTGCATCATCTTATATTTTAATTAAAATTGGCATCACTTAAGTAAGCATTATGCTATTCTAAAGTCAAAGTTAAGACTAAAATCATTTAAATCTACTTTGAAATACATTAAAATTCAATTTGAAGGAGAAAATTATTATTTGATGGAAAAGAATGTGATTTCCAATGGATTGATTTTGAGTCATCATGGAGCACCATGTTAATGCGTTCGAATATTTGATAATACCGTCGATTTAGATACAGCTTGCTTTTAGAGATTAAGACACACTTTTAAATAATACCTTTCTTTAACACTAGATCACAGATATGTAGAAGCAATAGATGAATTAAAGATGAGAAATATTTTTTGTTCAAACACTGTTTGATAAAGTTTCTCTTTTATGTATAAAATTACATTTCCAGCCAATCGGAATTTATCAATAATGAAACAAAACAAAAAAAAAAAAAAAAAAACATCAGATACGATTTTCATTGAAGTGTCATCATTGTAATATATTGTAAACTTGTGACCTTGTAATTATTATAATTTTAATTACAGACCAGCGATATTAACAAAGGAAAAAATATTTTCGTCGGTAAATTCCCTCAGTTGAGCGGTTTAAAAAAAATATCCACGAAGTGGGGTCATAGCATATGCAGATATCCATGCCCGTTTTACTAAACTTCTTAGGAAAATATTAATCGTAAGTCAAAATAACAAATCCTACCTGGTATTTTCAATCATTGTTAGATTCTGCTTTGTAATATCTGATTGGAACCAGTGATATTAAGCATGACAGAATCCCATATTTAGATACTACTGTAGAAACAACTTTAATGTTTGACTTACGCAAAAAAAGAGAGAAAAAAAAATGATGGTAAGATACTTAGTAAAACAGATCCCTTTATTCCAAGCCAATAAAACAGAAGTTAAAACAAAAATTATTTTTTTGTTTATTTATCTTTTTTTTCAAAAACTGACCGATACCAACCATTTACATACTTTCAGATTGTTAATTCAAGAGATTTGATTCCCGTCAGTGTCACTCATTTTTTTTCTGTTAATTCCACACCTTCAATTAAAACAACCTGGGTCGGAAACCAACCGGGTTTAAAGCAGTCAACATTGGTCTTTAATAAGCCTCTATTTTCCTTTCATTTAGTCTTTAATTGTTTGAGAATGTTATATTACAACATGGAGAGATTTGTTCACCAATACGGATAAATTTGTTCCACTTTCTAATTAGCATTCCTTTCAAGAAGAAGATGACATCTCTTTTCTTTTATGTACGTTAGAATATTTACCGTCGAAAATTCGGGACGATTTTCTTTTCAAAAGGAATAGTTTATTCAGAATAAAACTGTATACCCCGAATATTCTTTCCGTCTTTCGACACTGTTTTGATTTCTTAAGGATTTACGAAAACGGGGATATTAATGCTAGATTGCATGCACAAATACATGTTTGGGTTTCGAGGCTGAACTGATTTGTTGTTGTTCCTTTTATTCTTTTCTTTTCTTTCTTTTAAAAATACTAGTAAACTAGAGTATTATTTTTTTCTAGTGTTAACGTGATTCACACAGTTGAATTTAGATGCACCTATTCACAGCGACAAACATTTTTCTCATTACTATCAGGCCTAATTACGTTCATATTATGATTGATTCATTCATATCTTTATTTCCTCCATGTTTACAATGAAGATTTACATGAATTATATATGCATAAATAACTACAAATAAAATCAATGAAAAGATAGAGAATACAATGGGTTCAACAACATATGTACATAAAGGAAAATATGCATCAGTCAGTGTCCTTATAAGGCTGTGTTTGGTTCCTTAATCTGCAAAGGCATTTTATCTTTTGAAAATTGACCACATATTGCTGACGTGACAAAGTTCGGACATCACAAAATCAATATGGGACACATTCAACAGACTTATGAAATAGGGGTCTGGGGCACCAAGCAAGATACATATTTTCTTGTCATAAGAAGCTGAAATGAAAAATGAATGACATTCCAAGCCGAAATTCTACCCAATCGAATATGCCAGCTTTGACCTGGACTCATTTAAATAACTACAGTGAATAAGAAAATGGTAAATTTCATTAGCATTGAGAAAACCACATTTACTACAGTTCTGTTCTCTACGCTGCCCTAATCCTGATATTATCTTTATCATATTTCTGCAATGTTTAGAATATTTAAATTTGCATTTGCTTATATGCCAGAAAATACTTTCGCAAAAGGCAGGGTGTATTTCGCCGCTTTCAACATTATTTCAGTTATATCGCGGCGGCTGGAGCATATGTTAGAAAGATGATTCCTGCTGGAAAATAAACTGCACTGGTTAGCCGTTTCGTGAATATATGCGTATATATGTTGTTGCTTATATTCTTTTTTACCCATATGGACAAGAATAGAATTTTAATTAAGCAACCATTTTATATCTTTTTGGAAGAAACGTTTAGAAAAAAACTTCTCGTAGTACCTTGATCTTATCGTTAAATTATGATGATATCAAATGATAAGAAATAAAGATATTTGCTTTTTTATTCGCGTATGTATTAATCGAAAAAACTGAACAAACGTATTTATAAAATTGCTTTGTCTTTAATATCATACCTTCATATATAAAGGAATGCATTCTCGTGTTCTCTAAAAAGTATAATATAGCTGGACTAATGCATCTATCCAGGTAATGGAATGATTCAAATGCACGAATATATACTACTATGATCCTCTTAGATAAAAATATCTCGAAATTGCAAACAAAAGTGCAACAACAAATTTTCAGATTTGAAATTCCCCTTTCGTGTGAGGAAAAGATACCTGTGCATCTGCAATTTCTGTCCAATCGAAGTTGTCTACTTTTAAAACCTTAAACCTTTAATATCAGCGTGAAGACTTAGGCGACGGAGACGATGATTATATTTTGATTCATGGAGTTATAAAACCTATAGCCTAATGACAAAGTATGACTACGCAGAGCTGATTCACACATAGGAGGAAAAAAGATATAGTTTCATACCTCCATGAATTAAAGTAGTACTATTTTCACATCTTTTATTGTAATATTATCCAGCAAAAAGCATGTATATATTTTCTAATTATTAGACAGATTTCGTTTTTGACTACTTTGTACGCAGCATACAAATCATCTGCGTACTCTAAAGGTTTTTCAAGAAAGGGTTGTCACAAGGATTATTTTATCCCGATTACCTGACATTTACCTGCCAATGTACGAGTTCTTATTGTCATAAGTTCTATAAGAAATTATAAGAAACCCCAAGATATTTGTCAACTTTTTATCACGAATCTATATTCCGATGCAATTCGACCTAATTATTCCACAATCATTAATAAAGAAGGAGGAGAAGAAATTTTATAGACTTAAACTACAAAAGTTTTTCGTCATACAAAATAGATAATAGGGCCTACATTTTACATAATGATAAAATAAATAAGTAAGACCAAGTATGTAGGAATCATTCAAAAAGGAATTAACTGCACTAGAACTCGACAACAGATCAAAATCCAAGATGAATATATCAAGGTAGAATGATCATATTTGATTCAATCTACACACAGATACTGGCATGTTTCGGCCTTCATAAACCTAACCTGTGTTCTGGATGACAAAACGATACAAGGTGTTTGCAAATTATACTCGCTTTGCACGTACATTTGCGTGCAAAGCGGAATATAATTTGCAAACAGCTTGAACAGTTGTGTCATCCTGAACGCATGGCTGTGCAGGTTAGGGTCAACTGTACTTTTTACACTCTACAAATGGCTTTATCTTCAATTTTTAACCGCTCCCTATACAAATCTATACACTTCCTATATTTTAGGTCTCATATGTGTCATGCTTATGGAAATATTGTTGGGAAAAAGACGAAATTGCTTTTTAAGAGCAATTTCTTCTTTTCAAACGATATATCCAACCAAACAGAATGGTTTCATTTCAAATTATACCCATTTTTCATTGGCGTTTGTTACCGCTTTCTATTAGAACCAGTCTAAAATTTTGAAGAAAAAAAAGAAAAAAAGAAACAGTAAACTCACCATCATCGTCTATGTCGCTTTTGTTTCCGGCATGGTCCTCGCCTTCGTTACGAAGATGTTCGGTATTTTCCGGCCGTAATCGGTCACCTTCGCTGTCTCCCTCCTCACTTCCGGAATCACCATCGGAACCTTTGATATTGAACTTTGACCTTAAAACTCGACTGATTGAGCTCACACTTGGTACAGTACTTCTATCACACAGTCCGTCTTTCAGCAGACGATCCCGAATCTCCCAACTAAAGATCCCCGGATTGTCCCGTTTATATTGTTCGATTCTTCGCTCAACTTCCGGAGTCGCAACTCGTGGTTTCGATCCCCCGATCACACCCGGTCGGATACTTCCGGTCTCCTGGTATCGCTGTAGTATTTTAGACACACACCCGTGTGACACGCGAAGTTGTCGGCTGATGACGCACGGGCGGACACCCTGTGCGGCAAGTTCGACGATCTTTAATCTGATATGGTTTGGAAGTGGTCGACCATTTATAAACACTCCTCCGAGTTGATTGACTCGACCTTGACCTTAAAAGAAAAAAATGACAATAATCAATAAACCAATAACATGACTTGCATTCAGGATGACACAACGGTGCACACTGTGTGAGAATTATACACCGCTTTGCACGTGCTCTTATGTGCAAAACGAGATGTAATTTGAAAATAGTTTGCAACGTTCTGACCGCAGGGCAGAATTCGCGTTTTGAAACAGTGATTAGATTACATATGTATGAAAATCACTTTTCAAATTAGCGATTTCGGGTTATATAAATCATTTTGTAAGCGTAACACCATTATCACATACGGAATATTTTCAAACAGTTTTGGTTTTCAGACAAGTGAAAGTTACAAAAGGTAAAAAAAAATTCCCCGTGTAAATAGTTCTGCCTATGATACATTTATTATGCAGTCTGATCATTACAGATGCATTTCGCCCTTCTATAATGGCGAAATTTTGCGCGATATGTTCCATATAGACCATATCGAAACTTTGAGCAAAAAAACGTATGTGTCTATACAATGTATAAGCAAATACTATGTTTTTGGTTTAACCCCACGATATGTTGAGTTCTGTGTTCAGACATTTATATAAAGAAGCGTGCACATATGATAAATATCTTAAAATCTTCTTAGTTGTGTCCACCAAGATTTTGATTGGCATAAAAATGATTCCGGTTCTCAAAGAAAACAATTTTGAGATCGCAGCTATTTTGAAATTTCTGCTGAAACTAGTCCCATTTAAGGTCTTTCTTATCATGGATAAATCTTTACACTTTTGCTCATATTATGATATGAACATAGAATGTCTAGATTTCATGGAAACTAAAAACCTAATCTCACAAGCATATGAATTTGCTTCGCGTATTCATATAGTGGGTTTTGGTTTTTTAGGTACACCTCCGTGAAATCTAGAAATGATATCTTAAAAAGAAAATATATCTCAATAAGGATTAAACAATTTGAGTTTGATTTGTTTCGACAAGCATTGCTTTCCCCCATTTTTTTCACTGATTTGAATTTTCATCAAACGTTTATTAATATATTTATATATTATTCAGGAATGATCTTAAAAATGATAACTGTGAGTTATTTTAAGTAATGCTTGTACATATATTGGTATTACAGTTATTACAGTTTGTCATTTATCTTATAAAGGAATTGCATTTCGAATGGATTTTAAATTCTTTTTTTTTTCTGAAAACTTCGAAATATTCGTTAAAAATAAAGTCAGTTTGTCCCATTAGTTATTTTCGCCAAAGAGTCAGTGTTATCTTCCAAATTTCATAATATTCCAACATCTATTGCCAGTTAATTGAAATGTTTTTTAAATACCGCTGATAAGTTTGAACATCATTCCGAAAAAGAATAGAATCTATAAAAACTTATATGAATAATGATGATAGTACAAAAAATGTATGCTCCTTGCATTAATTTGCAAGCATTGTCCTTGTCTATTAGTATTTTTTTATTTTTTATCTACAGGTATATCATAAATATCACCTTTTTATCTAGAAAATTTTCGAAAGAAAATAAGAAAATATCAAACAAGCAACTCGAACTTTTAATACTTGTCCTTCCATTTCCGGATAATGTGTCATGATCTGGCAGAGTGCATAGGCAAAGATCAGTCTGCATATTAATGCAGACTGATCTTAGTCTATGCTGTCTGAATGTCATTCGATTAAAACAGCACAAAACCTTTTGAACGAAAGTCTAATTAACTCATCTCACCTTTTAATAAGATATCTGTTTCCATGCGTGTATATTCCATGTTAAATTCGATTTAACGACGATTTTAAACCATTCAAATTAATTATCTTAGGTATTTCGCTTATTTACATGCAGTTTCGAGATTCCCACTCGGAAATAATTTTGGCAATAGGTGTGCATGGAATAAAAATCGAGCTCATTAGTATGCAAATGAGCTGGTCGATTATTCATGATCTGAAACAAAAGAAGGGCGGGTGATGGTAGGGGGTCAGTGTAGGCCAACCTCCGAGATGCCATGGTGGTCTCGGTTACATGTAGTTGTCTCATTTATTAGTCTAAATTGTGTAAAATGATCCTCAATTTATGTTTATGAAATAATGATGATAGTCCTGGTAAAAGAAAGTGTTGATTTAAAAAAGAACGAATTTCTTTTAAGAAATGTTTTAAAAGACTCGAAAAGTCATAAGGCTCATTGCTTTTAGATCTATTTTGTTACCTTTTTTAATTGCGTGAAGACGTTTGGATATAATTTGATATAGTATCAGACTATATTTATTTTCTAACTCTAATTTTCGATGCTGTTAGATTATCATTTTATTATGGCATTCTTGTTTAAGCCCCCCCCTAGTGTTTTGCGGTCCTTGTACTTTTGAATCATCCTTCGAAAAGAGCCTTTCCACCTCTATGTAGAATGACATTAAGTTTGCAATTGTAGACAAAATAAATGTCGCCCGTTTGCATGTAATTGCGAGCGCAAGAAAGTATACGATATTTTAGAGGTTTGGGAGACGTATTCACCTCAAACGCCTGGCATAACCTGAGTAAAATAGGTTTGACCTGACAGAGATTTTCCGGGGATAATATTTCAGAAATATATATACCTTATAGTAAATGATATTGCAATTTCATAGAAAAAAAGAGGAAAACCCGAATATTTTCTACTGTGGTAGATTTACTCACACATTTAGAAATAGTATTTTTTTTTCATTATCATTATCATCATCGTGAGCAGCATCAGCATTATTCCAGTCAAACGTATGATGTACAATTTCATATTTGTATGATGGAGTGCTACAAATGTAATATGTCATTCTCTATTCCTTTTGAACAAACGCATAATATATGGCATCTTACACGAAATTAAGACCCACAACTTTCTCAAATGATCCCAAAATCGATAGGCACCAGAGTCTTATAGCTTAATTCTTGTTTAGATCCATTTATCAAAATGAGTGAACTTACTGCTCGCAAGATTGTATTCATAACCCAATGACCAAAAGTTGCCTCTAAAATTTTTATCACTTGTTAATTACTTGAAACATAAGATTATTTTGTAAAGCGCGCGATATTTCACTTATTTCTTGTCTTGATCGTCGCTGTGCGACCTTAAGATAGCGGACCCGTAATAGTACCGCAACATTTTGGAAGTAATGAACTGTAACAGTGTTAACCAAGGTCCCCTAATGATTTTCATTAGGAATTCTCGGTTAACATTGTGAAAGAGCATTTGATCCGAAATGTTGCGGAATTATTCCGGGTCCACGACCATAAGGATGTCTTTCTGTGTAACTGTTTGTAAACATCTGTAATTAGGGAGTTTGGGTATTTTGAATCAACGCAAAAAAAGTTCAAAATGTTTTGAGCAATTGATATCTTCTTTGTCGAGAATTAAGTGTTCTGTCCAAAGTATTTCGAGTCATACTTAATTAACTTTGAATAAATGTCTCCATATTCTTTCATATTGAACGATTCCAAATTTTCATTCACCAATGTCCGATTCGTAGATAATCCAAATATTGTTTTTGGGCTATATCACATTGTCGTAAATACAACCCTGCGATTAGGATGACCAAACAGTGCTAACAATTCGCAAATTATACCCCGCTTTGCACGCAAGTGCGCGTGCAAAGCAGGGAATAATTAACAAACTTTGCACCGTTTAGTCATCATGTATTGAAGACATTTTGGACGCCAATCGACGATTTTATTACCTAACGGAAAGCATCGGCTTTCGGTAATAAATCACAGATAGAACTGTAACAAACGACGTCACAATATGGTCAACTTCCTTGACGCTTTGATTCGGGACCGCAAAACAGGTTGTTAGCGGCCCCTGGCTGCGTCCCTTAATTATAAGAGGGCCCATAAAGTGATATCATCAAAGGGCTGTACCGTCCCTAACGGAATATTTTGATAACCCCTAATTTTCTTTGATTCTACGAAAAACAAAATGGTCGAACAGCATGGCTGATCGGAAAACAATTAGGCGAGAAAGTGGCCCTGCCTCGCGCGTGATTTATTGAGAAGGACAGAACAGAATAGAACTGACCTTGGATGTTTCGATGCGAACAAAACCTTGAATATAAGTACTACATTTATTCCTTGTAAAGTGAATATCTCAATTTCACAACTGTTCTTACAGGATTACACGCAACTTATTTACTGGTTTATTTTATCGATAATTTAATTTATCGTTCACTTTTTTTTTTCTTTTGCATTTTCTATAATTACCGGCAACGATTTCCCTATAAGCCATTAAGAATACAAAAGCAAATAAAATCCATTTCATTATAATTATGATATTTAATATTTACTTAACGAAAATCGGTAGCTAGTATTTCTGTTTAAGTTGTGGTATTTCACAATGTTAACCGAGGTTTCCTAATGAAACCATTAGGAAACCTCGGTTAACACTGTTAAAGTTCATTACTTCCAAAACTTTGCGGAACTATAACGGTTTCGCTACCTGAATTTGGGCCAAAGCGTCAATAACGCAATACAATTATGTTTCAATATTGCTAGTATAAAAACATACTTTTCCTCTCAAACGTTCTTTTTGGAGATGAAATAATATTACTAAATAATCGGCGAAAGCGAATCGAATCAAAGACTCCCCTGAACTAGATAAGCCTTTTTTTAAACTAGAAAGATAATATCTATCAGAATCGAGTCTTCTAATCGTCCGAGGTATATCCACAGCTCTATGAATGAAACTTTGGACAAAATGATCTTTTTTATATGCAAGCGCACAAATAAGCTGCAAAACTTCCCCAACTAAGAAACAAAGAAAAAAATATCAAGCTGTATCTATAGATGAATTCAATACCTTACCAAGCTGTACGGGTGCACGAAGGGTCTTACAGTATGATTAGAGATAGAGTTTCATACCTCCGTGAATAAAATAAATATTTCGATCATCTCTTAAATGATTTGCTGCCGTCAAAGCGCTATTGGTAGCGCGTCGGCCATCCAATCACGAGATCACGGCCCGATAGCCGCAATTATCCGCACTTGTCTCCAACCAATGGGTTGATAATCGTTGAACTATGTGGTATATCAGCTGGGGGCTAGGAAAGGTTGTAATGGTAATACTGGTGTGAGAAATATCTGGAATTCATTGTAAGGTGCTCCAGTCGCAACGATATAACTGAAAGATTGTTGAAAGCGGCCAAAACCCCATTCAAACAAAACCCTTACATGATTATAATGTTATTGAACTACAATATGACAAACCTGACATAGTATGAAGATGCGAAAATACAATATATTTCTTGAACGTAACTTTTGTCAATTAAATGAATACATGAAGCGAATTCTTAAACATGTATTGAACCTCATACAAGACTGCAATAATTTCAAGTACTTAGTCAATTAGAATGGGAAGGGTCTGAGGTCGGATAGTCTCGGATTCGAAGCCCTAACAAGCAATTGGTATCTGTCTGTGTGGAAATACAATGGCGGTTCAGGATTTCTGTAAAAAGGATTCGAAGATACAAATTTCGACAGGGTTTAGAGGGATGCGGGTTTTGCGAATTTGAGCATGACACATAAATTGGAAGATATGATTCTCAAAACTCTTGATATCAAATTAAAAAAAAGAATTGAAGACTTTTAAATACTCTTCAATCCCTTTTTAGTTGATCCCTACAGGAACATACCTATCCAACACCTACCTTATTCAGAGAAAATTTTAATATTTGCATAAAACATAGGGATCGCTGAAATGAAATAGTCACATTTAAAACAGGGACTACGAAATTTTAAGAGAGCACCCTTATCAGCCTTACAATTGGGTACTTGGGACCGTTTTTTGTTAACGCCAAACAAAATCCTAGAATTTGTTTTCCTACTATTATGGTTGAGTTTGTCTATGACAATAAAATGAATAGGTCTCTGAGGGAAGTCGTTTAAGCCCTCCGAACCCCCTCAGGATCAGCTTCTGAATTATCAGAGATAGCCAGGCCACATCGGCAACGTTGAAAAAATGTCATACAGCCGACTTGCAGCTCGAGTATCATGTATTAAGGTAGTGGACCCGTAATAGTGCCATAACATTTCGGAACTCACGAACTTCCACAATAATGACCGAGGTTTCCTTATGAAAATCATTAGAAAACCTCGGTTAATACTGTTTAACTTCCTTACTTCCGAAACATTACGGAACTATTACGGGTCCACTACCTTTAGACAGAATACCCATAATAAGAACTTTTGAAATCTTCGCCGGAGAGCTTCGGAAGATATCGATATTTCGGTTTAACCGAACATTTTTCAGATCGTCATCGTCGCAGCAGCGCTTAAATGCCTCAAGTGCCTAAACAATCACAATGATTAAGGACATTCGGAACACCACTCGGCCAATCTCACGATCAACCTCGGATGTACAAAGACGGACTATTTTCAAAAATAACGGGAAACCCTTGGAAAAACTTGATGACGTCAGTTAAAATGGCGTTAATCCTCGAAACTTTGAGTGAAAATGTTCGACGTCGCCAGCGCTACTTGTTTGAAGTCACTGCCGTAAAACCATCGTATCCTTATATAAATAACTTTAGATTCTTACATAACGGCTATAAATCTTAATTTTTGAGAATGATTGTCATTCTCAAAAATTAAGATTTTTCAGCCCTGATTTACTGTAAAAAATATCAATCTAAAGATAGCGCCGGTACGCTAGTTTATCTTACACTGTTTCCGCCTATACTAACAAAATGTACAATTTCGTTACATACCCATCCGCCTTACATACATCCGAGGTATGTTGTAGTTTACGGAAATGGCCGAGTGATGTTCCGAATGTAATTAAGGAATGTGATGACGTAATCAATAACGAAATTACAACGTCATTAACCTCCGCCAGTAATTTAAAAGCAAAGAGGCATTTTCTATTAGTTCGGTCCACCTTAAGTTTTGTACAGTCGCCAAATTCAGGTTGAGGCTGACTTAAAAAAAGCTGATATTCTTCAGATTTTGATAAATAGTTTTCTTTATTTTTTTCTTATTTCTTGTTTAATTTGTTTCACGTGTCATTTACCTGTTCAAAATCTAGAATCCCTCCTTTATACTTGACCTGGGGCCATTAAAACCTCACCTTAAAACCGTGGGGTGGGGCAGATTAAACGGGTTTCGATAAAATTTAAAGCAGTAAACATTGTGACAACTACGAAGATCAAAGTACTTGACTAATTGTATATGACACAATTTCACACTCCTTGAGAGCGGCGGGGTGATTTATAGACTCTCACTTTTTTATAATCGAGACTCAATTGGAATATTTCATGGTTGAAAAGCGTGCGAACCAAGAGCTTAGAGGATCGTCTCCAAACAAATCATGAAAAAAGGGTAAAACTTCAAAAATTGTCTGTTAAAATCATCGACTTTTCTCGATAATACAAAGGTTTGTCCGATTTTTTCCCAATTTGGAACATTACGAAATATGAATTCAAGCAGTTCTTGTATGCTGTTCTGGGTTAAGGTTCATTGTATTTGTGTTATTACACAGGATACAGTAGTGTATTCTATCTGTTTAATCACAGAAATGCGAATGATATGCTTACGACATCTTGTCAAACAAGGGTTACGAACGTTTTCGAGAAGAAGCTATCGATTCGATACCCCTTGACGTGAAGATGTGCATACGATAATTGGTGTTCTTCTCAAATCACTTAAAACATTAGTTATTTAGTTTCTTTACATTTCCTGCAATTTCATGGGTGTATGGCGGACTGGCGCAATGGCGGTTTCAGATGGGGTTCGGGCTTGAGGAGGGGGGGGGGGTCGAACGAACCCCCTCTGTATCCTAAAAACACCACTGTAGTGGATAAATTAAGGCAATATATTGCAATACAAGAAAAACGATCCATTTTTGTAGTGTTCGATTCACAGGAACTTCGAATTCTACGAATAATCTGATGTGCCGAATTCGAGCTATTAGTCCCATATTATCCCTACCTCTAGAACGAACCCCCTACGTATCCAAATTACTTAACTGCAGTGGATATATTTAGGCAAACCTTTGCAACAGAAAAAAAAAACTATCCCCTTTCTTTCCACTGTTTGATTCACAGGAACTTCGAATTCTACAAATAATCTAGTCCCATAGTATCGCTATCTCTAGATAGGGATAGTAGGTGACCAATAACTCGAATTCTGTAGGCCTATATCGAACCCCTTTTATAGAAACCCTTGGTGCGCCACTGCATACTGTGTGTATGATGGACAGGCGTTTAGCAGCACAGACAATCACACCGCACATTCAAATTATTCCTGGATTGTTAACAGAGACTTTCAGTGGCGGATTCAGAGGGGTTTCGGGGGGTCGAACGAACCCCCTCCGTATCCAAATTACTTCGTTGTAAAAGGACGAATTCGATCAAAATTATTCAATACAAGAATAATGACCAGAACGTGAAATTCTACAAACAAAGGGTATCTGATATACAGAATTTGAGCAATTAATCCCATACTATTCCTTACCACGGGACTAAATACTCGAATTCTAGGTCTACATCGAACCCCCTATTAAAAACTCTGGATCCGCCGATGACTTTATGTTTATAGCCATCTATTAAGGAGTGGTGGAGACTTTGATCTGACTGTGCGACTGCACCTATGCACAATTTTTGGAAATGTCTCGCTTAGGCTTATACAGATTTACCGTTTCTGTTGCTGTTCACTTTAAAATCTTTGATTTACTTAAAGTGTATAAAGAAAAATGTGAATGAAATACGTCGAAAAAATAGGTATTCGACTCAATCACATTTGAATATAAATAGGATAGGAAACGAATTCAATGTCACGGAGGGAATTAGGAAATTGTCCGAAACAATCCATGAAATTGAAATTATTGCGTTAAACAGTCGATACGCTTTGTTTTACTACGCTATAAACAAACCACGATTCATGACATTATGGGCTTTAATGAATTGCCAAATATGGTCAATAAGAATAAAGACACATTGAGAATAAAAAGAAAAAGAAAAAAAATTACCGTCATCGATAAGGAAATACTTTGTAGATATGATTTGTTTCCATAAACATAAATAAACATTGGAACATGCTTAGGAACCCTCAAAAGTTATAAATCTGCCATTCTCACGTAACGATCTATTTAGTTTTGGAAAAGCTTAGATATTTCGAAAGCTAGAGTTTTGCCATTTTCATTAAACGATCTTTAGATATATCTAAAGATCGTTGTATGAGATTGACATATTTTTTTGTTTTTAATATTTTGAAGCTGATGAAAACGCTACTTAATTAAAAAAACAACACAGAGCCTTTATAAACCAAGGGCACTATTTGCGATCGTCATTGCATATTATAAATATCTTATTTTGCTTGAATGACTCTTTTAGAAGATTAAAATTATGATACACTCGTCTTGTGTTGAAAAAAAACCATGCAGCCATCTTCGCTTATCAAACTCTAAAATCATTTTACAATCAAAAGAGATATTGCATACGCTTACAAAACTAATATGGTCGTCGTTAAAAAAAGCGTTTTCGTGAGCTCTAAATTTGCGAAATGAGCATAACAGACAGAATATTGCAAGAGCGGTGGCAAAATTTTTTGATTGAGCTCTTTTAAAAACTGTTGAGTGAGTACGTAAATATTAATCTATAGCCTAAGTCTTAGCAATTTTTGATGTATCCTAAAATATTGCATGAACTCCACAAAATCCGCTTCATGGGACATAATGATTGTCAATAGACTTACATTTGCTCTGGATAACTTCCTGAAGAAATTTAAACTTTTTGAATATTAAAACTTTTGGTTATTTATTCTTTTGATAATTCCATAGTAACCACTTTTTCAAACCAATGTCTCTTCTAAAAACAATTGAAATCATAATAATAAGCTTGACTTTTTAAAGGGTTCACTTTTTTTTTCAAAAAGGTATCGCTTAATTCTTAAACGGATACGCGATACACCCTCTTCTTTCAAAAGATAACGTCAAAAGAAAAATGATATGAAATAAAGGGTATAAGATTTTTTTCAACGATCTTGTACATGTATTTAAAAGAGATACAAAGAGAGAGAAATTATCCCTCAACGTTTTTTGGATGTTTTCTATTTCCTACAGATTTAAAAGTGATGTAACTTCTTCGATAAGATAAACTGAACATTGAAAAACAAATAATTGTTACCACAAAAAGAATAGTTATATCTTTGAAGAGGCATTTACTAAGTCACCATTCATCTGCATTTGGTTTTAAATGAATTATGACACACGAATAGTAAAGATGTCCAGCGCTTAGCAATTGAGAATATAATAAGCGAATGCAAAAATCAAAAAAGAAAATAGCGATACTAATATATATTCTAAGAATTAATCATACATCAGAAAATTAATATTCGAAAATAGAGTTTGCGTTCACTTATTTTTAGAGCACGAAGCTCTACACCATTAAAAACTACAAGAAAATATTGAAAAAGAATACTAGTTTCTATCTTAGTTTTATCTTGCCGAATTTGACATATATTGTTTTAAAAAATGAAAAAAGCTGCTTACAAAAAAAGAAAAGAAACGAAAAGAAAAAAAATCCGACATGATTTCTTTGCAATTGTACATTTAAAACATAATATGATAATAATAAGCTTTCTTTCGGTATACTTAATTTGTATTTTTGTTGCAAAGCAATGGATTCCCTTCTTAAAAAAAAACTTTTTTTAAAGAACATAAAAATGGGTGTAAATATTTGTGAGCCATCAATAATATGAAATAGAAGATTATTCTGAAAATAATACCTAATACTCTTATATTTGAAATGAATCAAAACGATTTCTAAAAGTCATTATAATAAATAAGCAGTTATATTAAAATTGAGTTCTTATCAATATTAGATTTTGTAGGCATTCTTATTAGGCTATGAGCATGATAACAAATTTTAAACTGGAAATAGATATGAAAAATGACTATCGAGCTTCTTCACTAAAAGGACAAAGGTGACCATTTCTTTAATGCTTTTCGGTGGTTTATCGAGAAATGACGGTAGATTATCACTTGATAATCTCACCGCAAAAGCAGTGAAATTATCAAAAACTTTTAACCTGCTTTTGTGCAGCTCATCCTTTCTGACGTCATCTATACGGGACGAAATAAGTGACGTCACAATGAACGTTGCATAGCAATCACGCGAAAAATGACGCGCTATATGAAAATATGTTCTAGAAATTTCACATTTATCTCATTTTTGAAATAAAGAAATAGAATAATAGGTTATTTTTCGAGTAAGATCGATTTATATTTCATTTCGTGAGCAACAAAAGTAATATTTTCACGAGTGGCGGAGCCACGAGTGAAAATATAGCTTTTGTTGTTCACTCAATGAAATATAAATAAATCTTACACTGAAAAAACCGATTATCCTCTATTTATTTGTAGTGATATCTACAATTAACAAGATCGTGAAATTGACTCTCATGTCGATCAAAGCCATTCTAAACAGTTAACTCAGCACTCAAATTATTCATTCTAAACATTCATTTAACCATCCCAAAACGTACCGAAATCACTAAACAATATAAGATTTACAACAATATTAAAAAATAGCTACAAATAGTAAATGTTTTCACTGTTTTTTTGTGTTTTTTTGTTTTGTTTTGTTTTATTTTTATTTTTATTGAATTCGGAAGTATCTGATTAGTTCGTAAAGACACATACAGATATGTACAGAACTTTTATGTATAATTTATTAAGGGGGGGGGGGGGGTAATGAATAGAGCTATTTTTGTGCGACATTGTATTTCATCCCTTTAATTTCATTCATAACTCTCTCATCGGACTTATTTAATACAATTCCAAAATAATTCCAAATAATTCATCTTATCAATTTCACTATGTTGTTTACTGCAAGGAGATTTATAGACTGGTAGCCGTCTCTTAAATAGAGGTTCATCATTGAAAATATGTAATATAAAAGCAATGTCTAGTTTCTGAAAGCCTGTTTCTTTGAAGAGAAGTGAACTCATTTTAAGGTCTGATTGGTTCTACTTAGTTATCTACCTTGTTACAAACTTCTAAAAACAGGGCCTGAATCCCCAGGCTAGGAAATTTAGGGCTCTATGTCTCACCGTATATGACAATTGGGGTTCCTTTAGATAACAAAGAAAAAAATCAATCTAGGTAGGTTTGACCAAGATGATAATTTTTGGTACATGTACCATATCCATTTTGGTCCCGCATATCAATGAAAAGATTTTTTCTTAATGGAATTCAACATTTTTAATAAAACTGCCATAGGTTACTGTTTATCTTACCTTCTAACGGGAAGCTTGTCATGAGTCCAAGACCCGCGAGATGGTACGGAAACACCTGATTGAGCATTCTGGGCTGGATCTGCTGGGCGTGCTGTGGCGGCTTCGAACTCCCTTTGATTGGTGGTGGTAGATTAATTAAATGCATTAATTAATGTAAATTAGTCCTTCCGACGATTGTCCGCATCTGATAAGCCCGGATGATGAATTTATCACCTCTCGACACTTCGTTAATGGCTGTTACATGTGTTATCACGTTTTGTTCTGATAAACCGAACTTGTCCCTTGATTTTCGAGCCGTCTTATCATATCAATTCATCGATTCTATTTTGGACACAAGCATTTTGACATAGCTAGTCAGTTTTACTTTGAATGTTTGCATTACCATTTAACTAGTGTGTATCACAGCTTTAAGACAATGAAAAACAAATTTCCTTCGTAACTATTTATGTTCAGTTTTAAGCTCCTTTCTAGTTAGATAATCCCGTCAATACGTACGGCCGGGATTAATTAATTCAATTTACACGTATCTATATCTATGAATTTCCTAATCAAAACGTGATTATTTATCGTTGAATCGCCGAACGGATCGTATTTCAATGATTAAATGCGTGGAGCCGTAAATATGGCGTGGTCTTTAAATATTTTCTCTATTAAAAGTTATGCCGTGAAAAGATTTTTTATTGACATTAACAGTCTAAAGATTTTAAATGGAGGTGCTTTGTGATTGGCCAGTCTTATCACGTGACTTGGTGACAGCTTCCAAGTGCACATCTAATAGCTTTAAGCTGTTTTACGGCTGTTTTGAAGTGTAAAAATTATCGCCACAGGATAGTTAATGTAGCATTTGTGGTGGTCCTGTATGGTGGAACAGAAGGAAGGCGGGGTTTAATGTATCACGTGAACTGTCAATCACGCGCAGCGATATTCATGGTTTCGTATTTTGCCCGTTTATGGATGTTGCAGTTGTATGAGTTTTCTATGCTTGCTTAACTGTTTACTAACCATTTAGAAGTGTTTGACAATTAAATCAGCTATTTAATTAAATAGATTTATCTAATTATTTCCCAACAAATATTTTCATTTTGATGGCGTTTCTGCTCCCCTCTCTTCTTAACCCTTTGCTGTTTAATCCCTGCTTTTTACGTGCCTGTGATTTTATGATTGAGAAAACATTGTGAAAAAAGAAGAAATTGCTTCTGACAAGCAATTTCATCTTTTTCCACACTATTTTCTACCCTACTGAATGGTTATTTTTCTAATTAAATCCACTTTAAATTTTCGTCTGCAAAACCTTTCAATTTGGACAGGGCCAAAATTTTGTAAAACAGGAAGGATTAAATAGATCTTACTTTTAAACTATATTTGAAATTTATTCTTTTCATATTCTTTGTAACTTGCAGAAGAGTACCAAAGCTTGTATCAAGGGAATACTGGTGGGTTCACTAAATAGCGGTCGTATCACGAGAACTTTTGCCAGGTACTCGTTTTGTTTTATGAATACAAAACATAATTTTGAGTGAATATGTTTTCTATTTCAAATTTCTCAAAAACCTACGTTGAAAACATTCGTTAAAACTTTTTCGATGAGACGATTCTATCAACTTTTAATTAACACAACTCTTCTAGCTTCGTTCTCGGAATATTGAAAGCATTCGCTGCGAACTAATTGTTTAGCAAGCAGTCTGGCTTTAACCAGCGCTTTACCAAAATTGTCAAGATGCTAGGTACAATTCCTCGGCTCAGAAATAGAACCCGCCAAACCCTGAGATTCTTTATTTTATGTATAAAACCATGTAAAAATGATTTCATGTCGATCCTGTTTTTAAAGATGATTTGAAATGAAAATAAAAATGAAATTTGCGCATCTAAATGTTCTACATAATCAGATAATAATTTTGTTCAGAAACCTTTTGAGATACTTTTTAGACAAATTTCGTTGTCTTTCTCTCTATCACCATCCGCATGCATAAAACGTCACTGCCTAAGTAAGTTGGTTATTCAATGCGAAGTCTGATAAAACATAGGATTGATTCATGTTTTTGCAGAAAGTCGAAGATGGTTTAACGCCTGAAAAATATTTTGAGGGTCGATGCAAATGTCGCTCGGACAGAGTGAATTGACGATATTATTGCATAAAAAGAAAAACTTCAGTATTTATTAAAACAGACATTGCTTAATGATTCATAAAAAAAAAACACTTTAAAACTCTCCAAACCTACTTATATGCTGGATAAAATTGCGCAATGCATAGCGTCGTCATAGACGTTTATACAGACGTCACTACCTAAATTTATGACGTACTAATTCTAACGCGAGATCGACGTCTGTAGTCATGTTCTATATCAATTTGAGACATGAATAAAATGTACTAATTAACGTATACGCTTCAAATTCTCACTTTCGTGGTACCTTAAACGGAAATCATATTTTTTTATAACAAGAACAAACAAATTTTGCGAAAAAGATAAGTATCATTAATATTGACTAAAAATATATAGACACAGACGTCATTTTTAAAAGAGAAAAAAGAGGCGGGCGTTAACGGGATATAAAATTACCGATAAATCCGTGTTTTCTCTCGTTAACGCCCGGGCTTTCGCCGTTAACGTATACACATCACGATAAAGTACATCTTAACCAATAATATAGGTCTAATTATTGTTTATGAGGGTGTAAACATTAGCAGAGACCTGAAAATAGTTTAACATTTGACGTTAAAGCATTTTAAGCATCTCTAAAAATGGAAAAAAAACAAAACAAAAAAAAAAAAAACACTTGCATTGGCGCTATTATTAAATAAAAAGAAATGGTTTTGCATTTATTATAACAGAGATTGCAGAATGATTCATAGGAAAGTTTTAAAACTAGCTCCAATCCAACTATTGTGCCGGATAAATTGCGTTATGCATCGCACCGTCACTTTTGTTTATACTGACGTTATTTGGTATATATTAATGACGTCACAAAATTAGACGCAGGATTAGGATCAACGTCTTTACTTGTGCTCTTATTTTATGTTTAACATAGAAACTAAACTGATGAATTGTATAGGTCCAGACCGGTGATATTGAAAATAGGCCGGGCGTAAACGGAACGTGGATTTACTTATTAATCAACGTTTTCTCTCGATAACGCCAGGGTTTTGTCCCTCAACGTATGTCTATGACGACCAGAAAATGTACATTTTATCCAATAAGGTTCGATGCCTTTTGCATTTCCTAATTGATCAATAGATTAAAGAAAAAATAAGTCTACTGTTGGTAAACTAAAAGTTACATTTCGTCAATCGAGACCAGCATATTGCTAGCTATCGGGGTGATTCTTGATTTAAAAAAGAAAACGATATAAAATGTAGAGACGCATTTTTTGTAATATATCTGCGGCTTTGCACAAACTCTCGAAAGTATGAGCCCTTAGGCAGGCTACATTTTTACGCGCCTTACAAAACAATTTTCATTGACATGAAATTAGGAAAAGTGGGCGGAGCAATCATGGCTAGATTATGGCGATAAAATGTTTTTTGCGTAGAAATGATTACTTACGGTTAGAGAAGGTTCTATGGAGAGTTGCGGTCGCCGTAAAATATGAAATCTGTCGAACCGTCTCAAAATTGGATGCAGATTTAATCTTATAAACATATAAATAAACACACACGAGCCCAATACATGTATTAATAATTCAGACAATATTTTTTATCCCTTTATAAATTTATTCATCTGTTTGTTTTAATTAGTCGGTTACTTTTATTTTGTAATTTATGGAAAAAACTGAGATATACAAATTTAGGATTCGTTTTTCGTTATAGTACATTTTTAAAAGAAAACCAAAAGCGAATCTGAAATACTCTATACTTCATAAAGGTTACTCATGGTGTTTTGTTAAGAAGAGTAATAAAAAATGACGGAAATTGAATCGTAAGTCATCTTGTATACTGTCACCCGTTTTACTAAACTATTTAAGAAAATATTAATCCTAAGTCAAAATCACAAATCGTATGTTGTGTTTTTATTTATTGCTAGGCTTTGCCTTGCAATGCCTCATTGGAATCGTCTTCTAAAGACGATTCCAATGAGATGATGCATGGTAGAATTCCATATTTACTTACTACTGTAGAAGCAGCTTTAATTTTTGCCTTACGCAAAAAAATGATCGTAAGATGTCTAGTAAAACAGACCCTTGGTGATGAAATATATATATGTTTACATGTAGTAGAAACAAGGAGTCTGCTCTGTAGGTATGAATACGTCATTTTCATCTCCCTTTTGCTATATCTTTTGTTATATGGCATGCTCTGCGTTCAGGATGACAAAACAGTGCAAACAGTTTTCCAATTTTACCCCGTTTTGCACGCGCACTTGCGTGCAAAGCGGTGTACAATTGACAAACTGTTTGCACCGTTTTGTCATCCTAAACGCAGGGATGGTTTGCTCTTTCTTAACACTTTCATTTACAAAAGAGCAATTGCACAGGCCGTTTTGAAAATTATGAGCATATATTTTCTGTTTAAGAAGATATTTCACAGTAACTCAAACAAGTAACTTATTATTAGTAACTCCAAATTATTCGCTCTCAATTCCACTTACAACTGTAAAATACGTTTAGTGAAAGATACCATTTAACATGAACCGACGAAAATTGCATGCCCATTAGACATCTACCACGGAATACTCAATCCCCTTTGATCTTGAAGGTGGTCAAATTTAACGAAATGTTTCGGCACAAGCCGCTGAAAAATTTAAATGATTTGCGCATTTTGGGTCATTAATGGGTTTTATTCGCAAAGGTTATAAAATTAATGTTCCAATATTTGTTAGGGGATTTGAATTTCATTTCTAAATTTGTTTGAACTGGGGTCTAATACATTCAGGCGATTTCTTTCTACCGTTAAACATGGAAAAAGTTTTACAAATCAGAAGCGAAAGAGATATAAATTTATACCACTTTAACGTTTTATTTGCAGTGTATTTTTTAATTCGTGATTTTTTTTACACTACAGATATACATGTGCCATACAAACAAAATTATGTATATGATTATACTTGCATAAAAAACCTGTAAAAAGAAATAACTTGTTTCAGATTGATTTATTTATGTTGTCCGTCGGTATCAGTAAAATTACATTAACATGTATTTTATTTATTCATATATTTAATTGTTTTTCAATTTATTCATTAATTTATTTAATCGAAATTAATTACTTAATTTTAATTTACGTATTTATTTACTTATTAATTAATTTTTTTATTTATCTATAAAAAATGGAATCCAAAGAAAGGCGATGGTGTCTTTAGAACTGTTTAGACATTTTTATTTCAACTTTAAAGCATTTTTTGTTAAAGAATGCCAAAAAGATTAGTACGGGTTTTGTACAAGGTTATTTGTTAGTTTTTTTTCTTTCTCTTTCTTTTGGTTGTTGAAAACAAGATATTTTATTGTTATCTACATTATATGATTTTACAACAAGCTCAAAAAAGCATTTTTGGAACTTGAGAAAAGTCACAAGCTTAATCACAACGTTTGGAGAATTTTTACCAAAAAAATTTCGTTAGCTATGTATTAACCGACATGTATAATTAAATACAATTTTAAGCCATAGTGTGGACAAAGTAGCCTAGAAAGGCTTGTAATGAATGTTATAGTTATTTTTTCCTTTATTTAAGCAATAGAAAAAAAACAACAACAACAGACGGACGGATAGAGAGAAGTGACAATATGGCTTCGATCTTTTGATGTGCCATTTGATAAAAAAAATATGGGGGAAGACAAACTCCCATCTGAGTTTACGCCGCTTTTTGGACAATGACAATCAAATCCAATGATAAGGTACTTAATTTGTCAACGACAGCCTGTTACAAGGTCGCGTTTTAAAGAAATCAAAGGATGGACATAAAAAAGATGCAAAATGGGATGAGAGATAATCCCGTTGTCATATTTGCATGTGATTTGTTACCGTTTAGCATTCTGGCTGAGTCATTTATAAATGTGACCCGTCACGCGAAAAGGGACCATCTGGGTAGTGCGTACAGTGTCGACCCTAGTTAGACTGCGCGGATTGCGCAGACTGACTAGGATCAAAACTTTTCGCAGTGTTCTTATTTTCTGAATCTAGAATGATCAATCTACCTTCCAGTGAAAGAATTTTTGAAATGCGACCTCTGGTTGGCCTGTGCTAGAACCAATCTATTTTTCAATTATTTATTTGACGAAGTTCCTAGATGGTTCCTTTTCGCGTGACGGGTCACAAATGCAATTCCTCGTGTGAAAAGAAACCGACTAGCAGTGACAGCTCCAGAGGAGTGGTGTGTGTGTGTGGGGGGGGGGGGTGTAAACGAACCTTCTCCGAGGAGTAGAAAATTGATCCTCCGGGTTTTTGCATGGCTGAACAAATTATCATCCAAAGGGCTAGTTATACTTATAATGGTCCTCTCTTTAGGTTTGGGATTCCCAGCTTTCAGTTTATACCATCTTATTTTAGCGGTATTCTAGTATTAAAATTTACACAATTTTCCTTGTTTTCTTTAATTCATAATTCACATAGTATGTACAAAAATGAATAAGCAAACAAACCAGTAATTAAAACAACTAAACAGCGATTTGCCGTTTTTTTTTCAAATCGTAGTTTGGTATTAAGGCACGGATAAGTAGAGAAAAAATGCAAAGTAAACTTGAGCAGTGGATGGCTTATATAAATTGATTACACTTAAGAATATCTTCATGTTAGTTTTATCAAATATCTAGCATAGATAAAAATACCTTTTCTTGATTTTTTATATATCGAAACCCAAACCATATGTAAAAGGTCACAATGGAACACCGTTATAAAATGGACGAGAAGAAATTTGCAACAAGTTTTGAAATGGAGATATCTATTCAGAAAGGTCTAGTCTAATCCTACCATTGCCATATTTTCGAGGCAGTCTAAATTTCACAAACAATGTGTCGAGAGGTTTCACCAAGGGAAAATGCCAAGTGTAGTTGAAATTTAGTCTGATCGAATCGGGCGGAATAAATTTTCAAATATTTCTCGGCCAAAATAAGTCCAAGCTTGGCGGGCCCATGTTTTCGGGACAATTATTATTTCACAAACAAGAATGGAAACCCAAGACACAATCAAACTAAGTTTTATAGAAATTGGCGCAGTGTTTGGGAGCTCAGTGATTTTGCACGAGAAGACACATGTATCAGAAGAATCGTTGACCAGTGTCGACTTAAGGCGTTTGAACGTTGTAGATCCACAAGTCCAACGACAGAAATCGAAATTAAAGGCTTTGACGCCCTTTTTTCCATTTTTTTCTTTTGATTTTTTAAGAATGTATCACTAAGATGCATTAAAAAAAAACAAAAAAACAAACAAACAAACAAACAAACAAACAAACAAACAAAATCGGTATTTTAATGTTTCGGCAATAAGTCGCTAATCGACTACGGATCCAGTACATGGGGCGCTACGTCGAATCTTAATATTGAACGCATCGCCAAATTACAAAAACGAGCTGCCCGTATTATTCTACAAGCTGACTGTATGACACCTTCTAGCCAGATGCTCGATGATCTGGGATTGCTTTCTATACCAAAACGTATTATGTTCAATAAAGCCGTACTAACTTTCAAAGCATTGAACGGGTTGCTTCCTGAATATATTACTGAATTACTAAAGCCAATGTCAAAAGCTCATTCGCTTCCATTGCGATCCTCTTCGAATGCTATGTTGTCAATACCAAGATCTAGAACTGCGCTTTACGATCGCTCCTTTTCATCATCTCCCTCAAAAACTCAGAACGACTAAATCCCTTTCTGAATTTAAAAGGGGTTTGAGAAACTATATCCAATCATAAATGGGCAATTTTACACGCTAACTGAGTTACCCGGAATTGCTTAATTTCCCGACATATTTAAATGATCTAATTCGTCCAAAACTTTTAACTGTTCACCATAGCATCTTACCAGCAATATAATTCTTTATACAACATTATCTAAAACGATAATTTAATTTTATCATCATAGACCTCTGTGTCATTTTTACAGTTTATTGTACCCTTGTCGTAAATAACAACTGTGTTTGTATGTATTTTTACGTTTTTTTGTTTGTAAATATTTGTTTTATTAATGTAGAGGGCCACTTGGTAGACTGGCTGCAGAGCTAAAAGTGTTACCCTCTCAAAATATTGTATAAATAAATAAAAGCCTTTTCCAAGAAAAATGAAAAAGATCTGAACACTACTACTTAATACTAGAAATCGATACAGACGTAACGTACGCTACTGCTACCCACTGACGTCAACTGTTTTGACACTAATGCAATACCTTTTTTTTTCATGGAAATATGTCTTCTGTGTGTATTTCTGATAAATTTGTCGAGAATCATTATTTTTAAACCTTTTTTTTTTTACAAAAACAGCTAAAAATGGGAAAAAACCCCAGAATCAACTTTGAATTTTTTAATTCAACTGATAGTTTATTACTTCTACATTTAAGGGCGCTTTGTATGATTTCTGGTTTGTGCTTACACATTCGTGAACAAAACATGATGATAAATCTGAGTACAATTACTATTCAAATTCTTGTTAATCGTGTCTCGTTATGACTCTAAGAGATATTTTACGAGCCAAGATATGCTTATTTTGCGCAAATTATTTACGCTATGCAGTTATATTCCAAGTTGAGTACTCTATAAGCTTATTCAGTTTTGAAGAAACTACTTATGGCTATAGTAGAACCCCTTTATACATTCGGGAATTTCTGGCTGAATGTGTCCCGAAAAGTCGCTGGCATTAGTGAGATATACAAATTGTCTCAAACTCACGTTGTTGATTTATTTTTATTTTTATTTTATAAGCTTTCTTTCATTTCTTTTGTCTTTCTTTGTTTTTACGTTTATAGTATTTATTCCGCGTGTCCGTTTGTTTTTATCCCCCACCATTTAATATTTGTGGATAAGAGCCAAATTTTCAGACTTATGGCCCTGTCACACCTCAACGTTTTAGCCAGCGTGTGCCTAACGCGTTGGAGAAAACGACTAAGTCTGTAAAACGTCGGCATACGCTGACCTACATTTTTTTTGTCAATTCACGACGCGCTTGTAGCGTGATCATAGCGATTTTGAACGTATAAGTAACGCGTGAGTAACGTGTCCAGAACGTGTTGATAGCGTATGCCAGCGTATACCAACGTTCTCGAGCGTGTGTCCAACGTTCTCGTAACGTCCTCAGAACGTGCTTAGCGTGTTTGTAACGCGTTTCTAGCGTGTTATAATGTGTTTTGGATGACAATATAAATTCTGCTAGAAGTTACCACTTCAAACTCACTCTCTTGATATATAAACAGGCCACCGGCCACTACGCATATTCAAATTCAAAGTATATTGGTTCATGTAAAAGAAAAATATGAAAAAAACTGCAAGAAAAATACACTAGCACCTGTGACATATTAAAACATGCATATAACAAACTTAAAAGAACACAGGCTGATTAAAGCTTCTGGGACTTTTTACTCGAAAATTATTGCGGAATGGTAAGAAACTACTTGTCATATTACACTCCTTCCTTCCTCAATATGCTCTACCATATAGAATGGCTTTACTTCAAAATTATACCAACTTTTGATTCCAGTCTACAACCTCTCTCAATCTTGACTAGCTAGTCTTATATTTATGGGGAAAAGGTGTAACATATATCAAACTTATGGTACATATAATAGAGACAAATTTTCTGAACAGAACAGAATTGTGTAAAACACTTCTTGTATTAGACATTATCCACTTAGGTGAACTCCGAGATCGGACATCTGACTTACTAAAATATCAGGGGATGTCTCAAAATACACAAACAACTTATACCTGTAACTCTTTACTAATACATGTATAAGAACATGTACATGATTGTGTATTCCAAGTATTGATTTTTCGCCGATTTTTTTCACAATAAAGTACTATGACTTTTATGATGTTAAGGACGCGTAACATTACAAGTTGTAATCATTCTCGAAACGTTTGTGAATTGTTATCACTTCGGGCACATATACAAATGCACAAAGAAGGTAGCAATTTCAGAACAGTCGGAAACGTCCTTGCATTTCGAACAAATGCTTGAACAAGGGATGGGATCCAGCAAAAGTCAGCTTAAAAGTGGCCTATCGGAATGGATTTACGGCAAAAGAGATGGATTATTTCTTAGATCCAGAAAATATTCTCAACAAAAACACGTTACAATATAAGCCATCCTTCGTATCAGCAAAGACTGAGATTGACACATTTGTTCTTCTCTTACTATTCTTTTTAATGGGTTGGAGAGTCACAAAATCGCTTCGGCGATGATTTCGGGGATAGAGTCTGCGAGTCATCAGTTCATCAGCCGATTCAATTACGGTAACGTAATTTTGTTAGATCGGTGAGGCGTTGGTGAACTTTGTCTACTTTATAAATCTATCGACAAGTCTGTAAGAGTCGTGGGTGTCGGAAATTCATATCAATTCTTGAACTATTCCGAAATTAGAATTGCCCAGGGTTTCCGACTGGGTGTCCAAACTGTATCGACCACTAATCGGGCTACAATCGGTCTTCTATCGTTGACCTGTTGGTTTTATCGCAGACTTTCTTTTTTCTGGATTTGACATTTAACTTCCGTCAAAATTAACGACGCCTCGCCGGCTTATCGGTGGCTATTCGATGACTCGCTTCCTTAAACCGATATTCAATTCCTGTCTCATCCTAATCGCCAGCCAAGTAAGAAGACATCTTCACGTCAGCGATTTAATATTTGTCATAATATTGCCGACTTCCGGTCAAGGCATAAAAAATCTTACGACATAGAGGAAAATCGTTTTTTTTTTTTTTTTTTTTTTTTTTTTTTTTTTCCAGTGTCGATCTACATTTGATTGGTTGAACAACAGAAGATATATTCAGAAGTGGCGAAGCCACGAGTGAAAGTATAGCTTTTGTTTGTCACGAAATGAATATTGATTTATCTTACCCGACAAACAAACGATTACTCTATTTCTTTGATTAAAATATTAGACAAATTGTTAAAATTTAATAACAATTTTTCTTAAAACGCGTCATTTTGCATGATTTTTCAAGGCAACGTTATCTTGAGAAGTCATAAAGATTTGTTTATTGGCAGTGATCTAATAAGTCAGCTTAAGAAAGAAGATACGTTTTCAGAAGTGGCGGAGCCACGAGTGAAATTAAATGATAGCTTTTGTCTGGCACGAAATGAATATTAATTTATCTTACCCGAAAAACAATCGATTACTCCATTTCTTTGATTAAAAGATTAGACAAATTGTTAAAATTTAATAACAGATTTTCTTAAAACGCTTTATTTTGCATAGATTTGTTTATTTTGCAGTGATCTAATAACTTCAAATAGAGTGAAATGAACGAAAGCAGTATATATATATTTTTTTGTAACTTTACTGCTTTGTGGTGGGATTTTCATTTAATTCTCTACCGCTATTTCTTGATAAAACAATGAAAAGCAATAAGGCAGTGTTATTCTCGCACAATGCTGTATTGGGTTTACACTTGGTTTTCATATGTTCTTAGCTTTTTTCAACATACATCTTACGTTTCTCTTAAAGCTTTGTTTGTATATACCGACATCATACTCTGTATTTAGGTTAAAGCACATCCTTTAGATGCCTTCCATCATGATTGTTTGATGCTTATTTCTCAATAAAAACTGACTAAATTCCTTCTTTTTTTTCTACCCTCTTCAAAACATTTGATTGATGAAAAAATCTCAGACAAAGATAAGGTAAACATTTGTAACAAAAGTAAGATTATAATATAGCCAAATCAAGATTATAACTATTCTTTGGATAGTCAATATTTATTCGAAGTTTAAACCTTTGCCTAAAATATGCCATTAAAAGTTTTAAAAAATCTTTACACGTTTCGGATTGAAAACGAAAGCAACGACGATGATACCCCATGGCTTTAACGATTACTCAATTTTCTTTTAAAAAATACGATCGCTTCAGAAGACTGACAAAAGCAGAAAGATCATTATCTAGTGCATTGTGTCCTAATTGAAATTTAGCCGCCGCCATAGCGCAGTTGGTAGCGCGTCGGACTGTCAATCTAGAGGTCTCGGATTCGATCCCCGACGGCGACACTCAACCTTTTGGACTATTTGCTTCTATCAATGGGTTGATAATCGTAGACCTATCTAGGATAGCAACTGGAGGCTAGAAAAGGGTGTGATGGTGGTACTGGTGTGAGAAATACCAGGAATTCATTGTTGTTGCTCCAGCCGCCGCGATATAAGTTAACGATTGCGGCGTAAAATGCCATTCAAGTCAACCTTATTGAAAGTATACAGGACAGTCTTGTCGAATGCAGGCTATTTAAATCATGTAGATTAATTTTCAAAGGAGAAACAATTTAATACAGCAGACCTATAAACTGCATTATTTTGAATACTTTAAAGGTGTTCTTTTCCATTAAAAAGTGACTGATAAAAGACAATAATCATTCTTTTTATGATATTGTAAAAATCAAATGTTTTCATGGGGTATTTGCTGGGTTAAGTTCGATTAGCTGCGTTCGGTTCACCAAATGCAAAGCAAGCGCTCTCAAAAAATAACAGGTTGCTAGGCAACACAAGATTTGAGATAAAGATCAAAGTTTTTACATTGCTCTTGAATGAAATGACCATTCCCAATTGTCTCTTGAAATAGGCAAGCTGCATTTAAAATATTAGCTTTAAAGTAGTAAAGAAAAATGTGTTAACAGGTTCATAAGCTGATAGTTAGATGGAGAGACAAACTGATGTGTCCACGTTGCAGAATAGAAATTACTCAGCGTGGTAAGATAGATGCGCCCACATTCGAAATGATAAAACAACATGCATGTCCGAATTTTTACTGGTTCTGGTACTTCCATACTAGCGAATCACACTTAAATATATGATCAGAGACGTCATCCTTTTATACAATCATGATGTATCAACGAATATAGTTTCTTTCATTTTGAGACGACCCCTCCAAGTCCGAAGTCAGACATCCGCTGTCCGAAGTCCACCTAAGTGGATAATCTCTACTATGTCCACTAGGTACATCGATGTACTTGGGGTTTATTTTGTATATTGATAATGATAAAATAATACGAATAAGTAATAGTTATAGTTCATTTCTGGCAATTTACGCGATATAACCTAAGCGGAGCGTTAGCGGAGCGCAAGGTTATACGCGTAAATTGCCAGAATATGAACTATAACTGTTTTACCGATCGACTTATTTTTTCATCAAATAACGCTAGTTCAATTGAGTTTCACGTCAATAATTGATGTCATTCATTTTTGTTGCGTCATACATTCTTCAATCAAATCGAGGTAAACAAAAAGTGGGAGGAGCGAATTTAATCAACGCCGGGCTTCTGTAATTATTTTGTCATTTGGAAAGACAATATCAGTTGAGAACGTTCGGTGAACAAAACCTCCTGATTGATACTAGTGGATTTTGTATTCCTTTTAGTTAGGGTTTTTTGGACATTCTGTCTCCCTTTAATGATTTTGTATTATTAGAAAAACGGTTATCTACCACGGCATATTTAGCTGGGCAGTGTAAGCTCGTCGGACAATTATTTAAATTGTACCCGGGTTCGACCCCCGATGGAGGCACTCATCCTTTCCGACTATTTGTCTCCCACCTATGGGTTGATAATCGTAGACCTATGTAGGATAGCAACTAGAGTCTAGAAAAGGAAAGGAAGAACTGGTGATAGAAATGCCAGGAATTCATTGTTATGTTCTCCAGCCGCTGGACTGTTGTAAGCTGTGTTAAACCACAAAGAAACCAACAAAACCATGGCACATTCATTATCAATAATAAAAAGTTTGCAATAACACGTTAGTAGAAAACATTCAAAGTGCACTGACAAGCTCTAGTCACCAAGTTCTGGTTCCCAACCGATACGTCACAGTTAAACGGGTCACACTGTTTTTCGATATTAGTCAGCTATTACAGGCCTAACATGCTTCGATCACTTTCTTTTTGCAAATATTTATATCCTTAGAATTTGGACATTTGCAGTACTATTAAATTAAAATGCCATTCAAAAGATCCAAAGTATTCACTTTAAAAAAGAAGCGAGATTTTATATCGTTTCAACCCTGTCGTCTTTTCTTTTTTTTATGTCAATGTGAAAAAGTGGAGTACAGAAAGGCTCGGTTCGAGCAAACTCGTCGATGTCATTCTTACTGCTGTATACGATGTAGATTAATGTTTTATTATCAGAATCGTTGATTTATCCGCTAAATCTTGTCTTGATAAACGTGTAGACAAATCATTCAAGAACTTTCTCCTCATTTTAATGAGTAATTAAATATAAGCATAACTTCAAAAGAATATTCACAAAACGTTTTTTTTATAAATACAAGATTGCAAGTTAAGAGTCTTTCGGGACATTTTATCAGACAAGGTTATGACGTCACTGTCTGGTTTTTGAATGTAGTCTCCGCCCATTATGACCTAAAGTCACGTAGCTCCCTTATTCGAGCAGACCATCAGGTTATGGGATATATTTTTTGAATTTCAAACGAAATAGCGGCCTTTCATTGGAGGAAAAAATAGGGCGATCGGTAAATGTTTTTATAATGTGTAAAGTATTTCGCGAACGTATTGTTATTCTGACCAAAGAGCAGACGCACAAGCTATAAACGCACTGTTTAATACACATTTAGGCTACATTCTCCACCTCGACAATTTAATGAATTAAGAAAATCCGTAAAGGAAGTATTTAAATATTTTTCATGTAAGACTCATTTATATGGAAGAATAGACATGAAGCTTAAAGAGAATGCTACTTATAATCGAGTCGTTCTTAGACTGGTCATAAGAAACATACAGATATATACATGTAAAGGGTCATACACACGTACATGCACGTATACATTTATTTAAGACGACCTAGTGGTAGAACCTCAAGACGAATATGCAGCGGAACTTTTACATTTTCGTTGAATACTGAAACGCTGTCATACGCCAGATACACGCTGTGAACACGCTAGCAAGGCGCTAGACACACGTTCAGTACGCTCCAGGCACGCTATGCACACGTTCCCTGTACGCTCGAGGCACGCTAGAAGCACGTTAAACTTTGGACGAACGTGTTTCTAGCGTGTCCGTAGCGTATTTGAACGAGCTCATAGCGTGTCTCTAGCGTGCTGAGCGTGTTCGGAACGTGTGCGGAGCGTGTTTCAACACGTTCCGCACACGCTAAGAAATTTTAAGCATGCACAAAATTTTATGAGATACTCAGCGTATCGCAACGTGTACCAACGTGTTATAGCGTGCCGATAGCGTGTGCGGAACGCGTCCATAGCGTACCCGACGTGTTCGCAGCGTGTTATGAAAATTCCAACACGTTCCGCACACGCTGGCTAAAACGTTAAGGTGTGACAGCCCTATAAAAGTCTACGTTACAAATGATAGATACAACGTCGAAGGGGACATTTTTGGAGACAATTTTGAGAACCAGCAGTTCCTTATCGCGGTGGATAAATATGGCATGTTATATATCAAATTAATCTGCAGAAAAAAACGTAGTTCTATATTCTAAATAATTATTTACTCATATATTGCCATTCGAATTAATATCGCCTCAAACTATTGAGTGAATGAAAAACGACGTTATTTTATATTTCGGGGACATATTAGGAGACAATTTTGGTTCAAAAGTTAGGCCATTGAATATAAGGATAAGAAGACCAAATGAAAGTAAACGAATCTTCGATAAAAACGTATTTTGAAGATGAAATATATAATGAGAAAGGATAGTTCTATCGTGAAATAACATATCGTCTAATATTACGCTAGCACTTTTCTAGCGTCATGGGACATTTTCATGTACTTTTGTATATCTCCAATTTCTTATTCACATTTCCACTTTCTTCAAGTAAAATTGATAATGATAACCGGGAATGATCGCTCTTTAGTTTGATTTGCGATTTCGCCAATAACATTTGCACTTAACGTAGAAGAGCACCGATTATCAACTTAAAGAAGAGCAAAGTGTAACGCGGGACATTGACAAAAGAGACGTTCGTTCAATTTCGCAACGCAATAGCCATTACGCCGTTAAAGAAAATTGAGAAATCATTAGACAAAATGTAGCTAATTCATTTACCTTTCTTTTTATATACAATCTAACTATCAAACCATAACGCACTTCAGAGCACAGAAGACGCTATTTTTTGAAAGTGACACGAGTATTTGACCTTACGTCTACAGCAATTTTATTCTATCTTTTGAAGGTTTCATCCTTTATTAGATGAAATAAATGGCTGTATCGATGGTCATTTTTACCTAAATATTAAACACCGAGTGTTTTTATTAAATGTCTATTCTTTGCCCTGCGGAATAATTCTGTGATATTGTATAACTACTGCAGTTTGTGACAACATTAGGATTACTTTCCTAGCACTTTTCTGAAATTTGAGATTTTGAAATTACCTTTGTTTCTTGCGAAAAAGGGCCATATGAAGCTAGATTATGACTTTCAAAGAGGGTATAATCAGAGGACAAAAGGGACTGTAAATAATTTTATTCAATACATTGACAAGGCCAAAACCAAGGGGAAATGGTACTTAAAAATGCAAGAACAAACTCCCACAATTCAGACGTAGTCGTATTTGTTTTCGACAATTCATTCTATTGTTTACTTTCACATTTTTTATATATTTTTTCTAAACGCTTGATTATTATTTTTTTATTTGTTTAAATATTTTTCTTTGAGAGAAATAGTGTTGTTACACGAAGAAAACATTGAGTTCCATTTATAAGCAATAGATAAACGATTTTCTTTTGTATCCATGGTGACGCTATGTACAACCACAAAACGTAGCTGAAACAGTTGGAGGGGAAGGATTTAAAAAATCACAGCCGGACCTTTTCATCCAAATTTTGGCTTTGCTTTTTAATACAACGCAGTCTGGGATGACAAACTTCCAAGCAAATGTTATCTTTCGGAAATGGCTATCATTTATACCAAAAGCATTTTTTCACGTAAACAGTTTGTTAACGTAACGTGTTTAGTATGTCCCAAAGGACGAGGTTCGCGAACATTAGAAATGGGCCCTATAAAATCAGTTTTTTTCTCATTCTAGTGTACACAATTAAATCTACCTTTTCTATCGGCCTCTACAAAATCACTCAAATAATGTGTAGAATATTTAAAAACCATGTAGTTTCCTGAAAATAAGCTAATTAAGTAGCCCAAATTTGAAATACTGTTGTGTCGCAATTTGGGATTCACATTGTTTTAGCTGCTTAAATTTCAAATTATCTTGAAAAATGGCCAATATTACAGTTTAAGGCCTACTTTAATGCCATTTTTCAAGAAATTGCGAAGTTATAGAAAATATTCTCTGGTCAGTTTGAGAGAGGTGGGTAAGGGTAACAATAAAAACTTGAGATCATTAGAAATCAGAAAAGTCGATTTTACAGGATTAAAATCTACAGTTTGTGAACCAAATCCTTTCTGCACCTATTGCTAATCTGGCACATTTCAAATGATCCGGTCAAATGAAAGTGATTATGGAGAGAGAGGTTCATGGGCCAATTTAATACTCTTTAACGTCATTGACGTCATACGAAATAAATAATTCAGAAATGCAGATGTTTGATCATCCTCCGTTCATATTCCCATCACTATTCTTTTTTAAGCTTTGTGAGGCTCTCTATCAATTGTTCAAGTACTCATCCTGAGTGACGAAAAACTAAAATATCAGACTGGCTTTAGCCTCTGTAAATGGTACAGTTATTTGCAAGCGATCACGATAATTGTCGACTAACTTTTCAATGAACCCAAAATATCTAAAACTCGCCAAATTACGTCACGGCTAAGCCCGCCCTGCCAGTTCATTAATTACGCAGAATATTTATTCCTCACTGTTTTTTTTTTTTTTTTGCCACATGGGTCTATGACCTTCTGTAGCATTATTAAATAAAAGATGTAAACCTGTAATTACTACACATCCCATTACCTAGGAAAATGACAATTTTAGAGTCGAAAAAATGGTAGACTTTATTATTGCTCCTACAGAGAGGTAATTCTGCACATTTTTTCAATATATATTAAAGGCCTTGTCACGAAAAGGAAAATGGAACCTAGCAGTCAAAAGGTCGGTCTATCAAAGAAAATCGTTTTTGACAGATTTTAAGATGCAAAATGCAATTAAGTGATAAACGGTTAATGTATTAAGAGACGATATATGTGTTGACGTTTCTTTTTGAGTTAAGTATATTTCCACGAAGACCAAAATTTCACACTCTTTTAAAAAGGTTTACCAAGACATTATAATCAATTTTGAGCCTCAGAATAAGATATTTTTATTTCTTTGAAAGATATATCTTATTAAAAAGTAAGAATGAAATTAGATGACAAGAAAATTAACAACAACAACAAAAAAGGAATGCATCTAAATGCAAAAGATAATGAAACGGATATTTTCATTTTGCAAAAGGCAGGTTTACCACCTTGTTTGTATTACATTGTTTTTCTCCTTTTCTAGGAATCTGTCCTGCGTTCAGGATAACAAAACGGTGCAAAGCGGGGTATAACTCCAAACAGTTTGCACCGTTTTGTCATCCTGAACGCAGTGAAGCTTTTACCATGATTTCTCACGGGGAAAAAGCTCGTTTACTAGTACTAAGTTGAACCAAACTACCCGTCATTAATGAGTCGATTTACACGTAATCAAGCGATATAAACAATTGGTCGTACATTAAGGAATCAATCCACCATTCAACCACTTCTTCTCGGACATAACTCATTTCCTATATAGTCCTGTGTTGAACGGAAATTTGCATTCGACCATTTTTGAAAGAAATGCACTCGTCTGCTCCGGCGGTCTTTTCATAATAAAACAATTGTGTCTTTCATATATTTCCGTATCACTTGATATCATTTGATATTAAAACGCCTACGATTAAAATGTCTAAAACAACGTATTACCCCCCAAATACAATTCGTTTGGGATGCCCATCAAGTTCTGGTCTGAAAAAGAAAATATTAGCCTGTGCGTGACATTTCCAACAATTTTAAATGCTCTTCAGGTGTAAACATTGAGCAGCATAGACAACAACATACTGTAATTATAAAGTTACCTCACCGTCTACAGATATTTCGAGGTCTTATCTATCTATCATACGCATAGTAAAGAAAAGACTCTGGTCAGACTTTGCGAATGCACAGGCTGGTCAGAGTCGTTCCTATGCGTATACTTTAAATTGTTGGAAATCTCACGCACAGGTTCATATAATAACATTTTTTTCATATATTAATTTAAACTCAAATAGTATTTCTTTTGGGTTTGTCTAGATTTAGGCAAATGGTTCTGGATTTGCACTTCGAATATATTTTTTCCAGCCGATAAAAATTCTTTGGATAAATCTTGAAAGGTATTCACTCGAAAATCTTTCCCTAGAATTTTTGTTGAAATTCTTGTAATAGTCTTCGATGAGACCATTTTAAAAAAAAAAACGATTTACGTTTGGCACACGCACGTACGGATAGATAAACAGGACGACGGACATAATGCCAAAACAACATCCGCATGATTTAAAAGGAGCCAAGATGAAAACTGTAAGCAGCTGATTCTTGAATCGCTAGCTTGAATGACATTAGGCGAAACACACAAAATGTCAATGGGTACTTAAAAGAAATTGTAATTTGTGCAGGGCTCCGTAAGAATAAATAAAGCCAGTACCAGCAAAAAGGAAGTGTTTCAAACGACCATGAGTTCATTTCAATCAAAGAGCGACTTCATTTAGCTTAGAAAGGCTTTTACTATAGTGGCGGTCCACACAGAGTGTGTAATACAGCATGGCATAACAGTTTTACGCCTAAATGGACCTCAATACAGAACTGATATCCTTCCAAACATAAACCCATTCGACCACACGTACGACGAACTTACAGCGCCGTTATGGTATGGTGATGTTTTTCGGCCACGAGATACGAGAAAAATTATCTTGATCATGAATAATACACAATGAAAAAAGTAAAGCAAAATCTTAATTATGCAGTTACAGTAGTAGGTTCAATAAAGCCAGAGTATGAACATCATGGCATATTTTATCGGACATTCTTTTCGGTGGTTTATCGAGAAATAACGGTAGATTATCACTATTTTGTTAAAGGGAGGTAAATCATATCCCTAATTTTGTTCACGCTGAACAAAATTGGGAATATTGGATTACCTCCCTTTAATATCACTCAAAACTCGATCCACACACTCATTCAATTTCATTCCTAAATCTTTCCAAAAACATTCACCTTGTCAATTTCACGATGTTGTTAACTGTATCAGAAGAATCGTTGACCATTGTCGACTTAATGCATTTGAAAGTTATAGATCAACCGGTCCAACGACAGAAATCTAAATTAAAGGATTTGACGCTCTTTTCCCATTTTTTTCTTTTGATTTTTTAAGAATGTATCGCTTAGATGCATAAAAAATGGTATTTTAATGTTTCGGCAATAAGTGCCTTTTCCAAGAAATATTAAACAAATCTGAACACTACCTACTACTTAATACTAGAGGTCGATAGTACAGTCATTTTATTATATCTCTTGAAGGCTTTATCCTTTATTAGATGAAATAAAATGGCTGTATCGGTGGCAATTCTTGCCTAAATATTAAAATACCGAGTGTTTTTATTAAATGTCTATTCTTTTCTATTCGGAATTATTCTGTGATATTGTATCACTAAGGCAGTTTGTGACAACATTTTGATGCTTTCCTAGCACTTTTCGGATATTTGAGTTTTCTATAATACTTTGTTTCTTGCAAAAAAAGGGCCACATGAAGCTAGATTATGATTTTAAAGTTGGTTGAATCAGAGAACAAAAGGAACTGGAAATAATTTTGTTCATTACACTGACAAGGTCAAAAGCCAAGGGAAAATGGTTCTTAAAAATCCAATGTGTTTTTACTGCGAAGAAATAGGTATACCTACACTTATACCGAAGGTATCCGAACGAGTGTAACAAGAGACAGACACATAACGGACACAAAGCCATTACACTATTACAGCTATACTACATCCAACGGAGAAATAAAAAAGAAATAATAAATAAATAAAAGCGGAAACAATACAATGTGTGCACCACGCAATTTTGGCAACTAAACTAGTCAAGAAAAAACAAACCCCTGTAATTCAGGCGTAGTCGTATTTTTGTTTTTCGACGATTCATTCTAATGTTTACTTACACATTTTATTTTTTTTTATTTATTCATTTTTTAGAAACGCTTATTTTTTTTTTTCATTTAAATATTGTTCTTTGAGAGAAGAAGTGTTTTTACACGAAGCAAAACACAGAGGTCCATTTATAAGCAATAGATAATGCTTTCCTGTACAATCATAAAGCGTAGCCGAAACAGTGGGAGGGGTGGAGTGGGAGGGGTTGGATTTTAAAAGTCACAGCCGGACATTTTCCATCCAAATTTCGGCTTTGCTTTTCAATAAGATTCAGGCTGGGTTGTCAAACATCCAAGCAAATGTCATCTTTCGCGATTGGCTAACATATATACCAAAAGCAATTTTCTTCACGTAAACGTTTTGTTGACGTTACGTGTTTAAAGTAGTGGACATGTGAAAGTTCCGTTACGTTTCAAAAGAATTGAACTTTCACAGTGTTAACCAAGGTTTCCTAATGAATTTCATTAGAAAACCTCGGTCAACATTGTGAAAGATCTTAAGTTCCGAAATGTTGCGGAACTCTTGCGGATCCACTTCCTTAATATGTCCAAAATTTCTGAAAAAAATGCTGATCTGGCACATCTCAAATGATCAGGTCAAATCAAAGTGATTATGGAGAGAGTGGTTTATGGGACAATTTTATAGTCTTTTAAGTCATTGACGTCATACGAAATTGACAATTCAGAAATGCTGTAATTTGATCATCCTCCGTTAATGTCCCTATCACTATTCTATGTTTTTTTAAGCTTTGCGAGGCTTTCTTTCAATTGTTTAAGTACTCATCCTGAGATCCTGAGTGAAGAAAAGCGGAAATATCTGAATGGCTTTAGCCTACAAATGGAAACAACTGACGTTAATCACCAAAAACCTCACGCTACGGTCACTGGTGAACAGCAAAGTAACCATTGTTGATTTGGATCGCCCTGGCACTAACGTACAAAATTGATATCAACACCGACTATTTTACATAACAGTTAATAACATCGTGAAAATGACACTCATTCGGATCAAAACCACTACAAATCACTCACTTAGCGCTCTATTCATCCAGTCAAAACCCTAACTCAAATCGACCGAAAACACTCCGAAATATAGTCAACATTTCGGTCACGAAGATCAACATTTATTTAAAATCGATCGAATTATTCTACGATTTTATTGGCTGATGCGGATTTTAAAGTGTCTGATTGGTCTTTGAAACACACAAACAGAAAGGAACGTGTATTTATTAAAAGGGCATAATAAATATCGCCAATTTTGTTCACCCGAAACAAAATTTAGCGATATTTGATTACCTCCCTCGCATTTAGATTGCATTTACCTCCCTTGAAGTATTAAACTAAAAACCTAATCACACTGTATGAATACGCAAAGCGGATTCATACTAAAGTGTAATAAGGTTGTCAGTTTCAGATTTCAATGAAATCAATAATTGCTTTCTTCATAGCTTTTGATTTAATGAATGAAGCAAACGTGTAAATTTTTCTCCAAATGAGACATTTTTCTTTCTGGACTTCTTTTTGTGGAAGCTTATAATATAGCTGCGTATTAGAAAGTAATTTCGTTGTGGAATGAAATTAATTTTTCAGCCAATCGGAATGCACGAAAATTGATGGTATCAACTAAAATTAAATTATTTACTGATGATCAATTCACGTAGAAAAAAATTAAGGGGAGAGGGGGGGGGGGGGGGGGGGGGTGAAGACAAGTTTTCTATGGCATATCTTTCAAATTAGTATCTCTTATACAGTAAAACCTGCATAAATGACATAACTTTGTAATAACAGTTATTTGACCGAGGTACTGCAAAACATAACATAACATAATATATATTTCATAAACATAAGGCCACCGGCCCAACATACGAAATTATTATATTCATAGAAAAATATGATCATAAAATAAGAGTGACTATTATTTTTCATAACAGAAGATTAGTTTGATTCATGATAAAGGTAACTTTTATTTATGAAAAAAAAAAAATAAATAAAATAAGAGTCAAGGAGAAAAGTAAAAAATGTATCAATTCATTATATCAGTATCACCTTTCACATTTGATTATCCGTGATGTCACCTGGTTTTGAAATGATTTTATCTTATCTATAAAGCCATTGGTCGACGGTTGGACACCCAAAACCCGCAACCACAGCTTGAATGTAGCTGCACTTACTAGGTTTCGGTCGCCCAACGACGAGACATGTTTTTTATCTATATGATATCCTTTATAAATTCCATACGACGCATTTACTTGAAAAAAGCGATCCGGATTATTAAGTTGTCGTTTTGTGTTGACATAATTCGACAAAAAGAATCTTTAGTTCGAGAGTGCAACCATTGTGAAGGGAAATAAATTATACGGATATTTTCATATGACGGGCATACTAGAAAGAAATGAAATTCATCTTCCACAACTCTCAGGTTTAAACGGATTATTTAGATTAATTAAAATTCAAAATATTTACGGGCATTTATCAAAAGTGCTTTGAAATCGAAAAGAGATTGAAAAATATTTTTTGAAATTAGCAATTTCTCCTTTTTTCTCGATGTTTTCAAACAAAATTACAATAGGCTTTAAAATCCAATTTGTGGGGATAAGCTTTAACAAACAGGAACAACATATTTAATCTTTTTGGAAAATAATTTACTTTTCAATGTCGTCTAGGGAATAAGAAATTCCGTCAGCCAAAATTTAAAGATTTTGAAACGGTTAATTGATATGTGCTAAAATATCTAATCAATGCACATTTAATTTTTTCAACAAACCCTTGTGCATAAGACCCTACAAGCTTAGGGGACAGTTTTACTTAAAAGGCCTTGCCAGGAAAGGAACATGGAACTTAACAGTCAAAAGATCGGTTTAGTAAAGAAAATCGGTTTTGACTGATATTCAGATACAAAATGCAATCATGTCATATACATAGAGGATAATGAATGAGTGGTCATTGAATACCTAATTTATTAAACGAGTCATCTTTAAACAGATAAAAACGAGGCTACGCCGAGTTTTAATCTGTTTTGGATGACGAGTTAAAAAAATTCTGTATTTTATGAACACAAATTTTATATTCTGTATATAATATGACCCGAATTTTAGCGAAAAATCGTCAAAATCCTTGATATTCAACGTTTCAATTTTCCGCGAAACTTATAACATAATGCCGCTTAAAAATGACATCACAAAACATAGACTATGACGTCATTTTCGCGGTTACAAAGTAGCGTTGCTATTCGCTCTGAGATCATTTGCATAGTTATTCCACTAGTGTAATAACACCCGTGTAATATCAAAAATATTTAATAGAGGATAATCGTTTGTTTCAGTGTAAGATCGATTTATATTTCATTGAGTGAACAACAAAAGCTATATTTTCAAGAGTGGCGGAGCCACGAGTGAAAATATAGCTTTTGTTTTTCACGAAATGAAATATCAATCGATCTTACTCGAAAAACAAACGATTATTCTATTTCTTTAATGCAAAAATGAGACAAAATGTGAAATTTCTAGGACATATTTTCATAAAGCGCGTCATTTTGCGCGTGATTGCTATGTAACGTTCATTGTGACGTCACATATTTCGCCCCGCATATATGACGTCAGATAGGACCAAATGCACAAAAGCAGGGTATAATTTTTTGATAATTTCACTGCTTTTGCGGTGAGTTTATCAAGTGATAATCTACCGTTATTTCTCGATAAACCTCCAAAAAGCATTAAAGAAACGGGGTTATTTCACTCCGGCCACGTACATGTAGGTCATATTATAAGGTTGCTTTATCAAAGGCCGATATATGTGTGGACGTTTCTTTTGGAATTAAGTATATTTCATTAGAGGACCAAAATTTCTCATTCTTTTAAGAAGGTTTACCAAAAATTTATAATCCCTATTAAGCCCCAGAAAAAGATAATTCCTATTTCTTTGATTGACAAACAGAAACAAAACAAAACAAAAAAAAAACGAATGACATCCAAATGCAAAAGATAACGAAGGGGATATTTTCATTACGCAAAAGCCAGGTTTACCAGCTTGATTGTATTACATTTTTCTCCTTTTCTACGAATCTGTCCTGCGTTCAGGATAACAAAACGGTGCAAAGCGGAGTATAACTGCAAACAGTTTTCACCGTTTTGTCATCCTGAACATAGGGCAGCTTTTACAACGATTTCTCTCGGGAAAAAAGCTCGTTTACTAGTACTTAGTTGAACCAAACTACCCGTCATTAATGAGTTGATTTACACGAAATCAAGCGATATAAACAATTGGTCGTACATTGAGGAATCAATCCACCATTCAACCACTTCTTCTCGGACATAACTCATTTCCTATATAGCCCTGTGTTGAACGGAAATTTGCATTCGACCATTTTTGAAAGAAATGCACTCGTCTACTCCGGCGGTCTTTTCATAATAAAACAATTGTGTCTTTCATATTTTTTCCGTATCATTTGATATTAAACGCCTACGATTAAAATGTCTAAAACAACGCATTAACCCCCAAATACAACTCGTTTGGGATGCTGAATAAGTTCAGTTCTGAAAAGGAAAACATAAGAAATATCCTTGGTAATAAATTATAAAAACACATTTATTTTCAATGATAGTTTAAACTCAAATACTATTTCTATGAGGTTTGTCTGAATTTAGGCAAATGATTCTGGATTTGCACTTTGAATATATATTTTCCAGCCGATAAAAAGTCTTTGGATAAATCTGAAAAGGTATTCTCACGAAATTCCTTCCTTAGAATTTTTGTTGAAATTCTTGTTATAGTCTTCGATGAGACCATTTTTAAAGAAAACGATTTACGTTTGGCACACGCACGTACGGATAGATAAACAGGACGACGGACATAATGCCAAAACAACATCCGCATGATTTAAAGGGACCCAAGATGAAAACTGTAAGCAGCTGATTCTTGAATCGCTAGCTTGCATGACACTAGGCGAAGCACACAAAATGTCAATGGGTTCTTAAAAGAAATTATAATTTGTGCACGATTCCGTAAGAAAAAATAAAGCCAGTACCAGCAAAAAGGAAGTGTTTCAAACGACCATGAGTTCATTTCAATCAAAGAGCGACTTCATTTAGCTTAGAAAGGTCTTTACTAGAGTGGCGGTCCACACAGAGTGTGTAATACAGCATGGCATAACAGTTTTACGCCTAAATGGGCCTCAATACAGAACTGATATCCTCCCAAACATAAACCCATTCGACCACACGTACGACGAACTTACAGCGCCCTTATGGTATGGTGAAAATTTCCGGCCACGAAATACGACAAAAATTATCTTGATCATGACCTATACGCAAAGAAAAGAGTAAAGCAACATCTTAATTATGAAGTTACAATAGTACGTCAAATAAAGTCGGAATATGAACCCCATGGACCATGTATCAGGCATTCTTAGTCGCAAAGTGTGTGAACTGTTATCTCCTATTCAAAATTTGTTTCAGTTGTTACAGATGTTGCAAGAGCAATGGTGGTGTATTTATCTTATAACTATACAAATATCTGTGTGATAACACCCCGTATGATATCATATACGTTATCACTTAGTTATTTTAAGAACAATGATATAAAGCGGGTATTTTTAGAAACTTGCATTTCAGTTAGAAACATCGACGAAAACAAGACAAATAGAGGTTTTAAGATAAATATAATACATGCTTAATGTATTGTATGAAAAAAATATCTAACTCGGTTGTGAGAATTATTACTTGTCTCGGCAGAGCCTCGACAATGATTAATTCTTCCAGCCTCGTTAGATATTTTTTCTCATACAAAATACTAAGTACGTATTATATATATATATATAGGCCTATGATGAAAATGCGTTCTTGTGTAAAAATGCGTAAAGTTACAACAGTTTACTTTTGTTCAGATATACTTTCGTGAAAAAACGTTTTCTTTGAGTATACTTCTTAGACAATTTATTGCAATATATATCTGTCATCATACATCCTATTTTCTACCAAATTTCAGTCCGTTCGCTCCCAGCAATTTCTGAATGTGTACAAACGGATAATTTTCATTCATCTTCTTATTTCATTATTTGTGTCTTCTAAGTATGATTATCAATATCGATAAAATTCTGGGTGAAAAGTCTAAAGACAACAACAAATAATAACATTTCAATATCTTTCAAAGACATTATATACCAGAGAGTTTCTGGTCCGATTCCTCTTTTTGCACGGAAATTCAAAACAGCAACCTTCAACAGAAATAGAAATCGCTGCAGAAGGTCGCACTACCTGTATTTAATGAGCGAGAAGTCTGTGTAAGAAATTAATCTAAAACGCACTCTATGTGTGACTAAGCCGTTTACCTTCACTTTATTCATGGGAGAAAATGGAAACGATGTCGCCTCATGGGATACCCTGTTCTCTGCTCGGGAACCTTCGGCGATTCTACGGAATAGACCTCGGGAATAATGAGGGCGCAGACATTTAAAAAGCGCGTCATTACGCACTTGGTTTATGACCAGCCCGATTAGCTCAGTTGGTAGAGCACCGGACTTCAAAACCAGTGGAGTTCGGCGGCGTGGGTTCGATTCCCGGGCTGGTACACTAATAAAAACTAATTGTCTTTCGGATGAGACGTTAAACCGAGGCCCCGTGAGACGGTGCTTTACACCGAGCACGTTAAAGAACCATGGCGGATCTCAACAGTAGTTTCGTCATGTATCCCCGTAACAAATAACCGTCTTCTGGGGGCGTCGTTCATATGGGCATGTGCTACGGTAGCGACGATAAATAAACGGCAATATACACACACACACACTTGGTTTATTTCACGTCACAAACATTACTGAAGATGACGTTGCGGAAAAAAATAAATAAATAAAAAAAAAAAAAAAAAAAAAAAAAACAAAGGGTTAAAAGTTGGCATTTTATAATTTGATAAAAAAAACGCAATGTTTTACTGCATTTTGTTATCAAATTATAAAATGCCGAAAATGTATACTTAGATGATCAGAAAGCATTAAGGAAGTTTTATTATTTTTTTCTTCAAGCGTTCTTGACCAAAGTACCACCACTGCCTTGACTGCCTCGGTGGCCTAGTGGTAAATGCACTCGACCCGTGACCTAGAGGTCCGTGGTTTGAGCCCAACTGTCGACGGGGTGTGTTTATGGGCAAAACACTTAATAGCCAGCCCTAGTTCACCCAGCTGTAAATATGGGTAGCAGTGGGTTTAAACCACTGCCTCTCTCTCAGGTACGTGAAAACATCAGGATTGAGTGTTCGAGAGCGATTCTATAAGCTTAAGCTTTCGTCGCAATCGAACTAAAATAAATTACTATAAACTAAAGTACCACCAGAAGCCGAATTACCTAAAAAATGACCAAAAATTACTACACTTACGTGCGAGGTACTTTCCAGTTTACGAAAAAGTCCGAACGATGTTCCGAATGCCTATTCTCGACCTACCGGGATTCTTCGTTTTCTCTCTGAGGGCACGATCTGTAACTCAAGTTACTTTTCATTCCGGAGTCACATGTTCAGTCCATAGCTTTGCAATACTCTTTCGGATATTTTGTAAAAGTAAACTTAATGTTTTATTATTTTCTCTCTTCACCAGAAGTATCAAGAGATTTTAATTGGTAGCTCGAATTTAGGAGGGAGTTTTTATCTTTATATAAAAGCGCGTTATTAATGTACCATAAATGAAATTGGCCTAAAATTCTCTAAAGACTACAAACATTCACGACATTTTTACTAAATGTATGGTGGCCACTATCACAAGACTGAGTTGGGTATCTGGAATTTTGTGGCTATGAGCTGTACTTCGAGCGGGCCATATCAAATATGATACATATATAATACGTATTTAGTGTTTTTTATAAGAAAAAATATCTAACGAGGTTTGGAGAATTGATCATTGTCGAGGCTCTGCCGAGACAATTATCAGTTCCAATAACCGAGTTAGATATTTTTTCATACAACATTAAATACGTATTATATTTATCTTATAACCTCTATTTGCCTTGTTCTAGTAGATGTTTCCAACAAAAATGCAAGTTTCTAAAAATAACCGCATTACATAGTTTTCTTAAAATAACTATGTGATATGAAAAATATCATACGGGATGTTATCACACAATTATTTGTATAGTTATAACATAATTATGAACATTACAGGGATGCATATATCGTCGGCAGGTTAGCAAACTCTTAACTAAAGGCTTTATTATTGTGTAGTAGCTAATTTATCTTTTTTTATTTTTGTTTTATCTTTTTTAACTTTTGTATAATTTACTGATTGGAAAGGGTTTAAGGCCGGGTGCAAGCAATCAATCGGAAATTGATTTTTTATGAAATCGGAAAAAAAAACGGTGGCCCGAAAATAGTTGTCGGCGTCGCGTAATAACCGCTTATAAATACAAATTATGAAAGCGCGGGGCGATATGAATGGAGTTGAATGGGTGAATGTTATTGAATATTATACACTTTTCCGCTCTATCGAAACATATTTTCCGGGCTCGCAGCATGCGAGAGCCTTTTATGGTATATATTAATCCTTCACTCCTATTCAGACCCTAATACGAGTTATTCTCATTGGTATACTAATTTATCAAACCCAATTAAATGTTGCTAGAATTTTAAGAGCAATATAAGACTAACAGAGAAGTTCAGTTCATATAACCGACTTGTTTTAAATGAAACATTGGTGCTTTTTATATATTAAAACTTACACAATGACTTTGGGTTAATGATATAAACAAAATCTTATATGAAGGAGAAGTTAAGTGTTACTTTTTTTTACTTTTCTGTAGATCGAAAACGCACTTAGTATACCCCTAGTACAAACTGTTGGTGGGCATCAGGCATCAGGTAGAGATGTCGTTTCAAATGGGACTTTTATACAGTTAAAAACATCGTGAAATTGACACTCATTCAGTTCAAAATCATTCAAAATCATTCACTCAGCGCACCGTTTATCCATTCCTATCACTCACTCAATTCGATAAAAAAATACACTCCGAAAGTGTTAGAAAACATTTCGAAATTGTTCAAGACGATCTATATTCAATTCAGACCGATTAAATCATTCAACGATTCTTTAACAAAATTAGCGATATTGGATTACATCTCTTTAATTTTTCTCAAAACTTGCTCCACACACTCATTCAATTTAATTCCATTGTCACTCCCAAATCAACCTTTTTGTAAATTTCACGATGTTCTTTACTGTAGTGTTTTAGTAAGTATCATCGTAAAATTGACATTTACCTCGATTAGGACAGTCTAAATTACTCACTACACGCTCAATACATTCATTATTTAAAAACACTCTCTCAAAACACGTCGAAATCATTCTAGACGATAAACACTTCATTCAAATCGATCAAATTCGTAAAAACCAGGGATTGGACAGGAAAGGGTTAATGCCTTTTATTGGCATATAGAAATATGCTTCAATTCACGCCAAACCTGTAGTCGAACATAGGCCCCTAGAACAAGAAAATATTTAGTCTCTAAGAAACCAAGAGATAGAACCATACACATGCCAGGTCCTCACTATAAAAATTTTGTTATTTAGCTTATCATAACAATAAACCTTGTAAATCAGGACAAGGTTTTGGGCGGCATTTTTGTTTTTGTAATTTAGATCCACAAATACGAGTGTATGTGCCTGCCTTGAAAGATACAAATACAAAATGCTGTAAGTGTTGCTGATGCATGCATTAAGTGAAGGGATGTTATCTCTGTATGAAACATAGCTCGAAAGCGTTATATTTCTAAATAAGGCTAAATCAAATTGACATTTACCGTAATTTCCGGAAAATAATCGGCCCCTGATCTGTTTATAATTTAGAAAAATTTTTGCGCAACCTACACGCCGTAGCGGCTAACACGTAGTTTATCCCTTTGCTGTTTAATCCCTGCTTTTTACGTGCCTGTGGTTTTATGATTGAGAAAACATTGTAAAAAAAGAAGAAATTGCTTCTGACAAGCAATTTCTTCTTTTTCCACACTATTTCTATCCTTCTAAATGGTTATTTTTCAAATTAAATCCACTTTAAATTTTCGCCTGCAAAACCTTTGAATATGGACAGGTCCAAAATTTTGTAAAACAGGAAAGGGTTAAACTTCCTGAAATGAAACTGTACACACAATGACTGTTAAGATAATCTTATACGAAGGTAAGGGTGACTAAGGGTTGTTGAATGGTGGTATTTCTACGGTGCCTATTCTTATATGTATGTTTGAGACAAAAGAGTTAAAAGCATCATGATTTTTTATTTCCAAAATTGTAAAAGTGGATAGCTGTGGTTTATAAACCGAAGCGGCCTATTGTCTCGAGCATACGGTAACCAAATTCGTTTATGTCACAATGCTAAAGCAAATTTACCTACAGCAAAATATAAAGGGTATAAATTATATCTAGTTTTAAGATTCTGAAGAACGTTCACCCCTAGAGTTTAATCGGTTATTCACATTTCGATATGAATGCTTGCATTAATTAGAATTCATCACCTCATTATATATTTATTCATTTCCGGCTGGACGGGTACACAATCTTGTCTGGGTCACAGCGTTCTACGGAACCCATATGCCATCACAATGAGCGCTTGTCGACATAGAGCAGTCCACATACTGGTAACCAATTTATAAATGGAGGAGCGCATTTCCGGAAACTGATTAAATCGTACTTGTACGAATCACTCCTGGGACGAAATGTAGAGAGAGTCAGGAGAGACCTTCCTGGAATATACTTCCTGAGGTCATTGTTTGGTAAAAGTTGATCTTAAAGAAACAATAGTGCGGCGTGAAAATGGCATCAGTTTTGAAGTAGAGAACAGTAATACACTTTCATATTTATTTGAATTTTTTGCTAGTTTTGCATTTTTGTATCTCTTCTTTAATACCATGCTTGGTGGCTATCTTTTTTGCGCACGATTTCCTTCCTGGAATGACGAATAATCGACGGGGAGAGGGGGAGGGGGCGTACCCGAAGTAACCGTCCTTTTCAGGTGGGAAAAAGACAGTGCCTTAACTCTGGCTCGAATAGCCCAACACTTAAACCGGATTGACCCAGTTTTTTTAGTCTCAAAAGATAGAACAATGAATGTAGATGAAGCGCTAATTGCGTAATATATTAGCATTTTGATGTGGAATGCGCTGCAGCACTTAAAAGTTGAGAAATGTTATATAAACCAAAGAGGGCTAAAAATCGGGTGGGGTCTGATCATTCAATACACACGCTTAAGTACGGAGCCCCATAGGTGACATAATATACACATTTGTTTGATTTTTTAAAATAGTATTTCGTTAAAACGAATTGATATTTCGTTTTAACCAATTAGTATTTCGTTTTATCAAAATACAATTTCGTTTTTACGAAATACTATTTCGATAAAACGAATTAGTATTTCGTTAAACGAATTAATATTTCGTTATATCCAAATACTATTTTGATAAAACGAAATGCTATTTCGTATTAACGAATTACTATTTCGTTAAAACGGATTAGTATTTCGTTAAAACGAATTGATATTTCGTTATAACGAAATAATATTTCGTTTTATCGAAATACTCTTTCGATAAAACAAATTAGTATTTCGTTTAAACGAAGCAATATTTCGTTACCGAGTGTACCGAAATAATATTTCGTTTTAACGAATTACTATTTCGTTAAAACTAAATAGTTATCTTCGGTACACTCGGTTGTTATCCTTCGAAATATAAAACCACGTGTGTACTTTTCTAATTGTTACATTTGCGCGAGACAAATACACGTGTTCGGCAAAACTTAAAACTGTTAACTTATGCTTAAATTTGAACAAGGGTAAACTTTACCATAGGCGTTACAAGGATTTTGAAATTTATACGCACTCAGAAGGTGACCAGCCTAGGATATAGGGTAAAGGCGATATGAGGACTGTGAATAGATGAATATCCTTCGGTTCCCTTTTCTATGATTTGAGCGTTGGTGAATAACCAAAACGTCGTAACTATAGCACGAATAAGCTGTAGTTTAGATAAAATGATCATTCGTCAACGACATTTTCAAAAGAGGATTTATTTCTATTCCGCACTTGCATAATGTGCGTAATTTTTTTACGCCATTGTCTACATTGCTAGTGGTTACCATTGGCAGTGGTTACCATTCTGTACTTTGGGCATTTGCTTCGTGAGCTAAAAACCAGTCATCAATATGTGCGTATGTGTGTGTGTGTGTGTTGGGGGGGGGGGGAGGGTATGTTCAAGATTTTTCATCGAGTGATTTATTTGTGCAATACGCTAATTCGACCCTGAAAGGGCTTATTATATTCGTTACTCATAAGTCAATTACGCTTGTGATACGCTGGTATAAAATTTTCATTTTAGCTGTAATTCAAGTACTCTTCATTCGTTGTAAGACTGAAAGACTTTTTTCTGTTCTTGAGAGAGATTTTTGGGGCAGAATCAGCTTAAGTTGGCGGTGAAGTGTCAAACTCTTGACCGCAATTCAGGGAGCAAGATGCACACATGACGTCAATTTTTTCCGCCCAATGAATTTTTTTCTTAGTCACATTTGTAGTAGACATTGTGTAGTCATTATTTCAAAATTTGAAGGTACCTTTCCATGTTCATTTTCATGCTAATGTTATCTGCCCTTGAGTGGTTTTGGCCATTTTTAAGTAAACGTTTATATTATAGGGCTGTCACACCTTAACGTTTTAGCCAGCGTGTGCGGAACGTGTTGGATTTTTTATAACACGCTGCGAACACGTCGGGTACGCTATGGACACGTTCCGCACACGCTATCGGCACGCTGTAACACGTTGGCACACGTTGCGATACGCTAAGTATTATAAAAAAATTTTGTGCATGCTTAAAATTTCTCAGCGTGTGCCGAACGTGTTGGAACACGCTGCGCATACGTTCCGCACACGTTCCGAACACGCTCAGCACGCTAGAGACACGCTAGGAGCTCGTTCACTTACGCTACGGACACGCTAGAAACACGTTCGCTTAAAGTTTAACGTGCTTCTAGCGTGTCTCCAGCGTATTGGGAACGTGTGCATAGCGTGTCCATAGCGTACTGAACGTGTGTCTAGCGCGTTGCCAGCGAGTTCATAGCGTGTTTCTGGCGTATGACAGCGTATCAGTTTTCAATGAAAATATAAAAGATCCGCTGTATGTTTGTCTTGAATTTCTACCATCAGCTTGTCGTAAATAAATAAATTTGTGCATGTTCGTGTGTATGACCCTTTTGACATGTTCATATCTGCATGTTTCCTTATGACCAGTCTAAGAAGGACTTGAAAACTCGATTATAAGTAGCATTCTCTATATTTGACGATGAACGATTTCGTTCAAGTCATATAAATAAAACTTATGTTATGTTATGTTATAAGCTGCTTGTCTTTTCTTCCATATGAATCCTTTACGGATTTTCTTAATTCCTAGATTGTCGAGGTGGAGGATGTAGCCTAAATGTGTATTAAACATTGCGTTTACAGCTTTACAAGTGCGTCTGCTCTTTGGTTAGAATAACAGGTGCCAGTGTATTTTTCTTTTCGTCTTTTCCTATTTTTCATTTACATGAACCAACATACTTTCAATTTGAATATGTGTAGTGGCCGGTGGCCTGTTTATATATTAAAAGAATGAATTTAAAGTGGTAATTTCTTGCAGAATTTATATTTACATCCAAAACACGCTGCGAACACGTTATAACACGCTAGAAGCGCGTTACAAACACGCTAAGCACGTTCTGAGGACGTTACGAGAACGTTGGACATACGCTCAAAAACGTTGGTAAACGCTGACATACGCTTTCAACACGTTCTGGACACGTTTCTCACGCGTTACTCACACGTTCAAATTCGCTATGAACACGCTACAAGCGCGTCGTGAATTGACAAAAAGAAAATGTAGGTCAGCGTATGCCGACGTTTTGCGGACTTAGTCGTTTTCTCAAACGCGTTAGGCACACGCTGGCTAAAACGTTGAGGTGTGACAGGGCCATTAGTTTTAGGTCTAGTATAACCTCAGTACCAGCTTATAGCTTTAAAACACATACATTTTGATAGACCTTATACCTGTACACAATGGCTGTTGCCAAGAAAATTTCTCTTTGATCAATTGCATTTGCACAATTTGCCTTCAAAAGTTAAAAATGCCCCAATTTTTTAATTTTACGGGCTAAAAATGCCATTAAAAACTATTTTTTCAAGAATTTACCCAACGAATTTTTCTTATTTTCCGATATGTTTAAAACCCATAATTTGCCTTTATTTGGTAAAAAATTCAGCATACCTTTCCATGCAAATAAGAAAGTTTTCCGTTATTTTACAGTGACCCCTTCTAATTGAATGACGCTTGTAACGCATTTTTATTGTTAAATTTAATGATCCAGTCATTCAATTGACATAAAATGTTGAAAGGAAACTACGTTATGAAATCTTATCATCATTATTTTACGTTATTTCCATAAGCAGAATGTTACGAAAACCGGTCTTTTTGAACAACGCACAAAAAGAGCCGTAAATAAACGAAAACCCACTTCCAGTATATAGAGTTTGGAGGCCGCTGTCCATTGCCACCTTAAGAGGAAAGCAGTCGAAACCATTTATTATAACTTCAGCAAGTTGTATTTTTTTTTTATTTCAAGGGTCTTTTGAACATATCCTTTCACATCAGCGGGAGGGGGGGGGGGGATCAACTTTATATCCCCCCTCCCCATACCCTCCTAATGACAATTTTAGCCCCATTGACAGAAGAGAAGTAGCAATAGCGCCTTCTAATGTCCGTCCGTGTACCATTGCCTCCGACTGTCCTTCCGTAGACTTTATCCCGCTATTAAACCAATAGCTCGTAAGCCTGTTTTGGTCAAGATTCCGGACAGGAAGTCAGTGTGATCTAATCGACGATAAAAAAATAGAGGAGTTACAGTGTCATAGTGAAAAAGGCTTCCGTCTCGATCAAAAACAATTCCAAATCACTCGCTCACCGCTCCATTCATTCATTCGTTCTAAAAACGCACTAATATAATTAAAAAAGCTCCAAAATTGTTCGAAATGATCTATATTTCATTCAAATCGACAAAACAATTCAACAATTTTATTGGCTTATGTGGATTTAGTGTCGGACCGGTTACTGAAGACACATACAGTAAAATTCGCTTAAAAAAATCCACGATTTGACTAACTTTATTTAATTTGGAAGCGCATGATTTGTACATTAAGACAAAAAAATATGACTTTAACGTACATTCTACTTTAAAACAACGCTCGCTCACCACTTCATCTTTTCAAAAACGCTTAGAAATTCTCGAAAAAAAACTTCGAAATCGGTCAAGCCAAACGACTTACATTTCATTCAAATCAATCAAATCTTTGCATGCTTTAATTGGCTGGTTTGGTTTAAACATTGGACCCCCACCATTAATTTCATCCTTCGTACTAATTCCGAAATCATTCCAAAATCATTCCCCTTGCCCATTTAAGATGTTTTTAACTGTATCAAAATAATGACAGCCTTCCTTCCGACGGAATATGCTTTCATTATTCTTCAATCAGAATTTTTGGTTTTTTGTTTTTTTTTAACAATTATTTGATACAGGATTGTTTAATTTAGACATTACATAACTAGGGATCATAAGCTTATTAAGACCATGTCTCACTTGATCGCGAGGTTAATGTTTAATTAAAATGTATTCTCCTTGAAACTATCGCACAGTTTCAGAGAAAATAATTTTCAAAGTCAATGAAACTTTACAAGAATGTTCCTTGATTGACCCTTTTCCGAAAAAGTTCTCGGACTTTCGATTGGCCCCTAAATATGGGCGTGACAGGGCGTTGCGTTTTTCACTATTAAACCTTTGAACAACATCTAACCACTGGGCCAACTTCAGTGTTGAGTTGCCTAAAATGTTCCTTGGGTGACCCTTTCTAAAAAAATGTTCGTGAAATTTTGATTGACGCATAAATATGTGTGTTGCAGGGCGGGGCCTCTTTTTACTTTCAATTCTTTCAACGATATCTCATTATTCACAAGACCAATTCAAAACTTTGCATGAAAAATCTTTGTGTAACTCTTTTCTTGATATTATTCTTCATATAATTATCAGCCCATTAATGAGGGCGTATCATGGGGCGGCTTTATTTCTTAACTATAATTCTTTAAACGACATATCCTACTTAAGTATTTAACATTTTCCAATGAAACTTTACCAGAATGTTCCTTAGATGACATTTAAAAATTTAAAACCATTTAAAAATTCAGGTGAGCGGTTAGGGCCACTCTGACCGCCTAATTGTAACACTTGAAGGATGCGAAGTTGAATTCAGTATTTTGCGAATTGTTGAAATACGGCTAGGCCGCGTCGAACGACCATCTTCTGTCAGTATTGGTTTTCAGCGACGGCTATCAAAACGGTCCTTATATCACATAAAAAATATCTCTTCAAAATAGACGTCAAAATGAAATTATCGTAACTGATTCCTATGCCTATCACTCAAACTGTAGACTTTGAAATATTTTTCGCGAGACTAAAGTCCGCGGGATTCGCGGTATGAAGGAAAACGCGAACTTGAAACGCCGCGAATAGTCCACTCATCATTAATACACGAACTTAAATCGCATTTTCACGTCTTATTCAGAAAAACTAATTAGTAGACCAACTATACTGAGCGCAAAAAGTTTAGTCGTTTTCTCTTCGATGGGATATATTTCAGGATGTGATTCTTCTTTCACAAAATGAATGATATTAATTATAATTCTGTCCAATTTCCTCACATAATCCAATAATTTTGTTATGTTAGACGAAAATAGCCAACCGCAATGACATGATTTTGAACAGACCGGTAGAATGGAAAAGTCGCACAGTTTAATTAAGGGACGTTACTTCCAATTTGTATCACAAAAAATGTTTCTTGCGATCATCATTATCTTCGAGTATCTTGTTTCAATAAAAAAAGGGTTGGTAAGAGTATGGGATCTTTCTTGTGACTCTTCATCATCATCTTTACACCTATCTCACAAAGATGCAACAAATGTTTAATCAGAGATATTTTTGCAGAATATTGTTAATCAGGAAGGAAAAAAAGTTTCTTCTGTTTCTTTCTAACCTAAGACATTGGGTAATTGCGTTTTTCTGGTTAAGCGATCACTAACGTTCGATTGACGGCACGGTGGCGTTAATTCAACTTGTTTACAGGTATGTTCTTTTCAATAGGTTTCCATTGATAGAAAATAAGATTTGAATGATCCTAATTGATGTTTTTACCAATTGCAATCAGTTGGGATAATGAAAGCATTCCATTTTTAACGTAACGGCATGACGTTCGGCTGCCCTCCTACTGTCGTTTAACGAGATCTGTAAAACGAAATTGGGTCATATTATGTCAATATTTATTCGCAATGAACCGAGTGATAATAAAAACGATAGGCGCAGAAGCTAAATGCAATTTCATCACCTCCCAGATATGCACACCGTATTTGATATGTCCATGCGCTATCCATTTGATTTACGTCATGTCACACATTCGCTCGTTTTCGAAGGATGCAATAGATTTTAGTGTTTAATGTTAATGCGGAATAATAGTAATCCAATAAAACAAAAAAAGAACATTGATTCATTTTGCTACACGCAGCTATCAACTTAGTACGTAAAATCCACATTTACGCCATGTCAGACGTATGTCTGAGAGTGAAATTAAAAAAATTATGACAAAAAGTAAGCCAATAGGATGGCAAATATATTTCAAATAGAAACTTTTGCTTCGTTACATTGGTTGAATTCTTTGTGACGTTACAAAAAGTGTGACTAAACTTTTTGCGTTCAGTATATTTGCATCTCCGCTTGTTTTATATTTACAGTAAACATGGGAAATAATTTTTGCGCGAGTGTCAGTGAAGTTTCTTTACTTTAGAATTCTACCGTTATAAAAAAAAATAATATACACCAAATCATTTTTGAAAGAATAGAAACTGGAAAACACTAAAGAGTTGGAAAATCTTAAAAAAATGTACGCCGAGAAGTTTTTACGGCCACTGACAGACGTCTACAGTCAACATTATCACTGGTGTTTAACGATGTTACCGTAAAATGGTTGTCTATGATTTTGCATGTTGGTTTGCTATGATTATATAGGTAATTTTTGTAAACAATACACATGTCGTATGGGATGTTCGTAATTTTGGAGAATGCATTGAATGAATTTAAAATAGATCACCCCGGACTAAGTAAACGATTTTCATTGCACTTTGCGCTACCTCTTTGTCTTGATCTTCATTTATCATGAATGTTAAACTTAAAGTAAATTCATTTATGAAGAAAATCTTTTAAATGGCTCTTTGATTTCAAGGAAAGCAAACTCTTGCCAAGTGTCGGTTGTTTCAGATGAAGTTGTATTTTGTTCTTCGTATTTGCCTCTTATAACAATGATAGTCCACGGTTAAATCCTTTTTTAGTGAATATTTATTTTTTTTTCCAAAGACATGGTTAATTGAAGATGGTATATTGGTTAATTGAAGAAGATTATTGCTGGTGTGTTGGTTAATATGTGATTATCTACAAAAGTTTATGTGAAGCCAAACCATACGAAAACGCGAATTTATACGAGGAATATACGTAATAGAGTGTTGGTCGTAGGTAGTTGTAACAATTTAGAATAACGATTCAACATTTCAGGTTGAATAGTATTCAATTCTCTGAATACTGTTATTGCTTGTATGAAATACTTTTTAGTTCTTTGTCGATTTCAGACCAACTGAGACATCTATAAAACAGGACACAATCATCTTCGATTGAAATTAATCCACAACTATACTTTCTTCAATAAAAAATACTTTCCCACAAATTAAAAATTGTAAATGGTAATGGCAAAATGACAAAAAAAATGTAGAAACTAATCGTTAACTATGTTGGCACATCATTAGAAATTAGTCAATATACATGTATGTTTAACAATAGCGACACATGATCAAAAGATACAACCATATTATTGCCTTGTGAGAAATTCAAGTTGGTAAAACAACAAATGGCTATCATTTAAAAAAGCCAAACTAACCTGTCACTGCAGCTCATAATCAATCAACAAATATAACTTCCAAATTAAAGTACACCCTCATTAGTTTCATAGAGATGCGTTTTTTATTCTGAGAATCCTGTATTTAATTTAGGATATAGATGTAGGGAAATATTTAAAAAAATCGTACGGTACATTTAACCTGTTGTGGCTGAATGGTAACTGGGCATCCCCTTTGGAGACGATGGCATCATTCACTTAGATCTACTGTACACCTTACGACCGTCGCATGCCCCCGTACGGTGACAGCGGTTACAATAGGATGGTGCGGTAAAGATTTCCAAGCACAATACCGTACATTGATCGTCTGATGACCGCGACCTCTGTTAACTGATTTAACGACATGGGTCCTCTTCGGCCTTGGGATTGTTGTACTTCTGTCAAAAGAATTTCGTAATCACCCATGGCGTCCGGCGACCGACTTCCGACGGACGGGTGGCATCCAATCTTTTGTCCGGAGCGTAACTCTGTCACCTTATGTCCGATTGACATGAAACTTGGGAGTTATGTTCCTCTCATGATTACGGACTGAAGCGTACAGAAAATGTTACTCTACATAGCTTTATTTTCTAATTATTCTTTTTGGGTTTTTTTCATACTTTGACAACCACCATTGTAACGGGCTTTTGTGTGAGATTTTGTCAACTTGTTTCAACTTAGTTTTCTTTAACAAAATCAAAGGTCTTTGTTTTCCGTTCTAACTTGCACCGATTGCACATACACAGTTTGTCGCCTTACGGTCTACGCCTGAGTTCTTAGTTACGATTCCGTAAGTAATATAAATAATACTCTAGGTAGGTGTTCTTCTTTTCTTTCACAAAGTCAGACCGAAATCGAAATTGTATTTGCTGTAAGCTGTCAGTTCGAAAGTCGTAAATGCTAGTCACATAAGATACTTTTCGAAGACTCGGTTTTGTTCCGTGCAGCTTGTCACATTTATGCTGTAAAAGAAATTTTGCCTTTAAAAAAGTAAACATACATCTTGACTGACACAATCCTATGTTCATTTTTTCCACACATGATGTTGTAGACCGAGTTATATTTGCATTTAGTTTTAAGAAAATAGAATTAATTCTTTAAAATGATGAACTATTTTGATATTTCGGCTAATGCCTTTTACAAAAAAAAAAAAAATACTACACGGAAATGTCACAACTACACCTTTACATTCTTACTGTGCGGCCATATCAAATGTTTCTATTTAATGTCGCCGCTGGAAACATGACGTCATTTTGGCGTACTTAATGTAACGTCATCAGGCGAATTGACGTTGCAGGACGTAATATTACTATTAAGCGCACATAAATTTATTCGTTTTCATTCCATTATACTTACAGTTTTGTATTTCCTACAAGAAAATGGTCTGATGCCTATATGTTTGTTCACGTGCCAAATGTAATAGGTTTTATCATAAAAAGAATCTTTGTACTGATTACATTTATACTAAGATTTAGCACTTTCGTGGACAGACACAGTGTGGCAAGCTAAACCTTGTTTTGTATAAAAAGTATGTGAACACTTGTCGCATAACAGATGTAATTGTTGGTGAACGGGTTGTATGTGTTTATTCGAGAAATTTTGACCATATGTCTTACTGCATAATTCACAATGAAATCGTCTACTCTGGTGAATGCTCCCCTTGTGCCTATGGAGATAAGATGGCGCCTTGGTACAGTACCTGTAGTCGTCACACTTGTAGAGCCTCTTTTGTTGCTCCTGTTTGTCACCGTTATCCTATCTGATATTAAAAGAACCTGTAACACAATAGCATAAAACGCATATAAAAAGAAATCAACTAGAGCTTTATTCGCAATAAAATTCTTATGCCATGTGTTTTACTGTGTACACAGAAAGCTCTGGTTATTTTTCACATTCAGCGTCATCTTAAGCGAGAACGTTGATGCTTTTGACGCCATAACAACGTAACATGCTAAGTGAAGCGCTTCGTTTTTCTTTCAATTATCCCAATGTCAGTATCAATGGTCTTACATTAGTTTTACACCCAGACAATATAATAAAACTATTTTATACTTTATTGTGGATATTATCTCATTTTAGCGTTGATGTGTCCACGAAAAAAGTGGAGAGGAGATATATACAAAGCAAATTTTCTCGGGCTCCGTCCTCGGATTTTACCTTGTGCATATAACTCCTCCTCAAAAAGACTTTATTCATTGACTCATTAACGCGATAATTTAATTAGTTCTTGATTATAATCTCTACTCTTGACATCCTCCTTTTTCAAATGAAGGTGTCAGAGAGAGAGAGAGAGAGAGAGAGAGAGAGAGAGAGAGAGAGAGAGAGAGAGAGAGAGAGAGAGAGAGAGAGAGAGAGAGAGAGAGAGAGAGAGAGAGAGAGAGAGAGAGAGAGAGAGAGAGAGAGAGAGAGAGAGGGATGGGGAAAGAGAGAACCAGAGATACACAGAGAAAGATAGAGACAGAGACACACAGAGAAAAGAGAGGGAGAGACAGAGAGAGAGAGAGAGGGGAGAGAGAGAGAGTAAGAGAGAGAGAGAGAGATAGAGGTAGAGAGAGAGGGGGAGGGAGAGAGAGAAGGAGAGAGAGAGATGGAGAAAGAGAGAGACAGAGGCACACAGAGAAAGAGAGAGAGACACAGAGAGAGAGAGAGAGAGAGAGAGAGAGAGAAAGAGAGAGAGAGAGAGAGAGAGAGAGAGAGAGAGAGGGAGGGAGGGAGAGAGAGAGGGGGGAGGGAGAGAGAGAGATGGAGAAAGAGAGAGACAGAGACACAGAGAAAGAGAGAGACAGAGGCACACAGAGAAAGAGAGAGAGACACACAGAGAGAGAGAGAGAGAGAGAGAGAGAGAGAGAGAGAGAGAGAGAGAGAGAGAGAGAGAGAGAGAGAGAGAGAGGGGGGGAGGCAAACCACCCCTTCACTCGAATTTTCATCGAATAGCTAGAACTTTACAAACTTTACTGACTTTCAGGCATTAGAGCCAGAAAATGCCTTTTAAGACTATAAACAAATACACGCGACAACATTATCAATAAGGTTTACATTGTGAATTTAGATAGTTTTCTGTTTCGTCTTCAAAGTGTTTTACGCAATCGCGTTAGAATTTTATAATAGCAATTATACAAAATAGCGTACCTGTCTTTGATTTTATTCCAGTCATCCCATCCTGGTAACTATCTTTTATAATGACCTCGTCATCGAAGGACCCATTCAGTAATGTGGATTCCTCCTGCAAATCAATTTAAGCCAAATCATCATGAATCTTTTATCATGGTCAAGAAATTTCGTTATCCTTTATCGAAAACATATTTCGATTGACGACTTAAATGTCGTAAATACAGCTCGAGTAAAGCTGTATTTACGCCACTTTCGTTATCCCATAACAACATGAGTGCGAGTCAAAAACCACCCACTTACACAAGTCGAAGAAATGTTATAGTAGGCAAGTAACTAAACTGGTTCATACACGTTAAACATTCTTGAATTAAAATCATATTTCCATATTGCCTATACAAGATTATCACTTTTGTAAAACAACTTGATTGACGGTAAATTCGATTTTGAGTGGGCTTCTTTTTCATTGATTCAATATATACTGAGTTCCATAAGAAAGTGTGCACTTTCACTTTTTCGATTTCTATTGGTTTTTACAAAGTTGGATGAAAATTATGGAGTACATTGCTACCATACTTAAGTCAAGACCTTTTGAAATTAAAAATCAAATCAGATTTGGATAATGTATTGCATGCTGCATACGCACAGACAGAACCTATATTGTTGAAATTTGACCTCCTTACAACTTTTTTCTTTGGTAAGAGCCATGTGTTAATGTTGTATTATAGAGATTTAGAAGCTATTCCAAGCCAATTCCAAACAACAGTTTTAATTTGTATACAGACGTTACGTGTACGTCAATGTTAGACATTGCTACGTTGTTAGGCCAGTTACTCGTCGTTGAATGGTACTATGCCGTTCTATGTCATCTCGATTAGCTTATTAAAGGCCTTATAAAATGATGACCTCGATTTCTATTGAAACATGAATCCCTAATCAATTTTAATGACATTCTAAATCTGACAAGGTTTGATTTTGTTCAACGACGTTTATTGGTAGTCAAAGCACGCTTTTGCATCACGCATAATTGTATTGAAGATGTAATTTTATGCCTAGGAAAGCCGCAAAGATTCAATTGAGTGCAATTTCAGACCAATCACTTGTCAAACGCGAGATGCACATGCAAAACATTCAAAATCAATTGTCTCAATTAAGCAGAAGATATTTGCTAATCACATGATTTTTGCTTTCAAATAGCGTCTGTACATACTCTTGGAAATAGTCATACGACATTTCTTGACGATATATTGTGAAATCTCAGAGAAATTTAAAATTCAAAAGTGCACACTTTCTTTAGGAACTAAGTATATTTATATATTCATGGGAATTTCGTAAGGCTGTATGCATGTACTTATAACCTAAAACCATGAAGGGGTAGTGAAATAAAAATCGAAAATTTCCAGTAGTATATAAATACGTTTAAATAGCATTATTAAATACTTTGCTTCCAAATAAAATCTAACGTAGGCTTCTTAATACTTTCATTTTGTATGAACCAGCTCTGCGTTCAAGGTGAAAACTACGCGAAGCGTTTTGGAACTGTTTACCCGCTTACATGTGTACTCATATGAAAGTCCGGTTTCAAACTTCATTAACGTCCCAAGCGTTTTTTTACGACACAAGAATATTTCTTAGATAGGTACAAAATAACATCTACATACCTGTTCTTGATTTCCTTCTCCACTCTTTCCCGGGTCACCAACAAACTCCTCCACAAATTCATCTGCCAATTCAAATATAACATTTTCCTGCAAAGGTATTACATAAACTGATTTACTAATGTAATTATATCTTTCATTGTTCGAAACAAGAAGTCTCAGGCTATTTTAATCAATTATATATGACAGAAATTCGCGATTTCCCTGATAAAACATATCGCGTTTTTATAAAAGATATCACATATATACGCCAATCAAGTTTCAAAAATGCCTTCAAGAAACCAACACACTATCTTCAAAAAACCATCGCCACAGAGTCACGCTCATAGACAAACACACACCTTTCATCGATATGAATTCGATACAGAAAAAAAACAAAAGATGATATTTGAAAATAAGAAAAACTTACCAAATTGTCAGCCATGCTTTCAGTTGTAGTAAAGCAACGTGTATGAGACAAAATCCCGTGCGAATCGAAGAAAATCATTTTTTCCCGCTCATTTGCAATACACAATCATAGCAAACCAACATACAAAATCATAGACAACCATTTTACGGTAACATCGTTAAACACCAGTGATTATAGAACACAGACACTGTAATTTGTGTCACTGATATTACCTGTTTCCTTTTAGTCTACCCGTGCAATACTAGTTAAAGTCTAGTTTTACATTTGTCGCAGTCGCCGTACGATATCGCAGTTTGCGTTTTCTTGTATGATATTTTTTGTTATCGTACTGTTTTATTTTCTAAGGCGTATGTGTTCACAAAATCGTGCGGTGTCCGCACGGTTTTTCATAAGAATGTCACAAGAACCATTGTAGTGCACGTGCGGCATTCGCAAAGTAATCGTGCGAGTCCCGCAGAGACCGCGCCATTTGTCAACTATTTACACTTTAAACCGTGCAGCCGCCATAGGATAATCGTAAGGCACCCGCACGGGGACGGTAGGATGACCAATAATAGACTTATACGCAAAACATCGCACGATGTCTGAGCGGCGATCGTTCGATGCCTCTATGACGAGTCTACCGGCAACAGTCTCCGTGCTGTCTTGCGATTTTTATAAACTTCCATAACTATTTTTCGTACAACATCGCAAGGGTTTAAGGCACCCGTAAAACCGTTCTATGATCGCACGGACACCGTATGCCGCCACACGAGCACCGCACGATTTTATGGTTACGCATGTGTTGTATTCCGATAGCCTATTTACTTGGTAGAAAACGAAACCAAAATTCACCGAAAAAAAATAATCGGGGAATAAACAAGAGTGATTAAAGTAAGTCTAGACTCTTTTTTTCTCGATGAAATCCTTCGTTGTTGGTACTAATTTGAATCGTCTCGACAAGACGATTTCAGTGAGTACCTAGAACAATGGATTTGCTCGGGTATCATTTAAATATTCTAAAATTTTAAAAGTAAAGTGATTCGTAGACTCACTCCTTGTCCACAGACCTGAGCTCGTTTTTTATTATTATTTTGTAATCAACTTGGAATTGAATCAAACTTCGAATTTCTATTAAAGCTGCTCTTTCACAGATCAGGAAAATTTCATTTTCTAAATTTTTCGTAAAATCAATTGGAAGAAACGACCTCATCTTGTTGGGGCCTTTAAAATAATACGATTCAATGTGGTAATGCATGTTAAGAAAGACTGATATTCCAGAATTTAGTGAAAATCATTCTGAAAAAATAAAGCAACTACTAACGCCTTAAAAATTATCCTTCAATTTTAACTTACTATTTAGGCATGTGAATTCTGCATGTTTGTCTTATTCAATAAAAGATAAAGGTGAAGGTATTTGACAGCTGGAAACGTCATATCATTACAAGCAAAAATGAAAGATTATACACGGAATGTAAAGATTTTGAAACTTATGCACTGGAAATGAATAGACTGGACCCCTTCCTGTTCTTGCCACTTTGAAAAATATAAGTTACAAAGTTATTGAAATATGTTGTTTTAAGTGCCAATACCATTGGGCCATTCTTAATCGTCTAAAAATACACACATTTCTAAATCTAAAAACAAGTTTTGTATTTTCCTATGAAAAACTGTGAAAGAGCAGCTTTAAAGTTTAATCTGTTTTTCATTATATAGAAATTAGTTCAGACCATAAAGGGCTAGTTTTCATTTAAATGTTTTATTTTATTTTTTAAGAGTTACTAAATATCACCTAATAATCCCTATAAAAGTTGGTTGAAATCATCCAGTTTTTCAGAGAAAATGATTTGCATAGTTTCCAATAAATAACATCATAGTGTTCTTCAGATCAAAATTGCAGATTGATATATCATTATTCACTTTGAATTCGGTTGAAATCAATCATTTAATTTCTGAGAAACTGTTTTCAAATTTTTTATCCTATAACAAATACAGAAATGACCATCTAAAATAAAGGTTATATTTTTCAAAAGATCACAATAAATTTTTGCGTGAAATCTGGTATAAATCTACCATTTCGTATCTGAGAACATGTTTCTCAAAGTTTTGACCTTCTTACATGAAAGTCATATTTTTAACCAGATAACAAACATTTTTAAAGTCCTATATAAATTCACCCAAATCTTAAAATTAAAAGTTCCCCTTCTACATGTATCTGCACATGTATCTCTTGAGTTGAATAAATAAATCGTTAGGGAAAAATGGAATTACAGAATCAATTGCATTATGCGACCAATTAGGAGACAAATAAAAAGCGGTTGCTTATGAAAACGACCGCTGGATACAATATTTATTGATAAATAAGATGTGTTCTTTGATAGCATATAAAGGATGTCACGTTGTTTCTTACTGAATCTTATGATGTTCGAACCTATTAGATTCGTCTCATTGAGACAATTCTAGAGGGTTCAGACCTAATGAGATTCAATGATAAACATTTTCTTGTTTCATAATGTCCACGTCTTCAGAGATTTTGCTTCCGCATATATTTGTACTATAGTTCGTAAAATAATCAAAGAATTTGTAACTGCTCTGAAAAACCGTGCCTCTTTCATACGGCGACTAGCGGAAACCCAGCGAATCTGCTCCATCTTATCTAACAGCATTCTTGATTCCCCAAGTCCCGGAAAGGCAAGGTCTAAGATCAGCTGATCCAATTACCCCAGAATTCATAATCCCATTCTACAAGAGAAAAATATTCGGAGACAGAAGTTTTAGTACTATTAGTCACAATTTATGGAGTCAACTGCCTCCTGAAAACAAACAGTCGAAGTCACTAGAAGGATTCAAAGGCAACTTAAAGACATACTATTTTTAAGAGCTTTTATGATCTGTTATGACTGACCGTCGATCTCAACGTCTGTGGTACTTTATACTTGGTGTTTATATGAATTATAAAATGTCTTTATCTTTTTTTAATTTATTTATCTATTATTACTTTATCATTTTAATTCATCATTGTAAAACGCCAATGAATATATGCACATGTAAAAATATGCGTTTAATTACATACACCAGTTTCAGTTTTTATAATAGTCGTTTAATAAAAGTAGTTGCTTATTAGAAGTGATCTCTCGAGCAAAATATCGACCATACGTTTAAAAAGTATTTTGTCTTTTCCTACTGAAAATGTTAAAATACATGTAAATGTTGTTGTTTTTTCTATGTATTATATCATTTTAAACGGAAACCTATAGATTCTTTGAATATAAAAATTGTAAGCTAAAAGTTATCAGAAAAGAGTTGAAATGGTTTTAATGAAAGGCCTATTTCAAGGCCGTAGCTCCCATTACGCACATTAAGCAATTGCGTAATACAAATGAACCCTCTTTCGAAAAATCTCGTTGATGAATGCTCATAACATCGAAACTACAGCTTATTCAAGCTGTAGTTACGATGTTTGATTATTCACCAATGCTCAAATCATTTTAATTGGGAGCGGGTGGAGGGCATTAGTCTTTAGTCACAGTCCACATATCGCTTTTATCCTATATATTCTTAGTGTTCGCCTTCAAAATATGTAAAAAAATTCAAAACCCTAGCTACGCCTATGCTTTGGAGACTGGAGATGCATTGCTAATAAAAAAAAAATTTATATGCCGTCTAAAACCTTTTCCTGTTTTTTTTTCTTTATTTATTAAATTGTTGACTTAGCCAAATTTTGAGAGATTGAAGGCTATTATATGGGTACTTAGTAGTAAATATTGGTGCAAAGGGAGAAACTGCTTATGACAAGCATTTTCTCCTTTTATCACAATATTTTCTATTGTGAGAAAAGGAAATATTTGTTTGTTTGAATGAGGTTTTACGCCGTTTTTGACAATCTTTCAGTTATATCACAGCGGCTGGAGCACCTAACAATGAATTCCTGGTTTCTCCCACACCAGTACTACCATAAAATCCTTTCCTAGCATCCAGCTGCTACCCCACATAGGTCTAAGATTATCGACAAATTGGTGGGAGACAAATAGTCGGAAAGAATGAGTGCTGCTGTTGGTGATGGAAAAGTGAGTATAATTTTCTACATTATTTTCTCGAGTTAGTATGTATGAAATCAATTGGACTTTAAATTACAAGTCTGTGAATGACAGGGTTAATTAAGCAATTTCTTCTTTTTTCACAATATTTTCCGTTTGAGGGAGAAATGAATGTCTACTTCATCCACAATATTTTCACAATGATATAAAATCAAAGAAGCTTCAAATTACAAGACTGTACACAAAAGAGTTAATATTTTCTGAGATTGGTTTTGATTGGAATATGAAAAGGGAGATAAATCCTTTTCAGTAACAATCTTTTAACCTAAAGGTAGCCTCCCTTTTTTATGTTTTAGTAAGTAAAAAATTTCTGGTAAAAGCAATAAGTACCCATGAAAGTAAACCTGTACAACTTGTGCTGGGTGACAAGGGTTAAAACTTTTATCACACAATAGAATTTCTGGTCAGTTATATTATAGCATACAGTTAGTTACAGCGTGAAATTGACTGTCATTCCGATCATAACCATTCTCAATCACTCACTCAGTGATCAATTCATTCATTCCAAACACCCACTCAGATCAATCATGAACGCTCCGAAATCACTAGAAAACATTTCTAAATAGGCCTAATATTTTATTCAAAAACACTCCAATTATTCTATGATTGTTTTGGCGGTGTGGACTAAAAATTGTCTTGTTGGTCTATGCAGACAAATAAACAGAAAAGTATGTTTATTTTAATAAAGGGAGGTAACAAATTCGCTTATTTTGTTCATCTTGAACAAAATTAGCCGTATTGGTTTACCTCCCTTTAATTTTACACAAAACTCGTTCCAAACGCTTCATCAATATCATTTGTAAATCCTTAAAAAATCATTCATCTTGTTAATTTCACATTGTTCTTAACTGTATCATTTTCAAAATAATTTCTTTTCTTAAACCAAGGTAGTGGACCTGCAATATTTTTGCAATGTTTCAGAAGTCATGAACTTTAACAGTGTTAACCAAAGTTTTCTAATGAATTTATTAGGAAACCTGATAAACATCATGAAAGATTAAGAGTTCCGAAATGTTGTGGAAAATTTATGGGTTCACTACCTTAAAATTAAGTCACATCCTGATAGATATAATTAAGTTGTGACCCAAGTACCCATCCTAGAAAGCCTGGCCAGACACACACACTAACACACATACACTGAATTGTCACTTTGTTAATTAAATCTCATTAACAGCAAAAGGGCTTGACAAGACATACCATAAGCTAAATTCTTTGTTTTATTCAGTATTAAAAAATAAGTCTTAATTATACTTCCATATGATAACAATTTTCATGAAAAAACATGATGTGTTTGTGAAACACGAATGCCTCCGTAACAGCATTTTTTTCAAAGTTTGACCTTGACAGATGACCTTGACCTTGTCACATGACCTTGACTTTGGTACCAGCGGATGCTGATCATTGAGATCTATCATCATGCCAAATATTATCTTTGTATCTTGAATAGGCTTGAAGATATTGGCAATGTTAAGTTTTTTGGTTAACTTTTGCAGACAAACAGACGGACAGACAGATCGGGGGCATAAATACAAAAAGATTCAAGAAACAGAAAACATTTAAGACAGAAATAACACATTACTTATACTTTTTGCATTTTCTAAACACATAATTCAAGAGGCTTGAGAGAAGAGTGTTTTTGCCTGAAAGTTATATGCATTTTTAACAATTTACCATTTTAGGAATTTTCTGGCAATCTAAATTAAAAACAATATTTTCATTGTTGTTGAAAAAAAGGCAATTTTTGCCAAAATATTGAAATACCCAATTGTTTCATTCAGTCCAAATCAAAACAGGTTGAAGACAAGGATATGTTGATTATAGAATAACAAATTCTTACCGTTGTTTATTGAAAATTTAACCACGCTTCTGAGTTCTAAGGCTAAATAAATAATTCAACGAGAGCTTTAGCTTCAATAGGGGCGTAACTGCTAATGGCTAAGAACCTTAAATGCCTAAATAAGAAAGAGTATTTAACAATCAAATAAACTATCAAACGAAGTTAACATACCTTAAGAATTAAAAACAAATGCGATGGATTTTCTTGTTGATCGACCATCTCCACTTTATTTTCACGATTTCGTTGTTGTGAAGTTAAAAGCAAACATCAATTCAATGTCTTCCTGGTTTTTTATCACATAGATTACGACTAGATTCAAAGTTTCTGTCTCTAAAAATACTCCTCAGTTGGGTAAAGTACAATTCTTAATATATCAATCCATCCGGATAAAGTGAACTTGTGTAAACAATACTCGTCATAATTTTAAACTATGTCATGAACTACGTCATTGATTTAATGTAATTCGCCCAAGATATTTTGAGAGTATCTTGCAAAGTATAATACCCCTACACTTATTTGACAGCCTTTAAATATTTTTCGAATTATAGACAAAATTTAGTTTTTTTTTGTTTTTGTTTGTGTTTTTTTATCAGGTTGCCTTGCCAATGTTATTTACCATATGTGACATCAATAAAGATTTATACATGGGTGGAATGATGGAACAGCTTCTTGGAACTTTTTTCGACCATTGGCACCCATTTAACCACGATGCAACTGCATGCTTTGTATAGACATAAAATCACGTGCCATGATAGAATATAATTTGAAACTGCCCTTTGTTGATGTTGATGAAAAATTAGATTCACAGAAAAAATGAGATATAAAGGATATGTCATGAGATTTTATTTCATTTGAGACAAGCTAACCTAAGCAGGGTCTAGAATTGAAATGTTATTAAGCAAGCTCGTCTCGAATTAAATCAAGCAACAGATCCTTTTCTTCATATAAGCAATATTTTGTAAGATAAAACCTAGTTTTTGAAATATTCTGATGACAGAAGTACCGTGAAAATGTGTGTTAGATGATTTCATTAGGAATGTGATCTTACGCATGCGTAAGACAAGGATATACTTACTATAACTATATAAAAATCCATGTGATAACATCCCACATGATATTTTTTATGATATAACATGGATATTTTTAGAACAATGACATAATGCAGTTATTTTCAGAAATTCGCATTTCTGTTAGAAACATTGGAGCAAACAAACCAAATAAACGTTGTAAGATAAATATATTACGTACTAACTGTATTGTTTGAAAAAATATCTTACTCGGTACTGGGAATTGATAATTGTCTTGGCAAAGCCTCAACAATTATTAGTTCCCCGAACCTCGTTAGATATTTTTTTCATACAAAACAATTAGTATGTATTATATATACCCTGATTGCTGTTCCAGGTTTGTTATAGAAGACAATTTTGACCATGTGAAAAATGGGTTGTTAAAAGCAAAATCTTCTTTTTGACAAGTTTGTCCTCCATCCCCACCCTCTAGGAAAGATGGGAAATTTCTAACAGAGGCTAGAAAATATTATCTACAACAAATTCTGCAGTGAACAGTGCTTCACTCAGGATGACAAAACTGTGCAAACTGTTTGCAAATTATACCCATCTTTGCATGAGCACTTGCATGCAAAGGTTGGTATAATTAGGAAATAGTTTGCACAGTTTTGTCATCATGAATACAAAACGAGAACTATAATTTTGACAAACAGACAACTATTGACAAACTTTAAAGAAACTCCCCATATCATTTACATGTTAAAATATTGTCATATGACAAAAGGGATAAATTGGACTCATGAATTACAAAATAAATAGTCTCAATAAATAGTGTCAAATCCTGCTCTGCGTTCAGGATGACAAAACCGTACAAACAGTTTGCCAAATTTACCCCGCTTTGCATATGCAAAATTAAGATATAATTAAAACATTGATTACATCATCTTATCATCCTGAAGGCAGGGCTGATAAGGGAGATCCCTCTTATAACGGCTTAAGGAAAATACAGTTGCTGAACAAACAGAAAAAAAACGTGGGTATCCTTGAAACATAAGCTACTTCCAACTTATTTAGGTAGCCAGGAACCTTAACAATGGCTCTGAGCTTTAGATCAGTAAATAAGTACAAAGTGTATTTTCATTAAATATCTTGTAATATACTTTCAGTAGGCTTTCAAACCTTGTAACTGCATCAATTTCTACCAATATATTGGCACATTTTTGTAAAATAATTACCTCAAGAAATTGTGAAATTCAATAATGTAACTTAATGGACTAAACACTATCAATATTAATGACAATACATTTATAAGATATGAATATTGCCCACACAATGTCAATGATATTATCAATATTCTATTGACAATAGTTATAGGTATTTGGATGAATTTGCATATTGTTATACATGTATATACTAATTCAATACTTTTGCCCATAATAACTATTTCTGTTACAAAGCAGACTAATACCCCCACCAGTGTTTTGTCCCAGTTCCGTAAACATTTTTTTGACGAAGTTCAATTTTGACCTTGACCTTTCGATTTTGTGACCCAAAACAATAAGGCACCTGTTTTGGGTCATGGAAAAAAATAATTCATAGCTTCATGATTCTAGGACACTTTGTTCTTGAGTTAGAGTCTGGAAACTAAAAGGTCCTCAGACAGATAGACAGATGGATGGATTGATGGATGGACAGACAGACAGAATGAAGCCAATATACCAACCTGTGTGGGGGTATATTTAAAAATTCCAGTCTTATTTAACCTTGACATGCTAAGTAAAAAACTTAGGCAAAGTTGTCAAATAGTCAAAGTGCTGAAATCCATGGATGTATTTAGTGAAAGGAATTTTTTAATAGGATAATAAGGTGACATAGACTAAGATCAGCCTGTATATATGTCTAGGCTGATCTTTGTATATACCTCCTGCTAAAGTCGGTAATTTTTTCAGACTCAGTATGACAATGTTAAAACCACAGGGACTTGATTAAAGATATATAATCTACACAATTCGAGCTATGTGTCCATAGTTTATCCATCTATATATAAATAAACATATTTATGATTATTTATATAGACATGTATGCTATGTGGTATTTCTATTCACATTTTATTGTTTTATAGGGATGTATTGATGAAATTTCAAGTTCCTGTGGTAAAAACAAACACAAGCACTAGTTAACACCATCATGCTGTTTTCGTTGACCCAAATGAAGGGGTCGGAAGGTCTGTTGGGAAGTCTATCTCGGGGTCACTGCCCTTTAACGGATATCCTGGTAAAAAATAGAGTTTTTGGCGTAGACAGGATCTGAACTCGCACAAGTTGATAAATCTCTTAGACTTTGGATCTCGATGTAGATGATTTATCTGTAATGGGACAATATGGTTGTAAAATACACAAGACTTTAAATCCTTAAAATTAATTTAAATCCAGATTTACTCCTATTCACTAAGAAGAACAGAATACATGTACTTTGATCAACTTGCCACAACGAAAATATAAAACCTACAGAGTTTACATGATCCTCGAAACGCCTTTGATTTGGTACAAGAAAAAGGCCTGTCAAACACTTGTGAGGGCTTCCTCTTGACAAAAACACATTATAAACATTTTAAAGGAAAAGGGAGGCTAGATCTTTTTAGGTTTTAGCTAGTATACTTGTAAATAGACTTTGATCCTCAATTGCTGAGCTTAAAAGAGCAATGGTCATTTCCTATTAATAACAAAGGGAAATAGTTCCAATAAAATGCAGCATTGAGCTAAAAATAGTACACTAGAGTTATTTTCTTGTGCGCTGCAAAACCAACATACTATTAAGATAACTCTCTACCATTCATGCATTGTTTGTTTATTTCCGTTTATTTATCATCACTACCTGAGAAAATGCCCATATGAGCCACACCTCCAGAACACAGTCAGTCATTACCTGGAATAGTGCAAGGATACATGACAAAACTGCTGCTTAGATCCGCTATGGTTCTTTAGTGAGCTCGGTGTAAAGCACTGTCTCCCGAAAGACATTTAGTTTGTTAGTGTGCCAGCCTGGGAATCTAGTCCAAAGGATTGAGCTTCAATTTTTTTTGAAGTCATGTGGTCTACCAACTGAGCTAATCTTGCTCATAATGCACAGCTTCAAGAGTTTTTATTTTCCTACAGGTGGCAAACAATGTCATAGCTGACTTCATAAAACAAATTTTTTTGCTAGCCAAAATTTTTTCATGCAAGACAAGTTATCAGCTCTTTCTGATAATCTGATGAATTATTAAAACATGTCCAATAAATCTAGTCTATATGCCAGATATATCTAGTCTAGGATGACAAAACAATGTAAACTCAGGGCTTGTGTTAGTGTTTGAAATTGAAGGGTCATCGACTCCTAAACCATGACTTTCTAGGGGTCAAAACCCATTCTAAGGGGTCAAAACAATACAAAAGTCAAGTTGTTAGAAAAATTTTACAGGTTTCAGTGTGAATTCGCCTTTTCTTGTAATAAGATGAAGGAAAATATTGATAAGTATAATTTTGAATAGTATACAAGATACAACATTGAAAATTTTGACTGATAACACCCAGTTTTGACCTATAAAATTTTCTTCCAAGGGGGTCATTTGGAAGATATTTCTAAGGGTCAAAATAAGATATTTTCAGTGTTTTGAGGGTCAAAACTATGGTTTAAGGGTCAAACACAAGCCCTGTAAACTGTTTGCAAATTTTATACCACTTTGCATACACTTCTTCAATGGTTCCTTTTCATGTTATGGGTTACAATTAAAACATTACAGGACTCACCCTATATAACATAGTCTCTAAATCTTGATTCTTTGAGCAATGACAGAAAACATAAGACAAGGCTAACATAAATATAGAACCATAGTTGGAATTATCAGTATCTGAAATGGAAAGAAGAAAAGAAATAACAAGATCTGGAAAGCTTTAATGTCATCTACAAGTTTACACAAATTCATCAAGAATTGAAGAGGGAGTTTTGTTGACATGAAATGATCATTTTGAGGGATAAGGGCAATACTTTTGTAAGTGTCTATATATTTATAGACACTTACAATAGTATTGCACTGTCCCCTCGATTTGGATGGACAGAGATGATGTTTCTAATATACATGTATGATAGCCACCAGCAGTGTATACAAATACATGAATGCCAAATCACCAACAAGCAAATTTTAAGTGTTTAAGAATTAAAGGAATGTTGGAAAGTAATGCTTCATAGAAGAACCATCTTCAAAGTTGAACCATAGGTAAAGAATTTTATTCAGAGGTAATTGAAATCTACTGAGATATGGAACATCCAGGAAAAGTATTTGAAAAAAAAAACCTTTCAGAGTGATTTAATCATAATTTTTGCTTCATTTAGTACACAAACAAGATATGTCACAAAACTGACTAATATTACCCTCCCATCAAGTACTTTGTCCAAGTTCCATGAATTTGCTTTTAAGCAAAGACAATGTTCAATTGTGGCATTGAACTTCAACCTTTTATGACTATACAAAAAAATGGGCATTTCCTTGAGTCTTGGGCAACAATTATTCTAAGTCAATTGGTAAGTCAGGCAGTGAAAAGTCTACAGACAGACAAACAAACAAATGGACATATGGACACACATACAAAGTGAAACCAATATACCCCCTCTATTTCATAGTTGAACACAATGAAACGGAACTTTACCTGGTGATGTTGCCATGGCAACAAGCATATCATTAGCATCTATTGGTGGCATGGCCCCTGTATCATTACCAGGGTTTGTGTCAGTTTCATCTACCTTGGTGGATCCCAGTGTGAGTTTTTCTAGACCCCTTGTTACACCAGCTGCTTGGTCTGTCAACTCAGGCATTCTTTTTTCTACATCTGCAGAATAGAGAAATTTGACATGTGAAACTTTGTGCCTGTTCAAAATTACAGATGAATAAAATAGTTAAGTTGGGGGTGGGGGGATCCAGTTGCTAGTATTTTCTTCAGTGCAAAACTGAATAGTGGCAAACAAGGGTCTTTAAAAGGTTTTCTCTAAAGTTAAAGTTACAGAAAATATCTTTTTTTCATTAGATGCTCATTGATATAGGGTTCATTCACTATTTTTGGGGCAGTAACATCTGCAGAGACCAAAAAAAATGGCTTAACCCCTGAGTGTTAAGCATTAAGGGTATTTAAGCATTTTAAGGCTCTCTGCAAATGTTAATGCCCCAAAAGTGAGAAGAGACACTGTTGTTGCATTAAAAAGACAATAGTCTTTATTCAAACAGAGATTGAAAAATAATTCATAGGATATTTTAAAAACTACCTCCCAACCCATTTATGTTCCAGAAAAAATAGTTCCTTCAGCCAGTGGAACTAAACAAGAGCACCGCCTACGGGTGCCTACGCTCGGCTGTCAAGTGCTGGATGGTGAGAAAAAATCTAAGTCGAAAAAGGGGCTAAATTTGCACAAAATGCATCTAGAGTTATCCCTCTTGATAGTATAGGTTGCTCTTTTGATGGTGAACATGTGTGCCAAGTTTCAAGTGAATGCCTTCATTGAAACCTGAGATATGACAAAATGTCAAAGTTTTCGTACGACGTCAACGACAATGACGCCAACAACGATGATGACGACAACGACGACGACACGGAGGCTATAGCAATACCTCGGGTTTTCTCCGAAAACAGCCGAGCTAAAAAGGGCAGGTGTTAACAGCATATGAATTTACTCATTAATCCATTTTTTCCAACTAAAGACCATTTTTACTGGTTAAAGTATGCCTATAACACCCCGAAAACATACATAATATGCAATAATTAGAATTAACTTTGTATCAAATATGATGATAGTATCATCAAATATTTACACAAAGAAGAATTTTACGAGTCAAGTTCTTGACAGTTAGCCACACAGACGGATGGAGAGAGAGACAAACAGCAGACACTGTAAAAGCAATATAGAGTCAATCTTGCTCAAGTGACCATGTCTATCAAGCGACCTTTTTTATTTAGCGACCGTTTTCAAAATCCCCTTTGTCAAATTGAAATATCTGAAAAAAATTGATATCACTGGTATAAAAAATATTGTAAATGTATCCTTGCCTGTACAAACTCACCAGAATGGTCTGAATAAGACAATTCTGTTGAGGTTTTACAGCATAGGTTTCTTGAGAATTTCCCTTTAACATACATATTCAATGAAAATCATGTTTTTAAATTGTAAACAAAAAGTGAATTAAGCGACAGTTTTCTTAAACGACCGCTTCTTGGTGGTCCCATTCCTGGTTGTTTAATACAAGTTTACTGTATTCAATTTTGCCCCTTATCAATACCAAGGGTATGAAAAATGAAAACAATGTAACACTCTCTGATTGATTCGCCCTCTTTGTGGAATTTCAAATGTTCTCCTTTCATATAACAAGTCACAAATTCAGGGTTTTAAGGGATGCAGGTTATGTGCATCTGAGACGCAAAAATTAGAAGCTAGAATCCTAAAAACTATGTGATGCAAGTCCCATAGACTCTCTGGGGATCGACTTTAGAAAAGAATTGAAGACTGCTTTTAACAGTCTTTAATTCTTTACTGAAAATGGGCCCCAAATGTTAATATTCTTCTATCAATTTACTTACCTTCAACTAAGAAATACACTTAAATTTACAAAATATAAGATTACAGCCTAAAATTAATAGTCTATACCTGAAGCAGGGACTCTCAAAATTTAAGAAAGGACCATTATCATCCCAATGATTGAGTCCTTCGAACCCTATTTTGTTGATGTCAGAATAAAACCCTGCATTTCTTCATTCCTTACCTCTCAATTTAGTCCCACAAGCTTGAACAAATATAAGTTTAGGTTTCCCAGCTAATGCTTGACATTTCTCAGTTGAGAATATATTGATAATTTCTTGTAGAGGCATCTCCTTTCCATCCTCACAGAATATTGTACCTTCTCCGCCGTACGATAAAATAACCAAGATGAAGGCATCATTATGATCATGCTGCTTTTGTGCCTGCAAGCGCTTAGTCAATTCCTGTTAGAAAAAAAGATACTCCTTATAAGCATAATAAAATGTTATTATCAATTTTAAGTTGATACTTCTAGATTAATTTCTCTAAATAATTTAGAGAAATTAATCTAGAGTTATCAACTTATCAGTTGGCTACCAGGATGTCATTACTACAGCTTGTTCAATCATACACAAAATACTAAATTCAAATCATACAAGGAAAACATATACATATAATTAATGATGAAATATCAAATATGTCAAATGTATCATTATAATTAAAGTACTATTCTAATTCTTTAACAAATCTCCTTTTAGTTATTCCTTTCTTTATTCAAAAGCCTAATAAACATTGCTGAATTTCTTCTGCCTTTTGGGCTGACATGCAGTCTGGTCATAGCTTACACTGCCTGCTTTCTATTTACTATTTATGAAAACTAGAACTGTTGCAGAGCAGACTAATACCCCCCCCCCCCCCCTTCAAGCACTTTGTCAGAATGTAAGGGCTTTTAGTGCAGGATGTGTTTGTAAGAAATATTGAGGTCATATGCAGCATTTGCATGAATTTTCATGATTCTAGGTTGCTTTGTTTTTGAGTTAGAGTCCAGAAAGGAAAATTGAAAAAAAATGACTGTGACCTTGACCTTTGACCTATAGGACCCAAAAACAATAGGGCACTTCCTTGGATCATAAGCAACATTTTCATAAAGTTTCATGCTTGTAGGTCACTTGGATCTCGAGTCAGAGTCCAGAAATGAAAATTGAACAAAGGCTGACTGTGACCTTGACCTTTGACCTATAGGACCCAAAATCAATAGGGTACTTCCTTGGGACATAAAGAACATTTGTATAAAGTTTCATGATTGTTGGCCAATTGGTTCTTGAGTTAGAGTCCGGAAACGAAACTTGAACAAAGGCTGACTGTGACCTTGACCTTAGACCTTTGTGACCCAAAAACCATAGGGTACCTTCTTGGGTTATAAGGAACATTTGTATAAAGTTTCATGATTGTAGGTCATTTGGTTCTTGAGTTAGAGTCCGGAAACGAAAAAGGTCTATGGATGGACGGACAGATGGATGGACGGACGGACAGACAGACAGACAAACATGGTGAAACCATTATACCCCCCTCTACTTTGTAGGTGGGCGTTATTAAAAAATTTGAGCCAGAGTTAAAGGGCAACAAAATTTTGAAATTTGTGACCTGTCACAAGAAAAGGTACCATCTGGGTAGTGTGTACAGTGTTGAACCTAGTCAGATTGCATAAACTTCAAAGACTGACTAGGATCAAAACATTTTTCACTTCACAAATTTTCTGAATCTAGAATGATCAATCTACCTTCCTGTGAAAGAACTTTTGAAATGTGCACTCTGGTTGGCTTGTACTAGAACCAATCTCTTATTTAAATGAAGATTCATCAGAATTCCCAGATGGTCCCTATTTGCGAAACAGGTCACCTTTGTTCGAAACAAAATTTAAATACAGTCAATATTGCTTGAGCAACCACCTCTAATAAGCGAACACTTTCATTAAGCGAATGTCATAAAAATTCCCTTCACTGTAAGCAAAATCTCAGAAAAAGTTGACATTCTTAAGGTAGCAATGGACACATGACGTCATTTTTTTCCACCCGATGAATTTTTTTCTTGTTCACATATGTTGTAGACTAACATTGTGTAGTCATTATATCAAAATTTGAAGGTACCTTTCCATGCTCGTTTTCATGCTAGAGTTATGTGCCCTTCAGTGGTATTGGCCATTTTCAGTAAATCGGTTATATTCGTTTTAGGTCTAGTATAAACTCAGTACCAGCCGATAGCTATAAAACACATACATGTTGATAGACCTTATACATGTACAAAATGGACGTTGCCATTTGCACATCTTGCCTTCAAATGTTAAAAATGCATTAATTTTTGTAATCTTACGGGGTAAAAATGCAACAAAAACATATTTTTTGAAGAAATTACCCAATGAATTTTTCTTATTTTCCCATATGCTTTAAACCCATATTTTTCCTTTATTTGTTAAAAAAATCAGCATACCTTTCCATGCAAATAAGAATGTTTTTGCTATTTTACAGTGACCCCTCCGGATTAAATGACGCTTTTAATGCATTTTTATTCTAAATTTAATGATCCAGTCATTCAATTGATATCAAATGTTGAAAAGAAGCTAGATTATGAAATTTTACTATCATTTTTCTACGTTATTTTCATAAGCAAAATCTCACGAAAACCGGTCTTGTTAAACAATACGCAAAAAGAGCCGTTAAACGAAAACCCACTTCCGGTTTATAGATTCGGGAGGCCGCTGTCCATTGCTACCTTAAACATTAAAAAGTTTATCATTGAATATAATAGCGTTAGAATCCATAAGAATTGTCTAAATGAGATGTTTCTTATGGATTTGAAAATCATAGGATTCTGTAAGAATCATGCGAATGAGACAATCTTTATATGCTGTCAAATAACGCATCTTATTTTTAATTTCAATTTTTAGGATTTAATGTCTTCTGCCTACCTCATAGTTAATATCTCTCCATATATAAACCTGGAAGGCCAATTTCTGAAGCACCTGTTGTAACCGATTACTGTCCATCTCAGAGTTACCTCTCTTTGCAAAATTGGCCGCTGCCCCAGAAAACTCTTGATTATTGATAATGATGGCTCGACCTCTATGTGGACTACACATTCTATAACACTGTAATTAAGGAGAAACAAAATAATTATTGAGTGACTAAAGTACTGCATATTGTCAATTTTCTTCCTAAAGACCTCGTAACCAAAGCTTTATACAAGCTGTCAAGTGTCGAGATAATTTAGCTGACCTGGGTTTCACTCATGATCTTAGGACCAAGCCAAATGTGTTACTGTATCTCAGGTAAATACATTGTTGTTTGATAAAGTCTACATGAGTGACTTCCTAAGGGTTTTTTTTTTGCTACGAAACTGGGGCCATTTACAGGCTCCTTCCCCTCAGAGAAAATTTGCTTTTTGCCAAATAAATCAATTTTCCCCACTAAAACAAGGTCATATGTCTATTAAAAATTGTACATTTTCTTGCTTAGATTTGGTCATCTTTTCTTTTTTAAAGATAATTTCATTGGTCCATTTCTAAATGTGAGGTTTTTAAATCAAGCCATTAATTAACTTGGTAAATGACTTGAATCTAAGTTTGAATTCCTAAATGAATCACTATACGTAAAACTTCAAAGCTTTCAACCAAAGTTAACTTTCTCCAACCGTTGTGTCCCCTCCCCCAAATAAAGGGCCGCAGGCCCCTTTATACAACTTTCAACAAGAGGGCCATCGTCACAAAATACGCCGCCACTTTGCTGCTGTTTCACGAAAATAATTGTAGACACTACTTATTTTGACTGAACCAAATTCAAAATGACAAAGTTTCATTTAAATCAAGACAAAAAGTTAGGAGGAGTTGCCTTCACAAGGCTGCAATTTCAATAAGCCCCAGACACTAAGTTTTAAGGGGGCATAATTCAGGGAAATAAATGAGCCATAAAATCCTTGATCCATGTACATCTACAAATTATGGTGATGACATTGACCGAGTTTCATTTAAATAAAGACAAAAAGTAAGGAGGAGTTGCATTCAAAAGGCTGCAATTTCAATAAGCCCTAGATACTAAGTTTTAAGGGGGCATAATTTAGGGTAAAATCAATGAACCATAAAATCCTTAATTCATGCTCATCTACCAATTTTGGTTATAACATCCACCAAGTTTCAATTAGATCCAGCCAGAAACTTAAGAAGAGATGCATTCACAAGGCTGCAATTTCAATAAGCCCCAGATACTAAGTTTTAAGGGGGCATAACTGAGGCAATAAGCCCCAGAGATTAAGTTTTTAAGGGGCATAACTCATGCAAAAATCAATGAACCATAAAATCCTTCTTTCATGCACATCTACCAATTGAGGTGATAACATTGACCAAGTTTCAAGAAAATCCAGCCAGAAACTTAGGAAGAGTTGCGTTGACTAGAAAAGTGGACCCCGAGACTAAGTTTTTAAGGGGCATAACTCATGCAAAAATCAATGAACCATAAAATCCTTCTTTCATGCACATCTACCAATTGAGGTGATAACATTGACCAAGTTTCAAGAAAATCCAGCCAGAAACTTAGGAGGAGTTGCATTGACAAGAAAAGTGGAACCAGAGACTAAGTTTTTAAGGGGCATAACTCATGCAAAAATCAATGAACTATAAAATCCTTCTTTCATGCACATCTACCAATTGAGGTGATAACATTGACCAAGTTTCAAGAAGATCCAGCCAGAAACTTAGGAGGAGTTGTGTTGACAAGAAAAATGGACCCAGAGACTAAGTTTTTAAGGGGCATAACTCTGGCAAAAATCAACGAACCATAAAATCCTTCCTTCATGCACATCTACCAATTGAGGTGATAACATTGACCAAGTTTCAAGAAGATCCAGCCAGAAACTTAGGAGGAGCTGCGTTGACAAGAAAAGTGGATGGACGTACAGACGTACGGATGGACGTACGTACGGACGGACGGATGGACGGACAGACAGAGAAGATGACGCCAATATCCGTCCGCCTCCGGCGGCGTATAAAAAACAATCCCTGAACTAAATTGAAAATCTTATTGACAGCAGGGATTTAGTTAATTCGTTAAGAATATGGATCCATCAAGAACATGGGTACACCTACATTTTTTCTTTTCACCCTCTCTACATCGACTTGTTCACAGCTATCAACATCAAAGTCACTACTTTGGAATGGTGCCATGTTTAAACTGGCTGGCCAATCTATAAGGGAATGTTTGGGTTAAGGTGGTGGAACTGTAATAGTTCCCTAACATTTTGGAATGCATGAACATTCACAATGTTGACCGAGGTTTCCTAATGTTTTTCATTAGGAAACCTTGGTTAACACTGTTAAAGTTCATTACTTTGGAAACGTTGCAAAACTATTACAGGTCCAATACCTTAAAATCACAGCATTTTTAAGCATTATTGATAAAATGATTAACTTTCTAGCTAGTCTGAAAGGTAATGCTTTAAGTAAGTGTATAAAAAATAATTATGATATTGATGATGAAAAACTTAATGATGACGTTGAATTATTAATCAATTAAAGTTGACAGATGAAATCATCAGAAAAAAGTAAAATCCTAATAATTCAAACTTTTTAACTTTTCATAAACATTTTCCACATAAATGTCTTTACTTCTATGACAAATAGAAATTTTCATTTGGAAATGTGGTAAAGGTAGGATTTTAATAACTCCATAAAGCTTTTTTTAGACAAGAGAGCTATTTGGTCTAAAGAACTCACCTGAGGCAGAGTTTACTAAGGTAGCAAAATGCCGCTAATTATTAATTCATGTAGGCAATCAATTTGAGAATTGACCCTTTGTTCTACTTTTAACCAACCTTGAATAAAATTTTCACTGAGGCAAGATATCTTGTATAAAATCATCCAACAGAGACACTCCACCGATTTTCGAAGCTGACCCAGATTGGATGGAGATAAACACACTGATCAAGTTTCAAGACATTTGAGGTAAAATGTGTGCCCTCTAGAGTAAACACAAAGTTTTTTTAAGGTTTGACCCCTTGACCTCATTTTATTACCCTACTTGACCCATGTTCAAACCTGACCCAGTTTGGAGACAATCATTCTTACCAAGTTCAAGACATTTGAGCCAAAAATGTGGCCTCTAGAGTGCACAGAAGATGTTGACATAGAAGCAAGACACAGCTGGATTAAAACAAGAAGGCAAAAGTGGCCCTAAATTGCTCACCTTAGTTAATAATGTAAAATAGTTTAAAGAGAATGCTTAAAAAGAAGATGAAGAAAATAAGGATAAGCAAAGGCAAAACTGTTGGTTTTACTCAACATGAGAATCATTCTGACACATTTTCAAGTTAATTGGACTAAAAAAAACTTGCCCTCCAGAGTGTTGATCAACAAGGTTTTCTTAGATTTGACCCTGTGACCTAGTATTTGACCCCACTTGATGAAATTTTAAATATTTTTGAGATTTCATGAAAAGGACCATTCTGACCATTTTTTCAGGTTGATTGGGCTAAAAATGTGCCCTCTAGTGCACACACTAGATTTATCTAAGATTTGACCCTGTGATCTAGGATTTGACCATGTGATCTTATTTTGGACCCAACTTGACCCAATTTCAAACTTGTCCAAAATTTCATCAAGATAATCATTCTGACCAATTTTCAGGTTCATTCGGCTACAAATGTAGCCTCTTGAATGTCCTTATGGTAAATGTGAGTAGTTTTTGCTAAGGTGAGCTAACAAGAGAAAATCATTTTAGACATACATGTAATTTAAACCGAACTTGGGTCAAATTCTCTCCTGAAAAAAAGTAGTAAGCAGCAGTGTATGCTAGGAAAAGACTTGACATATGTGCAGACTGACATTTGTCTATACTGCATGCAAAAATTTTGGCCTAACAGCATGAAAAACGTTAAAACGATATGGTTTTTCAAAGAAGGTCTGTGCTGAATGGCCTTTATATCTGTAGGTAATTAAAACAGTTTTACCAAGAACCTTCAATTTACCTTCAGGAAACTGGAACTCTACAAAGTTATCTTCTGGTTGTGATGCATTTACCTCCCTTGATGGGTGTCTCCCATATCCTGGTTTCTGATTGGATGACTTCTTACTTTCATATGACTTATCCCATAATGCATTTTGTTTCTGTTTATGAATGTCATAAGTTATGGGTTGAGGATATGCTGTGGATCTAGGTTGGTTTCCTTGCTCTCCTCTAACTGGAATCTTGACATGAGATGGTTGTTGGTTATTTCCAGTTTGGTGTGTTGAGTTGTGATTGGCTGTTTGAGGGAGTGGTCTGGCACCCTGATTGGCCAAGTTGGGATCTAAATGTTCAGCTACATGTCTGTGTTTATGAAGTATGAGAGCATTACAAAAACAAGTGAAGGCAAAAGGACCTCGTTTAGGAAGAATGTCAAGCAGTTTCCTCACTTGTCGGACTGTGGTATTCTCACCTTGCTGAAAGTACATGTTAATGTTTGTGACAAACGAAGGGGTTGTGTTTGACCCTTAAACCATCCCTGCGTTCAGGATCCCCAAACGGTGTAAAAAGTTTTTCAATTGTATCCCACAGTCTTTGCACGCAATTGCTCGTGCAAAGCGGGATACAATTGGAAAACTGTTTGCACCGTTTGGGGATCCTGAACGCCCGGCAGGGTTTTAACCCTCAAATATCTGAAAATATTCGATTTAGATCCCAGAAATTTCTCCCAAGAGGGTCAAAATGACCCCCTTTGGGAGAAACTTTTAAGGGTCAAAACTGTGCTCTAATTCTCAATTTTTTAATGATGTATCTTAAATACTATTTATGGTTCCAACAATGATTTGTATACTTCATATCTTTATAAGAAAAGATAATTTGACACTGAAATGCTACTTAACTGCAGAAATTTTGATAATGCAAAAAAACTAAGTCAAAAGGGGCATAACTCTTACAAAAACGCTTTCAGGGTTATCCTCTTTGATAGTCTGGATAACTCTTTTAATAGTGATAGATTCAAAGTTTCATAAAGATATCTTCTATAACAACAGAGATATGTTCAAAGTTTAACCCTTTGCAGTGTAATCCCTGCTTTTTACGTGCCTGTGATTTTATGATTGAGAAAACATTGTGAAAAAAGAAGAAATTGCTTCTGACAAGCAATTTCTTCTTTTTTCACACTATATTCTACCCTACTGAATGGTTATTTTTCAAAATTAAATCCACTTTAAATTTTCGTCTACAAAACCAGGTCCATAATTTTGTAAAACAGGAAAGGTTAAGTTTGTGATACCAATACCCACGCCAATGCCAACAACAATGCCAACCAAACCACGCCAAGGTGATCACAATACCCTGTTTGAATTATCCAAAAATATGTGTAGGTGAATTATTCAATCCACAATTTTTACAGTAGTTGTGTTTCTGTTACAATCCTGTATGTGTTGGACAAATCTTTAATCATTTGTAAGATGAGCTTGACCTTGTTAAATGAATTCTACATTGATGATATCCAACATCAAGCCAAATACAGGCATTGTACTTTGAATATGCAAATGTAATTGGTAATATTAACTTTTCAATTTAGTTATACACAGACAGACCAATTGATGCAGGGAAAAAGACTAGCAGGGTCCAAGTCCCCATAGCCACTAGATTTTGGGGTTGGCCTGCAAACTTTTGAACAGAGGGACCATGTACATATAAAATGTCGTACCAAGATATCCTGGCGCATACCCTCTGTCAAAACATCTTTCTCATACAGATGGTCAACTATTTGTGCCACATCTTCAATATTGCTGACCAGATAGGATCTGTTAGTCTGTAGGATCCGTCTGTGAAGCTCATCCATGGCGCTTCCTTTCAAAGTAAGGTTGTCTGTAAATAAGTAGACTAATCTATAATTGGAAGCCAGGGATCGAAACAAACTTCTATGAGTAAGGGGTCCATTGGACTGGTAACTTACGAAATTAAGGAGTCAAACTTCAAAGTAGGGAGTCCTAATTTTCTTAATTCGGAGATCATTGTGAAATGTAGAAATTGTTTGACACAAGCAATTTCTTCTTTTCCCCAATTTTCTCCCCTGCAGAAGATTTTTCTTTCTAAATACTACTTCATGGAATCAGATCCTTTCTTTAACAATTTAAGTTTTTTCAAATGTTTTTGTTGAAATATTCTCAATGAACCTGGAAGTCCATCAGACTCCTCCCTGGCAAAATAAAGGAGTCCCAACTGGTAAATAAGTTCTCGAACCCTCCTTAGTGTCAAACCCTGGAAGCAGGCTACTTAAACAAACCTCTTTAGAATTCTTATGTAGGGAATATTGATTAGACTCTATTGAGATAAATAGATATAAGTCTGTTTAGTGATTGACATTGGGTAGACTTGCAACCAGGTACCCCTTTAGCTCAGTGGGTAGAGTGTCATGCTAGTGTTCCAGGGGTCATGGGTCTGAGTCCCATGTGGGACATAACTTTTCCACCCTTTATTATTTCAATGACGTCAGAAGTAAACAAAAAACCCTGGTTCAGCAATTTGAGAGCAGTATGGGGTTGGCTCAAGTAGGTTAAGAGGGCTAGGAGATCAAGATTGGGATGACTCAAGACCCATACACAGATAGTGCAGTAGGTAGCTCTAGAGCCGTGCTAGTGATCTGGGGGTTGTGGGTTCGAGTCCCACATCTTTTGCGCACTTATCTACTTCAACTGGCATAATAAACCACCTTCTGTATGTCGAGTGGATACTTGAATAGCTTCGGCTACCTTTTCAAATTTAGGAGTGCTTGTTCCTGAAGGATATTTTCACTGTTGATCAGTTTATCAGTGTTTATGGGTCATAACTCATTCTGAAGAAGTCAAATAATAAGTGATCAAAGCCAGAAATAAATGGAGTTTCACCTTATCACATAATTCTTTCCCTAATAAGATCTATTCTATTTCCTTTTGACAGCTCAGTTCTATTTTCGTTTTTGTTAAAACAAAAATGGGATTCCCCGGTATTTTTGGAGTGACCTCCCTTACTTCATTTTATTTAAAGACTGGTGGCTTATAGACTGGGATATCTGCCCACATTTCACCGTTAAATCGTATTATTGAATGTATGCACTGTCTGCATATGCGTAACTACCATTACACACATTTCGCAGGCGCATAAAACATAATAAACTAAATATCGAAAAATACCGTTGATGAATGATAATAACATTGTAGCTGCAGCTTTTTCAAGCTATAGTTCACCCGGGGTAACCCGATGCAGGGAAATCGGAGGATACCAGAAATTGGAGGTAAACAAAGAAAGACAGATGTAACACAAGTCTGTTTTTTTAACAATTTTTCATTAAAAAACACAACAATCAGGATGCTGCAAAGTTTCAAACATTGAGTCAAGTAATCAAACGACGTACTTATGATAAGAGATGAAAGATGTCATTTATGTTTAAATGAAAAGATTGAATTTAATTTAGAGAGTCGTGATAAATTTAATTCAAACAACACAATATGTTCAGAATCATTGACAAATCATGCATAAATTTCAAAGACTTAAACTGCATTAAAAATATACGGTATAGTCTCAAAGAAAACGTTTTTTTTACTCTTAAATATGTAGAAAAATATCAATGTTTGGAGGAAATCAAAATAGGAAGTGTCACATTTTATGATACTGGGTACTATGAGGCAGGATGGTGGAAGTTAAGAGTAAGTCTATTTAATGATAGTGGTGAACTTAGACGACAATCGTGTTGCAGACATTTTATATCGTACATCTTTTAAGCTTGTGCAACTAGTTCTTCTTCTTCTTCTTCCGATTAAGAGCCGGGATCCTTCCGGAACGTATAGAGGCTCTGCGTGACTATGTACATGGTGAGTCGGATCAAAAGTTGTGCATTTAAAATAGTCTAAAAGCTGATAAAACTATATACACTACAGAGCATAGATTATGGTAGGTGGGCTGTCAGGCGCTCCCGGAATGCTTCAAGGGATTCCGTGGCGGTGACTGTTGCTGGCAACCGGTTCCAGGAGGCTATGGTCCGCGGGAAGAATGAATTTGCGTACAGTTGATTTGTAGTACGTTCTTGAAAGAAGCGTGTTCTAGTTCTGTTATCTCCGCGAAGATATGTTTCTCTATTGATGTCAACCAGAGAGTGATGGATTCTGAAGAGCATCATTAGCCTTATCTCTTGGCGTCGTTGTTGTAAAGTGGTCCATTTCAATCCCTCCAACATAGCTGTCATTGATCCCGGTGTTCGTGATGTGTAGTCATTAGTGACAAACCTTGCCGCCCTTCTCTGGATCTGTTCCAGGCTTTGGATGTGTGTCTGAAGATGGGGATCCCACACAGTGCTGGCATATTCGAGGACAGGCCGCACTAAAGTTGTGTAGCTGGCTGTTTTGACCTTCGGGGTGCAATCCCTCAAGTTTCTCCTTAGAAAGCCAAGAGTCTTGTTCCCTTTTGCTGTCACATTCTGTATGTGTGTGTCCCATTTCAGGGAGTTGTGGACAGTGACTCCAAGGTACTTGCTGTGATTCACCGCCTCAAGGGGTTGTCCATGTAGGTGGTAAACATGCCTTGTGGGTGTTGTCCTGTCTCTGGATATGTGAATCACTTGACACTTGGAGGCGTTGAAGCTCATTTGCCATGTCTTTTCCCATCTTTCAAGGGCATCAAGGTCTGCCTGTAGGGTCAGGTTGTCTTGTTGAGTGTGTATTTGTCGATAAAGCAGGCTGTCATCAGCAAATAGTCTTACATCGGACGAAGAGCATTCTGGCATGTCATTTATGTAGGCCAGGAATAATAACGGGCCTAACACTGTTCCCTGTGGGACGCCAGAGACGACATCATCCTGTGTGGATTTGGCTCCATCGAGGACAACCTGCTGCTTCCTGTTGTGTAGGAATGACTCTATCCATCGATTTGTGGGTCCTCTTACGCCATAGTGGTCCAGTTTATACAACAGCCTCGAATGGGGGACTTTATCAAATGCTTTCTCGAAGTCTAGTAGGATGATGTCGACTTGGTCCTGTTTTTTTGAGAGTTGCCTAGCAATGGTGTCTATGGTGACTATGAGCTGTGTCTCGCAAGATCTCCGTTTTCTGAATCCATGTTGGCTATCAGATAGGACATTGTTGCGATCGAAGTGCGCCATAATGTTGCTATGTACTATGTGTTCTAGTACTTTACATGTTACCGATGTGAGTGAGACAGGTCTGTAGTTCGCAGGAAGGTGGGAGTCACCTTTCTTGAAGATCGGCACCACGTTAGCTTCTCTCCAATCCTGGGGCACTTGGCAAAGGTTTAGTGACAGTTGGTACAGTTCAGTTAAGATAGGGGCTAGTTCTTCAGCGGCTGATTTTAGGATTTGGTTTGGTATCTCGTCTGGGCCTGATGCTTTATGGCAGTTCAGATTTTTCAGTAGTTTTTGGACTCCGTTCTGTGTTACTTTGATGTTAGGCATCTTAGGATATTTGGAAGGTCCCTTATCTGGCATGTTCTGTAGATTTTCTTTTGTGAAGACTGAGCTGAACTGTTGGTTAAGGATGTTTGCCTTTGACTGGCTGTCACTGCGGAGAAAACCTTCCTGGTTCTTGAGGGGAGCAACTCCGTTAGTTTCTTGTCGCTTGCTCTTGATGTAAGACCAGAACCGTTTTGGGTTATTCTTAAAGTCTTCGCTGACTACCTCCTGCATATAGTCTCTATTTGCTTTCCTGATTTGCAATTGAGCTTCTTGTTGTAGTTTTTTGTACCTATCTCTGTCTCTTTTTGTTCCTGTTCTCCGTGCCTTCATGAAAGCTTTTTGTTTTCGTCTGATTGTTCTTTTGATCTCTGTATTCATCCATGGGTTTGAGTATTTAGCCGAGGTGGTTTTGGTTGGAACTCTGTTCTTGATAATGTTATTTAAACAGTTCTTGAAGTCGGACCACATGGTTTCGATGTCATTGTAAGTTGTTGATAAGATTCTTTGGGATAAGTCCTTGATATCACTTTTGATAGATAGCATGTCTGCTTTTTTCCATAGATAAATTTGTCTTTTTGCTGACCTGGGGCGTGGAGTTGAGATAGTGGTGTCAAGTAGAACTATATCATGGTCACTGTTTCCTATTGATGGTAGTGGTTTGCAGCGAATCTTGTAGCTAGGATGGCTTGTCAATAACATATCTAGGGTTTTGTCTCTTCTTGTTGGGAAGTCAACTATTTGCTCCAAGTTGTTCTCCGAAACCATCTCTAGAAAGGCTTTATTTGTATTTCTTGGATATTGTGCCGATGTGATGCTCAAATCATCCCAATTTATGTCGGGGAGGTTAAAGTCCCCTCCTATTCGTAGTTACATGGTGAAATTGACATTTATTTCAATCAAAACCATTCTAAATCGCTCACACAGAACTCCACTCATTCATTCCAAACATTCACTCAAAAGCATTCAAAAACGCTCCAAAATCAATAAAAAGATAAGATCAACATCTTTATTCAAAATGAATTAAGCTAGAGTAAAAATGCTATTTCACTAGCATAATTGAAATTAAATGCGTCGCTGGTTCTTAAGAAGATATGAAGCTATTTATAGAACTTATATGCATGTCATCCTGAACAAAATTAGCGATATTGGAGGATTAACCCCCTCATGTTTCACTGAAAAGCCATTCATCCTACTGATTCAATTTCATTCCAAAATTATTCACCTTGTCAATTTAACGATGCTGCTAACATTACGACTTAGTTATAAAGATATTTTGTATGGCAATTTATGTTACTTTTTTTCCCTAATAATTTGTATGTACTAAGCATATTTTTGATACAAATGTTCGCATTTTAATGGGTCACAGAACAAGTTTCCGTTTAGATCCAGCCCATTAATTTTTGAGTAAGATACGGATGTAGGACTTATGAAATTTATTATTCGGCCGGTAGGGGACTTTGTGTTGCCAGAGAAAAGTGCTCCGTGTAAAGCAACAAATACACCACAATGCAATTGACAATAAAATTTAATCAAAATATTGATCAATGTATAATGTCGTCAATACATGATCAATCATGTATTATCAATTGGACAGTATTATTGTAAGTAAACTTTATTCAAAACTTATTCAAAATCATTGTCAATAGTATTGCCAAATAAAATTAATCATTTAGGGGCATCTTAATATAATTATTTTTATCCGCGACAAAAGGTAACAGCCAAGTAGTATCATTTTGTCTCGGTTTGTCTGTACGTCTATTAATTTTAAAACATCCCCTTTCATTTATGTACGGATTTTCATGACACTTTCACAGTATGTTCCTGATGATGTTGCGTCAGAGAAAAGAGAACTTCCTGAGATTTTTTTTAAATAAAACACCTTCGTCAGTTATTTATGGATTTGCGTTAAAACTGTCAAAGAATGTTTGATATCGTTTGGCTAGGTGCATGTTATCACAGTTTGTCGGCATGTGAGGATAAATGGGGGTATAAACGTTAAAAACTTGTTTGTTCAACCCCTTCTACATTTATGGATGGATTTGCGTTAAACCTTGAACGGAATGTCATATGGTCATGTGCACATTATCGCGCTTTTGTAATATTATGCCGCGTCATGAAAAAAATGGCCAATAAATGATTTAGTTTACGCAACTTTCTGATTTTTCTGGGTGAATTTAAATGAAACTTTCACAGAATGTTCCTGATTATTTAACCATGAAGTATTATTGCACTCTGATAATATTTTGACGTGAATAAAAAATCGCCTCAGTCGTAAAGAAAGGGCAATTATTTACAATCGGCGAATTTCACATTAAAAAATATTCAATCATATTGAAAACTAACCCAATGCACTTCAGAAGAGGCAAGATCTATTTTCCTTTAAAACTAAAGATAAAGAGTAGTTGTCCAGCTTCAAAATGTTTTATTCTTCATTCAGAGAAAATACCAGTTTTGACTACATTGATTGGAACATGGAGCGTGTTATCGTTTGCTAATTGAACATTGCAAATTGCACATAAGGTTAGAAAGAACACCACTCCTCTATTCCGGAAGGGCAACTGCTCATTTATTAACATTTTAAGGCCTATTAAGACGGTTACGAAAAACACACGGAAAAGATGGTGATAAGGACATAAACGGCTGAGATTTATCTTCAAGAAAGAAGAGACAAAATGCCTTCTTTGGACATCAAGGCTTGACCAATCTCGAGACCCTGAGATCTCCAATGCGATTTCTTACAATATTTCGGCTAACTGATTGTCCATATTCCCCAGTGAGAATTTTCCCAGACACCTTGTTATCACATACCAATTACGTCATTGACGTTATCCGATGAAGTTTCCGTGCCGTACAGGCGTCACAAGCGGCCCACCTTGACCTAACCTACCGGATTATCTCTTGCTAGCGTGTCTAAGATGCAATAATTTAAGAAGTGTGAGCACAATCCAATTTCATGTTGAAAAACGTTTTTCTGGGATTGATCCCATTTCAAGAGGCGATGACAATAATCCTTAAGCAAACTTTGCAACAAAACATGTCGGATCTTTTTTAATCATCTTTCGTGAAACACTTTAATATCGAATGTTCAAGACACATATGTTATTTCGTTTCGTAAAAATAATGTATTGAAGAAGCACGGAATGTTCTGAAACCTAGTAATCCCTTATAACGTTAAGTCTTTGGAAATTCACGTCATCGAAATATTTTCATTTTGACACGAGTAAATAGAGTTTTATTAAAGCTGGCCTATAATTCCTTGGTGTAAAATGCCTACAAGAAAAGACATGCAAATTTTTCACTGAGGCGTTTTTTCTTCACGTCACTATAGTAAAACTAATTTGAACATGTAACACAGCACATTTTATATCTTTTATTACTGTAATCCAATGAATACAAAAAATGAAATGTAATATAAGTATTTATATCACGTGTAACATACCTTTAACATACATAAGTAGACCTAGCTACTCTGCCTTAAATATAATACCGAACGGCGAATGCAACATAACGAAAAAAGGTATAAAGTGATTAAAGTCACTAAATGTATGTCTTCTCTATACTTTGCAAAATACTTCGATCTCTTCTTCCGTACCAGAAATTTCAACAACCTCTTTTTCTATACTCTTTTTGCCGATTTCGACGCATGCTAGATACACAACGATGGAGTGAAACAGATACAATACAAAACATTCAACAGTGTTTCGCTTCATAGCAAGGTACTGGATGTCCAGCCATAAAAACAGACAAGATGGCCATGAAGAACAGAACAATTCATCATCCGTGAGCTTCGCACAGTTTATACAAAATAATAGTATATTCTACATAATTCTATGTATTAAATACAATTTTACTGAACGTTTATGTATCATTTGACTGCTCGCTAGAACTGATTTAATCCTATATTCTTTTCCCTCCACGAACTGCAGGCTGCCGTCATAGCGCAGTTGGAAGCGTGCCGGACTGTCAATCTAGAGGTCCCGGGTTCGATTCCCGACGGCGGCACTCAATTCTTCCGACTCTTTGTCTCCCACCATTGGTTCGATAATCGTAGACCTAGGATAGCTGCTGGAGACTAGGAAAGGATGTAGTGGTAGTACTGGCGTTAAAAATACCAGGAATCCATTGTTAGGTGCTCCAGCCGCCGCGATATAACTGAAAATATGTTTAAAAGCGGCGTATACCCCCATTCAAACAAACAATTCCACGACCTGCAAGTGCATTCTGGTTGGTACTTACCAAAACAACTTCATAACAATTGACCTTTAGCTAAGGCGTAGCAAGAAGACAGCCTTTTCTGCTGTAGCCTACTGTCGTAACGCAGAAGATTAAATTTCCATAGACTGAAGCGCGCTGGATACGAAAACAATTATAATGAATTAAATAAATTTAGCTAATAAATGTTATCATTTATGCATTATTATTACAATTTCTCATATCATATAAAAGACGGTCTGTCTTATACATTTTAAAAAATGCAAGCATGTATAGCAATAGCGCCTTTACTCCACCATATCAACCATATCTGCCTTCACAACGAGAAATGAGCCTGTGCGTGACATTTCCAACAATTTGAAATGTTGGTTAGGTTCAAGCATAGAGAGGCATAGACAGCCACAAACTCTTAAATTAAAGTTACCTCGTGATCTACAGATACGTTAAGACCTTATCTATCTACAAAGCACTAGTGAAGACTGGTCAGGCTGTGCAGATGCACAGGCTGGCCAGAGTCTTTGCTTTGGGCATATTTGAAATAGGTGGACATCTTATGCACAGGCTCAAATAAGTCGGAATTCCATTGTTCGGCCGAAATACCAAACTACTAGTTTTACGCTGCACTTTCGATACTTTTTGTCAAAAAATGGCCACTTATCTCACCTGATTGCACCCATTGCAAAGAAATATTACTTAAATTACCCAAACCAGGATTTGTTCAAAGAACTTTCTTCTAATTTGTTGTAAGTGATAGAAATAATACAATAGTTCTAACCCAATGCACGTTAAAAGATTCTTCAAATCTTTATTACATCTACATCTACACCTTCCTCCACCCAATCAGCAATTCAAATTTACTCAATATTCGAGTTCCCAGTATCAATCCTCTAAACCCTCCGCATCATTTATTGAAGTAACTCTTAATTCTTAGTATCCGAAAGAAACCATACATTGAGACGTTATTCACACAAAAACAAGTTTTACTTTCACGCACCAGTCAAAAAGGACAGCGCATAATGACGAAAAATGACCAAATTTTATAACTGATCTGTCGGTGTATCAGAAATGTTCTAAATATGGACAAAACTTGACTGCAAAATGACACCTTCATGCTAGAAATACGCAATTTCAACTTTTAAAATATGACACACTGTTTATTTGCTTAAGAATGACTATAAAGTGATGACATACCGTTACTTAGCTACAGAGGACAACCGCCTAAAGAAGTAAACACATCCGATCTTGCCTTTAAATGGAAAAATCAATAAAGAAATGCAGACCTGTTTTGCATCTGTCTTTCTTTGTTTACCTCCAATTTCTGGTATCCTCCTATTTCCATGCATCGGGTTACCCCGGGTGTAGTTACGATGTATTTAAAGGCATACGCGCGTAAATGATGCACCGCATAGCGGCGATATATTTAAAAATAAAGGGACATAACTCTATTTGTTCTAAAATTGATGGAAATGGTTGTGAAACGAAACCGATAATTTCCCGCCAGCTTGACGTCATTATAGTTGCTACACGACGTCAGAACGTTGCCTGGCAAAAAGGCGCGCCGTTACAGCTTTATGCGTACATTGATAGCGTCACAGAGTCTTTTAGAGGTAAATGCTGCTGAAATTAGACCCATATGCCGATTCTTTTCTGAAACATACATCTAATCATTTCATCAATGAGTTAGCGGATACTAGAAATGTTTATCGAATTTGAAATAAAACCCTACACTCATAAGCCTAGGCAGTTTTCATACCTACGCGTATAATTGAAGATCTATGTACTTTTTTTGTTGTTTGTTGTTTATTCATATTTCATTATTATTATTATTATGACTATTATAATTATTATTTTATTATTATTATTAATAACAATAATAATAATTATTATTATTATTATTATTATTATTATTATTATTATTATTATTATTATTATTATTATTATTATTATTAGTTCTTTTTTATTATTTGAGACTTGGATCTATAGGCTAGCCTAACCAATCTTATGTTCGACGAGTCGCAAGGTTTCCACTACTCGTAAACCGTACGATGATCGCATCTTACTGTTATTTAGACCATCTGAAATTGACCCCATTCAATCATTCTGAATCACGAAACGTAGGGCTTCATTCGTGGATATCCAAACCGACTCAATCAAAACGCTTCAAACCATTTATCACTCTCCGGAATTGATCGCAGTGGCTCCAAATTTAGGAGCACTCCAATCATTCATTGATTTCATTGACCAGCGTGAATTTTAAAAGTCTCTGATTGGTATGTGAAGACATGTACAGGTCTATTCATTCAAAACTCGCTCATTCCGCTTATTCATTTCATTGTAAAATCATTCCTTTTGTCAATTTCACGATGTTCTTAGCTGTAGGACGACGCGATTTTAGGGTTAACAGACGCTGTACAGACTCCACAAGAAAATGTTCGCTAGGATAGAATGGTAGGCCCATGTCCAACTTGAATGTCTTCTAAAGACTGTAGACAGGACAAACTTTGTTTGTTTATTAATTTCATCATTTCGTAAAATCATCATTTTAACTATTCGAAACCACCAACTAAGAAAATAATGTCGAAAATGCGTGCGTTTATGGATTTACTGATATCAGCAATATTATAGGCATTTTGTTTCACCATCTTAAGGTGTCAAAAACTCGTTACTACAGCAATGTTTAAGCTGTATTTTCAATGCTTTGGTCAACCAATGACAAACATATCCATGTTTCCCCTGTTTTGCTTTGTTAAATTCCCTGTTTTTGTTTTTCATTTTACCTAAGGTTCACAGCGCCTCTGTCTTTGTGAGTCGAACAAGAAGAAGTGGACATTTTTTGCTTAATTATGTTGCCTAGGTCTGTAAAATCATTTTAATAAAGCAACGAAAAAACGACCGACGTCCAAGATTGCGCGATGCGTTCTTTAGGCGTCACCCGCGTGGAAACACAAAACGACGTCGTCAACGTTGATTTCCGACGTCGATGTTTAGAATCGCTACGGTTGCCTCGGAAATAAGCGTATTGCTCTTAAAAAAGTACGGTGACATATTATTTTTTTGGTACGAACTAGATTGGATTTGAATGCACTATAAGTGCGCTTAATTTAAAAGAAAACTGTCGAGCAGTTTTGATTATTTTTAAGGTTAAGTACAAAAATTAACGCGAAATTCTCGAAAAGATACTTATTTTTTACTACGCCCAACCGCGATATATCTCTTCGGTTCATGGACGAAAATTTTAGCAAAGTTTACAAAAATACATCAAATGAACCTGAAATTACATCCTTGAATGTTTCAGAAAGTTTTATTTCAAAAGAGTATTTAATCTCAGAGAAAACGGGCATTAATCGAACTATACATCGATCTACAAAATCACTCGAAAATCAGTGAAAAATTGCATAGAAATGCGTTTTTTTCCAAGGGTCAATTTCTCAAAAACGGATACGGTGACCCCCAAATTTTTTTGCATATTTTTGCTAAAGCTATTTTAATAAACAAATATTCAAAATAACAAAGAATTCTGTCGACAAAATCATTTGCGCGCGTATGCCTTTAATTAACCATTCATCAAGTTTTGAAATCATATTCCTCGGGATCCCTTGCTCAGTCCTCCATTTCTCACCAAAAGGAATGGGTTGGAGTCAGTTTAATTAAGTTGTTCCTAACGACTATATATTTCCAGATAGTCGCCAATTTTGTGCGTATAAATTCTAAAATCCTACGCATGGTCTGTATCCTGAAGTTATCAGACATAGTAACCGATCGAAAGATGACTCATCCCCTTACATTCAAATTAGATCATGATAGTAACAAGGGCGTAACTCCCATTACGCAATTTACGCAAATGCGTAAAAGAAATAATCATCTGTTGAAAAATATCGTGAATGAATGATCATAACATCGAAACCACAGCTTGTTCAAGCTGTAGTTACGATTTTTTTTATTACACCATGGCCCAAATCACAGAAAAGGGAAGCAGACAGAGGGCATTCATCTTTTGTCACAGTCCACATAACGCTTTTATCCTATATATTCTTTAGTTGTCGCCTTCTGAGTCCGTATAAATTTCAAAGTCCTAGCCATGCCTATGAATAATATCGTTTTCTGTGTACTCGAATTATCGGACAATTTATAAAATATTTCTCTTTCACTAGTGTAGCTCGGTGGATCGATTTTTTTCTATTGTTTTCTGTTTCCCTTCTGTTTTCTATAATATACTGAGATGACAAAGTTTAGTCAGTGTGTAGTTTTCGTCTGATTATGCCGAATCATTCTGAACATGACACAAGTTTTTCATTGTAACAATCATTGTTCATTTTCGAACATAAAAAAAGAAGAAAAGAAATGAAAAGTAAAAAAAAATAAAATATGAAGTGTTTAGCAACTTAAGGTGATTTAGATTTCTCTTCATTTTTAGTTTTAGTCATCTGTTAGGGGTCCTCATGAAAATTCTTCGGATAAAATGTCACCTTCGCTCCGTTTGAAGTTGTTGTCAAATTCTTCTGACCATAGCATGTATTGCTACTGTGTATGTTCAATGCCGGTGGTTGTAGACGCGGCGAAAAAAAAAAGCAACAAAGTGCCGATGTGACCGTTTTTTTTTTTGCAGTCGATTGCATGTTTTTTCCTTAAGAACGCACTTTTTCTAAAATGATCACAACATTCTAAAAGGTTCAACAAGGATTCAAACCCTTTTGTATCATCAAGCCGAAGATGAACTTAGTGACACATTTTGAAATGCACAAAATTTAACCGAAATGTTCTTCATGAAAACCTGCCTAAATGGCATAAAAATTGACAATAGACCTTAACTTCAATTCCCAAAAATGCAAAATTTATAATTCATTATACAGGAAAAAAGGTTATTTCCAAATCTAATCAGATAGTTTGTAGATGTTTATGCAGGACCATTTTTCCACAAACCGAGACATTCGTGTATTGAAAGAGATTAAAAGGGAAAACAGAGAGAGAATGAGAGCGAGAGAGAGAGACAGAGAGAGAGAGAGAGAGAGAGAGAGAGAGAGAGAGAGAGAGAGAGAGAGAGAGAGAGAGAGAGAGAGAGAGAGAGAGAGAGAGAGAGAAAGAAAGAGAGAGTGAGAGAGAGAGAGGAGAGAGAGAGAGACGGAGAGAGAGACGGAGAGACGGAGGGAGAAAGAGAGGAGTTATGAACGCTTCTAAATTTGGATTTTCTGCGCCCCGGCGCAAAAGCTCCACCCTCGGAGTTTTTGAGTAAAAATTCAAGGTTTGGTAGGGGGAAACATATGTACCGTGGCAATGCTTCCACGTCGCTTATAGAAATCTACACATCAATACGCAAAACACTCCACAAGGAAAAAAAAACCAACATGCATAGATTCTACTATAAAAGTAAGTTCTGTAAGTTCTGTAGCAGAAAATTGAGAAAGGATTCTAAAACAATTTTGCGTATCCGTTAACGCGAAAATCCTTCTTAATGCAAAAATCCTTCGTGTGTGTTTTGCGCATACACTAAGAGATTCGCAGAGTTTTTAGGCTGAAATTCAAGGTTGGAGCCTTTGCGCCGTGGCGCAGAAAATCCAAATTTTGAACAGTTCAAACCTGAAGAGAGAGAGAGAGAGAGAGAGAGAGAGAGAGAGAGAGAGAGAGAGAGAGAGAGAGAGAGAGAGAGAGAGAGAGAGAGAGAGAGAGAGAGAGAGAGAGAGAGAGAGAGAGAGAGAGAGAGAGAGAGAGAGAGAGAGAGAGAGAGAGAGAGAGAGAGAGAGAGAGAGAGAGAGAGATTACTTGTTTCAAGCACATTCTCCCTTATTCTCATCGTTTTCTTCAATATTAATTTTAGCTTAATACCATTCCCAAAAATAATTTTGAATATAAAATGGCTTCAAATTAATGATTTTGTGTATCTAGTTAATGCTATTATTTCCGCATTTTCCGCCCATAAACACGAGGGGTGATGGGCTGCATTTTATAGGTGTATTTTCAAAACTGAGCTCTTGACGAAATTGGAAGCTATCTTTAGAACTGGTATGCATATTTTATTAAAGGGATGTAATCAATATCGCTAATTTTGTTCTTCTTGAACAAAATTTGCGAAATTGGATTACCTCCCATTAAATTCACTCAAAGCTCGCTCCACACACTCATTCAATTTCATTCCTCAATCATTCCAAAATCATTCACCTTGTCAATTTCACGATGTTGCTAACTATACCAAAAAGTATTATGTTACTCTCCATCGCTGAATATAGCGTGAACAACGAAGGACAGCGACACTTGGTTATCGAGGATAACCAAAAGGGAATCTCCAGAAAACCTTTTAAAATAAATATGTAAGAAAGATATTTGATGCGGCAGTACACAAAGAGACAACAAAATTTTCAAAACTTCATGGCGAGCCCGGCTAGCCTAGCGATAACTCATTTGGCTATCAATCCTGGGGTGGTGAGTTCGAACCACGGATCGACCAACTTTCATCCGACATTTTATAAAAGTTAATGTGACTCGAGTCTTTTGGGTACCATCAATGAGTTTGTGATAAGTAGTATATCTAAGCGGGAAGGGTATTTTGTGGATAGGATGAAATGTTGTGATTGTCCTTTCATGAAAAACGACAGGGGGGCATGGAAAGGTACACCAGCTGCGGCGATGTAACTGCAATATTGTTGTAGGCGGCATGTCGAACGCGATAGATTATCAATTTTCTAAATTACGTGACCCGTCACGCGGAAAGGAATCATCTAGGAACTCCGTAAAATATTTTTTTTTTAAACTGGTCACACAGATAGAGGACCATCTGGGTAGTGCGTAAAGTGTCGACCCTAGTCAGACTGCGTGGACTGCGCAGACTGACTAGGGTCGGAACCTTTTGCAGAGTGCCTATTTTCTCAATCTAGAATTATTAATCTACCTTCCAGTGAAAGAATTTTTGAAATAAGACTACTGGTTGACCTATGCTGGATCAAATCTCTTTTACATTAATTCATTTTACAGAACTCCCGGGTGGACCCTTTTCACGTGACGGGTCACATATATAATACTGGAAATTGAACGTGAAAGCGTAAGTACAGCCTACTCAAGTTGTTATTATGACGTTTAATTCAAATATTTACGAATATACATGTATATATTTAAAATAAACTGGCGGTTTTAATTAATCCTTTCTAAATTAAACGTTTGATTGGTTTGATTAAATTTGTGTTTTGTCTGTCATCGGCGATCCATAAGTTGTATATCTTAACTCAGTCGTTAGTTGAGAAAGAGAAAGCGTGATTTAATGTATCGGAAGAGAAAGCTAGACGCAGGTGCACCCACGTGCCTCTGTCAGTTCATTTAAGTAGATTTATTGCTGATCGTCTTTATTCTTTTGTAGGATTCGACATAATGAAGAACGGCCTTCAATGCGCCGCTAAGAAGTGGGGCGAGTAGTGATTTTGTACCCGAGAAAATCTCGTTACCAACGTGCTCCCAAGTACCCGATAATTATTGTCCATTTATCTATCTTATCAACTATATACAAAAGAGGACCAAAAATTTATGTGAAGGGGATTCGAACATACAAATTAAGACATGGTTTTAAGGGACGCAGGTGTTGCGAGTCTGTGACTCGCAAGCTAGTAGCCGGAACTCGCAAAACTACTTGATGTTTGTCCGTAGTGCATCTTGAAATCAACCTCAGAAAAGAATTGAAGACTGTTTTTAACAGTCTTCAATTTCTATTCTGAATTTGATCCACAAAGGTACATAGTGCTTACAAAAAATACACAAAATTAGGGTAATAGGTTTTTATTCAGGACCTCGGGTAGGAACTAGGACTTGGGCAGGAACGTTACCCTACTCGACACGGGTACTCGAGTACTACAGTTCAAGCTCTTAGGCCAAGAGTTTTATATGAACGAGATCTAGCCTGCATTCAGAATCCCAAAGTGTTTGCGAACGTTAAAAATTTTACGTGCAAAGCGGGGTATTATTTCTCAGACGTTTTTTTTTTCTAATGTTTTATCTATAATGTTTTATCTATTATTTTACTTTGGGATTACAAAGATTACAAATTGATCTTAAGTTAGTAAGTTATCAGTAAGAATGTTAAATGAGATGGAAAAGCACGACGCAATATTTCATAATTTCAAATTTAGAGCTTATCTCACCAAGGGTGTTTACTAGGACAGTCGTGTATTTTAACAATTAGTTACTACAGTTAAAAACATCATTAAAACTGGCATTCAGCTAGACCAAAAGTTTTAAATCGCTTGACAAGCGTTCCATTGGAATCATTCTGAAAATTCGCTCTAAGCGTTCAAAACGCTCTATAATCGTGAAAGACCCTCCAAAACGTTATATCTGTTGTTCATATCAAAGCATTTTTAAAATTGGTCCGCGGTAATCCTACGAATATATTCATAGTATAGTATGCAATTCTTTTTATTACAATAAATATACTTCAATCCAAACTGAAGGGTGCATTTTGTAATTCTCCACACTTCGAACCTGCAAATTATGAAATATTGCGTCGATAATATCCATTAATAACCTTTTTTTTTACAAACGTAATTACAATAATGTTTACCATTTTCAATACTGCGTTTGAGAAAGTAGAAGACGCCAAAACCAGCATATCCTCACTTACCCTCGATATATATAGAGAATAACATGTTAGTGTCTTAAAATATTAATGTTATCAGGCCGAGGTTGGGAAAATTTATCATGACGAGGCTTTGCCGAGTCATGATAACTTCACAGCCGAGACCAGATAACATTGATATTTTAAGACACTTACATGTTATTCTATTGATCATTCAATCATTTTTCAGCCCTTTATTATGATAAACCCTTCAGAATCAAAGAAATTCTGCTGAAAGTGTATGCAAAATGTTTCTAAAAATAGACTGCCTGATATTAAGTTTTTTTATCAGACAGGTGATATCAGGTCAATAAAGGCTTCATTGCATGATAAATCATATTTCTTTACAGCCACCCTTTAAGTTCGTCCTGAATTGATTGATTTTGTGGGGGTTTACGCCGCTTAATTTTTTTTTCAGTTTTATGGCGGAGGCTGAAGCACCTAACAATGCATTCCTATTATTTCTCACACCAGTATACTCGTATTTATCACACGAATATTAGCATTACACCCTTTCCTAGCCAACAACTGCTATCCCACATACGTCTTCGATTATCGACCCATTGGTTTGGATCAAATAGTCGGAAATAATGAGTGCCGCCGTCGGGGATCGAACCCGGGACCTTAAGATTGACAGCCCGACGCGCCTCCAACTGCGCTATTACTGCAGGTACCTAAGACGGGACATGTTTACCGGTCTATTCCAAATATCTCGAAGTGGAAATCATGTGTCCCTTTTACCTTAATCATTAGATTTTCACCTATGAAACTTTCATTCGTGGATAAAATAAGAATAAATTTGTGTACTCATAGTGGTATGAACTTAAAAAACCTAATCAAACGGTATGAAAATTGAAAAAAGTATGTACAGCATAGGCGTGATTAAATTTCTCAATTCATACTCTCATGAATTCAAAATTAAGTTTCATCCCTTGAATGATTCATATCATAGGACCCATTTTTGCATGACGGGAAATTCATGCCTAGAGTGTTACTTTGACAAGTTATCTCGGAACAACTGTCGCAATGTCTTTTGTATCCCAGTGAGATAAACAGCTTGGAATGGAAAGAGAATAAAGGATAAAAAACACCGATAAAATAGCATATATTCACTACAAAGCGAAAAGGGACATTCTGGAAAATACACTAATTTTCTATTCTGATAGGGCTGATCGGCCTTGCCAGGGTCGAAAATGTCACCTCCTCCCGACAGTCGAATAAAATTATCCTGGTGAACTGCGAAGACCGTGCAACATGTCGGGTCGAAAGATTTCGCACACAGAAAGATTTCTGAGTCTAGATTTATAACTCTATGTTTTAATATAGTTTCGACCGATATGCATTTTCTTGATCCTAACCCCTTTTGAGATAGTTTGGTCATAGATGAGACTCCTTTGTCCTTTACGTTTGTTATGATATTATGTGCAAAGTGATCGCATATAAGTATGTTATCCGCAGGATATAGTTATCACTTAATCATTTAAATAATATTCAAAAACAACCATTCCCTTTTCTGGTTAACATTTCGGCTGATATGCATTGTGACAAAAACAATCAAAAATGTCATTTTTCTTATAAAAAAAAAAACTGCATATTAAAGGTCAAATGCCTTCGCTATTTGTTATTTATCCATTTTACTGAAGATATATGACGCCCCTTTTCTCTCTCGAACTAGAATTGCACATAATTAGGCGTGTATTACCGCTTCTTTGGTGTAGTTGTTTTCGGCGTCTGATTCGCAATTTATATACCGTGTGTTTGATACCTGACCATTGCAAATATCCTTTCCGTCCATTTTTCTCCAACCAAAGGACAAATTATCTTAAACCAAAGGAGGATTAGCAAAGTGAGGCTAGAAAAGTATGTCGTAGCAGAATTTTGTAAAAAATTAATTGCAACTTTTTCTTCTGTCATCGCTAAGTGATTGAAATATTGTTAAAATTGTACTAAGCGCCATCTAAACTGTAGGCCTACGTGACACGTTTTGCAATCTGTTATTAGTTATGACATGCTTATCAGTAGGTTCGGAAAAGGACACTTACCATTGCATACATATATTTTAAAAATGATAGTGACTTATGAATACTATATAGCTTATGTTTATTGACGTTTGAATAAAGCCTAACTTACTAGAAAACGAGGTTTTCAAAAGGGAAAAATATCGTGGAAAATGTTGAAATGACATAAAATTGATACCTATTTTCGTAGAGAGCTTTAAACTATAGTTTGGTGACGCAGGCTGAATGGGGTAAAATTCTCATTGTCTACATATTTTCCGAATCTAGAATGATTACCCACCCTTCCTATTCATAACTATGTTTGAAACACGATTTTTGAATTCAAGTTCGGTTTCAAATATTTTGATGAAGGGTCACATACGGTTGATAATATCGTAGAATTGACAATCTCTCCGTTCGATATCATTCTGAATTTCTCGTTTATTGCCCGATGTGTGCATCCATACCATTCCAATCATTCGAAAAAGCTCCGAAATTGTTTTAAAAGAAAACGTTCCGTTCAAAACGACTGACATTTTATTCAATTATTTAAAATCATTGCACAGTTTGATTGTATTTTGTGGATTATAAAGCGCTTCATTTCTCAACGAATGCACACATACAGTACAGATCGTTGGTATTCGCAAGGGAGATATATATAATAAATACCTAGTGTATTGTATGAGAAAAAATATCTAACGAGGTTGGGAGAATTGATAATTGTCGAGGCTCTGCCGAGACAATTATCAATTCTCACAACCGAGTTCGATATTTTTTCCATACAATGCACTAAATATGTATTATATTTATCTTATAACCTCCATTTGTCTTGTTTTCGTCGATGTTTTTAACTGAAATGCAAGTTTCTAAAAATAACCGCATTATATCATTGTTCTAAAAATAACTATGTGATATCATAAAATAATATCATACGGGATGTTATCACACGGATATTTGTATAGTTATAAGATAAATAAAAATATAGCTAATTTCGCCTAATTTCGAAAAAATATTACTTCTCTTAAATTCATTTAAAACTCTATCCTGCAGCTCATTTAGTCTAATTCCAAAATTGTTCCAAAGTCATGCATCTGCGATACGTGCAGGATGACAAAATGGTTCAAACTGTTTGCAAATTATACTCGCTTTGCACGCAATTGTACGATCAAAGCGGCCTAAAATTTGCAAACTATAGTAAGGCTGGTGATTTTGACGACGGTATTAACTGTTTCTGGCCGAAGGACAAACTGCCATGTGGTTTCCATTGTCTGGAGTTTAATAATTCGATTCAATGACATGCCTCAATGCCGTTAACGCAGTAAAATAAGTGGGTTTTTTTTCAGAGTATCCACAAATATCAACAAGTTTCTTTCCAGACCAGTTTAGCGCTAAGCAAGAGCAGTGGACCAATTGTCTTTGTATTTTGTTATATATTCTTAATTAATAGCCATTTAAGCCTTATTTAACCCACGTTTACCCACACAATTCTATTTATACCGAACAAGAAAAATAACGCATCACCTTTGAATGGCAATTAATTCTGGCCCGAAATCGACCCTTTTGCTGTTATGGCATTATTTTATTTTGGCCGGCTACTATGTAAACAATTGTGGTAAAATTTATTCTTGAGTCGGCACACCCGAATATGACAAACATATTTTCTGCTAATGCAGCCGATTTGATGTATTGTGCGATACTAAAGTTGGTTGAGTAATACAACATATAAAACCTAACGAAAAACCGTGAAGACATATTTATTTTTCAGATAAAGCCAAATCTCGTTTGTTGATCCCTTCATAAGCGATAGCCACAGAGCAAGGCCCCGTAAGTACGTAAATATTATGGTCTATTTATCTCATGTCATTTTGGACTTTCTTCGCGAACACCTTCTTAAAGCTATCACCCATCGGCCTCATATTGAACTCGAGCAGATCAGAAACGAGCTTGCAATAAGGGTCAAGAAAAAAAAAAAAAAAAAAAAAAAAAAAAAAAAAAAAAAAAACGAGCGCACAAACCCAAAGTTTTAAGGCTGATTAAGGCAACATGGCAAATGGATAGTTATGTTGGGAATTACTCGTAGTAAAATTCAGAAATCCACTTGTCAATCATTCTTTGGGAGCAATATTGCACATGAACTCACACGCTATTGACTTTTAATGAGCACAGAAAATCGACTTTTAATTCAAAACTTTGATTTAGTGGGTAGTCGCCTCTATGCGTTTGTAACACTTCAATACGTGTGTTTACGGCGATTAACGTTTATTTTGGTATATCAACTCCTCTAAATTTTCGATTATGGAAAAAATGTTATATCCAAAAAAATAAGTGATGCGTTATTTATGTTGTTCAGTATAGTATTGACTGCGATTTGCACCGTCATAATTGTTCATACCGACGTTGCTTGAAAAATTTATGACATCACAAAACTTATGCTTTTATTGATTTTATTTTTTACCTTATCAGTATGTATTCTCGTCAAAACCAATCATTTTTTGTAGTTTTCAGAGAATGCATATTTCCATATTTTGGGACAAATAATCGTGGCACTTAATAGTTCAGTAGCATAGCATTGAAGTATACAGCCTACAATCAAGGATATTTGATGGGGAAAAAAAGCCGGGCATTAACGGCACGTGAATAATCGACGTTTTCTTCCCTTCAACGCCCGGGTTTTGTCCATTAGCGTATGCCTTTGCATTGATGAGAGATTCCCCAATAGTCCGGCGTTCAGAATATAGACACGCTTACGACCGTTTGAGAAAATTATCCAACTTGAGGTCACGTGAAAAGGAGCGTACAATTTTTCAAACGTTTCACAAACATTTTTATCTAATCACAGGCCTTGTTTTTTATTTTTTAATGACAAAATGTCATATCTCGTCAATTAGTCATTGCATAGTTAGACAGTAAAGTCTAGTCATGATAAATTCTTCAACCTCGTACTGTTCAACAATGGTATTTAAAGACACTACAGATAGTAATATCGTAAAATAGACAAATTGAATGATTTTGGAATGATTCTTGAATAAAATTGAATGATTATAATGAATGGATTTTGAATATTTTTCAAGGGAAGTAAAACATAAACGATAATTTCGTCTAATTAGACGAAATTAGCGATTGTTTTCACTCCCTTTAATAAAATCTTCTTAATTTTCTGATTTTTTTGTCTTTTCGAACAAATCAGACGCTTTAAAACAACACCAACAAATAAATTTGTGCAAATTTTTGATCGATTTGATTGAAATGTTGATAAATTTGAACAATTTCGAAGCGTTCGTTGAACTATTTTGGAGCGTTTTTGAGTGATTGGACAGAGTGTGTGGAATGAATGATTCGAGCGCTGAGTGAGCGATTCAGAGTGGTTTTGATCAAAATGGTTGACAATTTTACAATATCTTCATCTGCAGTGAGACAGCTAAGACAGACACAGACCATGACAAATTCTCCCAACCTTGTACTGATAACATTGGTATTTAAAGACACCGTCCTATCATTCTCATAACATTCGAAGTAGGACGAAAACTAGACTAACCTTGATAAAGGACCAAATTAAAACATGTGCAATAAACACGGATCTTTTTAATCTTTTCAAACATCCTTTACAAATAATCATAAAAAGTACATTAAAAATCTAGCTCGTGACTAGTCAAGAATGAACATATCTTAAAAAAGTAATTCATGCCTAAAAGTTCATAGGATATATCATTATGAGCTTGCATTTCTATGAATTAGGGGATTTGAAAGGAAAAAGTAACTTTAACTCTATTTTAGTCATAAAATTTCAAGACCTTCAATATCAACCTTTTTTTTAATGTGTGCATTTTAGAATATTTTAAAACCTCTATAGCCGGGACGCGTATGAATTATATACAGGAACACATTCTTTGTTCAAAACATTGATGTAAAGACATATAGATTCACAATTTTGGTGATAACAACGAATTTTTCAAAACAATTGTGTAGTTAGGAACATCGTGAAATTGACAAGTTGAATGATTTCGGAGGAATTTTGGAATGAAATTGAAAGAGTGCGATGAGCGAGTTTTGAATGATTTTTTTCCAATGGGGAATAAAACATAATTGCATATTTCGTCCAATTGGACGAAATAAGCGATATTTTGTTTTATCTCCCTTTAAAAAAATCTACGTACTTACCTGATTTCGATATCTTCACGGACAAATCAGACGCTTAAGAATCAACACCGGTCAATAAAGTTATGCAATAGTTTGAGCAATTTAGTTTAAATGTTGATCATTTCAAACGATTTCGATGTGTTTTTTTAAAAGATTCGGAGCGTTTTTGAGTGATTGAGTTGAGCGATTGAAATGAAAATTTGGAGCGCTGCGAGACGGATTAGAAATTGGTTTTGATAGAGACGTATGTCAATTTCACGATATTGTTTACTGTAGTTTTGGACTCCTCAAAAACAGAGAGTTGTACCTTAGGCATATTTTATTATGGAAATACATTTGAGTGATGTTTTGTACGTCCCCGTACAAATATTAAGGTAGTAGACCCGTAATAGTCCCACAACGTTTCTGAAGCAATGAACTTTATATCACTGTTATTCGAGGTTTCCTAATAAATTTCATGAGGAAACATCGGTCAAGATTTCGAAAACCCCATGAGTTCCAAAATGTTGAGGAACTATTACGGTTCCACTACCTTAAGAAAAACCTTAACAGACATTCTGTGGATGCTGCACAAGAATATGACTTAAATCTGACAAACAAATCTAATTTACTTTAACAGTTTATTACATCATGAAATTTACAATCATTCCAACCAAAAACATTCAAATTACTTCGCTCTCCAAGCAATCATTCCAAACACTCACTCTAACCATTCAAAAACGCTCCAAATTTACTTAAAATGATAAGATCATGAACTACTCTCTAATTAAAAATCGGTAGATAAAATCCATGATTTCACTGACATTGAATTTTAAATTTGTGAAGATACAGAAAGCTATGTATAAGACCTGTATGCATATTTTATCAAAGGGATGTAATAAATTTCGCTATGTGTTCATCTTGAACAAAATAAACGATATTTGATTACCTCCCTTGTATTTCACTCAAAACTCGATCCATATATTCATGCAATCTCATTCCAAAATCAATCAAAATCATCATCTTGTTAATTTCACGATGTTCCTAACCGAAGCTCTTTTTAAACGAGTCCTTTTTAATTATAATAGAGCATTACTAATGATCTTACAAACATCTTGGGAAAATTTCAAGAGGACCTGATTGTGAACTTGACCGCGTAAACCAGAATGTTTATAGTGGAATATCGTAAACTCTTAAGTTTCGAAAGGTATGTTCCGTATGACCGTACACTTTAAGTTAACAACATCATGAAATTAAATTGAAATTGAATTGAGAGGTGAATGATTTTGGAATGATTTCCGAATAAAATGGAATGGGTGCGATGAGTGAGTTTTGAGTGTAATTCAAGGGAAGTAAAACAATATTGCTTATTACGTCTAATTTCAAGAATTTCTTGATATTTTACGCCTCTTTGATAAAATGTACGTGATTTTCTGTTTGTGTGTCTTCATGGACAATCTATAACAGCCAATTAAATCGTGAAATAATGTGATCGATTTGACTGTTCAAAATGTTTATCATCTTGTTCAATTTCGAAGTGTTTTTAAACGATTTCGGAGCGTTTTCGAATTAGTTTAGTCAGTGTTTCTATTGTATGAATGGAACGCTGAGTGAGCGAATTAGAATAGTTTTCATCAAGATAAATATCAATTCTACTATATAACTATCTGTACGATATGAGAATGTTCGAATAGTTCTTCGACGAGTTAAATGTATCAGACAGATCGATTACAGTTAGTTACATTGTGAAATTGACATTCAACTAAATCAAAACCATTCTAAATCGCTCATCAGCGCTCCGTTCAGTTATTCCAAACACTCACTCAAATAATTCAAAAACGATCCAAAATCATTAAATATAATATTAAAAAACTACATTCAAAATACTTATAGCGAAATCGCGATTTCACTAGGACAGATAGGAAGTTTTTTGTAGAACTTGAATGCATGCTTTATTTAAGGGGGATAATGATTACAGCCAATTTTGTTCATCTTGAACAAAAGCGATATTAGCGATATTGGATTACCTCCCTTTAATTACACTCAAACACTCTCAACTTTCTCATTCAATTTATCTCCGAAATATTCTAAAAAGAAATCAATTTAACGGTGTTGTTAACTGTACAGACGAATCTCACGACATTGAAATAAATTTTCTTGGGATAGCCATATTAAAGGCCCGAGATCATATCGTACGAATATATGACATTAGACCAGCTTGCATGAAAACTTCATCTTTCGAACCTGCTCCCTAGCAATAAGCTCTTTTATATTTCTTGGTTAGGAAATAAGTCTGAAAATCTGATTGAACTGTCGCACGGACAGATTGTAAATGTACAGTCCCTTCGAAATGATGGAACTAAGCATAATATGTATATAAGCAATATGTCCTATGTTTCGGTTAATATTGTGCTTCATATGCATCGAAATGGGAGAATGTTTCTTAATGCGTTAATATTTAGTATGTACACTTGAATATAAAACAATAAGGTATCACTTTTAGCAAATGAATTGATAAAATTTTCTTGGTGTAGTAGTTCAATCAATTAAAACTGAATAAAAGGTTAAAATGACTGGAAAATAGCGTAGTTTTTTTAATCTTCGTGCGTGAAAAGTTTGATCACAGCAACTAATGCAAAACCAACACACGTGGAGAACACTTTCAGTAGATCGTGATCGCCAACGTTCAATTCTTTCTGCAAGATCTCGAAAAACGTCACAAATATAAAAGTTCCGGTTGCGAAACTTTGTAGGACGGCTGACACTGTGTCCTTTGTGATATCATTTCCGTCTGTAAGCAACTCGCCGATTAAAATTCCAAGAGGACTTATAAGCGAAAAGAATAAACCCGCAAGGATAACTTTTCCGACTGAATTGAAAAGTTCAAGGAGTTGTAGACCAATGGTGAAAAACACAAGGGATTTATGAATGCTTAACGCCAGCGTTAGTTGCCATATGTCTGTTTCATCTTGTAACAAACCGAGCGCTAAACCATCGAAAATCATGTGGAGGGATAGTGCACCAAGTAAAATCAAGCTTCTCAGTTTTTTTGTTTGTCCAGTATTCCTGGGTTGCAGGGCTGTTGACTCGGCTAATGTGTTACCTTCGCCAGATTTACTAATATGGCTGATTGTATGATTACTTTTTCCAACAGTTTGTTTTGAGTTAGCACCAGTTTGTGGTAAAATGTTTGTTGCATTGTCTATTGTCCCATACGAGATGTTTGAATTTTTGTTTTGTTGTTGGGAATGGCTGGATGGTTGTACAAAATGTACATCGTCGATAGATGTATAGTCAGTTTTCGGGGATTCCCCGGTTTTGTGATACCCTAACGTTTTGACAGGGCCTGTACTATGACCGATTTCACTATCATCTACGGAATGTGATTGTAAATCAGTTTCGTGAACATTTGAACAGCACCTTAGAGCGAATTGTTCAAGAAACAAAATGACTAGAAAACCAACACCCATGAGGCATTCGGTCAAGGCAAACTCAGTATCGATCCCACGTGCTTGTAACACACTCTCCATGCTTTCGCGTGCTTCTGGCAACAAATCTAGAAAAGAAGTGGCGAAAAACACACCACCGGCAAAACAGTTCAGTAGACTTATAGCCCGGTTAAATTTGGAGGACGTTCCTAGGGTCTGTCGTAGACAGCGTACAAGAACACATGGTAATAGGGAACAGATATAGGAGAGTCCAAATATGATAGCCGTTCCCGCTATTTTAGCCGTGGACCACATGTTTGCTTTTCAAAATACTTCTGCTTTGGTCCCTGTACCTGAAAAAAGTAAATTGGCTTATAATAAGACGAGCCGGGTGTTAAAGCAGGGATTATTTCGGATGGGCCGTACTGATTTTGAGGACAAACTATTTGTTTTAGACTAAATTTGATTACAGTTTTGGATTGGCCCCATATATAATCTATTCAAATCTGATGCTTATTTTAATCTAGGATAGGTATTAAGGTTTTTTGGGCCCACCACTTTTTCCTAATGGTCCATCAATTTTGCAGATGGCCCATCAAAATCTTAGATTTAACATGTAAATGTATGGGACATGGGCCAATGGCCCATATCTATGGCCCAACATGAAATTGATCCAAAAATACCCCTAGACCCGCTGATTTTTCATTCACCTTTTTATTCATATAATTTTTGTACAACGGGGGTTTTATTGTAATAAATACTAGCATCCGCATTGTGAAACGAGTGTTCGTCTCATTTGTCCAAAATCACTCGCTCAGTGTTCAATTCATTCATCTATTCGTACCTTTCAAAACTCATGCAAGTCATTTAAAAACTCTCCGAAATCATTCAAAAATGCTTCAAGGTGTTCTAAACGATCAACATTTCTACCAAAACGATAAAAATTCCTGTCCTAATGTATTAAAAAATATCAAGTTCAACTTTTCAGCTAGCCCTGTCCTGCGTTCAGGATGACTAAACGGTGTAAACAGTTTTCCAATTATACCCCGCTTTGCACGTAAACTTGCGTGCAAAACGGGGTATAATTGGCAAACTGTTTGCACCGTTTTGTCATCCTGAACGCAGGGCTAATTTAGGCTTTCCCCTAGATTATAAAGTAGAAATAAGAGAGTGTAGACCAAGATCTGACTGCACATATATGTAGGCTGCTCATAATCTCAAAATATCTACCAAAGAATTGGAACAGAAAAAGGATTGAGCATTTTTTCAATGATAAAATTCACATGAGAAAACAATCTGATAACAAACACAATAGATCCTATTTGAAAGCAGTTTAATATAAAAATCAGCTACCTTATCGATGACCTTGAAAACTACCAAGTTCTAAATTAAACATTGATAAACACAAACCTCGAGGTTTAAAGCCAGTTAAGAACAACGTCTTTCCCTCCTCCCCGCTCTCTCACTTCTGACTAAATCAATATTTCCATAACAGACGTTTCACATATCCACGCGCACGTTGGGTCACATTTTCACATTACAGCTTTCACGATACAAAGCTACAGACAGTTGATAAAATAGAACTTGGCCGCCCGCCAAGTACAGTACTTGAACTGAATAAACGTGGTTTCACATGTTTTGAAAATGACAATACTTGATCACACATAATCTCGGGTTAATGCGTTACCATTTCAAGACATGAGAGAATTTGTAGTATCTCAAATAGTTTTAAGCCCCTTTTCACACTTACTTTAAAACGCAATAATCGTAAACTATTTACCTGTGCCGTTTTCGGGGGGGGGGGGGGGGGGGGGGGTCATTGATTGTTTAAGATAATCTAGGCCTATATAGTCAAGTCGAGACTTAAACCTCGTAGCTCCAGGTTAATCAAAATGTAAATACGAGTATTTTGCTGTCGATCGTCAACATTTACTTAATGATTAAGCTTACAAGTGTACATGAAATAGGGTTTTCTATCTTGGGCTAGGCCTAAATTTTGATATGTCACCCGTCATGCGAAAAAGACCATAGGGGAACTCCGTAAAATAAACAGTTGAAATAGAGATCAGGGGTCCGTTTTACTAAACATCTTACGATTAACATTTTAAGAGAGCGGAAAGTTTAGACCCTGGTCAGTCTGCACAATCTGAACCCCGGCATTTCTCGCACTACCCAGATAGTCCCCTTTCCCCTGACAAGTCATTATATGACCCGCCATGCGAAAAGGGACCGTTTGGGTAGTGAGTAAACTGTCGATCCTAGTCAGACTGCGCGCATTGCGCAGACTGACTAGGATCGAGACTTTAAGATGATCATTCTACCTTACCGTGGAAGAGCTTTTGAAATGTAGCCTCCGTTTGACTAATACTGGATCAGGGGCCCGTTTTACAAAACATCTTACGAAAAATATAATCGTAAGTCAAAATAACAAATCGTACCTGGTGTTTTCATGAATTGTTAGATTCTGTCTTGCAATACCTCATTGGAATCGTCTTTAGAAGACGATTCCAAAGAGATGATGCATAACAGAATTCGATATTAAGTTACTACGGTAAAAGCAACTTTAATTTTTGACCTACGCACCCGTCATGCGAAAAAGACCATAGGGGAACTCCGTAAAATAAACAGTTGAAATAGAGATCAGGGGTCCGTTTTACTAAACATCTTACGATTATTTTTTGCGTAGGTCAAAAATTAAAGTTGCTTTTACCGTAGTAACTTAATATCGAATTCTGTTATGCATCATCTCTTTGGAATCGTCTTCTAAAGACGATTCCAATGAGGTATTGCAAGACAGAATCTAACAATTCATGAAAACACCAGGTACGATTTGTTATTTTGACTTACGATTATATTTTTCGTAAGATGTTTTGTAAAACGGGCCCCTGATCCAGTATTAGTCAAACGGAGGCTACATTTCAAAAGCTCTTCCACGGTAAGGTAGAATGATCATCTTAAAGTCTCGATCCTAGTCAGTCTGCGCAATGCGCGCAGTCTGACTAGGATCGACAGTTTACTCACTACCCAAACGGTCCCTTTTCGCATGGCGGGTCATATAATGACTTGTCAGGGGAAAGGGGACTATCTGGGTAGTGCGAGAAATGCCGGGGTTCAGATTGTGCAGACTGACCAGGGTCGAAACTTTCCGCTCTCTTAAAATGTTCTGGTTTTAGAATAAGTACTCTTGATGACCTGTGCTAGATCAAATCTCTTTTTAAGTATTTATTTACAGATTTTCCAAATGATCATTTTTCGCGTGACCGATGACGAATGAGTGTGACAAAGCGACCATTAGGAAATTGCGAGAAATTGAAAATGATTTACGTCGGTGTCTTAAAATATCAATTTGCTCTGAAACAGCTAACCTCTTTATAAAAAAAATATGTTTTCCATTTATATTTATTTTGGATGTAGCTTTTCATTGTAAACTTTCGAGTCACTTGGAGCGTTTTTGATCGATTTGAGTGAATGTTTGGAATGAATGAATCGAGCGCTAAGTGAGTGATTTAGAATGGTTTTGATTGAGATGAATGTCAATTTCAGGTGGTGTCCGTGGTCTACGTGTAGAGCGTCGGCCTCTTGATCCAAAGTTCCTGAGTTCGATTCCCGGGAGCGGCTATCGAGCTAGGTTCTTTAATTGACCCACACATTCAGCGCGTGTACTCACTGGTGAATTTTCTAGGAAGCAGAATAGAGAGCGACTATTCTAAGTTGTGAGAACCCGTTTCTCAATCAATGTAAAATAAATGGATTTAAACCGAAACCAATTTCAGGATGCTATTTACCGTAAATGCTCACAGTGATTTTAGCTTATTATTTCAAGACCGTTATATGATTCTTAAGTTGCCCGGTGAAACATTTAGTAATGAACTATCTACGTTTGTTAACCTTGAAATTCAGGTCAAATATGCATTATCTTTTTTTTAAATTCTGACGCCATATTTTGCTCGAGGTAAGACAAAAGTACAATTTATTTCTGCTAAAGGCTCCAAATTTCAAATTCTTGTATGGATGGAAATATGTTGTTATTTGTAACAACTTATTTATGTTTTCTTTTAGGTTCATACATTTATTATAACATTGCAACAGAATTAAAGCTCCAATCTCAAGTTGAAATTATAGAAAATTCGATAGACTCCTGTCAAATGTTGTATGAGGTTGGCCATCTTACGACGGAAAAATTTACATCCCGTCACGTGACTTGTTTAGCTATCCGGCCTTAGCCTTATTTTTTGACAGGGACTTATGGGGGTTATACCACGTTCTCGACTTTTTTCGTTTGTTTGTCAAATATTCGAATCAAATGTTCAAAGAGAGCTCTCCCACATCTGTCTTGCATTCAGGATAACAAAACGGTGCGAACTGTTTGCAAATTATACCCCACTATGCACGCAAATGTACGTGCAAAGCGGGGTATAATTTGCAAACAGTCTGTACTGTCTTGTTATACTCAGCGCAGGCCTACTTGATTTGGCTTGGCTACTGGTCACACATGTCTCGTTTCTTAATTGAGACAATTCGATATTCCTCGACCAAGCTGTTGTTACAATACTATTAAAATGACCTGTAAAACTGCTCGCTTATCGCTACATACATTTTAATCATCAGTATGCCGGAACCTGTGACGGTCTAGTCTGCGCTCGCACCTTGAGAACAATGGATTGTAAAACGTTCTTTGTTTACCATAACGTTTTGTAGGAAAGTTATTCCCAATCAAAATTCGATTAACCAAGTAAATCATGTATGAGATGGTTTATTGGTTGGCTTCTTTAGTGTCGCTTTAAATAGAATTGAAGTTACAACGCGGATACTATTGCGCCTACCCATGTTTTCTGTTGTTTCTCACACCACACATACAATCCAATTTTCTCCGAGCCTGAATTCCATCGACTAATGTGAGCATTCATAAAAGGTCTTAGCTGACTTTCCATATTGTATTTGAATATCTATTTCGAAGTTACGGCTGGATGGTTGATTTTGCATCTTGGTAATTATCCGTGATTACCCTGATCCAATTTCTTGTGACTTTTCAGTTTATTCAAGATTATTTCCACACTTTAAAGTAGGATTTTGATCGTCATCAAATTTAACTAAATGTGTTTGGATGATGATCCAAGCAGGATAGAGTCCACTTATTGTCTTAAGTAGGTAAATGTGTGAACCATTTAAACTGATAACAAAATGGACTGCGTCACCAGTTAATGTTCATAGAAGGAGGAATATTGTAATTAATCTAAAGTTGGGTGTGTTTCTATTCTGGTTAAGTTTTTTTTTTTTTTAAATTTGATATAGCCCTGCGTCTAAGTAGCAAAAACGTGTTATTACCTTAGAAAATTGTACCCCGCGTTGCACGTGAGACACATGTGTACACGTGCAATTCGGGGTACAATTGCTATATGTAATGACCAGCCTAAATGAATTTGGTAGTACTGGTGAGGAACACACCAGGAATCCTTGGTTAGGCGCTCAAGCTACCGCCATTTGACTATTAAAAACGGAGTAACCCCCCTTCAATGAAATGATTTTTAAACAAACATTTGTAAAATTGCACAAGTTTTAATGAATGATCCTCAAACGTCAAATTTTCTTGACCTGTATAAACAAATTTTATCTTTGATCACTCACTCAAACTTGTACATTCATACATGTGACCCGTCACGCGAATAGGGACCATCTAGGTAATGCGTAAAGTATCGGCCCTTGTCAGACTGCGCGGTTTGCGCAGACGGACTAAGATCGAAACTTTTCGCACTGAGCTTTTTTTCTGAATCTAGAATGTTCAATCTACCTTCCAGTGAAAACAAAAATTGAAATGCGACCTCTGGTTGGCATGTTCTAGAATCAATCTCTTTTTCAAATATAATTTTACAAAATTCCCAGATGGTCCCTTTTCGCGTGACAGGTCACACACGTATCTCTTTATTTCGAAAATCAAATTAACGTTCAGGATACATAAACATTTGCAAACGTTTAGAAATTGTACCCCACGTACGCGAGAACACGTGCAAAGTGGAATAACATTTACCAAACATTTTATCTTGAACGTTGGAATTGGTTACCGATTTCATAGACTAATGACATTTAATCCGAGCCATGTATTATTCTCACGACTGGTTCCTCTTCTAATTATTTTAATTCTATCATAAATGAGAGACAATGTTTCCATTTTGAGAAATATTTTGTTAAATGACAGAAAGCACCTAAACGGAGCTATCGAAAATCGAACTTATTAGCAGAGGTTTTGATAGCTCAATGCTGACTTAATCGGGTTCGGCAAAGATAAGCTGGAATTAATTATTAGTGATGAAAGCAAAGATTGTAGAACTAAAATAGTAATATTCAAACTCTGATCAGGATGACTAAACGGCGCAGACAATTTGCAAATTACACCCCGCTTAGAACTTGAACTTGCGCGCAAAGCGGGGTATAATTTCGCAAGCAGTTTGTACCGTTTTGTCACCTGAACGCAGGATTGAATCATATGATGACGTAACTGGTTCCATCAAATTGAAAAACAGTAACACGTCACGCAAAATGTGAAATTAAGATATGCATGGCCGTGTATTGATAACTGATTTTATATTAACAAGTATCATGCTATTGTGTAAAAATCACTTTTGATTCAGTTTAGTTCACATGAGCTCACTACATGGTCATCCTCGCCCGTCTTGTATCGGTCTTTGTCCGTTGGGCGTGGGACGTCGCCATTAAAACTTCTCAGACACCACTGGTATAGGGGAACTATTTCATTTTCCGTTATCGGCTATTATAACCTTTCCGGTCATAGCTCAGTCCAAGAGAATGCGAGAGTGTTCAAATCTGTCTTAAGTTGAGGTTCGTTCATTTGCGCATGAAATGAATTGAAAATTAGTATGGCATGATCCCTTTTCTCTACGACTTTTCGGGCCATTTTTGAGATGACCCTTACCGCGAAGCTGTTTTTACCGGCCCCTCAAACAAATATACCCATGTTTATAAATAGCTACTGGACGGCAAAAAAAGTTTTAAATCTTTAATTTTTCGATTGTATTTCAACAACAGATTATAATCGCTGAAAAATATCCAAACAATTTTGAATTTCAATAATATGTGATCTGATAATCTTAAATCATTAAAATTCCCCTTCTGGCACGATGACCGAAAAAAACCAAAAAACAAAACTGTCGATTTGGGCAAGTAATAACGCCGACGATCTTACTGTTTTGTTTAGAGTTTAAGTTCTATCCAATGGAGAAAGATACCAGGCAATCGTATTAAGATGTCAATTATTTTTATTGATATTTAATCTTTTTCAGACTGCCGAGTACAGATTTCGGACAAAATAATTTGACCAATATAAGTGTTTCATAAATGGTTCTTAAATCTCCGAATGTTTTTCTATTCTTCGTTTTCAAATCATAAAATACCCAATATCGTCGTTATGACTCCAAAAGATCGAAACTACATCCGATCAAAGCTGTAGCGCGCATTTATTCAATATGAACTTCGCTTCAAAAATGTTTCCGATTGATTGCTTGTGTACAATTGAAATCGCCTACCTGCTGCAAAAATAAATTTAACTATCCCATTTCCCCCTATTTCAAAATCCGTAACGTAGCTACAAGAGACGACTAAATCATGAATTTATCCTAATAATGAAAGGGTTTGACATCTCCCAGGACAAAAGTGAGGCGCGTGCAAGCTCCCAAAACTGTGCCAAAAATAGCCGACGGCGTCTTTGATCACCTGTTCATCCTCTGTGCGAAATAAACTGATCCTCGCCCTTTACCTCAATGCGGGATTAAATGTTTATTAATTTTGCATTTTTGGTCACAAAGCTACTTGGATTTAATTTCGAATTATTGTCTGGCTCGTTGGCCGAGTGGTTAGCGCGCTCGACTCGTAACCTGGTGGTTGCGGGTTCGTGCTCCACCGGAGGCGGGTAGTGTATTTGGGCAGGGCACCTTACAGACAGAGCCACGCAGCTGTAGAAATGGGTAGCAGTGGTTAGAAAACATTGTCTCTCTTCTATGTGCAGGACAAGATCTGGAATGAGTTAGGACCGCGATGGAAATAAGAGTCATTCGACCCTTTATCGTGGTATCCTCGAGTAAAAAAGATATAAAATAAATAAAAATAAATAAGCAAAAAGCATTGGATTATTGGTGAAGTCTTTCAATTGGTTCGTATCAAGTTTCGTAATTTTTGGATAGTATAATTATATTCTTGTTTCGGACTAAAAATGTTATTTATTTTTCGTCAGAGAAAGATTGAAAGGCCGTTACTACAAATGACTAGAAGAAAAATCACGCACTTATTCTATCATTTACATCCGAATAAGAAAATATTTTTGATAATCATTGTTTAAATTAAAAAAATAAAATCTGAGAAAGTGACTACAATCGCTAACATGAAAAAGATCTCGAAAGTCCATACATTTTCCGATCTCTAGTTAATCTCGTAAATTTGAATCCCATAATCACCATAATTTCGGTATTTATCGAAGGTGCTGCAGAAATTTTATACTTTTTGTTAGTGAAATATGGAAGTTTACATCAGAAGAGTGAAGCGATTTTTTCTCGAATCGGTGGTTGGACTTTTATTAGAGTTATCATTTTTCTTTCCGAAAAATCGGCCCTAAAATTGCCGATTTTGAGCGGTGAATTGGGGGTGGGGGCGTTTATTATGATATGGGCGATTATTAGAATAAATACTATATTCTGTTTTACAAGATATTTTCTTGTTTAAAAAATCTTGATGAATCTTTTCAATTTTGTTGGTGAATTATTTTTGTTTTAACTAATGCTTACGTGTCTATCTTAAGAAACAGCCTTTTCCCAAGAAACGACGTTTTGGCAATAGCATTTTGACGCCGGGTAGAAATTATGTAATTTTTCTTGGGTCAAATGATTCTTATTTCTTCAGTTTGGAATGCATAATGTTGGATACCATTTTAAAAAGTTGTCCATGTACTTTTAACCACATGTATAAAAAAAAATTGGCTGATGCAGATGAAAACATTTAGAATTCGATTCTTAAAGCCTCCCTGTACAGTTTGTAAAGAAAAATCAACGTCGGAAGAAATTTGTAATATATCAAACGAAAGTATGTATCATAAAGATAACAACAAAGTATATTTTTTTTTATATAAATGAACTATTTGGAAAAGGTACTTTCACATAATATAGAAATTATTATCTTCGGATGAAAAGTAAATTAATGATGGACGTTTTTCTTACCACATTCGCATTTATTCTTCAAGCGTTACAGCGAAATATACTACCGTTGTAAGCGATTGGAATCGCACAGAAATTTCCTATCGTTAAATAATAAAAACTTTTATTAAGGCGTTATATGATGAATGTTTTGGTGTAAAAATTGTTAAATTTGATAAGAAATTGCCTTTTCTATAGTAATTTGAAAAGAAACCATTACGCCTTTCTGTTACGCGTTACACGTCAAATTGTCGACTAACGGGAAATGTTAATTGAAAATTCAGAAGCCAGTTAACTTGAAAAAATAATATATATTGCTAGATTCATAATTGTACAAGTTTGCGCTAATTATTTTCTATCATTTGACATGTTTAAGAGTCTTAAATAAATTCAAATTTAGGTAAAATAAACCAATTGATAGGAAAACGTCAAATGTGCAGAATAGCGTGCGTTTGATGGGGTACAATCGGTCCCGCATAGGTGATTTCAAATAAAAGAACGTACGCATTCTGCCTTTTGTGGGGAGAATTTTTAAAATGCGACATTCGATTGACCTAATTGTATTGAAATTGTATTACATTGCATTATATTAAATATCAATTTAACAGATGGTCCTTTTTCGCGTTACGGGTAACATGTCATCTTCGCCTAGCCATCAGTAGTTTGAAATCCATTCTCAGGGTTAAGAAAATGCGCAAGTATGGTACATAACCACTTTAAATCACAAACCTGTATATTGGGTTACTCTTCTTGTTATGATACTCTTAAATCATGATTTTAGAAATTAGAAAATATCTTATTCTTTCATATTTTACGACATGTAATTCCATCATAGAGACACAGAAATGCGTAAAGTTAATCGCCCCTTTTCATTCACTTACATATAGAATGAACAAAATGTGAAAATAACTCGGGCGATGTTTTAATTTTTTTGTCGAGTGGCACAATTGGCGAGAAATGGGATTATTCTGAACGTGAAAGAGGTACATGTCGGACAATATCAATGAACTTATTAATATTATTCAACATGAAAAAGGCCACAATGCATACAAAAATATGTGTCATTTCAGGTTTTAAATAAAACAAAGAACATGTATAGAATAATCGTGTCCTACAGCTACTAGCCTAAGCTCACAAAGGTCAAGGTCATCAAGGTCATCAAGAGACAGTTTCGAGCTTGCTTGTATTTGTTGAATGAATATGTAACCCGTCACGCAAAAAGGAAGCATCTGCGAAGTGCGCAAAGTGTCGACCCCTGTCAGACTGAACGATCTGTAAAGACTGACGAGGTACGTAACTTTTTGCAAATAACACATTTTTCTGAATCTAGAATGATATGTGTACCTTACAATGAAATCGTTCCCGAAATGTTTAAATCGTCTTCCGATTGACCTATGCTGGATCAAATCCTTTTTCCACGTATTCATTTTACCGAATACCCAGGTGATCTGTTTTGGAGTGACGGTTCACATTTGTAGAGCCGGGTTTAAATTTGTGTGAAGCAAATGTCAAATTTAGTATTTGGCCTTATTTGTCTTTATCTTACAACTATATAATGTAACCTTAAGGTTCATGTAAAGAGTTTTTGAACCAAATCTAATGCTGCTTCTATTTACAAAAGCAGACAGTTTGCTCAGCCAAACAATGTATCAAATTGAAGCTGTAGATGAGCACAAGCAGTTGCACAACATTAGAGGCCTCATCTCATAACAGAATAGCCAAACCGTCATGGAAAAGGGATATTTTGTTCCAAAGCAACAACTTCATTACGGATGATTAAAATTTCAAAAGTGTAATCCCAATTTATCAAAAAGACACATATTAGACTAATCCATATTCGAAACTCAGCCTAAAATGAAAACAACCTTCAAAACCTTATGAAAAATACTAAGAAAAATGAGAAAACGCTTGAAAATGCAAATTTTTATACGCTCGAAGGTATTATGTTATGGCCCCGGTCGTCTGTTCGTCTGTCTGTTCCTCTGTCCGTCCGTTAACAATTATTTGTGTTCGCTAGACTCCTCCTAAACTATCAATGATAATATTTAGCACAATTGCACCCTATGTTATCTAGTTGTGCATAAGACCTTTGAAATTCAAATCGCACCAATGATTCTTTAGTTATCTTGAATTATCCGCCCTTAGATTGGGCGAAAAAAATTCTCGTGAGCTCACTTTCTCCTACATTTTAATAGGAATGAACTGAAACTTGTCACAATGACTCTATATGATGTCTTGTTGTGCTTAGGATTATTTTTTTTCTTTTTGATATGCAAAGTTGTTAATGATTTATCTGCCCGTTACTTAACAATATAGCTTAAGATTACAGATATTTTAATGTGTGTGTGCACAAACCCCCCATACAAATTCTATTGGATTTAACTAAATCTTGCCACAATTTATCTCTATGAGGCCTAGATTTGTTGAAGACTGTTCTGTCTACTTGAACATCAGGGTATTTATTCTTTTTTCTTTAATGCTTTTCGGTGGTTTATCGAGAAATAACGGTAGATTATCACTTGATAATCTCACCACAAAGGCAGTGAAATTATCAAAAACTTATACCCTGCATTTGTGCATTTCATCCTATCTGACGTCATCTATGTGGGGCGAAATAAGTGACGTCACAATGAACGTTGCATAGCAATCTCGCGCAAAATGACGCGCTTTACGAAAATATGTCCTAGAAATTTCACATTTTGTCTCATTTTTGCATTAAAGAAATAGAATAATCGTTTGTTTTTCGAGTAAGATCGATTAATATTTCATTTCGTGAAAAACAAAAGCTATATTTTCACTCGTGGCTCTGCCACTCGTGAAAATATAGCTTTTGTTGTTCACTAAATTCAATATAAATCTATCTTACACTTAAACAAACGATTATCCTCTATATATACTTGTGCTTTTACATTTTATCCTTTCAGTGATAAATCTATTGACTACACTTTTCAATTGACAAAAATCATTAGCTATCATTCAAGCTCAGGTTACTGACGAGCCAAAGTTACCGACTAGCCCCTTCGGGCGTATATGCGCCGCTCTGCGAAGCTCTTGTTTACCTCATACTTTTCCCACTTAATTATGTTCGGTACGTAAGAATTTCGGTTTATGGTAAAATGGTAGCACAAACAAGCATAAAGCAGTGACTTATTTTTGGAAAATAAAATAATTTTCCTGTTTTTCATGAATAGGAAATATTGCAATTCAAAAATGGAGTTTCAGCCCATTGTCAATAATATCTAAGTATATTATTTTTTTCTCCTGAAGAACAAATCATTCAATATAATATTCACTAAAATTTGCCACTATTACAGTTAATAACATCGTGAAATTGACATTCATCTCAATCAAAACCTTTCTAAATCGCTCACTCATCGTTCCATCCATTCTTTTCGAACACTCTCACTCAGACCATCCAAAAACGCTCCAAAATCACTAAAAATATACAATCAACAGCTACATTCAAAATAAATATATATAGAAAAAAATCCCGATTTTATTGACAAAATAAATATTGTAAGCGTTTGATTGGTTATTGGAAAAATGGGAAGCTATTTATAGAATTTGTTTACTTATTTCATTAAGGGGGGGGGTAATACATATCGCTAATTTTGTTCAACCTGAACAAAATAAGCGATATGTATTACCTCCCTTTAATTTCATTCAAATCTCGTTCCTCCCATTCATTCCATTTCATTCCATAATCATTCACCTTGTCAATTTCACGATGTTCTTAACTGTAGAAGCTGGGTCTTTCACACCAGTACCACCATTACATCTTTTCCTAGCCTCCAGAAGTTATCCAACATAGGTTTACTATTATCAACCCATTGGTGGGATACAAATAAGCGGAAAGGACAAGAGCCGAGTTCAGGGATCGAACCCTTTTGAGTGAAATTGCGTCGTGCTACAACTGCGCTATGACGGCGGCTAGAAATAACTATAAAACAAGAGATAAAAGGTTGCTGCGGAGAAAGGGAAGAAATAATATGTGATTAACTAAATATTGATGATCGCGGTTGTGGTTATTGGTTACATGTGTGACCCGTCGTACAAAAAGGGACCATCCGGGAGGTAAGTAAATATATAATACATACTAAGTGTTTTGTATGAGAAAAAATATCTTGACGTGATTGGGAGAATTGATAATTGTCGAGGCTTTTTAAGGCAGACCCCCCCTAATGAAAACTAAAATCATCGGCCGATGTCGGCACTCGTCGGGTTTCCGGTGATTAACGGTATCGCAACTCGGCGATTTCCGGTCTGTATCGGATTTGCGTCTAAATTATCTTTATTTCTGAATATTTTCCTCAAAATTACTTTCTATTCATCATTAAATGTGAAATAATGAATAATTATGTATTAATTAGTATTTTTAAATGCAAAAGTAAAAAATATCGGTCGAATTTGTACTTTCGATTTCAAAGACAACAACAACGTCATGAGTTTTCGTGACAGGAAAAGTAGGTTCACGAAGAAGTCAAATAAAATCACAGTCAAATCAGATGGATCTTGGTTGAAATTCGATATGAATAGTTTATATATGATGAAAGATGTGAGATAGGAATCGAGAGCCATCCCAGAAAGTTAGAAATGGACACCGTTTTGTTGAACTGGACGTTTTGATCAGTTGGTGTCTAGCCTGTTTCGATTTCAAAAGTGTCAGCCTCTTCATACCCACCATTTAAAGATTCAGTGCTACACTAAGAGAAGGCTTACAGATTTTCTGCTAATCTACATAAAGACATACTTTGCAGGTAACCACTTTTATCTGTAATGGATTTCAACCCTTCAGCTGACCTACTTTTTTAATTGATGATAGGGTAAAAATAGCCTGAGCCCATGTTGGCAATAACAAGATGAAGTGATCATTTTGTAGTAATAAAAGATTTATGACTTTTCAATGTCATATTTGTTAGACAGTGATGACAAGTCGTTGATATGAAGTGATCAACAGAGGGTAGACTCATGACCAGGTGCCCGGCTAGTTCAGTTGTTAAGAGTCAAGAGTGCCAAGCAAGTATTCTTGGGGGTCGTGGGTTTGGGTTCCATGTCGGTCACATCTTTTCAGCCCTTAGTTTAATTTAGATATTGTTGTCTCAAAGTCTGAGATTTGTTTAATATTTAGCCTGAGGGCATCAGATGACCTGGCTGATCACAGGCTATAAGTAGGCCATGCAATACCGATATACAAAATTAAAATAGGTGTTGACTAGCCTGTCAATGTCAAGTTCACGAGTGTACCACTAGTCAATTAAAAAAATTTAAAACATTAAAAGAATTTCATCACCATAGGATTCAGACAAAGCAATATATGAGTGTTTTTACAGGTTGATTGCTGAATAAGCAATCAAGAAAGTTTAAGTTGAACTCACCATTTGCTTAGAGCTTAACTAAGACACAATGTAGAACAAGAGATGTTTAAAACATTTATGCCCCCATTAAAGCAAGTCAATAGCCTATTCTTTGTCAATAAACATAGGGCAATAATTCACATTGCACTTCTCCATATTGAGATCTATCCACCTGTGAAGTTTAATGATTCTATATTGCATACTATTGAGATATGCTCGGGACAAAAAAAAACGTCTATGAACGGACGGCCAACCAACCATCTGACAAGTGCAAAGCAATATACCCCCTCTTCTTCGAAAGGGGGGGGGGAATAAATATGCTTGGAGATTATCATTAAATCAAGGCCAGCTGATAAGTTCATCTTTCAAGGTCAAGCCTCCTCAATCTTTTACACCCTCAACCCCACCTCCATCCCCCTTAAGAGAAAACGTACTTAGATCTAATAATTCAAGTGAGTTCCTGAAATTCCACAATCTTTTGGATAATTGTGTAACATGATGTTTTAAATGTGAGTTTCTTCTGTCTTTCAGATGTTTGTTGTGATGGGATGTGAACCTCCCCAGTTATCTGTGTTACTTTACCAGCCAGTAATGCATTCTATTGACACAACTGTTGAAACATCTGGATCTGCATACAGAAGATTTAACAGTAAGTTTAACATTGTAAGAACTTGAATAATATTTTTGTGTGAAAAAATAATTCTTCTTGAAATTTGAGCACTCAACATTCTCATTCATTTTTTTTAGAAAGTGTCAACTGCTTGACCTCTCCTGGATCCAATCTGTTTTCAAATGTTTATTTTGAGGAGTTAACAGATGGTCCTTTTCTCTACATGGATCACAAAAACAAGGATGAATTACTTATTGGTAAAATAGACACTTTGAAACTACATTGAATTTGAGCAAAATCAAGAGTTTTTTTTTGGGTTTTTTAATCCATCAAGGTATAAAAACAAAACCTTTATTTACTTTTTGTATGACAATACTTATTTTTATGATGCTGCCTCATTCAGAATAACAATGTTTAGTTTTCACACACCTATGTAAAAAAAATCTTCATCTGTTTTAGTTTTCATACACCCATGTAAAAAATCTCCATCTTCGAATAATTCTTGGTTTTGGTATTTGATAACAATATTGTCAGTGTGCTCTTTTGTGTTACATATCTAAAATATGAATCTAAATACAATGTACTTGTAATTTTGAAAAGACTTATATCCATTGTATACTTTTGTAGAAACAATTACAATAACTATCAACGATTATGAAAGTTTTATTGATAAATTATTCCATTGCTTATAATAAAAGTGGGAGAAAAATCTATCTGTCCAAATTTTCACTTTGAAGCAAAATGTCTTCTTCAAAACTGTTAAAATTAAAGTGCCATATTTGCTGAGATTTAATTTTTATCAATTGTGGAAGCCAATGGTTTCTAGATAAAGTCTATCACTTGACATTTAAAAACTTGCAGCTTCTTAAGTGTTTCATATTCAATCACTTTTTTTAAAATTTATTTTTAATTTGTCTGTATTTTCAGTTCTATATCACATCAAACCATACCCAAAACAGAGTTACAAAATCTGGAGTCTGGGTGTCTTCAAAAACAGAAAGTTAAACAGATCTCATTGAAGCAAGGATTAAATGTGTTCTTCTTCTGTGTGGCCCAGGACGGATGTTTTTTCAAGTGGTGAAAGCAATTCAGTGAAAATGTGTAGAATCAAACATTCAGGCACTCATGTACACTGTTCAGTATAAAAAGTAGATTTTTATGGTGCCAATGTAGTCCTTCTCTTTGGTTATGAAATAATGACTTTTGGATACAACAATGCATTTTCTTTGATCCTTGGAGTAATATAGTATTATATCCTGAGTTCACTAATTATCTGAAACCTGGCTGTACTGATATATAGTAGGTACATATTTTCATGGTTTTGTAATAAAAACAAATAATAATTAAATGTTTTGGAGGCAGGAAAACCAATTTAGATTTCTTAAGTTTTTAGAGGACTAAATGGCATTTTTAACTCGGCTGTTTCGGAGAAAACCCTAGGTATTGCTATAGCCTCCGTGTTGTTGTTGTCGTCGTGCGAAAACTTTGACATTTTGTTATATCTATGTTTCTACTGAAGGCATTCCCTTGAAACTTGGCAAACATGTTCACCATCAAAAGAAAAACCTATACTATCAAGGGGGATAACTCTAGATGCATTTATTTTCAAATTATGCCCCTTTTTTGACTAATGTTTTTCCCACCATCCAGCACTCGACAGCCGAGCGTAGGCACCCGTAGGCTGTGCTCTTGTTCTTCACTTGCATCAATAGATCTGGGTCATATTGCTTACTGGTCTCTGTCTGTCTATCTGTTTGTCCATCTGCCTGTGAAAAATTAAGCCGAAAACTGAACGTTCTCCCTTAACTTCAACATTATTCAGCTGATAATGCATTTACTTAGCATGAAGGCTCCTCTCTTCAATCCACACTTTAAAAGGTCAAGGTCATCTGACAGTGTCAATGACAAGAATCAAGACCAAACTTCTCAAGAATTGCTATTTTGGGGACATTAGTGTTTTTATAAACATCTTGATAGATCTGCTGAAATTAAACAAAATGGTGAATTACTGTTGTCACTCTGTCAGTATAGGTGCAGATAGCTTGACAAATTTATCCTTGGCCATATCTACAATTGAAAGGCATTTGCTTGAAACTTGGCATGTTTAGGGTTATAGCCTATTTAAGGAAATAAACTTCGATATATAATGTGTAAAACCAAGTGTCGGTTATTGTGATCACCTTGTTGTTGTCAGTAAAGAAATAGGTGGATGTAGACCTATGGACGTAGTTGTAGGTGAAATTTGGCCATTTATTTCTGTTGGTATTGAAGATACTTTCTATAAACTTGGCAGGTATGATAGTATCTTCACTATCTTGAGTAATCTATAATATCAAGAGGGATAACTTTTGTCAGATTTATGTCCCCTTTTGCAACAGGATAAGACATCTACTTGAGTATTGAATTATTCCCCTTGTTTTCTTCTATACATTAAAATTTGTTGGTTAGCACAAATCAAACTCTTGTTTAGAAATACTATTTGTCCTTGTTTTTATGCCCCCGATAGGGAGGCATCATAAATTTGACTTGTCCGTCCGTCCGTCCGTCCGTCCGTCCGTCCGTCCGTCCGTCATTCCGTCCAAAAACTTTAACATTGGCCATAACTTCCTTATTACTTAACATATTCGCATCATACTTTACCACAACATTCCTTGGTACATTACCTTTCTGTAGGCACATACTTTGGTGACCTTGACCCCTGGATGACCTTGACCTTCAACATAGATTGGCCATAATTTAAAATCAAAGCGGTGTCGGGGGCATTGCCATCTTACAGTGACAGCTCTTGTTTTAAAGAGAAGTTTTTGTCATGAATTTTGATCTATCACAAATTATAAAATTCTCAAGAAATTAGTAAATTTATCATCTGGTAAAAATGTAGATTTATTGCCCCTGATTGTAAATCTTTATCAAACAATTGTTTAAAATTTAAGAAGCAAGTCATAATTGTCTCATTTCATTTTGTTTTATGAACCCAAAACATAGACTTGACAAAAACAGTTTTACTTTGTAAGATATTTTTGGTTCTGTTCTTGTCTGTAATATTATATTTTAGATTGAATAAGACGTTTGGCAGAATATGGCAGAAAAGACACAAAAAAAGTCTAAAATGGCACTAAACCCCTCAGATTTATTGTTTAAATGTAGACATAGTAAAGTTAATATTAATTTAACAAATAAGAAGCAACTTTGATGATTTGGGAGAATTATAACCTTGATGATTTGTCTTATGTTGAAATATAGATTATTAAAGAGGCAACTGTGAAATATGGGGTATACAACTTCAAATAAGAATATCTTAAGTTCTGTACGGTAAAACGTCTTAGGTTTTCTATATTGTGTTGCTTAGGCAGTGTAGAAAAAAGTGATATATAACTTATGTATGCCCCATTACTAAAAGTTGGTCATTTTTTATGTGATTTCTGGTGAAAATGTATGGAAATCAGTAAAAAAGGCGGAAAATTACTGTAGGACAGGTCATAATTTTTGTCATATTTTTTCAATGAGCCATTTTATTTTTATTCTGTGAATATCTTTTGAGAGAGCAATGAACTCTGATTATTTTGATACCAGATTTATAGAAAATGGACTATTACTTTTGAAAATCTTGCTGATTTTATGACTGAAGTGGTGCTTTTATTTTAGACGTCTTGTCCGAAGGGGGGTACTTTCACTAAAATTTATATAAAATCATTATATTACGGTAAAAAGTTTTCATATTTCACATAGAAGACCCTAAAAGGATGTTATATGAGATAGTAATAGTTTACAATTGATTTGCAGAAGTGCCCATTAGGGGTGGTCTACCTTAATGTTTGAAATCGGACCTCCGGTAGTTCTATACTGAAACCATTTTCTTTTTTCAAAAATGGCCCTTTTTTTGTGGTGGATCAAATTTACATTTCTCGCATATCCGGGTTGACTCAATCAAATACGTTAAAACGTCACGTCTTTATTTTAAATAACGTTATTTGACGTGGAAAGACGTGTAAGTCTTATTCTGAGCGTTTCTCTCTTACTTTCATCATCATCATCATCATCTTCTTCTTCTTCTGCTGCTTCTTCTTCTTCTTTTTCTTCTTCCTCTTCTTCTTCTTCACTTTCCTCTTCTTTTTCCCCCTCTTCTTCTTCTCTTTTCCTCTTCTTCTTCTTCTTTTTCTTCTTCCTCTTCTTCTTCTTCTCTTTCCTCTTCTTTTTCTCCCCCTTCTTCTTCTTCTTCTTCTTCTTCATCTTCTTCTCTTTCCTCTTCTTTTTCCCATCTTCTTCTTCTTTTTCTCCTCCTCCTCCTTCTTCTTCTTCTCTTTCCTCTTCTTTTTCTCCCTCTTCTTCTTCTTTTTCTCCTCCTCCTTCTTCTTCTTCTTCTTTTTCTCCCATCTTCTTCTTCTTCTCCCTCTTCTTCTTTTTCTTCTCCTTCTCTTGCCGTTGCTCTGTGTCAGTCCTTCTCAGATTGTCATACCTACTCGTTTGTCTTGTTTACATGAATTTCGAGTAGCCGATTGCTGTAAATTCTTGAGATGATCTTGTTTTTCTGTTTCTCCTTTCTCCGAATATCTGCTGAACACATAAAGCGGTACAAATCACCGACTTTTTACTTGAAGTTGTGCTCGGTCATCCTCGGATACCCCGGGGTCTCCCTTTTTGCTACGCTATATCGATATAGCGTAGCAAAAAGGGAGATCCCGAGGTATCTGGGGATGGTGCTCGGTGTGAACCCGACCTTTCTATTTATGTCATAGTACAAACCTATTTGATTATTTTATCAAATTGTGAAGATAAAGTCAGATAAACGTGAAACATATATACATGTACAAATCGTAAGTCGTACTCAATTTATCAATTAATGATCATGTGAAAACTGATAACATTTTTATTGTGTTTAAGGTAAGTGGGGAGGATTCTATTTTTATTTTGTCTGTTTTTTTCTCTTATGCATGTTCACCGAGTTCATGCAATTTACACAATTTAACGCGCATTTTGTTTACGCATCCGCCCGCCTTCACATATGTGACCCATCACGAAAAAAGGGACCATCTGGAAACTCAAGAAAATGAATAAAAAAAGATTGGTCTAGCATCGGTAAAACGAAGGTCACATTTCAAAAATTCTTTAACTGGAAGGTAGATTGAACATTCTAGATTCAGAAAATAAGCACAGTGCGAAAAGTTTCGATCATAGTCAGTCTGCGCAAGGCACTCTGTCTTATTAGGGGCGACACTTTACGCACTACCCAGATGGTCCCTTTTCGAGTGACGGGTCACACATTTTAAGGCGTCATCGTAAAACTGTTGTAAAGATTTATAGCGCCTATTCTTGCGATACAGATAATTTTATTATTGCACGAAGAGAATGTTTCTTGAAATCACGGAGGTATGAAAGTAAACACATACATGTATTCACTCTGGATTTATACATAAATCTCGTCAGCGTTTTGGTTTCCATTATTTATGAATTCCAAAAATATGACTCTTCATTTTTTTCATACTTTACTCATATCCAACAAACTAAGCGAATATTTAACTGATGATTTGAGATGTTTTATGTGTTACTATTTTTTGCACAAGCAAGCATTATGACGGCTTGCTCAAATGAATTTAATAAATTTAGTTAAAGACATTCATAAATGCGAAGACATCTTTCTGCATATGTTTAGACTTCTCCATTATGAGATAGATTTTTATGTGACAACTTCGTACGCAAGTTAAAAAACACATGCGCTCTCAAACCTGTATGAACAAAACCGATTTTTCTGTAAATCGGAATGCAAGAATTTTAGATTGATTGGTCGACACAACTACAATTTATTACTTTCTTTTATAGCTGTTGGTTGGCCGTCAATTGAGTCTCATGTGGTCGACGGCGAAAGTAGCCGGTATATTCATCGTGTTTGGACTTTCCTTTACAAGCTCTTTATTGCCTTGCATCACTGTGAGATGTCTTGTCCACAAGTTTGGGGTCTCCACCAAGTTCCAGCGGGCAATTGGTATACTCAACTGTTTCGCTGGTGGCGTATTCTTCGCCACTTCCGTTTTGGATTTGTTACCGGAAGCGCGCGAGAGTATGGAAGATGCACTGAAAGACCTTGACATTGAAACAGAATTTCCGTTATCAGAGTGCATTATGGGAATGGGATTTTTACTCATTTTGTTTATCGAACATTGTGCTCACGTATGCTGTTCGAGAAACAAGAAATCTAAAGATGAGCCTAGAAATGGGGCCGACCAAAGAAAACCAAATCAAGGTTATTCAGCGGTCGAATATCACAAACATTCTGATTTGGAGGGAAGTAGTTCCGTCATTGATGAAGTCATTATTAAACATTCTGAAGATCATGAAAAGAAAAATGGAGTTCTTGATTCTAATTCAACTAAGGATCGATTTTCAAAAATGGACACAAATGACAATGATACGAAATGTGTTCCCAACGGACATCCTTTGGTAGCACAATCTAAAGTAGGCAAAGAAACAGCTGGTAATCACGAAGACACACAAACGTCGACCGCCATGGCATTTATTGAAGTTCAATCACAGGAGGATCACAGACTGAGAGTATTACGAGGTATTATATTATTGATCGCCCTCTCCATACATATGATATTCGATGGACTTGCGTTAGGACTGTTGGAGGAACAGTCTAAAATTTGGCAATTGACTTTAGCCCTTGGTATCCACAAGGTCCTTGTGTTCTTTACAATAGGTCTTCAACTACTCGAGCTTCTAAAATCAGTCGGCAAGACAATAATTGCCGGACTCTTCTTTGCTCTAGTCAGTCCATTGGGCATTTTGATTGGTGAACTTATAAACTCTAGTGGAGATGACGTCACTCGTGTTGCGGTGACCGCCATTTTACAGAGTGTGGCCACGGGAACTTTTATTTTTGTTACATTTTTTGAGATTCTACAACCAGAGTTTAGTGGGGAAAGTCACGAGATTATAAAAGTATTCTCAACAACAACAGGTTTTGCACTAATTGCTATAATAAAGCTATTCACTCATGAAGATTAAACGAAAATGAGCATTTAAATCACCAACGATTTGCAGAGCACATAGAGACAGATCTAGGCCAAAGGTTATAAAACTTTTCTCATTCTGAATTCAAAACTTTCTAAAAATCCAAATCGAGATTAAAGCCGTTATTCTGGTTTAATAGTCGTTTTAATGTATAAACATAAAAGATATATTAATAAGTTGTTATAAATAACAACTTACAAGTGTTATCTTTGTTTTAATACGTTTATTTAAATTCAAAATTTTATAAAATTCTCAGTTGAGCCTGAGAAAAGTTTTATTGCCTCAGGCCCAGGTTAGACTAGTGTACAAGCTGATTGGAATTATCTTGCACTCTTTGGAAATGTTGGAAAATATAATACTTAAGCTAATTCAACTGTTATTCCATGTTTACATTAGCGCATATGTGAATACCGTAGAGTAGGTTCATCTGTAGCAGCATGTCTTTATTTAAACCAAAGTGCGCTCTTTCGTTCTAGGATTACAAAATAAATTTAAAAAGATATGTGGTAATGAAATAAAAGTAAACCATCGTACTTTTTTGCTGTTGTTCTATATCTTAAATTAATATAAATGGATATAATGATAATGTTCATTTTCGCCCCGTCTTAGTTTCGCCACTTTAATCAAAATGTAATTGTTTCATTTTAGTTCGTCCTATTTTCGCTACCTAGCATAGTTGGCGAAAATAAGACGCATAATAATAAAACTTCATTTACAAATCAGTCATTTTCATTTGAGGAACTTCTCTTTGAAGTACGAACAGGAATTTAAGGGAAGAGACTGCATCAATTAGTTATAGGGCAACATATTATCTATTGAAGACCAATAAACACGTACGATATTAATCCAATGTTAAACTAACAAAGATATGTCCAATTTATCACAATTTGTGTGAATAAGGTTTACTTTTACAGACAATGTGTATGGAAGGAACATTCTCAAAATATTAGGGGCGAAAAGTACGGCATTTATTTGAAAAGAGATTAGGATCAATATGGATCAAACGGAGGACGGATATCGATCATCTTTTAATGGAAAGGTAAAATGAAATTTATGGAATTTCTGACATAATCGATTACTTTTTTATCTAAATGATCGGCGCCATCCAAATTTGCTTTAATGAACTTTTTTTGGAGAAGAAAACTAATCCTAAAATGTGGAGTCGTTATTTTTTAAGAACTCCCGGTACATTGTATTTTAATGGTTAAGGATTTGAACCCGATTTCACTTTTAGTTGTTTGTAGAAACCTCGGGATAATCTGTAGGTTAAAATGCAGTACTGGTATTTCTTTAATGCTTTTGGGTGGTTTATCGAGAAATAACTGTAGATTATCACTTGACTATCTCACCGCAAAGCAGTGAAATTATCAAAAACTTATACCCTGCTTTTGTGCATTTCATCCTTTCTGACGTCATCTATGCGGGGGGGGGGGGGAATAAGTGACGTCACAATGAACGTTGCATAGCAATCACGTGCAAGATGACGCGCTTTACGAAAATATGTCCTAGAAATTTCACATTTTTTCTCATTTTTGCATTAAAGAAATAGAATAATCGTTTGTTTTTAGAGTAAGATCGATTAATATTTCATTTCGTGAACAACAAAATTTATTTATTTATAAATATAGCTTTTGTTGTTCACTCAATGAAATATAAAACGATTTTACACTGAAATAAACGATTATCCTCTATATAATTTGTGATTAAAAAAAAAAAAAAAAAAGAGAGAGAAAAGATCGAAAGGCGGTGTCTGCTATCAACATTGAATTCTCATGACCCTAACCTCGACGCTTTTCTTTGCAACTTTACATTAAAAACGATAGTCGATCAATCAAAAATGCAAACACCGTCTCAACTGGCTGCAATAATGTACCCCTCTATGATATGCTGATGCGAGTCTACAAGGTCCTTCCTTTTTGCGACTTCTTGCGAGGAACAACTTTGCATGCTCAGTGCTGAGCGGATAAGTGCACGCTTATTTCTTGTATGTAATTATTTTATTTGAAAATCAATCACTCGTAACGTTCCTATTATAGTTTTGAATATTTCTTATTCATTTCTCGAAGTTAGGAGGCTATGACAGTTACATTGATTATAAGTTAGACCACGCTTGAAGCGAATCGGCCAATCAGAGAGCAGTATTTCAAAAATATAAATCACAGATACAACTCCTAGCATTGTATTTACAGATATACAATGTGTCGTGCACGTGAATCTTGACAGAATTTTGTGCCGTGTCATTTTAAGAAAGTGTCGAGCATATTTTATATGATCGCTTTTTTCAAAAGACGTTCTGCAGTTGCATACATGCAAAAGAGCTGCTATAAGTAACGATAATAGATTCATAAATATTATTTCGGCATAATTACGCATTATAACAGTAATCTATCAGCAAGTTTTCTTCGTTTTCGTTGTCCAGATGTTCGGGTTAAAATTACAGTCAATGTTAGAAAAGCGTGGTCTAAGTCAGATAGACAATCTCGTGCCACGGTATATGAAAAATAGACACTCGCTATCGCTCGTGTCTATTTCCCATATACCACGGCACTCGTTGTCTATCCTATACTTAGACCACGCTTGAAGCGAATAGGCCAATCAGAGAACAGTATTTCAAAAGTATATATCACAGATACAACTCCGAGCGATGTATTTACAGATATACGATGGTAGTGTGTCTTGCACGTGAATCTCGAAAGGTTTTGGGTGCCGAGTCATTTATATAGATGACGAGCATTTTATATGAGCGTTGTTGCCATATGACTCTCTTCTCTCGCAACTATGCAAAAGGTCTTAAATAAGTAATGGAAATAGATTCAAAGGTAATTTCAGCATAATAACACAAAATTACAGTAATACCCAACGAGTTTTACTCTTCCTCATTGTTTAATGGTTCGGGTAAAAAATACAGACAATGCTAGAAAAGCGTGGTCTAAGTCAGATAGAAAATCTCGTGCCGCGGTGTATGGGAAATAGACACGAGCTTCACAGTTGATTGAAAAAAATCATAGTTGGTTTTGTACCTACCTTTTACAGTCGTCATGATTTGGGCGTGCCAAACGGTCGGAAATCATCTATCCAACTGTGTTATATTACAATGATTTGATCTTTCAATGATCATAAAACAGCTTCAAAATATGGCGACCTAATTCTTCATTTGCTGAATATTTGGCGTACAACGCGAGATCTCGCGCGATTTCACGCCAACAGATATTTCGCGTTTCACGCCAACTGAAGCAAAAGTTAAGGTAATAGAAAGTGAAATGTTTACAAACAATGGTCATTTTGCAATTATCTTTCCTGGTATATGAATGATAGAGGTAAGTTTGAACTTACAGTGCCTGGAGTGTATCAATACGGGAGTTGCAATATAGAATAAAGAGGGACGGCGTCATACGCACACCTGTCTATCAAACGAATCCCTGTTATGTTTTCAGAATTACGTATTACTAAACAAGAGCGATGAATTTTGAAAAGTAATGCCTCCTCAAAAACTTTGCATAACAACATCTAAAAAGATGAACTCAGTATGGAAATTTACTGGATTACAAAGGAAACGTCGCATTAATTAGACTTGAAGAAAATAGTGAAAATTCAGATAATTTTCATGTTCTTATGAGTTAATAAATTCAAATAGACACCAAAGTCAAGAAAAAAGCCCCTTTCGTAAAATCTTTGCTTGGCTACTTAAATGGGTATGTGTATAAGGCTGAAATCTTCTGCATTAGGTGGGAAGAATTTGTCAGTGAACATTTGCAAAGATAGAATTTTCCTTTTTTCGTTCTGAGGAAGTGGTGTTTAAACAGACAGAGAAATTATTGCATATCTTTGTCAGTTTTTCATTAGAAAGTCTCCAAGATTCCTTTTCGAATAAGAAAACAAAAAAGCTTTTAAAGAATTATTACACAGGAATTAACCATTATTTTTACGACAAAATAAGGGATATTGAATGAGTCGTCATGGAATGCTGTATTTATTATACGTCTTATCTATAAAGATATAAACGAGACTGCGCCGAGTTTTTTTTATCTGTTTATAGATGACTCGTTTAACAAATTCTGTATTTCATTAACACAAATTTAACATTCTATTTATAATGTGACCCGAATTTTTGCGACAAATCGTCAAAATTCTTGAAAATCAACCTTTCAATTTTCCACGAAACTTCAAACGCCGTTTTAAACTGACGACACAATATATAGATTATTACGTCATCTTTGCGGTTTAAAATCGCGTTACCATTTGCACTGAGCTCATTTGCATAGTTCTTCCACTATTGAATAACACCCGTGTAACATCAAAAATATTCAACAGCTTTATTTCACCCCCACGACGTAGGTCATACTATAAAGCCAATTATTCACCAATAGTCTTGAAAACTTAAAAAAGACAAAAAAGCTCGTATTGGCAACTAATTATAAAAGGAACACATGAATTTACATAAAAAACGATAGACAATATCTATGGAATTTTTCTTAACCCTTTCCTGTTTTACAAAATTTTGGACCTGTCCAAATTCAAAGGTTTTGCAGACGAAAATTTAAAGTGGATTTGATTTGAAAAATAACCATTCAGTAGGGTAGAAAATAGTGTAGAAAAAGAAGAAATTGCTTGTCAGAAGCAATTTCTTCTTTTTTCACAATGTTTTCTCAATCATAAAATCACAGACACGTAAAAAGCAGGGATTAAACAGCAAAGGGTTAAACAAAGCTTCAAAAGATCTCATAATCCCATCGTAACACTCACGCATCCATTCATAGACCCCGTCTTCAGCCACTGCTTAGATTTGAATAAGTTTGGTTTCGCCATATCTCTATGGTCATATGCTTAAGGTTCGACAGAGACAAACATATCGCATATATCTCAATTATTGCTTTCAATACTCAATATTGCTTTTTAAATCAATTTTGAAAATGACCGATTATTGAATTCCAAAATACTCATTTTCCCCAAAATATGTCTGTAAAAATAAAATTGATCTGGTGCGACGTTTCTTTTGTGGTTCAATATATTTTAATGGTATGATACTACTCGTCTTGTTAAAATGTAAAGGCGACCATACACTCCAAAAACGCCCTTATACATTCAAAAGTTTTTTCACGTATGATTTATTCTGTTGGCAGTTTATTTCTCCCCAATTCTCCGCAATGAACCGCATTCGATATCATTGCCAAAGATATTTACAATTATAACATAATGGCATAAAACACATGCATAAAATAAAAAGAACCTAATGGACTTTTTTTCGAGGTAAAATTCATATGTTATGTGTTTTACTGTGTACACAGATATCTAGGACTGTATATTAAGTCATTTTAAGCGGGAACGTAGATGCTTATGACGTCATATAACCCAGATGTTAAATGACGCGCTTTTTTCTGTAAAATTCTACCAACGTCAATATCATTACTTATTCGTTTATCATTAATCCAGAAAAAATGCTATTTCACACCTACAAAAGGGGAAATGAAACTAATTTAGGAATTGTGATCGTCTTGTAATTGATATAATTACCGTCCTTGGATTTTACTTTTGCATATAACTCCTCCTCCATCAGACTTAATTCATGGACACATCAACGTGAAAACAAAACAATTTCAAAATGAGCATATGGTGTTTCCAGACATCCATTTTTTTGTGTGAAGGGTCACAATCATTCAGAACATCACTCGGCCATTTCCGTAAACTGCAACAGACCTCGGATATATGTAAGGCGGATGGGTATGTAACAAAATCGTGCACTTTGTTAGGCGGAAACGGTGTAAGAAAATCTAGCACTGTAGATTTATATATTTTACAGTAAATAACAGCTGAAAAATCTTAATTTTTCAGAATGACGAATCATTCTCAAAAATTAAGATTTTTTTAGCCGTTATTTATGATTCTTAAGATAATTATGTTAGGATGCGGTGGTTTCACGTCAGTGACTTATACGAGTAGCGTTGGCGACGTCGAATGTTTTCACTCTCAGTTTCGAGTACTAACGCCATTTTTAAATGACTTCATCGAGTTTTTCCAAGGTTTTCCCGTACTTTTTAAAAATAGTCCGTCTATGTACATCCGAGGTTGATCGTGAGGTTGGCCGAGTGGTGTTCCGAATGGGATCTCAATTATCTTAGTCCTAAAATTATCCCTCGTGCATGAAAAGTTTGATGATAACAACCAAGCCAAATCCAAATATTGTCGAAAAGACCTTCAATAAGTCATGGTCCCCAGCATTCAATTCTTTCTGCAGGATCTCGAAAAACGTGACGTAGACGAACGTGCCGATAGCGAAACTCTGTAGTACGGCTGACACTGTGTCCCTAGGAACGTCATCTCCCCCTGATATCAACTCGCCAATCATGATACCTAGAGGACTAATGAGCGAGAAGACTAGAGCAGCAATTACCACTTTACCGATCGATTTGAATAATTCAAGAAGCTGTAGACCGATGGTGAAAAACACAAGCGCTTTATGAATACTTAACGCCAAGATTAGCTGCCATATCTCTGATTGTTTTTGTAACAAACCAACAGCCATTCCTTCAAATACCATGTGAAATGACAGGGCGCCGAGGAGTGTCAACGTGCGAAGTGATTTCGACTTGTCTGCTTTACGAGATGCTTGATATTGTATAGCTGTGGATTCCCCTACTCTGTTTTCCTCTCCATGCTTGCTATTATCAAACCTCGTCGTTTGTTCACTTGTGTTGTTTGCTGGCGTGGGTTCTATATCGGTTATCGCTGCTACGTTAGTTGCACCTACTAGTGTCCCGCGTTGGGAATTATTAGGTTGGACAAATTGTACCTCGTCTAAAGTAGAATATTTAGATCCAGGGGACCCGCTTATGTGGACATGTTCTTCTATTGCGTTTGATTGTGTGTCATTTGCCTCTGACATCGAGAAACACTTTAGGGCCAGTTCTTCAATGAACAGTACGACAAGAAAACCACAGCCCATGAGACATTCAGTCAGCGCGAACTCAGTATCGATTCCACGTTCTTTGAGTACGTTCACCAAACTTTCCCGCGCCTCTGGTAACATATCTAACACGGCAGTACTGAAAAAAACACCACCGGCGAAACAGTTGAGTAGACTAATCGCTCGTTGGAATTTTGACGATGTGCCCAGAGCCCTGTGCAGACAACGAACGACTATACATGGTAGTAGGGAAGGAACATAGGAGATGACAAATATAATGGCTATCCCAGCTATTTTAGCCGCAGACCACATTTTGATTTCCTAGAAATGACTTATTGAAGTCTGTCTCTCTACCTGTAAATATATATAAAAATAAATCGAGGAGTTAGAGCATAACTGTTGTAAGTGCCTATATAGATCTATTTATTTATAGGAATTTTCAATATTTTTGCTCTATATCCATCGGTCATTTCCGTGAAACAAATATTCAAATGACCCCTCAGGCTGAAATGGACATGGATCTGGAAAGTGCGAAAAGTAACTCATCACACTGCACAGCTTTCCCAGGTTGAATTGGGTCGAAACTTTTTACCTTCTTGGTACTTCCTGAATCTAGAATAATTATGTAACATTTCATACAAGAGATGAAGGTTTTTTTAAAAAAATTTCACGGTGGTATGAAACTTAAAACTTTGTCACACTGTACGAATACGCGTAGCGGATTCGTGCATGAGAGTGATTAGATTTCGTGAAATTAAGAAATATTCTCTTCGTGTCTTGAAATTTAAAATCATTAGGTAAAAGTGGAAGAATCTCCCCATAATAAGACAAATTCATTGTGGGACTACTTTGCGCGCAAGCTTCAAAAATAGTTGCAAACTCAAAATTGTTTAATGGGAATTAGATCTAAACCAACTTACAGCCAATCAAAAGGTATAAAAAAAAATTGAAATAAGCCCGTTGAATATTTTTTGGTATTACACGGGTGTTATTACACTAGCGGAATAACTATGCAAATGAGCTCAGAGCGAATAGCAACGCTATATTGTAACCACGAAAATGACGTCATAATCTATGCTTTGTGACGTCATTTTGAAACGGCGTTATAAGTTTCGCGGAAAATTGAAACGTTAAATTTGAAGAATTTTGACGATTTTTCGCTAAAATTCGGGTCATATTATAAACAGAATATAAAATGTGTGCTCATCAAATACATAATTTGTTAAACTCGTCATCTATAACAGATAAAAACTCGGCGCAGCCTCGTTTTTATCTGTTTATAGATGACTCGTTTAATAAATTCAGTATTCAATGACCACTCATTCAATATCCTCTATTTAATTTATGTTTTAATTGCGATTTCCGATTGCCCTTTACTGAACCAAATATCATTTTCGAATATCTATTGCCATCATACACATTTAGCACAGTAGTCCTACGGGTTAAAAAGTCTGAGGTCCCGAGTGTGATCATGGGTTCATCAAACCTTGCTATGATTGCGGTTACACCAAATCCAAGGGTTCCTTTACTAGGTGTTCCAATAGCTAAAAGTCTCTGAATTTCAGCATTATTTTCACTACACTCTGTTTCGTATTTTCGATTACTTAACCAAACTGAGAATAGAATTACAAGGGTTCTCTGCGGAGTATTTTTATTTGGACCGAATGTGGATTTCTAGATTTTCATACAAGTTCAGATTAAATTTTGTACTTTTAAATATCGTAGTAGTACTTTTCTTCGTATTCAAAATTCATTTTTTGATTATAAAAATGGCCTATTTGTGCGTATGACTTATTAATTTACTTATTTTCATAAGACACTGCTATTCAGATTGATGCGCTAGCTTACTTAACTTTCAATTCTGAACTCGGCTGAGCTTGGCTTATTTCAAAATAAGCCCCCTTCAGATCCCATATTTCGTAATTGATGGTTATCACATCTGTGAAAGGGTAGTGTTTCTAAATATGACCTACAATAGCTTCTTCTCGGTTACTTTACTCGTATAACTGCTAAATATGTAGCTAGAGGTTTTTAAGCACCAACCGTCTATTTAAGGTAGTAATGGACACATGGCGTAATTTTTTAAGCCCAATGATTTTTTCTTGTTCACTTAACTTGTAGATTAACATTGTATAGTCATTATATCAAAATTTGAAGGTACCTTTCCATTCTCGTTTTCATGGTAGAGTTATCTACCCTTTAGTGAGACTGGCTATTTTTCATTGAACCGTTTGTATTCATTTTAGGTCTAGTATAAACTGAATACCAGCTGATAGCTATAAAACACATAAATGTTGATAGAACTTATACATGTACACAGTAGCTGTTGCCAAGAAATTTTAATTTGATTAATAGCATTTTGCATAGTGTGCCTTCAAAAGTTGAAAATGCACTTTTGTAATTTTAAGAGGGAAATGCCTCAAAACCCTTTTTTTTTAAGAAATTACCTTATATTTTTTTCTTATTTTCGGATGTGTTTAAAAAATATGTTTTCCTTTATTTGGTAAAAAATCAGCATACCTTTCCATGCAAATAAGGAAAGACACTTATAAAGTATTTTTATTGTAGAATTCAATGATCCAGTCATTCAATGGATATCAAATGTTTAAAAGAAGCTAGGTTTTGAAATTCTACCACCACTATTCTTATTTATTTCCATGAATAGAATCTTATGAAAACCGGTCTCTTTAAACAACTCGCAAAAAGAGCCGTAAAATAAACGAACTAGAAAGCCATGAATGGCTTGTGTCGCTCCACAGGCTTGAAATTCTTGAATAGCAAATCTAAGATTTGACAAGATTTTAAGATATTTTGGGTTCTACTGATGTTGAAATGATTTTCAAATTTTCCACTATATAGCATAAAGAGAAATGACATCCGCCCATAAAAGACATTAATTTTTGCTTCATGATTAAGGTTCACTCAAGGATCATTCCAGTGAAATTTGGTTGATATCCATCAATTAAATTCTGAGAAAATGATTTTCAAAGTTTCCACTATATAACATATAGAGAAATGACCTCCGCCCATAAAATACATATTTTTCATCCGATCACAATAATGTTTGGTAGACTGATAAAGGTTCACTCAAGGATCATTCCAGTGAAATTTGGTTGATATCCATTGATTACATTCTGAGAAAATGATTTTTCAAAGTTTCCACTATATAACATTTAGAGAAATGACCTCCGCCCATAAAATACATATTTTTCATCCGATCACAATAATGTTTGGTAGAATGATAAAGGGTCATCCAAGGATCATTCATGTAAAATTTAATTGGTATCCATCAATTAGAATCTGAGAAAACTCATTTTTTACAATATTTGGAAATTAGCCAATCCCATTAAATCCATGTTTTTCATTTGACCCAAATTTCTTGAACAACTTTGAAAGAGGGTCACCCAAGGATTATTCTTGTAAAGTATGGGTGAAATTTATCCAGTAGTTAGAAAAAGTTTACGACCGCACGGACGAACGGACGGACGGGCGGACGCACGAAGGACACAACGCCATGACAATAGCCCCAGTGATTTCAGCCAGTGGAGCTAAAAATCACTTCCGGTTTATAGATTTGGGAGGTTGCTGCCCATTGCTATCTTAAGCTACAACCTTGAACTTGAAACAAGATTCAATTTTAGATACTGACGTGTCTTCCAACTATGACAACGTGGCTTTAAAAATTCAGCGTTTTGCGACTAAATAAGGCAATCGTACAATGAAATAACCATTTAATAATTACCATTTGGTCTAGCAACACGCAAACACAAAACTAAGTCGAGTCTGAATATTAGCTTAGCCTGTAACGCTTTCGGACAAAATTTTATTCACAAGATTTCAACGAATGGTTTATCGGGATATAACCGTAGGTTATCACTTGATTATTCCCTGCTTTCGGTCTTTTCACTCCTGATAACGTTATCTAAGCCGAGCTTAATAAATGACATTACCATGAACGTTGCCTAGCGATCACATAAAATATGTCGAATACTTAAAATACATAGTAGCAGTTTTGCATGAAAGAAATGTAATAAACGTTTGATTATCTGGTAAGATTAATCTATTTTTCATTTCGTGAATAACTTAAGCTTTATTTCAACCCGTAGCTCCGCCACCCGTTAAAAAGAATTCTTGTGGTTCAATTAATGAAATATAAATCGATCTTTCACGGAAATAAACGATTATTCTCTAAGTCATCGACCATTGGTAGAATTACACCTACGTTCGATTAGTAGCTTGTGGCTCGGGTAAAAAGTTGCGTTTGCGTAGGTGTAAGTACTCACGAAAAGTGGTGTATCTTCGCATGTTGCATGCACGACAGGTTCGAAACATTGTTAGTTGTTTTGGGACAAAAACCTCGTAACTACAGCTTGAATAAGCTGTAGTTACGAGGTTTTAGTTGCTCTTTAACGATTTCATCTCATTCTAGACATTCATCTCGAATAGTCCCATTTCGCGTAATCCGTCACAAATTAACAAAATGTAAAAAAAATGGTTGTCTTACATTTGCACAGACTTTGAATATTCGTTTGAACAAAATAAGCGATACTGTATATTTGTATTGTTTTAAAACAGTAATTTCGATTAATTTCATTTGGAATTAAATCACTCATATCACCGATATTGAAACCTTAAATCTATGAAAATGTGTTTTGTGTCATCAATTAATCTTTGAAATTCAATTGTTATAAACTATGGTTTTGGACAAGGCAATTTAGATGAAATCGTTTTCAAGTTAATAATAACCAAGTTTTCAAAGCAACCCGATAAGAGGGAGTATTGCAAATCAAAATCTGTTCATAATCCAATCCGTATGTTGTGGTTGCACACAATGCACGCTTTGTTCGACGAAAAACGATTTTTTTTCACTTTAAAGTGTCAAGAACTCCCTTTATCTGCATGGAACTACAGTTCAGGACATCGTGAATGATTGATTTTGGAATATTTTTTGAATTAAATTGAACGAGTGTGTGGGGCGAGTTTTGTGTGAAATTCAAGGGAGGTAATCCAGTATCGCTTATTTTGTTACAGTTTTCGCGAATTACTCATACTCTGAATTTAGAAAGTTCATTCTATTTTCCTGCGTAATTATTTTTGAAAACACCTCCTGGTTGACCTATGCAGGGTCCAATCCTTTCTCCAAATATTTATTTCCTAGGTGGTCCCTTTTCATGTGACGAGTCATATATTTTATGATATGGTCACAAGCGAGATGTGACCAAGGTTTGCGATTATAAAATTCAAACTCCAGGGTCGTTTACCAATGCCTGCAATTACACCTACGTCTACAACTACATACAGCTAAGTCAACAGTTTGGTGCCAAAACTCGACTTTTTTTTCCAAAACAATCGGAGCAAAAATAATTAAATGAACGCCCAAAGCAGGGTTCCAAATGTAAACTTAAGTTTGCTTTATGTTTCGAAATTGATGCGCGGCAGCGTACATAATCTTTCAAAATAGATTTGGTCGTCTGGGTAAACAATTAAATATCTTTATATCGATAAATTATAAATGACCATGAGCACATACCTCAAAGTTTAAACCGAGTTTAAACCTCCCTCATCCCCTTCCTACACGCACTCTGACCAATAACCCAATCAGCATACATATATGAAGTTTTCACATTATCCGGTCATGTTTCACATTTCATTTTTCACATTTCAAATGATCTAGATCTTGGCCGCCGGCCAAATAAATTACACTTAAACTGAATAAGGTTTCACATTTTTGATAAATTACGTTTGCAAGGGGCTTAACTGTTTTACTGTCGTAAATCGAGTTAAATACCATCGTATTTAAAGTACATGAGATCTTGATGAGATCACATCATTTATTTCTCAAAAGCAATAAAAACCGTTATCAGACATTAGGGTCGGGATAGTTGATGATAAAATTGACCATGAGTGTATTAACCATATATCAGTCTGTGCGTGACATTGCCAATTATTTCACATGTGCGCAACGTTGAGACTCAGATCAGTCTGTGCGGCCGCACAGCCTGGTCAGGGTCTTAACTATGCGCTAAATAATTGGCTACTGACCTAAAGTAGCTGATCACAACTCAAAATAAGTTTTAATGCACTATGTGATTGTCCAGGCCATTTACGTCTTTCCATCACGTATTATCCATGATTAATGCCCTGGCAGGGCGGAGCCTAAGTAACGGGTCGTTGCACATAAGGTTAAGGGATATCAGCTTTTATCTAAAATAACCTACTTCTAAAGAGACTCGACATAAATCAACTCAAGACCTAAAATCGTAGATTGGTAACCAAATCCTCGTAACTTCAGCTTAATCAAGCTGAAGTTACGAGGCATTGGTAACCAAACGATTAAAAGTGTTCACTATCTCAAAGTACATGAATCCTTAAGGTTTGAGGAAACAGTTATTTGCACGCGTTAACAATGATTACCGACTAGAGTTTGAAAGGACTCAAACTATTGAAAAGTAAACTCGCCAAATTACGTCACGGCTAAGCCCCGCCCTGCCAGTTCATTAATTACGCAGAATACACATAATATTATTTTAGTCCTTGAAAATATACACTCACACACACAAAAAAACCGTTAGGTCCGATAACATCAGCCTTGCGTTCAGGATGAAAAAGCGTTCATTTTTTATTTCATTTTTTTTCTAAATGGTGAAACGTTTCGCTCCTGCAAAGTGGGCATATTTTGCAAAAGCGTTCCGGAACGTTTTAATTCTGAACCCAGGGCTGTTCCAAAATGAAAGCAGTGTTTCTAATTGTACTGGAGACAAGACGGTTATAAGATTCATTGAAAAAAACATGCTGAGTTCCAAATGAAAGTGAACACTTATAAATTTCAGAAATTACGTCCTTTACAATCTCAATGAGCGTATTGACGAACGATCTTTTGAAAAAGAAAATGAAACATGCAATTTTGTGACGTTACTCTCATATCAACAAAACGGTAACGTCTGTATTATTAAACTCAATAATGTATTTAGTTAGTTTGGAAAAATCTATATCTGACGAGATACATCGTTGCTGGGCGACAAAAATCTCGAGGACGTTTCTTTAAGAATCAAGTATAATTCACATTTTCTTGACAAAGAAATTCGTTATCTCAATAAGCCATGTTTTGGATAAATAGCGAGTGAATCAGGGTGGATTAATACACACGCGTCTTATCGCTAAGACTTTCAAATATAAATTATAATCAATAGTTTATGCCTTTTTTTAATATTATGCCTATAAAGCATGTAAATTTATCTTGTTTTGAAAATTATAAATAAACGAATTAATTATTCGACCCCAAACAGGCATTCTGATATCCAAAGACAATACAGTTAAGAACATCATAAAATTGACAAGATGAATGATATTGGAATGTTTTTGAATGAAATTTAATGTAAGTGTCGAGCGAGTTTTGAGTGAAAATAAGAGGGGGGGGGGTAATCAATATCGCTAATTTTGTTCAAGATGAACATATTTAGCAATATTTATAACCTCCCGTTAATAAAATATTCTTACTTTACTTTTTGTGTTTCTTCGTGGACGATCAGAGACTTTAAAAACCGCACAAGCCAATAAAATCGTAAATTTGTCTGACTTGAATTAATTCTTGATCGTATCGAACGATTCCGAAAAGTATTCTTATTATTTTTGAGCGTTTTGATTGACTTGAGTGAGTGTTTGGAATGAATGAATGGAACTCTGAGTGAATGATTTAGAATTATTTTGATCAGAAGGATTGTTATTTTGAAAAAATTTCTAACGGTAAATTTATCGTCTGTTACCACCCAATAAGGTTAACTAAGACTTGATCTAAAATTAAATAATTCGAAAAAGGTACTTAAAAATCTACCGAGTATCTACCAGTTTTAAGAAAAATGGGTCCGGAAAGCTACAAAATCTGAAACAAAAATTCAAGTTCAGCCTCAACAAATATCTGTCTCGGTCTTTAACTCATTGATACTGACCATCATTTCAAATTACTTCCTTCATTTAAACAACGCCGAAACATTCGATAATTAACGATTTGGGATGACAAAACGGTGCAAACAGTTTTCAATTTATACCTCGGGGTATAAATTGAAAACCGTTTGCACCGTTTTGTCGTCCTGAACGCAAGACGGATACCTAAAACACATGATATAGGAATAAGAAAAGTACCGTGTAATTTTATAAAGATACAAATTTATTCGGAAAAAGAGTGACTCTTATCAAAGTTTGAACACATGTAGTATACGTTTTCATATAAATGAGACAAACCCTATAAATACATTTATTTTGAAAACTTAGCTCTGGCGTAGGCGTTGAGTCCATTACCATAGGTATATCGGGTATACTTAAACAAAGCATAGGAATTGAACGTGATGCCTCCTTTTCAACTTTGAAAGTACATGAATGAGTGAACCCTACTATCTTAGACAAGCAATACGTTTGATTTTAAGGGTAATTTGTATCCTTTTAATTGTTAAAACCTGTTTTATCCTTTTTTGAAAGAAAAACACGGGAATTTTACCGTTAAAAGAAGATTTCGCGGCTCACCGCGCAAAATCAACCTATAGTATAGACTGGTCCCACTGTCGTCTATCACATGAGTCGACAGTAGAACTAGTCTATCTATAGTACGTTTTGTTTGCGTTCTTGTTTCTGACACACATGTGGGCTATAGTTTTGTTGTAATAAAAAGAAATGAAGTGTAGATCTTTTGTTAATACTCTTTTTACCTAATGGGTACAGATTAAAAGGTAAACAATTAATGAAAGATTTACGTTTGTCCTTGAAATGACCATAAACGGTGTCCGTACGGTTTTCGATATACCTGGTTATACCGGGTTAACGTGACATTCAAACGCCTAAGTTTATACGATAAAGTTATCTCACAATTATTTTCTCATTAAATGATGGGTAGCTAGAAATACCCACCCAAAAAAAGATAGATCATGCATACATATCTTAGCATGTGTAAGCCAATACCCGCAAGCATGCTTTGTTTAAGGTAGTGGACCCGTAATAGTTCCGCAGCATTTCGAATCTCTTGAACTTTCACAATGTTAACCAAGGTTTCCTAATGAAATCATTAGGAAATCTCGGTTAACACTGATAAAGTTTAAAAAAGTCTGAAATGTTGCGGAAGTATTACGGGTCCGCTATCCTAAACTTAGATAAGCATATTCATCCATTAGGCATTAGCAGAAATAAACATACAATTAACAAAACCATTAAATATTCTAAATGTGGTCAATTTCATTCCCCAAAAGACAATTTTAAGTTTAAAGCCTATTTAGGATGAAATATCAAGGTTCCAGTGCGCCTGATTTAAGAAACCTATTATTTCCTTTAAGTTATGTGTACTTTATAAGATAAATATTATTAGATTAATTTTTTATGTTTTGTTCGATATACTATAACAAACATAATGTTTAATTTAAGAAAATGTGATCCTTAATACTTAATGGAATTACTTAAAAGTTGAGTATGAAAAGCTTTGACGAATGAATGTTCAGGTCGACAAATTAATAAGCCAGTCCTGTGTTCAGGATGTAAAAGCGTTTCTCGAGCGCTTTGAGATGATACCCCGCTTTGCACGTGCTCTTACGTGCAAAGCGAGGTATCATTTCGAAAGCGCTTCGCTAACGTTTTCATCCTGAACGTAGGGCAAACACTTTGTCAATAGTAAAACAAAAGAGAAAGGTCGTAAATACAGATTCGATATTTGCGACCTGTCACGAGAAAAGGGACCATTTCGAAACCACAATCTTTTCTTATACCATACATTTTTTTTATTTCAACCTTTCCACTTATCTTTTACATTGAGAGAATACTATGTTCTTCATGCTTAATATTTGTTTGTTTCTTTGTTGTTGTTGTTGTTGTTGTGTATCATTTATTTGTATTTATATTCTTTCATCTGTTTGCATTTCAAATAAAACCTCCATCATTTTGGGGGAATTGAAGACTTCAAAAAAGTGTTTGAGAGATACATGTTGCATTAACTGAGCATCACAGGTTGGACCAACACCTTCCCGGGGTTTGTTCTTGGGTTAATCACAAATAATCTATTTCCCAATCTACCAAGACGCATAATTGTATTATAAATGCCTCTCATGGACCTATAAAACAAGCTTTTTTAATGGCTTTGTTTGCAGTCGATTAAAATTATAATTTAATATTACCTATACTTAAACTCGACGCACCTGTGAACGAATTATTTCTGATATAACTGATGTTGTCAATTTTGGTTGGTCTTATCGATTTAGAACAAAAAGCTCATTTTACATCAAGATGAAAAACTCCTTATATTTCGTTTTTGTAAGGAATTTTCGTCATTATGAATAGTTATATGTAAATTCACTGATAACCATCTCCTGTATCAATCAGACTTTTCCTAATTCAAATAATTGAGAAGAAAAGAAAAAAGATAACAATTATAATTATGGTTGTTAGGATAATAATTATAATCGTTATTACGATAATAATAATAAAATTAGGTTGTATTGTGCAGGATCTGTCGCTCTGTCAGGTACCGTCCTCTAATCGGAGGATGGGGCCTGGTAGACGACAGATCATACATTACATGCAGTCGAGCGAAAACGCAAGAAAATGGCCAATCCAAATAAGGTTTTACTAAAGGTTTATTCAAAAAAGGGAATATCATTAGCTTGACAACGTTCGAATCCCGGGTCTCGTTTGGGAGCGGGGCTCGGTCGCCGACAGGCTTTATAAATGGTCAGTCAAAAACCAATCAGGCAGGATACTGATATAATAAAGGTGTCAGTCCGTCAATTATGATATTAGCAAGCCCGTACCACGTATATTTCTAATTAACTCAAATGTTTGAAAGTGACATATAGGCCCATGGGGCCGGGTGTTCATATATGTATTTGTTGTTCTACATTTCTTTATACACATGTCACTATAATAAAATATTTACTTACTTACTTACTTATTTCGACATTCCTTGATTATATTGATTAAATAAAAGTATACCTTTAAGTTTAAAGCGAGTTTAAACCTCTATCAATCCCTCCTACGCGCACTCTGTCCGGAAAACCAATAAACATATCCATATAAAGTTTTCACGTATCGGGTATTTGCAGTAGGTCACATTTTCACATTGCAGCCTTCACGGTAGGTTGAGATATATAACTTGGCTACCGGCCAATCAATGAATAAGGTTTCACATTTTATCGCAGTTTAAGCGTAATTATTGCACAAAGGTTTTAAATACCGTGAACATTGATGGGTCGATACCCCTTGACATCTGCTTCAGGGTCAGAGGTTAGAACACTTTTCTCATTCTCAATTCAAAATTTTCTCAAGTTTCAATTCTAGATTAAATTTGTAAATTTGTTTTAATATTCATTTTAATGTACTAATATAAAAGATAATATTAATAAGTTGTTATAAATAACAACTAATTAATATTATCTTTTAAATTCATACATTTCTTTAATTAAGAATTTGAGAAAATTCTCAGTTGAGCCTTAGAAAAATTTTGATAACCTCGGGCCCAGATATTAAAACGTTAAAAGTCAGCAAAATATATTTATGATCGTGGACATGGTACAAAAACTAACCAGTCAGGGGCTGACTAAACTTCGTAACTACAGCTTATTCAAGCTGTAGTTACGACGTTTTAATCAACTACCCACGAAAATGTTTAAGACAAAATTGATAGTAACGACGGAGGCCAACGGAGAGAAATACAGTCTAAAGGGATATTTGATTGGTTGATTGATATTTGATTGACAGCCGGGATCTTGTTATATCCTTTTATCCTACATTCTTCGAAATAAAATAAAATTTATTATAAAAAGTGGAAGAAGAAGCACAAAAAGGGGGACTGATACACAACAACAAACAAACAAGGGTTTTAAAGTCTAAACTAGTCTTAGCTGAACAGTTTTGATTGATATAATCTGATTACTACATACATGTAGCACAACTACACTGAAACGAAGTTTTAAATGGATACCTTGCATTTGTCACATTCAAACATATTTGTAGTCATCGATTTAAGTTTCTGTCAATTTGATATGAAAGTTCATTCAATTTGGCGGATTCAAATTTTGGTCCTGGGTATCTGTAGCAAACGGCAAATCCCAAAACCCTCCTTTTTCAAAGTCGCAAAAAATGCACATTTTCGAGAAATTTCAAAAATTCGGTCTAAGAAATACTAGGATATTAATCCTATAAGTGACAAACTTCGCAGGCTAGTGCGTATCAGATATCGATTTATTGAAGAAAAAAACATTGAAGTTGATATGTTTCTCAAACAAGCATCAAATGTTCAAATTACCCCACCCGCCAATGTTAATTTTGAAATTAGGGTTACCATGAATTCGAGTTAAAGCAAATGCTTTCCTCACACATTTCCGTTGGATATTTATTGATGAATCACCCCGTATGATTTTTCTTATACAATTCGACTACTTTCCATTTCAGATACCACAGAAAATATTACTTTTGTAGCAAAAGAGAGAGAGAGAGAGAGAGAGAGAAGGAGAGAGAGAGAGAGAGAGAGAAAGAGAGAGAGGAGAGAGAGAGAGAGAGAGAGAGAGAGAGAGAGAGAGAGAGAGAGAGAGAGAGAGAGAGAGAGAGAGAGAGAGAGAGAGAGAGAGAGAGAGAGAGAGAGAGAGAGAGAGAGAGAGAGAGAGAATAAGAGAGAGAGAGAATAAGAGAGAGAGAGAGAGAGAGAGAGAGAGAGAGAGAGAGAGAGAGAGAGAGAGAGAGAGAGAGAGAGAGAGAGAGAGAGAGAGAGAGAGAGAGAGAGAGAGAGAGAGAGAGAGAGTTACAGACAAAACTCCAGCAGGGCAAAACCCCATCAGACGAAACCCCATTAGACAATACCCCATTTCCTTTCAGCCACCAGCTGCTCATCCTATCATACACCCATTGGTGGGAGAAAAATGACTCGCGTCACATTGACTTTGTCAAATCTCGAATGAAAGTATGCCGAGCAGGGGTTCGAACTCACGACTCCAGGATTGATAGCTCTATGCGTCACCACTGAGCTAGCCTGGCTCGACTGTGGGCACTAAGATGCCAAAATTCTTGGCTCAATGTATTGAAATGTAATCAGAACTTAGTTTTCTTAAAATCTTGAACTTTTTCGAATAACCATTTGTTCAATACACAGGAAACAGTTGAATACAATTGCTTATCGTCGCTTATTGTTGTGAAATAGGAAAGGCGTGCATTATCAAAGGAAACTTATCCGCCCTTGTTATAGACGTGGTATCTATACGTTTATGCTCTCGCTGATTATTTATTGAGCCTTGGATCTCAGAAGTGTGGTTAAATATAAAGGAAAAAAAACGAAAAGAATGTGTTATTATTAAAAATTTTAAGTAGCCAAATTAGGTCATGGTCTCGCCAAGTCAGGTCAAAAGATTCGGCATAAGATGCACGTAACAATATATTTTTATTTTCTCACATCTTGTCTTTTTTGTGTCTTCTTTGGTCCAGACTTTTATTAAGAAATGTTCGCCTCAATCTAATAAGATTGATAAAGAAAGATAGAAAGACATTCGTACGGACAATGGGTTTATTAAGTTTATTTTGATAATTGATTATCAGACCGTAATTAGAGTTCAACAGGTCCGAATCAACATCCTGGTTTACATTAGCTCGCCTGGAACCTTCTCTGTGTACAAATCGAAAACGTTCGCGAAACGGTTGTTGTGTGTGACATTTCCAACAAATTGATATCTGCGCGAAACCCAAACTTTGAGCAGCCTAGACGTTCAAAAATGCATTGAGTAGCTAATATGTCAGTCTAAATACAATTTGGGACCTCGTCCTTCTGCAAAGCGTGTAGCAAAGACTATAGCCAGACTATGCGGACGCACAGGCTTAACAGAGGTTTTGTTTTACGCATGTTTGAAATTGTTGGAAATGGCAAGCACATACACAAATTATAGTCCGCTTCACGTGTGTCTGGGAACTATATAAAAATGCAAACGCTTCGGTGCAAGATCGGACTGGTCTTAAATCAATCGAGCAGAGATCGACTGCGATCGGGTTAATATCATTTATCCAACCTATACACGATCATTCTCGACCTGCACTCAAGTTGTTACCGACCTTATCCAGATCAACCCGAGCTGTAACACCATCACACTCGATTATTCTCGATCGCTATTTGGGATAAGGTTTTGAAGCGGTCGAGTAGAGATCGAGTTGGACGGCAAGCAATCGTGTAATGAATGGGGTGATGGATCTGGGATCGAGAGTATTGTGTTCTTGAATGGATCGGGTAAAACTCGTGTAAAGATCGGGATGGTAGGGAAGGTGTCGAGTAGTAATCGAGTTTATTTCGTGATGCTTGAGAAGACATCTGAATGGGGACCGGTAAGGTTTCGTGTATACTCATGTTCGGGTCGGGTTACGAAGATCGAGAAGAAGCCGTAAGTGCATTTTGGTCGAGCTTGGTCGAATCTGATTAAGGCGATTGAGTTGATCGAATCAGGAGAGGGAATCTAGCATTTAACAGTTATATAGAGCAACTTATGCGCCTACTCATGGCTTCCGGTTGTTACTCTAGTACCTTCATCCGAGTCAACAGCTGTCATTCCACATGCAAAATACTACAGTCAACAGAATCTTTAAATTGACAAGGTCAATGTTTTTTGTTTTTTTTAAAAGATTGCTGCATGAAATATAATGATTGCGAGTAGGGATTTTTCAATGAAAGTTTAAGGAGGTATTACCATATCGCTAATTTCGTCTAATCGGGCGAAATTAGCGATGTTTCTTTCCCCCTTTTGTAAAAATCTACGTTTTTTGGCGTTTGTGTGACTTCACGAGTCAATCAGATTCTTTAAAACCGACATTAACAAATAAGGTTGTTGGAAAGATTAAATCGATTTTGATGAAAAGTCGATCATTTTGAATACCTTCAAAATGTTTTTGACGATACTGAGCGTTTTTGATGGTATCATTGAGTGTTTTGAATTAATGAATGGGGCGTTGAGCCAGCGATTAGAATGGATTTTGATCGAGGTGAATGTCAATTTCACGATGAATTTAACTGTAAATATTCGCTTTTGTGTAGAAGATAAATAAAATCAAATTTAGGAAGAAACTTTACCGAGCCGTTGACCAAAATTAAGGTAGTGGAACCGTAATAGTCTCGCAAGATTTCGGAACTCATGACCTTTCACAATGTTGACCGAGGTTTCCTAATGAAAATCACTAGGAAACCTCGGTTTAAACACTATTTAAGTTCATTACTTCTGAAACGTTGCGGAACTATTACGAGTTTACTACCTTAAGACGTCTTATTTTATGTTATCGTTTACACTATATTTTTTCTTAAATGCAGGGCTTGGTTCAAAATATTAGTCGAGCAATATATCAGAACCCTCTTATATCCGCTTTAGGTTAACTTAAAAAGCCGGGTGTAATCAATATGTATCACTTATCAACCCAATTCAAGATTGAGTGAAAATGTGGTCCACGGCAAAGATATCAGGTCCGTTTATTCTATTTGTTGTCTCATTTATCAGTGGAGTGACACCAACTTTAACACTTAAATGTTTGGATGCAAAAATCGGTGTATCGTCTAAGTTAAAGCGGATAATTGGTGTATTGAACTGCTTTTCTGGAGGAATATTCTTTGCCACTTCAATTCTTGACTTACTACCAGAGTCCAGGGAAAGTCTGGAATATGTTTTCAAAAACCGAAATATTCATTTAGATTTCCCCTTATCAGAATGCATACTGGCGATTGGGTTCCTTTTTATAATGTTTATAGAACATTTGGCTCATTTATGTCATACAAACTTCGTAACTCGTAAAACATCGGATCGGCGGAATCCCAACTCCGTGAAAAGTATAAAACATTTTATTGAAAATACTGATGTAGACAATCGCAGAAAAGCCGGTTTCGAAAATGTAAACTTTGTCAACGAAATTGCTAAATCGTTACAAAAAGCCAGTAAGACTCAAGAAAGTACCGGTACTTCAGCAGATATTGCTAAATCATTAGGAAATGCTAGTCATGCAGCCATAAGTAACGACACTTCGGCAGACACGAACAATGATGAAATCGCAGAAACTTCAATCGATGCACAAAACGAGACTTGTATCGTTTCTAAGACAAAACATCTTGAAGACGTTCCAGCAGATTCGCCAGAGAGCACCGAACGAAAACCAACACCAATACGTAACTTCGTCCTTGTAATAGCGCTGTCCGTTCACATGATATTTGATGGTTTGGCGGTTGGGGTGCTCGACAAACAGTCACAAATATGGCAGTTACTTCTCGCACTCAGCATCCACAAGACATTAGTGTTCGTGACGATAGGTATACAGCTACATCAGATTTTCAAATCCTCCATAAAGACAATCGTTGTGGTGTTATTACTCTCTCTGGTGAGTCCTTTAGGGGTGTTATTGGGCGAAGTGATAAGTACCACTGGCAGTGATGTTGAGCAGAAAATCGTATCTTCCGTGTTGTTGAGTTTTGCTGCGGGGAATTTCCTTTTTATCACGTTCTTCGAGATTTTACAGCGAGAACTTGGCGGCCATGGTCATGATATTATAAAAGTCTTGACGGTGGTGATTGGTTTCTCGATCTTCGCTGTTTTTAAGTTTTTTATTCATGAAGGAGAATAAATGATTTCAGTTGTGGGCTGTAAAAGCCAAATACTTGATAATAATGTTTCACATACTTGTTGTTTTGGACCGTGCTACAGAGAGAAAATTAAGTTAATTTGTTTGGCTTTCGAAAATGATAGAAGATCTATTAAAGTATATACAGGCCTCATAGCAGGCCTAAACGAAAATAAAGGTTTTTATAAGGCTCCAATGTATGAAAATAAAGGCCTTTTAGTGTAAAATATGAAGAAAATAAAGATTAAATAAAGGCTATTTTTGTCGAGGTTCTTATTTCTTTATTGAACCCATAGTCATACCAAAGTCATTTTTTTATGTTATATACTGCATTCTGAAAAACTCAAGATGGAAGAAACTAGAGGCGCTTGAGCGCCTGATTCGCTCCACAGGCCTGAATATCGAAATAATGACTATTAGAGGATGATAAAGCTGTTTAAATGAGAATTGAAGTGAATGAATGAGTGAATGTTTATTTCAAGTAAATAAGGGTCATATGCTGAAATATTTCTGCATAAAAATCTCATGATCAGTGAATAACAAAATTGACCTCTACCTGTTACACAAATATTTTCCATTTATTCACAATAATTTTGTGCAGTCTGATAATGGGTCACCCAAAGATCATTATAGTGATATTTTGTTAAAATCCAAATATAAAAATTTCAAAACTAACAAAATGTTACTGCACAATATACTGGTGTTGGTCTGCATAATTTTGATTGTAGATCTTTCCACTTTTAATTAAACACTACTAAAAGATGTTACTTCACAATTGTTTGTCATCAAAAGAAAATTCTAACTAATGATAGTAAGAAGTAAAATATTCAATCCAATATATTTATTCTATTTTGCCCAATACCTTAGAGTGCAGTAAACTCAACTCTTTCTACCCCACTCTGAATGTCAGGAGGGCAGAACATCATTTTACACTCTGTGCAGATTCACCCTTCGTTCAACTAAACTCACCAATTCTGAGTGGGTATTCTAAGGCTACTTATTTCAACTAATGTTTCTATACATTTGAATTTCAACAAAGGTTTTGTTCCTTCTAATCTATAATCATTACACCTATTAAATTTAACAAGTCTAGAAAAATTCATCATTGAGAAGATACCAAAAGGGTGATCAAATATTCACTTCATATGTTATAATACCCTCTACCAATAAAAAAAATATGCTGTTAATCTAATCAAATATTTTTTTGCAGACTGATACAACTTCACAGAAATAAAATTTCTATGATATCTAATCCATCTGTTTAACCTTTCAGGATAGTTTGTTTTACCCTATATATGAAGAAATGACCTCTGCCCATAAAAGACATATTTTTGACCTGATCACAATATTTTTTAATAGACTGATAAAGGATCACTAAAGAATCATTCTAGTAAAATTTGGTTGATATCTATCAATTAGGTTCTGAGAAAATGATTTTCAAAGTTTACACTATATAACATATAGGGAAATGACCTCCGCACATAAAATATATATTTTTTATCCGATCACAATAATTTTTGCTATTCTGGTAAAGGGGTCACTCAAGTATCATTCATGTAAAATTTGGTTGATATCTATCAATTAGGTTCTGAGAAAATGATTTTCAAAGTTTTCACTATATAACATATAGAGAAATGACCTCCGCCCATAAAATACACATTTTTCATCCGATCACAATAATTTTTGCTATACTGATAAAGGGTCACTCAAGTATCATTCATGTAAAATTTGGTTGATATCTATCGATTAGATTCTGAGAAAATGATTTTCAAAGTTTTCACTATATAACATATAGAGAAATGACCTCCGCCCATAAAATACATATTTTTCATCTGATCACAATGATTTTTTGTAGGCTGATAGAGGGCCCCTCAAGGATAATTCATGTGAAGTTTAGTAAATATCCATCAATTAGTTTCTGAGAAAAGCCACCTATTACCATATATGGAAATTAGCCACGCCCACTACAGCCATGATTTTCAACCGATTAAAAATCTTTGAAAGAATCTGATAAAGGGTCACCCAAGGAACATTCCTGTGAAATTTGATTGGAATCAATCCAGTACTTTATGAGGAGAAGATTTTTAAAGTTAAAGTTTACGGACAGACGGACGGACGGATGGACGCACGCACGCACGGACGACGGACACCTCGCCATGACAATAGCCCGCTGGCCTTTCGGCCAGTGGAGCTAACAAAAGCAGCATTTTTTAACTACACATGAAAGAATGGAAAATGCAGAACAAAAGCCATTACTTGCTTTCAGCTAGGACAGCAACCATTCAGAGCAAATATAAAGGCTTTGAGTGAGAATTACAGGCTATTTTGGCGTTTTAAAGGTTTTCTGGGGAAATGTAAACGTTTTAAAGGTTTGCTCTGAAATTAAAGGTTTTTAAAGGTTTTAAATGTTTCACTAGGAGGCCTGTATATATTCAATTTCGATGGCTTAGCGTGAAACCATTGTAACTACATATAAGTTTATAGGAAGTTACAACAGATTCGCGCTGAGTCATAGATTTGTGCCAAATGTTACCGTTTACGCTGTTGTGGCATTTTCCACACTTTCCAAAGTCAATATATCTTGCCAATTGCTCAGATTTCCAAATCTTGAGCAAACAATTGAAGATGGTATCCCGTTTTGAGCGAAAATGTTATGTAAAAGCAGGACGCCGTTTCTTTAACCTGTGGTCAAGATTTAATCTTGAACGCGCGACACATTGTTGCAAATTTAGCATTTCTGTGATTAAAGTAGTGGACCCGTAAAAGTTTCGTAACGTTTCGGGAGTAATGAAGTTTAACAGTGTTACCCGAGGTTTCCTAATGATTTTCATTAAGAAACCTCGATCAACCTTGTGAAAGTCCATTACTTCCGAAACTTTGCGGAACTAATATGGGCCCACTGCCTTCAATTAAAATATCCCATTTCACTATTCTAACCAGGATATCGGGTGTATTCGTTCGTTTGTGTTGAAACTAACACAAACAATCGCACATTCCGTATTCAAATATCAGGAATTTTGAATCAAATAACTTACGGCTTTTCTCAATATGTTTTCTCCCCATATCCATTTTTGCCATAAGGTATTTTAATCTGAATAACTCAGAATCATAAACAGAACCATTCAGTTTTCAGAAATTAAAGAAGAACTAAAGTCGCTAAATGATTTGATAAAAAATTGTTTATTTTTAAGAATTCTCTAAATAAAAAGAATATACTATTAATTAAAACAACATATATGAGAGAACGGGAGCACTATGATTATAATACAAGCTGTTTTACATTTATTCAAAATCTGTCATACTATAGGATAGGCGTAATTAGGACTTTCAAATTTATACGCACTCAGAAGGCGTCCAATATAGAGAAGATGGGATACGGGCGATATGTTGACTGTGACAAAAGATGAATGTCGTCCGTCCGCTCCCTTTTCTTTGATTTGAGCGCAGGTGAAAAATCAAAACATCGTAACTACAGCTTTAAAAAGCTGTAGTTTGAATGTTATGATCATTCATCAATGACATTTTTCGAAAGAGGATTCACTTCTTTTACGCATATGCATAATAGGTGTTACACCCTTGGATAGAGAAGGGTCGTCTGAGAACAACAAAGCATGCAGCCCTTAGCCAGGCCGCACTCAATATACAGACTTACAAGTGTCAAAAATTTTCACTCAGTTAAAAATTTGCTAAATAAGTAATAGTCATTCCGAGAGCTAAGTGAAAAAATGTTGCAAATGCTTACAATAGCACTGATCACTAGATTTTACTTTCCATGATATCTAATCAATGACCCATTGGGAGAAAAAGAGACTATCATAAAGTTTGGTTAGGTTTTTTGTTTCATACCTTTATGAAATCATCAAATATTCGCTTCATCTCTTAAATCACTTTTTCCTTCATGCCCTATCATCATAGGACATTCATTTTTATAATATGACCTATGTCGAGAAATAACCCCGTTTAATATTTTTGATATTACATGGGTGTCATTACACAGGTGGAATAACTATGCAATTGAGCTCAGAGCAAACAGTAACGCTATTTTGTAACCATTGTGACGTCAGTTTCAAGCAGCGTTATCAGTTTTGCAGAAAATTGAAATATTGAATTTCAAGAATTTTGACGACTTTTCGCAAAGATTCGGGTCATATTATAAAAAGAATATGAAATTTGTGCTCTGATGTACAGAATTTATTAAACTCATCATATATAAGCAGATAAAAACTCGGCACAGCCTCGTTTTTATCTGTTTATAGATGACACGTTTAATAAATTCGGTATTCCATGCCCACTCATTCAATATCCTCTATATTCATAATTGGAGTGAAAAAGGCTTTGATGCCAATTATACAGTTTTTATCCATATTCTGTCATTGATTTTTGCCAATTTTAAAAGAAGATTAAACAACAACAAAATCTTGCATTCAAAACTAGAAAGCCATGAAGGGCTTGAGTCGCTCCACAGGCTTGAAATTCTTGTAAAATCAAATTAATGTTTTGACTAGATTTTTAGATATTTGGGGTGCTACAGATGTTGAAAATGATTTTCAAAGATTCAACTAAATAACAGATAGAGAAATGACCTCTGCTACTAAAAGACATATTTTTCATTAAATGAAAATAATTTTTTGCTGCATGATAATGGGTCACCCAAAGATCACACCAAAAATATTTGATTGATATCCATAAGTTACATTCTGAGAAAATGCTTTTCAAAGTTTCCACTATTTAACATATTGAGAATTGACCTCCACCCATAAAATGTATACTTTTCACCCAATCAAAATATTTTTTGGTACACTGATAAAGAGTCACTCAAGGATCATTCCAGTGAAATTTAGTTGATATCCACATATCAGATTCTGAGAAAATGATTTTCAAATTTTCCAATATATAACATATGGAGAAATGACCTCTGTCCATAAAATGCATATTTTTCATCCAATCAAAATAATTTTTGGTACACTGATAAAAGGTCACTCAAGGATCATTCCAGTGAAATTAAGTTGATATCCATCAGTTACATTCTGAGAAAATGGTTTTCAAAGTTTCCACTATATAACATATAGAGAAATGACCTCCGCCCATAAAATGCATATTTTTCATCCAATCACAATGATTTTTTGTAGACCTATAAAGGCTCACTCAAGAATCATTCCAGTGAAATTTGGTTGATATCCATCTCTTACATTCTGAGAAAATGATTTTCAAAGTTTCCACTATATAACATATAGAGAAATGACCTCCGCCCATAAAATGCATATTTTCCATCCGATCACAATGATTTTTTGTAGACTGATAAAGGGTCACACAAGGATCATTCATGTAAAATTTAATTGGTATCCATTGATTAGAATCTGAGAAAACTCACTTTTTGCCATATTTGGAAATTAGCCACGCCCATTAAATCCATGTTTTTCATTGGATCAAAATTTCTTGAACAACTTTGAAAGAGGGTCACCCAAGGATCATTCCTGTGAAGTTTGGTTGAAATCCATCCAGTAGTTTCTGAGGAGAAGATTTTTAAAGAAAAGTTTACGACCGGACGCACGCACAGACGGACGGACGGACGGACGGACGCACGCACGACGGACACAACGCCATGACAATAGCCCCAGTGGCTTTCAGCCAGTGGAGCTAAAAAGCAATCTTTTGAGTGTATGAAACCTTATTTTTTTTTTGTTATACTACATGGAACAATATTGAGCAAGCAATTTCTTCACATTCTTAAAGGGGGTGTTTTTCTTCTTCTTTTTTTTTTTCATAAGAGTTTAAAAGTCAAATTATCTAAGATCATCATGAAAAAGCCCAATTATCATCTTCAAAATTTCCAGTATGTTTGTGTTTACTTGATGCGTCACACATATTTCTCAGATATTAATGCTATATTCAATTTTTCATATGTACCCTTAAAGTATGCTTAACAACAAGAGGGCCATTGGCCCTTAAACGCTCACCTGATGCATGGCTTAACAAAAGTCAAAGATATCAAGAAGTTAACATTTCAGGCAAATATGTTGCATCTAAAGTACTAAAAAAAGTGTTTGACCCTCTATCAAACTTGTGTAAGATTTCAAGACAAACATTCTGACCAAAATACATAATTTTCAATCAAAGAGTGCACATAAGGACTTTAATAAATTTTACCCCTTGACCTCATTTTGGACCCAACTTGACCCAATTTCAAACTTAACCTTCGTTTCATTCAAATATTCTGACGAAGTTTCAAGATATTTGAGTAAACAAGGTTTTTCTAAGATTTGACCCCTTGACCCCATTTTTGACCCCACTTGACCCAATTTCAAACTTGGCTGAGATTCAATGGAGACAAACATTCTGACCAAGTTTCAAGACATTTGGGCCAAAAATGTAGCCTCTAGAGTGCACACAAGGTTTTTTCTAAGATTTGACCCCTTGACCCTATTTTTGACCCCACTTGACCCAATTTAAAACTTCATTGAGATTTGATGGAGACAAACATTCTGACCAAGTTTCAAGACAATTTCAAGACAATTGGGCCAAAAATGTGGCTTCTAGAGTGCACACAAGGGTTTTCTAAGATTTGACCCCTTGACCCTAATTTTGACCCCACTTGACCCAATTTCGAACTTGGTCGAGATTTGATGGAGACAAACATTCTGACAAAGTTTCAAGACAATTGGACCAAAAATGTGGTTTCTAGAGTGCACACAAGGTTTTTCTAAGATTTGACCCCTTGACCCAATTTTTGACCCCACCTGACCCAATTCCGAACTTGATCGAGATTTGATGGAGACAAACATTCTGACCAAGTTTTAAAGCATTTGGACCAAAAATGTGGCCTCTAGAGTGCACACAAGGTTTTTCTAAGATTTGACCCCTTGACCCCATTTTTGACCCTACTTGACCCAATTTCGAACTTGACCGAGAGTTGATGGAGAGGAACATTGTGACCAAGTTTCAAGACATTTGGGCCAAAACTGTGGCCTCTAGAGTGCACACAAGATGTTGACGAACGACCGGATGACCGGACGCCCGGACGACGGACGATGGACGCCGGACACAGCTCGATCACAATAGCTCACCTTGAGCACTTCGTGCTCAGGTGAGCTAAAAACAAAACTTGTAATTCCTTTCAAGTTTGCTTTAAACTTGCCGAACTTGGGTCTAAATTTTACATTTATCATTTAACCGCATGGATAATTTAATTTGTCTCAAAAATGCCACCAGAAACGTCCACATACAATAGATTCAGACAATAAAGATATTTCATCAGTGTAACTCTTAAACCTCCCAAATACAGCTTAAACCATTCTGTAGTAAGAATGTTACAGAAATACACATGGACAACTTTCAGAACCACAAAACACCAAACTAGAATAGTTTATTTTTCTGACACTTTACACAATAAAAAGATAATTTAATCTGTTATATATATAATATACAAACATAATTATAGAGTGATTCATGTACAACAAAGACACCGCATACTGGTGCTTTGCTCGGCTGTTTACTACTGGATAGGGGATCAAAAATCTACATCATGAAACAGAATTCATACAAAACTATATCCCCATGTTTATAGGCAGTTACAACTGTTTCACACGAAGCCATCAAGCTTAAATCCCCCCTTTGATAGTACAAGAAGTTCTTTTCATAATACAGTAGAATCCCTTTATTAGCAACTCGGATAATCGGGATTTTCGGATATTAGCAACTTTTCCTCTAGCACAAAACCATTTCTTCTTTAGCCTAAGTAAAATTCGTCGGATAATCGGAACTCTGATAATAGAAACTCCCGGATAATGGAAACAAATTCTTTGCACCGGGACCCTATTTTATCGGATATTGGAAACAATCGGGAGGTTACATGGGGACAAATTATCAAATTCACAAGTTTTGTCTTTTCTTTGACAGGTGATGCCGCGATTCGTAAAGTACACACAGACGCGTCAAGTTGTTGATCGCACCTTTACCCGATTCATAATCGCTGTTTGCTCGTGTTAGAGTTAATTAAAGTCTGGAACGAATGCCTTGCTTTATATTCGAGTGTACGACGATCCCGCTCGGCTTTTTAATGATTAGCGATCGTTCAAATGCGGCCCGCTTCCGGATTTATTCATTTCTTTTTTAAATCCCTGTCAAAGGCTGAGATTGTTTTCGCTAACAATCAATTTCGCAGTAAACACGCGTACGTTACTGAAATCGAAACAGAATTTTCTATAAATTCGCGATGGAAAAAATAACGTATCGAAATTATTTGAAAACGAAAATTACTTACTTCAGATCAGAAATTATTTTCCTAATTATTATCCTAATCGAAATATCCGAGCGGTAAAGATTCTAGAAAATCATTAGGTTTCTTTTCAAACCCAGCTTTAATATGACGTCACGCTGTAAATTTCTCAAAGAATGACCCAACTTCAAAGGGACCGCCAAACATTTGGCCTGGTCGAGGTTGTGTGAGTTTTCATAGCGACACACTTTTCTCTCGTGTTTACTCGCCAGTGTATCTAAATTACATAAATCGAGGAATTCACCATCTAATGGATAGTCTTTAAAAGGTAATGGAATTTAGTTTGGCTCATCCCGTTCGCGGCCCTCAGCGGCCGACGTTTAATTTGTATCAATCGGCGACTTCAGAAGCTATTGGAAGTCAGGGGAATAAATTATAAAGACTTTTAAAATTTTCAATTTAACTCTTTTTTTCATCATTGAAAAACTATCAATCGGTTATCCTAATCGAACGGGAATGATCAAACGTACATGAATGAATCCCCAACGATTCAAGCGACGACGTGCTCGTGCATTTCCGGAAGTTGAATACTAAATTAAACGAGATATCGGATAATAGAAACATCCGCTTAATAGCAACTTTTCCTCTGACAAATAGGAGTTGCTAATAAGCGGATTCCTCTGTAGTGAATTCATATTCCAAACATCAAATGAATGCCCTAAGTAACATCTGAAATATCAAAATATGTCTAAGGTTTTGTGTCAGGCAAGTAGGCACAAATTGTGCCACACAATAAGTTAAAAAAATACATTCACAGTTATCCAGCTTGATAGTGTAGGTAGATCTTATGCAGGGTTTGTCACTAACCTGTTAGCGCTACATATTACAGGTTCTCCCTGATAACAACAGGTCCTGCATGAAAACTATGTTTAATTTTTAGCAATTTAAGGGATAAATTGCAAGGAAAACATTGTTTTGACAAGCAATTTCTTCTTTTTCTACAATGTTTTCCGTTTGGTAATCCAAACTTTAGAATTGGAAAGCGAAACTGGATAGATTTGAATTAATAAGTACTGCCATTAACTACAGACCTGAAGGACCTGCACCATGGTAACATCTATCAGTCCTCCCTAAAATCCACAGGTCTCTGGCCCGAAGACCGTGTAAGTGTTGATCCCTGACTTATGGCAATGAATACATATTAAAAGTTTCAAGTGAATACCCTTAGTATACCAGAGATATCCCCAAATTTCACATCAACAAAAAAACCGACGATGATGAATCCAAGGCTATAGCGATACCTCTTGCTGTCTGAGAAATCAGCAGAGCTAAAAATGTATCAATGAGATGTGAAAACTATACATACCAAACTATACACACCAAGTGTTAAACATTTAAATCAACTAAAGTCTCTTTGAATACAAAATAAAAATAAAATAAAAGAGTAAATGTTAAAAGCAATAATTGGGCAAAAATGGGACTTACTAGGGATAATTCATTTCAAAGTAAAATACTTCCCTGTGTGAGAATAAAGATTCTTGCAAAACTTTTCTGAAATTGTAACCAACTTTGCACATTAACCTACATACACAACAGGGTCCCTATTTTAATTGTTGGCAAATTGTTTCACATCCTGAATGCAAGTTTGATTCCAATGCATCACTGATAAAAAAGTTCATTAAACTTTAAAATAAATTGCTTTGTCAAACTTTACTGTTCATTTTAAATATTTCTCATCAATAATTTCATTCAAATTTCCACAGATTTTTTTTTTATCTTATCTTTTGTTTCCTTTGCCATCCTGAATGAAAATATACATATGAGCCTTTGTGAGACATTTCCAACAATTTGACATGATAGTTAAGTGCCAAACATTGAGCTGCCTAGAAGACAAAATCATGTAATTAAAATATTGACTCAATGCCTAAAGATATGATGAGGCCTTACTTATCTGCAAAATGAAAAGTGAAGACCCTGGACAGACTGTGCAAATGCACAGGCTGGCCAGAGTCTTTGCTTGGTGCATATTTGAAATTGTTGGAAACGTCACACACAGGCTCATATAAATTGCATTCGAATTTAAGTGCTTAAAAGCACTGAATGCACTTATAGAAAGTCTGTATTAATTTTGAAAAAGATTTTTATAATTTTCTGATTTTATAAAGAAAGACGGATAGTAAAGACAAGATCAGACTTCATGAATTTGCATGAAAGTGATCTTTGTCTGTAACTCCTGAAAAAGGTGTAATATTCCTGGTTCATAATTATAAGCCGACTGAGACCATATCAATTTCATCAAAATTGAAATAAGCTACCTAAGTAATCTTTAACTTAGTTTACTGAATCTTGCATGCTTCTATCTTTTTATATCTGCTTGTGGCTTACCAGCAAGACAATCACACAATGAAAATGGTCGCCATTTAAATAAACTACATTAAAACAAACTTATCTAAATATATGTCGAGTGAAGCCTAAACTAAACAGCTGTTAAAACTTTACACTGTACAATAGGGAATGACAATGGCTCTTATATACAGGTGGCTCTTTATATAATGTACATATATTACATAGCATTATAACATACGAGAGAGGATCATTACACACCAATTTGAATTTGAATTGGGGTTTTACGTCGCTTTCAACAATCTCTCAGTTACATCGCGACGATTGGAGCACCTAACGATGGATTCCTGGTATTTCTCACACCAGTACTACCACCACATCCCTTTCCTAGCCTCCAGTTGCTATTCCACATAGGTTTACGATTATCTACCCATTGGTGGAAGACAAATGTCGGAAAGGATAAGAGCCGCGGCCAGGGATCAAACCCGTGCGAATTTAGACCCCTGGATTAGAAGTTCGGGGCGCTACCAACTGCGCTAATCATTACTATCATTACACACCAAAAGAGCTTTACTCTTATGCGATGAAACTTTCATTTTGTAAGGAACTAAATGCATATGTGGAAATGAAATCAGTCTGGATAAAATGTTCACATGGTGACAATAGATGTTTGAAAAACATTTATGCCCCCGATAAGAGCAGCAATGGCCTATCCTTTGTCAGAAAACAAAGGGCAATAACTCTAAAAATAATGAGTAGAGTTATGGTTCATATGCACTGCACTTCTCCACAATTAGATATATCCACCTGTGAAGTTTTATGATTCTAGTTTGCATACTTTTTGAGATATGCTCCGGTCAAAAAAGATTTATGGACAAACCGATGGACCTACTGACCGGCAAATCCAAAGAAATATACCCTCTCTTCTTTGAAAGGGTGGGGGCATAATTAAATAGAAAGAAAGCTAGAAAGAAGATTCAGATCAGAATGCATGTCTGTGACTTTGTTATGTGACAATGAGAGGAAACTTATACAACAGAATGTCTTTAAGAAAAGAGTCTTAGGCAACAATTTATTATGCTGCAAATGAAATAAGTCTTGGGCAATATGTCAAAGCAAGTTTCATTAAACCCTAATCCTGTTGCATTAATGTTTTGTTTCATACAAAATGCCAATTTTTGAGGACATTTATCCAGTCTGACCCAAGTTCTTCTCACATTAATTAAATTGATAGCAGGTAGTATAGACTTAGTTCAGCTGGTGTTCTGGAAGAATCAGCCTGATCCTTGTCTAGATTGTCTGCTAAGGCTTTGCACACAGTGGAAAAAATGTAATTAACAGCACAAGAAGGATCAAATAGTTCCATTTTCCAACTCTAATAAAAATCCTCTCTTATAAATTACAATATCAAAGTCTAGATATAACAACTTCTCTGAATCCATGTACACTTTTTACATTTCAAGGGGGTCCATAAAACCATTGTTAGAGCTTTAAGTATCAATCTAAAGGCCCTTACAAAAGCTTTGTACACCCCAATATATTTGCCCTATTAAGAAATGTTCTTGACTAAGTTTCCCTTTAATAATATAATCTATCACAACATAAACATAAGTGTAAATGAGAATTTAATTTTTTGGTGATCATTTCTTTACAAATTCATTTCTTCTTAGCTTTCATTCATTGTTTATTCTGTAGATTAGGTTTAAGGTTTGAATTTCGAATATTAAGATCAAATCACTTTTTATCTAGAAGGTCAAACCTAAGATCTTATTTTTTATTCTTTCATTCACTTTAAGTTCTGTTTTCTTCTGTTTCTATCATTCAATAACCAAATGTACAGTAAACATATTGCCATAAAAATTTGATAGTTATTTAACTAAAATGTACAATAAAACTTGTGTTAAGCGTTCACCTATGGGACCACCAAAACTAAAAAGCCATGAATGGCTTGTGTCGCTCCGCAGGCTTGAAATTTTTGTAAAAGCAAATAAAAGTTTTGCCTAGATTTTTAGATATTTTGGGTTCTACTGATGTTGAAAATGATTTTCAAAGTTTCAACAATATAAAATATAGAGAAATGACCTCTGCCCATAAAGGACATATTTTTCATCCAATCAAAATGATTTTTGGCTGCATGATAATTGGTCACCCAAAGATCATACCAAAAAGTGTTTGATTGAAATCCATCTGTTACAATCTGAGAATATAATTTTCAAAGTTTCCACTATATAACAATTTGAGAAATGACCTCTGCCCATAATTTTTTTTTTTCATCCAATCACAATAATTTATGGAAGACTGATAAAGGGTCACTCAGGGAATATTCCAGTGAAATTTGGTTGATATCCATCCATTACATTCTGAGAAAATGACTTTGAAAGTTTCCACTATATAACATATAGAGAAATGACCTCCGCCCATATAATACGAATTTTTCATCCGATCACATTTTTTTTTTAAAGGCTGATAAAGGGTCAATGAAGGATCATTCAAGTAAAATTTGATTGGTATCAATCAATTACAATCTGAGAAAACTCACTTTTTACCATATTTGGAAATTAGCCACGCCCATAAAATCCATGTTAGTCCAACCCATGTAAAATCCATCCATTTCTTGAACAACTTTGAAAGAGGGTCACCCAAGAATCATTCCTGTGAAGTTTGGTTGAAATTCATCCTGTAGTTTCTGAGGAGAAGATTTTTAAAAAAAAAGTTTACGACCGGACGCATGGACGCACTGACGGACGGACGCACGACGGACACAACACCATGACAATAGCCCCAGTGGCTTTCAGCCAGTGGAGCTAAAAACGGTTGCTTATGGCAATGTTCCCTTAACCCTTTGCTGTTAAAACCTGCTTTTTACCTGCCTGTGATTTTATGATTGCGAAAACATTGTGAAAAAAGAAGAAATTGCTTCCGACAAACAATTTCTTCTTTTTCCACACTATTTTCTACCCTACTGAATGGTTATTTTTTAACTCAAATCCACTTGAAATTTTCGTCTGCAAAACCTTTGAATTTGGACAGGTCCAAAATTTAATAAAACAGGAAAGGGTTAATACACCATTTCATGATAATCAAGACTGGTCATTTTAAAAGCATTTATAGACTGTAGCATAATTCTTACTGAATTCTGTGATGTTTGAACCCATAAGAATAGTTCCTCAGAAGATTCTAATGGCTTTCTACATTATAAGATTCAATTGAAAACAATTTCTAGCTGAAGAACGTCCACTTTTTCAAAGATTTTGTCTAAAGTAAATGGACCTTTTAAGTTGTCGCTGAATACCAGTGGTCACTAAATAGAGGTGGTGGCTCTAGCAAAATTTACTGTGTTTAAATGATAAGTGGTCTTTTATGCAAACAAAGGACCATCTGGTATCTCAATGAAATAGGTTTACAAATAATTTTCTTCCTCTTTATGTTTAAAATGTTTGATTTGATTTGAATTGGGGTTTTACATCGCTTTCAACATTCTTTCAGTTATATCGAGACGACTGGAGCACCTAACGATGGATTCCTGGTATTTCTCACACCAGTTCTACCATCACATCCCTTTCCTAGCCTCCAGTTGCTATTCCACATAGGTTTACGATTATCTACCCATTGGTGGAAGACAAATGTCGGAAAGGATAAGTGCCGTGGCCGGGGAAATGTTTAAAATGTGACTGAAACCAATCATTCATTAATTAAAGCAGAGCTAAATCTATGTTTTCACTAAAGTTGGCCATTTTCCCGATCACATTGCAAAATATAGACAAACATGCTTTATGTAGTAGAACCTTATGAGTTCCACAAAATTTCAGAACTCATGAACTTTCACAATGTTGACCAAGGTTTCCTAATTAAAATCATTAGGAAACCTCTGTTAACACTGTTAAAGTTCATTACTTCCAAAACATTGGGGATCTATTATGGGTCCACTACCTTAAGGATTGAGCCAAAAGAGGACTTTAACTTTTCATCGCTATTTTTTGAGTTTTGCCTACCCCTAGAAGAAAAGCACTCAAAATACAGTTATATAAGAAGGAGCTTTTGGTAACAGCATTTTAGAAATAATATTTTCTAAAGATACATTATTTAGGTAGGAAAATTTAAGTCATTTGGTATGGTTTTCAATACAGACAATCCCCTCACCCCTTCCATAAAAGTTTTTTTACAACATGAACTATTTTAACATGTAAATCCTGCAAATTCAAGCTTTAGATTCAGCACTACAAAATTTTCCCGACAGCCCACCTTTTGTGAGATTAGATGGTTCACAAGGGTGATCTGTCCGGTGAAAAGGGACCACCTTGGTGGTGAGTAAAACGTTGATCCTAGTGTTAGCTGACTAGGGCCATTTATTTGCTTTAGACTGATTTTCTTAACCCTTTGCTGTTTAAGCCCTGCTTTTTACGTGTCTGTGGCTTTATGATTGAGAAAACATTGTGGAAAAAGAAGAAATTGCTTCTAACAAGCAATTTCTTCTTTTTCCACACTATTTTCTACGTTACTGAATGGTTATTTTTCAAATTAAATAAACTTCAAATTTTCGTCAGCAAAACCTTTGAATTTGGACAGGTCCAAAATTTTGTAAAACAGGAAAGGGTTAATCTAGAATGATTATTTTACCTTATTGTGAAGGAATTGAGGAAATGCAACCATGGGGTTGACATCTAATTGAATCAATCATGTTTTTTCAATTATTTCTTTTACAAACTTTCTGATGTCCTCTTTTGCGTGATGGTTTACAAATATTTGACTATCATGTGGCATTCATCCCTCACACCTTTAACTAATTATGAATGGAGTTCATGATATATTTTACAAAAAAACATGTCCTCTTTCTTTATGATATCAAAAAATACTGATTGAATGGCAATTAATGCTTTTTTACAAAGTTTTGATGATTTTTCCACGAAACAAAAAATCTTTTTCACAGAATAATTTAGTTCAGTTTCATTTATACGGTTCATTCTCAATTCCTAGATTCAAACAAATAATTCATCAACACTTTGACTTCAACTTCTGCTGTCTTTTGTAACAGTAGCATTTCTATAACTCATTTAAAAAAAGAAACAAAATTCAATTGTTATACAATAGTCATAAAGGCAAGAATTGATTTTTTTTAAAAAAAAAACACCCTGACAGATTACAAACTCTCTGTGAAGTTTAAATCAAATCCCTCCATTGGTTGCTTAGATATTGACTTTTCATGGAAGGATCAAAGCCCTCCCCAAAGTAAATGAACCAAAATTTAAAATAACTTATCTAAAATAACTTATATACTTCTTATTAGACAAACATTCATCTAAAATTCTTACAGTTAACAGTCATTTAGTATCTATATTTCATTTCCTTTTCTATGTCATTTTCTGTGTACAGTCACACAAAAATATCATTTTTGTCAATTTAACAATGCTGCCTTTAAAATAATTTTCATTTTTATTCTTACCAATTACTACATGATTTTCCATAACTTTCAAAAACACTCATAAAGCAGTCAAATAAATTCCTAACTCTGCTGCATTTTCAATCTTACCAAAAGTCATATTCTTTCAGCTAGTTTATTTTGACCAGGGATATTTATGCAAGTTTAAACCTTGTCATGCTGAATAAAAACCTTTGTAAAAATTGTAAGAAAATCAAAGTGCCGAAAGCATTGGATACACTTATTATTCGTTAGGAATATATTTTGAAAATAAAATCCATTGACTGTTCTAGCTCTTTAACTAATACCAGGGAGTGTATACTAAGATCAGACTGCAATTATGTGTCTTATGTCTTAACCTCCTGCCAAAGCAGGAATAATCTAGGTCAAGCATGACAAGGGTTAATATGAGCCTGTGCATGACATTTCCAACAATTCCACATGTGCAGAGAGTAAAGTCTCTAGCTATCTGGTGCATTGGCACATTCTGACTAGAGTCTTTACTACATGATGGACAGATGTACAGGGTCTTAACCCCTCTTATGATATGACCTACGTCGTTGAAGTGAAATAACCCCGTTGAATATTTTTGTTATTACACGGGTGTTATTACACTAGTGGAATAAATATGCAAATGAGCTAAGAACGAATAGCAACGCTTTTTCGTTATCGCAAAAATGTCGTCATAATTTGTATATTGTGACGTCAGTTTTTAAAGGGCATTATAAGTTTTGCGGAAAATTGAACTTCAAGAATTTTTACTCTTTTTTTTCTGCAAAAATTTGTGTCATATTATAAAAAGAATTTCAAATTTGTGCTCATAAAATACAGAATTTATTAAACTCGTCATCTACAAAACAGATAAAAACTCGGCGAAGCCTCGTTTTTATATGTTCACAGATGACTCGTTTACTAAATTAGGTAATCAATGACAACTCATTCAATATCCCCTATTTACTGTGGTCAGGGAACATCTTTATTACATTGGTGGTTGTCTTAGCTGCTCAATATTTGTGCCTCCCTCACAAGTGAAATTGTTAGAAATGTCCCGCACAGGCTAATATGTAATTTTTCAAAGTGATAAATTGTATATCATCTATGGCCACACAAAGTCCTATAAAGCTTAACAAAACCTTGTAACTACAGATTATTTATTGCCAACAAGTAATTTGTTACCAAAATAATTTAAATGTGTTGAAAATGAAATTGTGAAAGAATCATCTTATCAAGCATTATTGGTACACTAGAATAAATATTCAACTAAAATCACAATTTCTAAGTGAAAACGGACTGCTATTCTGCTATTTTTGCAATAGAGTTTAGTCCCTAGTCAGTCTGAACAAGCTGCACAGTGTACTCAAGGACATACCTAATGGACATAAAAGATAGTTAGCTTTCACGTGATAGGTAACATTTATTCATGACAAGATACAAATACAATCAAAATATAAAAAGGAAAAAGTTTAAGAGCAAAAAGCTAGACAAATAGAGGTAGATTATCCCTTTACCATTTAACCCAACATGTAAAGACAAAAAGAAAGGATGAATTTGCTTGTAAGGATAAGTTGAGTTTTATACAAGAGTTCAAATATAAGGGGAAACATATAAAATTTCAATGACTGTAAGCAACCAAATCCTCATAGTTAAGATAGGCTTGAGACACAAGGCCTTGTTTGCCAAACATGATGTAAAGTCTTCTTTTAAGAATACCAAAAACTTAGTTTATATAATATTTGGCTCTCAGAAGAAAACACTTCTGTAAATTAAAAGAAAAAGAAATAAATGCTTCTTTTGTAAAATTATAGAGTCATATCAAACAGTTGATATTTTAGTTTAACTTTTCCAGCAGCTTTTTACTTCAACTTCCAAAGTTTGAAATATCTATAACTATGTCCAGTGTATAGGACCAATATATTTATGTAACAAACATATAGCCTTTTAATAGTCAATTAATCTTTTCCAAAATGTATTCCATTAGTAGATATATAAGAAAGGTAGGTAACTCTAATGGATCAGCTAGCATTTCACATAAATCATGTACAAATGTTTAACAAACACTCCTTAACCATTTGATAATTATATAACTAATAATCCTTCAATACAAAGTATAACATCAAAAAGATACATCTTCTTCAATAACAAAAATTGTTTAACACTATACATAGTCACTCCATCCAACAATTTACCAGTCTGACAAAAATAAATACATGTACTAAAACAATCACTCACTCTCAACTCCATGCCCCGCCCCCTTGTTTAGGGGGAGCTGCCCCCCACCCTCCCACACCTGGACTTGTACTAGGAGGCTGGACCTCATTTCCTTGATTACCACCCCATCCTAAAAAGCTATTTCCTGTTGATACTACAGTAGCAGTGCTCCCTTGATTACTTCCTATATTACCAAAGCTCTGTGGTGGCTGGTGTTGCTGACCAGGTTGTCCTGGCTGGGCCTCGACTGCTGTGGGGACTGGAGGTGGAAGGGGGGTGCCCCCACTCACAGGGGTGGGGGCCCCTTGTTGATTGACCAGTCCTACAGGTCCCCATCCACCCTGACCGGTCAGCATGGCTTGTGCTGCAGCAATCATTGCAGGATTCAGTTGAAATGCTCCTAGACTCAGTCCCATATTATTGGGCACAGCTGGGACCTGTCCTGGCATGTGGGGTTGAGCCCCGGCTCGCCCGCCCCCCTGACTCCAGGGTGTGTGAGCATAACCTCCCTGGTTGTACGGGGGCTGAGTGTGGGTCAGGCTCCCTTTTCTATCATTTTGTCTATCGTAAGTTTTTGGAGCGGCATTACTTATATGGACACTTGCTCCTTTAACAATGTGATCCTCGCCACACAACATTTGGGCAACCTCTGGGTCAGAAAACGTGATAAAGGCAAAAGCCCGAAACGGCTTTGGTATAAATACGTCGACAACTTCACCGTACTGATTGAAATAGTTTCTGAGATCATCAGCCGTCATGTCCTCCGTACATCGACCAACAAACACTTTACGATTCATCAACTTATCATTTGCCTCCTGAAATAAACAATATATGAGCCAGTGTGTGATATTTCCAATAATTTTAAATGTTTGTGAGTTGCAAACACTGAGTAGAGTGGACAGCCACATATCGTAAACATAAAGTTACCTGACGGGCTGGCCTAGTAGGCCTACATATACTTTAAGACCTTATCCATCTACTAAACACATAGTGAAGACTCTGGTCAGACTGAGGGATGCACAGGCTGGTCCGCATCTTTGCTTTGCTATTATTTGAAATTGTTGGAAATCTCAGGCAAGGGCTCATATTTCAGTGTAAGATATAGCTGATTTTAATGTTCATGGATACTAAATGATGACACATTTAATAAATTTGGTATTTTACAAACCTGACTTTGAAATGCTATTTATGATATGACTTAAGTTTTTGCGATTAATCAATATTTTTACTGAAACTCGTGGATTAACACCAACTTGGGTGCCTAGACAATGCTGATTGGTACTGGAAAGTGGATCATCAAAATTGAAAGGGGGATAATTTGTACGTAGTGCATACAGAGTTATTCCCCATGATAATAAAGGTTGCTATTTTGAAAGTGAGCATGTGTATTTAGTTTCAAGTAATTATAGAGACTACACAAAATGTCAATTTTTTTACAGGATGACAATGACCTTTAAAAAAAATTGTTTGCTAAACATTTTCTAGCTCTTTTACATGGTTATTACAAATTCAATAGTTTAAAAGCCCCTAAAACAGCTCTTTTTTTTCAAAACTTTGTCCTTGTCATATGACCTTTACCTAAGTATCTGCAGAGGTTTATCATTGAGATCTAACATTATGCCAACTACGAACTGAGTTTCTTGAAGAAGCTTAAAGTAATTTGAAATGTTAAGTTTTTGGGGTAAATTTTGGAGAAGTTTGATCTTCACAGATGACATTGACCATGACCTTCATGACCTTCACCTTGGTATCTACAAATGGGTCTCATGAATATTTATATCCATTCCAACTAAGAGCAATCTATCTTTTAAAGACTTATAGTAATTTGCAAGTTTAAGTCTTAGAATAAGTTTTGCAGAATTTGGGCCTTTGGTATATGACCTTGACTTTTTACTATGACCTTGGTTTCTGCAGATGCGTATCATTGAGATATTCAATTCAAAACATAAAATTGTATATGATAAGACTTGAAGTAATTTGCAATGTTTAGTTTCTTTTTTTCAAGTTTTGCAGAAGTTTGACCATAAAAGATGATCTTGATCTTTTCATATATGTGACCTGTCACACAAAAAGGGACCATCTGGGTAGTGTGTAAAATGTTGACACTAGTCAGACTCCACCTGTTGTGCAGATTCAGGGTTGCCAGCACTTTGGTGAAACAAAATTCCCTGACTTTTCACTGACTTTTCCCTGACCAATTCATGTTTTTCACTGACAAAAATGCTCAAATACTTTAATTATTAAACGACCTCCTAAGGCCACTCCTTTTATTTTTTGGGGGGGGTTCACAGGATGCCTAAAAAGGTCCTGACCCTTGACCTAGCAAAAGTGGAGAAACCTAACATTTTCCCCATTTTTATGTGATTTTTTTTTTACAGTCGAGCAAGTGGTAAGTAAGAAAGAAATACTTTTTTTTGCTGATTCAAAATATCTAAACAGTTTTAAAACAAATAAGGGACATAAATGTGGTGAAATAAAACTGATAAGCTTTGATTATAATATGCAATCTGTTTACATTAGACAATAAAGCATCACATTATCCCATTTTTAAGATTTCCTTATATTTTGTTTCACTTTTCCCTGATTCAATATCTCAGCTGCATATAAATGAATATTGGCATGAAATATTCTTTTTTTAAACATTAGAAAGTAGCTACCAAGCTTATCATAATAAGTAGACAATCAGCTATCAAAATGAGGAGGATAACACATAGGAAAATCAGACTCACCCTACCTAGGAGTTTTTTATTTAGCTTAAGTACATTATATTGTATCTATTCATATAAATTTAGGTTGATTATTTTTTGGATGCTCTTTTCTGGAGTTATATTCCCACAATACAACAAAAAATTTAATTGATTAGTCAGCTATGGAGGCAAGGGTTGCAAAGCCTTTCAATCCTTAGGCTGGATGAAGTTCTAAGATAAAAACTAGTAATTATAAACACCAAGTTAAGAAGATAATGCTTCTTTAAAGCACTTTTATACTTTGTTTACTGTTATTTGAATTTAATGCTAATATTGTGAGTGTGATAGTCAAATATCAAATGCCTAAAGAATGCCTTTGATAGCCATTTGAAAACCTCCAATGCAAACATCTTTCAACCTTTGAAATAATTTTTCCCTGACTTTTCACTGACTTTTTAGGATTTTCATTTTTCACGGACCAAATTTCAAAATTCCCTGACCTTGAAAAAATATCCAATTTCCCTGACTTTTCAAGACTGCTGGCAACCCTGAGATTGACTAGGGTGGAATTTTTTCGCACTTTGCTCATACACAGAATCTAGACTGATCAATCTACATTCACCTCTTTTGTTGACCTGTGTGTGTTTTTCCGTTTATTTATCGTTGCTACCGTAGCACATGCCCATATAAGAAGACAGTTAGTTGTTACAGGGGATAGTGCAAGGATACATGACGAAACTTCTGCTGAGATCCGCTATGGTTCTTTAATGTGCTCGGTGTAAAGCACCATCTCACGGGGCCTCGGTTTAACACCTCATCCAAAAGACAATTAGTTTGTTAGTGTGCCAGCCCAAGAATCGAACCCACGTGGTTAAACTTCAATTGTTTTGAAGTCCGGTGCTCTACCAACTGAGCTAATTGGGCTGACAATGTGTTAAGGCAAGCTGTGCTTACAAAAAAGTAGAAGGCTGAAATGGTGGACAGACAGACAACAGTAAAACAATGGGGATATAAATAGAAAAATATCAATTTGTTCCTTTCCAAAACACATCTGTATTTCTTAATAAAGCTTACAACAAAAGTTTTAAATCAACATTTGTCACAGAAAGGCAAACCTAAGAAGTTTAATATCCAAATGCTAAGACTACATTTATGAAGTCGTGAAAAGGAAAGGGACTTTTTGACCAGCTATTCAGTATCAACAACAAATATAAAATATTTTGTATTTTGTACTTGGTGACGCCATCAACCAAGCAGTCTGTGTAAACAAATGTGCCTGTGTAAAACATAATGTGATTTTCCCTAAATATTTGTATTCTTGGAGCTAGCTTGGAAGCCTTGTTTTATGACTATTTTTACCTTTTTGGATTGAATTTATATTCTAGCCTTTTTCTTTAATATTATGTTACAATAGGATCGCTTTGTGATTTTACAGGCGTTAAAATTTGCATGGCCTGTTAAAATGCTTTATGTATGTGCTTATGATTTCTTCTTTTTATCTTTTTTCAAAACCTTTTTTTCAAGACTTTATTACTTAAGGGTCAATTACATTTGAATTTCAGAAGCTAATAAAGTCACTGTAAACGTTTTCACTGACCTGTTTAGAGTTGGGTATTCTCACATCACACCATCTGCCATCAATGTTGTGACGTTGAGACATACACTTAACTTGGGCGACATAATCGGCAAACCGTATAAAACCAAAACCTTTAGAGTGGCTTGTCTTTGGGTCCTTTTTCACCTGCAAGTAAAAAACATACATGTACAATGATATCAGAATTCCAGATAAAAGAGAATGATGCAAATATTCAGAACTTTTTCATAGGGGTGCGACCAAGAAAGGTCCCGTTTTCATCAGTAGGTATTGATATTCAAAGGGCGAGCTAAAATTGGTAACTTAAACTACAACATGATATTTTGGTTGCCCTCTTCAAACACAATTCTTTGATTTTGCAGTTTTTCTATAATGATAAACTATATTTTTACTCAAATTCAAGAGAGTGTCTGAAATTTTTGTACCTTCTCTGTCTGCATACATTGAATTATAAATAATACCCACTATTTCTCATAATGTTGGTCATTGACATAGAAGTTTTTCTTACAATTTTGCCATGGCTAACAGTAATAACAAAATTTATATTTTTGTTTGAGGTTAAGAATCACAAAAAATCCAATATAAAGCAGGACCTGTATTTGACCCTTAAACCAGAGTTTTGACCTCCATAAATCCCATTTTAACCCTCAAAAATATCATGCAGCAGGGGATCATATTGACCCACTGAATTTCCAGTGATGCAACCTATGCAATATGAAAGAATATATTATACTATAGATCAATTGTTTTCTACATACATGTACTATTACAAAAGATCTCTACAAAGGAAACAACATAAACACAATTTATTGTTAATGTTGTTTCAGTCAAATAGATTACTTAAAAGACTGATAAGTTTCATGCTTTGCTCAGTTTTGACCCCCAGAATTTTACCATTATGTTCAAGGGTCCAATGACTCCCAAATTTAAAAAGCTAGCACAATCCCTGATAAAGTCAAATCTATCAATTGAACATAATATTATTTTGCAGATTTAAGAAATTTCTAGTCCTGTTAATTTTCTATTCTCATTTGTCATTTTTTCTTAACTTATCTATGCATAATTAGCTGCAGTCTGATAATAGTCTACACTGCCGTCTTACTTCTAAATAATTATGGAAAAAATTGACACAAGGTTGTTATAGAGTGTCTTGTTTTGTAATTGGCAATTTTTTGGAAATTTAACTAAGGTAGTGAACCTGATATTGTTTCACAACATTTCAGAACGCAATCTTTTACAATGTTTAACCAAGGTTTCCTTGAGAAATCATTAGGAAAGCTTGGTTAACACTGTTAAATTAAATGACTAACAAAATGTTGCAGAATAATTAAAGGCCTTAAATTCAGCAAGATACAGTTAAATTTCTCGCAGATTAAATAAGTTTATAACCTGCATGACGTCAATCTGTCCCCCAGACTAAAAACTTTAAGTCTTTATTCACTAAACATACAAAATCAAAATTTTATCTCTCAATTTCAATAGATTAAATAAGACTAGAAGCTCAACCCAGTCTGGCACTTAGACTACAAACCTGGACCATGAGGAGGTCTCCAAACTGTGAAAAGTATTTCCTCAAGTCCTCCTCTACGCTCTTCCAAGGCAAGCCGAGTACAATAAGGTCACTACATTTTTTGATATTTTTTCTCTTTATTAAACTGACAGCTGCAGCTTCAGGCTCCTCTTTCTTCTTTACGGAGTCTGAAATAAATAGAGTGCAAAAAGGTCAATATTTCATCTATCAACACAGGGGTGTGGAATTCCCAGGCCCGACTTCTCCGACTCTAGTTTTTCTACCTGCAGACAAGTACTTTTTTCTATGCCACTTGTCTGTGGACAAATGAATACCAGGACAAATATCAGAATGGTACTCACAGATTATCATGTTGTTAATATCAAAGGGTAGAAAACATTGTTTTTGAAAAAGAAAATGCTGGAGTCCAAATTGATTGATTCTCTTTTTTGATGACATGTTATTTTCGATCCAGGACAAGAGAAAATCCAGAACAAGTAGAAAATCATATTTTACTTGTTCAGGGACAAGTGGAGAAATTTCTTATTTCCACATTCCTGTATCAACATAAAAAAAAAAGATTAAGATTCAGAGATGGTGGGCCCCTTATCCATCAGGTAGGACTTCTAATTCTTCAGTTCTATGGAGCACATTTTCAATATGCATCTACTTTAACCCTTTCCTGTTTTTCAAAATTTTAGACCTGTCCAAATTGAATCAAAGGTTTTGCAGACTAAAATTTAAAGTGGATTTAATTTGAAAAATAACCATTCAGTTGGGTAGAAAATAGTGTGGAAAAAGAAGAAATTGCTTGTCAGAAGCAATTTCTTCATTTTTCACAATGTTTTCTCAATCATAAAAATCATAGGCACGTAAAAGCAGGGATTAAACAGCAATGGGTTAATATAAGAGGGAAAATTGAAAATAGGAAGCTCAATACTTGTTACAAGCAATTTCATCTTTCCACAATGTTCCTTAATAAAAAAAATTCCTATCTTACTTTTATTATTTCCGAGAGTCTGTTAGAGTACTGACAGAAATAATAGCCAAATGTTTAACCCCTACTGACCCGGATTGCTCAGCAAGATTAGCAAATGTTGGTGCGTCTGCTTGGCTGTTGAGTGCTGGACAGTGGATGATGAGGGGAGGGGGATGGGGGGATTAAACAGAATTAGCAATTTTATAAAGTATTTCTTTCCATTGAAGAGAAAATAAAAGAATACAAAAGGAAATTTGATCTTTTCAAGCATTTTTATTCTTTGGGACCAAATAAGAATTTTACTTTTTGATCAAATGAGCTAAGACAAGTGAGAACACCTCGTCCCTGGTTCAAATTCTGACAAAGTGGAATATCTATCAGAGTTTTACTCTCAGGTGAAAAAGATGATGATTCTTATAAATATACATTTTGTAATGCCCCTTGAGGTTGCTCTTTTGAAAGTTAATATATACCCAAGACAGGGATCGACACTAACACCAGTCCTCGGGCCCTAGACCTGTGGTTTTTAAGGAGGACTGGTAGAACTTGCCATGCTGCAGGTCCTTTGGGACTGAAATAAATAGGCATATCATGTTATAATCTATCCTGTTTTGAAAAATAGTTTTCTTTCCAAAACTCTATTTTTCCAATAGACTTCAAGAATCAATGTGGAAAAAGAAGAAATTGCTTGCCAGTAGCTGCAGCAATTTCTTCTTTTCCCATATTGTTTACCATACATTCATCCCCTTAGATTGCAGAAAAATAATTAAAGTTTGAAGGAGACCTGTTATTATCTGGGAGAATCTGTAAGATTGAAAGCTAATAGGTTCTTGCGTCTGGAGGCAAAAAGTACTTGGTGTCAAATCCTGCTCAAGGAATAAAGGCAATGAATTAGCCTGGATTCTCCTAGTATCACATCACTCCCGCTTTGTATGAAAATGATAAATGAAACCTTATTTCTTAGAAAATTTTATTGTTCAAACTGCAGATTCATTATTTTTCCTTTAAACACTCTTGACAAAATATTCAAACAGTGATTCATTTTGCTGTGCATCCTGAATCAAAGATGCCCATATTTCACAGAGGACTCATTTTTTCCAAATATGTCAGTCCCTGGGATGCAAAATTTTAAGGTAGAATTGTTGTTGATATATCTTTCAGATTGAAATGTGAAAATGACCAACATTTCGTTTACCGACAAAGATTAGATTGAGCTCTGAATTTATTAACTCAATGAGCAATATTTCTACTGGCTTAATGCCCATGTGCAGCTGGGGTCAGGTTGGAACTTATTGTTTTAAATTATGTGAGTCCTAGGGACTCCTTCTTTCAAATTTCAAAATTAATTGCTGTTCAAATGCGCATTGCAAAAACAATTGGAAGCTTCCATCTGATGCTACTCTCAGTGAAGTGTTACAAGGGAGATAACTCAAGTATTGAGGTAAAAGGTAAGGGTCCCAGGAGGGGTAAATTAACGTGTAATACGAAGTCTCTGTGCTGAGTGCAGTACCCAATAGTTAATGTAACTGTAAATTAATGTAACTGTAAATTGTTATCTAAATGGAAAAAAAATCTTCTCTTGATTCATTGTGAAATTTCGAATAATATTATAAGGAACGAAATTTCCCCCTGGGTGCCTCAATTCAGGCCCTTGCTTTTTGCACGCACATTAAGTAGCTTTGTAACATGACAGCCAGAGACTATCTTTTACCATTGGCTATCTGCAATAGTGATTCTACATTAATTCTAGGCGACATTATTATTAAAATCACTATTGTATATGTTTCTGATGTAAGGGGTTGAGAAATAATTTCATCTTCAAAAAATTGCAAAAATTATTTTTGTTCAAATGCAAATTATTCATCTCGCTGATTTTAATTCTAATACAAAAGAATGAGGTTAGGGTTAACCAAATATGGACCATTACAAACATCAAATAACACAAATGTATTATATAAAGGGGTTTTCCAAATGATGTGATACTTCCAAACCCGCGGTATTACTGGTCTTGCAAACAAATTGTCTGCTGAAGCATAACTGAAAATTACTGACGTGAGCTGATGTTGAAGCTGAGTGGATAAGTTATATTAAAATAAATGGTTTATAAGTCCAATGCGCTAACCACAGAGCCAAAGATGATCTTCCCTGACACAGTTTTCAGACATTGTATTTAAACCAAAGAAGCCATGGAGGACAGTGGTGAGAGTGGTCTGCCATAACACCTCCCCCTTAAGAGTCTTCATTTATTGATGGTGATAAGCATATGTAACGGTTTAAAGTGAGGTAAGTTGCAATGTATATGCAAATGAGAGAGACCTACCCTTAGTTAAATGGCAAATTGATGCCAATATAGACAGAGTCGACCCATTTAGGGTTGAGGATCCTTTTCTCTGAATGGATCACGCCTCTCTATGTGCTTGGTTTGTTACAATTGGTGGCAGAGGTGGGATAATGACAACTGCCAGATCGGAGGTGCTTTACCCATGGGGCCTCCCAGGCCAAGACTCGGGACAAGTCTTCTCGGAGGGGAGAGTAATGTACCAGTTTAAAGGGAGGTAAGTTGCAATGAATATGCAAATGAGAGAGACCTGCCCTTAGTTAAATGGCAAATTGATGCCTATATAGACAGAGTCGACCCATTTAGGGTTGAGGATCCTTTTCTCTGAATGGATCATGCCTGTCTGTGCGCTTGGTTCGTTACACATATATAGGCAGTAATGTGCTTCCTGTTCTAACAAAGTTGGTACAATGCCGACGTAAATGGCTCAAGAACCTAACCTCGGACAATTCCCCATATTACAAACAACCTGTTCACAACTTTAGGATAGCTGAAAATAACTGACATGAGCCAATGTTAACCCAAGCAGATAAGTGATATCAAAATAAATTGTTTTTAAGTCCAATGCGCTTACCACTGAGCCAAAGAAGATCTTTGCACGCAGGTGTAAACCCTTGTATTTAAACCACAGCAGCTATGCAGGACAGTGGTATGAGTGGTCTCCAATGACAAACGGAAGTGACTATACCAAAGATATTGCAAAATATCAGTCTATCAATGAGAACATACAAAAATAACAGAGCTGAAGCCTTAACAATATGTTGAGTTTTCCATAGAAACAATTGAGCAGTTAATAAAGCATCATTATATTGTTGTTTGGGGGAAATTCAGAACTGCATACAAACAGGCACTTAAACTTGGGACCCCTTAAACTTCAACCTAATGGAAATTGGTTTAAAAAAAAATCATTAAGAAATCAGCAAAACTATTAAAGTGTTCAAATTATAATTTGGGAATCAAAACCTTTCATTTTTAAATTTGATTTCTTAAAGAATTGTATCAAAGATTTGAAGGAAAAAAATAAACTGTCAAAGTAGTAAAATAGAGTTGTCTCCCTTAGCTGTCATCTTTTCAAAACCAAAAACATACCAAACTTTTCGCAACGCAAAGTAACTATTTGCAGGGGCATAATAACCTAAAATTCGAGTTTTTGCATTGACTTATTAACAATTTATAATATTACATCCAAGACATTTCTCTAAACGCTACCGTTTATGCATTTTCGAAGTCGAAAGTGACGGAATTTCCGAAACTGATTCAACAGTTGTCAAAATGACGCGGACCCAAAATCAGTAGTTTAAACTTCGATTTAAGCAAATCCATCCTTTACTCACCCCGCGGAAAGACTGCAAGATACGTTCTCTTCGCCCATTCGCCGTCTGGCGGGTACAGACGTCCATCTGAAAGCCGAATTCCTCTCATAGATCCAGTTTCTGGATTTCTGTACTTCAACCCACAAGACCCAGGAAACTGAGCGTTCAGAGTCGAAAGCAACAACGTCCCGTCCTCTTCGAGGGGGACTTCCATCGATTCCTCGTTCTCATTTTCGGCCACTTGAACATATCGACTCATCTTAACTACATTAAGATTGAAGCAGTCCACTCAAAACTTCCGAAAACACAGGCGCATCTCTCCAACTCCCGAAAATCGCGGCCTTCAAAATGGCGTCGTCTGTTGACAAAATTGTCTATGGTAGCGCCATCTTGTGGTGACCTAATTATCGGTTCCTATTATTACTCATGCAAGACCGAATAGTGTAAGGCAGGAGACCAGCAAACTCCGTTCTGACACAAGTGGTCGTAAATTGACCTACATTCCGTCCACATAGATATAGTGCTTAGAATTAGGTCAACCTACTACGTGTGTGACGGATATTGGCCCAATTTTCTGAATGATTAGGCAGGCCTATTGCAAAGAACATAAATGATCACATACATTATGTTAAGTCGTCGACCTAAAACCTTGTAACTAAAGCTTATTCATAATGCTGTTTTTTGCCTTTGTTGACGGTCAAATATGACATTTGAGCCATGTGCGTGACATTTCCAACAATTTGAAATGTTGGTGGGGTGCAAACATTGAGTAGCGTTAGCAGCAACGTAATGTAAATATGCAGTTACCTGATGGTCTACAGATATTTTGAGACCTTACATATCTACCAAACGCGGCATAGTCACAGTATGACTGGTCAGACTGGATGCACAGGCTGATCAGAGTCTTTGCTTTGCGCATATTGAAATTGTTGGAAATCTCACGCATGGGCTCATTTATCTTCGGGGTTTAGAAATAAAATAGTCGGTACAGCGGGATTTTCTTAATTGCAACTATGACAATGGCAATTCCGAATGCTGAATTGCATTTGACTACTTTGATTTGCACAAACAATAGATACTGTCACATGTCGGCGACTATTTGGGAACAGCTACGAAGGGTTATATTCGTGTATGCCGAAAGCTTATCCTTCACGATAAGAGAAGTAAATGAAAATTGACAATTACCGTCAAACTCGTAAATATTTAGTTGTGACGTCAGAATTTACGAAATGACGTCATATTTAAGGTTCAACCGGATGGGCCGCGATTTACAGCCGAGAAATGTCGGTCCGACGTCATTTTCAATCAGGTAGGATGGCACTATTTTTTCAAAATTATAAAAGCACGCAGAGCTAGAAGTCTTAAATTTTGCAAACCCTTGAAAATTTGGAAACTGCGGTTTCTTTTTCCGAATAAAGCTTTTCACAATTGACAGTACAAATCGCGTTGACTCCCACTCAAAGAGTAAAACACCAAATTTTTAACGTGGAATGTCCATGGTGGCCGCTGTTTCGGTATATTTCAATCGCCGATATCATCTAACGGCTAAAGCGGCGAAAAGAATGGCTTTATCGACATATTTTTTAGGCGGGCAGGGATCGGTTAATGATCCGATTATCAAGAGCAACCTCAAGAGACAGAAAAAGTCGGTGGCATCTCAAGTTTTTATTTCATAGAAAGCGGAAAGACGGTTACGCACACTGAAACCGTACTTGTTTACATTTTACTTTGTTAAAACCTTATATTTTTTAAAACTTCGGAATGATATTACAAAAAACACGCAATATCATATGTCAAAATACAAAGTAAATACTGATAATTTCGCTTCCCTATAAACATTATTATGTGTGTTAAGGTTCATGTAAAGTGTTTGAGGCCCAATTTTAAGGGCTTTTCATTTGTCAAGAAAAAGCTGTATGTCCAGGTATATTATTTATCAAACACTTTACATGAACCTTAAGAAATTGGCTCATAAGCGGATTGATATTATAACGCCGAATAGGCGGTATCACACTGAACAGTAATGAATCCTATCACCAAAGTCAGTGCCGACACTGAATCGTCTATATAGATATGGTGGAATTTTGACAGAAAACTTATATGTATCCTATGCTGGAAAATAGTCTTAACATGATGAACACTCCATTACCGTATTTTTTTTTTATCAACAACAAAAAAAACCGGAAAATTTCGCTTTTACAATTCCCAATCATAAGAAATCAATTACTTTGATAACCATTTTTTCCAAACAACAAAAACGTTTGTTAATAGGTAAAAGACCCGTTCCTTATGTCACAAGAATCTTGAGTATAACTTGCAAATGATTTTGCTAAGGAAGGGGGGGGGGGGGGGGGTCGGACCCTGACTCGGGCGTCTAGGAAAGTTTCGTTCCCTCTCATTTCGTGTGGAATCATTATTTTGTCATGATGATAGATGTCCAATGAGTTGGTTGGCCTGACCTGAGTAAGCAGCGGCCCTTCAAAATTCCCATCGACAGTAGCGTTTGAGCTTTACAGTACAAGAAAGAAAAATAAAAAAAAAATAGTTAAGATTTCTCTTTGAGCTCTTCGAGCTAAAGATATTGTAGGCTATGTATCGTTTTAATTTCTGAAACAAGAGACTTTAATTGTTTGATCAGCCGCGGCAATAGCGCAGTTGGTAGCGCGCCGGACTTCTAATCCAGGAGTCTATATTCGCACGGGTTCGATCCCCGGCCGCGGCACTTATCCTTTCCGACATTTGTCTTCCACCAATGGGTAGATAATCGTAAACCTATGTGGAATAGCAACTGGTGGCTAGGAAAGGGATGTGGTGGTAGTACTGGTGTGAGAAATACCAGGAATCCATCGTTAGGTGCTCCAGTCGTCGCGATATAACTGAGAGATTGTTGAAAGTGACGTAAAACCCCAATTCAAATCAAAATTAATTGTTTGATCGTATCCTGATAATGTTTTAGGTGTGTTTGTACTGCATTGCTTTAACAAAGACACAGTAGACGATTCTCTTACGAAAACAGAGGTGTTTTGCCCTGTGTTCAGGATGGCAAAACGGTGAAAACAGTTTTCCAATTATTCCCCGCTTTGCACGAAAGTACACATGCAAAGCGGTGAATAATTGGAGAACGGTTTACACCGTTTTTCATCCTGAATTCAGGACTGGTTTTATCTTGACCGAGTCTAATTATACTTACGTCAAGAAAAAAATCGCATTTGGCATTTTTTCCGAGAAGCGATTTACGCCATGAAAAATAAAGTATAGATTAAAAAAAAAAAAACACTCTTTTTCCGAGTGTCAAAATAAGAAGATTTCAATTACGTGAATTTGTCTATGCCTTAAAATGACGGTAATGTCCTTAAGGTTTTAGAGCAGCCATTGCGCCTTTCACGCATTGCTTTTTCGAAACAAAATTACACATGTGTCTTGAACATTCGACATGAAAGTGATTCACGCAAGGTGCTTTGAAAATCTCCGACTTGTTTTGTTGCAAAGTCAATATAACGAGTTTTGTCACTATGTGTTTGTACTTTTCAAATATAGTAGATCCAAGAAAAACGTTTTTTAACCCTAGAATGAGTTGTGTCTGACACTTCTGTGTGCTTAAAACGCTAGCAAAGGATAACCAGGTAGGTTAGGTCAAGGTGGGCCGCTGGTGACGTCTGTACGGTAATGCAACTTCAGCGAAAACGTCCGATGTAATCGGTATGTGATTACAAAATCTTTGGCAAAAACTGTTACTTGGGCCTATAGTCAATTAGTAAGTCGAAATATTGTTAGAAATTGCATCTGAGATCTAGGGGGTTCAATATCGGTTGAGCCTCGCATCCCATAGGGGGCCCAACTTAACGTCAACGTTATTGATCTTTTTATATTGGGGATAAATTGCATCCGTTTATGTTAGGCCTACTTGTTACAAGATGGCTTTTCACGAAATGTTTAGTCAACAGCATGGCCTTAGCAGCTTTTATTCTGGTATGTAATCAAAGACAACTCGTAGGTTGCGATGAGCGGTATTCTCCATAACCCTAAACGGAATTTTCATCGTTCACTTTGCAATAGACCTGCCCTGCGTTCAGGATGAAAACGGTAGTGAAGCGTTTTTAGCTCACCTGAGCACGAAGTGCTCAAGGTGAGCTATTGGGATCGTAGAATGTCCGTCGTCCGTCGTCAGTCGTGCGTCGTCCACAATTTCTTTAAACATCTTCTCCTCCTAAACCAGTGGGCAAATCTTGATGAAACTTGGCAGGGATGTTCCTTGGGTCAAACTCTACCAAAGTTGTTCAAATAAATGAAATCCACCCTTAACTTTCCCTTTACTCTTAACAAAAAGGGTGAAAATATGAAAATCTTTAAAAATCTTCTTCTCTGAAACCAGATGGCAGACAGCTTTAATATTTTGTGTGTAGCATCACCTAGTAGGCCTCTACCAAGTTTGTTCATATAAAGACCCTTGTGTCATATTTGGGCTTTGCACAGGTGCAATCCTTTATCTCTTAAGAGCACGAAGGGTAAAAAAATGAAAATCTTCAAAAATCTTCTTCTATGAAACCATATGGCAGACAGCTTTCATATTTGGTATGTAGCATCATCTAGTGGACCTCGACCAAGTTTGTTCATATCAAGACCCTAGGATCATATTTGGGCTCCACCCGGACGCAACCCTTTTTACATAGAATGAAAGAGCGAAAATCTTTGAAAATCTTCTTTAATCGAAAGCAGAGGGCACACTGCTTTCATTTTTGGTATGTAGCGTCATCTAGTGGGCCCCTACCAAGTTTGTTCATATCAAAACCCTTGTGTCATATTTGGGCTTTGCCCGGGTGCATCCGTTTCAGCTCATCTGAGCACGATGGGTGAAAATAGGAAAAAACTTCAAAAATCTCCTTCTCTGAAACCAGAAGGCAGACAGCTTTCATATTTAGTATGTAGCATCATCTTATGAACCTCTTCCAAGTTTGTTCATATCAAGACCCTGTGGTCATATTTGGGGTCCACCCGGCTGCATCCCTTTTTACATAGAATCAAAGAGCAAAAAGGCATGTCTGTCTTTCTCTTCGCTGAAAACGTTCCATGGTATTGATATTCAAAGGGCGAGCTAAAATTGGTAACTTAAACTACAACATGATATTTTGGTTGCCCTCTTCAAACACAATTCTTTGATTTTGCAGTTTTTCTATAATGATAAACTATATTTTTACTCAAATTCAAGAGAGTGTCTGAAATTTTTGTACCTTCTCTGTCTGCATACATTGAATTATAAATAATACCCACTATTTCTCATAATGTTGGTCATTGACATAGAAGTTTTTCTTACAATTTTGCCATGGCTAACAGTAATAACAAAATTTATATTTTTGTTTGAGGTTAAGAATCACAAAAAATCCAATATAAAGCAGGACCTGTATTTGACCCTTAAACCAGAGTTTTGACCTCCATAAATCCCATTTTAACCCTCAAAAATATCATGCAGCAGGGGATCATATTGACCCACTGAATTTCCAGTGATGCAACCTATGCAATATGAAAGAATATATTATACTATAGATCAATTGTTTTCTACATACATGTACTATTACAAAAGATCTCTACAAAGGAAACAACATAAACACAATTTATTGTTAATGTTGTTTCAGTCAAATAGATTACTTAAAAGACTGATAAGTTTCATGCTTTGCTCAGTTTTGACCCCCAGAATTTTACCATTATGTTCAAGGGTCCAATGACTCCCAAATTTAAAAAGCTAGCACAATCCCTGATAAAGTCAAATCTATCAATTGAACATAATATTATTTTGCAGATTTAAGAAATTTCTAGTCCTGTTAATTTTCTATTCTCATTTGTCATTTTTTCTTAACTTATCTATGCATAATTAGCTGCAGTCTGATAATAGTCTACACTGCCGTCTTACTTCTAAATAATTATGGAAAAAATTGACACAAGGTTGTTATAGAGTGTCTTGTTTTGTAATTGGCAATTTTTTGGAAATTTAACTAAGGTAGTGAACCTGATATTGTTTCACAACATTTCAGAACGCAATCTTTTACAATGTTTAACCAAGGTTTCCTTGAGAAATCATTAGGAAAGCTTGGTTAACACTGTTAAATTAAATGACTAACAAAATGTTGCAGAATAATTAAAGGCCTTAAATTCAGCAAGATACAGTTAAATTTCTCGCAGATTAAATAAGTTTATAACCTGCATGACGTCAATCTGTCCCCCAGACTAAAAACTTTAAGTCTTTATTCACTAAACATACAAAATCAAAATTTTATCTCTCAATTTCAATAGATTAAATAAGACTAGAAGCTCAACCCAGTCTGGCACTTAGACTACAAACCTGGACCATGAGGAGGTCTCCAAACTGTGAAAAGTATTTCCTCAAGTCCTCCTCTACGCTCTTCCAAGGCAAGCCGAGTACAATAAGGTCACTACATTTTTTGATATTTTTTCTCTTTATTAAACTGACAGCTGCAGCTTCAGGCTCCTCTTTCTTCTTTACGGAGTCTGAAATAAATAGAGTGCAAAAAGGTCAATATTTCATCTATCAACACAGGGGTGTGGAATTCCCAGGCCCGACTTCTCCGACTCTAGTTTTTCTACCTGCAGACAAGTACTTTTTTCTATGCCACTTGTCTGTGGACAAATGAATACCAGGACAAATATCAGAATGGTACTCACAGATTATCATGTTGTTAATATCAAAGGGTAGAAAACATTGTTTTTGAAAAAGAAAATGCTGGAGTCCAAATTGATTGATTCTCTTTTTTGATGACATGTTATTTTCGATCCAGGACAAGAGAAAATCCAGAACAAGTAGAAAATCATATTTTAATTGTTCAGGGACAAGTGGAGAAATTTCTTATTTCCACATTCCTGTATCAACATAAAAAAAAAAGATTAAGATTCAGAGATGGTGGGCCCCTTATCCATCAGGTAGGACTTCTAATTCTTCAGTTCTATGGAGCACATTTTCAATATGCATCTACTTTAACCCTTTCCTGTTTTTCAAAATTTTAGACCTGTCCAAATTGAATCAAAGGTTTTGCAGACTAAAATTTAAAGTGGATTTAATTTGAAAAATAACCATTCAGTTGGGTAGAAAATAGTGTGGAAAAAGAAGAAATTGCTTGTCAGAAGCAATTTCTTCATTTTTCACAATGTTTTCTCAATCATAAAAATCATAGGCACGTAAAAGCAGGGATTAAACAGCAATGGGTTAATATAAGAGGGAAAATTGAAAATAGGAAGCTCAATACTTGTTACAAGCAATTTCATCTTTCCACAATGTTCCTTAATAAAAAAAATTCCTATCTTACTTTTATTATTTCCGAGAGTCTGTTAGAGTACTGACAGAAATAATAGCCAAATGTTTAACCCCTACTGACCCGGATTGCTCAGCAAGATTAGCAAATGTTGGTGCGTCTGCTTGGCTGTTGAGTGCTGGACAGTGGATGATGAGGGGAGGGGGATGGGGGGATTAAACAGAATTAGCAATTTTATAAAGTATTTCTTTCCATTGAAGAGAAAATAAAAGAATACAAAAGGAAATTTGATCTTTTCAAGCATTTTTATTCTTTGGGACCAAATAAGAATTTTACTTTTTGATCAAATGAGCTAAGACAAGTGAGAACACCTCGTCCCTGGTTCAAATTCTGACAAAGTGGAATATCTATCAGAGTTTTACTCTCAGGTGAAAAAGATGATGATTCTTATAAATATACATTTTGTAATGCCCCTTGAGGTTGCTCTTTTGAAAGTTAATATATACCCAAGACAGGGATCGACACTAACACCAGTCCTCGGGCCCTAGACCTGTGGTTTTTAAGGAGGACTGGTAGAACTTGCCATGCTGCAGGTCCTTTGGGACTGAAATAAATAGGCATATCATGTTATAATCTATCCTGTTTTGAAAAATAGTTTTCTTTCCAAAACTCTATTTTTCCAATAGACTTCAAGAATCAATGTGGAAAAAGAAGAAATTGCTTGCCAGTAGCTGCAGCAATTTCTTCTTTTCCCATATTGTTTACCATACATTCATCCCCTTAGATTGCAGAAAAATAATTAAAGTTTGAAGGAGACCTGTTATTATCTGGGAGAATCTGTAAGATTGAAAGCTAATAGGTTCTTGCGTCTGGAGGCAAAAAGTACTTGGTGTCAAATCCTGCTCAAGGAATAAAGGCAATGAATTAGCCTGGATTCTCCTAGTATCACATCACTCCCGCTTTGTATGAAAATGATAAATGAAACCTTATTTCTTAGAAAATTTTATTGTTCAAACTGCAGATTCATTATTTTTCCTTTAAACACTCTTGACAAAATATTCAAACAGTGATTCATTTTGCTGTGCATCCTGAATCAAAGATGCCCATATTTCACAGAGGACTCATTTTTTCCAAATATGTCAGTCCCTGGGATGCAAAATTTTAAGGTAGAATTGTTGTTGATATATCTTTCAGATTGAAATGTGAAAATGACCAACATTTCGTTTACCGACAAAGATTAGATTGAGCTCTGAATTTATTAACTCAATGAGCAATATTTCTACTGGCTTAATGCCCATGTGCAGCTGGGGTCAGGTTGGAACTTATTGTTTTAAATTATGTGAGTCCTAGGGACTCCTTCTTTCAAATTTCAAAATTAATTGCTGTTCAAATGCGCATTGCAAAAACAATTGGAAGCTTCCATCTGATGCTACTCTCAGTGAAGTGTTACAAGGGAGATAACTCAAGTATTGAGGTAAAAGGTAAGGGTCCCAGGAGGGGTAAATTAACGTGTAATACGAAGTCTCTGTGCTGAGTGCAGTACCCAATAGTTAATGTAACTGTAAATTAATGTAACTGTAAATTGTTATCTAAATGGAAAAAAAATCTTCTCTTGATTCATTGTGAAATTTCGAATAATATTATAAGGAACGAAATTTCCCCCTGGGTGCCTCAATTCAGGCCCTTGCTTTTTGCACGCACATTAAGTAGCTTTGTAACATGACAGCCAGAGACTATCTTTTACCATTGGCTATCTGCAATAGTGATTCTACATTAATTCTAGGCGACATTATTATTAAAATCACTATTGTATATGTTTCTGATGTAAGGGGTTGAGAAATAATTTCATCTTCAAAAAATTGCAAAAATTATTTTTGTTCAAATGCAAATTATTCATCTCGCTGATTTTAATTCTAATACAAAAGAATGAGGTTAGGGTTAACCAAATATGGACCATTACAAACATCAAATAACACAAATGTATTATATAAAGGGGTTTTCCAAATGATGTGATACTTCCAAACCCGCGGTATTACTGGTCTTGCAAACAAATTGTCTGCTGAAGCATAACTGAAAATTACTGACGTGAGCTGATGTTGAAGCTGAGTGGATAAGTTATATTAAAATAAATGGTTTATAAGTCCAATGCGCTAACCACAGAGCCAAAGATGATCTTCCCTGACACAGTTTTCAGACATTGTATTTAAACCAAAGAAGCCATGGAGGACAGTGGTGAGAGTGGTCTGCCATAACACCTCCCCCTTAAGAGTCTTCATTTATTGATGGTGATAAGCATATGTAACGGTTTAAAGTGAGGTAAGTTGCAATGTATATGCAAATGAGAGAGACCTACCCTTAGTTAAATGGCAAATTGATGCCAATATAGACAGAGTCGACCCATTTAGGGTTGAGGATCCTTTTCTCTGAATGGATCACGCCTCTCTATGTGCTTGGTTTGTTACAATTGGTGGCAGAGGTGGGATAATGACAACTGCCAGATCGGAGGTGCTTTACCCATGGGGCCTCCCAGGCCAAGACTCGGGACAAGTCTTCTCGGAGGGGAGAGTAATGTACCAGTTTAAAGGGAGGTAAGTTGCAATGAATATGCAAATGAGAGAGACCTGCCCTTAGTTAAATGGCAAATTGATGCCTATATAGACAGAGTCGACCCATTTAGGGTTGAGGATCCTTTTCTCTGAATGGATCATGCCTGTCTGTGCGCTTGGTTCGTTACACATATATAGGCAGTAATGTGCTTCCTGTTCTAACAAAGTTGGTACAATGCCGACGTAAATGGCTCAAGAACCTAACCTCGGACAATTCCCCATATTACAAACAACCTGTTCACAACTTTAGGATAGCTGAAAATAACTGACATGAGCCAATGTTAACCCAAGCAGATAAGTGATATCAAAATAAATTGTTTTTAAGTCCAATGCGCTTACCACTGAGCCAAAGAAGATCTTTGCACGCAGGTGTAAACCCTTGTATTTAAACCACAGCAGCTATGCAGGACAGTGGTATGAGTGGTCTCCAATGACAAACGGAAGTGACTATACCAAAGATATTGCAAAATATCAGTCTATCAATGAGAACATACAAAAATAACAGAGCTGAAGCCTTAACAATATGTTGAGTTTTCCATAGAAACAATTGAGCAGTTAATAAAGCATCATTATATTGTTGTTTGGGGGAAATTCAGAACTGCATACAAACAGGCACTTAAACTTGGGACCCCTTAAACTTCAACCTAATGGAAATTGGTTTAAAAAAAAATCATTAAGAAATCAGCAAAACTATTAAAGTGTTCAAATTATAATTTGGGAATCAAAACCTTTCATTTTTAAATTTGATTTCTTAAAGAATTGTATCAAAGATTTGAAGGAAAAAAATAAACTGTCAAAGTAGTAAAATAGAGTTGTCTCCCTTAGCTGTCATCTTTTCAAAACCAAAAACATACCAAACTTTTCGCAACGCAAAGTAACTATTTGCAGGGGCATAATAACCTAAAATTCGAGTTTTTGCATTGACTTATTAACAATTTATAATATTACATCCAAGACATTTCTCTAAACGCTACCGTTTATGCATTTTCGAAGTCGAAAGTGACGGAATTTCCGAAACTGATTCAACAGTTGTCAAAATGACGCGGACCCAAAATCAGTAGTTTAAACTTCGATTTAAGCAAATCCATCCTTTACTCACCCCGCGGAAAGACTGCAAGATACGTTCTCTTCGCCCATTCGCCGTCTGGCGGGTACAGACGTCCATCTGAAAGCCGAATTCCTCTCATAGAACCAGTTTCTGGATTTCTGTACTTCAACCCACAAGACCCAGGAAACTGAGCGTTCAGAGTCGAAAGCAACAACGTCCCGTCCTCTTCGAGGGGGACTTCCATCGATTCCTCGTTCTCATTTTCGGCCACTTGAACATATCGACTCATCTTAACTACATTAAGATTGAAGCAGTCCACTCAAAACTTCCGAAAACACAGGCGCATCTCTCCAACTCCCGAAAATCGCGGCCTTCAAAATGGCGTCGTCTGTTGACAAAATTGTCTATGGTAGCGCCATCTTGTGGTGACCTAATTATCGGTTCCTATTATTACTCATGCAAGACCGAATAGTGTAAGGCAGGAGACCAGCAAACTCCGTTCTGACACAAGTGGTCGTAAATTGACCTACATTCCGTCCACATAGATATAGTGCTTAGAATTAGGTCAACCTACTACGTGTGTGACGGATATTGGCCCAATTTTCTGAATGATTAGGCAGGCCTATTGCAAAGAACATAAATGATCACATACATTATGTTAAGTCGTCGACCTAAAACCTTGTAACTAAAGCTTATTCATAATGCTGTTTTTTGCCTTTGTTGACGGTCAAATATGACATTTGAGCCATGTGCGTGACATTTCCAACAATTTGAAATGTTGGTGGGGTGCAAACATTGAGTAGCGTTAGCAGCAACGTAATGTAAATATGCAGTTACCTGATGGTCTACAGATATTTTGAGACCTTACATATCTACCAAACGCGGCATAGTCACAGTATGACTGGTCAGACTGGATGCACAGGCTGATCAGAGTCTTTGCTTTGCGCATATTGAAATTGTTGGAAATCTCACGCATGGGCTCATTTATCTTCGGGGTTTAGAAATAAAATAGTCGGTACAGCGGGATTTTCTTAATTGCAACTATGACAATGGCAATTCCGAATGCTGAATTGCATTTGACTACTTTGATTTGCACAAACAATAGATACTGTCACATGTCGGCGACTATTTGGGAACAGCTACGAAGGGTTATATTCGTGTATGCCGAAAGCTTATCCTTCACGATAAGAGAAGTAAATGAAAATTGACAATTACCGTCAAACTCGTAAATATTTAGTTGTGACGTCAGAATTTACGAAATGACGTCATATTTAAGGTTCAACCGGATGGGCCGCGATTTACAGCCGAGAAATGTCGGTCCGACGTCATTTTCAATCAGGTAGGATGGCACTATTTTTTCAAAATTATAAAAGCACGCAGAGCTAGAAGTCTTAAATTTTGCAAACCCTTGAAAATTTGGAAACTGCGGTTTCTTTTTCCGAATAAAGCTTTTCACAATTGACAGTACAAATCGCGTTGACTCCCACTCAAAGAGTAAAACACCAAATTTTTAACGTGGAATGTCCATGGTGGCCGCTGTTTCGGTATATTTCAATCGCCGATATCATCTAACGGCTAAAGCGGCGAAAAGAATGGCTTTATCGACATATTTTTTAGGCGGGCAGGGATCGGTTAATGATCCGATTATCAAGAGCAACCTCAAGAGACAGAAAAAGTCGGTGGCATCTCAAGTTTTTATTTCATAGAAAGCGGAAAGACGGTTACGCACACTGAAACCGTACTTGTTTACATTTTACTTTGTTAAAACCTTATATTTTTTAAAACTTCGGAATGATATTACAAAAAACACGCAATATCATATGTCAAAATACAAAGTAAATACTGATAATTTCGCTTCCCTATAAACATTATTATGTGTGTTAAGGTTCATGTAAAGTGTTTGAGGCCCAATTTTAAGGGCTTTTCATTTGTCAAGAAAAAGCTGTATGTCCAGGTATATTATTTATCAAACACTTTACATGAACCTTAAGAAATTGGCTCATAAGCGGATTGATATTATAACGCCGAATAGGCGGTATCACACTGAACAGTAATGAATCCTATCACCAAAGTCAGTGCCGACACTGAATCGTCTATATAGATATGGTGGAATTTTGACAGAAAACTTATATGTATCCTATGCTGGAAAATAGTCTTAACATGATGAACACTCCATTACCGTATTTTTTTTTTTATCAACAACAAAAAAACCGGAAAATTTCGCTTTTACAATTCCCAATCATAAGAAATCAATTACTTTGATAACCATTTTTTCCAAACAACAAAAACGTTTGTTAATAGGTAAAAGACCCGTTCCTTATGTCACAAGAATCTTGAGTATAACTTGCAAATGATTTTGCTAAGGAAGGGGGGGGGGGGGGGGGGTCGGACCCTGACTCGGGCGTCTAGGAAAGTTTCGTTCCCTCTCATTTCGTGTGGAATCATTATTTTGTCATGATGATAGATGTCCAATGAGTTGGTTGGCCTGACCTGAGTAAGCAGCGGCCCTTCAAAATTCCCATCGACAGTAGCGTTTGAGCTTTACAGTACAAGAAAGAAAAATAAAAAAAAAATAGTTAAGATTTCTCTTTGAGCTCTTCGAGCTAAAGATATTGTAGGCTATGTATCGTTTTAATTTCTGAAACAAGAGACTTTAATTGTTTGATCAGCCGCGGCAATAGCGCAGTTGGTAGCGCGCCGGACTTCTAATCCAGGAGTCTATATTCGCACGGGTTCGATCCCCGGCCGCGGCACTTATCCTTTCCGACATTTGTCTTCCACCAATGGGTAGATAATCGTAAACCTATGTGGAATAGCAACTGGTGGCTAGGAAAGGGATGTGGTGGTAGTACTGGTGTGAGAAATACCAGGAATCCATCGTTAGGTGCTCCAGTCGTCGCGATATAACTGAGAGATTGTTGAAAGTGACGTAAAACCCCAATTCAAATCAAAATTAATTGTTTGATCGTATCCTGATAATGTTTTAGGTGTGTTTGTACTGCATTGCTTTAACAAAGACACAGTAGACGATTCTCTTACGAAAACAGAGGTGTTTTGCCCTGTGTTCAGGATGGCAAAACGGTGAAAACAGTTTTCCAATTATTCCCCGCTTTGCACGAAAGTACACATGCAAAGCGGTGAATAATTGGAGAACGGTTTACACCGTTTTTCATCCTGAATTCAGGACTGGTTTTATCTTGACCGAGTCTAATTATACTTACGTCAAGAAAAAAATCGCATTTGGCATTTTTTCCGAGAAGCGATTTACGCCATGAAAAATAAAGTATAGATTAAAAAAAAAAAAACACTCTTTTTCCGAGTGTCAAAATAAGAAGATTTCAATTACGTGAATTTGTCTATGCCTTAAAATGACGGTAATGTCCTTAAGGTTTTAGAGCAGCCATTGCGCCTTTCACGCATTGCTTTTTCGAAACAAAATTACACATGTGTCTTGAACATTCGACATGAAAGTGATTCACGCAAGGTGCTTTGAAAATCTCCGACTTGTTTTGTTGCAAAGTCAATATAACGAGTTTTGTCACTATGTGTTTGTACTTTTCAAATATAGTAGATCCAAGAAAAACGTTTTTTAACCCTAGAATGAGTTGTGTCTGACACTTCTGTGTGCTTAAAACGCTAGCAAAGGATAACCAGGTAGGTTAGGTCAAGGTGGGCCGCTGGTGACGTCTGTACGGTAATGCAACTTCAGCGAAAACGTCCGATGTAATCGGTATGTGATTACAAAATCTTTGGCAAAAACTGTTACTTGGGCCTATAGTCAATTAGTAAGTCGAAATATTGTTAGAAATTGCATCTGAGATCTAGGGGGTTCAATATCGGTTGAGCCTCGCATCCCATAGGGGGCCCAACTTAACGTCAACGTTATTGATCTTTTTATATTGGGGATAAATTGCATCCGTTTATGTTAGGCCTACTTGTTACAAGATGGCTTTTCACGAAATGTTTAGTCAACAGCATGGCCTTAGCAGCTTTTATTCTGGTATGTAATCAAAGACAACTCGTAGGTTGCGATGAGCGGTATTCTCCATAACCCTAAACGGAATTTTCATCGTTCACTTTGCAATAGACCTGCCCTGCGTTCAGGATGAAAACGGTAGTGAAGCGTTTTTAGCTCACCTGAGCACGAAGTGCTCAAGGTGAGCTATTGGGATCGTAGAATGTCCGTCGTCCGTCGTCAGTCGTGCGTCGTCCACAATTTCTTTAAACATCTTCTCCTCCTAAACCAGTGGGCAAATCTTGATGAAACTTGGCAGGGATGTTCCTTGGGTCAAACTCTACCAAAGTTGTTCAAATAAATGAAATCCACCCTTAACTTTCCCTTTACTCTTAACAAAAAGGGTGAAAATATGAAAATCTTTAAAAATCTTCTTCTCTGAAACCAGATGGCAGACAGCTTTAATATTTTGTGTGTAGCATCACCTAGTAGGCCTCTACCAAGTTTGTTCATATAAAGACCCTTGTGTCATATTTGGGCTTTGCACAGGTGCAATCCTTTATCTCTTAAGAGCACGAAGGGTAAAAAAATGAAAATCTTCAAAAATCTTCTTCTATGAAACCATATGGCAGACAGCTTTCATATTTGGTATGTAGCATCATCTAGTGGACCTCGACCAAGTTTGTTCATATCAAGACCCTAGGATCATATTTGGGCTCCACCCGGACGCAACCCTTTTTACATAGAATGAAAGAGCGAAAATCTTTGAAAATCTTCTTTAATCGAAAGCAGAGGGCACACTGCTTTCATTTTTGGTATGTAGCGTCATCTAGTGGGCCCCTACCAAGTTTGTTCATATCAAAACCCTTGTGTCATATTTGGGCTTTGCCCGGGTGCATCCGTTTCAGCTCATCTGAGCACGATGGGTGAAAATAGGAAAAAACTTCAAAAATCTCCTTCTCTGAAACCAGAAGGCAGACAGCTTTCATATTTAGTATGTAGCATCATCTTATGAACCTCTTCCAAGTTTGTTCATATCAAGACCCTGTGGTCATATTTGGGGTCCACCCGGCTGCATCCCTTTTTACATAGAATCAAAGAGCAAAAAGGCATGTCTGTCTTTCTCTTCGCTGAAAACGTTCCATGGTATTGATCTTAGGCAATTATCTTCTTTTTGACATCTGCCTATCTAATTAATGTGTTGTCTCAGGGGTCAAAGAGACTCAGGTGGGCGATCTAGGGCCATCTTGGTCCTCTTGTTGAAAAGATTCCTCGCTTTGCACACCATTGAATCTGGACAGATACTCTACATCTTTCCATTGAACTGCAATGGATTAGTGGATTTGTAGTCAAAGTGATAAAATATTTTTAAGTTGAAATTTGTCGTATATAAATTATTACCCTTTCTATTTGAATGAGGCATTTTATTGACGTCAGTTTATTTGTGGTATTACGTTTAGACCCAAACGTCAAACATCTTGCACTGATCATCACGATGTTAAGCAAATGAGATTCATAACTAATTGTTTGTTTCAGTGTATAGTATAATAGGTTGTATTGAGCTACAGTTAACAACATCGTGAAATTGACAAGGTGAATGATTTTTGAATGGTTTATGAATGAAATTGAATGAGTGTGTGGGGCGAGTTTTGAGTGAATTTAATGGGAGGATCCGATATCCGATATAACGATATTGATTAACTCCCTTTAATAAAATGCGCATACCAGTTCTAAAGATAGCTTCCTTATTCGTCAAGAATTTATTAGCCGCTTATCATTTGAATTATGTCAGTGAAATCGCGATTTTTCTTTATCCAAATTTATTTTGAATGGCGTTGTTGATTCTATGTTTTTCAATGGGTTTGAGCGTTTTTGAATGATTTGCGTGAGTGTTTTGAATGAATGAATGGAACGCTGATTGGGCGATTTAGAATGTTTTTGATTGAGTTGAATGTAAATTTCACGATGTTACTGACTGTAGTCGGAATTGATGGATCGCTTACTTCGCTCATTGAATCGCTTTATGAAACACCCCTCAAATGTTTGAACGTCATTAATCTGCATATAAATATAAAGTAATGGACTTGAAACAAAGTGCAAATTGTTGGAGGGCGACCGTATTGCTGTAAGAACCAACTAGTACTGATAGTTCAATATTTTGTGAGCAAGTTGTATTGAAAGCGTTTAATTTGTAAAATGTCTTTTGTTTGTCTTTTAAATGGCCTTAATTACAATTACCAGAAGAATCGGGCCCCGTCCTGTCACGCCTTTATTTATGGCCAATTATAGTTTTATGAATAATTTACCTAAAGGTTACCGAAGGAAAATTTTTGCCAAGTTTTGATTAAATTAGCCAATTTGTTTGGGAATAGAAGATATTTAATGTGAAAATGAACCCGCCCTGTTACACACATATTCGGTGGTCAATCAAACTTTATCAAACAATTAGAGAGGGCCACCCAAGAAATATTCATACAAAATTTCAATGAAATCAGCACAATGGTTTGGGAGGAGAAGATTTTCAAGTAAAAATAAAGCAAGTCCAGCAACGCCCATATTTCGGGGGTTAATGAAAAAATCGAGAATATTTTTAGAATAGAATAACAAAAGGAACATTCTTGCCAAGTTCTATTGAAATCGGCCCAATCATTTGGGAAGGAAAAAACAATCAAGTAAAAATTGAGACTTACCCTGCCACGCCAATATTTGGAGGGGCGTTCAATAAAAAAACATTGAATAACTTAAGAAGGCGATCACCTAAGGAACATTTAAGCCAAGTTTCGTTAAAAGCCAGTCAGTGGTTAAGGAGAAAATGATGGAAAAATATGCAAGGACGGATACACCGCCACGTGAAGATTAATTTCGATTCTAAAAACATAGATAATAAGCTTTTGGAATGTGGAAGATATTTTTGTCTGTTCATGAAGATGTTCACAAAGTTCGAACCTCCCATGACGAATTTCTGGATCCGCCTCTGATGAGGATGATATTCGTTGAATTCTTTGATGTATGATGTATTTAAAGACCTTATCACACTCACGAATTCGCAACTTAAACAAAGGGGAGCTTAAAGGATCACCCTGAGTTCGTCGTGCGTCCGGTCCGTGATCCGTCATCAAAAATCTTTAAAGTTCTTCTTCTACTGAACCACATGGCCAATTTCAATGAAACCTTTCCAGAATATTTCTTATGTGACCCTCTTCAAGTATTGCTCACAGAATTCTGATTGGCCAATGAATATAGGTGTGGGAGGGTGTGGCATTTTTTCACCATGAAATCTTTGAACGACATCTCCTCCTGGACCACTGGGCCAGTTTCAATGAAATTTTGCTAGAATGTACCCTGGGTGACCCTTTTCAAAAATTGTTCGCAAATTTATTTTTGGCTTTTAAATATAGACGTGGTGTTGTATTTTTCACTCCTGAACAACTAGGTCAATTTCATAGAAACGTTCGAAGGAACACTGAATAACCATCTTCAAAAATTGTTCTGATTCTGACTGACCCATGAAAATGGGCGTGGAAGGGCGTAGCATTTTTTCGATATGAAATCTTTGAAGGAAATCTTCTCCTGGACCACTAGACCGATTTCAGTGCAGCTTTCTCAGAATGTTCCTTGGGTGACCCTTTCCAAAATTGTTTGCGAAATTCCGATTTCCCCATAAATATGGGCGTGGCAGGGCATAGCAGTTCAACTATATACTCTTTGAACGGCATCTCCTCCTGAACCACGGGACTGATTTCAATAAAGCTCTGCAGGAATGTTTCCTTGGTGACCCTTTTCAAGAATTGTCGTAAAATGTTAATTAGACTTGCCTTTTACACTATGATTCTTGAATGACATATCCTTCTAAATCATTGGAACAATTGAAACGAAAATTTGCCAGGATGTTTCTTTCGTGACCTTTTTCAAAAAATGTACGCGACATTCTTATTTGTCTATTACTATGGACATGGTAGGGTGGGTCATAGTATAAGTTTGTTTACCATATGCGAATCTTTGACTTCGAACTCAGAAGCAGACAACCCAAAAATATATAAGATAAAGGCGATATGTGGACTGGACAAAAGATGAATGCCCTCCGCCCGCTTGCCTTTTCTATGATTTGAGCGTTGGTGAATAATCAAAACATCGTAACTACAGCTTAAAATAAGCTGTAGTTTCGATGTTATGATCATTCACCAACGATATATTTCAACAGATGATTATTTCCTTTACGCACTTGCGTTAATTGCGTAATGGGAGTTACGCCCTTGTAAGTTCTATAGCATGACCAATGAAATAAAGGTGAGCGGCTTAGGGCCATTCTGTCCCGCTTGCTTAAAAAAACTTTCTTCATATCTTATAATTTGATATCAAAAAAGAAAAGGACTAATTCCTATTTAATGGGAAGATTTTCAACGGCCGGCTACTTTCTGCGTATGCTTACAAAAAAAGGTGTGTACTCAAAAATAGTTTTCATTGAAGAATGAAACGAATCTATCAGCCCATCGGGTTGTGCGAATCTTGATTAACAACCCCCCCCCCCCCCCCTTTTTTTTTTTTTTTTTTTGATTCACCGCGGCTCTAAAGACCAACATCCAACGTTGTTAGATTTATTAAGGATAAATAACTCTTCTTCCTCGAATAAAGTATGCGTTATACGAGTTTGCTCCCTTGCACTATATATTAGACCACCCCAATTCGTCTCAACTGAATTTAGCCCGATTAGCCCAGTCGGTAGAGCACAGGACTTCAAAAACCATTGTAGTTCGACTGCATGGGGTCGATTCCCGGGCTGGCACACTAACAAACTAATCTGTTACTTTAAATGTGCATATAGCATTAGGGAAAAGTGTTATTTCCTTAAATTTTGAATAGTTTAGAAATTGTACTCTCAATATACGTGTTTTGGGGCACATATATTTAGCTCACCTGAGAACAAAGTGCTCAGGGTGAGCTATTGTGATCACTCGCCGTCCGTCGTTCGTCCGTCTGTCCGTCCGTCCGTCCATCTGTCTGTCTGGTTGTCTGTCCGACCGTCCGTCAACAATTTCTATAGACATCTTCTCCTCCTAAACCACTGGTCCAATCAGGCTGAAAAATGGCTGGGATGTTCCTCGGGTGAAGCTCTTGAAGAGTTGTTAAAAGAATTTAATTTAATCAAAAACTTTTGTTTCTATTGAAACGGAAAAGCTGAAAAAAATGGCCGAAAATCTTAGAAAAATTCTTCTCCGCCTAAACTACTTGGCCAATCAATCTGAAGTTTTGCAGGGATGATTCTTGGGTGAAGCTTTTCAAAAGTTGGTGACGGAGAGGCTGGAAATTAGCCGAAAATTACCATAAATCTTACCAAAAAACTTCCTCCTCCTAAACTACTTGGCAAATCAAGCTGAAACAATGCAGGGATGATCCTTTGGTGAAGATCTACTAAAGTTGTTGAAACAGTTTGATATTATCATTTTTTCCCCTGGAAACAGAAATATGGCAAATTGCCGAAAATCACAGAAAAAATCTTCTTTTCAAACTGAAACTTAGCAGAGGTGTTCCTGAGGCAAAGCTCTACTCACATTGTTGAAAGGTTTTAATTGCATCAAAAACTCTGGTTTCCATGGTAATGGAAAGGCCAAAAATTGACGAAAACCTTAGAACAAATTCATCTTCTTCTAAACTATTGGGCCAATCAATTTTAAACTTGTCAGGGATGTTCTTAAGGTTAGGCCTAGTAAAAATGTAAAAAGAATTCAATTCCGCCAATTACTTTGGTTGCTATGGTAAGAGAAAGGTTGAAAATGTACAAAAAGTACAAAAAAAAATCCAATAGCAGTAAGAAGAAATTAAAAGTCTGTTTCTTTCAAAACCATCCTAAATGTACATCAAACAATCTCTGGTAATCTTAACATGGTTGACAAGATATGACATGACTTACTCAGGTTCGCGATATAGGACCATCATGGTCCTCTTGTTTTTTTTATGATACTCTGATTTCACGATTTTTTCAATATTTATTCTTGTTTTTTATTCACTTAAGAATCAAAATTTATTGATACCCTTCGACCTTTGTGTTTGATATTCATGTATGGATGAGAAACATTTCATTCTGAAATAAAATATATGTTCTGTTCTGTTCTGTTATTTAAGAATTACCTGACTGTCTACAGATATTTTGAGGCCTTATCAATCTACAAAGTGAAGACTCCGGTCAGACTGTGCAGATGCACGTGTTGGCTAGAGTGATTGCATGGCGAGTATTTGAAATGATGGAAACGTAACGCACATACTCATTCATTCAATTCTTTATTTCCTCCAATAACGTAAAGTTTCCCTACACATGCATTCAATAAAAATGCATGATCGACTTATATATATTTAAAGGCGGAATAAGTTTGACTTAGAATATTCTAGCTGAACTCCAACTTTTAAATAAATGTGTCTAGAGCTAGAGTGGATATTAAGGATTTTAAAATAAATCATTTCATTAAAACTTGTGCAAATCCTATGTTTCGAGTACTTATCAGAATCGTCTCTCTGAGACGATTCAAATGAGTACGCACAACATAGGGTTTTAATGATAAATAAATGTTTAAGATTGACATAATGCCCTTTGAATGTATCTCTGCTGTAACTCGACTAGCGAAAATTGAGATGATAAAAGCGCGAACAGAATTTCAACTTTATTTATTTATCTTTAAAGGTAAAAAAAGTTCAACATCCACCCAGTCCGCCCAAAATCTTCAATATGCGCTATGTAGATGGCAATTGTCTGAAGCCCTTTTTTGTAGAGACCAAAATATTATAATATTATTCGAAATGCAGGTTGTCCAAGCTTCTCATAGTGGGCATTCAACGCACTTTTAGTTTATGATGTCAGTTGTGTCCGTCTAGCTTCTTGTATTCTGCCGGATAAGCTTAGAATTGTTTTCACACTAAAAGACGAAAAAAAAAGAAGAAGAACAAGAAGAACAAGAAGAATAAAAAAAAGAAAAAGAAGAAGAGTTTTAGCATTTATTTCTATGCACAAACAGTAATTACATTAAAAGCGTTTCAGATGTAGTAAAATATTTGCCAGTTTTATCGATTCCATTCAACCATAAGTAATGAAGGGATTTTTTAACTCGTTGAGGTATGAAACAAAAAATCTAATTATATTATACGAAAACGTGAATCGCATTCATTCATCAATGATTATGTTCTATTGTTTCATTTCTCCTTGAAATTAAACGCATAACCCATTCATCGCTCAAGTGAAATCGGTAAGAAACGTTAAGCACAGACTCATTTTGCAATCATGAATTGGATCATCCGGACCTTATAGGCAGATCAATACAGTTAAATGAACTGAAAAAAGTAAAGAAATGAAAGTCACGTATTCATGATATTTACTGACTAAGCTAACATGCTCTAGTCAATGGTGAAAATTTACTTCTGCTTTCATTACAGTAAAACTAGCGACCACTAAGGGGACCAATAAAAAGTCATCAGCAACAACCCTTTCCGACATTTACCTCCTACCTATGGTTAGATAATTTATACCCTAAGGGGTTTGAATAGTTAGAGGCTTGAAAATGATGGCGTGGTGGAAGTGACGAGAAAAATACCAGAAACACATTGTTTATCTACAGCCGACGCCGTGGCTTTAAGTCCTATGCAAACAAAAGTACCAATAACGATATATATATAAATATGTCACGGATTCGAATAAGGAGGGGAACGATTTGTTTTCGCCGATATGTCACGGATTCGAATAAGGAGGGGAACGATTTGTTTTCGTTTTTTCAGAGTTATCTTCCTTCCTATATTACGTTTAGTATTTTTATCATAAACGACAGAGAGCCACAAACGCGAAACTTATTTTGGCGGCGAAAAATGTAGTCTAGTTACCCGGAGCTTTCCTTAACAATAGAATATTATTGCAGTATAATGCTCATTGTTCAAACTATTTGTAATTATACCTACCAACTATCGCACCAATGACTGGTTTAAGAACCCTTCGTACGAAATATCTGTCGGATTTCTTTTACATTTTTTTACAAGTGAACAAATCAATAAATCCTCGTTTAATGACTAAAATCGAGAAGTCAATGCAACACTATTGTTAGTGCCTATATGCATGTATTTAAAGGCACTTAGAATAGGGTTGCACTGACCCCTCGAAATGTTGCATGTACGGTCAACAGTAGATCAAGGCTATCTGTAAACGGGGTTCGAACACACAAAGGCGGTTTGTTTTCCTAGCATATCACAGTTTTAATCATTATTCCTGCTGTGTGTAAGTTGTGTATTAATTCACTTCGATTTCACAAAAAGAAAAAAGAGGAAGATAGGCAGCGGTACCTAAGATCAGACCACACAACCGCGTAGGATGATCGTAGCCTTTACTGTCTGCATAAATAATCTCTCACAAACTAAATAAGTAGGGATGAATAATTATTGTTATATGATTAGATTCTTGGGTTCAAAATGGAATCGAATTCAACAAAACTCTAGCCCGAAGACATATGGATTTTATTTTAAAAATCTTCAGTGGAATGGTTTGGCAGCAACATATCTAAATTACAGCATAGGTCACCGGACAAATTTTCGATAAAAAAATCAATATTTTCAGTTACTGTCCTCGAAAACAGCAACACAGAAGACATTTACATTTAATACGTTACACCTTATTGTTTTTCTTACAATTATATTTTCATATCATTCAAAACACAACCTCAGGCGCCTTTTTACAAAGTAAATGGTGTTTTCGGAATAAAAATTGGTTAATTATTTCCGAAAAAAGGACAATTACTGAATTTGGTCCCTAAAAAGGGGGTCGGCCCCTTGATGACGTCATAACGTCATTTCTACTTTATGGAATCCTTTTAAAGCTGACATATGAAAAGCGGGTATTTCAAAGTTCAATTTGATCGCATCAGGCAAGATTTGCAGACAATTTAAAGTTTGGATCTAAAATGACCCTCTATGTGTCCGCAGTTACCTTAAAACTAAGTAGACTCGTGCCAATCGTAAATATACAAATCTAAAGTAACTCAGTCGCCTCTGGGCCACCATACTAATGAGTATATTTACTTGTATTGTATTAAGTGGGTGACCCTATCAAGTTTTTAATTCCTTTTTAAAATCAATATTGAAGTATACAGTAGACTTATTATGGATATTCAACCGGTGAGAAATAAACATGGACGGATTCAAATGGATTTGAAACATGTGGAGTTCGAACTACAGAAAATTTAAAATCGATAAAGCTGATTTCTTTAAGTTTGTATATATACATGTTAATTATGTGCTGGGATCTATATGTAAATTTGAAAAAGTTGAAATATTAAGTGTTAATGTTGGATATTTTTTACCTAATTTTTTAGTGTAAGCTACGGAGAACTATCTTATTTGCCCTCAAATGGTTTGCACAATGCCACCCTTTCATTTGTCTGTCTATCTGTCTGTCCTTCTTCCTGTCATCCCAAAGCAACTTCTCCAAAACACTGAAACAATATTCCTCATATGAATACTTCTTCTTTTGCTTCTTCTTCTTCTTCTTCTTCTTCTTCTTCTTCTTCTTCTTCTTCTGCTTCTTCTTCCCCCTAGAAATCCGAGTATGAATCCCTGAAAATACTTTATATCTTCTTGAAAATTTAAGTTCGTTTCTTTGCCCTTTTCCACGCCCGGTGGCGTTGTGACTCGAACTTCTGCCCTTAAGGTCACGGCTCGTGCACATACTACTCAGCATACGAGGCAGTTTTCTTAATCATGTCGAAAAAGTAAATGAAATAACTACATGTATTCACAACGATACTGTTAAATGGGCCCGTGTGTGACTTTTCCAACTATTTAGCATGTGCGTGAGTTGCAAACATAGAGCAACCTAGATAGGGGGCACATAGGGCTATTAAAAGAATGCCTGTTTGTATATAGATACATTGAGACCTTATTAGTCTACAAAGTGCAAAATGATCACTCTTGAAGGACTGTGTAATAAGAACAGACTGACCAGAGACTTTGTTTGAAGGCAAACTTGAGAGTGTTTCAAATGTCACGCTCAAGCACAGATGATTTATTAGACTAGATTTAGCGTTCTATTGGCGTAAAGCTCTTTCATAATAACGCAGAGAAAAAATCATTTAAATCTAAAGTAGTTTTTTTTCTTTCAATTTAAAAAAGAAATTAATCACAATCACACGCAATTTTAAATTGAATAAATAAAGAAAAGATTAGCCATAGAACATGTCTTACAAAAATCTATTTAATGTACGTGATCAAACGATTCAGAACTTATCCTAATAACAAGAGAAGGCCAGATTCCTAAAGAATACCAGACTATTTTTATCAATTGACTGGATTGTCGGTTGATTTACTGATGAACACCGCTTTCAACATTATTGCAGTTATACCGAGGCAGCAGGTGCAACTATCCATACATGGCTTCCTGTTCTTTCTCGAACCAGTACAATCACAACATTTCACCAGAGCCACCAGTCCTGCGTTCAGGATCACCGAACAGTGCAAACAGTTTCCAGTTATACCCCGCTTTGCACGCAAGCGCACGTGCAAAGCGGGGTATAAATAGAAAACTGTTTGCACCGTTTTGTGATCTTGAAAGCAGGGCTGGTGCCCATACCACCTACTACTTATCCTTCTCACATTGATGGGAGACGAATTGAGACAAATTGCGTCTGTCACAATCATTTTGGTCAAATGTCGTGTGAAAGTTGACCGAACCGGAAATCGCACTCACGATCCAAGGATTGAAAGTCATACACGTTACCAATAACGATTTGGCTTCATTCTTCACTAAGGGCCAACTTATTTCTGATCCCGGGCGGGCATTGTTGTCTGCGATATCAGAGTATTTCTCAGACAGCGGACTACCAGCTCTAGACTGGTCAACTATCTACTATTTTGATTTGAATATGTTTTAACGCCGCCTTCAACAATTTCGCAGTTATATCGCAGGGGCCAGGGCACCTAACAATTGATTCCTGGTATTTCTTTCACCTGTACTACCAATACACCCTTTCCTAGCCTCCGACTGCTATCTCACATAGGTTTACGATTATATCAAACCATTGGTGAGAGACAAATGACGGAAACGGATATATGCCGCCACCGGGGATCGAACCCACGACTTCAAGATTGGAAGTCTAATGCCTAACCAACTGCGCTATTGTGGCGGCTTACTATCTAATATTAGAATAGCCTATAATAGGCAATTCTGATAGTTGAAAGTATGACCAGTCTCCACTGAGGTAAGATTCGGATCAGAAATAGAATTGGCCCTGAGGTGAGGCATTTATAAACTCTTCTTTATTGGTGCACATAAAAACAGACTATGCTTTTCAAAACAATCACCCTTATCACTCGAAAGCTCCAAAATCATTCGAAACGCAAAAAAAAAAAAAAAAAAAAAAAAGAAAAGAAAAATCAACATGTTATTGAAATTAAAAACACAATTCCACAATTCTATTTGTCGCTGAGGACTTTAAAAGTGTCCGATTTGTCTCCGAAGATACACATTGAGAAAACAACGTGGATTTTTTTAAAGGGAAGTAATTAGCAAGATCATGTTACATCCTCTTCATCTCAATCAAAACTCGATTCTTATTCAATTTCATTCCGAAAACATTCCAAAATCATTTACCTTATCGATTCCATGGAAACTTATTTCATTTCCCTTACCCCCAAAGACTTCTGTTTTATTGTCAAATACCCCGCATTTGAGCACAGGAGCAACTTTAAGTGGGCTTAGATTACCTCCCATTACTGTTGAAAGATAGTTTACTTGTTTTATTGGTGAATCGAGCCTGTGCAAGGCATTTCAGGCAATTTCAGATGTGCATGGACAGTCTGGAGAGCCAAAAAACACAAGAAGAATACAGTTAGTAAAATTGTGAAAGTGACATTCATCTAAATCAAAACAATTCTAAATCGCTCACACAGCGCTCAATTCATTCAATCCAAACACTCCCTCAAATCGATCAAAAACGCGCCAAAATCGTTAGAAAATATTTCGTCAATATCGTTAAAGGAGATCGACATTTAATTCCATTCGATCAAATTATTCTACGATTTTATTGCCTGATGTGGTTTTTATATTGTCTAATTTGTCCGGAAGACAAACAAACACAAAAGTGGGTATAATGTATTAAAGGAAGGTAATGAGTATCGCTAATTTTGTTCATCTTGAACAAAATTAGAGATATTGGATTACCTCCCTTTAATTTCACTCAAAACTCGCTTCACACACCCATTTGACTTCATTAAAAGAATGAAGCATCTTGTCAATTTCACGATACTCTTAACTGTACTTGCTGTTGAGGGGTAAGGACCTTTTCTATCGATAACGAGCTTAAGGTAGTGGACCCGTAATAGCTCCGCAACATTTTGGACCACATATTCTTTCACAATGTTAACTGAGGTTTCCTAATGAAATCATTAGGAAACCTCGGTTAACACCGTTAAAGTTCATTACCTCTGAGACATAGAAAACTATTACGGTTCCACTACCTTAAATAAGGCTTTGTTCAAACCAAGACTGATTGAAATTGGCCCACACATTCGGCGCGAGTACTGGTGAATTTTCCAGGAAGCAGAATCTAGAGGGATTAATCTAAGTTGTAAGAACTTTTTTCCCAATCAATGTAAAATCGGTAAGTTTAAACCAAACTGATTGAAAGCGACAAAAGAGATACACTGGTTTGATAGCATCTGGAAGCTAGTAAATGATGTAATGGTAGTACTGGTGTGAGAAATATCAGAGAATATTTTAGGTGTTCCAGCCGAGGTGATGGAAGATTTCTAAAGTAGCGTATAACCCTATGAATTTTAAAAGAGTTCTCACATATTTATTCGCTCAACTTTCTACATTTAGACTTTTTTTAGCGAATCAAGGCCGCAAAATATTAATTAATCCATGAATATTTTTGTAGCCTTAATTAGATTATATGGGTTTGTAAACGGATTTGAGAGGTGTTTAAATTAAGGAAGTTCGAACACAATACAAAGATAAAACATGATAGACACGCTATAAAGAAACTTAAAAAAAAAAAACGTATTCGTGTGGATGAAATGATGACTGCAAAAGTGTGACATTAGAAAAAAACACTACCAGTGTAATGTCTTTACTGGTTCAAATTACTTTATTGTGACAAAAGCGTTTTGCATTTCATCATTAGTGTGAAAAAGTGATAGTGTGTATATTCAAAAGTGCTGTTTTATAAAACAAAATATTTTTCCATCATTAAAGCGCCAAATTTGTTAACGTCAAGATTACAACATTCGATCGCTGAAAACTGGAACGATAAACGAGATGTGATGTGCCTGGTAACATTTTAAATCTAATTTTAGTGAACAAACTTGACAGATACAAACATGGGGAGCGGCTCATCTAAACCGCCACCTTCGGTGAGTATTAGTTATATACATGTAGATTAATTATACTGTATATAACCCTTGTCACGCTGATTTCAAATCCGCTTTCAGAATTGCACTCATATCAAAGTACTGAAAGGCCTAGATTTAGATTCCAAGAATGCAGATGATATTTCTTTTTGAATATTAAGTTCGTTAACAAATTTGCCTTGAAAGGGGACAGACAGGTGGTGTTGACTATGATCAGACTGCACATGGGTGCAGGCTTATCTTTGTCTGTACCTTCTGTCAAAACAGGAATATTTCCGGTTCAGCATGACAAGGGTTAAAATAGGATATTGAATGAGTGGTCATGGAATACCGAATTTAATAAACGAGTCATCTATAAACAGATAAAAATGAGGCTATGCCAAGTTCTTATCTGTTAAAGATGATGAGTTTGATAATTTCGGTATTTTATGACCACATGTTTGATATTCTATTTATAATATGACCCCCATTTTGTGATAAAGGAGGAAATTACGATATCTACCGATTCAAGTTACCCCGCGAAACTTATAACGCCGTTTGAGAAATGACATTAGCAAATCCATTATGACGTCATTTTCACAACGAAATGTAACGTTGATGCCCGTTATTAGCGCATTTGCATAGTTATTAACTAGTGAATTAACACCCGTGTAATATCAAAAATATTCAACGGGGTTATTTCGCTCACTCGACGTAGGCCATATTATAAAAAAGGAATATTCTATTTAGGTAATTTATGTTTGCCCTCACAAGTATTATCGTATATGTGACCCGTCACGGTAAAAGGGACAATCATGGATCTCAGCAAACTAAATATTCAAAAGGGGATGGTTCTAGTACAGGTCAACCAGAGATCGGATTTTAAAAAGATTTCACTGGATGATAGTATGATCATTCTAGATTCAGAAAATTAGTCCGGTGTGTCTGCGCAGTCTGACTAGGGTCGGCACTTAACGCACTTTCCAGATGGCCCCTTTTTGTGTTACTGGTCAGATATGTTTAAATATTATCGAGAAAAAAACAATGTTTTGTAAATTTCGGCTATAAAGATCCGAAAGGAACATATGAAGAAAGCAATATCGCTTTGTGTGAACTGTTGTACAACCATTGAATTTTACTTTTAAAAATTCCCAGATATTTAAGATATAGCCTACAGTTCAATTCAAGCGTCATGTCGTATTCAACGATAGGCAAAGCGATGCATGCCTTACTCACCATTCATATATACTAATGGACAAAAGTCTTGTACGGTTCTGCGAATATGCAAATAAGGATTTTTTTTTTTGTTTTCCAATTTACGGTGGTTTTGTAACCTCGATATACTGTAACAAAATAAAACAACGTAATAAGAAGCTCATTTGATTGTGTAATTACGACTCGGTATAATTCAAGCAAGGGCAAAATTTAATGAACAAAAACCGTGCATGGTTGTACACAGTTTCCATCTAAATGACATCGCGCATAGATTTTTCTTGAAAAGGGAAAGTGGTCAACACAACGTTGTTTCAACTGTTCCGATTAAAGTCATTAAAACCGTGGCCTGGTGACCCTAGAATTCAGAACAAAGATGCTACGCTTCATAAACAAAGCATTATTAATCAAGCGCGTGTACCGTAAATCCAAAAATTTCAGAAAACGTCTTTTTTGATGACCCATCATCAAACCTGCAAAAACATTAAACGTATGATAAAACGAAAATAACGTGTCTGAAAAGCAACCGATTTTCTACCGTTTTTTTTTTTTTTTTTTTTTTTTTTTTTTTTTTTGTTGTTGTTGTTGTTGTTGTTTTTCTACTGGAAATCAATACTGAAAGGCTTTCGTGCAAAACTTTATTAGGCTATGCCGTATCCAGCGTGAAAAAAGCTGAAACGTCATTTATGTTGTTGAAACTAATCAACGTCACTTGTGATCCAATAACGGTGTAAACAGTATTAATTCGGCGCAAAGAAAGACTCGGTACAATTACGGAATTGTCCTGCGCATAGTAGGAGTTGTTACTTTGTCCGCAAATTCTAGAATTGTACCGGACAATTCTAGAATTGAGCAAGGGGGTTTTATCGACTCTTTTGTAAGCAGAATTATTGGCGCAGGAATGTTGATGCAGTGCAAAGTAAGAATTTATGGACAAAGTGAGAATATTTCGTTTGTCGTGCTCAATTTATTGTCATATTTCATTTATTTCGAAAGGTCATTTTTTCCAACATTTGATGTCTTTTAACCTTTTCCCCCGCATATAGTAAAATGCTTCAGCCTTTACAACAAGGCAAAACGATATAGTTGATGTTTGAACGATATGAAAAGTATTTATTTTTTACGGTAACTCAAAAGTTCTCTTTCAAATGAAAAGCTTTACTAAACAAAACAAAACCTGACAGAACTTTTGTCCTTAAGTATATATCATAGCCTAGTAAGGGGATAATCTACTTAACCCACGTTAAGATTATAATCATGCGCATTCAATTCATTGTGTACAATTATATGCATTGTTCTTTTCAAATTGGATACCAACGTTTTTATATTCTAATTTGAATTCGGGTATCGATCCTGGCGAATCAAATATCATTGATATTTTAAAATGGGCCTGTGCTTGACATATCGATCAATTTCAAGAGCGCACAAAGCATTCACTCTAAATACATGTCATTCAAACTTTCAAATTTCTCGTGATGAAAACTCCAAAACCATATTTACACTCAATAAAAGCTCGTGTGGTCCAACTATGGCTAACAATTTTGTGACAAGGCCTTATTCAGGGAGCATAATCCGTCACCGACAACTCTTATTTGTTTTTTTCTTCTAGTTTTAGTTTTGGTTAAATATTTATGGCTCGGCTCAAGAAAATGGGCATAGAATCAACACTTCAATAATTTTTGTATTAAGATAAATCAACTTTTCTGGATTAATGAAATATTCGAAAGGTTTCGACATAGTCAGCATGTAAATGTGACCCGTCACGCGGAAAGAGAATATCTGTTAAATGAATATTTGAAAACGAGATTGGGTCCAGCATTTGACAACCTGCGGTCGCTTTCAATAATTCTTTCACAGGAAGGTAGATTGATCATTCTCGATGCATAAAATATGCAAAGTGCGAAAAGTTTCGATCCAAGACAGTCTGCGCAATCCGCGCAGTCTGCTTTGGGTCGACACTTTACGCATTACCCAGACGGTCCCTATACGCGTGACGGATCACAATTTTTTCAACTCTTCGTATGTGGTCCCTCTCTGAGAGAAGGGGTCGCGCCGTCATCCTCAAGACAGGACAGGTCTCAATAACGAATTATTTATTCTGTATGTTGGGCTATAAAAGAAATGCATTCGAACTTCCTAGTGTCTCATTACAAAAGATTATTATTTTGTGGGGTTTTTTTCTCATACTTCAAAAATAACAATAATTATTCGTGTGTTTAATTGTCCGGCGTACAATGGAAAATTACCTAAAGAAATACAAAAAGCTATATCTAATAACCTAAAATATATAAATAAGCTATATAATAACCTGAAAAAAAAATGCCAAAAAAAAACCTATACAGTCAGCAACGTCGTGAAATTGACAAGGTGAAGGATTTTGGAATGAAATTGAATGAGTAATTTGAAAGAGTTTTGAATGAATTTGATGGGAGGTAATCATTTATCGCAAATTTTGTACATGATGAACAAAATTAGCGATATTGATTACTCCCCATAATAAAATATGTAAACAAGTTCTATACATAGCTTCCTTTTTCTTGAAGAACCTATGAGACGCTTACAATATGAATTATGTCAGAGAAATCGAGATTTTTCTCTATCAAAATTTATTTTGAATGACGTTGTTGACTCTACTTTTTTCCAATGGGTTTGAGCGTTTTTGAATGGTTTGAGTGAGTGTTTGGAAAGAGTGAATGGAGCGCTGAGTGAGCGATTTAGAATGGTTTTAATTTATGCGAATGTCAAATTCACAATGTTATTAACTGTATCTGATTGATTTAAATGTAGTTATACAAATTGAACACCTTTGGCGTCCACGACCAACTGACCGACCCACGATCACGTCTAGATCCTATTTTTTTACGTATCTTTGTGTTGAGGCAGTGAACCCGTAATAGTTCCGCAACGTTTCTGAAGCCATGAACTTTACCAGTGTTAACCAAGGTTTTCTTATGATTTCATTTGAAAATCTCGGTAAAGCCAGTGAAAGATCATTAGGTCCGAAATATTACGGAACTATTTCGGATCCACTACCTTAAGAAACCCATGTGAGGTCCTTTTGATACGATAAGCTATAGATGGGCCGGCGATCCACACTTCCTTAAATCAAGTTTTTCAATGAGATTCTAAAATTCAGCTTTCGTTAGTATCATTTATTCCACTTGGTTAAAAATTGAGCAAGACTAAATGTTGCTATGATTATACATATGTCTGCGAATCGAAACCTTCATCATATTGTAATGATAGTTATGATGATGTTAATAAAATGAAAATAATAATTAATGATGGTTATAATCATAGTAATAAAGATAATACGGGTTCGATCCCCGACGGCGGCACTCATTCTTTCCTTTATTTGTCTCTCACCAATGGGTTGATTATCGTAGACCTATGTAAGATAGCAGCTGGGGGCAAGGAAAGGATGTGGTGGTTGTACTGGTGTGAGAAATAACAGAAATCCATTGTTAGGTGCTCCAGCCGCCGCGATATAACTGAAAAATGTTGAAAGCGGCGTTAAACTACATTCAATCAATCAATTGAGATAATTATGATTAAACTATATTGTAGACTTTTCAGCGAATTATATCTTCCTTTCAAAAGACACTTTTATTATATAAAATATAGTATTTTGTTGTGTTTACGTAAATTATTTTGTAAATGAGCGATTTAACATCGTAACTTAAGTTTAACCTTTCGTACTTAACACTGACCCGTAACGTTGAGTATGATCGTCTAGACCATAGGAGATTACAGTGAGTACCGAAAACGTAGAATTTTGTGAAAAAAAATAGACTGGCGTTACCCACTCTTAATTAGACCTTTTGTGTCAGGTCAAGTGTTTCTTGCCTGTTATTGAAGAGTTAAGTCACAGAATATCGATCTTATAGAAAAAGAAAAAAAAAGAAAACAACTGTAAAAACTTAAATACAACACAATTCTTAACATAACGTTAATATCTTACAGTATTGTAATATTAATTTTTATTTTTAATTTGTTAGTTTATTTATTGTATTTATTATTAGTTACCTATGTAAGATATGAAAAGCGTTCTCTGGAAGAATATTTATCAATATTTTAAATCTAAAAGGTTCGGAATGTCTCTAACGGATCTTTACAATTTCTAACGAATTGTGTTCGATGTCTCAAATTAAACTATAAATAAATCTTTAATCAATACAGAGTCCATCGTCAATAACCCGAGACGTCTGCACATGCAAAACCCCTATAAACATTGAAGACTTCTTAAGACTCCTAAATAACCAGTAACGGGGGTTGCCGACAAAAAATAATTTGAGCTTTTGCGTGACATTTCAAACAATTTGGCATCTGCGTGAGGTGAAAACATTATCAGCCCAGACAGTTACCTAGTTTAAACAGAGGATTGCGTTACTGTCTACAGATACTTTAGGGGGTTATCTATCTACAATCGCATAGTGAAGACTCTGGTCAGACTGTGCGGTGCACAAACTAACTTGAGTCATTGCTTTGCACACAATTCAAATTGCAGGAAGTCCAACGCACTGACTCATTTGGTCTTTGTCAGTTTCGACGACTATAAATGGTGTAGCACGACCTTTTCAAACACCACCATCAAAAACAACGCTAACAAATGAACGTGTACAGTTAAGAACATCGAGAAATTGACAAGGTGAATGTTTTGGGAATGATTTTGGAGTGAAAATGAATGAGTGTGTGGAGAGAGTTTTTGAGCGAAATTCAAGGGAGGTAATCCTATATCGCAAATTTTGTTCAGGATGAGCAAAATTAGCGATACTGATTACCTCCCTTTAATAAAAGAAAATGCATATAAGTTCTAGACGTAGCTTCATACTTTTTCAAGAACCTATGAGACGCTAATAACTTGAATTATGTCGATGAAATCACGATTTTTCTCTATCAAAATTGATTTTGAATGACGTTGTTGATTGTATATTTTTCAATGGATTTGGGCGTTTTGAATGGTTTGTGTGAGTGTTTGGAATGAATGAATGGGGCCCTGGGTGAGCGATTTAGAATGGTTTCGATTGAAATGAATGTCAATTTCACGATATAACTTACTATACGTATAAGACAATTATCGCAAAAAACACAACCAAACAAACAAACAAAAACAAACAAACAAAAAAAAATGGCACGGCCATTTAAATAAGGAGTGCACGCATGATTTACACGCGTTTGTTCTATATGTGAAATTATAGGGGGAAATAGTTATTATATCTTTATGCACGAACATGTAAAGTGAGGCTAAGCCGTATTCAAAACATTGCACATTCTTTTTGCGTTCATGACACAAGTATGATTTTGGCCCACAGGTGATTGTTTCAACATTTATTTTGGTCGTATTGGTTTATAGTCCAGTCAAATTATGGTAGGACCCAAAACAAATTGCAACAAAAACAATGTTGTGTTTTTTGACATCCATAGACCTACCCATTTAACATATATAAAGTAGGACAAAATCGGAAGATACGTATTTTGATTTTTTTTCGCAATTTTTATCGTAGTTTTTTCCCAACTAAACTTGTAAAGACTTTTTGACAGAAAATATGTTTAAATCTAAATTAGAAGTTGTTGGTATATTAAGAGCCATGTAATGGTTTGTAATAAGTTATTGGCTGATTGAAAATAGGATATTCTTTGTTATTTGGTCAGTTTTAGAGATAATTTGTAAAACATCTTACCCCACCCACTCACTTTAACATTGCAAAGAAGTAGAAAATGATCGCTTTGGTAAAAAGGGGGCGTTGGCTTCAAGAAATAGGTTTGAAACATTTTTTTACAGTCCAAAGTCTTCTCAATGTCCAAGACAAAGTAGATTTGAACCTTTTTTGTCCCCTCCCTTCCCCATGCACACAATTTTAGGTGAGCAAGTGTAACGAATAGTTGTAGATATATTCACCAGTCTTACTTAGCACATCAAAAAAAAAAAAAAAAAAAAAAAAAAGAAATATATCCAAAATTTAGATTTAATTTTATCTAAACTCTTTTTTATCTAGATATGGTGTTGGGTTGACATGTTCTCTAGAATATATAAAGAAATGACAAGAATGATGTATTTCATGGGTTGTCCGTCTGTTGTACATAAGAGTTTAATTGCATTTTGAAAATAAATCTAATCTCTCTCAGGAAAAGTTTTACATAGCCCATTGGCTTAGTTGTACCTTACAAAGAGCCATGGATTGATCTTATTGCCTCATTCTATTATGGAATTGGAGCTACACCTAGTACTATACTAAGCACAAAGACATTCATATTGGGGGGAGAGTAACTATATGATAAAAAAATCCCAGTTTTCACACCAAAAAGAGCCTAGTAGGGATAATGCTAGTATCATGTGAAAAAATGTTGCAAGAACACACTAGTTTGGCCTTACGTTTATAAACTATCGCTAGATTTGATATGCTGAAACTTTAGGTCTGAATGCTTTGGATGGGATATTTTTTTAGAAGTAATCTTAGTTCTTTTCACAAATTTTAATCTTGAAGCTGTTTTATATTTTCAAAAGCATAAGATTCACACAAATTTGACATTTTCTTTTTAAATTCAAAGCCGATAAAAAATCACCTGTTTTGTTTGGAACAAAACTAATTTAACATCTGTATTAATATTTTCATAACGCTGAAAAACAGAGCACCTAACCATGGTTCCTGGTATTTTTCTCATCGCTTCTACCAGGAAATTCCTTTCCGGGCTACTTCTTTCTCATCCCAGATATTTTTACCAGTATCTACCTGAGCCCGGTTGTATAAAAGACAAGCATTGGTTAAATCTAAAGCGGAGCCAATCAAGGTTGTTGTTTCAATTGGTCCAATTGAAACAACAAGCCTGATTGGTTGGAAATAACTTCCGATCTCGATATAACAATGGTTATCTTTTATTCAAGTGGGGGCTGTTGGTTAGAGACAAGTGTCAGACAGGGTGTGCTGCTGTCAGAGTTCGAACCTTGAAACCTGTAATTTGAATGCCAGTGCAAAATCATCTGCGCTGTGACGACAGTGGAATTATCTGGTACTGGTTCTTTCGAATGCAATGTGATGTTGGCCCCATTCAATGCTTATTTTAAAAGTTAAGATAACTACGGTAAACTGAATGTCAAAAGTTTGCGTTTAAGATTTTGCGAGTTTCATATTACGCGTTAAGAAAGTTTAAATTGAAAAATTTAAACAGGTACATCACATCAATGACTTAGGAAACAGGTTTTGTTTGTCATTTGAAGAGCTTCGAAAACATTTCTCAAAAAATAATGTGTAAAATTGAAGAATGGCATAGGAAGGAATTGGAAATAAAGTGCTCGAATTGCCAACTCATTGGAACTTTTGATTTTTATTTAAAACAAGACTCAATAAACTTATTTTAATGTGGATAAGTATTCGTCATCAATTTTAACACTTATACGAAGAGAGTATGCTTTATTAGTAGCAAAAATATGAAATGATTCAAAACCTTTCAAAACCTTTTGAGAATGTTATGCAAACCTTTCCTTTAAAAATGAGTGAAGAACAAATGATAACAAGCTTATGCTTCAAAATCTTTCACCAAGTGAATGTTCACAAACAATTTGTATCGAAATTATTAAAATGACAGACTATGTGAGGCATTAATTTGGAATGAAGTTGTCTAACGAATCTTTCCTATTACACCATTTAGATCGAGTACAAACGCCCCTTATATCGCGAGGTATAAGGTTTGAAATAGGTAAAGAAATTCTTTTATAAAAACAAGTTCAGGAAACCTCAATCCTAGTTTTAAATTAATTGACTTGATCATGGGCTAATAAATTAAACATTAACCAAGAAATAATTGAACAGGTTTGTGAATTTGACACCATAGCCAATTTGCGTAGTATTTTTCAACAAGATGAAAAAGAAGAGTTTTTTTAAATTTTTGAAAAATATCAAGGACCCTTACCTTAACAATGCTTGATAACCTACCAGCTTTGTTTATAAAGTTACATTAATTTTATAGGAGGATGTAGGCTAGGAAAGGATGTAATAGTGGTACTGGTGTGAGATTACCAGGAATCCATTGTAAAGTGCTGCTGACTTTGCGATATAAATGAAAAATTATTGAAAACGGCGTAAACCCCCATCAAACGAAACTGGAAAAAAACTTGTCTTGATTTTAATGAAATAATGTTGATTAGGTGTTGTAAGAAACCATTTCCAATTTCTACCATATTATTCTTTGATTTTAATTAATGTAAGAAAAAAAGAGGGATAATTATGAAAATTTTAACCAAATACCATTTACTTGGTGAACCTGGAGAACAATATGGGTTAAACGTTATCAGAATGCCATCTGGGACACATAGTTTAGTATCATTTTTAAGCTTCAATATGTTAAAGTTTAAGACATATGATTACGAATATTAGACAAGTTTGTAAAACCGAAAACTTTTAATTTTTTATGTATCTGAAATTACAACAAAATTTTCTATGAAATTTGATTGTAATGCAGCTGTGGTAGCCCCCTTTTAGGTTGTCAAATGACCAGGGTTTCAGTGTCGAATCATACTTTTTGCAAAGCCTCTTTTAAAGTTTTAGGTAAGGTAATCTCAGAATTTTTAAAGTTTCTATGTGTTATTGTTATACTGAAATAAAAATGAAATGTGACAGATCACAGGCAATTTCATTATCCAATTTTCGTCAAATACACAAATGTGCGTTATCATATAAGACAAGGTGTCAAACTAGTCCTGTACCTCATCAACTCTAACCATTCCAGGCATATTTTATACAATCTGGTGACAATGAAAAGGGAAAATTTCAAGAAAAAATAAGCTGATGACAATGATGTCAAAATAATTATTAGACTAAGGAAACATCAAAGTTTAAATTCAATGACTACTGAATGAGTATACTTGAGCAGGTGTTGGATACATGTCTTTGGTCATGAAACAATTGCCTGTGGGATAACCAGACATACAAAAAGATCAATCCAATGAAATAATATTGTTTTGAACTTGTTGATTAGCGTGTATATGAAAATGTTTCAATACCAGAAGCTATTTTTCTATCCATTCTTATGTTAAATCAAGTGGGTGGGGTAAGATTAATTTGAATTTGTCTTTTTATGTTTAAAAAGCCATTCATTTTACTCAAACCTTTTATAAAATTTGTAGTTAAATTTCTAGATGTAATTCAAAGGATATTTGATAAGTTTTGCTTGCACGAATCAGTTTTATTCAAGGTATATTACACAATATTCTCATTAAATTGGTTGTACTACAGTTATTACTAGTGGGTATCAAAATGCATTGAAAAATCAAAATACGTATCTTCCGATTTTGTCTTACTTTTAGTATGTCATCTAGGGAGGGTCAAGCTACTCAAAAAACCCAAGAAAGCTTTTGTTGCAATTTGTTTTGGGTTGAGGCCATATTTCGCTATTTTGACTGGACTTTTATATATGTCAGTTATTAAAATACATATTTGCATCTAGACAGAAATATTTTGAAACGATCGTCTATGCTTTGACCCAAACGATAGACTATAAAACATTGATATTTATCTAGGCACGTTCTGAGAGGATCAATCGCCATAACAACACAGTGCAGCGTGACACCAAATCTGCGACGACTAATAAAAGAGACCCAACCATTGATGTCACCAATAATGCTTCTGATAGGCTCGTCAATGAGTCACGTGATGCATCACGTGATCCACAGACAACTGTAAACGGAAGTCATGGCACTATACAGGAATCTAACCTTGTAGTGGGTACAAAAGACACCAAAAGATCTGACCGACCTGGTACTGGTAGATCGACGAAGAGTGAGAGACCAAAATCCAAGAGAAAGAAACATAAGAGGGTATGGGACTGCACGTTGATGTTAGATTTTGGTAGGAGCACTATGGCAAGGGGCGAAGTTGGTGTGTTGTTCTGAAGCACTTTGGAATGCACAATTAAGACTCTAGTAAATGATTTGACATCATAGATTTTAATAACAAGTATAAACCAGTGTTTCATAGTGCTTAATGGCATTATACAGAATAAAATAAATCTGCGTTTGTGAATTGTTGTCATTGCACTTAACTTCCGAATTAGGGCCACTGGAATTCAGATCCTGACACTTCATGCAACGGTGAAAGCCATGTAATTAATTTCTGTCGCTTCCGTTGATTTTAGCTCACCTGAGAAAATCGCGTCCAATGTGAGCTTTTATCATTTCCTTTTGTCTGTTGTACGTGGGAAGTCGTCAACAATTTTTTGAACATCTCCCCCTCGTCATCCGCTGGAAGATTTTTAGCCAAACTTAGCAGGAATGTTCCTTCAGTAACCCTTCTCAAAACTTCTTCGTGAAATTTAGAATGACCGCCAAATCATTATGGTCATGAAAAAGGAGGCTTAATTTATCTCTGAAATCATTTAACATCATCTCCTCACAAACCAGTTTCAACAAATTTGGCAAGAATGTTTCTTGACTGTCCCTTTTCAAACCTCTTGATTGGCCTCCAAGTATTTGCATAGCAAGATTTTGTTCTTTTCTTTAACCGCTAGACTAATTTCAAACCAACCCGACAGAAATGTTGCTCGGGCGACACTGAAATTTTGATTGACTCTGAAATATGGCCATGACATGATGGGCTGTTTTAAACTCTGAAATCTTTAAACTTTTCTCCTGTGTATGTAATCATTTTGGGAATTTCAACCAAAACTTAATCCGAATAATTCCATCGGTAACCCTTTTTTTAACAATTGTTCATAAAATTTTGCTTGACCCCCTTAATATTGGCGTGGCTAGACGCTTTTTACCCTAAAATCTTAAAACATCTTCTCCTCAGTAATTATTTGGCGGATTTCAACCAAGCTTGGCGTTTCTTTGTGACTTTTTTTAAAAATCTTTTAGTGATTTTTTGATTGACCTCCAAAATATGGGTTTGGCTTATTTTGACTCTCACAATCCACTACGCCGATTTCATTCAAACTTGGCAGGAATGTTTCATGTGTGACCCTTTCAAAACATTTTTTCATGATTTTTCTTTTTTGACTGACCACAAAGTATAGACAATGCGTTTTTTTTTCTAATTTGGAATCTTTAAATAACATCTACGCACACACATCGAACCAATTTTAATCGACATTGGCATGAACGTTCCTCATGTGACCTCTTTCAGGACTGTTTGTAAATTATGCTCTGGATCCGAAATTTGGGCATGTGAGGTTGGGCTTATTTTGACCATTAGGCTATTTTTTTTTCTTTTTTGATAGCAAGTTCCTTCTTATTTATCATATTATTCAGGTGAGCGATTAAGGGAAATTCTTGCACTCTTGTATCTAAACCATTTATCTGCTGATCTTATATTTCGTTGGCTCAGTGCGAAACGGTCGTAACCCCCTATAAACATATAGGGAGTTACAACTGTTTCGCACTGAGCGATCGATTTGTTTTCAAGCAAATTGCAAATGTTGGGGACATTGAAATCGGTCTGGCTCAAGGTTGACCGACAATATTTAGGTAGTAAAGCAAAACTGCAGAAAGGTCCAAGAGTAGACTAGATGCCTGTGCATGCTTAATTTGTATATAATTTCAGCCAATGGTTTGTGATAACCAATTCCAGAAGGACCAAATTACTTTGTTGCATACATGTATTGTTCCATTCTATATATCAGTAAATGCAGGCCGATAGAGCAATACAGCCCTGTCCTCAGAATGGCAAAACAGCGCAAACTGTTCGCTAATTTTACCCCGCTTTGCACGCGCTTTTACGTGCAAAGCGGGGTAAAATTGGCGAACAGTTTGCAGCGTTTTGTCTTCCTGGACGAAGGGCTGATTCTAAAGTGCCCTTCTTGTCGCAGTATACAAGACGATCGAGTAGTATTTGTCAGTTATCTGATAAAAGTGGTTCATAATGTATTGCAAATAAAATTGATTGAATTGATTCCTTAGTGACGAACTAGTACTTTATCAAATGAGTTGAATTCGAGGTTTTGCATTTCTTATCAAATCAAAGCACTGAAAGTACTGATGGTAAACGTTTCTGAGGCATTCTAGAGTGATATTTTAAATTCGTTGAGAAAAGTGAAATTACACATGTAAAAATAATCAAGGACAAGTGACTCGACAAAATTTCGGCAGTTCTCACTGTTAATTCAATTTTCTTTTTTTTAGCATGTCGAATTTGTTCTCAAATATTACAATGAAAATAAAAAAAATTAAGAACACTTAACAGATAAATAGTGTGATTTTATTTGTATTTTGTTGTTGTGTTAATCTACATTTCGGTTCATAATACAAACTTGATTTGATATTATTTGCTGAATATTTATGTTTTTTCAATTATTATATGCTCCGAGTGGCAGCGTTGTGTTTCTTTAATGTCGTAACATCATTTCCTTCTTACCTCGAAAAAAGCAGACCGAAAGGTAATTCAATATCAATATGTGGAACCCATAATTTACCAGATCAGACAGTTGTCTTTCTGCATTTTGACTATGAGACGTAATCCATTTGGGCTCTTGAACTTTAATGACCGGAATTAGGTCCCCAATCCCCCTAATTCAAAGACCACTGTTTCGTCTTCAACCAAAACGCTGTAATTACAATGTATTGGTCTCTTTCGGTAATATACAGAGTTTTTTAAAGAGTGATTATCTTATGCCATTGCGAGAAAAATAAAATAAAAGAAATCAAAAAGAATTATGTGGGTAGGTATTTAGTACAGCTAATGGATTGTCCAAACTTAGTCGAAGTTTAAATTCTGTTGCTCCTACCAATTAGTGGATAATTGTAAATCTAATAGGACAGAAAGTGAAGGCTAGGTAAGGTTGCGACTTAGCTATAACGAAATTCGGCGATTTTTCATTTCAATATATTGTGTTCTGCTAAGTATTTCTAGGCAATAACGTGTGTATTTAACTGTGTCTTTAACCAAAAGGATTAATGTTCTCAGCAAAATATGGCAAATTTAGATAAAGAAAACCTGTAACAGGACACCCTAGCCTTGTCGCTTTTATCGCACGTATAATCTTAAACAATTCCCTCTCTTGCAAATATCGACGCCATGTAACCTAATTTATGTATCTGTTTCATTAACTTATGTTTTCAAATTGTCCCTTTTCACGTGAGGGTCAAATATATATCGAGTTTTTGTAATTTTTCTTGCATCCACTTTTGATTGGCTGAAAATTTTCTTTCGTTCCTAAATACAACCATCTCGTTTTGTACGCAGATATCTTGTAAGGTTGTTCATTAGTCTCACCATTTTCGCTTAATGATATAGAAAGATTTAAGAGTAAGGAGATTCTTTTAATTATGTATGTTTGAAAATGAAAAAAACACCTAAGACACATATGTATGAATTCCTTTCTGGTATTCATTAAGTATGATTAACTTTTTGATTTCATGAATTCAAAAATGTTTGCTTTATCCCTTAGATGCTTATCACATGACAAAAGCCAGCTGATATGATGTATTCACTTGAATATGAGCAATCTCGGGATGCCGTAAAGAACCGGAGACTTTCAGACTGTGCAAAATAGCTGCATACTTGTGTATGTACAAAAGCCGAAATCAATCACTGTTTGACCTTAAACAATAGTTTTGAAGATAAACGTGCAGTATCGATACATCAAAATGAAAGTAATGATAATAACAACCAAACATATCGTCCTGGATAACGATTGGTCCATTGTAGCCTCTCTAAAGGACAACTTATTTCTGACCCCGAGAGGGTATTGTTGTCCGCTATATCAGAGTATCTATCAGACAGCGGGCTATCAGCTTTAGACTGGTCCTAATATCGACTATCAAAATAGCATAGAATAGACTATTTTGATAGTTGATAGTCGGTCCAGTCTACACCCGGCTGAGATTTTGGTCAGCAATAAGTTGGCCCATATAATTAGTCGATTCCGATAGGGCCCCTTTTCCACATGATTATTTTTCATCTTGAGTCATTATGTTGTTTATACAGTTTATAACATTATGAAAATGACAAGGTAAATGATCCTTAATATGTGGAATGAAATTGAATGAGTGGGAGGCTTTGAGTAAAATCAAGCGAAAGTAATATGGTATTTCTAATGTCGTCCAATTGAACAAAATTAACGATATTTCTATAATGCTTTTCGGTGGTTTATCGAGAAATAACGGTAGATTATCACTTGATAATCTCACCGCAAAAGCAGTGAGATTATCAAAAACGTATACCCTGCTTTTGTGCATTTCATCCTATCTGTTGTCATCTATGCGGGGCGAAAAAAGTGACGTCACAATGAACGTTGCATAGCAATCACGCGCAAAATGACGCGCTGAACGAAAATATGTCCTAGAAATTTCCTATTTTGTCTCATTTTGGCATTAAAGAAATAGAATAATCGTTTGTTTTTCGTGTAAGATCGATTAATATTTCATTTCGTGAACAACAAAAGCTTTATTTTCACTCGTGGCTCTGCCACTCGTGAAAGTATAGCTTTTGTTGTTCATTCAATGAAATATAAATCGATCTTACACTGAAACAAACGATTATCCTTTATTTTATTACCCCTCTTTAAAAAAATTCTACGCAATTTCCGTTTCGTTGTCTTCAGGGAGAAATCAGATTTCATATTTTTTTAGAAAACAAGTGTTTTCGAACGATTTTTAACACTTTTGATTGATTGAGTGTTATGATGCATGCATTAAATTGAGTTCTTAGCGAGCGGCTAAGAATAGTTTTGATCGAGGCGACATCTTATTACCATTTTACAAAATCCATATCTACTTATCTGTTTACGTGTCTTTATGAACCCTTTAGTGGCTTTAAAATCCATACCAGCCAATAAAATCATGAAATTATTTGATCGATTTGAAAGAAACCTAGGTCATTTTTAACAATTTCAAAGCGTTTTCGAGAGATTTTAGAGTGTTTTGGAATGGCATGAGTGAGTTTTTGCGCTGAGCGATTGATTAAGAATGGTTTTGATCGAGATGAATGCCAATTTCACAATGGTACTAACTGTATGCGTTATAAAGATTTTGGAAGAAAAGACAACGGTCTTTATGCAATACTTTGATCAGTAATAATGAATCGACAATTTCTTTATTGATTTTTCTTCCTATTGATTTCAATTTGAAGCAATTCTATTTATGTACCCATTACATATAAACAGTCTTTGTATTGCGTCAATTCATGTAAAGAAATTACATGTACGTGAAAAGTGAAAAAGAATATTCGTATTGTTAAATCGTGACAAGATCAAATTACACAATAAATGATATTCTACTTCGATTTTAATATTTATTGTTAAAATGCCATTTATTAAGGCATTTTCTGTAGTCGCACATTTAAGCCTGCTCTGCAAAATCGAACGCCCCTCTAGTTGACAAAGTGAATGATTTACATATTTGTGTCTTTCTCTTGTCTATCGTGCTTGCGCCCAAAATGACCCTGACTGTTGTCGATGGGCCGTAAAGCACGATCAAAAAAAAGATTGATTTAAGAGATGAAGGGAGTAGTTTCATTTAAATTTCATTGGGATAAGAAACTTAAAACCCAAACACATGGTATAAATTCGCGAAGTGGAATCATAAATGAGTGTTACTAGGTATAAGTTTTATACCTCCATGAAATTAAAAAGATACTTTCTTCATATCTTATAATTTATTATTATTAAGCAAAATGGACGAATTTCTCCATAATAAAACATTCATTTTTTTGGAACATCTTTTCGCGCAAGGTGTTATAATAGCTGCGCACTCAAAATTGTTTTCATTGAGGTATAAAGACAATTTTAAGCTTATCAGAATGCAAGAAAATTGATGGAAACCAACAATACTAAATTATTCTAGAATGGTTTTGAGATTACATCACTCATCACACTCGTTCAATTTCATTCCAAAACCATTCATCTTGTCAATTTCTCAGTGTTCTTAACTGTACGCCTTGTATGGATAATTTCGGTTATAACCGCTTGGTGAACAGTTTCTTAAGACCAAGTGTTCCCTTCAGTAAACTGATGAAATAAAGAACCTCAGTTGTCTTAGATCGCATAAAATGAGCAACTCGTTTCCGTATAGATTGCAATTGGTCTTTCGGGAACCCCGACCTTCCCTGATGTAGTCACATAAAAAAAAACTAGTTCCAAAGGTCCATGACTTAAATCGCTATTTTAGAATAAGTTAAAATTGAAATATATTCAAATTAATAATTTATCACAGGCGCGCAGTTCTCGGTTCAAAGCCACCGTTTGTAACGAATGAACGAAGCCTCCCTAGCCACCCCACCCCATCACGGTCGGTCGCGTTAATTTCGATCAAATAGGGGAATTGGAACGATAAGTATTTTTGGTTTCATCAACATCTCTAAATCTGTGAAAATCATCATCTAAATAACATTTTTTTTAATTCAGGCCAGGTAATTTTTATATCGAGACAATGGAAAGATGAAATATTGCGATCTAAATAAGGTTTGTGAAAGATTACGCTCGATCGCGTAAGATAATTTATTATTTAACCGTTTTTCCTAATGAATAAAAGTTAGATTGCAATTATAAGGGATGAATGTCTATTAGGTTTTTATTACTTCGTTTATTGAAGAATAAACGAAATTCGTCAAAGCACATGGACTGAACATAATGCACCATCTACAATATTTGGCATGTACTAAGACAGAATTTGCAGTTTAGACTTCAATAACCGAAATAAAGAAAGACTTATCATTTAATGAAGCTCGTATTGCCCTAATAACACCTGTCTGATAACATAACATCATATCAGTCAGTCTATTTTAAGAAACAAATCGAATACACTTTCACCTTTTTTTATTTTTTTATTTTTAAGGGTAAAGTATAATTAAGCACTGAAAATGATTGCATGATAGATAGAATAACATGTAAGTGTCTTAAAATATCAATGTTATCTGGTCTCGGCTCCGAGAAATTATCATGACTCGATAGAGCCTCGTCCTGATAAATTCTCCCAACCTCGACCAGATAACATTGTTATTTTTAGACACTAACATGTTTTTCTCTATATCTCTCTCTATAGTGTTTGGTCTGTAATTAGTTGGTACCTTTTATATCACGACGAGTCATGTCAAGGACGTTAGTTTACCTATACATTACATTAATAATTTCCTTACATGTATACGACTGTGATTGAATATTAAAAAAATCTTAGAAAAATCGTGGACTCACCCGACTAGACTTGATTATTTCACGATTGTTATGATTACAGGATATTCCCGAGTCCTGGGAGCTGTTGACGTACCTACCTCCGTACGGCCAGGACTTTGAGTACTCACACGCACACTTTCTGTACACTAATGACATCAATAGACTGGAGGACCTACCCCCTCCACACACAGCACCAACTAGAAAACACGAGATCTTTGATCCAGACGCCTACACTACAGTGGACGAAAGAACAGACGCAGTAAGTCTTTTAACCAATCATAATATCACATATTACGCTGGTAAAAATTGAAAGAACAAGTAGAAGAATTTCTAAGATTAACACTTTCCTGTTTTACAAAATTTTGGACCCGTCAAATTCAAAGGTTTTGCAGACGAAATTTTAAAAAGGATTTAATTTGAAAAATAACCATTCAGTAGGGTAGAAAATAGTGTGAAAAAAGAAGAAATTTCTTGTCAGAAGCAATTTCTTCTTTTTTCACAATGTTTTCTCAATCATAAAATCACAGGCACGTAAAAAGCAGGGATTAAACAGTAAATCGTATATCTCTGTATTTCAAGTTTGAAAATAATGTTGAAAATGCTTAAAAGTAATTTTTCTATTGACCGCAATGTTTTGACACAGTTCTCTGTGGCAGCGCCAAAAGGAGGAATAGTTTAGGAATATGTTGAAAGGTATCAGTTCTTTGGAAAATGGTTATCATTGTCCTGGTATAAATGTAATGGTAAAAGAAAGCTTTCTAACAAGAGAGATTTTCAAACGTGCAATACTCGCACTATACCCATAAATGGGAACAAAAATGTGCAATTTTGGCCTAAACTGATATAATCCATACATGTATGCTTTTCCGGTATGCTTCATAGGGTTTACATCATACTTTAAAAGGGTAACTGGTTACTGTCTATTTTCTTATAATACGTTTAAAGAAGTAGTGAGATCGATTTGCTTAAGTGATCTTCTAATCGTTTTTTTAAATGAGTAATGAATTTAAAAACTCATTAAAATTTTGCTACATCAAATGTTGTCAGAAAATCTATCATATCGTTTTCGATTTTTCAAAAGAATGAAAAAAGCCTATTCTCAAATCTTAGTTGAATAGCACAGAACTCTGTAAGCTAGAAATATTTTTTCTAAAAGAGATCGGATATAGCTTTTTGTCTATTTTCTTTTTTCAATTTTACACCAAAATAACATAGGTTTATGTATTTTGCCACGGCGAAATACACGTTTTACCAGCAATCTTACAGACGCTATCAATCTCGGGGTAACTTTATTTTCAGTTAAAAGATGTTGACTTAGAGAAACCATGTACTGATTTGGTGCGCATGCTCACAGCGGATTACGATGATGACGTATCAAAAGTTCGCGCCATCTATCGTTGGTTTTCGTCACAACCTCTCGAAAGAACCGAGTATAAGAAGAACGCAAAACCCGAATCCACAATGTTTCAACTGTGGCATTTAAAGAATAAACGAAACACATATGCTGGAGTGTTCAGTGTTCTATGTTCGTAAGTAATAAACACATTTATCTCGGAACTGTTATAATTTCCGTTGTCTATACTGATCCCACGGTCGGCTATCATAGAAGCCTTCTTTGAAAGTTACAGTTAGGCCAGCAACGCGAAGTCATTTTTTCTATAGTATTTTTTTTTTCAACATAACCCTTGTTTTCCGTATTTCTATTCTGCTTGTTGAAAGGAACTCTCTTCCTATCATTTCACTACGAAAGTAATAATTTGGACTGAGAATTTGTTTGGCTACCCTTAGAGATCTAGTGGATGTTTCAAGGGCATAAAAAGTTCTAGGACAAATGTATTAATGGCGTTACCGTGTTGAGAGATTTTAAACTGCCATGTAAGAGATTATTGCATGTCAGCATAATGTTATTTAACTGCATACGAATAACTGTTTGTAGGTACGCAAATATACCATGCTGTATTATACGAGGCTACTTGAAAGGTTCCACGTACGAGGTCGGTCAGAAGATAAACAAAGAATTACACAGAGGTGAATGGAACGCCGTGCTCGTGGACGGTAACTGGCGATTTATCAACTCATTCTGGGGCGCATGCGTACTGTCAGGTGACGAAGATGACGAGGCCGACCAAGGTAAGCGATTTAAACCGTACCATCGGAATGGTGTTATTTGCAAACACACTTTCTGTGGTTTGAAAAAAAAACGTTAACAAATTGCGTGCATCGTTTTCTGTACTTAGTATGAAACGTTAAGGCCTACTGGCGATAAACGGCTTGAAAGACGGCATGTATGAAGCTATAATATGAATTACACCACTCTAGCAAAGGCTAGCAATTATTGGTTCATTGTGAAAATACACATAGGGTTATAATAGATTTAATTCCTTAGTAATTTAATATACGCATCATTTCAGCCGTAAAACGGTTTAAACCAAACGAATTGATAGATTTAGACGAAGAAGAGAGAAAAACTGGACGTCTTGTAAAGTCCTCTAAAACTGGGGACTGGTTGTGTAAGATGCTAATTTTCGTAAACATGTGACCCGTAACGCAAAAAATGACCATCTGGGAAGTGCGCACAGTGTCGGCCCTAGTCAGACTGCGCGGACTGTGCAGACTGACTAGGGTCGAAAAAATTTTAAGTGGGCCTATTTTCTGAATCTAGAATGATCAATCTATCTTCCAGTGAAAAATGTTTTTAAAATACGACTTCTGATTGACCTATACTGGATCAAATCTCCCTTTGAATGATTTATTATGCAGAATTCCCGGATGGTTTCTTTTCGTTTGACGGATCACAAACAAATATAACTCGCCTCGGAACAAGGACCACCTTGGAAGTGCGCAATGTGTCGACCTCGGTAAAATTGCGCAGGCTGACTAATGTCTAAGATTTTCGCATTCGGATGTAATCAAGAATGGCTATTATCCCTTTTTCGAGTAGGGACTTTTATGCTGAATCTTGAAAACAAATAAATCTATCTACATATTTCTTATCTAAATAAAGTGAATATAGCTCGAGATACCACGTCTATTAAGTGACCAATTTCAGGATGCAATCGTTTACAAAATCCCCTTCCTAAAATAAAAATATCTCGCAAAGCAATTATACAGCATATGATTATTGAGAATTTCGTATTAATATTCATATTTAAACAAATTTATGTGTATTATTTGTAAAGAAAACGTCTTCTAAAGCGACAATTCTTTTTTACGAACACTTTTAGAGATCCCGTTAATGGTCGCTAATACAAGTTTTACTGTACGGTCTCTGTTTCTGACGTTTATTCTACGGAGATTTCAGATGGTCCTTTTTCGGTTGACGAGTTATATATTTATATAATCTCGTCGGTTATAATTACCTTTAACAATTTTCGTTAGTTCATGACAAATTTCTGTTTTAATATTTTTCAATATTTTTCCTTTAAGTTCGGATTCTTTTACATCTTTCGGTAATGTTTTGTTTTTCTTTTACATTTATATTTCTATTATTTTTTCAAATCGTTATAATTCTGTTCTTTTGGATTCTACTAAAACGTATTACTAAACGTAAGTTATAATACGCAATTAACGTAAACGTTCTTGATACTAATCGTACATTCCGAACTAACATTTCAGACCATATGATCATTAATGAATTCGTCTTTCATGTATGTCATTTTTAAAATGAAATCTACGCGTTATTGTGGCGATTCTACTTCGCTTTTCAGGCTATGAATTGCGTTCCGAAAGCGATTCACTACACTCCTACGACGAATTTACTGCGTTGATGGAGATCATCGGCTAGGCGATTGTCTCGGCGAGTGCACTGCGTATTCGCGACTAGTATATTTCGATATTCGGGCGCTTGAGAATTCTTTTATGAAAATATTCCTACTTGTCAGTTCCTAGTTTTAAAGCTTGAATAAGAAAAAGAAAAGGGAAAAAGGCAAATGCAATATCGAGAGAAAGAGAGAAATAATACATTATATCAATATCATTTGGAAGCTGTTGCATTTTAATTTAAATGGCCAAGTGATCAACAATATTGCCTCTCGCCTTTCATTCGGAGTTAAGTGAAGTCTTCGATACAATCCGAATACTTTTACATTTTTTTTCTGTTTTTAGTGTTTTAACTGACAATTATGAACATCGTAGTAGGGACGCTCTAGGGGCGCAGTAGAAGCGCAGTGGGGACATAGTAAAATCGTGTGGATCGCGATATGGTCGCCGGACAAGCGCCACTGCCTTTCTAAGTCTTTTTCACTGCGCTCATACTGTGATGCCATGGCGTATCCGCGGCGTTGTTGGCGATCCCATGGCGCTGCTACTGCGATCTCACGATTGTATCACTGCAATCCATTCAGAACACCACTCGGCCAATCTCTTGATCAACATCGGATGTGCATAGACGGACTATTTTTAAGAATTACGGGAAACTCTTGGAAAAACTCGATGACGTCACTTAAAATGGCGTTAGCCCTCGAAACGTTGAGAGAAAACATTCGACGTCGCTGACGCTACTCGTTCAAGTCACTGACGTGAAACCACCGTATCCTAATATAAATATCTTTAGATTCTTAAATAACGGCTGATAAAGATTGATTCGTCATTCTCAAAAATTAATATTTTTCAGGCGTTATTTACTGTACATATATAAATTTACAGTGCTAATTTGTCTGACACTGTTTCTGCCTAACAAAATGCACGATTTTGTAACATACCTATCCGCCTTACACACATCCGAGGTCAATCGGGAACCCTCGGCGATTCTACGGAATAGACCTCGGGAATAATACAGGCGCATTCATGAAAGGGCGTCATTTCGCACGTGGGTTTATATGACGTCACAAATATAACTGAGAATGACGGTGCGAAAAACAAAATCAACGTAAGGTAAAAATCGGGCATACTATGATTAGAAAACAAAACGCAGTGATTTACTGCGTTTTGCTTTCAAATCATGATATGCCAAAATAATCTCTATAGACGATCTGAAAGCATTAAAGGAATTTGCTTTTCTACAAGCGTATTAACCAAAGAACCGCCAGGAGCCGAATTACCTAAAAATGGACCAAAAATTACTACACTTACGTCCGAGTTGACTGGGTTACTGCCCCTAGATCTATCGATACTAGAGACAGGTATTTTACAAATTTTCGTAAGGTCATGTGACCCGGTAGTGACGTCATTTGATCAACGTTAAATGGAAGCTAGAAAATCGTAAAGCGTTTGGTAGCGGATTTTCGACATGCAGTTGATCGAAAAGCACGATGAATGCAGCGAAAAACAACAAATATGTTTGTTTTTCTTTCGTATGTTTATCTCGTTACGAGCATATTTATATAAGCAACAGAATTTCAGTCCTTCCATTTTAAATAATGCCGCCAAATTTCAACGGATATCGACATGCATGATGGGAAAATTCTTACGGTTTGTAATAACTTACTTGTCGTGAAAAACACACATCCAATCAGATTGCCGTAAGATTTATACGCTACCCGTTGTCTCTCAAAGACATCGGAGTACCAGTTCAACGTCCGAGGTACTTTCCAGTTTACGGAAATGTCCGAGCGATGTTCCGAATGATCCGAGGTCTGTTGCAGTTTACGGAAATGGCCGAGTGATGTTCCGAATGCACTGCAATCTTGTTACGGCGACATCTCACGGCGATTGTTTAGTGCATGCTAAAACTGCGCGCCGTTAGATCGTGCTCTCGATCGACCTATGGCGTTTTGAGCTATTGCACGAAGTTATCTTCGGACATAGTGCAGGGATACATGTACATGACAAAACTTCTGCTGAGACAGACAATGTTTCTTATACGTGCTCGATGTAAACCACCGTCACACGGCGTCTTGATTTAACATTAATATTAATTCAAAGAAGACCATTAGTCTGTTAGTGTGGCAGCCCGCAAATCGAACCCAATATATTAAACTCGCTTACTCTACCGTCTGCCCCAATTGGGCTGACTTATCTACAGGTCTGTGAGCCACATTCGAGTATAAAACTACTTGGTGTAAGGAATTTCTTTTGTTTCTTAAATATTTACTTAAAACCTCTTACATACTTAATTTATTGTTGAAATGGTACTGTACGGGTATTAAACGTCTCATTTTAACTTGGACTCGTTGCTTTCGGCCATTCGCAAGTTAAAAAAGAACATATTTTGCATAGGCGTAGCTAGGATTTTGAAATTTTTACGCAATTGAAGGCGACCACCAAAGAATATATAGGATAAAGGCGATATGTGGACTGTGGCTAAAGACTTATGCCCTCCACCTGCTCCCCGTTTGTATGATTTGAGCGCTGGTGGATAATCAAACATCGTAACTACAGCTTGAATAGGCTGTAGTTTCGATGTAATGATGATTCACCAACGAGATTTTTCGAAAGATGATTTATTTGCATTACGCACTTGCGTAATGTGCGTAATGGGAGCTACGCCCTTGTTTTGTTTCCTTTAAATCATGAATTTCTGAAGAAACTGCTGTATTAAACATAAGTGAATAAGGAAATTGTACTGTTATTTTCCTTTTTTAATAAAAATCGTGTAGAACTCTGTGTCACTTTTTTTTGGACAGAGCCAAAATTATTGGAAAAGGTCTTTTTTGTATCTACACTTTGTCTATTGTGTGCACAACGTTTTTTCGATCCCTGCAACAATTATGCCATCGACTTTTAATTCCAAGATGGTAACAAATATCGTTTCCAAATCGAGTGAGTTTTGTCATCTAACAGAGAAAAAATAATTGCAGCTAGTTCAAGCGACCCGTAGATGCGAACCTTTGGTTGCAGGTAACTGCAACTATTTTGTGTATAGCCTAAGGGATGTTTACATTGCCTTGTCGTTCAAGCTAGCATTTATAGCGAAGAAGAAGAGCACTCGTTCCGGGACAGATCGGTCCCTTGTTCGAATCCATAGGTTCGAACCAGGGACCGATCTGTCCCGATACGAGTACTCTGAATTGCCCTTTATACGCTGATTTACCGGAATTCTATATTGAGAAGAAAGTTATTCGATATCCAAACAATTTTTCTCCTTTTTCAATCTATTGTCATCTAAAAAAGAATATATAAGGCGAGATGGAGTTATGTTTATGTGTGTTTATGTGAAAAACGAAAAACTAACCTTGGCCTATAAACACGAACAAGAAGGATAAACAAGAAAGAAAAACTAGCTCGATAATTTTATCACAATTTATTAGAACTAAAATAATATTTTTGATTATAATTAAGACTTTCTATTGCTTCCAGTTTGTATCTATCTTACCAGGCCAACCATCAAACACTGACATACTCTATATGTATTTGTATATCATGTATTGTACAAGGACCGGTGGCCTATACATGAACAAATAAACGATTTGGTTATTTGACATTGCTCTGTACTGCTACATTTTCAGACTACTACTACACTTGTGACGAGAATTTCTTCCTTACCGACCCACAACAGTTAATCTACACACACTTTCCAGAGGAGGATGCCTGGCAGTTGTTGGACAACAAGAAATCCATCCAAGAATTTGAGACCATGGTCTTTCTAAAGGATCGGTTCTTCAACCTCGAGATGCGAGTCTTGTCACATCCCGACTGCCATGCTGAAGCTAAAGATGGAGAGATCGATATCTTATTTGGACTGCATCCTGACAAATCAATCAATCACATTTTTCTCTGCATTCCAACAGAGTTCGTTGAGAACAAAAAACAAACAAAATGTAAACCGGTCGAGTTACCACAGAAAAATGTCCAATTAGACTTCATTCATCGTCCAAATGAAAATGTGTTGTCAGTTAAAGTTCGATTCCCAAAAGTTGGAGTATATAAACTTGAAATTGTCGGAAAGGATGTTACTATAAATAAACCGGATTACGACTATGACTGGGTGGCCATATATAAAGTAAACGTACCTTACATTCCAGAAAAACAAACATTCTTCCCAGTTCTAGAACAAGCAGGTTGGGGTCCAGGCAAACTATTAGAGGAATTCGGTCTGGCACCTCTAAGTCATGAAAACGCTGTGATAAAATTAAACAAACCCGGCCCGTTACCGCTCAAGTTTAAAATCGTGGACGAGAATAAGTTCAAGAAAGCGAACATAATGCATAAGATGATACGTATCGGCGATGATGACGGGGACCAGGAGATAGGACAGTTCAATGTAAACGGCAATGTACTAGAAACTACGGTAAACGTGGAACCAGGGGAATTCAAACTAAAAATAAGTCACGTGTTTGGTGTTCAAGGTAATGTAGACATTTGTTCCAAGATATTTACTTAAACAAGTTTTATTAATCTACCAAACCTTATGACAAAAAAGTTATCACAGTTCAGTGAAACGACTATGTTCTGCAACAATAACTACTGAAGTAAAAAAGAAAGAGAAAAAACAGTATTAAATTTCAAGAAATCTTAAAAAAAAAACCTCTTAAGTTTGATAATAGACTTATATAAAATATGTTTATGACAATACACTGTTTAACATATAAGTTGAAATGAGTTTGTTTTCAACAAATATGTAATGCTAATAATACCGTTACACATTTGTATATTTTCCTACGGGAAACTTGAGGAAATCTTGTGCAAGTACATTCTAATTATATAACACATTTTGTTACTATTTTTGCAGGTAACGAACGGAATCTGTGTAACTATCACATACTATGTAATCCACCTGCGAACTCCCAATATAAAGAGAGAATGCCTACACCAATTGATGATTCAGACGAACTGAGAGAAAGTAAGTAAAAAAGGCATAATTTGTAAAATCTAGATTTAATCTATCATGTCGCGAAAATACAACTCATTTTGCTTTTATTGCACTCTTGGCGTAATAATTGTGGAAAAATCACATTCGAAGCATTATTTCCTGTTTTAATAGGCAAAGTCGTTTTAGAGACCGCAACTCCCGGTACTTATAATTTCTACCCGATACTAAGAGGATATCGTATGGGTGGCCATTGAATACAGAAATTGTTAAACAAGTCGTCTGTAAACAGATAAAACGAGGTTGCGCGGAGATTTTATCTGTTTTAGATGACGAGTTTAATCAATTAGATATTAAATGGGCACAAATTTGATATTCTATTTATTATATAGCCCACATTTTAGTGACAAAACGAGGAAAAAACGATTATTCACTCTCGCGACGTAGTTCATATCATAATGGCCATTCTAAATGAGGGCGTATCTTCTCAAAAATTGTGTGTTGCATTATCCCCTTTCTTCCTTAATTAACGAGAGAAATGTCCCATTGGATATCTGAAACTATTAACCCTTTGCTGTTTAATCCCTGCTTTTTACGTGCCTGTGATTTTATGATTGATAAAACATTGTGAAAAAAGAAGAAATTGCTTCTGACAAGCAATTTCTTCTTTTTCCGCGCTATTTTCTACCCTACTGAATGGTTATTTTTCAAATTAGATCCACTTTAAATTCTCGTCTGCAAAAACCTTAGAATTATGATGGGTCTAAAATTTTGTAAAACAGGAAAGGGTTAATCATGAACGTTGTTCAAGCTCATTTGCATACTTTTTGGATCAATTTTTGTCACCATGTTTTTCTAACACTATTCGGGAATTAATAATTTAGGTCATTTTTAAAACAAAATCTTGAACCTCACTTTCTCTCTTTCCCAGAAATAAGGAAGGCGGTAGAGGCCCAAGATTTGGAGTTATTGGAGAGAGCTGTAGACCTCGTGGAGAGTAAAGGTTACGCCCACAAATTAGGGGCGGAGCTAAGAGATGCAAAAGATTTAATAGCAAGACTAAAACGACTGCAAAAACTGCTACACGAGGTAGGGTCTAAATCTGAAATTCGAAGTTAGTACAAACTAAATCCGATCGCAAAGCGGACATATACCCCCTCACCACCAGCGTTTTGACACAGTTCCGGAAATGCTTGAGTCTGAAACCGAAAAAGGACTACGACGCATTTTCTGACGGACAGACAGAAAGACTGACACATGGAAACCAATATACCCCCTCTTCTTCGTAGGGGGGGGGGGGGGGGGGGCAACAACTATGATTATCGGTTTGGCAGGGCTCTAAAATCTTTTCTGAAGTTAAATACGTAGGCTAGAATGAAAACTGAAGGCAGTATCTCTTCAACTTAGCTCTTCCTATTTTCAAATACTTCTTGTGAAACTGAATATTTGTTTCATACTCAATATTTTTATATCTTGATTATCCGTACTTTAAAGTGAGTCTACGAATGTAGACTTAGTGCAAGTTTGAAAAGTCGAATTATTTGCTATTTTGTTACATTGTTAGCTTTTTTTATGAAATTGGAAATATGCAGTATTTCTTATTGTAATTCAAATTTCTGAATTCCGAGCATCTTCTGTGATATTTTTAACATTTTCCCATGCTTAACTCAGTACAGCGCGAAAAAATCTCGAGCCCAGAATTGTTATTGAACGGTAGATGATAAATTCCATAAAGCCGTTTCTACATTTTTGATTTTGCGTTATTTCATTTATGTCTAGGTTATGACACTAAATTAGCGGAAGATGTCAAATCCCTAAAAGCTGTTTCTACAGTTTTGAATTTTTGTTATTCCATTTATGTCTAGGTGATGACCCTAAACCAGCGGACGATTGCAGAAATCAAGTCGTACAACCAGCCTAAAGATGAAATATTCACGGTGATGCGAGGGACGCTGATGTTATTGGGGCATTCAGAGGAAGAAGTAAAGGTGATTATAATACTCCACTCATAAGATTATTGATTGATTGAACGGATTTTTACGCCGCTTTCAACATTTTTTTTCAGTTATGTCGCGGCGGCTGAAGCACCCAACAATGGATTCCTGGTATTTCTCTCACCAGTACAACCATCACATCTTTTCCTAGATTCCAGCTCCTAGTCTACGATTATCAACCCATTGGTTTATAAGATGAAAGGACAAGGCAAATTGAAAACAACAAGAAGAAAAACCAGAAATTACCCCTTTTTAAAAATCACTTAAGTTAGTGGACCCGTAATAGTTCCGAAAAATTTCAAATCTAATGATCCAATGTTGATCGAGGTTTCCTTATGAAAATCATTTGGAAACCTCGGTTATCACTGTCAAAGCTCAGTACTTCTGAATCATTGTGGAACTATTACGGGTTCACTACCTTAATCATGATGGGTGTTTGTTTTATTTCATTTTACAACGTTTTCATCGTCTTGAATTAGTTTCTCTGTCTATTTAACTATAGCCACCATAAAGGCCCCTGCGACTTTTGTATGCTATTTGTCTACACAAACATACGGTGACCTTGCGTTGTTTTTTTTTTAATCATGATTTTTTATATATATAATAGGCCTCAAAATTTTGCACGGCATCGTATTCGGAGCTTGGTAGATTCTACGGATGCTGTGCTTGCGCTTGTTTTTAATTTCTGTTTAACTCGTACGAAATTTTTGACCATTTACACCACAAAAGCTTGCTACGACGTCTAAGTCCATGTACGACGACATTTGAGCCTGTACGTGAGATTTCCAATAATTTCAAATGTGTGCAAAGCAAAGACTCTGATCAACCCATGCATCCGCACAGTCTGAACAGAGTCTTCACTATGCACTTTGTAGATAGATAAGGTCTGAAAGTATCTGTAGACAATCATGTAACCCCTTTTTACAGTATGTGGCTGTCTACACAGCTCAATGTTTACACCTCACGAACTTTTCAAATTGTTGGAAATGTCACGCACATGCCCACTTTTATACTAACGTTTGTTGGTCAAGAAATTTCTGGCCCGCTTTCGGGTCGGATGTAGACTGGTCTCACTGTCGAATTTGAGAATAGCCTATTTTAGGCTATTCTGATAGTCGATAATTGGACCAGTCTAGAGCTGGTAACCCGCTCTCTGAGAGATTCTCTTGTGTTGCGGGCAACAATACCTGACCAGGGTCAGAAATAAGTTGGCCCTTGGGATTTTAATTTGATGTTCATGTAGTCTAATTTATTATAAATATTTTCTGACAGGATTGGAAGAATGTCCAAGCTCTGATCGGTAAAACAGGTAAAATGTCTCTCAAGCGTCGTATACAGGAGGTCGAGGTCAATAAATTGAAGGAGGAGGTCGTGAGAAAGGCCAAGTCTTCCATGAAGGACATCAGACTAGAGGATATCGTCATTGTTAGTGCTGGGGCCGCCACATTCTATTCTTGGGTAGGTTTATAGCCTGATGCTGATATATGATATGTGATCAATATTGTCGAATCAAAAGTCTTGAATCTCTAATCGTCGGCCATTATATTCCGAATTTGCTTATTTTTACCATTCTTCAGCGCATATCTCTTCACTGTCGTGAATCTAGTCTTCATTAATGTTTTTTTTGGTGGTTTATCTAGGAAGAACGGCAGGTTATCAATTTGAAAAATAATCATCGCATTACCAGTGAAATACCCCCAAAACGCATAACCAATTTTCGTTTATTTCACCCAATCCGATGTCATTAAAGCGGAGTCCAAAAATTGGCGTCGTTCTGAACATTACATGGCAATCACGTGCAAAATGACGTGCTCTTAGCAAATTTGTCAAAACATTTTTACATTTCGTCACATTAATGTATAAGTGACATTGAGCAATCGTTTGGTTTTTTTTTTCGGGTAAGATCGATTGATCAATCATTAAGTGAACAATAAAGTTTTTTTTTAAATATAGCTTTCGATCTTCACTCAGTGAAATATAAATCGATCGTACAACGGAACAAACGATTGTCCTCTATATCTCTACATGGAGCTTTCATAAAACTTTCACATAATTTTTAAGTTTATAACCATGTATTATCTTGACCCCAACTTCGGTAAGGTGTCCTCGCCTTTGAATGATAACAATGCAACCCCGAATTGATTTGATTACCGTTGTTTCCAAATGTATTGTAATAACTGCTTGCGTCAAAGCGAATTCCTCTTATCAGTGATTTACAAAATCGCCAATTCCTTAGTTTTAAAATATACAAGCGTAATTGATCGTGAAAATGCTCTGAAAATGGAGGTTTTTTATCCAAGATAATTTTTAGTATCATACTTAATAATTTTGACTGTGTTGGATCTGCCTGTAGTAGTCCAAACTAACATTTCAATCGAAGTCCATCAATATCAACAAGGGACATATTAGTTTCCGTCGGTAATTCTCGTTGGTTAAGCTGTTTTTTAAACAAGATGTGTGGTGAAACACGAATGCCCCCGGAACAGCATTTTTTTTAAAGTTTGACCTTGACAGATGACCTTGACCTTGACAGATGACCTTGACCTTATCACATGACCTTGACTTTGGTGTACAGTTTTGTATGTCAAATACTTTTGGAGAAAAGGCAAAGGTGAAGTTTTCGGACAGACGGACAGACAGACAGACGGACGGACAGACAAACGGACGGAAGGACGGACATGAGTAAAACAATATGCCCCCGATCTCTCAATACGGGGGCATAAAAAACACCAACGAAGTGGCGGTCATTACATATGCAGATATGGCGGGTATTGTTTGGTGAATTTATGGCAAATAGAACAAGAGCCATGTCGGACATGGCCATCCCCCCGCCATCAAAGCTTGATAGTAAACTGAAGCCTTATCAAAGGGCAAAAACTCCAAAGTTATGCAAGCAAGAGGTAGTTTAAAAATGTATCTCTCTCAAAACTACAGATAAGAGAAGATATTTTGGATTTTAGATCAAATTTTTTTCAATAATTATAGCATAATCACCATGTTGTTGGTAATCATTGGAATCGTCTCCTCCAGACGATTCCAATGAGTACTCACAACAAAGAGTTTCATTGAGAAATTAAGATTTTAGACTGGCTTGTCCCCGTTATCTGTATCTTTGCTCTCTAAACAGATTTTTCATAGATATTTTATTACGCTGCAAAAAAGGTTGACAAGAGTTGTAGGTACTTTTTAATACTGATTGTTTTTCTCTTTATCGTTTCATTTCAGTCTGTTGGTATCACAGAAGAATTTGAACAACGCCAAAAAGGGAACTAGGAGAAAACGCTGTGTAGTAACACAAGTAGACAAAGCTCACTGCAGAAACAGTCCTACATTCAGGATGACAAAATGGTGTTAACTGTTTTCAAATTACACTTTGAATGTACACTTGTGTGCAATGTGGATTATAATTTTCTATCAGTTTGCACTGTTTTTCATCCTGAACGAAGGAAAGGCAAGAGCGTATCTAAATTTATCTTATAACTATACAACTATCCGTATGATAACATGCTGTATGATATTTTTTATGATATCACATAGTTATTTTTAGAACATGATATAATGTGGTTATTTTTAGAAAGTTGCATTTCAGTTAGAAACACCGACGAAAATAAGACAAATATGGGTTATAAGATAAATATAATACATACTTAGTGTATTGTATGAAAAAAATATCAAACTCGGTTGTGAGAATTGATGATTGTCTCGGCAGAGCCTCGACAATTATCAATTCTCCCAACCTCGTCAGATATTTTTTTTTATACAAAACACTAAGTATGTATTATATATAAATAACATGTTGAAAAACTACTCATTTATACAAGACAATCAGATCAAACAATTATTTATACATTTATCAAGGGCCTTTTGATAGTACAAAAGAGCAATGAAGGACGTACACGTCAAGCTTGCATTCATCTTGTGAATATGACGTGCTTAAATAATGTAAGCTGTGTTTATAACATTAAATCTTTTGAATGTCCAATGATATATTTCTTGCCAAGCAAACTGTGTGATATGAGATCTGAACCTTATTCAATTCAATCATGCTTCATTTTCAAGACTTCTTACTTTTTAAGAATCTAGAAATTTTCTTTAATGCGTTTTGGTGGTTTATCGAGAAATAACGGTAGATTATTACTTGATAATCTCACTGCAAAAGCAGTAAAATTATCAAAACCTTATAGCCTGCTTTTGTGCATTACACCCTATCTGATATCATCTATGGGGTGCGAGATACATGACGTCACAATGAACATTGCATAGCAATCACGTGCAAAATGACGGGTTTTAGGAAAAATATGTCCTAGAAATTTCACATTTTGTCTCTTTTTTGCATAAATGAAATAGAATGATAGTTTGTTTTCGAGTAAGATCAATTAATATTTCATTTTGTGATCAACAAAAGCTATATTTCACTCTCAAGAAAATATTGCTTTTGTTGTTCACTCAATGAATATAAATCGATCTTACACTGAAACAAACTATTAGCCTCTATATCTTTTAGACAATTATTGTTAATCAAATTATGTCCAGGCTGATCTTAGTTTGAAAGAGCAATGATATGCAAATTGTCACTTAGTGAGGAACATTCTGTGAAAATTTGATCGAAAACAGTCCACTATTTAAATAGTTCTGTCAACAAGAAATAGATGTACCAACATTCAAACAGACAGACAGACGGATGGACAAACAAAATATACAAATTAACCCCTCCAACCATTGTAAATTTTGAACTAACTTTAGTTTGTTGAAGTGCAACTTTAATCTCCTATCAGTACAATAATTTTAAAACCTATAGGTAAAGGTCTGACTAAATATCATTGAAGCAAAGAGAAGAATCAAAGTTGTCATCAGTGTATGCCATAACCTCACAAAGCTCACCTTTATATTTAAACTGGAGTTACTGGATTTTGATTGTCCAGACACAATTTATAATTCAATTACCTTTCATCCTTATTTATTATCATTGAATCATTCAAAAATCATTAATTCATCCATATTCAACTTATTTTACCACAACATTGTGAATGTAAAATGTATTTATTGACAAAAAAAATTTAATTTCTGTGAATAATATTTTGATGGCTCAACCGCAAATAGTTGAAACTGCTCATATGTTTATATGCATTTCCAACTGTTTTGCACTCAGCCACAGTTAAAAACATTCTGAAATTGACAAGATCCTATATCACAAATTTCGTTCAGGATGAACAAAATTAGCGATATTGATTACCACCCTTTAATGAAAAAAAAATGCATACAAGTTCTATACATAGCTTGCTATTTCTTTAAGAACCTATGCAATGCTAACAACTTGAATTATGTCAGTGAAATCCCGATTTTTCTCTATCAAAATTTATTTTCAATGACGTGGATTCTATATTTTTCAATGGGTTAAAGTGTTTTTGAACGGTTTGAGTGAATGTTTGGAATGAATGAATTGAGCACTGAGTGAGCAATTTAGAATGGTTTTGATTAAGGTGAATGTCAATTTCACGCTGAAATTAATTGTATCACTTTCTGATTCATGATCATTTTCAAAGAAACTCTTCTCATTCACATATACATGGATCAACAAAATATCAACAAAACTTCAGTAAGTGTTTTTATTTGATTAGTGCCATACATTTTGTCATAACATTGAACATTTAATTACATGTAAGTTTAATCTTCTAATTTCTTGCTTGTAACACACATAATACGGGCTTGTACTAGTGTTTGTAATTGAGGAGACATGCACTCTTTAACCATGAAACATGAAAATTTGGGGTCAAAACCAATTTTAAAGTGGTCAAAACAAGTAAAATAAGCTAATCTTGAAAGGAAAAACAGAGTTTTATGTCCATTGAATTTTTGCTGATAATGAAGTGGAATAAGCAATTTTTGTAAAATGTTAGAAGGTATATAAATTATTGAAAATTAGATGGATAAAACCCAGTTTTGAAGCTTAGAAATTTCCCTCGAGGGGGTCATTTTGATCCCTTAGGGAGAAATGTTTAAGGATCAAAATAAGATATATCTGATTTAAGGGGTACAAAATCCTGGTTAAGGTTAAGGGGTCAAACAATAGCCCTGATATCACTTGTTTTTCTAGTCCAATCTTGACCATTTCTGAGATATACTGATAAAATATGTCAACATGGACCAACCCTTTTCCTGCAACAACAGAAATATTTTACAGAAACAGAAGGTGTAAGCTAAGATCAGACCAAACATACATACAGGCTGATAATTGTCTATGCCATCTACAAATACAAGAATATTCTGCAATTTGATGAGCATAACACAGGTTATATAGGATCACAACATTGTGAAAGTTGATGTTCTTTTGATGGTCTATCAATGAGTCAAGACAAAATAATTGTAAGCGCCTAAACAAATACTAATCAGTGTATATCAAGGGTTCAGTGCAAGACTAAGAGTATGAACAATGCATATACACTTAGTACAGTCTTGCACTAAACCGTCGATATGCACTTATGTAGTCTTGCCCTGAATATGTTTATCATTTATGTGGTGGACCCGTTATGGTTCCACAAAGTTAAGAAAGTCATTAACTTTAACAATGTTAACCAAGGTTTCCTAATGATTCCATTAGGAAACCTTGGTTAACATTGTGAAAAATCATGTGTCCCAAAACGTTGCAGATTTGCTACAGATCCACTTCCTTAAATGCTGTGTTAATTTGGGTAAGAAAAACAATTGATTGATTGAATCGGGTTTTACGCCGCTTTCAACATTATTTCAGTTATATCACGGCGGCTGGAGCACCTTACAATGGATTCCTGGTATTTCTCACACCCGTACTACCATAACATCCTTTCCTGGCCTCCAGCTGCAATCTCACATAGGTCTATGATTATCAACCCATTGGCGAGAGACAAATAGTCGGAAAGAGTGAGTCCCGCCCGATCAAACCCGGAAAAATAAGAATTATTTCATATGGGATATAAGTACATTACTAAATTTCAATGTTAATGGAATGAAAAAGCCTTTGTATATATTCATATTCAATAAATCATTTTGACATTGATGTTTTTGAGTCATTCTTCAATTATTTTATCACATAAAATTGTCGTGTTTTTCATCTTCAAATTTACAAGGTGAATTGTTTTGGAATGAAATTGAATGAGTATGTGAAGTTAGTTTTGAGTAAAATTAAAGGGAGGTTTTCCATACTAATCTGAGTCTAAATTGTCTGCCATAACAATTATATAAACAGCAATAATTGCAATCCAATAAAATAAAGAATTCTGATTGGTTTAAATCGCATCACGTGGGGAAATCCATTGCACTTTATTTCTGTATAAAATGCAATAGGTCTTTCGGGAAACCCCCGAACTTCGATCTGCAAGTCCTGTGTTGTAGGAACTCGAATTAACCTAGTTCCCGATCATTAACGCAACATTTCTATTCAATCTATTATAAATTAAGATATTTTCGAAAGAATTTACGATAACAAGCATGCAGTTCCGATTCCGTGCCGACGTAAACTAAAAAAACCGCAAGTCGACGAAGACCGTCAAGCAACCCTCTCAACTAAGACCGACCACGCCGTTTTCGTTTAAAAACATAGACTTACTTGGCAGAAACAAGCTTTTTTGTCATAAGTACCTCTACGAATTTTAATGTTGTCGTTTATTTGTGTATCATTTGTTTTACTTTAAGACATTTCACTTCGATAGCGAGATAAACAATACACGATCTAAAAATCTAAAAATAGATCGTGTAAATTTTTTTACGCGGAGAAAGTAGACTTGAAGCTTTAATGTTTGGCCGAGTATTTTAATAGTTTCTTCGATCTATAGGATTGCAATTATAAGGGACGAGTGTCTTTTTCACTGCTTTTATTGGGGTATAAAGTACAATTGCCTTAGCACATGGCTTAAACATAACGCCCTACGGGCGTTTTTTGCCATGTGCTAAGGCAATTGCACTTTATACCCCAATAAACGCAGTGAAAAAGACACTCATCCCTATAGTACAAGAAAATCTATTTCTAGCTTTTTTTCAATCAAGATTTTTTTATCTGAATTTTGAGTTTTGAATACAAATATGCCTCAAAATCAGAATGGTAGAACCTACTTTCTAGCTTGATAATATTCAATTATAAGATATGAAGAGATTTTCTCTTCATAGAGTTATGAACATTAATGTTTAATCCACTTCACATTTAAGAGATGAAGAGAGTATTTCTTGATAACATTGAGATATGAAACTAAAAGCCTTATCACACTATATGAATACATAATTAAGATTCATACATGAGTGTGATTAGGTTTTTAGTTTCATACCTCAATGAAATCAATCAATATTATCTTCATATCTTATAACCTAAAATCACAAAGCAAAAATGTATAGATTTGTCAATTAAGAAACAGATTTCTTATGGGACTACTTTTTGGGGAAACTCGCAAAAAAGCTACATTTTCTAAAATTGTTTTCAATGGGGAATATAACCAACTTTTCAGTCAATCAGAATGCAGGAATATTGATTGACAAAACTTAAATTAAGGTAATGGAACCGTTATAGTTTTGCAACGTCTCAGAGGTAATGAACTTTAACGGTGTTAACTGAGGTTTCCTAATGATTTTCATTAGGAAACCTCTGTTAACATTGAGAAAGAATATGTGGTCCAAAATATTGCGGAACTATTATGGGTCCACTACCTTAAATCATATTTATATAGTGTGATTATGTTTTAATTTTCATAAAAGCATGTTGTTCATGAGTTAGTAAACTTTTCTTTTATTGAAATCAAGATCATTCAACTCTCCGGCAGTTTTCAGATATTCCCGTAGCTTCTTATCAGACGGTTTTATATGAGCTACATCATCCCAAGTCAAATGTGGAAACTCTTTCAACAGACGAATTTGCTTCCGTTTACACAGTTTCTTTTCAAAACGATACTTTGCACGTAATTTTTGTTCATACTGAGCAATGTATTTATGCATCCAAGGCTGAAAATCAGGATGTAACAGTTTATCTTTCACGTTAAACTCCCGGGGTTTTACATTTTCCTTTTCCACTGTTCTCATTGGAATACCAGCAAAATTTCGTGTGACTCGTTCCTTGGGTTCACCAGTCTTGTTCAAATTGAGAACATTCAGAGCTATATTTCTCTCCTTTATGACTTCTTGAAGGTTTTCCATGCTCTCTTCCACCTGTGTTCAAAATGGAGGATATATAATTAGTGGTCATTGAATACCTTATTTATTAACCCTTTCCTGTTTTACAAAATTTTGGACCTGTCCAAATTCAAAGGTTTTGCAGACGAAAATTAAAAGTGGATTTAATTTGAAAAATAACCATTCAGTGGGGTAGAAAATAGTGTGGAAAAAGAAGAAATTGCTTGTCAGAAGCAATTTCTTCTTTTTTCACAATGTTTTCTAAATCATTAAATCACAGGCACATAAAAAGCAGGGATTAAACAGCAAAGGATTAAACAACAAGTCATCTACAAAGAGATAAGAAAGAGGCTTTGTTGAGTCTTTATCTGTTTTAGATGACAAGTTTAATAAATTCAATATTTAATGAACACAAATTTGATATTCTATTTACAATATGACCCAAATTTTCATGATAAAACAAGGAAATTTAGATATTTATCGTTTCAAGTTTTTCAAGGAAACATATTACAGCCTTTGCTAAATGAAGTCAGCAAATTGATTATTACATCAATTTCACCATGAAAATATAATGTTGGTGTCCATTCTTAGCTAATTTGCATAGTTTTTCAACTAGTCTAATAACACCTGTGTAATATAAAAAAATTCAACAGGGTTATCTCCCTCCTGCAACATAGGTCTTATTATAAAGATTTATAACTAAAAATAGATGTGTTTGTGAAACACAAATGCCCCTTACGACTGCCATTCTTTAAATTTTGTAGTTTGATACAATACATTCCATGGCAATACCAAGTGAAAGTCTAAAATTTCCACATATCTGACCTTAACAAGAGGCCAATGAGAGCCTTAGACCACTCTACCGACACTTTGAAAAGCCTATATATCTTAATAGTGCTATTCAAGATATAACTAGAAAGAATTTCATGAAAATATATCCATAAATGAAGGAAGAATAATGTTGATATGAAGATTTCTTTAAGGCCTCTTTTCCCATGACACCGTATAATTGCACCAAATGGCAAAGCTATGGCCATTGTCACATGGGAAAAGAGGCCTTAACCCTTTCCTGTTTTACAAAATTTTGGATCTGTCCAAATTCAAAGGTTTTGCAGACAAAAATTCAATGTGGATTTAATTTGAAAAATAACCATGAGTAGGGAAGAAAAAAGTGTGGAAAAAGAAGAAATTGCTTGTCAGAAGCAATTTCTTCTTTTTTCACAATGTTTTTCTCAATCATAAAACCACAGGCACGTAAAAAGCAGGGATTAAACAGCAAAGGGTTAAAGAAATCTAGATAGACAGACACCAGACGAGAAAACCAGTATTGCAATAGCTCTTCTGACCGTTGGTCAGTAGATCTACAAAATGAACTTGACCATGGTGATGACCTTGAAGTTAGTATCAACAGAAAGGTCTACTCATAATCAAAAACTATGTTGAAATATGAAGACTCTACCACTTACAGATATAGAGAATAACTGGTTAGTGTCTAAAAATTACGATGTTATCTGGTAGAGGTTGGGAGAATTTATCATTACGAGGCTTGCCGAGACCTGATAACATTGATATTTCTAAGACACTTACATGTTATTCTATTTATCATGCAATTATTTTTTAGAGCTTAAGTATGATAAACCATTAAAAATCAAAGAAATTCAGGTGAAAGTGTATGCAAATTGTTTCTAAAAATAGACTGTCTCATATCATGTTATCAGACAGGTGATATCAGGTCAATACAGGCTTCATTGCATGATAACAAATGTTATTGCAAAGTGTAAATAAAAAAAAACAATCTAAAGATGCAAGGGCATAAATATATTGAGTAAAAACAAACAAGAGGGCCAGATTGGCCTTAAACCGCTCACCTGAAATTCATGGGTCCAGTGGAACCCATCAAAGTAACTTTCTGACAAAGTTTCATTCACCTTGCCTAATTGTTGAAGAGATGTTACTCGGAGAAAAGTTAAAATAGATCCTGCCCACCCATTCAATACTGAGGAGACTCAAAATAAGCACCACCCCCTGCCACACCCATATTTATGGGCCATTCAAAATTTCATTTACAGTTATTGAAAAGGGTCACCCAAGGGACATTCTGGTAAAGTTTCATTGAAATAGGCCCAGTGGTTCAGGAGATGTTGTTCTAAGATTTTGGGCTCGGTCTCAAAATAAGCCCCTCCCTTCCACGCCCATTTTTATGGGCAGATCAAAATTGAACAAACAATTTTCAAAAGGGTCAACCAAGGACCAATTTGGTAAGGTTTCATTGAAATCGGCAGAGTGGTTCAGGAGGAAAAATCGTTCAAAGATTTCAGGCTCAAAATAAGCACCGCCAAACCCATATAAATGGGCCAATCAAGTTTTTGCAAACAATTTTTGTTAGTGTCACCCAAGGAGCATTCTGGTAGAGTTTCATTGAAATAGGCCCAGGGGTTCAGGAGGAGATGTTGTTCAAAGATTTCAATTCAAAATAAGCCCTGCCCTGCCAGGCCCATATTTTTGGGCCAATCAGAATTCCACAACAATTTTTGAAAATGGTATCCCAAGGAACATTCTGGTAAAGTTTCACCTTGCCTAATTGATGAAGAGGAGATATAATCAAGAGAATTAAAGGTGAAAATAGACCCTACCCACCCATTCGTTACTGAGGAGACTCAAAATAAGCACCACCCTGCCACACCCATATTTATGGGCGAAATAATTTTTTTTTTACAATTTTTGAAAAGGGTCACCCAATAATGGTTCTTGTAAAATTTCATCAAAATTGGCCAAGTGGTTCAGGAGGAGATATCATTGGAAGATTTTGGCCGAAGATAAGCCCCATCACACCCATATTTATGGGCAAATCAAAATTTCGTGAACAATTTTTTGAAAAGGGCCCCCCAAGGAACTTTCTAGTAAAGTTTCACTGAAATAGGCCCAGGGGTTCAGCATGAGATGTTGTTCAATGATTTTGGGCTTAAAATAAACCCCGCCCTGCCAGGCCCATCTTTAAGGGCCAATCAAAATTTCGTGAACAATTTTTTGAAAAGGGTCACCAAAGAAACTTTCTGGTGAGGTTTCATTGAAATAGGTCCAGTGGTTCAGGTGGATTTGTTGTCCAAAGATTTCGGGCTCAAAATCAGCCCCATCCTGCCAGGCCCATGAATTTGGGCCTATCAAAATTTTGCAAACAATTTTTGAAAAGGGTCACCAAAGGAACATTTTGGAAAAGTTTCATTGAAATCGGCCAAGTGGTTCAGGAGAAGATGTCATTCAACAATTTCAGGCTCAAAGTAAGCTCTACCCTGCCTGGCCCATATTTATGGGCCAATCAAAATTCCGTGAACAATTTTTTTGAAAAGGGTCGACCATGGAACATTCTGGTAAGGTTTCATTGAAATAGGCCGAGGAATTCAGGAGGAGATGTTGTTCAAAGATTTTGGGCTCAAAATAAGCCACCCCTGCCAGGCCCATATATTTTGGCCAATCAGGATTCCACAAACAATTTTTGAAAGGGTCGCCCATGGAACATTCTGGTAAGGTTTCATTGAAATTGGCCGAGGAATTCAGGAGGAGATGTCATTCAACAATCTCAGGCTCAAAGTAAGCTCCACCCTGCCTGGCCCATATTTATGGGCAAATCAAAATTTTGTGAATTTTTTTAAAGAGGGTCAGCCAAAGAATGTTCTCGTAAAGTTTCATGGAAATTGGCCCAGTGGTTCAGGTGAAGAAGAAGTTTTAAAGATTGTTGACGATGGACAAAGCACAATGGACTCAGAGTGCTTCTAAAATCTCCCCTTAAGCATGTTGTGCTCGGGTGAGCTAAAAACTGCTTGCAATAAGCAATTTGTCTTTTTCCACAATATTTTCTACCATATAATTTAGTTTTGTTCGAAACTGCACCCTATTCTCATTGTCATCTGCAACCACTTCAACTTCAAGTCTAGACTTTCCAAAAATGGGACAATGTTTAAGTTTTCCACTTACATACAAAAACTTTTCAGTATTATAAATATGTGTGTCTTTTTGTCTAAGTACATGACTATTTGATTGTGGGTCAACTGTTCCATAATATACAAAATGTTTCTATCTTAAAGTATAACATACTGTAAACAAGAGTGTGTTGGTGGCCAAAAATTGGCCTGGTCATGCCAAATAAAAATCCTAGTAAAAGTGCATTAAGGTAGTGGACTTGTAATAGATCTGCAAAGCATCAGACAATGAACTATCACAATTTTGACTGAGGTTTCCTTATGAAAATCATAAGCAAACCTACAACACTGTTAAAGTTTATTATTCCCAAAAACATTTAGGAACTATTACAGGTCCACTACCTAAAAATCAAAGAGCTGAATGCACTGGATGCACTATTTGTGAGTGAGAATTTATTTTGAAAATACAATTTTTAAGCTTATTTGGCCTAGAAAAGAAAAACAGGTATTAAACTAAAAGACTTCAGATCACACTGCACATAACATTTTTGTCTATACCCCCTTCCAATGTAGTAACATGCAGGGTTCACCCTTGTCATGCTGAATAAATTTTGGCTTAAAAACTTCATCAAAATCAAAGGGCAAAAAGCACTAAAAGTAGGTCAAAAATATCTACACCCGTCTTAAAGTAAGAGGTTTATTAAATAATGACATTAAGGCTTTAAGTCAATTGTAATGTGAAAAAACTAAATCTGTTGACAATTCTGGTTTGAAAGTGAGAAACAGGTGGTGTAGACTAACATCAGACTGCACATATGTGCAGTCTGATGTTTGTCTATAGCTCCTGCCAAAGCAGGAATATTCTGGGTTCAGCATGACAAGGGTTAATTTTTACCTCTGAAATCCTGTCTAGTACAAGAACAATACCCGTTGATAGTAAACAACACATCCCTCTTTTTCCGTTTACTTTACAAGTAAGCAAGATGGCCATACAGGGTATAAATTGCACACCCGAGTGATCACATAAATAGGACTTTACCTTAAATATTCTATCTGGACCCGGGAATGGTACCCCTTCATCGTAACTCAATTGTTCCATAGTCATCAACATATTTCTCTCTTTTAGTAATACATACCTGTAAATAGAGGATATTGAATGAAAGGGTCATTGAATAACGAATTTATCAAACAAGTCAACTATAAACAGATTAAAAAAAAAACAGGCTGTGCCATGATTTTATCTGTTTTAGATGACAAGTTTAATAAATTCAGAATTTTATGAGCAAAAATTTGATATTCTATTTATAATATGACCTGAATTTTAGCAATAAATCGAGGAAATTATAGATATTTATGATTTTAATTTATTCTACTAAACATATAATTCCATTTGCGAATTGGTGTCATCAAATCATTATCACATCATTTTCAAACCGAAAATGTAACTTTGCTATATGTTCTTTGCTCATTTACATAGTTTTCCACTAGTGTAATATAAAGAATATTTAACGGGGTTTTTTAGCTCCCACCACCGTCGTCATATTATAAACAGAGGATATTTGTTTATTTCAGAGTAAGATTGTTTATGTCTTTCATTGAGTGAACAATAAAAGCTTAATGATGGACAAAGCCACAGTGAAAATATAAAGGATAATTGTTTGTTTCAGTGTATGATCGATTTATATTTTGAGTGAACAACAAAAGCTATATTTTCATGAGTGGCAGAGCTGTGAGAAAATATAACTTTTGTTGTTCACGAAATGAAATATTAATTGATCTTACTCGAAAACAAACAATTATTCTATTTCTTTTATGCAAAAATGAGACCAAATGTGAAATTTCTAGGACATATTTTCGTTAAACGCGTCATTTTGCACATGATTGCTATGCAATGTTCATTGTGACGTCACTTTTTCGCACCCCATAGATAATGTCAGATAGGGTGAAAGGCACAAAAACAGGGTATACGTTTTTGATTATTTCACTGCTTTTGCTGTGAAATTATCAAGTGATAATCAACTGTTATAGGGTGATTTTATTGACCCGAATCTAACCCCTGATATTCAGATGGATAAAAGAGACATTTTTCAAACTCGGCTTTGCACATGCTTTCATAGGAATGAACAAGAAACGGTATTGAATATAACATATATTTTGTTAATTGATAAAATATGTCTGTTATTGTTATTTAAGCATTTTTTTCACAGAGGTCAAAATCGGGTCAAATAAATCAGGATATATTTCTCGATAAACTACCAAAAAGCATTGAAGAAAGAGCTCTTGTTGTTTACAACTGAAAGATTTTTCATTCTTGAAAGGAGACCAAACAATTATTCTTTTTCTTCAATGCAAAAAGGGAGGAAATAAGTAAAATTTCCGATAAATTTTACTTCATGTAGATTAATTTTCATGTAATTTCATTGAAACATCATCTAGAGAAGAGCTATTTTCAAAGATTTTTTTTTTTAATACAACCCATATGATTCAGGTACACATAAGGTGAAAGTAGAATAGTAGTTTGTCTCTTTTTTGCATTAAAGAAATAAAATGTGAGCACCCCCTACCTATGCATGGCTGTTGAGTGCTGGACAGTGGATAAAAAACTAAGTCGAAAAAGGAGCATAATTTGTCCAAAATGCATCTAGAATTATCCCCCTTGATCATTTGTTTGAATTTGATTTGAATTGGGGTTTTACGTCGCTTTCAACAATCTCTCAGTTATATCGCGACGACTGGAGCACCTAACGATGGATTCCTGGTATTTCTCACACCAGTACTACCACCACATCCCTTTCCTAGCCTCCAGTTGCTATTCCACATAGGTTTACGATTATCTACCCATATCATTTGTTTGAAAGGTTTTTACGCCACTTTCAACAATTTCATAGTTATATTGCGGCAGCCGGAGCACCTAACAATGGATTCCTGGTATTTCTTTCACCTGTACTACCATTACACCCTTTCCTAGCCTCCGACTGTTATCTCACATAGGTTTACGATTATCTACCAATTGGTGAGAGATAAACGTCAGAAAGGCCCCCTTGATCATATAGGCTGCTCTTTTGATGGTGAACATTTGTGTCAAGTTTCAGGTGAATACCTTCCGTAGAACCAGGGATATCACAAGATCTCAAAGTTTCCTGACAAAAACAACAACAACAACAACAAAGATAACACCAAGGCTATAAACAGCCAGGCTTTTCATTGTTTGTTTTTTAGAGTAAGACTGATTGATATTTTATTTCTGGAATAGCAAAAGCTCTAATTTCACTCATGGCCCCTCCTCTTTTGAAAATATAACTGTTGTTGTTCACTCAATGAAATATAAATCAATCTTGCCCTGAAACAAAAGACTATCCTTTAACCCTTTCCTGTTTTACAAAATTTTGGACCTGTCCAAATTCAAAGGTTTTGCAGACGAAAATTTAAAGAGGATTTAATTTGAAAAATAACCATTCAGTAGGGTAGAAAATAGTGTGGAAAAAGAAGAAATTGCTTGTCAGAAGCAATTTCTTCTTTTTTCGCAATGTTTTCTCAATCATAAAATCACAGGCACATAAAAAGCAGGGATTAAACAGCAAAGGGTTAAATAATCAATCAAAAATCCCAGGTAATCGATCATTAACCAATTTCCCTTCACCTGTTGTTCAAGACAAATTCTTGCTATACAACATGCTTCACCAGGCAGTACAGACTTAAGTAAAGCCTGCACAAATTGCAGGCTGATCTTAGCCTACACCGTCTGATTTCTTTAAATTGAGAGATGAAGAGAGAATTTGTTGATTTCATGAAGGTATGAAACTTAAAACCTCATCACACTGTATGAATATGTGAAGTGGAATAATACATGAGTGTTATTAGGTTTTTAGTATCATACCTCAATGAACTATCAAATTATGATAATTTATTTTCATGAAGCAAAAGGTCAAAATTTTTCATAAATGAAACAGATTTCTTTTGGGAACTTCTTTGCGCGAAGCTTTCAAAAAAGATTTGTTCTCAAAATTGATTTATTGAGAAATAAAACTAATTCTTTGACCAATTGGAATCCACTTATCTTGATGGGCACAGCTAAAATTAAATTATGTTATCGTGTTAAAAACTTGAGCCACACTTGTTGAAATCTCTCCAAATTGTCAATTTATCATTAACCCTTGTCATTCTGAACCCGGAATATTCCTGCTTTGGCAGGAAGTATAGACAACAAGAGGGCCATAGTGTCCCTAAATCGCTCACCTGAATGAACTGTCGAAAATAGTTTAAAGTAGATTTAGAAAGGATGAAGAATTCTTACCAAATTTCAGGTCGATTGGGCAAAAATGATGCCTCTACACTGCTTACAAGGTTTTTCTAAGAATTGACCCCGTGACCTCATTTTTGACCCCACTTGACCCAATTTCAAACTTGTGCGAGATTTCATCAGGATGATCATTCTGACCAATTTTCAGGTTGATCAGGCAAAAAATATGGCTTCTAGAGTGTCTACAAGGTTTTTCCAATATTTGACCCTGTGACCTCATTTTTGACCTTGCTTGACCCAATTTCGAACTTGTCAGAGATTTCATTGAGACAATCATTCTGACCAGATTTCAGGTTGATTTGGCAAAAAATGTGGCCTCTAGAGTGTCTACAAGGTTTTTCTAAGAATTGACCCCGTGACCTCATTTTTGACCCCACTTGACCCAATTTCAAACTTGTGCGAGATTTCATCAAAACAATAATTCTGACCAAATTTCAGGTTGATTGGGCAAAAAATATGGCTTCTAGAGTGTCTACAAGGTTTTTCTAAAATTTGACCCGTGACCTCATTTTTGACCCCACTTGACCCAATTTCAAACTTGTGCGAGATTTCATCAGGATGATCATTCTGACCAGATTTCAGGTTGATTTGGCAAAAAATATGGCTTCTAGAGTGTCTACAAGGTTTTTCCAATATTTGACCTTGTGACCTCATTTTTGACCTTGCTTGACCCAATTTCTAACTTGTCAGAGATTTCATCGAGACAATCATTCTGACCAGATTTCAGGTTGACTTTGCAAAAAATGTGGCCTCTAGAGTGTCTACAAGGTTTTTCTAAGAATTGACCCCGTGACCTCATTTTTGACTTCACTTGACCGAATTTCAAACTTGTGCATGATTTCATCAAGACAAAAATTCTGACCAAATTTCAGGTTGATTGGGCAAAAAATATGGCTTCTAGAGTGTCTACAAGGTTTTTCTAAGAATTGACCCCGTGACCTCATTTTTGACCCCACTTGACCCAATTTCAAACTTGTGCGAGATTTCATCAAAACAATAATTCTGACCAAATTTCAGGTTGATTGGGCAAAAAATATGGCTTCTAGAGTGTCTACAAGGTTTTTCCAAAATTTGACCCCGTGACCTCATTTTTGACCCCACTTGACCCAATTTCAAACTTGTGCGAGATTTCATCAGGATGATCATTCTGACCAGATTTCAGGTTGATTTGGCAAAAAATATGGCTTCTAGAGTGTCTACAAGGTTTTTCCAATATTTGACCTTGTTACCTCATTTTTGACCTTGCTTGACCCAATTTCGAACTTGTCAGAGATTTCATCGAGACAATCATTCTGACCAGATTTCAGGTTGACTTTGCAAAAAATGTGGCCTCTAGAGTGTCTACAAGGTTTTTCTAAGAATTGACCCCGTGACCTCATTTTTGACCCCACTTGACCGAATTTTGAACTTGTGCATGATTTCATCAAGACAATAATTCTGACCAAATTTCAGGTTGATTGGGCAAAAAATATGGCTTCTAGAGTGTCTACAAGGTTTTTTCTAAAATTTGACCCCGTGACCTCATTTTTGACTCCACTTGACCCAATTTCGAACTTGTTCGAGATTTGATCAAGATGATCATACTGACGATATTTCTGGTTGATTGGGCAAAAAATATGGCCTCCAGAGTGTCTACAAGGTTTTTCTAAGAATTGACCCTGTGACCTCATTTTTGACCCCACTTGACCCAATTTCAAACTTGTGCGAGATTTCATCAAGGCAATCATTGTGACCAAATTTCAGGTTGATTGGGCACAAAATATGGCTTCTAGATTGTTTACAAGGTTTTTCTAAGAATTGACCCTGTGACCTCATTTTTGACCCCACTTGACCCAATTTCGAACTTGTCCGAGATTTTATCAAGGCAATCATTATGACCAAATTTCAGATTTATTGGGCACAAAATATGGCTTCTAGATTGTTTACAAGGTTTTTCTAAGAATTGACCCCATGACCTCATTTTTGACCCCACTTGACCCAATTTCAAACTTGTCCAAGATTTCATCAAGACAATAATTCTGACCAAATTTCAGGTTGATTTGGCAAAAAATGTGGCCTCTAGTGTGTCTACAAGGTTTTTCTAAGATTTGACCCCGTGACCTCATTTTTGACCCCACTTGACCCAATTTCGAACTTGTCCGAGATTTCAATTGGACCAAATTTCAGGTTGATTGGGCACAAAATATGGCTCCTAGAGTGTCTACAAGGTTTTTCTAAGATTTGACCCCTTGACCTCATTTTTGACCCCACTTGACCCAATTTCAAACTTGTCCAAGATTTGATCAAGACACTCATTCTGACCAAATTTCAGGTTGATTGGGCAAAAAAATGTGGCCTCTAGAGTGTCTACAAGGTAAATGTTGACGGCACACGACGGACGACAGACGACGGACATCACGCGACCACAAAAGCTCACCTTGAGCACTTCGTGCTCAGGTGAGCTAAAAATCAGCCTGCACACATGTGCTTTGATTTCATTGCAATTTTGACAAGGATTTCATTCAGCATGACAAGGGTTAAATCATTCAAATTCAGCAGGATAACATTTGAAGCATTAGAGAATATTGAATGAGTGGTCATTGAATATCGAATTTATCAAATGAGTCATCTATAAACGGATACAAGAGGACCAAGATGGTCCTAGATCGCTCACCTGAGTCTCATTGATCCCTTGGACATCACATTAATTAAATAGGCAGATGTCAACAAGGAGATAACTTCTACATAAGATCAATACCATGGAATGTTTTCAGCCAAGAGAGGTAGAGGTCCACTAGATGAAGCTCAAGCTAAATATGAAAGCTGTCTGCCTTCTGGTTTCAGAGAAGAAGACTTTCCAATTTTCACCCATCGTGCTCAGATGATCAACAAGAGCAACACTGGGTGTAGCATTATACGCCCGAAGCTCAGAAATAAATGGGTAATGACACATGACGTTTCAGATGCAATTCAAGGGATGGTAAATTGCTGGTAGTTTTTTGTTTCTGTGTTCTTCCAGTATCCTTTGAGTATAGTAAGAGAGTGTTACAGCAAACAATTCGTTGGTCCCAATTTACCTTTATTAACTTGTCGAAAGTCTGTTTATAAACATTCGAATAGCATGGTTTACCTATACTAAAATATTCACAAATTCAATCAGATTGAGATAATGTAATCAAACACCCTAGCTATGAGTTCTACATACATGTGAAGTTTCAACATCGTAGTCCTTGCATTTTGAAAGTTATGGACTGGACACAAATTTGCAAACTGAATTAAACTAAAGGCAAAAACGACCTATCTTAATTATCATGAAATATTGTTTCAGGTGACCAGTCTAATAGGCGACCGCCTTATGGTGGTCAACTTGGTGGTCGTTTGACACAAATTTTACTGCACTTTATTGTAGGTAATAAAACTGCGTATAAGCACAAATCTAATTGTCATTTATTCTCTTTGGAGGGCTGACAATGTCGCGTGACTGCGGCTTACCTAGGCTGTAGTTGTGCGGTTTTGATAGTTCTCTGAATAAAACCCAAGTTAAACCGATTGAGACGTATAAAGATTGGCAATTCATGTAAAATAAACCTCGGAATTCACCAGTATAAGGGTAAAACTTAAATTGGTTTTGTCGTAGGTGCACTTTCCATATGCCGAGGTTGCAAGGCTTGGTTATCAAATAATTATTTTATGATACATGATTTATAGCGCGCTGTAAATTAAATTTAACATTTACAAATGTTGAAAGATTACAATTAAGAACATAGTGAAATTGACAAGATGAATGATTTTTGGAATGGAATTGAATGAGCGTGTGGAGCGAGTTTTTTTGAGTGAAATCAAAGCGAGGTAATCCGGTATCGCTAATTTTGTTCAAGATAAACAAAATTAGCGATATTAATTACCTCCCTTTAATGAAATACGCATATATGTTCAATGAATAGATTTCTATGTCTTCATAATACGCATACAAAATTCGATAATGTCAGTGAAATGGTAGATCTTTTCACCTTTTTTACAGTTTCGAATGTAGTTGTTGATCTTTTATCATTTTTGGTGATTTTGGAGCGTTTTTGAATGGTTTGATTGAATGCTTGGAATGAATCAATGGAGCGCGATTGTGTTTTGGAATGGTTTTGATCGAGATGAATGTCAATTACAAGGCGTTACTAACTGTATCAAGAAAGCTGTTTTGTACGGATATTGTTTATAAAGGCATAACTGGATTAGAAGAAATTGCCGGTCACTACTCTATGAAAACTTCATTACAACACTCAAAATAAAACTTGTATTTATCAAATTATGACTTTAATTTCCTCAGTGAATGACGAGGTCGTAACTGCAGCTTATTTAGGCTGATGTTACGAAGTTTTGGACATTCAAGGAAGAATTTATGATTCATCGCGTGTAAATAAATGATTATTTCATTTGAATATTGAAAAACTATTTTAAATATGTGTAACACCGAACTACTGTATTTCTAAGAATAAATTGCTTGTCACATCTTTGTATCACACACAACTTGAAATTTACCGATCGGACGATTGAAGTGTTGCAACTACAGCATATGAAAGCAGAAGTTGAAACAATTTTGGTTATTCTGTGTCAAATTTATGATCGCATTACTTCTCGCCTGTTAATTGGTGAATTTAAATTTAAGCACACCGGAAGATTATTAAAGACAATATTTTCTATTATTTTATTTTAAGGCACGAACTGGCTAAGAGGTCGTTTATGTAACTCCGATAAATATAGGTCGCATTATGAGTTTTCCGTGCTGGCCGGGGACGACTACGCCCGTGTGTATTAACTGCGATAGTTAATACGTCCGGACGGAACGTCTCTCTGTCTGCAAAGAAAAGTATCTAACTGTTGTTAATGGTTGACTGGAAGAGGCAGTGATTATCAAAATCGACCGATAAACATAGGTCGTTTTTTTAATAATCCGTACGGGCACGAGAAGACTACGCCCGTGCGTATTAACTGCGATGAAACAGTTGATGCGTTCAGACGGGGCCCTCTCTATTTGCAAAGAAAATTATATTACAATCGTTAATGGTAATCTGGAAAAGTGAGATTATATCCATCACCGCAACTATCAAAATCGACCGACTGATAGAACGGTAGATTATTCGATTACCTCCCTTAATAACTTTTCAATTGTTGATAATTTCTCATAAGTAGACTGAATCTTCTTACCATTATATGTTTTCATTTTATATTAATTGTCAAAATATTGTAGATTCTAAAGATGTCAAATTCTTATGTTGCTAATCCATGATGTGCTTTGGCCAGTGCACTTTAAATACAATTGGCGAACTATAAGAAGATATCCACTTGGCATTGCGCGATTTATCAACGAAAATACTGTTTGCTGGTGGGGAATTGGGCCTAGCAGCTTCACCTCGAATAAGTTGAGGTTCCTAGGCGTTGCCCCCTCCTGCTTGAATTGGATTTGTTGTAGTTAGTTGAAACAGCTAATTTGCATAACTTTTTATGTCCCCGCATCAATAGATCGGGGGCATATTGTTTTACCGTTGTCCGTCTGTCTGTCCGTCCGTCCGTCCATCTGTCTGTCTGACTGCAAAAGTTAACCAAAAAACTTAACATTGCCAAAATCTTCAAGCCTATTCAAGATACAAGGCTAATATTTGGCATGATGATAGATCTCATTGAACCACATCCGCTGGTACCAAAGTCAAGGTCATGTGACAAGGTCAAGGTCATCTGTCAAGGTCAAACCTTAAAAAAAAAATGCTGTTACGGGGGCATTCGTGTTTCGCAAACACATCTTGTTAACTCTACACCCTCGGACATAGACCTTGTATTGTCATGTCAAAATTATTTACAATAGTGACTTGTTATCCGCAGTCTGTAAAAAACATATCATCATTTGGCGTAATCTCTGGCCTAGTGCACGATCTTCTGTTGTCCATCCATGACACTGTTTTATCATTCTAAAAATAACTACATGACTTCTATTTTTGGAACTACTAAGGGAAATCATCATTGTTATTTAAAGCAATGTATGTATTGTCCTGTGAATTTATATTGAAGTATACCTATTTATTGCTCGAACCATTTCAGTTAACGTTTCTATTTTGCAAGTACAGTATGAAACATCGGGAAATTCACAGTGTGATTGAATTTCGAATGATTTTGGATTGGAATTGAATGAGTGAGTTTTGAGGGAAATTCAGAGGGGTAATCCGGTACCGCTAGTTTTGGTCAGGATGAGCAAAGTTGACGTTACTTGTTACCCCCCTTTCATAAAATTTGTATACAAGTTCTAAAGTAAGATTCATTTTTTTTCAGGAACCGATCGATAAGAAGCTTACAAATTTGATAATGTCGGTGAAATCACAATTTTGATTGTAGCTGTTTATTTTATTTTTTACTATTTTATAGTTATTTTGGAGCGTTTTTGATTGGTTTGAGTGAGGGTTTGGTATGATGAATGAATGAATGAATGGTGCGCTGATTGAGCGATTTTGAATGGTTTCGATTTAGATGAATGTCAATTTCGCGATGTAACTTACTGTATTATACACCTTTTGTTATGTTAATTAAAGCTGAATGGTTCTGCAATATGAAATTGTATAGAATAAGAGATTAATTATATAAACATAAAACTTGATTTAACAAATTATTTTCCTGTTAGTCAATACTTTACACGCATTTCTATCGACTATTTTTTCACCATGCTTTTCCCGTCTTGTATAAATACTATGTTTTTTCACATCTTGTACATACTTTCACAATCTTGTATGTTTTTCTATTCTAGATCATTTCTTATTTTTTACTTCAAGCATGTTCGTTGTGGACTAGGGACGTATTCAATCTTTGTTCATACAAAAAAAGTAGAGTTCTTTAATAGAGTGAAGTGTGGTCGTGTGTCGAGCTTTTTCTTATTTCTGGTATTACTTTTTGATGTAACGTGAATCGTTTTCATTTTCATTAAAGAAAAGCCGGCGCATATATTGACCTATTCTTTTGGAATAACAACAACATGCCTCTTCTTATTAGCAATTCATTACTCTATACTGTTTGTCTTCTCTGTTGATTATAATTTGAAGAGAGCAAATAATCTCGCATTTAATATTAAATTTAAATCTTCTAAGAGATACTCCATTAGCAATATACAACAAAATAACATACGCATGACTTATGAAATGATAGTTTGTATCTGTGTGACCAATTGCATCTACGTTATCTCTGTTCTACTTTTAAGATATTGTCTCCTTTTCTGAGACCTGGTTAACGGATAAATGTAGTAGTGAGGATATAGCATTTCCAACATTTCATTTACCTGAAAGAAAAGATAGATGCTATGATAGGCATGGCGGTGTTATCCTGTATGTTAAAAACTCCCTTTCATATAAACGACGCAAAGATTTAGAAATAAACCGCCTGGAATGCATTTGGATTCAAATCAAACTTCACAATAAAAATGTTTTATACGGTGTCTTTTATAGACCTCCAAATGCTGATTCGATATATAATACTGCAATTGAAAATTCTATAGGTCTAGCAATAGACACAAACATAAGCGAGATCATTATAACCGGGGATTTTAATTATAACACCCTGAACCCTCATTATCTCAGAAAAATTGACTCTTTGTGTAATCAATTCCAATTAACTCAATGCATTGACGAAGCAACACATTTTACTGAGCATTCTATGTCACTTATTGACCTCCTTTTTGTATCAAATACGGAATCTTTAATTACAAGTGGGGTAGGGGAACCATGTCTAAATCTAAACATTCGTTACCACTGTCCAATTTATGGTGTTTTTAGCTTCATTAAACCAAAATACAAATGCTTCTCCAGAACTATGTGGAAATATGAACAAGGTGATTATGAACAACTAAGAAGTACTATAAATAACATAGATTGGGAAAGTATAAAAGATAGTGATATTGATAGCTATACCGAAAAATTTACTGAATCCATAATGAATGCTGTTAGATTAAATATTCCAAGTAAAAAAGTGATGGTCAATCCACATGAACCACCTTGGATTAACAGCCATATCAAACGTAAAATTAGGCAAAGAAAGCGTTATTATCGTAAAGCTAAAAACTCTGGCAATGAAAGTCACTGGTCAAAGTTTCGGTCACTTAGAAATGAAGTGGTTACCCTAATACGAGAAAGTAAGACCGAACAAATAAATAAATTAGCAACAAAACTTCACACAGGAAATCTTTCACCTCGTGACTGGTGGAAAACACTTAAACCGTTTATTTCCAAAAAAGCATCGGCAAATGTACCGCCATTATATGACTCAGTTTCAGACTGTTTTTTGACAAATGATTATGAAAAGGCTAACCTTTTAAATTCTTTCTTTGCAGAACAATCAGTTGTAGACGACTCAAATAAAACTCTTCCATTTAACTACCCAGGGTTTGTCGGGAATCCCTTAACATCTATTACTATTACCGAAGCTGAGGTTTTAGATGTATTAAAAAACCTTCGTACTGGGAAGGCCCCTGGCCCAGATGGTATTAATAACCGTATTCTAACTGAGACTGCAATTCAATTAGCTGGACCACTCAGTGAGTTATTTAATTATTGCCTCCATAAGTGCAAAATTCCGTCTTCCTGGAAAATGTCCAACGTTTGTCCAATTTTTAAGGGAGGAGATTCGTCCAGTTCTTCCAACTATAGACCTGTATCACTTTTAAATAGTACGGAAAAGGTATTAGAGAGAGTAATTTTTAAACGTGTTTTCAATTTCTTATTAGATACAAACTTTTTCACATCCAGTCAATCAGGCTTTCTACCAGGTGATTCAACAGTCAACCAAATTACCTATCTGTATAATAAGATCTGTAATGCTTTAGACGAAGGTTTAGAGGTCCGTATAGTCTTTTTCGATATAAGTAAAGCATTTGATAGGGTGTGGCATAAGGGTTTACTATTTAAACTGGAAAATGCAGGAATACAAGGCCAACTTTTGTCTTGGTTTTCAAACTATTTATCTGATAGGAGACAATGTGTTTTATTAGCTGGAACAACTTCTGACCCAGAATATGTATGTGCAGGTGTTCCCCAAGGATCTATTTTGGGTCTGTTGTTGTTCCTTGTATATATCAATGACATCGTTCAAAATATCGAATCTGGTATAAACTTATTCGCTGATGATACTTGCCTTTCAATTATTGTCGACAATCCAACTGAAGCTGGGGAAGTTTTACAAAGAGATATTGACAAAATTACCAAGTGGGCTGATACATGGTTAGTGAGGTTCAATCCATCGAAATCCGAATCGCTTACTATTACAAGAAAAATGCATAAAACGAAACATCCAAGTCTTCTAATGCTAAATACAGATATTCCTGAGGTCGAAAGTCACAAACATTTAGGTGTAAATATTTCATCGAACGGAACATGGGATAGTCACATAGAACAGGTTACGAGCAAAGCATGGAAAAAGATCCATGTAATGAAAAAACTTAAGTTCCTGTTAGATAGAAATTCGTTGCAATTAATATATTTTACTTTTATAAGACCTATACTTGAATATGCCGATGTTGTATGGGATAATATTCCCCTTCACTTAGTAGAACAACTTGATAAAATTCAAAACGAGGCAGCTCGAATTGTAACTGGGTGCACCAAACTTGTCTCTTTAAATGATCTCCTATTAGAATCCGGATGGGAAACTCTTGGTCAACGCAGATACAAACATAGAATTACTTTATTTTTTAAAATGTTTCATGGGCTGACTCCTCACTATTTATCTTCTTTAATACCGCCTTCCGTAAGTGATAACTCAAATTACAACCTCCGAAATTCAGATAATTTACAAAATATCAATTGCCGAACTAATCTTTATAAAAAATCATTTTTACCAAAAGCGATTGACGATTGGAACGTACTGCCATTAGAAGTAAGGAACACAAGCACATTACGGGCCTTTAAGACTTATATTGATAATGACAAACCAAAGCAGAATAATTTGTTCTTTTTTGGAGACAGAAAAGTTCAGATAATTCATACAAGGATTCGTAATAAATGTAGCCTACTTAATCAGCATCTTTTCTATAAAAATATAATACCTTCACCACTTTGCAAGTGTGGAAACATTGAATCGAGTTACCACTTTTTCTTTGATTGTAGATTTTATAGAGATATTCGCTTAAGATTATTCAATAACGTTTCAAAATTCACCCCGGTCAGTCTAAATGTATTGTTAGGTGGAGATGAAAGACTAACTTTAGATAATAATAAGAAGATCTTTTCAGAAGTTCACGTGTTTATAAAATTGAGTGGCAGATTTAATATCTAACGTTGTATTTAATATTTCATCATCTCATGTTGTTCCTAAATCAAATATAAGAAACGTTCTACTTCAAAATTTATTTTGCCCATTTACCACTATGAACATGCTTGAATCCTAAATTCTCTATACATTCTAAATTTATTATTTTTTTTCCGTAAATTAATTATTCATCTTTGATTACGGATGCTGTTGCCGAAGCATAGTAATTTCATCTCATATTGAGTGTAAGAGATGTTGCTGCGGTGCTTTGGTAGCTTATCACTTTAAAACTTAAAACCATTTAGTGATGATAATTATTCCTTAAGTATTTATCTGAATAATATGTCATCTGACCCTTTGAAATCCCACTGGAAAAGAGCTCAATAAGCTATGCTTTCGTTCTAATCCAATTGAATTATTATTCTGTATTATGACATTCTGTATACACTTTTTCATCAATAAAATATGTTTAAACCAAAGGCAATAACTCAAAAATTACAAATGGTAGAGTTAGGGTAATTGTGCTCTGCACACCCTAGCTATGAGATCTATACACCTGTGAAGTTTCAAGACCATAGGCCTTATAGTTTCAAAGTTATGGACCAGACACAAATTTGCTAACTGAATCAAACAAAGGGCAATTACTAACAATTACAAATGGTAGAGTTGTGGATCTTGCGCTCTGCACACCCTAGCTATGAGATCTAAACACCTGTGAAGGTTCAAGACCATAGGCCTTATAGTTTCAAAGCTATGGACTGGACACAATTTGCTAACTGAATCAAACACACCCTAGTATGAGATCTATACACCTGTGAAGTTTCAAGACCATAGGCATTATAGTTTCAAAGTTATGGACCGGACATGAATTTGCTAACGGACAGACAGACGATGCAGACAATAACATAATACGACCCTTCCGGCATTTAAAAAGATGCACCCGGGTAGAGCCTAAATATGACCCCAGGGTCGTGATATGATCAAACTTGGTAGGGGCCCACTTGACGAGGCTTCATACTATACATGAAAGCTGTGTGCCATCAGGTTTTAGAAAAGAAGATTTTTAAAGATTTTCACTCTTTGATTCTATGTAAAAAGGGTTACACCTGGGTGGAGCCCATATATGATCCCAGGGTCTGTCTCTCTTCATATGAACAAACTTAGTAGAGGTTGACTAGATGATGCTACATGCTAAACTTGAAAGCTGTCTACCTTCTGGTTTCAGAGAAGAAGATTTTTGAAGATTTTTTTTACCCTTCATGCTCAGAAGAGCTATAAGGGATGCACCTTTGTAAAGCCCAAATATGTCCCAAGGGTCTTGATATGAACAAACTTGGTAGAGGCCCACTAGATGTTGCTACATACCAAATATAAAAGCTGTCTGCCATCTTGTTTCAGAGAAGACTTTTAAAGATTTTCACTCTTTGATTCTATGTAAAAAGAGTTGTGCCGGGGTTGAGCCCAAATGTGACCCCAGGGTCTTGATATGAACGAACTTGGCAGAGGTCCACTAGATGATGCTACGTTCTAAATATGAAAGCTGTCTGCCTTCTGGTTTTAGAGAAGAAGATTTTTGAAGAGTTTCCTATTTTCACCCTTTTAGTTAAGGTTAAAGGGATAGTTAAGGATGGATTTCATCTATTTGAACAACCTTGGTAGAGCTTGACCAAAGGAGCATCCCTGCCAAGTTTCATTTAGATTGGCCCACCGATTTAGGAGGAGAAGAAATTTTGGACAACGCACGACGCACACCGCACAACTGACGCCGGACATTGTACGATCACTTCGTGCTCAGGTGAGCTAAAGAACAAGGCTGCACTGCGTGTTTATCCCTTTGCTGTTTAATCCCTGCTTTTTATGTACCTGTGATTTTATGATTGAGAAAACATCATGAAAAAAGAAGAAATTGCTTCTGACAAGCAATTTCTTCTCATTCCACACTATTTTCTACCCTACTGAATGGTTATTTTTCTAATTAAATCCACTTTAAATTTTCGTCTGCAAAACCTTTGAATTTGGACAGGTCCAAAATTTTATGAAACAGGAAAGGGTTAAGGTGACAAGTTTGATACAAGAGGCCAAAGAGGACCTGTATTGATCCACAGAATTCTCCATACTTTCAAAGCTTACTCTGACTGAAAACAACACTTTCAAGTCTCTTTAGAACTTTAAAAAAAAAAATTGGCTGCACAAGACTTGAGATGTGTTCGTTGATTGACTGGCCTTCTTGAGAGATATTTTTCTCATTGTTGGACATGCTATGTCCTGTGAGGTTCAATACAAGCATGTCTTTCAAGACACGCTTTGTTCTTGTTTGTCCTCGTAGATCTGCTTCTGTGGGTGATGAGGCAAAATTGTCTCTGTAATTATTTAAGCAAACAAGTCCACAGTAGACTAAATGCTTTTATTTTACTAGGCAATAATGAGATGCTTCATGCTGGCATCTTAAGTCTGTTGGCAAGCGAGTCTCAAAGGAGACATGCTTCTTTTGTATCTTGTTTTTAAAAAGGCTGCTTCATCTGCTGCAATTCTTTCTCCTTGAAATTAGGTCTAAGGTGACTTGCTTTTTGTTTCCTTGAGTGGAGAGAGGTGTTTCTTTGCACTGTCAACCTTCTACCCCTGACCGATTTCGTTCAAATTGGAACTCATCAAATTGGAACTTATCAGACGATATGTATAAGCTTCGGCCAGTGGAGCTAAAAATCAGTTTTTATGACATTCTTAATAGAACATGACCAAAAATTTTTGCAATAAATATTATATATGATTTTTTTTTTCCGTATAATATAAAATGTTGTTCATTAATTTACGCCATCAATTATGACGTCATTTTCACACTTCCAAAGTAACATTGCTATTATATTTCACTAGTGTAATAACAGTTAAATAACTATGTAATATCAAAAATATTCTACGGGGTTATTTCACTCTTGTGAAGTAGGTCATATTATAAATGAGGAAAAACCTTACCAGAGTTTGTGCAGATCTGAATTACTCTTTAACCTTAGTTCATCCCTTCTCCAAGGCCGACCTGGAAAATTAACCTAAACTTTAGATCGAGTACAGTGCTTGTTAGATAGCCCATTAAATCCATTGAGGACATCTAGGCCCAATTGCTCACCAAAAGGTTTGTGGTAAACTCTTAGTTTACTCTTATTTCATCATGCAATGAAGCCTGTATTGATCTGATATCACCCGTCTGATAATATAACATGATATGAGGCAGTCTATCTTTAGAAACAATTTGCTTACACTTTCACCTGAATTTCTCTGATTTTTAATGGTTTATTACAATTAAGCACAAAAAAGGTTGCATGATAAATAGAATAACATGTAAGTGTCTTTAAATATCAATGTTATCTGGTCTCTGCTGTAAGAAGTTATCATGACTTTACAAAGCCTCGTCATGATAAATTCTCCCAACCTCGAACAGTTAACATTGATATTTTAAGACACCTACATGTTATTCTCTATATAACAATATGTTTAACCCCAAGGTTACAAGAAAACTTTTGATAGGCAATCAGGCTTTAAAGAATATTTCAATTCATGAAGAAATAAAATAAAAAACTTAAATCATACTGTATGAAAATGTAAAGAAGATTCATATATGAGAGTGAAACACTCTTTTCATATCTTGTAATTCTATTTCATGCTGCAAAAATATCTTTTCCAAAATTAAACAGGTTTCTTATGGCACTACTTTGGTAGAAAGTGTATTTGTTTAAAAGGAGGTAAGTTGCAGTCAATGGAGTGGATGTGAATATGACAGATATGACAGATATCTGCCCAGAGATGTATGGTTATTAATGATAACATTTATAGACAGAGTCCACGAACATCGATAGACAGAGTCAACCAATTAAGGGTGGGAGATCCTTTCCTCTGAAAGGAACACTGCTGTCTATAAGTGCTGTTTGTTACAATAAGTGGCAGCAGTGGGACTGGAGATGCCCTACCCAAGGGTCACCCAGGCCAAGACTCAGGATGAGTCTATTTGGAGGGCACAGTAATGTAACCGTTTAAAGGGATGTAAGCTGCAGTGGAAATGCAAATGACAGATACCTGCCAGAAGATATATGGTTTTGATTACATATATAGGAGGAGTTGACCCAATTATGAGTTGAGGATCCTTTTCTCTGAATGGAACACATCTGTCTAAAATCTTTATTTCTCAATGAAACTCAATCTTGTGTGTACTAAATTGAATCATCTTAGTGACAATTTTCTTTAACTGGCGCTTTTTTGTCGTCCTGTAAAAGGTGGCTTTAACAAATTTAGTGTACCTTCCTTTTGCACACAAGTAAACATTGAACTACTTATTTAGGCTGTGAAATTTTTAAAAATATTATGGGTGGTAAAAAAAAATATTCTTGTATCTACAGACAGTTTGTTTCTTTGAATGGGGTTTAACGCTGCTTTTGTCAATCTAACAGTCATATTTCTGAGACTATAGCACCTATCAATGGATTCCTGGTATTTATCACACCAGTTCTACCATTACATCAATTCTTATCCTCCAGCTGCTATCCCACAAGGGTCTACATTTATCATACCAATTGGTGGGATACAAATAGTTGGAAAGGATGAGTGCAGCCGTTAAGGATCGAACCCAGGACCTTTTGAATGATAGCCTGGTGTGTTACCAACTGCACTATGAAGGTGGCTTTACCCTTGTCAGGCTGAATAAAAAACCTTGGTAAAATTATATATAAATCAAAGTGAAGAAAGATCTGTATTTCTTAATTGTGAGTCAGCATTTGATTTTGAAAGTATAATTTCTGAAACTTTTCTGGTTTAAAAAGGAAAATCAGGTTGGATGGACAAAAATCAGACTGCACATATGTGCAGGATGATATTTGTCCATACCTCCTGCCAAAGCAGGAATATTCCGGGATCAGCATGACAAGGGTTAACATAATGGTTCTTGTATCTACAGCCAGGGTAGGGTTGTTGTTATCATAATACATAACATGCTGGTTGTCAAATACAGAGTTTACAAAGGATTCTGCAATATTGCCATACCAACATAGACTGCCTCTGCATCTGTGTTATCTTCTACATCAAAGAATTCCCTGAGTGGTTGGTGTTTTATTGGTGTCAGATGAATGCATCTTGAGAGGAAAAATCTGTAAAGAAGACAAAATTTATGCTAGTCTCTTTAACACTTAACATGCTGAATAAATTTTGGCTAAATGTTGAAACCTGAATATTCCTGCTTTGGCGGGAGGAAAAACTAAAGACATATTAATGTGCAGTTTGATCTTTGTCTAATCCTCTTGTCATTGCAGGAATATTCAAGTGTTTTCAAATAAAAATTGACCTTCAGTTGGTAAATTCAGTGCTTTTTTCCCTTTGATTTTGATGAAAAAGTTTGAGCCAAAATTTATTCAGCATGACAAGGGTTAACATTGAATATTCCTGCAATGACAAGAGGAATAGAGAAAGATCAGACTGCACATTAATATCTTTTTAGTTTTTCCTCCCTACAAAGCAGGAATATTCAGGTTTCAACAGGGCATTGTTTATTTCAATTTCTTTCAGGGTTCTACCATCAATTAGCAACCAAACTTTCTCTTTAGTAATTGTTACCCTGATTTTACCATTGGTTGCAACCAACTAAAACAAGGTGACAAGATTGGCTAAGTTGGTAGAGCATCAGCATTCTAAACAATTGAATGTCGAATGCGTGGGTTCCATTCCCAGGCTGACACACTAAAAAAACTTATTATCTTTCAGATGAAATGTTAAACCAAGGTCCCATAAATTGGTACTTAACACAGAGCATGTTTAAGAATCTCAGCAGTAGTTTCGTCATGTGTCATTGCTCTTTGATTTTAATGCAAATTTGTCAAATTTTTATTCAGCATGACAAGAGTTAACACACATCCTAAATAGAACGCTGAAGGTTTGTTTTCCACAATAATTAAAAATAATGTTAACAATTCATTTGATTCAGTCTGAACCTTTATATCAATTATCAAAAACAAGAGGACAAAGATGGTCCTAGATCGCTCACTGAGTCTCTTTGACCCATGGGACATTACATCAATTAAATAGGCTGATGTCATAAAGGAGATAATTTCCACACAAAACCAAGTTTCATGAAGTTTGGGCCAAAATCAATGCCTCTAGAGTTATAACAAAAAAATTATCATTCAGGCCCTTTTTCCCGTGATATGGCATGGATCTTTCCTATTTTCGAAAGGGTTCATGCTTGTGACCTGACAAACAATCTGACCAAATTTCATGAAGATTGGGCTATATATGAGACCTCCAGAGTGTAAACAAAAAAATTGTCATTAAGGCCCCTTTTCCCGTGATATGGTATGGATCCTTTCCATTTTCAAAAGGGTTTATCTTTGTGACCTGACCAGATTTCTGACTGAATTTCATGAAGGTCGGGCAATATTTGTGGCCTCTGTAGCGTAAACAAGAAAATTATCATTAAGGCCCCTTTTCCTGTGATATGGCATGGTTCCTTCCCATTTTCAATAGGGTTCATCCTTGTGGCTTGGCCATTATTCTGACCAAGTTTCATTAAGATTGGGCCATATTTGTGGCCTCTAGAGCCTTAAAAAGAAAATTGCCAATAATGATCCTTTTCCTGTGATATGGCATTGATCCTTCCCATTTTAAATAGGGTTCACAGTGTTCCCACTGCATTTACAATCTGGGGGTAAAAATGGGTATTTGGCAGCATGCATGTACCCCCTCTATATGTGACAAAGAAGGCTGGTTGCAAAAATTGGGGGTACAAGCTTCAATTTAGAGGTAAATCACCCCCATTTGGGAGTTTTGGGGAACACTGGTTCATCTTTGTGACCTGACCAACATTCTGACCAAGTTTCATCAAGATTGGGCATTATTTATGGCCTCTAGAGTGTAAACAAGAAGATCGTCATTAAGGCCCCTTTTCCTGTGATATGGCATGGATCTTTCCCATTTTCAATAGGATTCATCCTTGTGGACTGGCAAACATTCTGACCCAGTTTCAATTAGATTTGGCCATATTTGTGGCCTCTAGAGCCATAACATGAAAATTGCCAATAATGCTCCTTTTCCTGTGATATGGCATGGATCCTTCCAATTTTCAATAGGGTTCATCCTTGTGACCATACCAACATTCTGACCAAGTTTCATGAAGATTGGATCATATTTGTGGCTTCTAGAGTGTAAACACTTAAATTGTTGACGTCAGACGACACACTACGCACCACACACGACAGACATTCAATGATCACAAAAGCTCACCTTGAGCACGATGTGCTCAGGTGAGCTAAAAAAGAAACTACTAAGATAATGATAGTCACATTCTTTTTTTAAAAGACATTGAAGTTTTTGTTTTTCAAAACCCCTTCCATCTTTTTCATGCAAATTTTGAATGTCTTGGTGTGTATATATATAATATATATATATATATATATAAACTATATATATACAGTGCTGTCGGCTAATCCTGCGCACTTAAGAAAGTCAAGTACAAAATTCGTGTAAAGATACAGAATGAACACAAAAAATCAATACACAACTGAACTAAATTAACATTTTTGCTATGTAAAAGACATTTTATATAAAACAAAATGTCACCTAAATTACACAATCCGGTGATGAACAGAGGCACCGTCGTGTTTTATCAAAGCAGTTTTCGTCGGCTAAACCCGCGCAGGCCAGAAAAGAACCAAACTTATTGCCCTTAAATCTGTTAGACTGAAAACTAAAACCACTGAGACAAAAACGGGAATCTTTTTACTTTATAATACACAAGTGAACTTTTTTGTTCGAAATGATTGAATTGTCGAATTTTTGAATATGAAAAAAAAGGCTGTTCTGTTTTTATGTTTAGCGGCCATTTTCTTAGTTTACATGACGTCATATAGCTGTGCAGCTTAAGACGACGCGCAGGATTACCCGACTTGAGTGTATATAAACTATATATATATATATATTCAGTTTTCTATTTATGGATCCTTGATTGATACCCTATAGATAATGAAAGCCTTACATTTTGGCTATGTTGATATTTTTGAATTTTTACTTTGATTTTCATATTCACATTACCAGATTGGGCAACCATTTCTTGTTCAGTAAGTATTCCTGATCAGGGTTTGACACTAACAACTTTTGCCATCAGCCTGAAGGACCTGTTATCTATAAATATTACAGGTCCTCCATGATAACAACAGGTCCGACATGAAAACCATGTTTGATTTTTAGAAATTAAGATGATAAATTGCGAGGAAATCATTGTTGGTAAAGAAGAAATTGCTTTAAACAAGCAATTTCTTCTTTTGAACAATGTTTTCCATTTGGTTATGCAAATTTTAGTACTGGAAAGGCAAATATTTTTCAACACATAATTGATTTGAAATGATAAGTTCTGCCATTAAGTACAGGTCTGAAGGACCTGCAGCATGGTTACATCTACCAGTCCTCCCTAAAATCCACAGGTCTCGGGCCTGAGGACTGGTGTTAGTGTCGATCCCTGCTGATAGGGCGATCTCACCAACCTGATGTAGGGTAAAGCGGCTAGCCTTTCAATGAACCAAAGGTATATGGTTTATTGATGCCTTAATACTGAAGACAATTACACATGATTTATCCTGAAGTTCATTTTCGAGTTGAATAACTTACAAATAGACTTTAATCAGCAAAAATATTCTTAAGGATCGATCCTTTCGGGGGACGAATGATAAATATTTTTGAAAAAAAGTTTACCGACTAAAAACTTGCTCAGTAATGTTGGACAAATTATTTCTTGATCTTGCGTGGTTGACTACAGTAGATCGTATGATGCTTAACGTCGGTTTCAGCAGATTCATCACTGCAATAAAAAGTCCTCCAAGGTCACATCTGAGTCAACAAACGCTCTCATTTCAACAGAAAATGTAAGAAGCGTCTGGATAACACAGACTTGAATTTCCCACATGTGCGTCGCCATTACCGGTCTGTTGCAAGAGGAACACAGCTTACATAAATAAAGATGGACCCGAAAAAACAAGCAGAAGAACTCGCTAAGAAGGCGATGCGAGGAGGAAAGGTGGCAGGGTTTGGACTGACAACGCTAGGAATCGGCGCTGCTGCTTTGTATGGGATTGCCAAGTCCCTTTACACGGGTAGGATCAGCTGTCAATGTTTGACAAAGGTCAAATTCTGTAACAATTATCTGGTTAATCATAGAATTGATTCCATGATCAACATGGAATGTTTTCTATTTTATGTTAAGATTATTTAAACTTGATGATGTCTATTTTGCTTGACACCGATAATTCTTGTCTTAACCCTTTCCTGTTTTACAAAATTTTGGACCTTTCCAAATTCAAAGGTTTTGCAGACGAAAATTTCAAGTGGATTTAATTTGAAAAATAACCATTCAGTAGGGTAGAAAATAGAGTGGAGAAAGAAGAAATTGCTTGTCAGAAGCAATTTCTTCTTTTTTCACAATGTTTTCTCAATCATAAAATCACAGCCACGTAAAAAGCAGGGATTAAACAGGAAAGGGTTAACTGGAGGACAGTATGAAACCTCAGAAAGTTCAATCATAATCTGGAACAATAACATGACATTTCATTATTGGCTGTAATTATCAAGCTGATTCACAAAGCTATGCCTTAATTGAAAGGACAGATTGCCCAGTTTGTACTTTGTTGTATATGCGCCAATCAGACTGAAGTAAATACAGGCCGAAAAGTTAGTCACAACATGGGACTTGTGGCCACGATCAGGGGTGTAAAATTCCACTCGTCCGCTCGTATTGACGAGTAACTCTTGGCTTTGGGCAATTAAAAAAAACGATAAGCTTGTCCTACTGGACGAGTGCTTTTTTAAACAAGAAAGATTTAAATTTGTCATCCAAAACTCAAAAGTACAGGTAATTGTCGCTTATTTCCAAAACGAAAGTTTTGCATGCACATTTTTTGTAAGTGCGCGACAGGTTCTCTGTGCACAGCGTCTTTTAGAGTGGGAACTCAGTCTGATTTGATATACAATTAAGGTATACCGGGTAACCCAATCAAGTGATTGTAAAAATAAGCACGTAACACAGTCAACATTGTTTATTTCGTCACCGCTAGTTTTTCGTCTGTCATCGAAGTCTGAAACTTAGGACGAGTGAAATTGTTATAAGGACGAGTAACTTTTTCCATCAACTCGTCCTACAGGACGAGTAAACAAGGGAAAATTTTTACACCCCTGCACGATCCCTGGAACAAATCTTTCATGGAGCCCATTCCTCCTCCTTTTAACCACAGGGCATTTTAGCGGTTTTTTTTGTTTTACATAAAAAATTCTAAAAACGCCATGTGGTTTTTACCAGGTATAGTCAGACACATACTGCTCCAAAACGGCTGAACCCAGTGTTTTGCTTTTTCTTCTGATACCATTGAAGTAAACAAGGGAGGAACACTAACACACCAACTGAGCTAGCTGGCACCTGGTTGTGATCGAGCCTAACCATTGTTGATTGTTACATCCCTCCCCCTTTTCACCTAATGGAGTCGGTTCCATGCCACTCTCAAATAGCCGAACCCAGCGTTCTGCTTTTACTTCTGCAATCATTTGAGTAAATAAGGGTGGAAAAGTTGTACCTGACATGGGGCTCAAACACATGACCCCTGGAACATTAGCATGGCGCTCTACCAACTGAGCTATCCGGCACCTGGTCATGAGTCTATCCACTGTCGAGCACCTCAAGACCTTCCATCTGACATAAATTTGACAAAAGACATAGTGACATTTGTTGTGAAGATTTATTCATGGGAGATCACAGGTCAGTGAGTGGTGAGGTTATGACCTAGGATGTTGATGGAAAAGGACCAGCAATGTAACATGAGAATCTCCAGCTGCTCATCCAGATGGCATGGGTTGCAAACAAGACTGGAGTTACTTCCAACTACAACTATAGCAAACAACCTTGTGAAGGACAGGTACCACCCTGCCCCAAAACTAGAAGCCACACAGTAAACCACTCTTTAAACACTTTACAACAATGGGCAAATGATAAGAAGGACTAAATATACTAAGCATGAAGCTAGTGGCTCAGATGAACTTTTGTGACAGTTCCATTATCTGAAACGACTAAAAACCATTGGCATGATAAGGTGCACAAACTGTTGCCATAAAACTAATGATTGTCAAGTGAGATGAAAGCCCATACAAATAAATAGTATATGATTCCTCGGCTACATACTTGTATTTTTTTTTTTTTTTACTCAAGGATAACACGATAAAGGGTGGAATGACTCTTATTTCCATCATGGTCCTAACTCATTCCAGATATTATCCTGCACATAGAGAGAGAGGCAATGGTTTCTAACCACTGCTACCCACTTTTACAGCTGGGTGGACTGAGGCCTTGTCTTTAAAGTGTACTGCCCAAATACACTACCCGCCTCCAGTGGGGCTCGTAACCACTGGATTACGGGTCGAGCACGCTAACCACCCGGCCAACGAGTCAGACTTGAGAGAGTTTTGCCTTCTGTATTCGCCCTATAGTGTCAAACTCAGTATTTTATGTGACTTTTAATTATTTTGCAGTTGAAGGAGGTCACAGAGCAATTATTTTCAGCAGACTGGGTGGAGTTCAACAAGATATATTTAGAGAAGGCCTCCACTTCAGGTAAGATCAAACTTTAACACTAAAAACATGCACAAAATGCCTTCATACTTTTGTTCAAATCTCTATAAATCTCTTCTTCTCTAATAGCAAGCAAAAATTAGGGGAAAAAAATGTCACATATAGTTTTCGGCGAGGGGATATATAGTAATGCTCTCCGTCCGTCCATCCGAGGTTCTGTCACTAAACTTGTCCAGAGCTGATAACTCCTAAAGTAAAATAGCTATCAACTTGAAACTTTATGGGTTGATAGATCTCATGAAGGAGAACCATCTAGGTAAAACAATTCCAATGAATTATCCCACATCATAGGAATTGACATTGAATGTTTAATTTTTAGCTCGGCTGTTTTTGGAGAAATCCCCAGGTTTTGCTTTAGTCTCCGTTATAAATAACAACTTATTAATATTATCTTTAATTTTCATATATTTATTTCAATTTCAAATCAGAAAATTGAGCCTGAGCCTTAGAAAAGTTTTATAATCTTGGGCCCATTTGGAACTTCACTCGGCCATTTACATAAACTGCAACAGACCTACGATGTATGTGAGGCGGATTGGTATGTAACAAAATTGTGCATTTTGTTAGGCAGAAACAGTGTAAGAAAAACTAGGGCGGAAACAACCGGCGCTATCTTTATATTTTTATCTTTATGCTAAATAACGGATGAAAATCTTTATTTTTGAGAATGACAAATCATTCTCAAAAATTAAGATTTTTCAGCTGTTATTTATGAATCTAAAGATACTTATACAATGGTTTAGTGTCAATTACTTAAACAAGTAGCGTTGGCAATGTCGAATGTTTTCACTCAAAGTTTTGAGGGATAATGCCATTTTAACTGATGTCTTTGAGTTATTCCAGGGTTCCGTAATTTTTATAAATAGTGTGTCTATGTACATTCAATGTTGATCGTGAGATTGGCTGAGTGGTGTTCTGAATGTCTTGTAGCTTTGTATTTGATTATTGACAGAGTACCATGGTTCCAGTGGCCAATTATATATGATGTACGTTCTAAACCAAGGAAGCTCTCATCACTAACAGGAAGCAAAGGTATTGTACAAGTTCAGCCCTGTGTTCAGGATGACAAAATTGTGCAAACTGTTTGCCAATTTTACCTCGCTCTGCATGAACTCTTGCGCGTAAAGATGGGTAAAGTTGGTGAACATTTTGTTTTATTAGCTCACCTGAGCACGAAGTGCTCAAGGTGAGCTATTGGGATCGTAGAATGTCCGTCGTCCGTCGTCAGTCGTGCGTCGTGTGTCGTGCGTCGTCCACAATTTCTTCAAACATCTTCTCCTCCTAAACCAGTGGGCCAATCTTGATGAAACTTGGCAGGGATGTTCCTTGGGTCAAGCTCTACCAAAGTTGTTCAAATAAATGAAATCCACCCTTAACTTTCCCTTTACCCTTAACAAAAAGGGTGAAAATATGAAAATCTTTAAAAATCTTCTTCTCTGAAACCAGAAGGCAGACAGCTTTCATATTTGGTATGTAGCGTCATCTAGTGGACCTCTACCAAGTTTGTTCATATCAAGACCCTGGGGTCATGTTTGGGCTTTGCCCGGGTCCAACCCTTTTTACATAGAATCAAAGAGCGAAAATCTTTAAAAATCTTCTTCTCTGTAACAAGATGACAGACAACCTAAATATTTGGTGTGTAGCATCACCTAGTGGGCCTCTACCAAGTTTGTACATATCAAGACCCTTGGGTCATATTTGGGCTTTGCACGGGTGCATCCCATTATCTCTTATGAGCACAAAGGGTAAAAAATGAAAATCTTCAAAAATCTTCTTCTGTGAAACCAGAAGGCAGACAGCTTTCATATTTGGTATGTAACATCATCTAGTGGACCTCTACCAAGTTTGTTCATATCAAGACCCTAGAATCATATTTGGGCTCCATCTGGGCACAACCCTTTTTACATAGAATCAAAGAGCGAAAATCTTTTAAAATCTTCTTTAATTGAAACCAGAGGGCAAACTGCTTTCATATTTGGTATGTAGCATTATCTTGTGGGCCCCTACCAAGTTTGTTCATATGAAGACCCTTGGGTCATATTTGGGCTCCACCCGGGCGCATCCCTTTCAGCTCATCTGAGCACGATGGGTGAAAATGGGAAAACCTTCAAAAATCTTCTGCTCTTAAACCAGAAGGCAGACAGCTTTCATATTTAGAATGTAGCATCATCTTATGGACCTCTTCCAGGGCTTGAAAATTCTACTCGTCTGCTCGTCCTGCTTGATTTTTTCCTTCTTTGTCTAAATAAGCAGGACGAGTGGATTTTGCAAAATTTCACTAATGAAATCAGTGTATCACTATATTTTCTTTTATAGCAGGACGAGTAGAAATTTTAAGAATTTTCAAGCCCTGTCTTCCAAGTTTGTTCATATCAAGACCCTGGGGTCACTTTTGGGGTCCACCCGGGTGCATCCCTTTTTACATAGAATCAAAGAGAAAAAAGGCATATCTGTCTTGCTCTTCGCTGAAAACGTTCCACGGTATTGATCTTAGGCAATTATCTTCTTTTTGACATCTGCCTATCTAATTAATGTGATGTCCCAGGGGTCATAGAGACTCAGGTGAGCGATCTAGGACCATCTTGGTCCTCTTGTTTTGTCTTCCTGAAGACAGGGCTAGTTCTGGCATTAAACATACTTAATCCTTACCATGATGCATCAAAGTTATGGTTTGAAAAAATGCCAATTTTTGACACATTTCTACTAGTGGAGTTTAAAGTTCCACCCAAATAATTAAGTAATAGATAGAGTGTCTGTCAAAGCTTAAAAGATAGGACTCACCATGGCAATCCATCAGGTCATTCAAGGATCAATTGCGACATCGAACAGATTTGAGAAATAGAGGATAATGGTTTGTTTCAGTGTAAGATCAATTTATATTTCATTGAGTGAACAACAAAAGCTATATTTTCATGAATTGAGGAGACAGAAGTGAATATAGCTTTTGTTGTTCAAATAATAAATTGGTCAAAACAAATGATTATTCTATTTCTTTTATGCAAAATGAGACCAAATGTAAAAAAAGACAATAGTATCTTAAAGCACATCATTTTGCACCTGCACCTGCCTGATTGCTATTTAATGTTCATAATGATGTCACTTTTTGGGCTCTTCTTAAATGGTGTCAGATAGGGTAAAAAAGATCGAAAGTGGGGTATAAGTTTTTTTATAATTTCAATGGTATGGCAGTGAGTTCAAAATGATGATCTACTGTTATTCCTCGATAAACCACCAAAAAGCATTAAAGAGTTGTGTATAACTGTCTTTTCCTTAATTCACTTTTACAGTCACACTTTTTGACTGGCTTAAATCAAAAAGCTTGAGAAAACATAGTGGAAAATGAAGAAATTTCCACAAAATTTGAACTTTGAATATTTGTCTGAAACTTTGGTTTAAATTGGGTGAGTTTTAAACTTTGATGTCCAATAGTTGGGTATGGTTTTAAGAAGCTATCAATGGTGGCTTGGCAGGGTTTGACACTAACTACTTTTTGCCACCAGCTACAAGGACCTGTAAGCTCTAAATCCTACAGGTCCATCAAATTAAGAACAGGTCCGGATCCTCCTTAAAAACTTTAATTATTTTTAAGCAATTTAAGGGGTTACACAGGGTTCCAAAAAACCCTCAAATGGGGTTTTTTCACCCCCAAATTGAATCTTGTACCCCCAATTTTTGCAAGTAGCCTACTTTGTGTCATGTAAAGGGGGTACAAGGTTGCTGTAAAATGACTGTTTTCACCCCCAAATTTAAGAGTCAGTGGGAACTCTTGGGTAAAATGTATGGAAAACAGTATGGGAACAGAAGAAATTGCTTGTGGCAAGTAATTTCTTCTTTTTCCACATTGTTTTTCAAATGGTATTGGAAAAATTGAGTATTGGAAAGGGAACTATTTTTCAAAGCAGGATTTATCTAAAGATTATATTGCCATTATCTGCAGGCCTGAAGGACCTGCAGCTTGGCAACTTTCTTCCAGTCCTCCTTAACCCTTTGCTGTTTAACCCCTGCTTTTTACGTGCCTGTGATTTTATGATTGAGAAAAAATTGTGAAAAAAGAAGAAATTGCTTCTGACAAGCAATTTCTTCTTTTTGCACACTATTTTCTATCCTACTGAATGGTTATTTTTCAAATTAAATCCACTTTAAATTTTCATCTGCAAAACCTTTGAATTTGGACAGGTCCAAAATTTTGTTAAACAGGAAAGGGTTTAAAAACCGCAAGTCTCTGGCCCGAGGATTGGTGAAAGTGTTGATCCCTTGATTGGTTTTGGTATAATCATCTCCCCCAGTGGAGCCAACTTCAGAATGTACTGCTATGCATCTTGTTGACCTAACGCCTACAATTATGGACTAATTTGGATGAAATTTTCGCAGAATGTTCCTCAATATGGGCGTGGCAGGGAGGGGCTTTTTTTGAGCTTCCTCAGTAATGAGTGGTATAATCATCTCTCCCAGTGGAGCCAACTTCAGAATGTACTGCTGTGCATCTTGTTGACCTAACACCTACAATTATAGACTGATTTTGTTGAAATTTTCACAGAACGTTCTTGGGCCACCACCATAGCGCAGTTGGTTAGGCATAAGACTTCCAATCTGGAAGTCGTGGTTCTATCCCTGGAGGTGGCAAACATCCTTTCCGACGTTTGTCTCTCACCAATGGGTAGATAATCGTAAACCTATGTGAGATAGTAGTCAGAGGCTAGGAAAGGGAGTAATTGTAGTACAGGTGAAAGAAATACAAGGAATCCATTGTTAGGTGCCCCTGCCGCCGCAGTATAACTGTGAAATTGTTGAAAGCTGCATAAAATCCATTCAATCAATCAATCACAGAACGATCTTAGTTGACCGACCTAGTTATCTGACCTACGGTATTTCCCTCCCTAATAGTAGCACCCCTATATGTTTTTAATAAGAAAACCCTCTTCAAATGCCTAAATTTTAGGAACTTTTTAGTTTATACTAATTTATTTTAGTTCAATTGCAACGAAAGCTTAAGCTTATAGAATCACTCTCGAACACTCAATCCTGATGTTTTCACGTCCCCGAGAGAGAGGCAGTGGTTTAAACCTACTGCTACCCATTTTTACAGCTGGGTGAACTAGGGCTGGCTTTTTGGCTTTAGGAACTTTTTGAGACTTCTTCTCTAATTTGAGATGAATTTCCTCTAAACGATCATTTATATGATTGTTTAGAGAAAATGCATCACAAAATAAAAGGGAAAAGGGCCTAAAAGACATCATTTTTAATGATTTTAAATAAGAAAATGCATACTAGATAAAAGCTCCCTGACCATGTTATATATAGCTCCCTGGAGTTTTTTATTAGGAGAAATACGGTAGTTTGTCAGTTGAAGTTAAGGTTTATCGTTTGTTATGTTTGATAGATTTACAGATGGTGAATATCTCCCTGAGAGTGTTAGCTCGACCAGATCAAACTAAACTACCAGAAATGTACAGACAACTAGGAACAGACTATGACGAGAGAGTCTTGCCTTCAATTTGTAACGAGGTAAGCAAGTTTTATCCTCTATTTGTAATGATTTAAAAGTATTATCCTCTATTTGTAATGATTTCAGTTAGAATCATGAAACTCCATAGGTGGATAGATCTCATTGAGGAGAGGAGCAGTGCACAAGAACCATAACCCTACTCATCATATTTCTTTAGTTATTGCCCTTTCTAAATTAATAAAGAATGTCACTGACCTGCTCTTATGGGCAGCATAACTGTTTTACAAACATCTCTTGTTAATATTTTTATGCCCCCGTATCGAGAGATCGGGGGCATATTGTTTTTCTCATGTCCGTCTGTCCGTCCGTCCGTCTGTCTGTCTGTCTGTCTGTCCGAAAATTTAACCAAACTTAACCTTTGCCTTTTCTTCAAAAGTATTTGACATACAAAGCTGTACACCAAAGTCAAGGTCATGTGTCAAGGTCATGTGACAAGGTCAAGGTCATCTGTCAAGGTCAAACTTTTAAAAAAATGCTGTTCCGGGGGCATTCGTGTTTCACAAACACATCTTGTTTTTTTCGCAGGTGTTGAGGAGTGGCCAAATTTATTATTTTCAGCAATTTAATTCAAGGAAGTGGTCATATAATAGTTCCGCAACATTTCTGACCCCATGATCCTTCACAATGTTAACCAGGGTTTCCTAATGAAATATTTCACATGATGATTGCCTGGGACAATGAATATAAATCGATCTTACACTGAAGATAGTGGAACCGTAATAGTTCCGCAACATTTTGGACCATGTGTTCTTTCACAATGTAAACCAAGGTTTCCTAATGAAAATCAATAGGAAACGTCGGTTAACACTGTTAAAGTTCATTACTCCTGATACGTTGCAAAACTATTGCGGGTCTACTACCTTAAACAAACGATAATCCTCTATATCTTCAGGTGTTAAAGAGTGTAGTTGCCAAGTTTAATGCGTCCCAGCTGATTACACAGAGACAACAAGTCAGTATGATGGTTCGAAACGATCTCATCGACAGGGCCAAGGATTTCTTTATCATTCTGGACGATGTTTCCATCACAGATCTTACATTTGGTAAAGAATATGCGGCAGCCGTTGAAGCTAAACAGGTACAACAACTCTGTTGAATTGGAAATTAAATGAGACTGCGCGTGACATTTCCAACAATTTGAAACATTCGTAAGGTGCAAATATTGAGTAGCGTTAACAGCCACATAGTGTACATATTAAGTTACCTGGTGGTCTATGGATGCTTTGAGACCTTATCTATCTACTAACCGCATAGTGAAGACTCTGGTAGGACTGTTGGGATGCGCAGGCTGGTCAGAGTCTTTGATTGCGCATATTTAAAATTGTTGGAAATCTTAGACTCATGCGCTGGCTCAAATGGTATTATGTTGGCTTTTTAGCTAGATTGGTTTTGAAAGGAATTTTCCTCAGGAAAACTAAGTGTTATGTTATTTTTGCTGCCCTTAACAAGGATATTAATATAGAGACACTTGTTATATAGTTTTGAGCTTTTCCAAAATTGACACATGTACCCTGGTGATGGCTAGAAAAACAATTAGATCACTATCTCAGTTTTTTATTGTGGTAAAGGAAAGCTAAGAATTTACTAATTAACTGATAAAGTAAAACAGAACATCAATGTAGGGAGAATTTAAAATGTTTTTCAAATATGATTTGTTTGTTTACAGCTTTAACTTGCCTCTTAACTTGGACTAATCTTATATTTTATACCTTGTAAGGGTGAGTAAGGTGGCCAATGGTCGTCCAAATTATGAAATCAGTGAGTCCAAGCCAAAAGTAAGGAGACTGAATTTGTTAAACTAGGGGGAATATTGTGGAAAGAAGAAATTGCTTGTGGCAAGCAATTACTTATTCTCCACAATATTGCCTAAAAAATAAGAGGCCTTTCTCTGGATAGGAAACTTGGAAATTCTTATTGATGATAAAGGAGTCCATGGAAAATTGGAAATACTAAATTTCAAAATGAGGGATTCTAGCCTTGAATTAGGAGTCTGGGACTTCTCCCGTAAATGTCAAACCCAGTAAATTTTACACTTCTCAACACAGGTTGCCCAACAAGAGGCCCAGAGAGCAGCATTTTATGTAGAGAGAGCTGTCCAGGAGAAACAGCAGAAGATTGTACAGGCACAGGGAGAGGCTGAGGCTGCTAAATTGATATCCTTTATAGCTTAACCCTTTCAAAATTTTGGACCTGTCCAAATTCAAAGGTTTTCCAGACGAAAATTTAAAGTGGATTTAATTTGAGAAATAACCATTCAGTAGGGTAGAAAATAGTGTGGAAAAAGAAGAAATTGCTTGTCAGGAGCAATTTCTTCTTTTTTCTCAATGTTTTCTCCATCATAAAGTCACAGGCACGTAAAAAGCAGGGATTAAACAGCAAAGGGTTAATTATCCTGGTGCTAGTGTTTGTAATTGAGGGGTCATTGACTCCTTCATTATGAAAATGTGGGGGTTTAAACTAATTCTAAAGGGATGAAAACAACAGAAAAGCATATTTTGAGCAGAACTTTCCAGGTTTCAATGTGAATTGAAATTTTCTTAGAATAATGTAAAGCAAAAATTAATGAGTAGAATTCTAAATAGTATACAAAATACATCATTGGAAATTTAAGTTATAAAACCTATTTTCACCCTTGGGTTTTTCTCTCAGGGGGTCATATTCACCCACTTGGGAAAAATTTCTAATGGTCAAAATAAGATATTTTCAGATTGTGGAGATTCAAAACCCTGGTTCTAGGGTCAAACACAAGCTCTGTTATCAGTGATTGATTACATGGTAGGGCTGAGCTAAAGGTTATGTTCCATGCCGTCATAACGCAGTTGGTAGAGCGTCGGACTGTCAATTATAAGTTTCTGGGTTGATCCCCAACGGGGGCACTCATTCTTTCGGACTATTTGTCTCTCACCAATGGGTTGATAATCGTAGACCTATGTGAGATAGTAGCTGGAGGCTAGGAAAGGATGTGATGGTTGTACTTGAGAGAGAATTACCAGGAATTCATTGTTAGGTGCTCCAGTTTCTGGGATATAACTGAAAAAATGTTGAAAACGGCGTAAAACTCCATTCAATCAATCAATCAACAGTATTTTTATCAAATATCAAAGGGTTTTATTCCTCGAAATTCCACCAAAAAACATCAGAAGTATTTTTTTATATACTGCAATAATAATTCTGTAATTGTCATAGGCTTTGATTGCCTTCAACTCAAATGACATTATTTGTTCAGTTGGATAGTAAATTATCATGGCAAAAGAATAAGTTTGTTTATAATATGACCGACGTCGCAGGAGTGAAGTAAACCTGTTGAATATTTTTAATATAACACATGTGTTATTACACTAGTGGAATAACTACGCAAATGAGCTCAGAGCGAATAACAACGCTTTTTTGTAACCGCCAAAATGACGTCATAATGTATATATTGTGACGTCAGTTTTAAACGGCGTTATAAGTTTCTCGGAAAAAACGAAATGTCGATTTTCAAGAATTTTGACAATTTTTAGCTAAAATTCAGGTCATATAAACAGAATGTAAAATTTGTGCTCATAAAATACAGAATTTATTAAACTCGTCATCTAAAACATAAAAACTCAGCGTAGCCTAGTTTTTATCTGTATGAAGATGACTCGTTTAATAAATTCAGTATTCAATTACCACTTATTCAATATCCTCTATTTCTAGTTTCTAGTTTCTAATTATTACCTTAACCTTGTATAAATAGGACATGCCATCAGCTTAAATCCAGGTTATTTGAAATTACGAAAAATTAGAGCATCACAGAATATTGCCAGAACTGTAAGTATTGTTGCCTGAAGATTACTCATGATTTCTTAAGATAACTTTATATTGTCTGCAGGCAAATAAGACATTTATTTATTTCTGGCCTGGACGGGTCTTGTTGTTGTTGTTTTTCAGCCGAAAACCAGCACTGTGTTGGGGATGACAAAACAGTTCAAGTTATGCACTGCTTTGAATGTGCATTTACGTAAAAGGGGATTATAATTTGAAATGATTTGGAACATCTTTCAGTCTTAACACAGGGCTGGTTTCTGGCTGAAAAAACAAAAACAACGAGAACCGCCTGGGCCTGAAATAAGTTGGCCCGGTGTAACAACTTAACTACCCCTTTACAGTTCTGCAACATTTCGGAACAAATGGTCTTTAACAATGTTGACCAAGGTTTCCAAATGGCAATCATGTGGAAACCTTGGTTAACACCGTTAAGGTGATAACTTACGAAATGTTGTGGAACCATTACCGGTCCACTACCATAGCAAGCTGTTGTTACAATATTTTGGCTGTCCACATACAATTTTGTGAATTTCTATAGCAGTTCTTTGTTCACAGGTTGAATGAATATAACTTTGCATGATAAATAGAGAATAACATGCTGGTGTCTTAAAATATCAATGTTATCTGGTCAAGGTTGGGACAATTTATCATTGCACTTTGTTATTTTAAACTCTTACACTTTGTCGGGGGCTTCCGAGTTCGATCCCCAACAGCGGCACTCATTCTTTCCTACTATTTGTCATGGGTTGCTAATCTTAGACCTATGTGAGTTAGCAGCTGGAGGCTAGGGAAGGATGTGGTGGCTGTACTGGTAAGAGAAATACTAGGAAACCATTGTTGGGTGCTCCAGCTGCCGGGATGTAACTAAAAAAATGTTGAAAGCGGCGTTAAACTCCAATCAATCAATTCAATTTTGTTGGGTGCATATCTCCTTAAGTATATATAATAGCTATCAACTTGAAACTTCATAGGTGGATAGTTCTTATTGAAGAGAAGTGCAGTGCACAAGAACTAAAACTCTTGCTTCAATAATTTTCCAGTCATTGTGCTTTGTTAATTAAAAGACTTAAATTTTGAAGGGAGCATATCTCTTTAAGTACAAAAGAATCCTTAATCTATAAGGCTTCAGTTTACTATCAAGCTTTCATGGCGGGGTATGGCCATGTCTGACATGGCTCTTGTACAAGTTTACAATAATCTGATTGTGATTCAATGATCATATTTGACATTTAGTTATAACTAAACCTTTAGCTCATTTCCAGACAACAAAATCTTATTCTGGTCCAATCCAAAAAGGCTGCATACTTTAATTTATAGGTGATGAAATTACAGAATCTTATATTTTGGACAATTTTTGTTATTTATCAATAGGGAAGACATTTAGATACCAAGGTCAATGTTATCTGACAGCAGAAAATGAGTACTCAAAAAGCCTAATAAGATAGTCTCAAATTTTGAAATGTTAGGTACTCCAGCTGCTGTGATATAACTGAAAGCTTGTTGAAAGCACCTAAAACCCAATTCAAACAAAATCAAATTTGGCATGGTGATAGTTCTCATCAGTGTGCATAAAATGGTACCAAGGTCAAGGTCACTGAATAAGGTCAGTCATCTATGAAGTTGAACCTCAGATAAAGATACCTATCAGATTTATAGTTTTAAAAACATATTGTTGTTTGTTCCATTTCAGATTGCTGGCTCTCAAAACCGTGTATATTTGAATGCCCATACTTTGATGTTGAATTTAGCGGACGAAGAATTTGACAAAGCTAGTAATGCCTTGGCTGTAAATAAACGGAGATAGACCACAAAGATATCTGACGATGTAACAGTGATCTTACAATGACTTGAACAAAGAAGTGTTCTATTAATAGTGATAAACTCAGTATCTTCTTCCAATTAAGCAATTATGAGATAATCAAATACTCAATTGGTCCTACCTAGAAGAAATTTTAAAAACATTTTGACAGTGATCTAACAAGGACTTTAACAAAGAAGTGTCCCATTAACAGTGATTTACTCTGAGTATCTTCTACTAATAACCCGTTACCAGGTGACCAAAATATTATTCTGGTCGAAACTAAAAACTATTGCTGACTACAATTTCAAGCTGATGAATTTTTCAAAATCTTTTGTTTTTCTACTAAGAAAATATTTAGGAAAATGAAGTAATTGCTAAGTTTAAGCAATTTCTTCATTTTCCACAATGTTTTCTCAACCGTTTTTTCTACAGCCCCAAAACATGGGTGTGTGTTAGATGGGTTGCAGATTATTTTGGAAGATGCAACATCAATTAATCAAACTTACTACATGTATGTGCTGTCGATAAAAACCAGTGGCAGGGAAAAAGACTAGCAGGGACCCACTCGCCCATGGCCCCTAGATTTTAGGCTGGCCCCCCTAGATTTTTTGGAAAATGCTTATATCCCTAATATTAATTTTTGAATTTTTGAAGTCTGGGCCCCTAAGTTGAAATTGTTAGTCATTTTCCCTGAGTGGCATGCGGCTAATGAGTTAGGATTCGAGAGAATGAATGTCTTTTGAAATTCAACCATAATTATGAGAAAAGAAAAAAAATATGGAAAGAAATAAAAAAAATATGGCTATAGTCTTCATATATATCAGACTGGTGTTAGTTACAACTGCCTGTGAATGAAAGAGGTTGAACATTGTGTTTTTTGTTAAAAAAAAAAAGATCTTATTAACTAAAACATGTAACAGTAAAACATCTAACAGTAACAGGGAGTAGTTTTGAAATGTATAGTACCTCATGTTGTTGGATGAGTACCCCATTAAATATCATCTTGAAGATGTTAATATAGGCATTATAAACAATTACCTTGAATTATGTTTATGAAAAAATTTTTGATAGAGATATTCATTGAAATATTAAAACTTCTTGATTATTACATTCTTTTAAAGAAAAGAAAATGTTTGTTTAATAGATATTTAGCTTGGCCGTTTCCCTACCAATTGCAACCCGGAAAAGAAGTTTTGTGGACAGAGGTCTCGATAAGAGGGATTTGAGTCTGTGCGTGACATTTCCAACTATTTCATGTGTGTTAAATGGACAGATGTTCAGCAGCCTAGACAATCAGGGTCTGTATCCATCTGCTGAGCTGGTATTGAAGACTGATCAGACAGAAGCTGCAACATTGCGCAATGTGGAATTGTTTGAAATGTCACGCACAGGCTCATTTATGAACAAGAGGCCCAAGAGGGCCTGTATAGCTCCACTGGCCTAAAAATCTCAAGATTTGAAAGAGAGATATTGAAAATAGAAGGTAATGAAAGTCGCCAGCATTCAGAAGGAATTCGAACTTTTTCTAAGTTGAAATGGACATGAAGAAATGAACTTATCTAACTTATATGTAAAATTACAAGGAAAAAAACAATTTAGATATCACTATAAAACAAGGGGACCAGATTGGCCCTAAACCACTCACCTAAATTTTATTGAATTTAATGAACAATTTTTATACTCCCGAAGGGTTGTATTATATTATGGCCGCGGTCATCTGTCCGTCCATCTGTCCGTCTGTTAGCAATTTTTAGCTCGACTATTCGAAGAATAGGGGGGCTATTCCAGTCACCCGGGCGTCGGCGTCAGCGTCAGCGTCGGCGTCGGCGTCAGCGTCGGCGTAATGCTTTGGTTAAGTTTTTACGTGCAAATGTTTAAAATCTCTGTTTCTATTAAAGCTATTGCTTTGAAACTTTGCACATGCTTCTGTGACCATAATATCAGCCTCTTGACAAAGATTCATTACTCTGAAATTGAATTTAGTGGAATTTTAACCCTTTTCGGACTTAGAAATCTTGGTTAAGTTTTTATGTGCAAATGTTGTTTATCTGCAATATTTTTGTTTCTATAAAAGCAATTGCTTTGCAACTTTACACATGCTTCTGTGACCATAATATCAGCCTCTTGACAAAGATTCATTACTCTGATATTGAATTTAATGGAATTTTAACCCTTTTCGGACTTAGAAAATCTTGGTTAAGTTTTTACGTGCAAATGTTGTATTTCTGTAATATCTCTATTTCTACTAAAGCTTTTGCTTTGAAACTTTGCACATGCTTCTGTGACCATAATATCAGCCTCTAGACAAAGATTCAATACTCTGATTTTGAATTAAGTGGAATTTTAACCCTTTTCGGACTTAGAAATCCTTGGTTAAGTTTTTATGTGCAAATGTTGTACATCAGTTATAGCTCTATTTCTGTATGGCTCTCACTTGGAAACTCTACACATGCTTCTGTTACCATGATGTCAGCCTCTTGACAAGGATTTATTACTCTGATATTGAATTTAGTTGAATTTGAACCTTTTTCAGACTCAGAAATTCTTGGTTAAGTTTTTACGTGCAAATGTTGTACATCAGTTATATCTCTAACTCTATTAAAGCTATTGCTTTCAAACTTTGCACATGCTTCAATGATCATAACAACAGCCTCTTGATAAAGATTCAATTCTCTGGTATAGAATTTAGTGGATTTATAACCCTTTATGGACGTAGAAATTCTTGGTTAAGTTTTTACGTGCAAATGTTGTATTTCTGTAATATCTCTATTTCTACTACAGCTGTTGCTTGGAAACTTTACACATGCTTCTTTGACCATAGTATTAGCCCACAGAAAAAGATTCATTACTCTGATATTTAATTTAGTGGAATTTTAACCCTTTTCGGCCTTAAAAATCTTGGTTATGTTTTTATGTGCAACTGTTTTATGTTAGTTGTATATCTGTTCCTACTAAAGCTATTGCTTTGAAACTCTGCACATGCTTCTGTGACCATAATATCAGCCTCTAGACAAAGATTCTTTTCTCTTGACTTTCATTTTATTGAATTTCCAATGTCGATATTGATTTGCTGTTGCTATCCAGCACTAGGAATAGTCGAGCTTCGCTGTCCTCCGACAGCTCTTGTTTGTGTGCGCAACTACTCCTAAACTATCAATGGGAATGAGCTGAAACTTGGCACAATTACTCCCTATGATGTCTAGTTGTGCATAAGACCTTTGAAATTCAAATCGCTTTAGTCATTTCTGAGAAATCTTGAATTATCTGCCCTTGAATATAACCAAAATCACTGTTTTTTGTGTGCGCAACTTCTCCTGAACTATCAATGGGAATGAGCTGAAACTAGACACAATTACTCCCTATGATGTCTAGGTGTGCATTAGACCTTTGAAATTCAAATTGCTCCAGTCATTCCTGAGAAATCTTGAATTATCTGCCCTTGAATTAAAGGAAAATCACTGTATTCTGTGTGCAACTCCTCCTTAACTATGAATTGAAATAAGCTGAAACTAGACACAATTACTCTCTAGTCTAGTTTTGCATAAGACTTTTCAATTCAAAATGCTCCAGTCATTCTTGTGTTATCTTGGATTATCTGCCCTTGAGTTGATGAAAAACAAAATTTCTTGTCAGCTCATTTTCTCCTACATTTTGGGTGGGAATGAAAGGAAACTTGCTATAATGACTCTGTAGGTTGTCTATTTGTGCTTAGGACTAAATATATTTTCATATTTAAAGTAGTTCCTGATTTATCTGCCCTTTACTTCACAAAATAGTTTAAATTTTTTTGTTTGTGTGTGTGCACAACTCCTACAAATTCAATTGGATTGAAATGAATCTTGCCATAATGTACCCTGATATTTGGTTAAGCACAAGACTTCAGGAATTCAAAAAGCTTGGTCTTTCTTGTATTATCTGCCCTTGAATTGATTGAAATTTACTATATTTCTTTTGTGAGCAACTCGTAACACTTTGATTGGAATGAACTGAAACTTGCAAAATAACTGTTTGGCATATAGTTGTGCATATAATCATTTTCAATTTACACTCAGAAGGTCATACTAGGTTATTGCACCAGTTGTCTGTCTGTCTGTTTGAAATATTTTAAGCTAACATCCAAGCTCACATTACTGAAAGCCATTTACTGACAAGCCCCATTGGGCGTATATGCGCCACTCTGCGAAGCTCTTGTTGAAGAGGGTCATCCAAGGAACATTCTAGTACAGTCTCATTGAAATCAATCCAAAGGCTTAGGAGGAGACATCTTTCCAAGATTTCAGACTCAAAAAAAAACAAACCCGCCCTTCCACGCCCATATGTGGTTGTCAATCCCAATTTCTTGAACAACTTTGAAAGAGGGTCAACGAAGGAACATTCTTGTAGAGTTTCATTGAAATTGGCCCAATGGTTCAGGAGAGTATGTCGTTCAAAGATTTCGGGGTCAAAATAAGCCCTGCCCTGCCATGCCCATATTTGGGGGTCAACCCGAATTTCTTGAACACCTTTGGAAGAGGGTCACCACAGGTACATCCTGGTAAAGTTACATTGAAATCAACCCAGTGGTTCATATTGGAAATAATCCAATGGTTCAGGAGAAGATGTTATTCCAAGAATTTTGGGTCAAATTAAGCCCTGCCCTTCCAAGCCCATATTTTGGGGGTCAATCCAATTTTCTTGAACAACTTTGAAAGAGGGTCACCGAAGGAATATTCTAGTAAAGTTTCATTGAAATCAGCCCAATAGTTCAGGAGGAGATGTCAATCAAAGATTTTGGGGTTAAAATGAGCCCCGCCCTGCCATGCCCATATTTTGGGGTCAAATTTTCTTAAATAACTTTTAAAGAGGGTCACCAAAGGAACATTCTGGTAAAGCTTCATTGAAATCGGGCCTTTGGTTCAGGAGGAGATGTTGTTTCAAGATTTCGGGGTAAAAATAAGCCCCGCCCTGCCACGCCCTTATTAAGGGGTCAATCCAAATTTTTTCAACAACTTCAAAAGAGGGTCACCCAAGGAACTTGCTGGCCAAGTTTGTCAAAATCCACCCATTGGTTTAGGAGGAGATGATGTTTAAAGAAAAGATTACGCAGCACAGTCGGACGCACGACGGACACCTGGCCATGACAATAGCTCCCTGGCCTTCGGCCAGTGGAGCTAAAAACCAATATTTCAAATAAACACAATGTTGTGTATCTGGTTATTTCTCATTTGAAACACATTGAAGAGAGCATTTAAATGGTAATTAAGCGTTTACTTAAGGTTTGTCATACTAATGCCGAATTATAATTACCCCCATGCTCCCTCCTCACTTTTGAAGAATTATGGGGGTTATTATACCCCCCTAAAACTATGTTTGGGGGTTATAAAGGAGTCAGGTTGTGGGGCAGTTGGTCCGTCTATCATTCTGTCTGTAGTTTTTTTATGACCTCTCAATTTCTCAACAGCTTATTCGCAGATTTCATTCAAACTTCACAATGCATTGTATTTCAATCAAAAAGGTGTAGAATATAAACAGTAAGAGAATTTTGATGCATGTATCAAGTTTGTATTGACGGAAGCCACCTAAGAACTTTCTTATACCCCTTTGTCTCAGCAGAATCATACAGTCAATCTTTCTAGAGCGACCATGTCTATTAAGCTCCCATTTTCATAAAGCAGCCATTTCTTTGAAAATCCCCTTCTTTAAATCAAATTATTTGAAAAAGTAAATATTATTTGACCAAAATTTATGTCAAATAAATCCTGTGTTGTTTAAACTTTTGTAGCTCACCTGAGCACATCGTGCTCAAGGTGAGCTTTTGTGATCATTGAATGTCCGCCGTGCGTCGTCAGGCGTCAACAATTTAAGTTTTTACACTCTAGAGGCCACAAATTTGAACCAATCATCATGAAACTTGGTCAGAATGATTGTCAGGTCCCAAGGATGAACCCTATTGAAAATGGGAACGATCCATGCCATATCACGGGAAAAGGAGCCTTAATGATATTTTTCTTGTTTACACTCTTGAGGCAACAAATATGGTCCAATCTTCATGAAACTTGGTCAGAATGATTGGCAGGTGACAAGGATGAACCCTATTGAGAATGGGAAGGATCTGTGCCATATCACAGGAAAAGGAGCCTTATTAGTTTTTCTTGTTTACACTCTGGAGGCCACAAATATGGTCCAATCTTCGTGAAACTTGGCCAGAATAATTGTCAGGTAACAAAGATGAACCCTATCAAAAATGGGTAAGATCCATGCCATATCACGGGAAAAGGGGCCTAAATGACAATTTTCTTGTTTACACTCCAGAGGCCACAAATATGGTCCAATCTTTTTGAAACTTGGACAGAATGTTGACCAGGTCACAAGGATGAACCCTTTTGAAAATGGGAAGGATCTGTGCCATATCATGGGAAAAGGGGTCTTGCTAACACTAGTTTTATAAGTACACTAACGACTTTTCCTGGAAAACTTGATAATAGTTTATTTAGACAAAGATACACAGGTGAGCAATATAGGGCCATCATGGTCCTCTTGTATAATCATCACAGTGAGAGGAGTTAGTTTGAATAACATAGGATTTTTGACAAATCTGCAGAAGCACACATATGCAATTGAAATTATGATAGTTTTATTAGACTAATTGTGTACCAAGCAACCATTCTCTTAAATGACCACTTTTTTGGGGTCCCATAAGTAGTGGCTTAATGCAAATTTTACTGTGTGTGATCAGTCATGCAAAATGGACCATCTGGGTAGTGGGGTAAAGTTTCAACGCTAGTCAGACTGTGCAGATTACGCAGACTGACTAGGATGAAAACCTTTTTGCACTTTGCTTGTTTTCTGATTCTAGATTGATAAATCTACCCTCCTCTGGAAGAATTTTTGAAATGTAACCTATGCTTGACTTATGCTGGACCCAATATCTTTTTCTAATATTTGTTTTACATAGTTCCCAGATAGTCCCTTTTCGTTTACCGATTTGCATATTTTTTCTGCAGTTGTCTATTTGTATTGCAGGTGTGTGGAAATATGAGTTTTCTCCGCTTGTCCCTGGACAAGTAAAAGCGGATTTTCTACTCGTCCAGAATCAAAATGAACTTGTACACTAAAGAGTAAATAGAAAAATTTGAAAAAAAAAACATTGCCTTTTGATGAAGAAAATGCTGGTATCCAGCATTTCCTTCATTAAAAACAATGTTTTCTACCCTATGATATGAACATTAGGATGATTTCTCTCTCAATTCTTTTAAGTAACATTCCAAGATTTACCCTGGTATTTACTTGTCCGTGGACAAGTGGCTTAGAAAAATTTACTTGTCCTGAAGTACAAAAGCCCAAGTCGGACAAGTCGGGCATGGGAATTCCACACCCCTGTATTGAAATCACCTTTAAAGGTACAGATTTATAGGTACAGGAGTTAAAAACACTATTGATCTTTTGAAAATATTTAAGGGTTGATGAGAAGATTTGCTGATTTCATTATGGTATGAAACAAAATCACAGGAAAACAGGCAGAATCTTACGCTAGTGAGGTTTATAGTTTAATACCTGCATGAAATCAATAAAAACTCTCTTCATATCTTATTATTTCTTATTGTGAAGCTAAATCATATTGAAGACTTTTTTAAGGGGACTGCCTTTTCTGAAACCTTAAAAAAAAGCAGCATACCTAATATATGTACATGTATACTCATCAAAAATGTTTTTTTAGCAATCAATTGCTAAAATTACACTTTGGAGACCACAAATAGGGATTTAGTCTTTGTCCTACTTTATCATCCAATCAGAATGCTGGATTTTTAAAATTTTTGATGGTTTATTTTCCATAAACTATCCAGCTTAGGTTTATTTTGATCATTATTTCATTTAAACATCAAGTTTTACTTGTTATACCACACATGCGTAAGTACTAAAATCTACCCCCTGATGAATATGCAAACGCGCATGTGAAAAGTAATGGAGAAAATCGTAATACATGTGCAAATGTTGCATTCCCCATATTCTTCACTGATTTTGACCTGGTTTGTCGTGACATGGCCTGTCAATTTTGTTTGAATAGGGTTTAACCCCGATTGCAACCTTATATCAGTTATATCGCAATGGCTGGTGCACCTACTCATAGTTGGTTCGCTTACTAAACACTTATTTGCTTATGTATGTAGCGATAAACTTTTTTTTTATAGTTTCATTAATAAAATGTCTTCGTTTAAACAGATTAGTATACTAGTATGCCCTTCTGCGACAATGACCATATTTGAGTTAGTATTTTGTAAGGTTAAGTTCATTTGTCCTTATATATGAACATATTTGTTGATTAACAACTACTTGCACATTTTATCAATATACAATCTATTAATTGCATCTGATACAATAAATCATTTATTCTTGCTAAAGTACTTGTAAACAAGAGGGCCGTTGGCCCTGGGTCGCTCACCTGAGAAAAAAGCTTCATTACCTAGGTATGTCCATGCAACCAAAGAAAAAGAGATTTTCACTTATTCAATCAGATAACATTTGAAATAATCCCCCCCCCCCTCTGCTCCTCACCTGGTCATTATTTATTTAAGCTTTTTTCATAAAAGGTCTGTGATCAGCTAATCAATGCCAGATATACAGGCTGAGTCTGAGACTTTTAAAGTTTTCTTTAATGAGTTGATCAATCCATGTCAAATATAAAGGCTGTAGGGATTCAAAATTCTCAACAAAGCACTCCCCCTCCCCCAAGATGCTCTGCACCTGGTGAATCTACAGTCATGATTTTAGCTAATTCAATTGATGTCCATATGCTGATCATTCATACCAATTTTCAAGTCTGTAGGACTCCTGGTTCATTAGAAGTTTAAAGATTTCAAAAATGATCCAAAGTACTACCCCCTCCCCAAGACACTCAGCACCTGGTGACCCTACAGTCATGATTTTAGCTATTTTTATTAATGTCAATATATTGATCACCCATTACAATTTTCAAGTCTGTAGGGTTCCTGATCCAGGAGTAGAATTAGGTTAAAGATTTCAAAATTGATCCAAAGTACTACCCCCTCCCCCCTAATGCTCCGCATCTGGTGGCCCTACATTCATGCTTTTAGCTATTATATTTAAGATCCATATACTTATCATCCATGCCAATATTGGAGTCTGAAGGGCTCCTCGTTATTTTAGAAGATGAAGGTTTAAGTTACAAAATTTTCACAAAAGTACTACCCCTTCCCCCCTGGTGCTCCGCACCTGGTGGCATTACAGTCATGATTTTAGCTATTTTCATTAAGGTCTATGAGCTGATCCTCCATGCCAATTTTCAAGTCTGTAGAGCTTGTGGTTCAGAAGAAGAAGAAGGTTAAAGATTACAAAATTTTCACAAAAGTACTACCCTCTCCCCCATGGTGCTCCGCACCTGGTGAATCTACAGTCATGGTTTTAGCTATTTTCATAAAGGTCCATATACTGATCATCCATGCCAATATTCAAATCTGTCAGGCTCCTGATTCATCAGAAGAAGAAGGTTAAAGATTACAAAATTTTCACAAAAGTACTACCCTCTCCCCCCTGGTGCTCCGCACCTGGTGAATCTACAGTCATGAATTTAGCTATTTTTATAAAGGTCCATATACTGATCACCCATGCCAATTTTCAAATCTGTCAGGCTCCTGATTCATCAGAAGAAGAAGGTTAAAGATTACAAAATTTTCACAAAAGTACTACCCTCTCCCCCCTGGTGCTCCACACCTGGCAGCCCAACAGATATGGTTTTAGCTATTTTTATTCAGGTCTATGAGCTGATCCTCCATGCCAATTTTCAAGTCTGTAGGGCTCCTGGTTCCGAAGAAGAAGCAGCTTGAAGATTACAAAATTTACCCAAAGCACTACCCCCTCCCCCCTGGTGCTCCGCACCTGGTGGCCCAAAAGATATGATTTTAGCTATTTCAATTCAGGTCTATGAACTGATCATCCATGACAAGTTTTAAGTCTGTAGGACTACTGGTTGAGAAGAAGAAGAATTTTAAAGATTTTCTTAAAATTTCACTGTTTCTTGCCATAGCAACCATTGTTTTTCATGGATTTCAATTCTTTTAGCTATTTTTGAAGGGGACCACCTAAGCAACATTTCTGTAAAATTTGGTGTAAATCGGCCCAGTAGTTTAGGAGGAGATGTCGTTTGAAGAAATTGTTGACGGACGACGACCGACGGACGGACGCCGGATGAAAGGTGATCACAATAGCTCACATGAGCACTTCGTGCTCAGGTGAGCTGAAAAGAGTGTACACATTTCATATTTTCATTCATCGTCAGAACGGAGGTCATTGTCAGTTTATTAAAAACAAACAATACTGCATCTTTTATCATCGGTATAAATCAAGATTAATGCCCTGAGAGGGCGGAGCCTAAGTATTGGTTGGTTGCATTTAAGGTTAAGGTAAATCAACTTTTATTTATAATTACTCAGTTTAATAGGTAATCACAATATTTAAATCTAAGGTTGGCAACCAAACCATCGTAACTTCAGCTTGTACAAGCAGAAGTTACGAGGATATGATAACCAAACGATGAAATTTGTTCTACTTCACTTTGCATGTGTATCCTTTTGATTTTAAGGTACATTTATTTACAAACTTTCATGACAATTGTAGGCTAACTTTTGAAAGAACTTAAATTAATAAAAAGTGAACTTGCCGATTTACGTCACGGCTAAGCCACGCCCTGCCAGTTCATTAATAACGCAGGATAATAGCTCTTTATAAAGCCTCTGTATTTACATGCATTTTTCAACAACTCCATATTTGGAAAGAGATGGGCGTTCACTTGTAATAAATGTATCCGGCTTATTCCGTTTAAATCCTGAAATATGATGTCAATAATACAAAAGGCGGGAAAAAGACTAAGTCAGTTAAACGCTAATAATTGAAAATTAAACGATTTAAACAGCCTCAGTCGGTCCCTACGCTCCCTCCTTTCGGCTGTTAAAATTGTTTAATTTTTAATTACTAGCGTTTAACTATTACATAATTTTTTTTTTAAGACAAAAATATCTTTGTGTGTAAAGTTAATCAAAGAAGGTGAAGTCAGGTGGAATCATTGCACCTTTACACTATATTAAAACAGAATTACCATTTGTTTATCAACAAGCTGTAGCGGAAATGTTGATCAAGGGTATTACGTAGCACATGCCCTTGTAGTAAACTTAATCTCTTGTACTTTCCCTGTGATTAGGATCCTAAAACAGTTCATACAACTTGTCTTATAAAACCTGTCTTGAGTGACATAAAACATTACGATGTTTCCCCATTAGCTCAACATTTTTATATCACAAAGCTGTGCCAAGACATGCAATCCCTAAAGCAATTAAGAAGTGAGATTTCATGCACAATAATGGGGAGCTACAAGGACTGTCCAGTCAATCTGTTATTGAACATACTGTTTTGGAAAGTCAAAATTTGCGAATTTGAAATTGATGTCTTTATCCAGAAAAGCTGTCAACTTATTCATCGCAGTATGTGTGTAATTCTTAGATAACAATATTTGTTCACAAATCGATCAAAATTCATTGAAGCTTCCACATAAATCAGAATAATTACTTGTTTAATCAGACTCAAAGAACTTTTTTAAAAAGAATTGGTAAACTTTTGACAATGCACAACTTAAATGTCGCAATCAAAGTTTGAATTAGCATAAGTTATAACTTGGTCATCCTTCAAAAATTTGCTATTTATATCTCGTCCATGATCATTTGTGCCTTTGCATGACATTTCCAACAATTTTATGTGTACATGGTGGAGGTGCAATGAGCAGCCTGGACAATCATACAATGCATCAAAATTAATCTTGGGTTTTGGACAGCATCTTAAGTTCATGATCATCTATTGAGCGCCTAGTGAAGACTCTGATCAGACTGTGTGACTGCACAGGCAGATCAGTCTTAGTGTTACGCAAATGTGAAATCGTTGGAAATGTCAAGCACCAGCTCTTTTTTGTGTGGATAATTGAAGTTTATGTATCTGATATGGGTGTTGTGACAGAGGTTAAGGGACAGGGCGAGGGAATCACCAAGTGAAGTATATTTTCACTCAGTTGAGCACATCATTCTCAGGATGAGCTTCAATGACACTATTGTCCATACTCCATCATGTTTGTCATCGTGATTAAAAATGCAATGTGACCATTCTTGAGGTCACTTCTCAAACTTGCTAAAAATTTGTCTGAACATCAGGGATATCCCTACTGATTTGGTGCAATTCTGCATGATGTCACTGGAAAAGGAGCCCTAATGACAATTTCTTTTGTACCTCATTTCGATTGCTACACACACAAAAAAAAGAACTGCTTATAAACATTTGGGCAGTTACAAGTGTTTCATACTGAGCCATCAATTTTGGCCCAATCTTATACAAACTTTTGAGAATGATTGTGTGGTCATGAAAGATCACTTGTGAATGGGAAGACATTCTGTCACAGGAAAATATTTACTAAAACAAGAGTGCCATCGTCACAAAATACGCCGCCACTTTGCTGCAGTTTCACGAAAATAATTGTAGACACAACTTATTTTGACAGAACCAAATTGAAAATGACCAAGTTTCATTTAAATCAAGACAAAAAGTTAGGAGGAGTTGTCTCCACAAGGCTGCAATTTCAATAAGCCCCAGGCACTAAGTTTTAAGGGGGCATAATTCAGGGAAATAAATGAGCCATAAAATCCTTGATCCATGTACATCTACAAATTATGGTGATGACATTGACCATGTTTCATTTAAATAAAGACAAAAAGTAAGGAGGAGTTGTGTTCAAAAGGCTGCAATTTCAATAAGCCCTAGATACTAAGTTTTAAGGGGGCATAATTTAGGGTAAAATTAATGAACCATAAAATTCTTACTTCATGCTCATCTACCAATTTCAGTTATAACATCCACTAAGTTTCATTTAATTCCAGCCAGAAACTTAGGAAGAGTTGCATTCACAAGGCTGCAATTTCAATAAGCCCCAGAGACTAAATTTTAAGGGGGCATAACTGAGGCAATAAGCCCCAGAGACTAAGTTTTTAAGGGGCATAACTCAGGCAAAAATTAACAAACCATAAAATCCTTCATTCATGCACATCTACCAATTGAGGTGATAACATTGACCAAGTTTCAAGAAGATCCAGCCAGAAACTTAGGAGGAGTTGCGTTGACAAGAAAAGTGGACCCAGAGACTAAGTTTTTAAGGGGCATAACTCAGGCAAAAATCAACGAACCATAAAATCATTCCTTCATGCACATCTACCAATTGAGGTGATTACATTGACCAAGTTTCAAGAAGATCCAGCCAGAAACTTAGGAGTTGCGTTGACAAGAAAAGTGGACCCAGAGACTAAGTTATCAAGGGGCATAACTCAGGCAAAAATCAACGAACCGTAAAAATCCTTCATTCATGCACATCTACCAATTGAGGTGATAACATTGACCAAGTTTCAAGAAGATCCAGCCAGAAGTTATGGAGGAGTTGCGTTGACCAGAAAAGTGGACAGACGTACGGAGAAGATGATGCCAATATACGTCCGCCTCCGGCGGCGTATAAAAAATTCAGCAGATTTTCAAAAGACCTACCATATACAGTAAATCACTAGCGCTTTTCCACCTTCTTTGCATCAAACCTTTTTTCAAATCAGTCCAGTGTTTACAGAAATATTGGAAAGAATATGCGTTTGTGAAACTTGAATGCCCCCAGCACAGCATTTTTATTTTTCAAAAAGTTGACCTTGACCTTTAACAAGACTGTGACCCCTACTGATGTACATCACTGAGATCTTTCAACATGTCAATAAGAAGAAAGGTAACAATAATATGCTTGAATATACTGAACGATTTTGAGTTTTTTGGTAATGTTTTAAGAAGTTTAACCTCGAAAGATGACCTTGGCATTGTCATATGATCTTAACCTAGGTATCTACTGATGCACATAATTAAGATCTATCCCCATGCCAAATAGTAGGCTTCTACCTTAAATATGCTTTAAGATGTCGACAATGTTAAGTTTATAGCTCGGTTGTTTTTGAAGAAAACCCGAGGTATTATGATTACGTTGGCGTATTTAGTGTTGTCGTTGTTGGCGTGACAAATTTAACCTGAGTCATAACTTTTGAATGGTAAGTCATGGAGCCTTCATATTTAACATGATTATTGCTTGGGACAAGACCTTTTTGTAGGTACCAAGTTCAAGGTCATCGCTTAGGACAATACCTTTCTGTTGGAACCAAGTTCAAGGACATCAGTCAAAGTCAAGGTCATTTTCAAGGTCTAATTTTTCTTTAAAAAAATTAACCTTGGTAGTATCTTTTGAATTGTCAGTCATAGAGCCTTCATATTTCACATGTTCATTGCTTGGGACAAGACCTCTCTGTTGGGACCAAGTTCAAGGTCATCAGTCAAGGTCAAATTTCTTTAAAAGATTTAACCTTGGTCATAACTTCTGAATGGTAAGTCATAGAGTCTTCATATTGCACACGATCATTGCTTGGGACAAGACCTATCTGTTGGTACCAAGGTCATCGGTCAAGGTCATCATCATTTTTAGCTCAGCAGTTTTGGAAGAAAACCTGAGGGATTATGATCACGTTGGCGTCTTTTGCGTTGTCATTGTTGGCGTAGGTGTGACAAACTTTAACCTTGGTCTTAACTTTTGAATGTTAAGTCATGGAGCCTTCATATTTCACATGATGGGACAAGACCTTTTTGTAGGTACCAAGTTCAAGGTCATCAGTCAAGGTCAAGGTCATTTTTCAAGGTCAAATTTCTTTGAAAAATTTAAACTTGGCCATAACTTTTGAATGGCAAGTCATGGAGCCTTCATATTTCACATGATTATTGCTTGGGACATGACCTTTCTGTTGGTACCAAGTTCAAGGTCATTAGTCAAGGTCATTTATCAAGGTCAAATTCCTTTAAAAAATTTTAACTTGGTCATAACCTTAAGTTGGCCAGTCATAGAGCCTTCATATTTCACATGATTATTGCTTCGGACAAGACCTTTCTGTAGGTACTAAGTTCAAGGTCATCAGTCAAGGTCAAGGTCATTTTTTTAGGTCAAATTTCTTAAAAAAAATTAACCTTGGTCAAAACATTTGAATGGTCAGTCATAGAGCCTTTATATTTCACATGATTATTGCTTGGAACAATACATTTCTGTTGGTACCAAGTTCAATGTCATCTGTAAAGGTCAAGGTCATTTTTCAAGGTCAAATTTCTATAAAAAATTTAACCTTGGGCATATCTTCTGAATGGTAAGTCATAGAGTCTTCATATTGTACATTTTCATTGCTTGGGACAAGACCTTTCTGTTGGTTCCAAGTTCAAGGTTAACAGTCAAGGTCAACGTCATTTTTAGCTCAGCTGTTTTCAAAGAAAAACCCGAGGTATTATGATCATGTTGGCGTCTTTTGCGATCTTTCCATACAAGGGCATAAAAAATAATGTGTCAGGTGATTGACTGCCATGAATATGTACACCTGTAAATGCTATGACTAAACAATACAAAAATAAAATCTTTTCTAAAACCAGGTTTATTAATCCGAGTTAACAATACAGAATAAAATAGCAATAAAAGTATGAATACAAGATAATGCCACCCTATGAAAAGTTTTGACAATAATTAAACCTTTTATTGTTCACTGAAATTTCAGTAAATTTATTTTCAATTTGTGGTCATCTTTAAAGCGTAGGTATTGTCAAATGTTAAACTACAGTCAAAGTGTTTGTGTGGTCATAAAAAGATGGTAATGAAATGTTTTGACTACTTCTATATCAAATTCAATGTGTCGACAAACACTATTTCATTGAAATATTTGGGTCAAATGTCTAAACTTGTGGACAAAAAAATACACAATTTAACAGGCTCGATGAAGATTTTAAAAATTTTACGTAAAAAATATTGAAACCATTACTTTTGCTTTGTTATTCCTATAGAATATCTGCACTATGAAAAAATGAAATGCTGGTATATGTAGTAACTTGTCACTGAAGGATTATGACTTACTGACTTTTTTTTCACAACTTAATGACACTTCGGTTATCCTTAAGACAAGAAAATTTTGTATTTCTTATTTTTGGCGAAGGCATTTTACAAATAATTTATGTATAAATTTCTAATGCACAAAGCTGAGGTGTTAAGTTTTTGTAAACCACAACATTTGATCAGGTGAAAGTGACCCCATAATAGTAACTTTGTACAAAAAGTTTTACATCTTTTTTTCACTGAGATTTACACATTCTAACTTAAAAGTTATCTATAAACAATTCACATATCCTCAGTAAGAATCGATATTTTGTTACACCACAAAAGTCGAATTGTTTTCCATTTCTCCTAAGCCTGTGCTGCTTTCTGTTTGGCTGCATTTGCGTCATATAAAGCAAGCATCTTTTTCATCTCACCAATAGCTTTGCCTGGGTTTAAACCCTGAAATTGACAAATACAATGGATGTTTTGAGCAACACTATTTTATTGATTATCCATTCTCATTATATAGCTACACCATATTGTTCTATAAAGATATAAAATATGCGCTAATTTCACATTGAAACTGAATCATAAACCTATGAAAGATAGCAGCTGAAATAATGCTGAAGGGGGAAACTCCATTCGATCAATTAATCACATTGAAACTACAAAACACCTGGTACTGCACATTTCCCATATATATTGATATCATTTTACCTTTAAAACATTAATGAAGATTTGACATACCACTGATTGATTAATTGACTGAATGAAGTTTTACGTTGCCTTCAACATTTTTTCAGTTATATCGCAACAGCTTAAGCACCTAACAATGGTTTCCTGGTATTTCACTCACCAGTACAACCACCACATCCTTTCCTAGCCTCCAACTGCTATCTCATATAGGTCTATGATTATCAACCTATTGGTGAGAGACAAATAGTTGGAAAGAATGAGTACCCCCATCGAGGATCGCACCAAGGACCTCTAAATTGACAGGCTGACACACTACCAACTGGGCTATGATGGCGGCTTTGACATACCAAATATCAACTTAAAAATGTGCTCTTATTTATACTAACTCCTGATGAAACTTTTTACTTAGGAAAACTAACTCCAGTTAAGTCCTTTTCTCTAATTTCTCACATTTTGATAGATATTTGAGCCTGTATGTGACATTTCAAACAATGTGCACAAGGCAAAGCTTCTTGCCAGCCTGTGCAGCCAGTCTAACCAGAATCTTCACTATGCACTATAATGATAAATACGGTCTTTAGCACTCCTCAGATAGTCGGCATATAATATAATTACATTGTGTTGTTGTCTATTCTGCTCAAAAACTGTACCATGTGCACATGTGAAATCGTTGAATATGTCACACACAGGCTCATTTTACTTCAGAAAAATGGTATGAAATAAAAGCTCCTAATCTATGATTTGTAAAGCTCCTCGGAGTGTCAAGTCCAACATTTGTCATGCTGGATAAAACCTTACCAAAATTGCTATAAGATCAAAGTGTCAAAAACAATGTATGCACTAATTATGATTCAGTAACCAATGTTGAGAATGAAATTTTCAACTTTCCTGGTTTAGAAATATAAATCAGGTGCTGTGGACTAAGATCAGACTGCTCATATTAGCAGGCTGATCTTTGTCTGAGCCACCTGTCAAAGCAGGAATATTGTCAGTTCAGCATGGAAAGGTTAAATATATATATGGTACCTTTGCACATGTTTGTATACAGTTCATGATAGAATGATATACCTTTGGGCAAGTTTTTGTACAGTTCATGATTGTATGATATACCTTTGGGCAAGTTTTTGTACAGTTCATGATAATATGACATAGCATCAAAAAAATTTTTGTACAGTTCATGATTGTATGACATACCTTTGGACATGTTTTTGTACAGTTCATGATTGTATGACATACCTTTGGACATGTTTTTGTACAGTTCATGATTGTATGACATACCTTTGGACATGTTTTTGTACAGTTCATGATAGTATGACATCTGTACAGAGTATTTGTACACTTCATGATTGTATGACATACCTTTGGACATGTTTTTGTACAGTTCATGATAGTATGACACCTGTACACAGAGTATTTGTACAGTTCATGATAATATGACATAGCATCAAAAAAGTTTTTGTACAGTTCATGATTGTATGACATACCTTTGGACATGTTTTTGTACAGTTCATGATAGTATGACATCTGTACACAGAGTATTTGTCCTCCATCATAGCCAGTCGTTCATCAGTATAGTCATCTCGGGAATCTACCATCCATCTACAAAAATAAACAGTGAAACTTTTATGTCACTTCATATGGCAATCTGTGTAACATAGTTATCAAATGGATCATAACTAACTCCTGAGAGTAAGGAGTCCATTTGACAGTAAGGAGTCCATTTGACTCCTAACATATTGACAGGGGTTAAAACTAACTCCTGAGAGTAAGGACTGGAGTCCATTGGCATCCTTACATATGATATCAAGGAGTAGGGAGTCCAAATTTTCATAATTTGAGAAAATTGTGGAAAAGGAGAAATTGCTTGTTTTAAGCAATTTCTTCATTTCTACAATGTTCTTCCAAAGATATTTCTTGTTTTTAAATACTACTAGATGCAAGCAAATATTTTCTTCAATGACTTTTCTTGTGAAAAGATCTACTTCTTTTGAAAGGGTTGAGAGGAAACTGCCCCGTGCATTTGTTTATCAAAAGATTTTTTAATATGACCCTTGGTGTCCATCAGTAGTTCTTGATTGCTTAATTATTGTGTAGGGGAATAAGAATTATAACCTCTGTTATCATTATGTGATACAAGGCAGAAACAATGCCCAAAAAACCTTTCAAATATGGTCAGAAAGGGCTTCAATTTACAATGAATAACCATTCCTGTTGATGCAAGATCAATTAATACCATTGATCAATACAACACTAGAACTTTTTATAGTTCCCCAAGGCGGAATGACAGATTTTCCCCCATAAGATTATTTGTAAAAAGAAGTAGACTGACTTGTATGTTTATACATCAAACACATTCACTTGATTTTAACAGATTATCTTTGAAACAACATGCACAATAAATACAGTAAAACTTATAATAAGTGACCACAAAACAGGACCACCAAAAAGCGGTGGTTGAAGAAAATGGTCGCTTAATACACGCTTTGTTTTAAAAATTGAATTGATTAAATGTGTATATTTTTGCAAAATTCTCAATAATCCTATGCTGTTAAAACTCAAAAGAATTGTCTCATTGAGACGTTTCTGGTGTGTTTTAACAACATATGATTCATTTACAATAATTTTAATACCAATGATATCTACTTTTTTCAGATATTTGACATAAAGTTGGGGATTTTATAAAATGGTCGCTAAATAAAAATGGTCGCTTAATTGACATGGTGGCTTGGGCAAGATTGATTGTACAATCATATGAAATGTAAACATTATTTACCTGTAGGCCTGCATGAGGACAGCTGGGCCGAGATATTTGTCAGAGTTCCACCAGTAGCTGGGGCATGATGTAGAACAACATGCACATAAAATGCACTCATACAGTCCATCCTAAAGAGAAGAAAATAGTATTTCTTTGCAGGGTATGTTCAATCATAAGACTTTATTACAAGGGCTCTGATTTGCTAAAATGTTAAGTTTAAGTTAAGAACAATATTTGAGGCTTATCCTCCAAATACTTTATTGAACTTATTAATATTGTCCTATTTCAAGACTCAACAATTTCATCCTATACACAAAAGCATTGCAAAAGACTTCTTTACATTGCCCTATCCTCATGAATTATTCTCAGGCTTACCAATTTTGCCCTATTCCCTACAATAATTCATTTAATTTTAAAAGTTTTTCTCCCTGCCCTTTCATTTGCATACATTTTTTTCATATCTCAAAATAAGAGAATTATATACCAATGTTATCTATTAAATCCTTAAAATTACTGATTCAGACAGGAATACAAACTTCGCTCCATCTCCCCCCCCCCCCAGACCTGGGGTAATTGAAAAATGTAATTGTAATTAGCTGTAATTAATTACAAACTGTGGAGTAATTGTATGTAATTAGTAATTGACTCTTTTCTCAATTACAGGTAATTGTAATTGTAATTAATTACAAATGAACTCAACATGTAATTTACAATTACTTTCAATTACATTTCAATTACATATATATATATTCTATAATGGAAGTCTAATGATACAGTCATTTAACAGTGTCTTACTTCAAAATTGTTAGGCCCCAAATATGATTTTTTAGACATTTAAGCTCTATTTTAGATCAAAGTATTGAGTAACAATGAAGTAAATAAAGAAAGAAATAAATTTTTATTCACATTTAAGTTATTTAAATTAGATAAAGTTGAGGAAAATTTTTCTTCAACCAAAGAAGCAGATGCAAAATGAACTATGGATTCACCGGATAATACTTGCAATCAAAAGTAAACAAAGAGGTATTTATTGTAAAAATCACACATTCCCTGCCAGAATGTGGAAACAATAAGATGACAAACACTTCCAAAAAGGACAGGTAGAGGTGTGAAAATCTTGATTGTTTTTGAATAGGTGACCATTAACACTTTACAGTTAGTTATACTATCATTAAGGGAATAACAGTTATCCAGTGTAAATTTTCTCAGAAAAAACAAAAAAAGCAGAATATATTTTAATCAAGATAATAGATATGATGAATGTAAACAAACCAGCGTAGTTGTCTGGTGCCTAAATTGATATGTGTTTAATCAATCCTAGTCACTTAAGGAGTGTCAAACAAGTTTTATTCATTTTAATTCGAAAACTAGATTGCAAACATGTCCTAAACATCCCTAAATTATTAAGTGTAAGACTTTCTTTCAGAGTTGGCTACATTTCAAAATCAAATTGTTTACCATCCCAGCAAGTGTGATGGCCCTCCATAACTTAAACAATTTTAGCCCTTAATTGAAATGCTTTTGATTTCCAAATTGTATCTATACAGTTTAATACAATATATCTACAGTTTAAATGTGACCATAAAGCTGTTATGGTTATATTCCATTTTCTATTGACTGGTTCATCATATCTCAAATGTAATTTGTAATTGTAATTAATTACATCTGAAAAGTAATTGTAATTTAATTAATTACATTGAGATTTTGCTGTAATTATAATTGTAATCGTAATTGAAATATTTATATGTTATTTGTAATTTAATTAATTACATTGGCATGTAATTGACCCCAGCCCTGCCCCCCCCTCCGGAATAATGTATTAGCCTCTGAAATATTGCCCTATCCTCAATTCATACATACCAATTTTGCCCTATCCTCAAGTCAACTATATCAAACATACCAATTTTGCCCTATCCCCAAATCTACTATATCATGCATACCAATTTTGCTCTATCCTCAAGTCTACTGAGTCATGCATACCAATTTAGCCATAACCTCAAGTCTACTATATCTTACATACCAATTTTGCCCTATCGTCAAGTCTTCTATATCAGACATACCAATTTTGCCCTATCCTCAAGTCTACTATATCAAACATACCAATTTTGCCCTACCCTCAAGTCTACTTTATCATACTACTTTTGACCTATCCTCAAGTCTACCATATCAAGTAAGCCCTATCCTCAAGTCTACTTTATCAAGTTAGCCCTATCCTAAAGTCTACTATATCATACATACCAATTTTGCCCTATCCTCTACAGATTGTAGATATGATGCCTTGCCCACATCCTCTTCTCCTACACCCTTCTTCTTTAGGAAGGGCTCAATGGAGGCGTATTGGAGGTAGAAATTTGTCATATCCTGTAATTAAAGCAACAAATATTTGAGCATGGTGTAAACGATGTTAACTGAAATTTCAACAATTAAAGTTATTTCAAGACACAAGCTAAATGTATCTACCAGGTGTTAAAAGAAGACTGTATGGTAGTAAATGCTTATCCAAGTCAGGGGTGTGGAATTCTCACGACCCCCTTGCAAGCAAGTACATTTTTCTAGGCCACTTGTCTGTGGACAAGTACATACCAGAGCAAATCTTGATACAGTACTAAAAAGATCTAGAAGAAAAGTCATCCTTTTGTTTGTATCAAAAAGGAGAAAACAGTGTCTTTAATGAGGAAAATGCTGGGTTACAGCATTTTTTTTATTTAAAACAAAGTTTTGTTTTTTTCCAACATTTATCAATTCTTTTTTAGCGGGTAAGTTCTTTTTCATCCTGGACAAGAAGGAAATCAACCTTAACTTGTCCATGGACAAGCGGAGAAAAGTCGCAATATCCACACCCCTGTCCAAGTCTTACATGCTAGTCGCAAAATATAATTATAATATGACCTATGTTGCGGAAGTGAAATAACCCAGATGAATATTTTTGATATTTCACAATTGATATTGCACTAGTCCAATAACTATGCAAATGAGCTCAAATCTAAGAGCAAGGCTTTTATGTAGCCGCAAAAATGATGTCATAAAGTATATAATGGGACATCAGTTTTAAACGGCATCATAAGTTATAACAAAGGTGAGATGTTGAATTTCAAGAACTTTGATGATTTTTCACAAAGATTCGGGTCATACTATAAATAGAATATAACATTTGTGCTCATAAAATATAGCAATTATCAAACTCATTATCTAAAACAGATAAAAACTCGGCGCAGCCTCTTTTTAATCTGTTCATAGAAGACTAGTTTGATAAATTCAGTATTCCATGACCCCTCATTGATTCCATATCCTCTTTTTATTCAGATGGTCAAGGTCTTCTATTGCAATCCATCAGTAATAAGATAACTGATAAAACTACAGAATTGTAAGAACAAATTTTCTATGACACAATGTTTTTATCTCAAACTAAAACTAAATTTTCCATCTTTGAAATCAAACCAATTAAATCTTAACTTTTAACTGAATAGATTTTACTTTCAGCATGGTGCATTGCTAGTCTTATGTTAACTGAAAGAGGGTTCAATTATACTTACTGGTACCAAATCTTTGATCACATACATGTGTGGTAGAGGGTAGATCTTCAACGTCTGGCTGTTATCATTTATTTTGCTGAAAATATATAGATATTTGTAGCCAGTCAGGCAGAAAGGGTCCATCTGGGTAGGGTTGACCCCAGCCAGACTGTGCAAACAGAGAAGGCATATTTGGTCATAGCTTTTCAATCTGAGTTGATCTTTTAAATCCAGAATACATGTAATTCCTACAATAAAATTGTGAACTGAGACATCCAATTGACCTCCACAGGAAACAATCTCATTTTCAAATGTTAATTTAACGGAGTTCCAAGTCAGTCCCTTTTTGCGAAATAGGTAACATGAATTATCGAGTACATCATTTAGTTATGGCTGACTGTAAATTGCTTGGATTTTTGTCTATCCAATATGAAAGAAACTGTTGATTTGTACATTGCTTTTCATAGGAAAGACCATTGTTTTTTTGACAACAAATATACATTCCACATGAAAGCCTTGATGACACCAAGGCAGTTTCCTTGGTGTTATCTAAAACACCAGTGTCCAAAAAATCAAATATTGCAATGACCTACCCAGTGATGGGCAGATTAATTGGTTATAATCGAAAATCAGTTGGTTTTGGATTCCAATTGTGATAATGGACTAAGAAATTTTAAATTTGTTTTCAAATTATAGTTTTATTAATAAATACTTACCTAATATTACAATATGGATTTCCTTTTCGGGTCCGCATAATAAACCTTCCGGAAATACGGAAGTAAACAAACTTTTGCGCATGCGCAACCTGACTACTTCCGACAATCCTCGTGCAACTTCAGTATTCCTTCGGCGAAACAGTTCGCCTAAGTCAATACTAAATAACACGAGGGGAGGAGGGAGGGAAAGTTGTAATATTAGGTAAGTATTTATTAATAAAACTATAATTTGAAAACAAATTTAAAATTTTTATTTCATAAAATACTTACCTAATATTACAATATGGATTATTATAGATTCCATAGCAGTATCAACAAAAGCGAGTGATTATTTAGTTAACTCACTTTAAAAGAATATACATCATCATTATATACAACAGTAAAAAGAAATGATTACCTCTTGTCCAAAATAAAGGCTTTTACTCATTTCTGTACACAACTGTGATCCCTCCTATATACAACAAGATGGATTCCTTCTTGGAATAATGTTGATATAATATGTCATATGTACACACAGTAATCACCAGAACTGTGAATAAACCACATTTCTATACTGGCGGTCCGCCGAAAAAAACAAATACATGTATACAGTTTTAGTGTGCCTCCACTAATTAAAAAAGTCAACATTCACTGGCTTCAAATAATGTCTCGTGAAAGTGGTCTCTCTGGACCAATCTGCAGCCTCCATAACCTGCTGTAAAGATGCACCCTTGAATAAAGCCCATGATGGTCCTACACTCCTAGTTGAATGTCCTGTGATTTTTCCATGAGTCTTATTCAACTTTTTGTAACAAAATTTTATCAAACTAATTAACCACCTAGAAATAGTTATTGAAGAAACTGGTTGATGAGGTTTATTTACGGCCAAAAACAATTTCACAATGTCTTTTCCATTCTGATTTCTGTACTGTTCCGTTGTCTTTAGATAATACGCTAATGCTCTCTTTGGGTCCAATTTCCTATCTTTCTCCAAATGAGGCACAAAAATGTTTCTTCCCATATGACTAGGTCTATCAGACTTCGACAAACCTGTTCGGATAAAAGTGACACCCTGCTTTTGTACATTCACTTGACCTTCACCTAATTGTAAGGATTGTAAATCACTACATCTCCGAAATGTTGTAATAGCCATCAAAAAACATGTCTTCCAGGTACAGAACTTCAATGATGCATCTTTCATAGGTTCAAAAGGCTTTTCTTTCAAACAACCTAAAATGAGAAGAAGATCCCATTCTGGAACTAATCTTTTTAATGGGGGACGTTCATTAAATATTCCCTTCAACAGTCTTATTATATGAGGATGCTGACCAACTGGTACATTTCCTATTGGTGCTAAAACAGAAGACAGCATAGACCTATACCCATTTATTGTTCTATATTTAAGACCTTTTTCATATAGAAATGTCAAAAATTCGGCACAATTTACTAAAGATGCTGAATAGGTATCAATTTTTTGTTCAACACACCAGCTATTGAACTGTCTAAACTTACTTCTATAATCCTTTTGGGTGCCTTTTCTCCATGATTTTGATAATAACTGTCTAGTTTTTTTAGAAAAGCCTGTTGAAGAGTATTTTCTGTCGATAATAGCCATGCAGTCAGATGTAGAGACTCTACATTTGGATGCATCACTTTCCCCTTGCACTGAGTTAATAGATCCACTTGGCAAGGGAGACTTACAGGACAAGCTATTAGAAATTTCAGAATTTGTGGATACCAATGTTGTCTTGGCCACATTGGCGCTATCAGTATCATTGTACACCGAAACTGCTGAAAATGATATAGAACTCTGGGTATCAATTGCACTGGGGGGAACGCATAAGCATACATGTTCTGCCATGCAATTGATAGGGCATCCATTGCATAAGCCTGAGGATGATGAATCCAGGAGCAAAAGAGTGGTGCTTTCTTGTTTTCGCTCGTTGCAAATAAATCTATCATTGGTTTGCCCCAAATCTGAAACAATTTTTCCACCACTAGTATGCTTAGAGACCATTCTGTTGCTAAAATTCTCTGACGACTCAAAACATCCGCAAGCGTGTTTTTGCTCCCCATGATATGAACAGCTTTCAGTGTTATGTTGCGTGCTATTGCATAGTCCCACAATTGCATGGTCAGCTTGCAAAGATGTGTTGATTTTGTTCCCCCTTGACGATTGATATATTGACAAACTGTTGTGTTGTCCGAACGAATCAACACATTCTGATTTTGGACATGACACTGGAAATGCTGTAAACAATATATCACTGCTTTCATTTCCAGGCAATTGATGTGAAGCATTTTTTCCATCAACGACCATTGACCCTGACAAGTTAAATTGTTCATGTGACCCCCCCATCCCCATTTGCCACTGGCATCTGTGGTTAGCGTCACCGAAAAACCCTGTTTGACTAAAGATCTGCCCTTTGAAATGTTCTGAGCATCTAACCACCATTTCAATTGATGAACAAGCTGTGGTGTAAGAGGAATTTGGTAAGAAAATGGCAATCGAGCAGGATTCCAATTTTGTAACAAATGAAGCTGAAGAGGTCTCATGAACAATCTCGAATTTGGAATTAACTCCAGACAAGATGCTATTATTCCCAACACAACTAGATATTGTCTTGCAGTTATTTTTCCCTCCAATAATTCTTGTACAGCTTTCTTTAGACCTAAAATACGTTCCTGGGTTGGAAACACAAGGCCTTTCTTTAAATCGAATAAACTTCCCAGATAAGTTATTAACTGTACGGGAACTAGAAGGGATTTCTCTTTGTTTATCATTAAACCTAGTTGATATAGGAGACTGAGCAATTGGTTTCGATTTCCTTCGAGATCCTGTTCCAATTGATTTACATTTAACCAATCGTCTATGTAACTTGCCAAACGAAGTCCCAATTTCCGTAAATGAGCGACAATTACTGCCATCACCTTTACGAAGGTTCTTGGGGCACTGGTTGGCCCGAAACAAAGACATCGGAACTGATAAGCAATTCCCTGAAATTGAAATCTCAGAAACTTGCGATGACTTTTGAATATCATAATGTGGTGATAGGCATCTTTTAAATCGACTGATATTGCCCAATCTCCTTTTTCTACCATATTGATAACCTTTGTCAGAGTGTCCATTTTGAAATGCTGCTTTCGAAGATACATGTTGAGGGGTTTTAAATTGATTACAGGCCTCATTCCTCCAGTTTTCTTTGGCACTAGAAACAGTGTACTGTAAAAACCGTCTTGAATCTGATCTTGAGGAACAATTTCTATGGCATTTTTTTCTAACAAAGAATCTATTTCTTCTTTTATAAGAATTTGCTGATTTGCAGGAACATTGGTAACTTTTACACCATTGAAGGGAGGTAACTTTAGGAACTCTAGTTTGTAACCCTCCCTTATGATGTCCAAGACCCATTGATCCTGAGTAATTTTTTCCCAATTGCTTAGAAAATGAACTAATCTGCCCCCAACAGGTATCTCCGGAAACTTTGCTATAATCTTTACCTTGTCATTTTTCAACTGGTCTCTCCAGCTGACTTTTTCCAGTGCTGGTAGCCGAGCGTCTTGGATTTGAGTTTCGAAATGAACCTCTTGATCTACTGAATCCTCTGCTATCCTGGGGAGCTCGGTTTTGAATCTTAGGAATGCGAAAATTACTCCACTGACCAGAAGCTGGCTTATCCACATTTCTATCATTGGTACGTTTATTATATTCAGAATGAGATTGACCACTGAATTTTCGTTTGTGCCTCTGCACATCAGGAACTAAGTCTTCAACTTGTTTTTTCTTCTCTTTCCTCTCTTTTAACAATGTTTCTAGCTGAGGACCAAAAACACCTTCACCTGACAATGGCAAATTAGCAAAATCTAAATTGTCATGTTGGTCATATAAACCAGTATCTGTCATGGCAACAGTTCTACGGCTAATATGATGTAAAGCCCCGGTCCTTCCTAATTGGTCTAAAACTTTGGTGGACATTGAAAAAATGTCTTTTACTTGTTTGACAGCTGTATCTTTATCATAAGATTCAGACTCTATGAACTGTAACAGATTCCCAAGACTCTGTTGTACATAACACTGCATTATTAAACCAAGTCTGGCAGCGTGCTGGCCCTTAAAACCGATTTTATCCACCATTTTACATGGTTGAGTGAACAGAACTTTTGCCTTACTTCTAGCGAAAGACGCCTTATTCCCATACCGTTTTACTAAACAGCAATCAACTAAAGAGTCCAAAGATGGAACTTTCAAAAATTTCTCAAATTCTTCGTCCAGTGGAAATAAGTCAATATTATCTTCTGAAAAAGCAGTAAGAAAATTAGGCTCACTACACCTGAAACTGCTCTCTATAACTTCCACCTGCGACTTATCCAGAACAATGCCTTCTTTGTTAGACTTTTTCTTGACCATGGCATCCTCTCCAAACATTTCGAAAAGACACTTCTGTGTACTTTCACTAACAGTGTTCTCTTTGTCACTGTCATAATTGTAATCAGAGTCAAAATGGTCAGATTCAGCATATAATGACACTGCATCCATTTTATCATGTTTATTCAAGGGATGTCGAGAATTTGTTTCTGACTTCTCTACACTACTACTGGCCGAGTTTGTCTCTGGCGCCGACTTTTCAAAGGCCTTTGTGACCAATGCTTCCAATTTGTTGAATCTTAATTCCAACTCCGAATATCTAGATTTCTTTTTCTTTCGTTTTGCTTTGTGCATAACGGTCTCGGAACGAGATGCCTGTGTCAAAACGGACTCGTCACTTTCGTGTTCCGAATGCCTGGTCGTCTCAGAAAATTCCCCATCTTCCGACATGTTGAACTAAAGATAAAGTTCCTAAAAAGCATAAAATGCCACGTGGCATAAACTCCGAAGGTTCTAACACTAACACGATGCGAACTGTTTCGCCGAAAAAGGAAAACTGAAGTTGCACGAGGATTGTCGGAAGTAGTCAGGTTGCGCATGCGCAAAAGTTTGTTTACTTCCGTATTTCCGGAAGGTTTATTATGCGGACCCGAAAAGGAAATCCATATTGTAATATTAGGTAAGTATTTTATGAAATAAAAATTTCATTATCGATTATTCAGTTCCCAACACATAAATGACAGCCACTATATATTGTTTTCAAAACTAACATCAGTTTGATAACTCCGTATGAAACAGTTGTAACTGCCTATATGTTTTAGTGTTTATAGGCAGTTACAACTGTTTCATGCTGAGCCATGAAGATGGTAGGAAAATCTGCAGAAAGCGTCTTTAGGTAATAAGTTTTAACTATACTTTCACAAGGATGATACTGGCATTACTGTATTAAGAAAACAATAATTATTGTACAATTGATCATTAGTTGATATATTCTTCCAACTAAAACCCCATTATCAATTGTGATTTGAAACCAATTGCCTAACACTAGACCTACCACAAACAAGCCAGTGTGTTTTCCCCTCCAATGTTCATGGCACATGATCCACAGATCCCTTCTCTGCAAGATCGTCGAAATGTTAAAGTTGGGTCAATCTGGTCCTTAATTTTGATCAGGGCATCCAACACCATAGGACCACATCTGTAATTTTTCAATTTATTATAATGTCATCATGTTGTATCAAGATGGCTCAGTGCAAAACAGTTGTAACTCTCTATATGGTTAAAGGGAGTTACAACTGTTTCGCACTGAGCTATCGATCGGTGGTCGTGTACATTGTATTTGTTATCAAAATGGACGCGTCTGTGGGCCAACTTATTTCTAGCCCGCATTCATATCGGGCGTAGACTGGTCTCTCTATCAACTATCAGAATAGCCTTTTCTAGGCTTTTTAGATACACATAGTTAACTTTGGGACCATTTTAACTCTGAGTGTGAACTGGTAGCTCACTGCCTGAGATATATACTGATATAACAGGCAAAAATGCTCGCCCAGGGCCAATAATAACTTGGCCCTGTGACATGAAAATTTTGTGATTTAACAAGGATCAATAACTTTACAACCTTATATGTGACTATGGCTATGTTAAACTGTCTATTGATAAATTCTTATCATTCTATGCTTTTTAACCCTTGCCATGCTGAATTAAGTGAGTAGGGCATTTTTTCTTTTTCAAGATTAATTTAATGAATAACTCTGCCTTGAAAGGCAAACAGGTAGTGTAGACTAAGATCAGACTTCACATATGTGCAGGCTGATCTTTGTCTATACCTTCTACCAAAGCAGGAATATTCCAGGTTCAGCATGACAAGGGTTAATTTAGAAAACATCAATTATCATGTAGAAAGATGGCTGTGTAGGCTAAGAGCAGATTGCACATCTATGCAGGCTGATCTTAGTCAAAACTGTATGCCAAAGCTTTGTGTACAACAAGAATATACTGAACAGCATTAGAAGGGTAAAATGTGTAAAATTATGGATTGAAGACATGGGCAAAGGACAAACTTTTGTTACAATCAGTTTCCACCATAACACATGTTTCAGTGGTATTCAGTGAGGTACAAGGTATTGATTTAAACTTACGTGTTTAAGTCAACTTCATAGACCTGTTGGCGAGGTTTGTCACCTGGCTTTTCTGGGTCCTGCAAAAGAATATTATCAGTGTGATTATCTCTGCTAGCCTGATTTAGATTTTCTGATTTTCAGGAAGATATTTCTGAAATTCTGGATGTATATTATATCTGCGTCCGCTTATTGAGAGCACTGATCCATATCATGCTGCACATGGGAAATTCCAACTTTGGCAGGACGTAAAGACAAAGAACATATGTGCAGTCTGATCTTATTCTACACCTCCTGTCTGTTTTTTCACAAAGAATTGTGTAAAGGTTTAATTTTATAGAGAGGTATTTACATTTAATTTTTTTTTAGTGAGCCTTCAGCACTTAGATACATGAGGGTAAGTTTTGTGTATTCAGCATGACAAGGTTTAATAAAAATTCATTGTAAAAGTTGTTTTATGATCAAACAGACAAATAGACTTCAGATTGTTGCAAAATAATTTTCTGCTTTAAAAATAGGGAGTCTTTGGTTCAGTGTCAAGCCCTGGAATTCATATTACTTACATATCTGTAGATTGAAAACTTCTTTATTCTTTTTGGCTTTTCTTGTGTTTTTGTGACTGTAGCTGCTTGTGCTAAACATCTTGTCTGGAATATACAAGTCAATTTTTAAATTCAATACTATGGGATACAGTTAAACTAGCAGGGTTCCCAAAAATCCTCAAATGGGGGGTTTTCACCCCCAATTTGAATCTTGTACCCCCAATTTTTGCAAGTAGCCTTCTTTGTTTCATGTAAAGGGGGTACAAGTATGCTGTAAAATGACTGTTTTCAACCACCCCCCCCCCCCCATTCAAAAGTCAGTGGGAACCCTGACTTGTATTTAGCAATAACTTTTGGAACTACCAACAAGAGCATGGCCAACAAATGCCTACACTCGACTATTTGGTGTTGGATAGGGCATAAAAAACCCAAGTCAACATTTTTAAATATCTAAGCAATTGTTGAATTTCTAGGATTCAAGGGAATGGTGTGTGTGGGGGGGGGGGGGGGGGGATTAAAATAAAGACGTAGCTTACAAACTAAAGCTAACCTTGACATTCATTGAATATGTTTACAAAACCAAATATATATAAAATGACCTTCAAATAGGATATATATTACATAATGATTATTTTTGAAATACAGAGAGTATAGAGAGTACAAATAATTGGAATTCTTGATTCATTAAAAAGACAACAATGTGAATATCAGCGGAATCAGCTGTACGGTACTGGACTGTGAGGTCAGATAATTCATTTCGAGACCCTATCATTTCTTGGGTTTACGATTTCGAGAAAGATTGAAAATCTCTTTGATCATGTATATTCTTTAACAAACAGAGAGAAATAAGAAAAACGTTACTCTGTTAGCAAAAAGGCTCAGTTTTACTAAGGTCTCGTTTAACTGAACAAAATGCCGGCGACTTTTTATAAAAACATTTGCCAAAATCTAACCTTGACCCGAATTTTATTATTCGCCTCGCTCAAGATCGCCCGCTGACGAAAAGCTGTATTTTTTATTCAGAGCGAAATTTTTGAAACTCAAAACTTAATTCAAACAAACAAAAGAGTACCTGAATTAGTTGCGTTAACGCCGAATTTGGCTGTATTAGTTTTGTTAGACTTCTTGCTGTCATTTTCGGTTTATGTAAGGTTTCTCATGCGATCGACGACGAAATATTCCGAATAATGAGTTTAGTCGGGTTCACAACTTATATAAATTATGTCCATTTGGACAGGGGCCCAATCTCTAGATTATATAACTGTTATTTAACTCTTAATCCTACACTTAGTAATATTTACAACTAAGGAGGTAGATACACGATTTAAACATACATATATTGGTAGAAAAATATCCATGTGACGCTGGTCTAGAGGTAGCGCGTTGGCCTCTTAGCCCAAAGGTCCTGAGTTCGATTCTGGACTGGGGGCGGTTATTGATCTTGGTTCTTCCATTGGCCCACACATTAAGCGCGAGTACTGGTTAATTTTGTAGGAAGCAGAATCGAGAAGCATTAATCTAAGTTGTTAGAACTTGTTTTCCAATCGATTCAAGATAAACTAGGTTCTTGAAAACCAAGGAGGCTCATTCGGCTTTTCCCCACTAGTTAAGCTTTTCTTTTAACCTGATTTTTTTACATAGATCTTAATATGTAATTTTGATTTTTTGAAAAGAAAAAAATGGGGTTTCCGCGCCTTTTTTTCCTCAGAAATATTCGACAAGATTACCAGTCAACCCGGCCCATCGAAACTAAGGCCTGGTCAAGTCGGCCCCAATGTATAGTCTATAATAACTTTTTTGCGGGAGGGGGGGGGGGGGGGTGTTATGAATGGCCTTCAGAATTCGGCCCATCGAATACCTATTAACATATATGCTGAAACTCTGAACATCAGATATCTTTTTATTTTAGGATTTCATGTTCCTGTGGTTCGAACACTACAAAGAGGCAGCGTTTTCCTTGTTTTACAAAACTTTGTTTGAATTTGTCCACATTATTTCAATGAAATTTTCAGTGGACACAGGTGAGGGTTCGTTTGAACTCGTGAAGCTCCTCTGGATCCTTAGACTGGTTCTTCTGTCGACTCATGGAGTTTAACCCTAGCAAATGCATTGTCCTAAATATTACTAAAAAGAAGAAAAAGATTTCTTTTGATTACAGGCTACACGGACAAGTGCTAGAGACTGTGGACAATGCCAAATACCTAGGTGTTACTATATCTGAAGATCTTTCCTGGAACAAGCATATTGACAATATAACATCTAATGCAAATAAAACTTTAGGTTTTCTCCGCAGAAACATCCAGACCAAAAATAAGAAGATCAGAGAAACAGCATACAAAACACTGGTTAGACCCCAGGTAGAATATGCATCAACTGTTTGGAGCCCTTACACAACATCCTATATCAACAAAGTAGAAAAAGTACAACGTAGAGCAGCAAGATGGGTTCAAAATATTTTTTCTCATTATGACAGTGTCACCTGCATGCAGAAGGATCTTGGCTGGCAAACTCTTCAATATAGACGAGACATCACCAGAGTCACCATGTTTTATAAAATTGTGAATTGTTTTGTTGCAGTACCAATACCAACTTATCTTGAAAGACCAGTTAGGATCACCCGACATATGCATACAAAATCTTTTAGACAGATCCACACAAGTTCTTCCTACTTTAAATATTCTTTTTTTCCTTACACAGTGATACTTTGGAACAGCCTACCAGAAACAATCATACAGCAACCCGATATTGCCGCATTCAAGAAGAGTCTTGATTCTTTTCAGATAGTGAGCCGTCCTTGAATCACCAAAATTGTTTTACCAGATCTTTTAATCTAACACTCACAATACTTTTAAAATTTGGCACCCTAACCAATGACTAACAGTTTTTATTCCAGCACAGACGCGCACCTGCCAGTAATACCCGAAAGGGGAGTCAGGCAGTATATATAGATCATGTATGAAGCCTTTTATGATAGTCGACAGTGGAACCAGTCTACTGGATCCTCTGACCTGTTTACTCGGTCTGTGAATAACTAACCCCATCAACTCAATATATTTTTTCAGTATCTTTTCCAGCATTAAAAAAGAAGGGGATTTTTGTTGAAAATCGGCAACATTGCCATAATATTCATATTTTTGCTCTTTCTCTACGTAACCCCCTTCCATTGTCTTCAAAAATAGGGGGAGGGGGGTCCAAAAATATGTGCGTAAATACGCAATCGCCCTCCTAGAATAGAGATTGGTTTTTTTAGTATATAGGTATGTGGTCAAAATTATCTGAGAGTTGTCCAAGTTGTTGACTGTACTTTAAGGAGAAGTGATAAATAAACACAACCATTGATGAGTAAGCTATTAGAGATTGATTAAATATCAGGTGTCTCAAAATTTCATACTTTTCACCTTTCTTGATAAATCTGTTCATCTTTGCAAATGAAATCAATTTATAAAAAACAGTATAGTTTAATTCATTCGTGTGACATGTGTAAATAAATGAAGAAGGCACAAAGTTCAAATAACATTAGTTTTGTTTAGGTATTCTTCTGCTTCTTTGTATTTTCCTCCACTTTGTCCAGACATCCTCTGTAGAGTTATTTTTTCATAAGACGGTTACTACGATTTTGAAGTTATTGCACACTCAGAAAAAGACCCATATAGAATATATATGTTAAGAGCGATATGCTGACTGGGACAAAAGATGAATGCCATTCGTCCGATCCCCTTTTGCTAGCTAACCTGAGCACAAAGTGCTCAAGGTGAGCTATTCTGATCACTCACCGTCCGTCGTCCGTCCATCGCCCATCCGTCTGTCCGTCCGTGAACAATTTCTTTAAACATCTTCTCCTAAACCACTAGGCAAATCAAGCTGAAACTTGGCAGGGATGTTCCTTGGGTGAAGTTCTTCCAAAGATGTTAACAGAATTTTATTCTATAAGACACTCTGGTTGCCATGATAACAGAAAGGCTGAAAATCTAGATAAAAAATTTACTCCTAAACCAATAGACCAATTAAGCTAAAACCTTGCAGAGATGTTCCTTGAGTAATGTTCTTCAAAAGTTGTTCAAAGAATTCAGTTTCTTTTAAAACTCCGGTTTCCATGGCAACAGAAAGACTGAAAATGGCCCCAAATTGCAGAATATTTAAGAAAAAAATTCTTCTCCTCCAAGAACACTAGGCCAATTCTTCTCCTCCTAAAATATTGATAAGGATGTTTAAATCACTCTAAGACATTCACTTGCTTGTGAGGACCTTTGGTTGATTTGACTGCCTGACTTAATTGTAATATCACAAGAACCCACAGATATAATTGAAATGAACCAGTTGATCCCATGGACCAAACTTTACGGTTTTAAGTAAAAATGGCCCAAAGTCAAAAGGTCCCATGATCTAAACGGCCGTATTTTGGCCAAAATGGCCCGGAATGTTACTTATTTGGTCCAAACAGCCCAACGCAGATTTTCCATTCGTTCATTACGGCCAAAATAGAAATTTTCACAATAGATAAATACAGTCAAATCTGTGTTTGCGGCCCCCTAAATTAAGCAAGCAACCTGTCATAAGCAAGCGGCCACCAAGTTCCCAAATGAACTAATTGCACTGAAATTGACCTGTATTAAACAAGCACCTGCCTTAAGCAAGCAATTTTCCAATGTCCCTTGGGTACTTGCTTAAGACAGGTTTGACAGTAATATTACGCAGAAGAAAATCTTTATGATGTTATGATATACAGGATTCTTCATTTCATTTTGAAAACGGAGTAATACAAGGATGCTATTCAATTTGTAGAATGAGCATTTTAGTGATGCCCGTTTTTCGCCCGTCGTCCGCCCATCTTAGCGTCTGTCCGTTAACTTTGGCCAGTTTACGCTCTAGAGTCCACAGTTTTTATCCGATTGTCTTCACACTTTGTAAGAATGAATGGACCATTACAAACATAGTTCCTTTGGAAAATAGGTCAGATCTGTCAAGCATTTAAAGAAAGGGGCCCAATGAAAATTTCACTAGAAAATCCCTGTTAAAACTCGAAGATCGACAGTTTTCATCCGATTGTCTTCAAACTTGCATAAAATGATTGTGCCATTATAATGGTTCATTTTGAAAATGGGTCCGATCCGCCATGTGGCATGGGAAAAGCTGCCAAACGAAATTAAATCAGAAAACTTAATTAATTCTGTATTTTCATCTGGTTTTCTTCGAAATTACTCAGAATGATCAAACAGTCAGAAGGACCACTCCTTTCTAAGTAGAACCTAATCTGAGAAGTCTCACTGGTAAAAATGGCATGTTAAAAAAATAATGAGCCGGTCGTATTCATCGGATTGTCTTCAAATTTGCTCAGAATGATTTTATAATCACAATGATTCTTTGAAAACATTTCTGATCGATTAAGCGACACAAGGTAAGGGGCTTATTGAAATTAAATGAAATCTTGTTCTTCTTCATATATGAATGTAAGTAAATGGAAATTTCCCTAAGTGTTCTAAATCATACCACCAAATGCATATTGATGAGGTTTGGTGGTTTTAATTTGTTTGTTTGAATGAGTTTTACGCCGCTTTCAACAATTTCGCAGTTATATCGCGGAGGCCGGAGACCTAACAATGGATTCCTGGTATTTCTTTCACCTGTACTGCCATTACACCTTTTCCTAGCCTCCGACTGCTAGCTCACATAGGTTTACGATTATCTACCCATTGGTGAGAGACAAATATTTGCCGCCACCGGGGATCGAGCCCACGACTTCCAGATTGGAAGTCTTTTTCCTAACCAATTGCGCTATGGTGGCGGCTTTGGTGATTTTAAACTGCTCCATAGAAAATAGGTCTTAACGAAATTCTTCTTTTATTAATGGATACATTCACCTGAAACTTTCACAGAAAATTCCTTTTTAAGTGACAATATGCATTTATGGCGGTCGCATCATGATAAAAGGGTATTTGATATATAACTATTAATAACACAATTCTTTCATTTATATTCGGATTGTTATTAAAAAAAACTTACCGGAATATTTTTATATCATGTCACCGTGGCGACATTTTTTCTTAGTTTGTGATATACCACTTTACGGAAAGGGGACATAAATGTTAACTTTCTCTCTCACACAACTCCTCTTGTTTGTTAGGTGGTTCAATATGTAGGTTTGTTAGGTCGATTAAGATGTTAAAATCTAAACTAGGTCATAAAAGAAAGTAATAAATGCTTATTTTTTGGAAATGTTAGGGGTTTGTTTGTCAAACTCGGAAATGATATACGAGCAAATATGTATTTGTAGATATTCTCAGGTGGGCAAATCTAAGCACAATATGTGCTACCATGATTCGGCATCATACGCAACTTTATCGAAACCAGATTGTTTATCTCGTTTCTTATGAGTCATATTATACATATGCAATAGAATTTAGAAAACAAGAGTTCACCCAACTAAATGAAAATAGGTATAATTAAATGGTGAAAGTGTGCATTTTCTTAGTAACTTAGTATATTTTACTGTTCGATTAAAATAGCTTTCAGTGATTTCTTATTCTTGATAGGTTTCATATAATTATTTTACCCAGAAAGACCTGAGATTAAAAGGGATTTTGTGACGAAGCGATTCATAATGAAGCACAATCAGTTCTAAGTTGTTTTTTTTTTTTAAAAAAGCCTTTTTAAAGCAATTAGAGTTCCTAAAGATAAAAGCCTCAACTTTTTAAAGACTGTCTGTGGCCTCCATTTAAATGATTACAGCCTGAGTTTTAGATGATTATAAACAACAGACAGTAGGCTTTTATTACCAGTTCTTTCTAATCGGTCTTATTTATGTCGCGGGTTTAACTAACGACAGTCATCCCTAATAATTGGATTTTCGTCCTCAGTGCTTTTACGTCAGTTATTGCACATATTGGCATGCAAGCTACAGAACCCGGAGCCTCTCGCTTACAGGGCGAGTACTCTACCAAATTAGCTACCCGACCGCATACTTCAACAAAACTAAATATAAAGATAAAATAATGATAATAATTAAACACGGTTAATGGTTTTCTTTTCCTTTTGATGAAGGTCTGAAAAGAATGGCAGGGATAGGGCTAGCATGACCTTCTTGCTTGTCTTAGTTTTTTTTTTAATTAATTAGTAGTAGTAGCAGTAATAATGATGATAATAATTGTAAATGAGAGTCTCTTTAATAAATGCATGGACTGCTTTTACAACTTAACTTAACTTTATTTGCAGATCATCTAACATTACATAGTGAGTACAAGAAATGTTCCCAAACAAGGCGTAAAATGACTAGATTAACAACCAAAGTATAAACTATAAATGTACCTTAACTATTCTTTAGGGTTCGGGAATCATCGGCCACTTCCGCAATATACTACGGATTTTCCGACGGCACACAAAGAAAAATGAGAACATTGTGACGTCAAAAAATTCAATGGAAAGGATTAACATGTCTGCTTCAAGTGATAGACTGAAATATGTAACCAACCGATAATACATCTGATAATATAAAATTTACAGGTGAAAACATTTTATCTATTCGTTTTTTTTTTCTCTTTCATTTATTTGTTTAAACCAAATGAGGTAACTTATCAAAGTTGGCATTACACAAAAATATCAATACTTTGATACAAAATCGTGGATATGAAATAAAGCTTTGGCGATTCTACGGAATAGACCTCGGGGAAAATGAGGGCGCAGATATGAAAGCGCGTCATGTCAGAAGTGGGTTTATGTGACGTCTTAAAACATAACTGAAAATGACGTTGTGAAAAACAAAATCAACGAAAGGTTCAACTTGGTCATTTTACAACTTGATAACAAAACACAGTGATTTACTACGTTTTGTCATCAAATTATAAAATACTCAAAGGGTCTACATAGATGATCGAAAAGTATTAAAATAATTTATTTTTCTTCAAGCGCAATGACCAAAGTACCACTAGAAGCTATATCACAAAAAAGAAATAATCCAAAATACTTTGCTTACGTCCGAGGTACTTTCCAGTTTACGGGAAAAGTCTGAGCGATGGAGTGAAATAATACAGGTTGCCAATCAAATTGGCCAATCGAATAACTCGGCCAAGTCAACTCGGCCCAAATGTAATAACAGTTTATTGTAACGTAGATTATATTACACGAAATATGTGTAAAGTTTCTACAAAATACGCAGGTTGCAACTGAATGAAGTGGGGTCAAAAAATAGGTCAAATCCTAGAAAAAAGCCAAGTAGATACTTTAATGGCCATATCATTTGCTCAATCATCATGAAAAATGGTCAGATTAATGGTCTTAATGATATCTTGGTCAAGAAAGAAATTGAGTAAAGTTGTATCAAACTTGAGGTCAAGGGGTCAAATCTTGGTAAAACCATATAGACCCTTGAGAGACCATGGGTTTAGCTCAATCAACCTGAAAATTGGTCAAATTGCTTATCTAGTTGAAATATCTGTCAATTTTGAAATTGGGCCAAGTGAGTTAAAAAAATAGTTAAAAAATGAGGCCAAGAGGTCAAACCTTATGAGAACCTTGTAGACACTGTAAAGGCCCTTTGTCGTACAATTAACATAATATTTGGTCAGATTGATTGTCTTGGTGAAATCTGGGTCAAGTTCAAAATTGGGTCAAAAATGATGTAAAGAGGTTAAAACTTAGAAAAACATTGCAAACACTCTAGCGGCCACAATTTTTACTCGCATTTTCTTTGCTCAATCAACCCGAAAACTGGTTAGAATGATTGTCTCGATGAAATCTGGGTCTTGTATAAAAATGGTTCAAGCTATATAGAAAAATCTTGTTGACACATAAGGCATACTTGTTGCTCAATCGCCTTAAACTAGTTAGAATGGATGTCTCGATGCAATTGATTCAAATGGGATCATAATTAAAGTCCAGGGGTCACATGTCAGACAGTTTATTTAGGTGAGCAATTTAAGGCTACTGTGGGCCGATTGTTAACATAAACATTGCTTCATTCATTTACAAAAGTCCATGAATGTATAAAGAAAAATGTTAAAATATTGTCATTTATGTTTGAATTAAGATGATTTTTGGATCTAGATCACATTTTCATTTTTTGTGAATTTAGGATTCATTGTTAAACAGATATTGAAATCTGAATTTCCAGCCTCTTTTTTTCTCTGAAACTTAGAAAATGTTTGTTATAATACTCATATGATAATGCGACGAATTAATCAGATAAATTTCAGACATGCACACAGCTTAATTTACTAATTCATTTATTAGGCAACACCTTGTAACTTAGGGCCTGCACCTTTATATTCCGTGATGATATAGAAATATTAAATATTTACCTTGCCTTGTTTTGGTACCTATTATTCTGAAACTGATTGTGGATTATTTTCTGTGAATCACTTAGGCTCTCAATCGTCTAGTAAAATGGCTTTGGCATGAAATATCATTGAGCCGACTATCAAAAGGGCCGAATTGACCGGTCACCTTACAGCACAACACGTAATTTGAAAACCAGTCTGCAAGTAGAAACGACAACATCCGGTGTTTGAAGATGGCGGCTAAAAAAATATTTTTCGTCTTTACTCGGTTTTAACACGGCATATTTAAGGTGTATGTAAATTTAAATAAGATATACGGTGTATTTCATTGAATGTCAAAAATTTTCATTCAAAAGAGCGTGGAAACGATAGAGGAAATAGGTTTCTCATCAGTTTTTACTGAAATTTAGTTTATTCTTGCAAGCATGGACTTGAAATTGAAGTTTAAATCTGTATTTTAGATGCTTTTTACATGAAATTTTCGACATTCTAAAGCTGTATTGTATGATATCATTTTACCTTGCCTGTAAACAAGAAGAAAAAAAGTAAATCAAGGAGGAAAACTTGTGCCTGACATGGGACTCGAACCCACGATCATTGGAACACAAGCATGGTGCTCTTTCAACAAAGCTAGCTGAGCACCTGGTCATTAGTCTACCCATTGTTGATAACTACACTTCTGCCCCTGGGTTGCTCCCACTTTGTCTAATCCCATTTGGTCTAAAAATCAAATTCCCACTTAGTCTAAAACCCATATCTTGATTGGGTGCATGGAATAACCAAATTATTCAATGGTTACCCAATTAAACCAAACTATTACCAAATTAACTTTAGTATCATTATTTTAATCTGGTTTAAGGTATGTAGATTAAAAATAATTTGATAATGATTATTTTTTAACTGAAATATTTTCATTAAAATGAAACTCTTGTCTAGTTTTCCGGTCTTACTATTTACCCCGCAGGCCTTTTTCTAAGGTTTAGGGGAAAGGTGGCGGGTCCTTTCTGAAGGGGAAAAATTCACTGGGAGGGGAATTTTCACATCACATAGTAAAATATCAATCAAAAGTCATGATTTTTGTGTGTTTTTAACTACGGATCAATGATCAAGGCATGTAAGCTCATTTAGATGATAATTTTTGCCTCAAGAATTTGTAGAAATCTTTTTCGATCATAATGGCAGGTTTTCCATTGACTTGTCAACTTAGGGGGGGGGGGGGGGGGGGGGGGGGTGTGTGTCATTATTTCCACCCAAGTTCAGTATTTAGGGTCATTTGTTCATATAGGGAGACACAAAAATTGTTAAGCAAATAAAATATGAATATTTGCATTTGGATACAAAGCACATTTTCTACACCTGCCTGTACATAATTAATAATGTATGTATAGCCAGTATAGGCACTTAAAAGTTATAAATGCTGGGTTTTTTTTGGTAATTAATATTCCAAATTTCTGTACCTATTTTTTATCTTACTGAAGAAAACTTTTTTCATCAACTAAAAATCAAATTTCTGTGAAAAAATATATGTTCATAACTTTCTTGTACTAAGAGTCTTCTTTCTAAATAATCAATTATGAAACAGTCATAGGAACAGACGTAGGATCAGAGAAACTGTCTCTGAATTAACTCAATAAACTATGAAAAAAAAAAACCCACAAAAACAGCTATTTAAAATCAAACACAAAATCGGTAAAATTAGGTCATTTATAGGATGAAAATTGGTTGCAGAATGTTTATTCTAAAGTAACCGAAGCTCTTTTTACCTAAATTAGTATATTCTTACTCTTATAAAACAGTTCTGTTGAATAAATCTATAAAATTGCGTATCCGAATTTTGTACCTGTCCGGTTACTGGTACAGTTTGGCTGGTGACAGTCAGTTTTTTCTGATACCTGTTTTGGTATTTTTTTTGCTTTTTAATGCCAAAGCAATTAAGTGCTTGCATATTCCAGACCTCAAAGAGATTTCTTTAATACTTTTCCCCTTGAAAAAATATTGTTTTCCTCCATAATCGTGTTTTTAAAACTGCCGACGAGTGCTTGCAAAACATGACAGTCCCGGCAAAAAGCAACCAAAAATATGTCTTATGGCTTTTAAAAGGCATTTAAATTGATTGGCAACTTCTAATGAAAGAGATTTTATGGTTTGGAAATGAAGTTTTGCTATTTCAGTACATGGCAGATAAATTTTTAATCGAAAATGGGCATCTAGATTGTGTCCCGGTGTAGCAGACGATTTTTTTTACCGGAGTTGTTTTTATTTAAAATGCGAAATGATGCAGTATTTTGTTCGTCGGGGAAAAGCCTTTAGAGGCCTTTTTGATAGGGGAATTTTTATCTGAAATAGGGGAAAAAAGTATATGTTTTCAAGAGGGGATTGGGGCCGAATTTCGGCCCCAAAAACAGCGTAATAAAAGGCCTGCCCCGGAAACCCCGGGAACTCGGAATTACCCCGGGAAACCTATATATACATAAATTGTTGTCTTGTATCAATAATTTCTATCACTGATTAAAAAACAACAACATTTTTTTATAATTCATAATAAAAATTCAATGTTCTACATGTAAATTATACGAAATAGATTATGTCAAAATATCTTCTCGTACCCCGGGAATTCTTCATCACAATGTTAATAGTAATTTTTCTAGTTTATAAGTTATTAACGGAAACATATCTTTGGATGTAGAAATCCTTGATTCTTAAGAAGAATGAGCTGAAATAGCCCTGGTCCCGAAGTAAACGTATGTATCATGTTCTCATGGTATTTCCTGAATTACCCCGGGTCCCATTATGTTAACAGACAAGCGGAGAAACGTTTCCCAGGGTAGGTGTACATAGATTTCAATTACCCCGAGTACCACTCAGTAAAAGATTCTATCACAGGGAAAATTCCTGGGGTACTGTTCTTTTCCTGATTTTAATGTTTTGCGATGACGATTTACCAGGACTTCGTTTAAACTATTTCAATCTAAATTACCAAGGCCCCCTAGAAGTTAACGTTCCGTAGGATTCCCGGGGTATGTTGTTTAATAGAATTACCCCGGGGCCGCAATTCGAAGTTCCTGGGGATTGTGCTTTCGATATTAATTATTTTCTACATTCCGTCTATGTAAATGCATCCAGAGAAGAATCCCAGGGTATTGTTTTTATGTGCATTCATTATTGTGTGAAATACCTCGTGTCCCAAAAGCCTTCATTGTTCGAAGATTCAGTATAAACGTTCGTATTTTTTCTGTACATTGATTAAATGCGACAGACTGTTAAAGTCAATACCAGGTTAAGTTAGTTGAACTATACACAAATAAAAATGTCCGTCTAAACATATTTACGCCCGAATAGAAAGATAGACAATTATGTTTTAGGTAAAGGAAACTTATATGAAACTACAACATGTTGTTAAATTATTTGAGTGGCGAGCATCACATCGAAGTTTAAGCTTGGAATAAGCTGTAGCTACGTGGTTTTGAACGCCATTCGAATTTTGTGATATTGTTTCGACATAGGCCAACATACACTGTTTATTACATATTTTCTCTATCATGAAATAAACTGGCCTGGAATATTAATTTAAAATATCTCTCTAATCCATAAGAAAGATGCTCCAAATCAAAAACTCGTCTGACCAACAAAATCAGTCACTTTTGCATGGATATTTGACTAAGCTGTTGTTACGGCGTTTAGGTTACCAATCTACGAATTCCATTTTGTTTCACGTCCGAAATTTATCTAATGATCCGACAAATAACGATTAACATTAATTAGTGATTATCATTGAGATGATAATTTGTAATTCATATTCTGTCCTGCATGTCAATATTGTCTTAGCTGTTGTTACGACGTTAAGGTTGTCCGCTCACCATTTGCTTTTTGTTTTTGTCTAAAATTATTGATGTTATAGATAGTGATTTAATTTATGAAACGATCATCCTTTTGCTAATAAATTATAATTCATATTCTGTCATGCGTTCCGGATGCTAAAGCGTTTGTGAATGTTAAGTATTCATGGGAAAAAAATCAGCACCTGTAGCGGTCGTCCTTGAGTTCAGTTCCTCTTGAACTATTATTTGCATCACGGATACAGCCTATTTAAGGATTTCAATCAAATTGCAATTTAATAATCATATGAAGCGGTATTATTCCTATCAAATACTCGCTCATAAAATAAATCGAAATAACATTCGCAAACCAGAATGGTAACACGTTCGAAATGTTATCTCTATTAATTTTATGAGCGAATATTTGATACCGGTGATGTAATAATGTTAATTGTTGATCAATCTAAAAGGAACCTATTTACAATCAATTAATCGGGTTATTGGTGAAGCTATTTGGTTCATTGACGTTAGAAAAAATCGAAACTACAGAATTGTTTTGTAGTAACGAAGTTTTTCTCGACGACGAATTAGTCTAGGTCATGCAGTATCCTTCCTTTCGAGCTTCGACTTCCCCGGACAGATAAGTACTACCTCTGAGAAGATAATTTTGGTATTTGCGCTATACCTTTGTATAGACCAAATACATTTCTCGTCAATATGTGACTAATTACCACGGGACTCTTATGTCCCCTGTGTGTATAAAAAAAATGACTAGTTACCCCGGGAATTGCATACACAGGCGAGAGAAAATGCGATAACGATAACTCGTGTATTTATTCTTATTCAGATTAATCTATGTCATATTGATAAACTCTCTCGGGTTAGCTATGAAAAGCAACCATTCGCCGGACACATAGCTTCCCGGGGTAATTCTCTTAGAAGCGCACATGACTCTGATTTTCGAAATTTTTGCAATGAAGAAAAAATTGAATAACTTAAGTCTATAAAAAGCCCGGGGTTAGAGTATATGCAAACACCAAACACGTTAGTCTGAATACAAAAGCGTTGATAGAATCACCTCGGGTCCCATAAAGGTAACGTTGCCAGCATTGCAAGATTCCTGGGGTAAATGTTCAAAGCGATTTCAATGATGTGAAGCTTTAGGTCGGGCCCAAATGCGTTTATTTATTTTTTTAACATAAAGGAGATTCCCCGGAATAATTTCAAGGCGATTTCAGTAGTACCAGATTATCCCGGGTCCTGTCGAGGTGGTGTTTCAATCATAGAATATATTCCCGGGGTAAGTGTAAAGCGTTTGGAACAGTTTTGCTAGAAATACAACAGATCCCAGTCATCAATCATTGTGGTGATATTCCCGGGGTAAGTTACCAGCGGTATCAGTGATGATAGAATTATCCCAGGTTGGCACTACCATTATAGAAAATCTTCCCGGGGTAGGTTCATATAGTGATTTCATTGATGCAATGACGCCTTATTTTGGTGTTTACATCATTGAAATGATTCCCGGGGTATTGTTCATTGAGATTAGATATGGTTAATATAAACTTTGGCAACACAAATTCAATGTTACAGACGTAGAAATTCTCCCGGTGTTAAAATTTAAAACGCTTCTAATATTGATAGAATTACCCCGGGTCCCACTTAAAAATGTTGTAAAACCTGGAGAAAACGTCATGCGTGCTTCGTAAATAAGTGGCAATACATGAGTAGATCTATATTGAAACCGTTTTTCAATCAAAAGAGATATTTTCATCAATCACTCGTTCAAAGTGCATTTTATAGTATGAACATATCCTCTGTCTACTAATATTGGGTTTCCCGGGGTAATTCCAAGTTCCCGGGGTTTCCCGTGGTTCCCGGGGTAAATAGTCAGACCCCTAAGTTTTCCTTTTCAAATGTACATGTCTTTCTGTCTATCTTAAATGATCAAGCATTAAAAGCATACAATTCATTACTCTTATTGCTTGATAAAGTTAAATTGGATGTAAGTACATCATTATCACTATTTGACTCTATGGTGGTACCAATATTGCTATATGGAGCCGAGGTATGGGGAATTTATAGTCACAAAGATATAGATAAATTACATATAAAATTTTTAAAAAGGATATTAGGCGTAAAGCAACAAACACCAAATTTAGCAGTTCTGGGTGAATTTGGCCGATTACCTTTATCTGTTTTATGCAAGCAAAGGGCATTAAAATTTTGGACTAAGATAATGGATAGAAATATCCCTATTCTGTATGATACTTATTTAGATCAATGTGAGTCAATAAATAGTAATTGTTGGTCAAAAAGGGTAAATTCTGTTTTAGACCATCTTGGACTTGGTGATCCTAGATATGCAACTAATCGACCAATTAACTTCAACGCTATAAACATAAGATTACGTGACCAATTTATTCAAGAATGAAACGCTTATATCTGCAATTCCCCAAAACTTACATAATACCGGGGTTTCAAAAATAATTTTGAGTTCGAAACATATCTAGATAAGTTAAAAAATCCAAAATATCGTAAAACATTCGCTAGATTTAGACTTAGTAGTCATAATTTACAAATTGAAGCAGGTAGATATTTAAACATTGGAATAGGTGAACGATTTTGTAACGTGTGCAGAACAAATGTAATTGAAAATGAATATCATTTTCTTCTTTGCTGCCCTAGATACATGGACCTAAGAAAGAAATACTTAAATAAAATCCAGTGGACTAATATATTCAAATTCAATAAATTTATGTCAAGTTCCAAATGCAATGTTTTCTTAAATGTTTGCAAGTATTTAATTGAATCTTTCGAATGTCGAGACAATTTATTAAGCCTACAATCGGTTCAATACTGATGCTATATGCCTATAAGAAACACTCATTACATAGCTTTGTATGTATAACATTCTCTTCACTTTATTTTATTTTCTCTGTCCTTTAAACTATGTTCATGTTAAAACCAAGTCTTAGCCATATTTCTTTTTATGCCCCCGATAGGGAGGCATAATAAATTTGACTTGTCCGTCCGTCCGTCCGTCCGTCCGTCCGTCCATCCGTCCGTCCGTCATTCCGTCCAAAAACTTTAACATTGGCCATAACTTCCTTATTACTATCAAAGCGGTGTCGGGGGCATTGTCATCTTACAGTGACAGCTCTTGTTCTGTATGTAAATGGCTAAAGACATATCTATGTCGATTTTGCCTTTGAATAAATGTATGTAAATGTATCTGAGATATTTGATTAAAGGTAAGGACAATTAACAAATTATTGTTAAATCAATCTATTGCAAGATTGCTCATTAATTTGGTATACCGGATTATCCATTGTGAATTGGTGAGAAAACATTGACTGCATAAGCATAGTAAGCTAATTACAAAATTATTGTGAAAATCAATATATTCAAAGATTTCTCATTAAAATGGTATACAAAATTATCCATAAGAAGAGACCACACTGCATTAGCTTAGTGAGAAAATTTTCAAATTATTATAAAATCAACATAGAAGATTTCTCAATAATTTGGTAACTGGATTATCCGTTATGAGAAACCATGAACTGCATTACCTTAGTGAGACAATTACCAAATTAACGTGAAAATCAACCCATTACCAGACCTTTCAATAATTTGGTATACCTGGAATTACCAAATATATGTTGTTTACATACAACAACAATTTAAAAAAAAAAAAATCGTTCATTTGATAATTTTGCATAATTAATTCAAATAAAATTTAAATAAAACTTTGTTAAACCCAGATATTATCACAAATTTAGGATTAATTTGGTAATAGTTTGGTTTAATTTGGTAATCATTGAATAATTTGGTAATTCCATGGACCGAAATGATAAATTCCCATTTGGTCTTAAATTTCATTTACTCATTTGAATCAATAATTATGCTTGATAAAACTTTTATGTAGACATATTTATTAAACCTTCAAAAGAAGAGTTAACCATTATGTTTTAACCCTTTGCTGTTTAATCCCTGCTTTTTATGTGTCTGTGATTTTATGATTGAGAAAACATTGTGAAAAAAGAAGAAATTGCTTCTGACAAGCAATTTCTTCTTTTTCCACACTATTTTCTACCCTACTGAATGGTTATGTTTGAAATTACATTTACTTTAAGTTTTCGTCTGCAAAACCTTTGAATTTGGACAGGTCCAAAATTTTGTAAAACAGGAAAGGGTTAAACTATCTATATATACTGCCTTACTCTCCTTTCAGATATTACTGGCCTGTGAAACAGACACATATATAACAGAAAGGATTTGAATAATGCTATTTACTAATTTTCTGATATGCATTAATTAGAACCATATTTGTTTTGGGTTTTTTTTATTGATTTATCAAAAATAACAAACTTTTTATCTTAAAAAAGGAAATAAGTCAAAATAAGAAATTGATTTTATTTATTTATCAAAAAATAACTTTGTATATGTGTGTGCTGAGGGGGGGAGGGGGGTATATAACACCTATATTGCATTAACACCTCTATGTCAGCATAACATGTCAAAAACTATTTTGTAGACAAAATGGGAAATTGATATGATAAGGTTTCAAAAGGTTTTAGACCAAATGGGAATTTTTGGTCTAAATCAATATTTTTATAGTGTAGACGAAATGGGATAAGACAAAATGGGAATAAACCCCCTTTTAACCAATTGGAGCCGGTCCTTTACCAATCCCAATGGCCAAACCCAGCATTCTTCATTAAGTTCAGATACTATTAAAGTAAATTAAGGAGGAAAAGTTGTGCCCGACATGGGACTCAAACCTGAGAGCTTGGAACACTATCATGGCGCTCTACCAACTGAGCTAGTCGGGCACCTGGTTGTGAGTTTGCCAACTGTCGATAACTACAACTTTAATCACTTGTCATGGAAGCATGCAATCGGGAACCCTCGGCGATTCTACGGAATAGACCTCGGGAATATTATGGGAGCAGCCATGATAGCGCGTCATATCGCACGTGGGTTTATATGACGTCACAAACATAAATGATCCCGGATGACGTTGCATAAAATAAAATCAACGAAAAAAAAAGGGCATATTATAATTTGATAACAAAACGCAGTGTCTTACTGCGTTTTGTCATCAAATTATCATATGCCAAAAAGATTTCCAAAGACGATTGGAATGAATTAACAAAATGTGATATTCTTCATGCGTATTAACCGAAGTACCACCAGGAGCCGAATTACCTAAAAAATGACCCAAAATTACTACACTTACGTCCGAGGTACTTTTCAAGTTACGGAAAAGTCCGAGCGGTGTTCCGAATGGGAAGCATGCTGTTGATTATCAAATTATGTTTATAATGCATTACTACTCGAAAATACGGAACTATTTTTATTGTGAAATTATCTGTATAACTTTACCCCATAGTACATGGTATAAATGAAGCTGCTGAAGTGTTGCATTGTTGTTACAACATAATGCCAATATCGGCTCTTTGCTTGATTCTATCCCCATTTTGTAGCTGAATGAAGGAAAATAAATCGTACAGGAGCCAAAGTCTTATAACTATAATTTAAGGAGGTTCACAATTTGTTTACATTATGGACTGTACAATGTACCTGATTAACCCTTAACCCAATAAAATTAAGCAGGCAATGCCACAAATGAATATTACATAGGTATGACTGTCCCATGTACTGTTCTCAAAAGCCCTTACTTGTGCCTATATATTGGTCTACCAATACTTCCGGAGCTTTAAGAATTGAAAAGAAAAAACATATGATTTTTTCAGTCCTCGAAGTGTTCTGATCAGTTATTGCCGCAATGCCCTTTTGTTAATTTACAAAGAATATGCCATCAACCTGCTCTTATTGAGCCGGGGGGTGTAAATGTTCTTCAAACGTCTCTTTTTATATTTAAGAAACAGCTTGAAATGACAGAGAGAATAGTAATTTGTATGAAAGAAAGTTAAGGCTATAAGCACGATATGAGGTAATAATATTCATTAATACAATAACACTTCTGTTTTATTGTTTTTCTGTATTTCAGTTAGTACTATGGCAACCCATTTTGTGTGTCAGAGCACAGAGCCATTGCCCCATGTGTATCCATCTGGCATTGGTAACCATTCCCATGGTGCTGTATCACAGTATGAAGTGTATAACGAGAGTTCTAAACCTCACACACGGTTCCCCCCGCCTGGCTGGGATTTCTCTCAAACATCTTCAGAGGATTCCCTCCCCTTGATTCAGCATGTCCCACAATCGGAGTGGAGGAATACGTCATTCCATCCCGACCCTAATCTCTGTGTTACTCCGCAAAGACCACTACAGTATTCGCGACTAGACGGAAGATCTGAATCAGCTAACCCTCTCAGTTTACCCCACCAGAAGCCAGATATTGATCCTGACCCATTACTGACCCTCACTCCTATAAAAGGCAACCCTGAAGATAATGTTGATAAAGTCAATGGTCAAGGTAAGAAACATCGAGTCAGGTTTGATGTAGAAGAGGAAGCTGAGAAATGGGATGATGAAGAAAGTGTGATGGTTAACAATCTGGACCACAAACTGCCACAGAAAACTTCTCCAGAAAAAGTTTATCAACCGGAACTTTACGGAGATGATAATGATAAATTTGATTTTGAAAACACAGAGGGTCAATCTGAAAAGGAACAAAGTTATGGCAGTGTCCCACAGCCTAACCAATCTAGTAAAACAGTCAAATACACTGTGAGTAAAGTGAATAACAAGTCAGTATATGTCCCACTGCCAGAAACTATCATGAAAAATGATGTGCCTGTTAAAGCTATTCCACCTCCAAATCCTGTTAATTCTACACAAAATAAAAAGTCTTCTGTCAAAAATATAGGTCCAAACACTGTTACAGTTATCAGAGAAAAACACAAAACAAATACAAATTCTGTAAATAAATCTGATTTGGTGGAGATTAAAGACCCTATAGCATCCTGTGTTGTTCCAGAGGAATATGGACCTCGGAGAAAAGTGAAAGTTCTTAGAGAGAACCAGTGTGCTCCAAGGGACTCAGAATACACATATCCATTTGATCAGGATCCGTTAGCCTATGCTGGGGGTGAAGAACACATGTTTGCGCGTCCAGAATACAACAGCACATTGAGAATGAAAGTTGAAGCAGAAAAATTGAAGAAAAGTGAGATTGATATAGAGAAGGCATTACAAAAAAAGTTAACCATGTCAGAATCCACTAAAACAAGCATTCATGAAAAGGTAAATATACTTAGTTCCATAAGAAAATGTGCACTTCCACTTTTTGATTTTCCTTATTTTTTACGAATTTGAAGGAACTCTTGCTGGGAAAGTTATTTTCATATTTTAGGTATGACCCCTCTGAAACGAGGCATAAAAAACGATTTTGATAAGTTGCAAAAACTGCGGACATTTGGTCAGCACATACAATGTTCATTTTTAACAATGAAATTTGCTTTCTTTACTAATAGATATTTGCTCAAATAGCATTTCCGAGTTGGACTAGGGACTCCCTAACTGTTCCAAACATAAGTTTGGTTTTTAGGTCCACTGGCCGAAGGCCAGCAAGCTATTGTCATGGCGGAGTGTCTGTTCCGCGTCCGCCTGTCCACCTGTCCTTCTGTGTGTGCGTAAACTTTTTCTTTAAACATCGTCTCCTCCCAAATCAATTTGCAGATTTTAATGAAACTTGAAAGTGATTCTTAGGTGGTCCTCTTCTTAAATTGTTAAAGAAATTTTGATTGGCCCATAAATATGGGCATGGCAGGGCGGGGCTTTTTTCACTTTGAAATTTTAAAAAAGACTTCTCTTCCAAAATCATTTGGTCAATTTCACTGAAACTTGGCCAGAATGTTTCTTGGGTGACTCTTTACTTAAATTGTTCAAGAAATTTTGATTGCCCCATTAATATGGGCGTGGCAGGGCAGGGCTTATTTTGACCCCGAAATCTTTTAATGACATCTCCTTGTGAACCATTGGGCCTATTTCAATGGAACTTTAATAGAATGTTTCTTGGGTGACTCTTTACTTAAATTGTTCAAGAAATTTTAATTGGCCCATAAATATGGGCTTGGCAGGGTGGGCCTATTCTGGGCCCGAAATCTTTGAACGGCATCTCCTCCTGAACCACTCTGATGATTTCAATGAAACTTTAGCAGAATGCTCCTTGGGTGATTCATAGTGATTGAATATTTTGGTGCAATAAGGACCAGAACCAGTAAATTATCATAAAATATGTCTTAAGAGATTTCAGAGTGTTAATGTATCCATTTATAGTAAGCTTTATTTAATGAAAATCTTAAGATGTTAAAGCCAGTGGAGCAATACAGGCCGTCTTGGACCTCTTGTTACATATAAACATAACATTTACGGTAATGTTAGAAATCTATGCTGATTGGCCAGTAACAGCAGATCAAATAATGCAATAGTGTGATACATTATTCATTGGTACTCAAAAGAGGACTTTCAAATGAATAACTAAGATATCTATTGGAACATGATTGCTTATTTCACTTTGTTGGGAGTTTTCTTTGCATGAGGTTTAATTTTTTCTCAACAAAAAAATTTATTGATCAAAGTACGCTGTTGCATGGCGTATAATTGGCATGCATATATGAATTTAGTGCAAGGTAGGACACAAGAATTGAACTGAATGTGATCCCAGAATAATTTTTCATCAACTGTAGGATATACAAGCAAATTTCGCAAAAGCATAGGTTCTTTTCTAGCCAAACAGCATTAAGTGCCGTGTGCTTGCTTTTGAGAAGAATCAATGGTCAATAGTTTCAAGAATTGTCATGAAAAATTTTGGGACGGTAAATGGTGTAACTTCTGAGATATTTGAATTTTAAAAGTGAACACTTTCTTTTGGAATTGAGTATACATGTAACTTAAAATTCTTATGAAACTCTCATGCTTTAATAATACCCTTCTCATAAGTTAGATATATCAAAATTGACATGATTTTTTTCTAGTTGATTGAAATCATTGGGCCTCAAATAAGTACTAGGTCACCCATTTGAGTGGAATTGTCTTTACAAGGTTTGATCAATGAATATGTTCATGCCCAGTATATTTATTCCTGTACATAGCAAAATTGGCTAAGAATTGACATGTTTATAGTTTCATGTCTTGTAGAATAATGTTTACAATTTCACACCAATAGCAACCCCAAGTAACATTTTGTGAGGGGTCAGTGCAACACTTGTGTAAGTGCCTATAAATATATAGGCACTTACAAAAGTGTTGCACTGACCTCTCGATTTAGCATGTGAAGGGCTAGAGAATTTTAAGGTAAGTGCACTTCAAAAACAAACTGTGGTAAAGCTGTTATCTACACTTCTCATGCTGTGGATTACGCATTCCTTATTTACAGAAATCTTCGGCAGGCAGTATGTGGGTAAGGAGTTCAGTGGACTCCCACCATAAGAAATAATAGAGTCCAGATTCAAAGTAAGGAGTCAGAATTTTCAAATTTGGAAGAACATTGTGAAAAAGTAATTTCTTCTTTTCCAAATGTTCCTTCTGAAATGTTATCTGCAATATCTCTTGTTGAGAAAGAAAGTTAACAGAGCTAAAAATTGAAAATTAATTTGTTTGTTGAATTATTCATCTATGACAAAGGCAGTCTATTGGACTGCTGACTTACAAAATAAAGGAGTCCCAATTGTAAATTAAGGAGTCTTGGACTCCCGGACTCCCCTTAGTGTCTAACACTGAGTATAGACAAAGATTGGCCTGCACAGACATGAAGACTTATCTTAGCCTTCTTTGCCTTCTTTTTCTGTTAGATGCAATATGAGCCAGATAAGTCAAATGTATAAAAAGAAAATGCCTTCACAGTTGGAAATAAAATTTGAAATAACCATGATAATGGTAAATCAATTTCCATATATAATTTTCTTCATTTGTTCTACTTGGGTCAACACTTACAACTTTTTCAGTAAGACATGAGTCCCCTCTTGTTACTGTGAGAATCCTTCCAGATAAACCAGGGTCCCTCTTTATTTGCTTACATAGAATTTTAAAGCAAGAGCAAGGGGAAACATGGATTACTGATATGCATTGTATTCTAATATCTAAATGCAAGTCAAGGATCCTAACTTCACCTTGTTCCTTACAAACGTAAGGTACAAAGTGAATTTAGAACCTCGACTTAAAATAAATTTAATTCATGTTGAGAGCTCGTCCAAATTCTATAAATATGAGAGGAATGTGACAGAATCCCTTTCTTGAACTAATGGGATCCCTCCCAATAAGTGGAATACACAGGAAATCGAGACAGTTAGTGTTAGTGAACCCTGTTCTGTAGAATTTCATTTAAAATTTGGATGGAAGAGGGAATTAAAAGCTTATTCCCCCCTCCCCACCTTGAAGAAGAGGGGGTATATTGCTTTGCACTTCTTGGTCCTTCTACCTTCCAAAACACCATTTTTCTCTATAAGTAAACAAGCAAAAATCACAAAAGTTTACAGGCGGAAAGGTCTTATTGAGGAGAAGTGCAGTGCAAAAGAACTCTTTTCATCATATTTTAGCTACCTGAGCACAAAGACTTATTGTGATTGTCCAATGTGCATCCTGTATCATGCGTCATCCACAATTTCTTTAAACATCTTCTCCTCCTAAACCAGTGGGCCAATCTTGATGAAACTTGGCAGGGATGTTTCTTTGGTCAAGCTCTACTAAAGATGTTCAAATAAATGAAATCCACCCTTAACTTACCCTGTTCCTTAACAAAAAGGGTGAAAATAGGAAAATCTTCAAAAATCTTCTTTTCTGAAACAAGAAGGCAGACAGCTTTCACATTTAGTATGAAATTATCATCTAGTGGACCTCTACAAAGTTTGTTCATATCAAGACCCTTGGGTCATGTTTGGGCGCACCCCTTTAAGCTCATCTGAGCATGAAGGGTAAAAATAGGAAAATCTTCAAATATCTTCTTCCCTGAAACCAGAAGACAGACTGCTTTCATATTAAGTACGTATCATCATTTAGTGGACCTCTACCAAGTTTGTACATTTCAAGACCCTAGGGTCATATTTGGGCTCCACCCAGATGCATCCCTTTTTACACAAAATCAAAGAGTGAAAAGGCATATCCTTGCTTTTGGCTGAAAACATTCCATGGTATTCATCTTATGTAGAAATTATCTATTATCCTAGTGACATCTGCCTATTTAATTAAAGTGATGTCCCAGGGGTCAAAGAGTCTCTGGTGAGCGACATAGGACCATCATGGTCCTCTTGTTTGAGTAATAGCCCTTTGTTAATAACAAAGAATATGCCATTGGCCTGCTTTTATGGGGAGGCATAAATGTTTTACATACATCTCTTGTTAATATTATAATCCTGCCACTATGTTGATATAATTTCATTTTATGTATTATCAGGCAGCATCCCATGTAAACACAGATGGTGAGACATTTAGTGGTCTGGTTAGTTTGAATGTTCCGGTAGATGAGCTCTGTAAACAGGTGGCAGAGCAGAAAACAACCAGAGCTAAACAGGTCAAAGTTGCCAAGAAAAAACTAAAGGTAAGCACAGCAAGGGGCTCATGATTTTTTGTGTACCTTAAAAGCTTTTGTAAATGATTAAAAATATTCCCAGCTTTGCAGATAAGAAGACCGAATGCAGAGTAACATAAAACATTTTCGATTTTAATGTAGGACAAGGTTCATCAATGCTGTAGAATTCTTGATATATAGCCAGAGGTTATTTTACATTTTGTAAATCTATTCTGATAGTTTTCTTTAATGAAAATCATGAATGTTGGACTAGGTTAATCAATGCTGTAAAATTCTTGATATATAATAGCCAGATGTATACATTTAATTTTCCATAAATTATAAATCTATTCTTATAGTTTTCCTTAATGAAAATCATGAATTTCAACCTTAGATGGCTAAAACACCAATTTCAATATAGTATTCAGAATTCAATGATCACTGGCACAAGAAAGCAAAGACAAAGATAAGATGAGCAGCTACTGTAGGTTAAATATAGACTAAAAGTTAATTTCAACCAACCAGGTAACCAATTAAAACAACAATCTGATTAGCTGAAACTTATCTTGGATATTTACCAAAGACTTGAGATATGACAGAACTTTGACATTCTTATTCCAAAGGTTACTTTTCTTTTAAACCTTTTGTTGGAAGTACTCATCAAAATGTTCATTTCAAAGTAAATTAATTTTCTTTTCTGAATGAATTAATTTGAAATGAATTTGATAGCTCAGTCCAAGACAGTCCTAACTGTCTGCCTATAAACATGTAGGCAGTTACAAACTTTTTTCACTGACACATCAATTTGTCTGCCTATTTTGTAGGACCAGAAAGAACCAGATTTGCTAGACTTTTTCACAGAAGACAGACAAAAGGAGAGTGTCAGCTTTACGACCACAGGAATCTCTGCACCATCAGAAAAGTTATCTACCGTACAACATAGACGAGCATTTGATTTGTACAAACATAACAGAGTGTGGGAGAGAAGGGGCTATAGAAAATGATTAGTGCTATCTAGTGACAAATTTTTAGCTCAACTTTTCATAGAATAGGGGGGCTACTCCAGTCACCCGGGCGTTGGCATCGGTGTCTGCATAGTTTTTTGGTTAACTTATTTACATGCAAGCGTTTAAAACCTCTGTTTCTACTAAAGCTATTGCTTTGAAACTTTGCTCATGCTTCTGTGACCATTATATCAGCCTCTAAACAAAGCTTCAATTCTTTGATATTGAATTTATTGGAATTTTAACCCTTTTTGGACTTCTTGGTTAACTTTTTACGTGCAAATGTTGTATGTCAATTATAATTCTATTTCTACTGAAGCCAATGCTTGGCAACCTTGCACATATTTCTCTGACCATAATATCAGCCTGAAGACAAATATTCTTTTGTCTTATCTTTCAGTTAATGGAAATTTCCAATGTCGATATTGATTTGCTGTTACTATCCAGCACATGGAATAGTCGAGCTTTGCTGTCCTCTGACAGCTCTTGTTTTTTTGCTCATTACGAAACAGTTGTAACTGTCTATAAACATATAGGCAGTTACATCTGTTTTGTAGTAAGAGATCAGGTTTTTGTGACCTTTAGTTCATAAAGAGACCATCTGAAACACTGTAAAATAAACATCAACATTGAAAAAAAGATTTGTTTTGGTAGAGGCTAGCAGAGATAAAAGTTTACAAATGAAAGTAGATTAACTAAGAATGATCAAACTAGATGCAGAAAATCAACCAAAATGCAAAAAGTTTTAATCCTAGTCAGCCTGCGCTGAAATCTGTGCAGTCTGACTAGAGTCAACACTTTAGGGACTAAGCAGATGGTCCCTTTTTGTCTTATGGGTCAGGGGAGTGGAAATATGAATTTTCTCCACTTGTCCATTGACAAGTAAAAGTAGATTTCTCACTTGTCCAGGACCAAAATGAACTTGTCCGCAAAAAAAACAGAATGGCAAATATTGAGCAAATTTTGTTTTTAATGAAGAAAATGCTGTAACTTAGCATTTTCTTCATTAAAGACAATTTTTTCTACCTTTTGATACAAACATTAGGATGACTTTCGTCCTTGATCCTTTAAGAACTGTTCCAAGATCAGCTCAAGTAGCCTAGAAAAAAGCACTTGCCCAGAAGTGGGAAAGCTTGTGTTGGACAAGTTGAGCATCGGAATTCCACGTCCCTGTAGGTCACCTTCTCACACTGGTCCATTCATCAGTTAATTAGGGCAACTATTCTAGGAGCCTTTAGAAGTACATGTATAGTTCTGCTGATATTCCTTTGATTAAGAGAGTTTTCAGATTCATTACCATACAAAAGTGATTATAAGACTTGGTATTAATTTGAAAGACATTTTTTAGATTGGTCGAAGTTCAAAGTTTATTGCTCATGAAATATGATTCACTGTGTAACATTTTCAACACTTTAAAATGTGCTTGAAGGAGAAAGACTCGGATATTTCAATTATACTCACGCAAATCCTATATTTTAAGCACTCATCGGAATTGTCCAGACGATTCAAATGAGTACTAACAACATAGAGTTTCATGAGAAAGAAACATTTTAGACTAGAATTTCTCCCTCTGATCTGTACCTATGCTCTGAAAGACATTTCCAACAATAAAACACACCATTAAGACCCTGCTTAATGTCTGACATTTTCAACACCTTTAAATTTTTCCTAAAAGAGACAGATATTAGGCAGGTCATGTTAGTGTTTGAAGTTGTCATTGACTCCTTAATCCTGAAAATCTGGGGGTCAAAACTGATTTTAAAGGGGCCGAAACAACAAAAATAGCAACTCATGATAAATTAACAGTTTCAATTGTGAATTGACCTTTTCATGTAAGTAAGCAAATCATTGAAAATCTAGCAATAGAAGCAGGTTTTGACCCTTCGAAATTTATCTCAAGGGGTCAGAATGACCCCTTTGAGAAGTTTTATTTTCAGATTTTAAGGATCAAATCTTGGTTTATTGGTCAAAACACCAGCTCTGCATTAAACTGCCTGCACAACCAAACAGTGCATTAGAAATATTCTCTGATGAGGCTTTAAAGTGCATGGTTGACTCAAATCAGTCTGTGTGGATGCACAGGCTGATCCGAGTTTTGATGTTCTGCTCACATGAATTGTTTGAAATGGCGCACACAGGTTTATGAGGTACATCCCATTTTGATAGGTTTGTATGGAAAAGGTTGGAAATCATTGTGTGAGAAAAAGAAAAATGTGCTGATAATGTAACTAAAATTTTTTACCTTGAATGTTCACTGTTTGAAGTAACTGTTTGAAGTGATCAACAAATACTTCATTAACATCATATTACATGAGTTTTAGAGTAATATCAAAGCTGACCGAACTGTCCAACAAGAGATGTTTGTAAATCACAAGAGCCGATCACTGGCATGTTCCTTTTCAATATATCTTATGCTCTCAGAAAAGTGTAAAGTATCCTATGAACAATGTTTTAAACTAAATCAAGGTCAAAAACTTGGTAAAAATGTAGAGTAGAGTTATGCACTGAACTCCTCCACAATGTGATTTATCTTATAACTATACAAATACCTGTGTGATAACAACCCGTGTGATATTTTTTATGATATCACATAGTTATTTTTAGAACAATGATATAATGCAGCTATTTTAGAAACTTGCAGTTAGAAATATCGAAAAAAATTATACAAATAGGGGTTATAAGATAAATAATATGAAAAAGGCAAAGCCTCAAAACGATCGCAGTCTCTAATTGTTGTCTATTAAAATGTATTATGAAAGGTTTAACACTATTTTACATTAATGTAATGAGTTTGCAGAAGGAATTTCATCTTCAGGCTTAACTTTTATTTCCAATTCAAATGTTTTGAAACTATACCAGAAACTCATTCATTTGTTTACTTTTCTTATGATCATTAGGGATTCGGTTTGCAAAACATAAGGTACAGAATGGGCCTAAATAACTCATCTATATTTCATTGGTCCAGCTGATGTCATCCGAGTACAATTTTGGGCAAAGTTTCATTGAAATTAGTCAAATGGTTTAAAAGGAGATGGTGTTTTAAATCAAGAGGGCCACAATGGCCCTAAACCGCTCACCTGAATTTTATTGGTCCAGTGGAACCCATCAAAGTAACTTTCATTCACATTTGCTGATGAGGAGATGTTATTCCAAGAAATAAAAGTGACCCTGTCCACCCATTTTTTACTGAGGCCACTCAAAATAAGCCCCCCCCCCCCTACCATGCTCATATTTATGGGCCAATCAGTATTTTACGAACATTTTTTGAAAAGAGTCTCCAAAAGAACATTCTGGTAAAGTTTCATTGAAATCAGCCCAGTGGTTCAGGAGGAGATGTAGTTCAAGAATTTAGGGCTCAAGTCCCGCCCTGCCACACCCCTATTTATGGGCCAATCAAAATATTGTGAACAATTTCAGGAAAGGGTCACCCAAGAAACATTCTGGTAAAGTTTCATTGAAATCGGCCCAGTGGTTCAGGAGGAGATGTCGTTCAAAGATTTCAAAGTGAAAAATGCCACACCCATGTTTATGGGCCAATCAGAATTTAGCCAACAATTTTATAAAGAGGGTCACCCAAGGAACATTCTGGCAGTTTCATTGAAATTGGCTCAGTGGTTCAGGAGAAGAAGTTTTTAAGATTGTTGAAGACGGACTACGCAAGACAGACAATGACCGAAGGACTCATGGCCACCCTAAAAGCTCCCCTTGAGCACAACGTGGTCATGTGAGCCTTTAGATAATTTTACTCATTTGCTTTAAGGTAGTGGACCCATAATATTTCCGCACCATTTCGAAACTCATGATCATTCACAATATTGACTGAGGATTCCTTGTAAAAATCATTTGGAAACCTCAGTTAATATTGTTAAAGTTTACTTCTCCCCAAACATTGAGTAACTATTACGGGTCCACAATCTTAAAGCAAATGAATAAAATTATCATGATGATGAAACATATCACTGCATTATTTACAATACAATAATTCCTATAGACTGATATTTCACTTTTAAGATCATGAACAAAAAAGGCCTTGGTTTTTGTTTGTTTGAATGGGGTTTTATGCGGCTTTCAACAATCTTTCAAAAATAAGCCTTTGTGCTGGAGGCTAGGATATAATGAAAGTACTTGTGCAAATCTAATTTTGTGAATGAGAGCTCTGTCCCAAAATAGATGTCCAAATCCACCTTATATCATTTTCATGCAGAACTATTCTATTGTGTTGTCCAAACATAATGACAAATTTGGGTCATTTCCCTCAGTTTGGTATCAGTTCTTCCCACAATCATTCAACTAGTCAGTGGACAAGTTAATATCAGAGTAAATCTTGGAATAGTACTAAAATATTTAACAGATAAAATATTCTAATGTTTTAAGCAATGTTCCAGCATTTCTATTAGTAAAACAATGTTTTCTAAATATCTATTTTCTCACTTTTTTCTGGACAAGTTCTTAATTTGATCCTGGGCAAGTTATAAATCATCTCTTACTTGTCCAGGGACATGTAGAGAAGATCCACATTTCCACAATAGTGCTGTAAACAGTATGGAAAGGGTTAAAATATTACTATATTTGATTATATTAAATTCATATATTTCACAAAACTGATATCTAATTGGTTACAATTTGACCCCTGCTGAGATTTGAACTCAGAACTCCTGGGTACCTTGCACCCAGGCGTTTTACCTTAAACTACAAGGGTAACTTAAAACCAAATATGAAATAACAATGTTTGTGAATTACATAAATTTAATATATGCTCTATGTACATGAGTGTCTTAAATTAATATTTCTTTGAAAATTAAAAATAAAATAAACTCACATTTCAAATTATTGAAAAACGCTTGAAGAAAAACTATGCTCTGCAACAATACCTTCATGGTATTGATATGCACGCTTAAATGAACCCTTTTATTGGAAACAAATTGAGACAAAATGTCTGTTTTTGTAACCTAAATTTGCCCAGGTATTAAATTCTGCAAACAAAGCCAATGTTTGGACTCTTATTTCCATTGTGGTCCCAACTCTTTCAACATATTGAGAGAGAGGGAATGGATTCTATCCTTTGCTACCCGACAGCTGAGTGGGCCCTGTTTGTAAAGTGTCCTGCCCAAATACACTCCCTGCCTCCAATGGGGCTCAAACCCACAACCACTAGGTTACCAGTCGAGTGTGCTAACCACTAGGTTTACGAGCCAGATGGAAGAAATTTTGTCTATATTTGACATATATTTACAACATGATTGCATCATGTATTCAGTCATAAACTTGATAAGGGTCCCCTTGATAAGTGATAAACTTCACTTAAGCAACAAATTGAAAAAAAAAGCTCAATTTCGAATAAAAAACATTACTAAATTAATCTGAATATCAATAGCTTGAAGGATCATACAGACCTTTCCGGGTCATGGGAGGGTGGCCGAGTTGTTGTTGGTCCGAATAAACATTCGGTCGAGTTGACAAGTCAATTGTCTGTTTTGCACCTCAGATAGGTGGGGTTTCGAACTAAAACCAGCAGACTTAAAATAGAACGGCTTAAAAACGAAGCGTATCATATTTTTTTAAGATTTTCAATGTAGTAACTTACCGATAACGATGTCAAATGAATAGGTTCTGGACTTCGGCACTGAAAGCGTCGACCTAAGGAATCGGTAAGCGTAATCGGGTACCAAGGCGAATGTTCGACGTCACCATGTAAACCGAAACAACTTTCGCTTTCATTTCTTGTACTTTTTAAACTCTTTTTGGATATGTGAAAACTCCTATAGTTACTTGAGCAATTAAAAAGATCATTTTTTGTAATAAGACAGCTTCAGAGCGTTAATGATTCTTGTAATTATGATAAAATGCGTCACTGGAATCCAAGATGGCGGCGCCCATGGTCCGAAAAAAGGATCACTTTTTTTTTTCTCATAGTAAAAATGATAGGTCGGGTCTAAAACACTAATTGGAAATATCGTCCTAAAAATAACAATAATTAATACGGACGGACGGACGGATGGACGTACGCACGACGGACACAACACCATGACAATAGCCCCAGTGGCTTTCAGCCAGTGGAGCTAACAATCTTAGAAATGTGACCCGGTTGACGTAAGCTGGAGCCATTCTCTATTTCAAATATTCACTTTACATTTTCCCCAGACAGTCCCTTTTCATGTGATGTGTCATATAAGTATTGGGACCTATATAGCTGACACAGGACTATCCATATACATGTTATATCAGGTGGAGGCTGGACTGGTTCACAGGCAAGTCTGGGCATTACATTGTAGATATAACCCTACACTAATACAGATAAATAGACAATCAGGTGCCAAATATATGTGAACTGTCACACAAAAAGGGACCAATGGGGTAGTGTATAAAGTTTCAACAACAGTCAGACTGTGGGGATTGTGCAGACAGACAAGGGTCAAAACATTTCTGCATTTTTCTTAAAAAATTTTTAATCTAAAACGATCAATACACCTTTTGGTAAAATTCATTTTTTGAAATGAGACCCTAGGTTGACCTAAGCTGGAGCCAATGTCTTTTTCAAATATTCATTTTACATTTTTTCCCAGACAGTCCCTTTTTGTATTGTGACCTATATAGCTAACACAGGGCTATCCATACAAATGTTATATCAGGTGGAGGCTGCACTACGCCACAGGCAAGTCTGGGTATTACATTGTAGATAAAACCCTACACTGATACAGGTAAACAAACAAGAGGACCATGATGGTCCTATATCGCTCACCTGAGTTAGTCACTCATTACTTGTCAACCATGTTATGAATACCAAAATTTGTTTGATGTACATTTAGGGTAGTTAAATTTTGTCCTACTGCAATTTGATTTTCTTTAATTTTTGTAAATTTTCAACCGTTCTCCTACCATGGCAAATTCTTTTAACAACTGTAGTAGACCTACACTTTAAGAACATCCATGCTAAGTTTAAAATTGATTGTTCTAAGATTTTAAGTAATTTATGCCATTTTTAAGACTTTCCTTTACAATGGCAACTAGAATTTTTGGAGAAATGAAATAATTTTCACAACTTCACCCAAGGATCATCCCTACCAATTTTCAGCTTGATTGGCCTAGTGGTTTTGGAGGAGGAGAATTTTTTCTAAGATTTTCGGCCATTTTCGGCCATTTTTCAGACATTCCGTTACCACGGCAACCAGATTTCAAATTTTGAAAAGCTTCACCCAAGAATCATCCCTGCCAATTTTCAGCTTGATTGGCCTAATGGTTTGGGGAGAGGAGAATTTATCTAAGATTTTCGGCCATTTTTAGCCATTTTTCAGTCATTTTTCAGACATTCCGTTACCATGGCAACCAGAGTTTTTGATGAAATTTAATTCCTTTTACAACTTTTGAAGAGCTTCACCAAAGGATCATCCCTGCAAAGTTTCAGCTTGATTGACCTTGTGATTTAGGAGGAGAAGAATTTTTTCAAAGATTTTCAGCCATTTTCGGCCATTTTTCAGACTTTCCTTTACCATGGAAACCAGAGTTTTTTATGAAATTTATTTCTTTTGACAACTTTTGAAGAACTTTACCCAAGGAACATCCCTGCCAAGTTTCAGCTTGATTGGCCCAGTGGTTTAGGAGGAGAAGAATTTTTTTAAGATTTCGGCCATTTTGGACCTTTATGTAACCATCGCAACCGGAGTTTTTGATAAAATTAAATTCTTTTAACAACTTTTAAAAAACTTCACCCAAGGAACATTCCTGCCAAGTTTCAGCTTGATTGGCCCAGTGGTTTAGGAGGAAAAGATTTTTAAAGAAATTGTTGACGGACGGACGGACAGACGACGGACGGACGGTGAGTGATCACAATAGCTCACCTTGAGCACTTTGTGCTCAGGTGAGCTAACAAGTAAGTTCCAAATATATGTATTATGACCTATTTAGCTGACACAGGGCTACCCAAACAGAAGTTTGGCTAAGCTTGCCCATAGGAAAGTCTTGGCATTACATTGTAGATATAACCCTACAATTATACAGGTTATGACGTCAATTTTGTTTCAAATATGAGTCTGTGCGTGAGAATTCCAACAATTTTAAATATGGGCATAGCAAAGACTCTGAACAGCCTGTGCATCTGCACAGTCTGACCAGAGTCTTTAATATGCATTTAGTAGATAGATAAGGTCTCAAAGTATCTGTAGACCATCAGGTAACCTTATATTTTCAGTATGTGGCTGTCAACGCTACACAATGATTGCACCCCACACACATTTCGAATTGTTGGAAATGTCATGCACAAGCTCATATATGATGTGTCATGCATAAAAGGATCATCTGGGTAGCTTGTAAAGTGACAACCCTAGTCAGGATGCATGAAAGATGCAAGATGACTTAGATTTGACCTTTTAGTAATTATCTGCTATCATGAATCTTGAATGATCATTCTACATGCCTACATGCCATGTTTAAATAAATGACCTATGACATATGACCTTTTGGTGTACATTGTTCATCCATGAGTGTCTTCTCATAAATGATTAGTAATAATGGGCTTTGACTATTAGCTTATAACCTACTTCTAAAATCTATTTTCCTTTTGTTTATTGAAATATTTTCATGGATTTTTAGAAGTAAAGCATAATACACAACTGAAGATTTTTACCAAATAGTAGCTCATTTGACACATTTCCCCCAAATTAGGGACCAATGGCCTCTTTTACTATGCATTTTAAGAGCCCCTGTCTGTAAAAAGCATCTGTAAAGTTCAAGCATCATTAACTGTTTCATTGAAATGAAATGCTTAACCAAATGACTACAAAATAAATCATTTATTTCTGAATGAAAAAATTACCTGCAAATACCCTAGACAGCAAAAACACAATCCCAGGATTATGTGCTAAACTTGTTACATAGTAAGTTAGATACCAAAGTACTTTTGAATATTTCTATATAAACAGCTCAATTCAAACTTACAGTAATTCCACCATTAGGTACAGAGGGGCCAAATCCAGCTGCAGCATCACTGAATGTGTCAATTGGTGTTGAATCATTTCTCTCCCTCTGAAATATGCAACAATTTAACTCTTATCCCACTGAATTTAAATCTTGTTTCATGGATATGATCTAAACCAGTACAGCCTAATTATGTTGAAAGAAGGCAGTGTAGGCAAAGACCAGACTGCATGAATTGAAGACTGTTTTGAAACCGTCTTCAATTCTTCTCTGAAGTTGATACTGAAAAGAACACATCTAAACAATATCTTACAAATTGCTAATTAATCCAAAAACATGAGGATAGTACTCAGGAAAACAGTCCAAATTTCAAGCAGGGACTCCCAAAACTTAGACAAGGACCATTATGAGCCTAACTATTGAGTCCTTGGAACTCCATTTAGTTGATGAGACACTAAAACCCTTTAACTTGTATTCATATGGTGATTTATCAGAGTTTTCGGGTTTTCCATTTTTTGCAAGACTGGTCACATATTTTCGTTTTGCTATTCCCGAATGATTTAATTTATGTGCATTCTGATTGGCTGAAAAATTTGTTTTATTTCTCAATATAAACTATTTTGAGTACGCACTTGTCTTGAAAGCTCCTTAAACAAGAGATGTCAGAGGACAGCGAAGCTTGACTATTCCTAGTGCTGGATAGTGACAGCGAATCAATATCGACATTGGAAATTCAATTAAATGAAAGTCAAGATAAAATTTTTAAAGCCTCAAAACGATCGCAGTCTCTAATTGTTGTCTATTAAAATGTTTTATGAAAGGTTTAACACTATTTTACATTAATGTAATGAGTTTGCAGAAGGAATTTCATCTTCAGGCTTAACTTTTATTTCCAATTCAAATGTTTTGAAACTATACCAGAAACTCATTCATTTGTTTACTTTTCTTATGATCATTAGGGATTCGGTTTGCAAAACATAAGGTACAGAATGGGCCTAAATAACTCATCTATATTTCATTGGTCCAGCTGATGTCATCCGAGTACAATTTTGGGCAAAGTTTCATTGAAATTAGTCAAATGGTTTAAAAGGAGATGGTGTTTTAAATCAAGAGGGCCACAATGGCCCTAAACCGCTCACCTGAATTTTATTGGTCCAGTGGAACCCATCAAAGTAACTTTCATTCACATTTGCTGATGAGGAGATGTTATTCCAAGAAATAAAAGTGACCCTGTCCACCCATTTTTTACTGAGGCCACTCAAAATAAGCCCCCCCCCCCCTACCATGCTCATATTTATGGGCCAATCAGTATTTTACGAACATTTTTTGAAAAGAGTCTCCAAAAGAACATTCTGGTAAAGTTTCATTGAAATCAGCCCAGTGGTTCAGGAGGAGATGTAGTTCAAGAATTTAGGGCTCAAGTCCCGCCCTGCCACACCCCTATTTATGGGCCAATCAAAATATTGTGAACAATTTCAGGAAAGGGTCACCCAAGAAACATTCTGGTAAAGTTTCATTGAAATCGGCCCAGTGGTTCAGGAGGAGATGTCGTTCAAAGATTTCAAAGTGAAAAATGCCACACCCATGTTTATGGGCCAATCAGAATTTAGCCAACAATTTTATAAAGAGGGTCACCCAAGGAACATTCTGGCAGTTTCATTGAAATTGGCTCAGTGGTTCAGGAGAAGAAGAAGTTTTTAAGATTGTTGAAGACGGACTACGCAAGACAGACAATGACCGAAGGACTCATGGCCACCCTAAAAGCTCCCCTTGAGCACAACGTGGTCATGTGAGCCTTTAGATAATTTTACTCATTTGCTTTAAGGTAGTGGACCCATAATATTTCCGCACCATTTCGAAACTCATGATCATTCACAATATTGACTGAGGATTCCTTGTAAAAATCATTTGGAAACCTCAGTTAATATTGTTAAAGTTTACTTCTCCCCAAACATTGAGTAACTATTACGGGTCCACAATCTTAAAGCAAATGAATAAAATTATCATGATGATGAAACATATCACTGCATTATTTACAATACAATAATTCCTATAGACTGATATTTCACTTTTAAGATCATGAACAAAAAAGGCCTTGGTTTTTGTTTGTTTGAATGGGGTTTTATGCGGCTTTCAACAATCTTTCAAAAATAAGCCTTTGTGCTGGAGGCTAGGATATAATGAAAGTACTTGTGCAAATCTAATTTTGTGAATGAGAGCTCTGTCCCAAAATAGATGTCCAAATCCACCTTATATCATTTTCATGCAGAACTATTCTATTGTGTTGTCCAAACATAATGACAAATTTGGGTCATTTCCCTCAGTTTGGTATCAGTTCTTCCCACAATCATTCAACTAGTCAGTGGACAAGTTAATATCAGAGTAAATCTTGGAATAGTACTAAAATATTTAACAGATAAAATATTCTAATGTTTTAAGCAATGTTCCAGCATTTCTATTAGTAAAACAATGTTTTCTAAATATCTATTTTCTCACTTTTTTCTGGACAAGTTCTTAATTTGATCCTGGGCAAGTTATAAATCATCTCTTACTTGTCCAGGGACATGTAGAGAAGATCCACATTTCCACAATAGTGCTGTAAACAGTATGGAAAGGGTTAAAATATTACTATATTTGATTATATTAAATTCATATATTTCACAAAACTGATATCTAATTGGTTACAATTTGACCCCTGCTGAGATTTGAACTCAGAACTCCTGGGTACCTTGCACCCAGGCGTTTTACCTTAAACTACAAGGGTAACTTAAAACCAAATATGAAATAACAATGTTTGTGAATTACATAAATTTAATATATGCTCTATGTACATGAGTGTCTTAAATTAATATTTCTTTGAAAATTAAAAATAAAATAAACTCACATTTCAAATTATTGAAAAACGCTTGAAGAAAAACTATGCTCTGCAACAATACCTTCATGGTATTGATATGCACGCTTAAATGAACCCTTTTATTGGAAACAAATTGAGACAAAATGTCTGTTTTTGTAACCTAAATTTGCCCAGGTATTAAATTCTGCAAACAAAGCCAATGTTTGGACTCTTATTTCCATTGTGGTCCCAACTCTTTCAACATATTGAGAGAGAGGGAATGGATTCTATCCTTTGCTACCCGACAGCTGAGTGGGCCCTGTTTGTAAAGTGTCCTGCCCAAATACACTCCCTGCCTCCAATGGGGCTCAAACCCACAACCACTAGGTTACCAGTCGAGTGTGCTAACCACTAGGTTTACGAGCCAGATGGAAGAAATTTTGTCTATATTTGACATATATTTACAACATGATTGCATCATGTATTCAGTCATAAACTTGATAAGGGTCCCCTTGATAAGTGATAAACTTCACTTAAGCAACAAATTGAAAAAAAAAAGCTCAATTTCGAATAAAAAACATTACTAAATTAATCTGAATATCAATAGCTTGAAGGATCATACAGACCTTTCCGGGTCATGGGAGGGTGGCCGAGTTGTTGTTGGTCCGAATAAACATTCGGTCGAGTTGACAAGTCAATTGTCTGTTTTGCACCTCAGATAGGTGGGGTTTCGAACTAAAACCAGCAGACTTAAAATAGAACGGCTTAAAAACGAAGCGTATCATATTTTTTTAAGATTTTCAATGTAGTAACTTACCGATAACGATGTCAAATGAATAGGTTCTGGACTTCGGCACTGAAAGCGTCGACCTAAGGAATCGGTAAGCGTAATCGGGTACCAAGGCGAATGTTCGACGTCACCATGTAAACCGAAACAACTTTCGCTTTCATTTCTTGTACTTTTTAAACTCTTTTTGGATATGTGAAAACTCCTATAGTTACTTGAGCAATTAAAAAGATCATTTTTTGTAATAAGACAGCTTCAGAGCGTTAATGATTCTTGTAATTATGATAAAATGCGTCACTGGAATCCAAGATGGCGGCGCCCATGGTCCGAAAAAAGGATCACTTTTTTTTTTCTCATAGTAAAAATGATAGGTCGGGTCTAAAACACTAATTGGAAATATCGTCCTAAAAATAACAATAATTAATACGGACGGACGGACGGATGGACGTACGCACGACGGACACAACACCATGACAATAGCCCCAGTGGCTTTCAGCCAGTGGAGCTAACAATCTTAGAAATGTGACCCGGTTGACGTAAGCTGGAGCCATTCTCTATTTCAAATATTCACTTTACATTTTCCCCAGACAGTCCCTTTTCATGTGATGTGTCATATAAGTATTGGGACCTATATAGCTGACACAGGACTATCCATATACATGTTATATCAGGTGGAGGCTGGACTGGTTCACAGGCAAGTCTGGGCATTACATTGTAGATATAACCCTACACTAATACAGATAAATAGACAATCAGGTGCCAAATATATGTGAACTGTCACACAAAAAGGGACCAATGGGGTAGTGTATAAAGTTTCAACAACAGTCAGACTGTGGGGATTGTGCAGACAGACAAGGGTCAAAACATTTCTGCATTTTTCTTAAAAAATTTTTAATCTAAAACGATCAATACACCTTTTGGTAAAATTCATTTTTTGAAATGAGACCCTAGGTTGACCTAAGCTGGAGCCAATGTCTTTTTCAAATATTCATTTTACATTTTTTCCCAGACAGTCCCTTTTTGTATTGTGACCTATATAGCTAACACAGGGCTATCCATACAAATGTTATATCAGGTGGAGGCTGCACTACGCCACAGGCAAGTCTGGGTATTACATTGTAGATAAAACCCTACACTGATACAGGTAAACAAACAAGAGGACCATGATGGTCCTATATCGCTCACCTGAGTTAGTCACTCATTACTTGTCAACCATGTTATGAATACCAAAATTTGTTTGATGTACATTTAGGGTAGTTAAATTTTGTCCTACTGCAATTTGATTTTCTTTAATTTTTGTAAATTTTCAACCGTTCTCCTACCATGGCAAATTCTTTTAACAACTGTAGTAGACCTACACTTTAAGAACATCCATGCTAAGTTTAAAATTGATTGTTCTAAGATTTTAAGTAATTTATGCCATTTTTAAGACTTTCCTTTACAATGGCAACTAGAATTTTTGGAGAAATGAAATAATTTTCACAACTTCACCCAAGGATCATCCCTACCAATTTTCAGCTTGATTGGCCTAGTGGTTTTGGAGGAGGAGAATTTTTTCTAAGATTTTCGGCCATTTTCGGCCATTTTTCAGACATTCCGTTACCACGGCAACCAGATTTCAAATTTTGAAAAGCTTCACCCAAGAATCATCCCTGCCAATTTTCAGCTTGATTGGCCTAATGGTTTGGGGAGAGGAGAATTTATCTAAGATTTTCGGCCATTTTTAGCCATTTTTCAGTCATTTTTCAGACATTCCGTTACCATGGCAACCAGAGTTTTTGATGAAATTTAATTCCTTTTACAACTTTTGAAGAGCTTCACCAAAGGATCATCCCTGCAAAGTTTCAGCTTGATTGACCTTGTGATTTAGGAGGAGAAGAATTTTTTCAAAGATTTTCAGCCATTTTCGGCCATTTTTCAGACTTTCCTTTACCATGGAAACCAGAGTTTTTTATGAAATTTATTTCTTTTGACAACTTTTGAAGAACTTTACCCAAGGAACATCCCTGCCAAGTTTCAGCTTGATTGGCCCAGTGGTTTAGGAGGAGAAGAATTTTTTTAAGATTTCGGCCATTTTGGACCTTTATGTAACCATCGCAACCGGAGTTTTTGATAAAATTAAATTCTTTTAACAACTTTTAAAAAACTTCACCCAAGGAACATTCCTGCCAAGTTTCAGCTTGATTGGCCCAGTGGTTTAGGAGGAAAAGATTTTTAAAGAAATTGTTGACGGACGGACGGACAGACGACGGACGGACGGTGAGTGATCACAATAGCTCACCTTGAGCACTTTGTGCTCAGGTGAGCTAACAAGTAAGTTCCAAATATATGTATTATGACCTATTTAGCTGACACAGGGCTACCCAAACAGAAGTTTGGCTAAGCTTGCCCATAGGAAAGTCTTGGCATTACATTGTAGATATAACCCTACAATTATACAGGTTATGACGTCAATTTTGTTTCAAATATGAGTCTGTGCGTGAGAATTCCAACAATTTTAAATATGGGCATAGCAAAGACTCTGAACAGCCTGTGCATCTGCACAGTCTGACCAGAGTCTTTAATATGCATTTAGTAGATAGATAAGGTCTCAAAGTATCTGTAGACCATCAGGTAACCTTATATTTTCAGTATGTGGCTGTCAACGCTACACAATGATTGCACCCCACACACATTTCGAATTGTTGGAAATGTCATGCACAAGCTCATATATGATGTGTCATGCATAAAAGGATCATCTGGGTAGCTTGTAAAGTGACAACCCTAGTCAGGATGCATGAAAGATGCAAGATGACTTAGATTTGACCTTTTAGTAATTATCTGCTATCATGAATCTTGAATGATCATTCTACATGCCTACATGCCATGTTTAAATAAATGACCTATGACATATGACCTTTTGGTGTACATTGTTCATCCATGAGTGTCTTCTCATAAATGATTAGTAATAATGGGCTTTGACTATTAGCTTATAACCTACTTCTAAAATCTATTTTCCTTTTGTTTATTGAAATATTTTCATGGATTTTTAGAAGTAAAGCATAATACACAACTGAAGATTTTTACCAAATAGTAGCTCATTTGACACATTTCCCCCAAATTAGGGACCAATGGCCTCTTTTACTATGCATTTTAAGAGCCCCTGTCTGTAAAAAGCATCTGTAAAGTTCAAGCATAATTAACTGTTTCATTGAAATGAAATGCTTAACCAAATGACTACAAAATAAATCATTTATTTCTGAATGAAAAAATTACCTGCAAATACCCTAGACAGCAAAAACACAATCCCAGGATTATGTGCTAAACTTGTTACATAGTAAGTTAGATACCAAAGTACTTTTGAATATTTCTATATAAACAGCTCAATTCAAACTTACAGTAATTCCACCATTAGGTACAGAGGGGCCAAATCCAGCTGCAGCATCACTGAATGTGTCAATTGGTGTTGAATCATTTCTCTCCCTCTGAAATATGCAACAATTTAACTCTTATCCCACTGAATTTAAATCTTGTTTCATGGATATGATCTAAACCAGTACAGCCTAATTATGTTGAAAGAAGGCAGTGTAGGCAAAGACCAGACTGCATGAATTGAAGACTGTTTTGAAACCGTCTTCAATTCTTCTCTGAAGTTGATACTGAAAAGAACACATCTAAACAATATCTTACAAATTGCTAATTAATCCAAAAACATGAGGATAGTACTCAGGAAAACAGTCCAAATTTCAAGCAGGGACTCCCAAAACTTAGACAAGGACCATTATGAGCCTAACTATTGAGTCCTTGGAACTCCATTTAGTTGATGAGACACTAAAACCCTTTAACTTGTATTCATATGGTGATTTATCAGAGTTTTCGGGTTTTCCATTTTTTGCAAGACTGGTCACATATTTTCGTTTTGCTATTCCCGAATGATTTAATTTATGTGCATTCTGATTGGCTGAAAAATTTGTTTTATTTCTCAATATAAACTATTTTGAGTACGCACTTGTCTTGAAAGCTCCTTAAACAAGAGATGTCAGAGGACAGCGAAGCTTGACTATTCCTAGTGCTGGATAGTGACAGCGAATCAATATCGACATTGGAAATTCAATTAAATGAAAGTCAAGATAAAATTTTTAAAGCCTCAAAACGATCGCAGTCTCTAATTGTTGTCTATTAAAATGTTTTATGAAAGGTTTAACACTATTTTACATTAATGTAATGAGTTTGCAGAAGGAATTTCATCTTCAGACTTAACTTTTATTTCCAATTCAAATGTTTTGAAACTATACCAGAAACTCATTCATTTGTTTACTTTTCTTATGATCATTAGGGATTCGGTTTGCAAAACATAAGGTACAGAATGGGCCTAAATAACTCATCTATATTTCATTGGTCCAGCTGATGTCATCCGAGTACAATTTTGGGCAAAGTTTCATTGAAATTAGTCAAATGGTTTAAAAGGAGATGGTGTTTTAAATCAAGAGGGCCACAATGGCCCTAAACCGCTCACCTGAATTTTATTGGTCCAGTGGAACCCATCAAAGTAACTTTCATTCACATTTGCTGATGAGGAGATGTTATTCCAAGAAATAAAAGTGACCCTGTCCACCCATTTTTTACTGAGGCCACTCAAAATAAGCCCCCCCCCCCCTACCATGCTCATATTTATGGGCCAATCAGTATTTTACGAACATTTTTTGAAAAGAGTCTCCAAAAGAACATTCTGGTAAAGTTTCATTGAAATCAGCCCAGTGGTTCAGGAGGAGATGTAGTTCAAGAATTTAGGGCTCAAGTCCCGCCCTGCCACACCCCTATTTATGGGCCAATCAAAATATTGTGAACAATTTCAGGAAAGGGTCACCCAAGAAACATTCTGGTAAAGTTTCATTGAAATCGGCCCAGTGGTTCAGGAGGAGATGTCGTTCAAAGATTTCAAAGTGAAAAATGCCACACCCATGTTTATGGGCCAATCAGAATTTAGCCAACAATTTTATAAAGAGGGTCACCCAAGGAACATTCTGGCAGTTTCATTGAAATTGGCTCAGTGGTTCAGGAGAAGAAGAAGTTTTTAAGATTGTTGAAGACGGACTACGCAAGACAGACAATGACCGAAGGACTCATGGCCACCCTAAAAGCTCCCCTTGAGCACAACGTGGTCATGTGAGCCTTTAGATAATTTTACTCATTTGCTTTAAGGTAGTGGACCCATAATATTTCCGCACCATTTCGAAACTCATGATCATTCACAATATTGACTGAGGATTCCTTGTAAAAATCATTTGGAAACCTCAGTTAATATTGTTAAAGTTTACTTCTCCCCAAACATTGAGTAACTATTACGGGTCCACAATCTTAAAGCAAATGAATAAAATTATCATGATGATGAAACATATCACTGCATTATTTACAATACAATAATTCCTATAGACTGATATTTCACTTTTAAGATCATGAACAAAAAAGGCCTTGGTTTTTGTTTGTTTGAATGGGGTTTTATGCGGCTTTCAACAATCTTTCAAAAATAAGCCTTTGTGCTGGAGGCTAGGATATAATGAAAGTACTTGTGCAAATCTAATTTTGTGAATGAGAGCTCTGTCCCAAAATAGATGTCCAAATCCACCTTATATCATTTTCATGCAGAACTATTCTATTGTGTTGTCCAAACATAATGACAAATTTGGGTCATTTCCCTCAGTTTGGTATCAGTTCTTCCCACAATCATTCAACTAGTCAGTGGACAAGTTAATATCAGAGTAAATCTTGGAATAGTACTAAAATATTTAACAGATAAAATATTCTAATGTTTTAAGCAATGTTCCAGCATTTCTATTAGTAAAACAATGTTTTCTAAATATCTATTTTCTCACTTTTTTCTGGACAAGTTCTTAATTTGATCCTGGGCAAGTTATAAATCATCTCTTACTTGTCCAGGGACATGTAGAGAAGATCCACATTTCCACAATAGTGCTGTAAACAGTATGGAAAGGGTTAAAATATTACTATATTTGATTATATTAAATTCATATATTTCACAAAACTGATATCTAATTGGTTACAATTTGACCCCTGCTGAGATTTGAACTCAGAACTCCTGGGTACCTTGCACCCAGGCGTTTTACCTTAAACTACAAGGGTAACTTAAAACCAAATATGAAATAACAATGTTTGTGAATTACATAAATTTAATATATGCTCTATGTACATGAGTGTCTTAAATTAATATTTCTTTGAAAATTAAAAATAAAATAAACTCACATTTCAAATTATTGAAAAACGCTTGAAGAAAAACTATGCTCTGCAACAATACCTTCATGGTATTGATATGCACGCTTAAATGAACCCTTTTATTGGAAACAAATTGAGACAAAATGTCTGTTTTTGTAACCTAAATTTGCCCAGGTATTAAATTCTGCAAACAAAGCCAATGTTTGGACTCTTATTTCCATTGTGGTCCCAACTCTTTCAACATATTGAGAGAGAGGGAATGGATTCTATCCTTTGCTACCCGACAGCTGAGTGGGCCCTGTTTGTAAAGTGTCCTGCCCAAATACACTCCCTGCCTCCAATGGGGCTCAAACCCACAACCACTAGGTTACCAGTCGAGCGTGCTAACCACTAGGTTTACGAGCCAGATGGAAGAAATTTTGTCTATATTTGACATATATTTACAACATGATTGCATCATGTATTCAGTCATAAACTTGATAAGGGTCCCCTTGATAAGTGATAAACTTCACTTAAGCAACAAATTGAAAAAAAAAAGCTCAATTTCGAATAAAAAACATTACTAAATTAATCTGAATATCAATAGCTTGAAGGATCATACAGACCTTTCCGGGTCATGGGAGGGTGGCCGAGTTGTTGTTGGTCCGAATAAACATTCGGTCGAGTTGACAAGTCAATTGTCTGTTTTGCACCTCAGATAGGTGGGGTTTCGAACTAAAACCAGCAGACTTAAAATAGAACGGCTTAAAAACGAAGCGTGTCATATTTTTTTAAGATTTTCAATGTAGTAACTTACCGATAACGATGTCAAATGAATAGGTTCTGGACTTCGGCACTGAAAGCGTCGACCTAAGGAATCGGTAAGCGTAATCGGGTACCAAGGCGAATGTTCGACGTAGACTGGTTCTGCTGTCGACTCATGTATGAAGCCGACAAGTATACACCGATTTCTTCGTCTATAGTCTAGAGACATATCCCTTCAGATTTTCTAGTCTATAAAAATGAAAACGAGGCTCCGGTCCGTTACAAAGTTAAAGCGATAATGGCGTTTATTCATTAATCTATGTGAGAAAATATTATATACTGACGAAAAAACTTTAGGGTGATATCGATTATTTATGAATGAATACTTTCTTTAAGGACATAACCTTAAAAAACAAACTTACGCGAAAGGCAAAATGGCGCCCCCTCCTGACTTGTTGTTTACAAACAATTCATCAGCCAATCACAAGTGCTAGGTGCGCGTACGTCATCAAATATTGAAAAGCCAATACCGAGTGACAGTAATTTGGTGAGTACCTGTCGGCTTTTATGATAGTCGACAGTGGGACCAGTCTATCTTCGACGTCACCATGTAAACCGAAACAACTTTCGCTTTCATTTCTTGTACTTTTTAAACTCTTTTTGGATATGTGAAAACTCCTATAGTTACTTGAGCAATTAAAAAGATCATTTTTTGTAATAAGACAGCTTCAGAGCGTTAATGATTCTTGTAATTATGATAAAATGCGTCACTGGAATCCAAGATGGCGGCGCCCATGGTCCGAAAAAAGGATCACTTTTTTTTTTTTCTCATAGTAAAAATGATAGGTCGGGTCTAAAACACTAATTGGAAATATCGTCCTAAAAATAACAATAATTAAAAAAACGGTACTACCGCGAAACGATCTTTGATCGTGTCTTGCTTCGCAAGACACGATCTGCGATCGTTATAATACATACTTAGTGTATTGTATGAAAAAATATCTAACTCGGTTGTGAGAATTGATAATTGTCTCGGCAGAGCCTCGCGAATTATCAATTCTCCCAACCTCATTAGATATTTTTTCTCATACAAAACACTAAGTACGTATTATATATTTATCCACCTGTGAAGTTTCATGATTCTGGCTTGTACAGAATACTGTTTGAGTTATGCTGGGACAAATTGTCTACAGATAGACCAACCAACCATCAATTGCAAAGCAATATTTCATTCTTCTTTGAAGGTTTGTACTAAGATTAATGCAGCCTTCAGCAACATAAATAGGGGATAATTGTTTGTTTCAGTGTAAGATTGATTTATATTTCATTGAGTGAACAACAAAAGCTATATTTTCACGAGTGGGGGAGCAACGATTGAAAATATAGCTTTTGTTTTTCACGAGATGAAATATTTATCGATCTTACTCGAAAAACAAACGATTATTCTATTTCTTTAATGCAAAATGAGACAAAATGTGAAATTTGTAGGACATATTTTCATAAAGCGCGTCATTTTCACGTGATTGCTATGCAACGTTCATTGTGACGTCACTTATTTCGCCCCGCATAGATGACGTCAGATAGAGTGAAATGCACATAAGCAGGGTATAAAATTTTGATAATTTCACTGCTTTTGCGGTGAGATTATCAAGTGATAATCTACCGTTATTTCTCGATAAACCATCAAAAAGCATTAAAGAAAAGAATTATTCAAAATGGACTTCTGTCATCATGTTAAGTCATGTGATTTACATGTAATTTGTAAGATAAAGTTTCATATATATTTATTATTGTATAAATCAACAAAATTAAGATTTGTTGTATAAATTTTTTGAATCCATGAAATTGAAAAAAATTCAATCTAGGCCAAAACCTTTTTGTTTCTCAACTGTGAATTTTCTCAAATTACCAATTATGATTATAGATTTAGTTCAGTATGAAAATGACTGATTTCCTTATCATTCCATCATTATCTATGAATTATTTATAATCCAAAAGTGTTCTGAATCAAGTAAATTCTCTGTTGAGTTCAAAAAAGTTTTATTATTTTGGGCCTGAGCTTTGAAGCGAACTACCCCTCTCTTGTTTAGCCTTTATTTATAAATAAACATTTTGAAAAAATGCTAAAAGCAGTGTTAACCCCCCAAACCAATAATTATATCTCCCATTGCAGCAACAAGGACCATCTGGGTATTGTGTAAAGTGTTGACCCCAGTCAAACTGCGTGAATTGTGCAGACTGACTATGTTCGAAACTTTTCGCATTTAGCTTATTTTCTGAATCTAGAATGATCAATCAACCTTCCTGTGAAAGAATTTTTGAACTGCAACCTCTGGTTGACCTATGCGGAACAAAATCTCTTTTTTCAAATATTTATCTTACAGAGATCCTAGATAGTCCTGTTTTGCATGATCCGTTAAATATACTTTCTGACATTTGCAGCAATGTCATTTGGAACACCACTCTTCGTATCTTATGATTAATTTCGGACGTTTTGAAAATTGAAAACCTGGGAAAATACCCATGATGTTACTTTTAATGGCGTAAGCCCTCCAAAGTTTGAGTGAAATATTTGACGTCATTAAAGCTACTTTTTCTCATAAATTCAGGCCATATTATAAACAGAATATAAAATTTGTGCTCATTAAATACAGAATTTATTAAACTCGTCATCTAAAACAGATAAAAACTTGACACGGCCTCATTTTTATCTTTATATAGATGACTCGTTTAATAAATTTGGTATTCCATAACCACTCATTCAATATCCTCTATATATTTATACATCCTATGTATCTAAACCCATGATCATCCTCATATACCTATGTGGGATAGCAGCTGGATGCTAGGAAAAGATGTGATGGTAGTACTGGTGTGATAAATACCAGGAATGCATTGTAAGGTGCTCCAGCCGTGTGATATGACTGATATATTGTTGAAAGTGGCGTAAAACCCCATTCAAACAAACAAATCCATGATCATCCGGAGATGTCAACCACTGTAGTAGCTTGCTGCTTTTAATCCAAACTGTTAACCCTTGACTTTGATGCCTCTCGGAGAAGAGTATATTATGTAAGAATACATTTTTAAGGTTTAGGAGTCGTAATAGGCCTGCAGCATTTCAGAAGCTATGAACTTTCTACAGCGTTAACCGAGCTTTCCTTATGATTTCATTAGGAAACTTTGGTTAACATTGTGAAAGACCATGAGTTTCGAAATGTTGCAGGTCTATTACTGGTCGGCTACCTTAAAGAGTGCATTGTAGGATAAAGAGAAACCACTCTTTTAGAATAACTTCTCTCAAACAAGCAATGCTCTCTCCTTCATTTAACACATTCAAAATTTATAATATCAATATTTGAGGAGTTCCATGCGTTGGATCACCGACATGGCGCTGTTTCTAGCACTTCAGACTTCAATTATAAGGTCTCGAGTTTGATCCCAGACTCCAGACCTTATCCTTATCGACTGTTTGTTGGTAATCGTGAAGCAATGTGATAGTAGCTGGAGGCGAGGAAATTATGTAATGGTAGTATTGATGTATGAAATGTCAGGATCCATTGTTAGGAGCTCCAACCGCTACGACATGACCAAATTATTGTAAAAAGCGGTGTTAAATTCTATTCCAGCCAAACAACTAGTAGCGTGTTCAACTGTATATACAAGCACTGTTACATTCACAAAATGGCATTTAACTGTAAAGGGGGGGGGGGGTAGAATAAAAAAGTTATAGAAATACTGAGGGGGGGAGGGAGTGGGGGTAAAAATAAAAAAAGTTATAGAAAATACTTTAACTAGAATGTTTTATATAGAGGTTATACTAGTAAATATAAATTAGGGGAAAAAAGATAAAGAAAAATGAGACCCGTCACGAGAAAATGGACCATCTGGAAACTCCATTAAATAAAAGAATAAAAAAGAGATTGCTTCTAGTACAGGTCAATCAGGGGTCACATTTCCAAAGATCTTTCGCAGGAAGGTAGAATGATTATTCTAGATTCAGAAAATGGGTTGATTTCGAAAAGTTTCGACCCTAGTCAGTCTGCGCAGTCTGACTAGGATCGACACTTTACGCACTACCAAGATGGTCCCTTTTCGCGTGACGGGTCACAAATATTCCTGAAGGAGTATCTCAGAGATCCCATGCAGCTGGGATTATATAGCCTTTTATCATGCAATGAAGCCTGTATTGACCTGATATCGCCTGACTGATAACATAACATGATATCAGGTAGTCTATTTTTAGAAACAATTTGCATACGCTTTCACCTGAATTCATTTGTTTTTTGTAAGGGTTTATCATCCTTTAGCACTGAAAAATGATTGCATGATAAAAAGAATAACATGTTAGTGTCTTAAAATATCAATGTTATCAGGTCTCGGCTGTGATAAATTATCATGACTCGGCAAAGCCTCGTCATGATAAATTCTCCCAACCTTGACCAGATAATATTGTTATTTTTAGACACTTACACATTATTCTCTATCTCTAATAAGCTGATGCAGATCATTAGCCGGGCCGGAAGACCCTTCTTTACAGTATTTTATTTTTTCAAAGGGAATTAAATGCAACAGTCATAATAAAACTCCCATTTAAGTCCCCTGTCTCTTTAAAGAAGGCTTTAGTTCAGCATTTTTACTACGAAGTTGAACTTGAATTAAAGAGGCTGTTAATAGAACTTGAACAAAAATATTTTCTGAAAATGCAAACAAAAACGACTGAGGCCAGTCTAGTAGATCATCTACATCAGCTTGTCCGAGAGCGAGGGCTACACTACCGCAGCTATGCTATGCCCGTTGAACAATTTCACGTGGATGCTTTACGCCTTCGATTATGCATTTTGCATACCCTTGATCAGAATGTAATTTCACTAATTTATGGCCCTAACATTTTTCGTCAAATGGCATTTTGCAAGGGCGTAATTCCCTTTACGCAATTTACACAACTTCGTAAAAGAAATAAACATCTGATGAAAAATATCTTGGATGAATGATCAGAACATCGAAACTACAGCTTAATCAAGCTGTAGTTACTATGTTTTGATTATTCACCAACGCTCAAATCATAAAAAGGGAGTGGACGGAGGACATTTATCTTTTATCACTGTCCAGTATTGCCTTTATCCTATATATTCTTTGGCTGTCGCCTTCTGAGTGCGCATAAATTTCAAAGTCCTGGATACGCCTATGTTTTGATTGACCCCAGCAAGATATGTCACACTGCATTTCAATGTAATGGGTCGCTTTTTTATATACGATGGAAATCTTTGGGCCAACTTATTTCTCACCCCGGGCGGGTACTGTTGCCCGCAATATCAGAGTATCTCTCAGAAAGCGGGCTACCAGCTCTAGACTGGTCCACATATCGACTATCAGAATAGCCTAGAACAGGCTATTCTGATATTCGACAGTGAGACCAGTCTACACCCGACCCGAAAGCGGGCGAGAAATAAGTTGGCCCTTATTCTGTCCGTAATCGAGTTTAAATGAAGATAAATTGTAGATTATAGCCGCGTTGGTCTCGCTAATTTCATCCAGTAATTGGTAATGTATACGCCAAATTAGTTTGTAATGAATTTCAATCGTGCAAGCATTCTTTTGTCGACCTACTAAGTTTAGTCATTGATCACAGATTATAATCGTTTATTTGGATGGTGAAAAGCCACCGTCGTAGCGCCGTTGGTCGCGCGTAGGACTGTCAATCTAGAGGTCCTAAGTTCAATCCCCGACGGCGGCACTCATTCTTCCCGACTATATGTCTCTCACCACTGGGGTGATATCCTCAGACCTATATGAGATAGAAGATAGGAAAGGATGTGGTGGTTGTAATGGTGAGAGTAATGCCAGGAAACCATTGTTAGGTGCTCCAGCCGCCGAGATATAACTGAAAAATGGGTGGTGAATAAGCCGCTATCATAGCTCTTTTTGGTAAGGATTTGGGCTCGCAATCATCATGGTCTTAGGTTCAATTCTCGGTAGCGGCATAAAACATTTCTGAAAAATTACCTAACCCAATGGAAGGATAATTGTTAACCTATAAGGGATGCGCAGCTACAGGCTCGGAAAGGATGTCGTTACAAAATTATGATCATTTACTTACGATCAAATCATCGAACAGTATCCGGGGGACTAGTCGTTTATCTTATCCTGCCTACCCTCGCCTCTATGTTCGCTGACGATCGCCTTCTATACGCGTATAGTTTTGTGAACCGTTACGCTAGAAGGGACCAACCGCGAGGTCTGTAAAATGAATATTTGACGAAGAAAAGCGGATTGGTTTAAGTACAGGCAAAAAAGATATCGCATTTCGAAAATTCTTTCACAGAATGGTAGAATGGCAATTCTAGATTCAGAGAATTAACAAAAAAAAAAAAAGAAAAGTTTCGAATCAAGTTTCGCAGTCAGCGCAGCCTGAATAGGATCGACGCTTTACGCAATACGCAGATGGTCCCTTTTCGAGTGATGGGTCACGTTCAGTAAAAATCCTGGTTGCGCCTATGCCCTTGTTAATGTGATTACCATAATTAGCGTTTAAGTCGAATGGCCCCGTTTCTTGCGACCTTTCACATAATTCTAGCCTCGATTTTGGTAGTTTATCTAGAACAATACGTTCGTTGTCACGGACATTTTGGAAATGCTTGGACAATTTAGGACACGACATCAATAACAATGCTCAACAAACCTTCAAAATTCAATTAATTTTTATTTGTCTAGTTCACGGTGGTTTGTAATGTAGAGTATGACCCATATTTCATCTTACGTTAAATCTTCCATTTTTTTGGAAATCAAAATAAACATTAACACTATTCAAAATTAAGTGAATTAACTAATTGACAATTAACAAGTAGTAACCTAAAGCTTAAGAACTACCTATTGGTTTTTTCATTGGTTCGCTCAATCGGCGAGCATGTTTTTGTATCTTAAACGCAAGGCTGGTTTATTAGAAATACCGGTAAACGTTTTTTTAAGGATAGTTCTTAGATGTCTAACCCGCTTAAAGCCTCGTTTACATTTGGCCTACGGAGCCCTTACGGCGCCCGTATCTCGCCGTAAGCATGAAATCGTGCGGTGACATACGGTGCCCGTGCGATCATCGCAGGGTCTTACGGGCACCGCAGACACCTGCGATCTCGTTTAAAAAATGTTATACACATCTTTAAAAATCGCAAGCCCGTAGCCTTGTGCAGACACCGCACGGACATCGCACGGAAGCCTTGCGATGATCGCGCGGAAATCGTACGATATCTTAACTATCAAACATCCAAAATAAAACCCGTAGAAACCTGCGGTGACCGCACGACATCCTCTCGATATCCGTGCGGAACCCGTGCGATCTCCGCACGGGAATCTCACGATTACCTTGCGATATCGCACGGGACCCGTACGGTCTCATTAAGGTATGTTCCCCCTCAAATATTTTCAAAATCGCACGGTCACCGTGCGGCATTGTGAACACATACGCCGCAGACCGCAGCTGTCTGCGATGTCCAAAAAATCGTTATAAAAATCGCAGGCTGCGATATCGTACGGTGACCGTGACAAATGTAAACTAGGCTTAACCGAGACATATATTATTAAGGCAATACTTCGATGAGCAATTTATAAAATATGCGTGTGAGGTTTTCGATTCAAGTCGAATGCAGTCTAATGTAAGACTCGAGCCAGTCTGTCTCATGGATATCCATAAACGTACCCAGGATTTTGGGCATTACAAAATGTAGTATCCTTTTCAAGATGTTAAGGTAGTGGGCCCGTAATAGATCCGCAACATTTCGGAAGAACTGAAGTCTTACAGTATTACTCGAGCTTTCCTAATGATTTTCAATAGGGAAACCTCGGTCAACATTGTGAAAGATCGTGAGTTCCGAAATGTTGCGGAACTCATGATTACGGTTCCACTACCTTAACTAGTCCAAATTCACTGATGTTGATCAGTAACACCCCCGCCCCCCCCCCCTCTTTGATAAAATACACATTAAAGTTCTATAAATATCTTACTATGTTTTTACCAACTAACAAAAAAACCTAAAACTGAATAAAATCAGCGTAATCATTGATTTTTTTAGTGAGTTTTATTTTCGATTTCAACGCAACATTTCACTTTAAACCGTTTCAACAATATGACCACGATATTTTGCCCGTCAAGGAGTTCGTGGAGCTACGAACTATTCCGACGTATTCCGAGAAATATCGACCTAGACGCGATTTCCAATTTTCTTTTTCATGTGAGGATCCAGAGGCACCCACTCCCATCCCCCCGGATTTCAACAAAAACATGTCTTTAGTTGGGAAAATCTGCAAACCAAAGTGTATCATATAGCCATTGGGTAAGCAAAATGTCGTAACTATAGCATTTGTTCAAGTCGCAGTGTAGTGACGACATTTTGTTTAGCCACTCAGTGACAATTGTCCCGAAACAACAACAACAGCATAAAAAAATCAAATTGGATTCTCGCATAATATTCTTTGTAAACTACCTTAAGTTGTGGTTAGTTCAGAGAACGTTTGAGATATTTTCTACAGAACATTCTTTTATAAATGTTCCCCAACATGCGAAAGGGACCATCTATTTTATTTCGTAAAGTGTCGATCTTAGTCAATCTGCGGGCTGTGCTGGCTGACTTTTTCGAATTTTTTTACTCTTTACTAATTTTCTAAATCTAGAATGGCAAATCTAACTTCCTGTGTAAGAATTCTAGATACGCGACCTACGATTGACCTGTTCTGTAACAAATTCCAATTTTAAATATTCATTTAATCAGTTCCTAGCTGTATCTTCTTCTCGCTACGGGTCACACGAAAATGGGCCATCTCGAATCCTAGTCAGATTGTGTTGATTGAGGAGACTGAATAGGGTCGAAACTTTTTCCTGAATCTAAATGATCAATCGACCTTCCAGTGAAAAAATTTTTGATTGATTGATTGATTGAATGGGGTTTAACGTAGCTTTCAACATTTTTTCAGTTATATCGCCGCGGCTGGAGCACCTAACAATGGTTCCTGGTAATTCTCTCACCAGTACAACCACCACATCCTTTCCTAGCCTCCAGCTGCTATCTCACATAGGTCTATGATTGTCAACCCATTGGTGAGAGACAAATTGTCGGAAAGAATGAGTGCCGCCGTCGGGGATCGAACCCGGGGCGTCTAGATTGACAGTCCGACGCGCTACCAACTGCGCTTTGACGGCGGCAGGAATTTTTGAAATGCGACCTCTGGTTGACATATGCTGGGCCCAAGCTGTATTCAAATATTCATCTTACAGACTTCCAAGATTGCCCATTTTTGCGCGAAGGGTCACCTATATTTATAGCGATCTGACCATTTCTTGTATACATTTTTTTATTCATTAAGCAATGGGGTTCGTTATGGGAACGATTTCGTTTAGCGATAATCTCACAGAAGCCATTCAAAGAAGAAATTAATTATACAGTTATCACCCGAAGAATACCCAAATGTTGACTTTTCAAATTTCGCCATATCGATATACAGCGTCCTTTTTTACTCCTGCTACCTAGGTCGTAAAATCCTCAGCTCTAAAACAATTATGTCATTTTTATATTTTTAAGAAGGAGTTCCATTCGTGGATTATCAAAAGTATATAATCCAACAGTTCTTATCCACTCCTAATCTTGGTGTTTTGATGACATTTTGCATGCTCGAAACTGTTCAAGGCCATTCACCCTTATTTTCAAAGATTAGTTATTTGCTCTCTATGGCACGAAAAACTCTAACAATTTTTGTCAATTAATTTACGCTCTCTTATACTCCTAAGCCAATGACGGGTCCAAAAGGTGTTCAAGGGGTTCGAACGAAGCCCCTCTGAGGATATTTATTTCGTTGTCATGGGGGAGTTCAATCAAAATTGGGTAAAGATTTGTACCTTTGGCAATCAACGTCAGAAAACAGGAATCCTAGATCCACCATTGTAAGCGACAACAGCCCTACGTTCAGGACGCAAAAAAGTCTACGGTCGTGCATTTTTTTCCCGATTTACGAGTAAGATGACATGCAAACGTTAACATCTTGAAAGCAGAATTTTCGAGTGTTTTGTTTTTATCATAGGAAAGGTTAAAATAATTTACCCATAAACTACAATTAATTGCATAGCGAAATTTACAACTACTAAGATCAAAACCATTCAACGTAATTCACTCAGTACTCCAATCATTCATTTCAAACCCTCACTCAAAAACACAAAAACGCTTAGGAAACGCTAACAAAAGGCCCAAAAGGGCCTTATCGCTCCACTGGCTTTCAAATATCTATTAATGAGAAACTCAGTCAGAAATGGAAATTTACAATGAAGAGGCCAAAAGATGTATCTTTAACAATGAAATAATATTATATATAACATTAAAAAACGATCATTTGTGTGAACTTGAGCCCCGCTTTCAATACAAGGGAAAATAAAAATTCTGCTAGGCGAAGATTTACCAAAGGAATTTTATCCTGCAAAGTTTTGTTGAGATTGGTCCACTGGTTTGGGGAGTGAAATTTTATAGTAAAAATAAGCCCCACCCTGTCACGCCCATATTTGAGGGTCAATCCAATTTTATTCAAAGGCTTTAGAAAAAGATCAGCCAAGGATCACTCATGTCAAGTTTCATTAGAATCTGGCCACTGGTTTTGGAGGAGAAGATTTTTTGAAGATCTAAATAGTGAAAATATGAAAAGGTATTAAAAGTTGCTTGTCCTAACGAGCGTTGCACTACGGATGACGTAAAAAAGGTTCAGGTATTGCCGAGTAGAGGAAACACAGCACCGATAATTATCATCACTTTCCGATATGAAGACGACAAATTTCGCATATACTAGGGTAGGGATAAGTTAAGTAGGCATTCAATTCGAGTTGGAGATGACTTGACATTTGAACAACGTGAAACTTTGAAGACGTTAAAAATGCAAGGTCAAACTGTTTTTTTTTTTTTCTTAAAGGGTAAACTATATTACAGAAATAACTCTTACAATGTCGCCAACAAACCAAGACCAAAGGAATTTCATACCGCTATGCCAAATCCTACTTATAGTAGTGGCGCTACTAGTAATAACCCTATGGACTTTGAGACGATCTAGGGACTCGGCCAAGGCCATTTTGTTAGACATTCAGATGTTAAATTCATGTGTTATAATATAGATGGTATTCGATCCAAATTAGATTTTGAAAATGTTTTAATGTATTTAAAATCGTTTCATGTTTTTGGCTTGGTAGAAACTTGGGAATCTAATTCCTCTGAATATTCAAAATTATTTCCGAATCATAAATGTTTTGTAAAAGATGCTTACCGACTTAAATCAAAGGGCAGATTTATGGCAGGATTGTGTCTATTTGTTCATCGATCTCTCGATAAAATGTACGAACTTTTGCCAACAGATAGTAAACTATGCTTATTTCTTAAATTCAATACGAGATTTTTAATAGAGAGAAGGACTTATTGCTATGTATAGCGTATCTGCCACCAGATAATTCTTCTGCATATAACAATTAACAGTTCAATGTATCGAACTTTTAGAACAAAATAGAGGCGGATTTTTCTAATCTCGATTTGTTAATTATGGGCGATTTAAACGCTCGCACAGTTGAAGAAAAAGATTTTATAAGCGATTCATATATTGTAAACAGTTTTGAAGAATATTCGAATTTATGGGTTTCTCACTTGCCATTTAGAGTATCATGTGACAAAACTGTAAATAGTCGTGGGTCTTAATAGCTGGAATTCTGCAAAATATATGGCTAATGTATCTTAAATGGTAGAACTGGTAAAGACAGAGACATTGGGCACTACACCTTTGTGAATGTGAATAGTTCAAGTGTTGTTGATTACATGCTACTGTCTAACGATTCCTACTCATATGTGAATTATTTTAACATTGGTGAAATAACTGAATCAAGCCATTTTCCTATTGAAGCCACTTTACTCGTAAACGATACGATTACATAGTTAATCGAAATGATAGTCAAAACAATACGAATTTTATTCATCAAAATTACTTTTCAACTCTAAGTCTATTGATAATATGAGAAATGATTTTCAAGCAATTCTAAATCCTGATGAAGAAAATGATATCATCATATTTGATTGATAATCCACATGAAAACATCGATTCTATAACTGAAAGAATCGTTAAAGTAATATCTGAAGCTTTAAACTGTTGCATCAACAAACCGAAAATTAAGCACAAAAAATCGCAACCGACTTGGTTTGACAGAGATTGTGTAATTTTAAAGAAAGAAAAGGTAAATGCATTTAAAGAATATAGAAAATTCAGACTAGCCAGCTGAAAAACCTACCTGAAACTGAAAAAAGGTTTTAAACAATTGTGCAAAACCAAAAAGCCTTTAATGGCAAATAAAGAGTTGAGCGATTTGATAAGAAATGTTAGGAATCAAAAAACCTTCTGGAAGAAATTAAAATGTTTTAGTAGAAAGGCAAATGTCAATAGTAGTATACCTATGGACACATGGAAAAATCATTTTGAAGAACTATTCAATAGTAGTAATATTACAGACAGTAGTAGTAATATGAATTTTGTTACAAATGATGATGACTAAACTGAAATAGACTTTAGTATATTCAATTCAGAAATTACGGATGAAGAAATACTACATAGTATACAGTCGCTTAAGAACTCTAAAGCACCAGGGGAAGATGGAATTCCCGCCGAGTTTTTCAAGAACACAATTGATTTGTTTATGCCAATTATGGTAAGGCTTTTAAATAGATTGTTTAAAAATGGTGAATTCCCGACTATGTGGAGTAAAGTTATTATAGTGCCCATATTTAAGAAATTACTATGTCAAAATGGATTTGCATATATATGGCATAGCCAGTTTGTTCAGAATGAAGATTTTTTTCTTAAAAAGGTTTATACAAAGGTTGAAGGACCAGTACTTGCAACACTGGCATGAATCTATTAACTGCAGTACGAAGTTAAATGTCTACAGTAAAATTAAATTAACGTTTCAATACGAATATTATTTAGATGTTGTAAATGTAAGAAAGTTTAGACATGCATTTGACAAATTTTGCACTGGGATTCATGCATTAGAAATCGAAAGGGGTAGATATGAACGATTACCTAGGGAGTAACGTCTATGTAAAATATGCTCTTCAAATTAGAATTTCATTTTCTATTTATATGTCCTTTTTATTCCGATTTAAGACAATCTCTAATACCAGAAAAATATTTCAAGTCCCCTAATAGAAACAAAATACATTTTCTTTTAGCTAGTAAACAGGATAAAACTATAAGGAATGTTGCTCAGTATTTATATTGTGCATTTCAAAGAAAAAAACGACATTTGAAATTTGACGAAATAATTTAACGTAGACTAATATTTTGCTTGGCAAAAGACCTTCAATGTGGTTTATGTTTTGTTGCGTTCAGTGATACTCAAAAAATGGTTCTAAATATATGGATAAGGCTGAAAAATTGATTAATACATTATGACGTCGTATGTATCTCGCCATATTTGTGCATTTTTATGTCCATGCACATTTACTTCTCCATCACTGTATTCCTGTATTCATTGTATTTGTAACACATTTGTACTATAGGCTGGAGGCCTGAAAGTATTATTAAACATTGAATTAAATAAGCCCCGCCCAGTCGTGCCAATATCTGAGGGTCAATCCAAATTTCTTTAACGACTTTAGAAAAGGGTCACCCAAGGGACATTCTGTAAAGTTCCATTGAAACCGGGCCAATGGTTTGAGAGGAGATTTTTTTTCGAGTTTTTATAATGGAAATAAGCCCCGCCATGCCACGCCAAATTTTGCGGGTCAATCCAAATTTCTTAAACAAATTTTAAAGGTGGTCACCCAAGGAACATTTCTGCCAAATTTCGTCAAATCCGCTCATTGGTTTCGGAGGAGAAGACGATTAAAAAAGTTTACGCATGGACCAACGGACGGACGCACGACCGACACACCGCTATGACAATAGTTCATGACAATTTCACGATGTTGTTAACTGTAAGCTATCGAACCAACCCGACTTGTATATATGTAACATGTTGAGTGTTCGGATACAATTATTTATGGAGAAAAAAGAGTAATAAACATGACAGTCGTTGACTTGATGACAGATGTCCTTCTTTAACTCTACAACCCACAACAATGTTATCGTCGTTGTGCGTCTAAAACCCGCTTGAATAACTCCATTTACGAGATTTCGGTCGCCAACCAACGTTATACAGTAAAACCTGTTTTAAACGACCACTTACGAGACCACCAAAAGTGGTCGTTAAAGAATATGACCGCTTCATACAAGTTTTGTTTACAAATAAGAAACACAATTTTTGATTAAAATGCAATTATTGCTAATTTCTCAATAATCTTATATTGTTAAAACCTTATAGAATCGTCTCATTGAGACGATTCTGGTGAGTTTTAACAACAAAGGATTCTTTTTCAATAATTTTTGGACCAACTATACCAACTTTTAAAGATATTTTGATCCAAAGAGGGGGTTTTGAAAACGGTCGCTTAATAGAAATGGTCGCTTGATATAAGTGGTCGCTCGGTCAAGGTGGTTTACTGCATTTCTTCCTAAATAGATTAACCTACCCTGTGTTAAGGATGTAAAAACGTTTCGCGAGTGCTTTGAGATGATACCCCGCTTTGCACGTGCACATACGTGCAGAGCGAGGTATCATTTCGAAGCGCTTGCCTAACGTTTTCATCCCGAACGCAGGGTTGGATTTCCTTGAACACGGTCAATTTTATTAATTCATCGAGATAAGCATTGCACTGAAAATAAGGCAGAGAATCAGAGATTTCATGAATGCTTAAACGACGTCAAAAAAAAAAAAAAAATAAATAATAATAATAATAAAAAAATGAGCCCGTGCCAGACATTTACAACAATTTAACATGTAGGAGTTAGGCCAACATAAAGCAGTCTTACATAGCCACATAGTTTAACTAGAAGATTTGTTGACTGTCTAAAGACACTTTGAAACCTTATTTATCTATAGAGAGCAAAGTAAAGACTCTGGCCAGACTGTGCAGATGCACAGGCTGGTCAGAGTCTTTGCTTTGCGTACGTTTGAAATTGTTGGAAATGTCACACACAGGCTCAATTTAGAATGCGCACCTACGGCCGAAGCCATATTGCGATCCTGATCCGTTTTAATTGCGCTTCGATTGGCATACCGTCTGGGGTTTCATTGATTCATTGTGGACTTTGCACAGATTTTCCTGAAGTTAGTTAATACTTTGGTAGTTCCCTACTATGACCAAGCTGTTACTATCGACACGACATTCTAGCTAAGGTAACGGCGTTTGGTGTAAAAATAGACTTGTCGCAAAGCAGACTATTTTATGACTACTAATTTTTATATTCTATTTACAATGTGACCCGAAATTTTGCAAAATTCTTGAAATTCAACATTTCAATTTTCCGCGAAACTTATCACGCCAATTAAAACTGACGTCACAATATATGCACTATGACGTCATTTTCGCGGTTACAAATAGCGTTGTTATTCTTTCTGAGATCATTTGCATAGTTATTCCACTAGTGTAATATCACCCGTGTAATATCAAAACTATTCAACTGTGCTATTTCACTTACGCGACGTAGGTCATATTACCGGGCGGGCGGACAGACATACATTTTAATGTATAATGTATCACTTTAAAAGTGCTATCAGTGCAGGAAGGTCAGTTGTTTTATGAGCTAAGAGTCCGGAAATGTTGCTTTTGACAAAGATCAATTTTGACGTTGACCTTTAAACATCCCCCCAAAATAAAAGGCTATTTCAATGTGTCATGGGCAACTGGGCAACTAATGAATAAAGTTTCATGGTTCTTAGTCATTTGGTTCTCGATTTAAAGTGCGGAAGCGGTTTTGGGGACAATGTTCAATTGTGACATTGACCCTTGATCCAAAGACAAAAAGAGACTTCCTTAGGTCATGAGTAATAGTTGTATAAAAATTCGTTATTCTAGGGCAATTGGTTCGTGAGATATAGTACGGAAATAGAAAGTTTATGGGCGGGCGGACAGACAAACATACATACATTGTTTAACCAAAAAATCCCCCTCTACTTCCTAGTTGGTGGTAGAATGAACTGATTGAGCTTCATGTTTAATTCTTAATAATGAAATCTTAATGAGCAAGGACAAATCACTAAACTTTTTCTCGTATAATACCAGTTTACTGTCCTTCAATTGTACGTTGTTATCAAAAATATATGAGTAGAAAAGAATAAAGTGGATGAATATATGATTACTGAAAAAAGGAAATTATCTGTAGGTCCTCGAAAAACCGTAAGCACAGCCAATTCAAATTTGCGATTTGCCCCTTTTTGATATGTGACCAATGCGTCTTTTAAGAATCAGGCGAAAAGGGGCCATCTGGGTTGTGCATAAAGTGTCGATCCTCGTCATCCTGCGTCATTCTGAACATTGCTCTGACTTTTCCGTAAACTCGAAAGTGCTTCAGACGTAAGTGTAGTAATTTTGGATCATTTATCAGGTGATTCGGTTTGTAGTGGTACTTTGGTCAATACGCTTGAAGAAAAAAAGCAGACTTCTTTGCTATTTTCCGATCCGATAGATCTAGTCAATGAAGATATTTTTGGCATATTATAATTCGATGAAAAAACGCAGTAATACACTGCGTTTTGTTATCAAATTATGATATTCCCTGTTCATTGTTTCGTTGATTTTGTTCTACTAGACGCCCGCGATCTTGGTGTATGTGACGTCATATAAATCCACTTGCGAAATGACGCGCTATCATAGCTGTGCTCAAATTATCCCCGAGGACTATTCAGACAATTGCCGAGGGTTCTCGAATGAGCCTGTGCAGACTGCGCACGCTGATAAGGATCGAATCATTTCGTAATAAGCTTACTTTCTGAATGTAGAAGTATTATTTAACATTTTCTTTGTATGAATGTTTTGATATGCGACCTTAGGTTGACCTCTTCCTGAACCAATCTACTACTTGTATATGTTATGAATATTCATTAAATGGATTTCGCTAACTGTCCATTAGTCAGTATATCGGGTCCTATATCCTATACACGTTAGCGATACAAATAATAACATCGTGAAATTGAAAATTGAATGATCTTGGAATAATAATGGAATGAAATTAAGTGATTGTTTGGAGCGAGTTTTAAATGATTTTCAGGGAAGGTAAAACATAATCGTTGATTTCGTCCTTTTGGACGAAATAAGCGATAATTTTTTACCTCCCTTTAACAAAATCTACGTATTTTTCTGAATTTTTGTCTTCACGGACAAACCAGACGCTTAAATAACAACACCAGCCAATAAAATAATACAATTATTTGATTGATTTGATTGGCATGTTGACCATTTTTGAACGATTTTGAAGCGTTCTTTGAACTATTCGGAGCGTTTTCGAGTAATTGGAGTGAGTGTTTAGAATTCATGATTTGAGCGCTCAGTGAGTGATTTTTAATGATTTTGATCGAGGTAAGTGTCAATTTCACGATGTTAAATGGTCTAACTGTGAGAGTCCCTGAGATCAATCTATCTATTTCCGTGTTTCATTCATTAAACACTTATAACAGCCGGAACTTTCCCATTGTATGTCAATTCTTTTTCAACTATATCGAAAGAGATCCTTCTTCTGTCAAATAGTCCTTGAAGTGCAGCAAAGGCTTCTAAAACGCCAGAAACCGGTAATAAACTTTGGGACAATAATGACAGAAACAATCGCCGTCTCCAGGAAAAACGAACTTTGCTTAGCGACATGAAATTGCCGAAAGCGAACAAAAATAAGATTGAAACTGTCGTTATTGCAACTATATACTGGTACAATTGTGAAGGAGGGATGGTTATAAATAACGGTAGCAATGGCTTCAGTATATTAGCCCATAAAAGAATATTTGATATATGCATTGGTAAAATTCCTAACTTGTATTTGATTGACACTGTGGTACCCCAGAGTATATTAAAATGTCCAATGAACCATCGCTTTCTTTGTTTAACAAAATCTGAAACACTGAACGTGCTCCTCTCTCTCATTTGTCCTTCTATAAAGTCAAACTTGAACCCGTGACTCCAAGCACTGAGGGCAAATCTTAGATCTTCAGCGATACTCTCAGTTGGTCCGAAATCAAAGCCGACTTTATCCTCAACGTGCATTCGAACGACTATAAACGAGCCCTTAAATCCGAATATCGGACAGTTAAACATCTGCAATCCCACACGAAATAGTCCGTAGTCTACCGCGGTTCGAATACCATCCAGTAACGTTGTCAGCCAGTTCTCAACTCCGCATTCACCGTATGTTATAACTCCCTGGCCAATATCGGCGTTTGATCTTGTCATAAAGTCTACAATACCGAATAAAACTCTCTCTGTCAGTAAAGTTTCCTCATCTAAATGCACGATCCAATCATCCCCTGACAAGATATTCACACTTTGATCTAAGCAATAATGTAAAGCTCGGGCCTTAAACAACGTCCCATTTTTTGTTTTATATGAATCCGGTACAACTATCTCCCTGACATTGTGGGATTTCGGTAAATACAAGGCTCGGTCTGTCACAACTTCAAATTTAAAGTTCCATAGACCGACTTTTTGGCACATATCTAGATTCTGTTTGGTTACGTTTTGTACGAGGCCAGGGTAGAGTCCTCGAGTTACCACGCGGAATAACACAAATGGAACATCGGTTGAGGACAAATGTCCACGCTTTTCTTTCGGAACGGGGTTATACCACGATATACCACAAATTGTTAAAAGAGCAAACGGAATGGAAAGAAATATCACAGAATCTATAAAGTAAAGTACTATAGTTAGTAGATACCCGTAAGACGTCGTGATGTCATTTTGATGATTCAACGTTATTCCTCCGTGCAAATGACGTACAGTGTATATTCCTATTACAAAATAAACCAAAATAATTATCCTCACAACAAAATGAAATAATCTTCGTCTGTATGCACCTTTAACACATTTCACTGAATTAAAACACTCACGTCTAAACGAGTTTACATACGTCATTTTACACCATAAATAAAAACGTTAAGAAGGCGGCAATGAAAGACACGTTGACACAGCGCGGAATGAATTCGTGCGGTAATTTATGTCGACTAGAAGATTAATGACAATTTGCACCGTCTGTCAACAGCTTAAACCATCTTACAAAACAATACTTGATACAGTCCGGGATATATTTAACGTTACAAGGACATAATTCTTATAAGCGATAAATAACCGTCTACGTTCTATTCGAAAAATGAAACATATGTTTGTTTCCTTTACCAGTTCATTCATTTTTATTCTATTCGATGTAGCCTTCTCGGTGAAGTAGGACTAAGTGATTATGTGAATTTCGGATCAACAAAAATACATTGAATTAAAAAAGTACAGCCTTTAATTTAACTTCAAAAAGCTGTTGTTACATATGATGTTAAAATACTGTTTAAAGTTAATTCGACTATTTTGGTACATAATCCTGTTTCGGAGTTAAGGCAAAGGAATCTATGGATTAACCGCCGCCTCATAGGCATATAAAGAATAATCGTTTATTTCATTGTAAGATCAATTTAATCTTCTTTGAGTGAACAACAAAAATGCTAAACTCGTGAAAATATAGCGTTTGTTGTTCGCTTGATGAAAAATAAATCGATCTTACTAAAAAAACAAACGATTTTTCTATATCTTTAATGCAAAATTATATAAAAAGTGAACATTTGAGGACATTTTTTTCTCAAAGCGGGTCATTGTGCATGTGACTGCTATGCTACGTGCGTGATGATATCAATTTTTTGACTCCGCTTCGATGACGCCAGATAGGGTGAAATGATCGCAAGCGGGATATAAGTTTTTGATAATTTCACTGGCAAGGCGGTGAGTTTAGCAAAATGTAATCTACCTTTATTTCCCATTCATGAGGAGCTTCAGTTTTAAACACCATGTACAATTTGAATGATTTTGTAATGATTTTTGAATGAAATTGAAAAAGTGAGTTTTTGAACGAAATTAACTATTTTCATCCGAATTGGACGAAATCATCGATATCTTATTATCTCCCTTTTAAAAAAATCTACGTACCTTTCAATGGATTAAATTGTCTGTTTTCGCGGACGCATCAAAAGCAACAGTATTTACTTAAACAAGGAATTGGTTTGTCCGATTTGAATGAAGATGTGAATGATTTCGGAGTGATTCACGTTATTTTGGAGTGAATCACATGCTTTTGGAGTATTTAGGAGTGATTGGAGTGGGTGTTACACGTATGAGAGATATGACAGATTAAGGTAGTGGTACCTGTTATAGTTCCACGACATTTCTTTTACAATATTGGACGAGGTTTCCTGATTGAATCATAAGGAAACTTCGGTCAACACTGTTAAAATACATCACTTCCGAAATGTTGCGGAACTATTAAGGGTTCACTACCTTAAGAATGATTTTGATCGGTGTGTGTGTCAACCTCACGATTTTATTAACTTTGATTTGGCGTCCCGTCAAACCAAATTGATCGTTGTCATTGGTTGAAAGGAGTTATTCATATCTCCATGAATACTAGTTGAGCACATATCTATCATGGTTGCTTACGCGCTCATACTTTTATTTAAACATCACTTAATTAAAAAAAATATTCAAAATTTCGGTTAGCGTCATTAAATTAAATGAAAGGATTTTTTTCATGGAGGTATGAAACTGTATGAGTACGGGTTACTTATAACTTGATATCACGAAGCAAAAATGTGAATATTTTTTCCTTAATGAGACTGGTTTATTATAAGAATGCATTGTGCGCAATCTCACAAAATAGCTTTGTGTTCAAATTTTGTTTTCATCGAGGAATGAATCGGGATAAACGAATCTGGCTGGATACAACTAAAGTTAAATTATTATCTGATCATATGAAATGTTCGGGCCGTATTTGACCCGTCAAACAAAAAGAGACTATCTAGGAATTTATGTTTGGATAAAAAAGGGAAAAAAACCGGTTTTAGAAAAGTTTAAAAGGAGGTCGCGTTTATGGTTTCAAGGATTTCTTAAAGAGAAGGATAGACAGGTTTTTATCTTAATTGGCCAATTAAGAAGAGGTCAAATGACTTTAGCTAAGATAAGACAAAATAACAAAGTGGTTTATCTTAATTTTTACAAGCTTAAGCATATCTTCCTTATTCTTCTAAAACCTCGTAACTACAGCTTGTTTAAAGCTGAAGTTAAGAGGTTTTATAGGAAAATCGACGCATTTTTTTATTTTATATTCATTTTATTTCCAAGGGAAAAACACACCAAGCTCTTCAAAGCACTTTCCTTCAATGCACAAAGCTTTGGTATATATCATTCGGAACATCGCTCGGACATTTCCGTAAACAGGAAAGTATCTCGGACGAAAGAGTAGTAATTTTTGGTCCATTTTTAGGTTATTCGGCTCCTGGTGATACTTTGGTTAATACGTTTGAAGAAAAGCAAATCTCTTTAATGCTTTCAGATCCTCTATAGACATTATTTTGGCATATCATGATTTGAAAGCAAAACGCAGTAAAACAAATCATAGTATGCCCGATTATTACCTTACGCTGATTTTGTTTTTCGCAGCGTCATTCTCAGTTATATTTATGACGTCATATAAACCCACGAAATGACGCGCTTTCATGGATGCGCCCGTATTAATCCCGAGGTCTATTCCGTAGAATCGCCGAGGGTTCCCGATTGGGTATATATATGCGCAGTCTAATCTTAAACTACACTGCCTACTGTCTGGTCCCTTGTCAATTTCAAAATCGCGAATTTTTTTCTAAACCCTGGGAATTGCTCAAATTTAAAAAAAGGAATGATTTTTCTGAGAAATTAAAATGCTTCTGTCCATTTTTTTTCAAATGAGGCAACACTCAAAGTTATGTTCGGGCATATTGGTACGGTAAATAACATCGCAAAAATGACATTCATTTCGATCAAAACCATTCTAAATCGTTCACTCAGCGCTCCATTAATTCATTTGAAACACTCACTCAAATCGATCAAAAACGCTCTGAAATCTTTAAAAACATTTCGAAATCTGTCCAGACAATCAACATTTTATTCAAATCGATCAAATTATTCTACGATTTTATTGGTTGGTGTTGTTTTAAAGTGTCTGATGGTCAACAAAGACACACAAATGGTAAAAGTACCTATTTTGTATTAAGGGAGGTAATAAATATCGCTAATTTTGTTCACCTGGAACAAAATAAGCGATATTGGATTACCTCTCTTTCATTTCACTCAAAACTCACTCATCGCCCTCAATCAATTTCATTCCTAATAATCATTCCAAACGCATTCACCTTGTCAATTTCACGATGTCGTTAACAATAATTCACTAAGTCTGGGATTTTTATTTGGTGCTGTATCAGTGTGAGAATCCGTTCAGCTCTAATTTCTTTAGAATTCGACAGGGATAAAATATTCAATGTTAAATTCAGAAAATTAGAAAATCAAAATGTCACCCAATCACTGGAAAACCAAAATATCGCAACTAAATTTTTTAGCATCATGGACATTTTGTTAGACTACTGACGTGTTGCGCTGCTTTTAAGACAAAACTAAGTGCACTCCTAGTTGAACCTAGGATGATAAACATAAATGAATAAATAAATAAATTAAGAATTTTAAAAATAAAGACATCTCTATTCTGACATGAAGTACAGGGACGCAGGGGCGGATCAAGGATTTCTATAAAGGGGGTTACATGTCAGCCTACAACAATCGAGTAATTAGTCCCATATTATCCCTATCTATAAAGATAGGGATAATATGGGACTACTTGCTCAAATTCCGTTCACATGAAATATCATTAGTATTTGTATAATTCAAGTTCCAGGGGTTCGAACACTACAAAAAGGGGATGGTTTTCCTTTGCTCACGAAACCTTTTTATTGAACTTGTCCACAAGAAGGAAATAATTTGGAGCACATAGGGTGTTCGTTCGAACCCCTCCGACCGCCCCCCCCCCCCCCTCTGGATCCGCCGCTCGGTCGGACCACGTGATGCGGATCAGACCAGGTCACCGTAACTCAGCCTTTTTTCTTTTAAAGAATCAATACAGTAAAACAAATTTATGTCGAATTCATTTCCCCAACCAGATGTTGTAACTGTATTGTTTTTCTATCTGAAGTTACGACATTTTGAATATCAAATGATGTTATGTGTTACAAACAAATACGCATAGAAACAGCTGTTCACAATAAACGGTATTAATATCCCAGTCACGTCATATCGTTACTTTGAGAAGCTTCGACTTTATGTTGTTGAAGCTGTGTTCTACTCTTACATGGTAATTAGAACATTCTAGATCTTTAGACAAATACACTGGTCCACAGTTGATCCAGTGTTGATGGTGGGTACATTAATATTAGGCACTTGGTTCTTGAGCAGTGAAGCATGATTCGACTTGTTGAAATCTCTCAAACTTATTATACGCTCTGAACTAAGTATCTTTGTCAAAATGTCCTGTAAGGCCTTTTCAGTCTGTAATTTGTTTGCATGGACTGAAACATAAACTAGTGCAATATATAGGGGTGTTCAAAATCTCCGGTTGTTTTAGTTATTTTGGTGGCGATAAAAGATATTTTCACCTACTATACACCCTGATTAAGATTGGAGGATGAATCGCCAAATGTTCTTTGCATTTTAGCGGCAAACTCTTTCAAAGACAGACAAAAAAAGAAAGAAAAAATAATAACCATATAAAATATGAAGGTTATATCACTTACCATTGCATTATTATGGCAATTTTTAAAGTTTGAATTTTCCAATTCTGACCTGGGGAAAAGATCTTGACCTATAATGATAGCCCTGGACTTGTGAAGATGAAATCTCAATTCAATTAAAAGTTATGACCTGTTTCGAGTTTTTATAATGGAAATTATTCACCTTGACAATTTGACCTTGAATTTGACCGAGAGTATTGTCTGAAATATCTACTGAAAAGTCCTGTCAAAAGTAATAAACCAATGAAATATGAAAGTTATATCACTTACCATTGCAAAATGATGGCAAATTCTAAAGTTTTAGTTTTTCATTTTTTAGAAATGACTCTTCTAATTGACTGATGACCTTGCACTTGGTAGCAACAAATTAATCTTTTCACGAACAATTAACATGTGAAATATGAAGATTAACCTCATTCCAATTAAAATTATGGCCAATTTAGAGTTTTTATTATCGAAATTATTGACCTTGACAAATTGACCTTGCCCTTGACCAGAAACTTTGTCTTAAATATTTACTGAAAAACCTTGACCTTGACTGATGACTCTGAACTTGGAACCAGCGGAAAGGTCTTGTCACAAGTAATGCACATGTGAAATATGGAGAGCTTATCTCATTCTAATTAAAAGTTATGGCCAACTTTAAGTTTTTATGATGGAAAGTATTGACCTTGATAATTTTACCTTGACGTTTGGCGAGATCCTTGCCTCAGTCTTTTAATAAAAGGTCTTGTCACAAGTTAAAAACACTCGAAATATGAAGGCTATATCACTTACCATTGCAAAATTATGGCCACTTTTAGAGTTCTAATTTTCTAAATTCTGAACTTGACTTTGACACATGACCTTGAATGAAGACCTTGAACTTAGAACCAACAAAAAGGGTTTGTCACAAGCAATGCACATGTGAAATATGAAGACCAAATATGTTACCAATCAGAAGCTAAAGCCAATATAATTTTTGCAGGACAAAAAGAGAGCTTACGTTAAACTTATAACGTTGAGACCCCTTTTCCAATGAAACGTTTTTTCCAGACGTAAATTTGCGATAGTTTAAGGTCAAGAAAATCTGATTTCCTACTCAAAAATGAAATTTCATAAAATTCTGACCATTTTACAAGGCGAAATTGGCAAAAAACATTTTTTTTAAGTTTAGACCCACTTTTTTCCATGACGCAGTCGTGAATAAATGAAATTTAAAGACGGTATCTTGGATATTTCCCAGGAACATTACATTTGAAGTTTCAGCCAATTAGCTTAAGGGGGGTCCTGAGATAATACGCCGGTTGGACGGCCGGCCAGACGGACGGCCGGCCGGACAAAAGGACGGACGCGCGCACAAGCTGGCGACTATACGCCCCCCCCCCCCTAAAATTTTTCGGGGAACATAAATATAAATAACTGAAAGCGATTTCGTCCCGATGTTTCCAAATCAAGAGGTCGGATTTTTTTGCAATATAATGAGGAATATTTTAATTTTGAGACACCGTTATAACTTCTGCGATCAATGCAAAGGCTGTAAATGAATTTACAGGTATAGACAAAATAGACATTTGGTCGCTCACTCAAGCTTGTGAATCTATAATTATTCCCAACATCAGATTGCGCATTCTGTGTGGGCTGATTTGCAAGTCAATATTGACTACCAAATGATTTGCAGGACTATATTGACTTTCAAATGATTTGAAAGTCTACATTGCCTGTCAAATAGTTTGCAAGTCTATATTGACTGTCAAATAGTTTGAAAGTCATTAATGACTGTCATAAGGTTTGCACATGTATGCTTACTGTCAAGTGATTTGTATGTCTATATTGACTGTCATATGAATTGTATGTCTATATTCACTGTCAAAAAATTTGCATGTCTATATGATAACAACTTAAAAACAAGAGGCCAAAAGAGGGCCTGTAGCGCTCCACTGGCTTTAACATCTTTAGACTTTTATTAAATAAAACTTTCTTTGAATGAAAACAACACTTTTAACAACCTATTTATGGGCCAATCAAAATTTCACTTATATTTTTTTTTAAAAAAGGGACACACTTGGAACATCTATGCCAAGTTTCATTGAAATTGGCCCAATGGTTTGGGAAGAGAAGACTTTTACAGATTTTGGGCTCAAAATAAGCCCCGCCCTGCCACGCCTATATTTATGGGCCAATCAAAATTTCATGAACATTTTTTTTATAAGGGTCACCAAAGGAATATTCTGGTGATGTTTCATTGAAATCAGCCCAGTGGTTCAGAAGGATATGTCGTTCAAAGATTTCAGACTCAAAATGAGCCACGCCCTGCCACGCCCATATTTTTAGGCCAATCAAAATTTCTTTACCAATTTTAAAACAGAGTCGAACAAGGAAACTTTCAACCAAGTTTCATGAAAATCCGCCCATTTCTTTTGGAGAAGAATGTGTTTAAAGAAAAAAATTACGCACGCACGGACGCACGGACAGACGCACGCACGCACGACGGACACACCGCCATGACAATAGCTCCCTCTCGCTTGCCTTCGACCAATGGAGCTAATGATATTGAGGATTGTTATTACATACATCTTCATCTATTTAAATTCTAAATTTGAGAAAATTCTCAGCTAGGCACAAAAAAGTTTTATAACCTTGGGCCCAGGTGAACCACGGTCGTAATTCATTTAGACGGACACTCATTGCAATTCTGTTGTTCACTGTGACGTCGGGACGTCACTAGGTAATTTAAAAGGACAAATCTATAATTAGTCACAGAGAGATTGACTGAACTCCGTCAGCACCAACTTATCCACAGGACTCGAATATAAGCGTATCTAGGTTTTTGAAATTCATACGCAGTCTCAGAAGGTGACAACTAAAGGATAAAGGCAATATGAGGACTGGCAAAAGATGAATGTCCTCCGTCCGCTCCCTTTTAATAATTTAATTGTTGGTGAATAAACATAACATCATAACTACAGCTTGAATAAGCTGCAGTTTCTATGATATGATCATTCATAAACGATATTTTTTCAACAGAGGATTATTTCTTTAACGCACATGCGTAAATTGTGTAATGGGTGTTACGCCCTTGTCGAATATATGTCTCTGTATATTTGATCCATTGTTTAAGTTAGTTTTATACATCCCTTGATAAGGAAACTTTTTAAATTATCATTCCAATTGGAGATATGATCATAGCCCTTTTGGTACACGACAGAAATACTTGATCGAAGGTAAATAAAAGGGGGATATTCGAAAAGCAATAACTCATCTTTGTAGGAAATTTCAACATTTTGTTTGTTTGTTTGAATGGGGTTTTACGCCGCTTTTAACAATCTTTTTCGGTTATATCGCGGCGGCTGGAGCACCTTAAGCCGGATTCCTGGTATTTCCCACACCAGTTTAACAATAAAATCCATTCCTAGCCTGCAGCTATTATCCCAAACAGGTCTACGTTTTTCAAAACATTGGTGGAAGAAAAATAGTCGGAACGAATGAGTGCCGCCGACGGGAATCGAATCAGGGACCTTTTAAATGATAGTCCGACGCGGTACCACTGCGCTAAAACGGTGGCTAACTCTAGACGTACTACAACCAGAAATATAGTCATCGTATACTCTCATATACTCTCATACACCACCACCCTTTCTCCGTTTGAAACGGAAAACCTAACCACAATGTATCTATACGCGAAGATGAATATTATCGGGGTTTTTTTTATACTTTAATGCAGTCGACACATACTCTCAACATATCTTATTATCAAAAATCATGAGTAAATGTTTGTCTGTCTGAAACTCACATCATATAATGAGAATAAATAAAAAATCAATTTCGACATAATAAAATAGTTTGCATTGACTACGAAAATGGCCTAATTTGGATCGGGACATATTGTTTTAATTATAATCACCACAAATTCATCATCACTCTTGCATGCCGTAAGAAATGACCACCATTAGTACCTACAGTGCTTTGGTCTCCAGTGAAATGATGGCGAATTCTGAAAACAACACTTGTGGACATTGATTATTCTAGCCAATTATTTCGTTTTCGGAGTGGGCAGTGGCACGACATAATTACAAAGGTCGCTTAGACATCGATAAAATAACGCCTCATATTTATACCAAAGTCCAGGTTCTTTGTAGCTTGTTTCGCATCTGTGAGTCGAATCACCTAAAAGATAAAAAAAAAGAAGAAAAAAAGAGAAGTGGATATAATTGCGGTTCCTTACAAACTAACTAATGATAAATGTATACAGAACACAAAAGATAGTTCGGTTCCCACTAAAGACCCAATCAACTCGATTTACTCGATCGTCATAATTCCCCGACTAAACCCGATCAAGCTCGACCAAAATATTTATACATGACTTCCCCCTGATCTTGAGTCGATCGAACCCGACGTTATATATACATTGACTGCTTTCCGACCGCTCTCGCTCAAAATTACTACTCGACCATACACGAGTATGTTTGGCATGTCAAATACTTTTAGGGTTGGAAGCTCGATGCCGATCAAGCTCGACCAGCACTCGATCGCTTCATCGGGCAGTGGTTACATAGCATTATACTTCAAATGATAATTATCTTCTATGTTAAGCCCTACTAGTGATTACTTATTAAAAACCGTGCCAGTGGCCCGGATGTTGGAACTTTGACTAAATCTTTGTCAAAGATGTCACAGTTAATAACGTAGTAAAATTGACAAACATTCCAATCAAAATCATTTTAAGTCATACACTCATCGCAAACACTCACTCAAATCGATCAATGACGCTGCAAAATCATAAAAAAAGATTTTGAAATCGTTCAAGACGATTGACATTTTATTCAAATCGAACAAACTTTTCTACGATTTAATTGGCTGGTTGGAGAATTATGGCGATCGAGCCTAGTTGATTTTAAAGTGTCTGATTGGTCCACGAAAACACACAAAAAGAAAAGTATGTATATTTTTAAAGGGAGGTAATACATATCGCTAATTTTGTTCAACTTGAACAAAATAAGCGACATTGGCTTACATCCCTTTGATTTCAACAAACCTCACTCCACGCGCTTATTCAGTTATATTCGAAAATCATCCCTAAATCATTTATTGTTATGTATAGGTAAGAGGCGACAGCCTCTTACCTACTTAGCTACATTTGATTTTATAATGATTCTTATTCCATATACCAAGGTGTTGACAAAATGTGACCCTATCATAGAGTTTGCACTCTTTGAAGTTCCCCATGAAAGTTTATTGTTGTTTATAAATTGTGGAATTCCCTTTTCTCTCATGACCTACAGTAATCAATCTGAAATGTGTTTTATTTTGATTATCTTTGACAGAAAACTTTTTCTTATCATCATCTTCCTTCCACTTCATTTTGTAACCATATTGTCTGTTTATATTTTTTTATTCTTTGTCAATTAAGCTTTTTTCCAAAAAAAAAAAAAAAATGCTGATTAAAAATGATGCCAGACTGAAAAAAGATTTACTAAAGAAAATGTCATGTTTTAGTAAAAATAGCCAGTGTATGTTTATGTTACTGGGGTTTACATAAACAATTGTTTTACGATATTTGACCCCACTAATTTATCTGTCATCTGCAAATAAGAAACGGGCTCTTAGTGATTTTTGATAAACTGGTTGATAAGAAGCAGAATGTAGCTAATAACTGTAAGAGTGTTAATCATGGTCATAGATCAAAATAATTTATAAACTATATCATGCCGTGTCAAAATATAGTTTACGAGTGTCATTCTGACCTTAAATCAACGCGCTCATACAATAATATTCCAAAATCATTCCTAAATCATTCATTTTGTCAATTGCTCGATGCTATTAACTGTACGAGTGTTTATCATGGTCATAGATCAAAATAATTTAATACTAAATCATGCTGTTTCAAAAAATAGTTTACTAGTGTCATTCTTAGAATAAACATTCTTGTCGCATCTGAGTAACTGGTTTTTTTTGTTTTTTTTTTAAATGTGAATGTTCATGTTAAAAGAAAAATGTAAATGAAATAATAGCTGTCACCCATTGTATAAAAGAAGCCATTTATTAGAAAATATTAGAAATCTCGTAGATGGTCCAGCAACAAAGAAAAATAAGGTACATATTTTTGAAAGAATAATTAATCTTCTATGAAATCATTCTTGCACTATTGTTTAACACATGACCTAGTAGTAATCCACCAATCCATTTGTATGATATCCTAGGGCTAAAGGAGACTCAGGTGAGCGATGTATAGCCGACGATCCTCTATATCCTTTATTTATCTTCTTAAAACCACACCTTCAGTGCGGCTCTTTACAGAAAATTGATTTTTTGTCGAACATTCAAGATAAATGAAGATTATACTAACTACAAAATGAATTAAAAACCAAAAAACTGGAAAATTGGGAATGGGATTTAATGTGCTATATCTTGACAATTAATCGGAAATAAATCAAATTCTATGAATTTATTAATCGCTTACTTTAAGACGTACTACAGCCCTGCGTTCAGGATGACAAAACGGTGCATACAGTAAGCCAATTATACCCCGCTTTGCACGCAAGTTCGCAAAGTCTTTGATTACTCAAAGGATACTTAAGGAAAGTACCAGAACCATGTAGGAAAATATCATATTTAACACTAGTAAGATCTATCACGGAATATTGAGCAATGATCTGAAATCCCAGACTACTATCAGCGTACAAAGACAAGCTAGAAAAAATCCAAAGAAAATATATTCAATTCATCAAAAACGATTATAGCACCAGAGAGCGGGGTAACATCCATCGCTTCAAAAGAGAACTGGAACTTGAGACCTTAGATGATAGAAGACATCTACGGTTTGTACTAATATACAAGGTGCTCGAGGGGTTATTGCAGTCCCCGCCTGCATCAAAATTCCAAAAGCACAAAATTTAAATTACAACAAAGAAATACACTGATACATTAGCACAAACACCGTCGAAAGACATACATGTAACAATACAAATGTCTAGTCATGCCTGCAGCTAAACACCACAATACAAGCACTCGTTTCTTGAAAACACCACTTTCTGGTGAAATTTGTGCATATAGGCTCGTTAGTGGCCTTTAAGGCGGTCCTCAAAAACTTAAACCAAAGATATGACAACACACATTTCCGTGGTATACAAGCCTTTAGAGAATTCTACAAAGTACACATACAGATATCCTCTCTCTATTTTATAACTATACAAATATCCGTGTGATAACATCCCATATGATTTTTTTTATGATATCATATTGGTATTTATAGAACAATGACATAATGCGGTTATTTTTAGAAACTTAAAGTCAGAAACATCGACGAAAACAAGACAAATAGAGGTTATAAGATAGATATAATACGTACTCAGTGTATTGTATGAAAATATATCTAACGAGATTCTGGGAATTGATAATTGTCTCGACAGAGCCTCGACAATTATCAATTCCCCTTACCTCATTAGATATTTTTTTCTCAAACAAAATACTTAGTATGTATTATATTTTTGATGCATTTCTTGATTCGGATCACATGATATAGGGCAGTTACTTACACTCATTAATCACTAGAGAGCAAACAGCACAGCCGTCGACTATGATAATATCTGTTAAACCACGCTTTACATTGCTATAACATCTAAGACCACCTGAAAATGATAATAAAAACTGAATAGAGAATAACTTGTTAGTGTATTAATATCAATGTTATCTAGTCGAGGTTTGGAGAATTCATCATGACGAGGCTTTGGCGAGTCATGAAAATTTCTCGCAGCCGAGACTAGATAAAATTGATATTTTAAAACACTGACATGTTATTGTAGTTACCATGCAAGCATTGTTCCGCGCTAATTTACAATAAAGCCGTTTACATCTAGGAAGTTTGGGTGTATGCTAATTGTTTTTAAAACGAGACTGCCTGTTATCGTGTTATGTTATCAGACGGGTAAACATGTATCAGATCAATACCGGATTATTTGCAAAATTTAATTTGACTTTTTGTTACTGTGAATATATATATATATTGTCACCACTTAAAGACCAGAAAAACACACATTTTTCTTTCAAGATATTGCCAAGCTTTTTTTTGTAGATTTTCTAAACACTTACGTAAATGTGAGTGTGAATTACTTGTTTCGACTTACAAAAAACATTTTGGTTATTATTTAACATCAAGAGCAGAAAGTTACCAGAACCGATTTCTCCTGTCATTATTGAAATAACCTGTGTCTAAAATATAGAATAGAATAGAATATATGTCATTCACGCTATCTATGCATACCATATTATTACTCAAAACAGTACTGCTGAGGAAATTTCATAATATATTTAGCAATTGAAAAAAACAGTTGACGTTCTATTTTTAAGGGTATTTTTTCAACTAAAATCTGCACAGGAATAGGTAGATTTTCGCGGTGAGCCGTAAAATCTACTTTTTACTGTTAGATTCCCGTGCCATTTTTATCGATTTAGATAAAACAGGATTATGCAACACTTTAAAAAAGGTAACAATTTACCTTTCAAATTAAAGTTTTTGATTGTCTTATATCGTAATGTTTAATCTTACATGTATTTATAATTGAAGCCAAGTGATTAGGTTATGTACATAGAGAGAGGTCGACCCTGCGGTCAGAGCGACATAACAGTGCAAACAATTTGACAATTATACCCCGCTTTGCACGTGCCCTTACCATTATGCTTGTGACATTGGTTTCACAACCGGGAAAAATTAATAAATGTATAGACCCACAAGTTTAAGTGAGTGATCAAAGGTCAATTTTGTCTATACCTGTATAGACAAAATTGACCTTTAGACTAGGCGGCATTTCATGTACGAGGCTTATTTTTCGACTTGGTTCAACATACCTGCCAGAAAAGGTCTGACTGCAGATATGCAATCTTTAAACCTTCCTGGACAAGGCCAGCCACGTTGTAATATCAAATTGTGGTATACATTTTTTGTTACGGGTCCCTTTTTAGTCGTACCCTATGCGCGAATAATGAAAGAAAAAAAGTGACTTACGAACCCACGTACTTATTATAAACACAATGTAAGAAATTTCTTAGCCATATTTATGAGTTCTTATCATTGGTTATTGAGAATTGTAGATAAAGATATAATATACACAATTCTGAGTACGCTTTTATTATGTCAAACTCTTTTTTTCATCTGTTAATTTACCCCACCCACCTCCTCATAACGACTATGTGACTTTTTGTAACTCTCTGAAAAAAGTGCATTAACGTATTTACCATATAATCGCATTTTACAGTTAATTGGAAACTTGCCAGGCTCTGTTATCTTTTCGAAATAAATATAATTAAGCATTTGTGTAGTGTACGCAGAGAAGTGCTGATAAAATCTCAAATTACACAAAAAGTCTTTTAATACTCAAAGATTCGTGTATTTGGAGATATTTTTAATAATGAATTTTACTGTTGTACTCCATAACACAATCGTTACTCTATTCTACTTAATCACTTCTGGAACCTTAAGTGTTGTCCACGGCTAATGTAATATAAAAGTATGGTGGTAAAGTGTACGCAGAGAAGTGTCTATAGGCTATTTAGTCATACTATTATAACATGAGCTGGAAGATATTTTATCGGCGATTTGTTTTCCCCCTTTTTATCTATGATAGCAATCAGAAACATTTCATTATATTTTAGATAAAAGACTTTCTTTTGCACATAATTTGGGTTGAGATCTGCATCTTAAGCTCTAAGAAATTGTTATATGAAAAACACTTTTTTCTTAAAAAGCGAAAATTCCTCTATCCGACTATTATTTTGTACAACATATAACATTGTGTTGGGTCAAAGTGATCTTAGAAATTCAATTCGATAATGCGTTGCTATACTGTTAGGGTCGTTGATATAAGAATTGATCATAAGTATGTATGGTGTACGCAGAGAACTTAAATTGGCAAGAGATTCAAATTTCAGAATTAAACGTATAAAACGGATGCAATATTACTCCGATTCTGGCCTAAATCATATCACTTATTAAAAAATAATCACATTTTGATGGATAGTGTGGAAATCTTGCGGAAAGGCTCTTACAGATCCATGCAATAATCATATGGATCGTTGCGTCGAAATTGTTTTTTGAAAAAAGGATTTATTTAAATTATTTCAGTTGATAGAGCACAAATTAGAAGTAGTTCAACATTTTATGAAAGTGTGCTTTAGGAACTCACACTATCACATACTGATTTATTTATTTATTTATTTTTGTAAATCAATACATCGCTATTTCTTCTTCTTTTTTTACTGATCAGTTGTACATGACATGCAAAAGGGTACTTTTAAATAAACCCACGACATGTCAGGTAAAAAGGGATGCCAAAACACTTAGCATAAAATGTTTATTCTTTTCGCCATTAGTTAACGCATACTTTAACTAATTTAATTTTCGAAGAAAGCACCAGCAGGGTTAAAAATATGCCTTTCTAAACCCCTTTATTAAGCAGGAATTCGGTAAAAACTAAATCTTAATGTAAAGCAACATAACAAGAGAAAGCTTCGCTAAAAACATTATAAATGGAAAAATTGTTTAAATAGGAAGCCTGAAGTCAATTCATTATTTTACTGTTATTTTACTGTTTGTATCAAATCAAAGTATAGATTTAATATTTCCTTCATTTATGCAATATAGTATTTACATGCTCAAATCTGTGTGACGCCGTTAAGTAATTCCTTGCAATTTACCATTTCAGGCTGGAACATGTGCATTGTGAGCTACAGGAGGATGTTAACGGTTTGTCGCCCGCCAATCGTTATTAGACAAAATCTTTTTCGATTGGTTTCAAATCTTGGGAACGACTATCCGAAAATATGCTCACCTTAAAGCTATTTATTGACAATATGCATTACCGTCCATTTCAATAAAATAACCATTAACACAATCAGATTAAGGTATAACCACTTTGTTTCGAACTTCATCCGTTTTTCGGACATCGGTTTGAGTAGGCAATAAAAAAGCTACAAAGTTTTATCTATAGTTTTTTTTCAAACCGATGGTTCGCACAGCGACTTTACATTTAACCTTCAATCATTTAGTAACACAGCACCGCCTGTAAATTCTTGGCGCCATTTGCAGCGACAGTACATTCGTTTTCGGCTCTGAAGTGTTCCAACTTGTACACCTGAGTGGAGATAGATTTTTCCAAAAAATTCTCGAGGTCTAGTCGGGGTTTGATCCCGGGACCTTCCGATCCCAACACTACCTTCTTAACCACTGAACCTTGGAGTCTACACCAACATTAGCCACGTAGATCTCGGTAATTTCACCAATAAACATACCGACCTTGACCGTCACTTACATTCGCGAAATTCGTGCTATGCAATAAAGCAAATTAACAATGGCTAGTCCGCAGAATGCACCAAACGCTTTCCTGGTAACCATGTGGGCCCACACAAAACCTAACGAGTCTGTAAAAAAGACAAGCTTCCAGTAAGTGAAGCAGGTCAAATTGTTGTTACACATGGCAGTGTTAAACATGATGTTGTCCCGTCAAACATGTTTGTGGTTCGCAAGTGCGTAGAGTGGTAATGTTCATTATGGAAACAGTCATCCGAGTCGAAAACTAGCAAAATATTGATTTGAAACCGCTCAAGCTACAGTATAAATCTTATCTAAGTAAAGGATTTTACGGTAAACGGCTAAATTAGATTTGGGGACATAAAATTGTAAAGATTGTAAAGACCCACAAGACACTGCTGCTTGCCGACATTGAAAGTTGTTTGTGTAACAGTTTCAAAGATTTCTTGTTTTTCTTTTTTGTTTATTTCTTTTTTAAACTAAAGGATGTATACACCTTTTGGAGTTCTCAAAAGCAACGGAGATCATTTCAAGTATCTTTTTAAAGAACACATGATCATTCTGCGATCCACATCTAAAGGCTTTAGGACGAATGGTTTTAGACATAAGTTTCTAAAAAAAACTCCCTTCTCTATTTTCAAGTAAAGTACGATGAACACAGCATAGTTACTATTTCAATTTTTCAATTTGAGATGTTAATTCAAGTATTTAAACTGAGAACCACCAGCTTATCCTACATGTATGATTTAATTGCAGGATGATTTCTGATGAGAACATTTTAAAAATTTCAAATACTTATAATTTATCCCAGAGACTTTTACAAATACTCATTATTAAATAATGCATGATACAAAATTCCTTTAGCAATCTCAAATTACACCCAACTTAGTCACGCGCACTCATACCATCAACATTCATCCACTCAAAACTTCATACAAACTCACAATTGCAGAAACACTTGATTACATCTGTTTGATTTATTTGTTTATCATTAAATAGCTATTGATAAAATATATTTTGACGTTCATACATACTGAATCTACGATCACGCAACTAAATGCAAATAAAGAAGAAACCTGTGCCCAATTTCTTTTATTTAAATGATTAAAAAAATATACAAGCTAACAGCCCACCATTAATGGTCGATAAACCGCATTTAACGACTATTTTTATTGGCTTAAAACGCTTTCACAGTGAAAACAATTGTTTTATGTGGTATCTTGGAACATTGAGTTAAGATATAGATGATGGTATAAGCCAACTATAACAATTCTGTATTACATGTATTACATGTCAAATATGAAAGTTTTGGCTTTACGATTAAGGCCGAGTAGAAACAAGTGCTTTGGGGGGGGGGGGGGGCGGAGGGGGTATCCGCCTTAGAACTCTACGCACAGGCATCAATATTTAATTTTCATCTGCATTTAAATTAACTTCAATGAAAAGTACATTTGCCAATTTAATTAGGCACAGTTAATATTAAATTGAAAGTGTGTCAGCAAGTGTTGCAATTGAGTAGTAATCCTAAGATATTATCCGATTACGCCAGGTTTTGTTGTTATTGTTGTTGTTGTTGTAGTGGATAAGTATCTCCAAAAGCTTAATATGACAGACAGTAATAATTGCATACTATGGTTAGGGCAAAAAATATAACATGAAGGTTGCCCAGACTAATATATTAGACTTATAAGGAGTTATTCTGTGGGTCCATGTAAATTTTGGTGGGTGGGGTAATTTTTTGCAGACAAATAAGAAATTAATCGAATTTATTTGTTTATTGGTTGAATTATCATCTTATCATCTCACACCCTATCTCAAATAAATAAGACATAAAACGCTTCCATAAGTCGTTGTGATAATGATATTTGGTCAATTATTTGCAAAATGAGGTATTACGGCTTGTGAATATTTTCGAGGAGGGTTGGTTCAAACATAGCCCTCTAATACAAAACTGCTACCACAATTTGACATTACAACGTGCCTAAATGTGTTGTAGTATGATGGATCTTTCCATTTTTACAGTCAAACCTTTTCTGGCAAGTATGTTGAACGGATCGAAATTTTCAATTTTTGCCTCCTAGACTACTTTGATCACTCACTCGAAATTGTGGAACTATATCAGGCTTCATTATTGTGTTGCAGCTTAAAATTTCAGGTAAAAAGAATAATCTGAAAAAAAAAACATATCTAAAATTTCTCTTCAACAATCGTGTAAAAATACCCCCAAGAAACAGGCTACGCGGTTTTAAACATTTCAAACCATACTAATTTAATGTTTCAATCCATCATATTCGTGTACTCTGATAGGCTGAAAATTTAGTTTTATTCCACAATGTTAACAATTTTGAGTTCGCAGCTATTTTTGTGCTTGCGCGAAAAGTATTTCGGAGAGATTCTTCCATTTTGGCTTCATGATATCATTTTATATGATATGAAGAAAATATTTCTAAAATTCATTGAGGTATGAAACTAAAAACCTAATCTCACTCATTTATGAATCCGCTTCGCGTATTCATACGTTGTGATTAGGTTTTAGTTTCATACCCCAATGAAATTAAAAGATAGTCTATTCATCTCTTTACACATCTTACACAACGATTTACTTGAAAAAAATGATTATTATTTTGGTTGACCTGGCAGACATCAACTTTTTTATTAAGAGACAATATGGTATCAAATATTGTCCAACATGTAATAAAATATCACTGTGCATCGATATTTCAGAATATTGTTTTGTTTTATGAATTTTAGCGACCTTCATCATGTATATAATTGATAGGCATTATATTTGTTTCGTTTTGAGAGCAAAGTATCTCCCTCTATCTGGATTTACCCAATTCTAACCATTTATATGTTGAACCCAAAATATTTGGCAGGAGGTAAAGACAAATATCAGCCTGTGCATATCTGCAGTCGGATCTTAAGCTTAGCCATCTGGTTTTTACAAACAAAATAACAACTCATAATTAATTCATCCATTGCTTTCAACACTTTGTTTTGTATGCAACTTTTACAATTTCTGCAGACCAAATGTTATAACTAGTCATGAGATAGTCCCTTAACTATACTTGTTTAAAATGAATGTTTGTTTTACGTAACGCTGTAAAAGCAAAGCGGGTCATAGAGATTGCGTTCAGCACTCTAGCAGTTTTTCATAACATTCATATTTTGCTTTTATTTAATTCATTACGTGCCCGTCAAAAAGCACTATCGAAATAATTTAAAACGATTAGATTTATGATATTGTGAATATATTTCTTAAAGATGAATGCCTTCGATTTATGGTAAAGTTGCGCTTTTATCGCATAAAAATACACCAAAATGCGAATTGTTGCGAAATTAACTTAATTAAGAAATTGGGTTGGAATATTTAGATTTTCTTTATTACATTTCTAAAGTTTACTTTTGTAACAAACTTTATAGCAAAAGCTTAAAAAAGTGTATGTCGAAAGATTTGTTTTTCTGCAAAACAAATTCCAAAGAATTTGGTAAGGCACTTAATTTTAAAGCTTGTCAAACCTATCTTTTTTCAACTTTAAATATTTGCTTTAATAGGTTTGTAAAAGGATTGCAGGTTGTGAAATTCGTATATCCAATATTGTCTTCAACTTTCCATCTTAAGATAAGAAACAATTATCTTACTAAGCTACTTTTTCCAAGAAGTGATCATAAAGTTAATTTTTCGTGGTTTTAATTAATGGAATAATTTTCACGCAAAAAAACTTTCACAAGAAAAGCAAGTTTTAACTTTTAAAATTCGTTTAGTTGATTTTAAGCAATAATTGAATAATCTACGTTTTAATGAAGGAATGGGCGCAGAATCTACATGAATTATTCATTTATCAAGCTGTTGAATGCACATATTCACTATACATAAATGTATCTTTGTAAACTTTTAAACAGGCGGATCGAAAAAGTTAGGAATATGAGATTTAACACCACTTTGTTTCAATAGGCATAAATACATTTTTTATTGCATATTTTGGGGAGGAGAATATCAGAGTCTGCTTTTTATCGATAAGAGATTTAACTTTACTTTTAACAGTATTTCAATTGTTTCTTGTTGATTATGCGGTAAGGCTTAAATAACGAGAAAGCATGATATATGTTTGGGTTTAAATGTAATTCAGCTAAATGGTGCTTATTTTTGTAACTAATAGTGTACGTATTCACTGTGTTTCTTACATAAACAATTTACTATCACAATGTCCCATCTGAGCTTCTAGCTGCGCATGTATACAATTATGGCCCTTCATTACCAAACGGAGATAAAATGAATGAGCCTGTAAGTGACCATTCGAGTCTAAATTTTGCGTTTAAATTGAAGCTCGAATTAAATTGTTAGATCTTGTATGACAAATGTGAGATCGAAACCGGGACGTGGTGGTTTTGGCCGACGAGCTTCCAACTGTGTCTGTTCTTGTCTTTGTTATATGCACACAGAAACTCAACCAGTAATGTTAATAAAAAAAAGAAAACTTACATGAGTATCCTATGAAGGTAATTACAAGCATCCAGAAGTAAAAGTGCCTCTCCATTTCTGTGTATTTCAAATTTCTATAGTTGAGAAGATAAAGAAAACCGGTTTAGTCTTTTGAATAACACTAGACTAGAGCCTTTCGAGGGGTCAGTGAAACAATATTGTAAGTGTCTTTAAACATAAGGGCATCCTCAATAGTGTTGCACTGAACCCTGGCTTTGGAGTCTGATTTTCAAAACAAAGGAATAGAGTATTTAAACGTTTTTCTGTTAAAATCCTGTAACCGCAGCTGATTTATTGCTATAAATACGACAGTTTAGAGGAAATTCGAAGATTGGACGTTTCATTATCAACTTAACTAGTTTTTCAATTGTGAGTAATAAGCATGAGGTACAGTTAAAACATCGTGAAATTGACACTCATTCCGATCAAAATCATTCTTAATCGCTCACTTAACTCTCCATTCATTCATTACAAAACACTCACTCAAACCATTCAAAAACGCTTCAAAATCTTTAGAAAACATTTCGAAAAAGTCCAAGACAATCAACAGTTAACTTAACTCGATCAAATTATTCTACGACTTTATTTGCTGGTGTGGATTTTATAGTGTTTTATTGGTCCACGAAGACACACAAATAAAAAAATTACGTATATTTTTTTCAAGGGAGGTAATTGATATAGCTAATTGTGTTAATCTTGAAAAAAATTGCTATGCTGGGTAACCTCCCTTGAATTTCACTCAAAATTCGGTCCACACACTCATTCAATTTCATTCCAAAATCATTCCAAAATCATTAATCTTTACTGTACAGTGAAAAACGTAGAGAATTTGATATTCACATTGATCATAACCGTTCTAATTCGCTCGCTCATCGCTCCATCAAAACACTCACTACAATCACCCACAAACGCTCCAAAATCGTTCAAAAGGGCTTCGAAATTGGCTGAAGCTATTAACCCATGTCATGCTGAACCCGGAATATTCCTTCTTTGGCAGGTGGTATAGACAAAGATCAGTCTGCACATATGTGCAGCCTGATCTTAAGTCTTAACCACCTGATTTTACTTTTAAGGCCAGAAAAGTTTCATGAATGTATTTTCAAAATAAATAAATATGGCTTGCAATGAGTTTCTAGTACTTTCAGTACTTTGATTATAATGCAATTTTGCCAAAGTTTTTATTTAGCATGACAAGGGTTAAAATTTCATTTAAATTGACCAAGTCATTGGCTAGTATGGTCTTTCAAAGCATCTGACTGAATACTTACCAACAGAAATGTGTTTTATTTTTTTCTATTTAAGGGACGAAATAAAATATCACTAATTTTTACCAAGCTCCATAAACAATGAATGAACCTAATGAAATGCTGAAGTACCATTCCGTTTTTATAATTATTTTTATTCTTCTCATTATCATATTTATCATAATTGTTATATCATCATTTTTTATTATTATTGTTTTGGTATTACAAACCTCCTTTCACAGATCTCCTTGTAGTACTTCGGTTAATTCACTCGAAGAAATGAAAATGCTTTCCGATCTTATAATGCAGATTTATATTTTGAGAATATCGTAATTTGATTACAAAACGCGGTAAGACATCCACAGTTTTATTCATTCGCACCCTTATTATTCCCGAGGTATATTCCATAGAATCGCCGAGCCTTCCCGATTGATCACCGTCGTGTGTATTCGCGTTGGCGTAGGAGTAGGCGTAGTCGATGGCGAAATTCAGCGTTGACCTACTTTCTGTAATTTTGAGTTATAAGATATTGAACTGAGGTGCGTTTATTACATTAACGTGAAAATTCCCCCTAAATAAGATTATTAAGACGTCGTAAGAAACGATTTTCAATATTTTGAGTGAAAACATTCGACGTCGTCAAGGCTACACGTTTTAAGCCAATGCAAAAGCATCTTCGTTTCCTCATTAAAATATCTTAAGATTATTAAGCCGCTTAAAAATCTCAATCTAAAAAACGCTACATCTTAAAAATCTTAATGAATTTCTTAAGAATCTTAATCTAAGAAACGCACCTATGTATTTGGTCAAGTTAAAGGTTCGTAGATGATTTTTTTTTTGACTTTGTCATCAAGCCTCCGTCTTAGCGCATCGGACTATCATTCAATAAAAGGGTTCGATTCCCGACGGCGGCACTTATCATTTTCCTACTGTTTCTCTACCACCAATCTGTTCAGAATCGAAGAACAATGTGAGATAGCAGCTTGAGGCTAAGAAAGGATGTAATGGTAGATTTGGTGTGAGGAATACCATGCATCTATTGTTATGTGATCCAGTCGCCGCGATATAACTGAAAGATTATCGAAAGTGGCCTCAATTCAAATGTGACCCGTCACGCAATAAGGGACCGTATGGGTATTGCATAAGATGTCGACTCTAGTCAGACTACGCGGACTGCGCAGACTGACTACGGCCGAAACTTTTCGCAATATGCTTATTTTCTGAATCTAGAATGATCAATCTACCTTCGAGTGAAAAATTTTATGAAATGCGACATCCGGTTGTCCTATGCTAGACCCAAATTCATTTTACAGAGTTCCCAGATGGTCCCTTTTCGCGTTACGGGTCACAAATAAAATGAAATTGACTTTCGCATCAAGTTAGGCATTTTACTCTGACCTTGACCCTCTTTCGAAAAAATAAATCGTTTGGATACGGACTGTTTAATATCACAAACAGCTGTCGGAAAGATAATTGAGCCCGTGTCTGAGATTTCCAACAACTTCAAATATACGCGGAACAAAGATTCTGACCAGCCTATATATCCGCACAGTCTGACCAGAGTCTTCACTATGCGCTAAGTAGATAGATAAAGTCTCAAAGTAACTGTAGACCATCAGGTAACTTTATATTCACAGTATAAGGATGCCTATTCATGTCAACGTTTGCAACCCATAACAATTTTAAATTGTTGGAAATGTCACGCACAGGTTCAGTTGTCTTTAATTATGGAATCTATTTGAAATAACCTGCCTTTGGTATACCTTATAAAATCTCGATATATATAGTGTTAAGCTATTTAGATAACAATAATCGATAGAAGGCTGTCCCTCCAGTCCTTTTGTTTGACATTTGACCTGCTTAAAAATGATATACAATGAACACACAAATTTTTCATCATAGTTATACAATGCTTCATTAATTCTTATTTTCATCTATAATTGCAACATATAAGGAATTCACGAATGTATAAAAACATGGAACAGTCCAGTCAATCTAGACTTCAACCTAAAAAAAAATTGCAACAGAAACTATTTTTGCGTAATGATGTTATCATGAACTTACTTTTCAACATTTCAAAAGTCTAGAAAAATCTAGACAGGGGAAACGTGATGTTTGCAATACAATTTCATGGTAATGTTAAGTCACCATACTTTATGACTAATATTATGGTTTTGTTACAATAACATTTAAAATAAGATAAGTAAATCTGTAATTAGTTTTGTCTAATTTTATTGAAAATTAATGAAAAACTTAAATTTTATGACAATTTGTCATTGGTTTTCGTGGATCAATCTTTCGAAATAGCTTTACATTGAACCAAAAATGAAGTATCATGTTTGAAGACGCACGTGTGTTTTACTTATGGAGCATAAGTTTTGAAATAGATCAGAAATTAGCTTACTCAATTAAACTTGATCTTCGTTCTATGTTTTTCGCGATATAAATGGGTAAATCAACAAAAAAGAAAATTAATTTACGGTGGTCAAATAGGACCAAAATTAACCACTTTTTTTTCAAAATAAAGAAATCTCATTTTTTAATTCTAATTTCATGAAAAAATATTATGAGAATGACTACATTAACAGATAACATGGAGTAAATATATATACATTTGTCTGTTTGCATTAAAAGTCTATAATTCTACAGTGAAATCAGAAATCATGCCACTATTTGAATTATATTATGGTACCGTTAATTTGACTCCAACCTTTTACAATTAATTCAAAACAATGGATTACTTAAAATGTTTTAGGATTAGTATACTTTTAACAGACTCAGGTTACATATCTGTGAGTTATCAACAAAATGATGGAGTAATAAGGATAATATACTGATTTTGATTTAATTTTGAGGAATAACAAAGGCAGTGGTCAGCCAATATGTTAAGGAAAAATGTACTGAGATCTGATGTTTATAGACATTTTACTAATTGATGGATTAGACTTACCATCTATCAAAGACAAGGTTCTGGAACAAATAAGCAAGCAGTGACCTGAAGGTCTATTCCCTGAGGAAGTAATAAAATGGAGATAGTTATCATAATGGGGGGGGAGGTAATTGACTCATGATCTTAGAATAAGTACTTCATTATCAAATGGGAAGGGGTTAAATGACCAATGGTCATAACCTAAGCACAACATTATCAAGCACAATCACTAGTCACATGTCTTTTAAAGGGGACTATTTTTTACTACTCTATAGTTTATAGTTATTCAATGAATCAAATTTCTTCAATGATCCAGGTCTTTGATAAAGCTAAACTCACATGGTGATACAAATAATACTAGAATTTTTATATTTTAGCCATTTCTATCTTCCCTTTCACAGTTCACAGTTTTCCCGATTCTAGTTTCATATTTAAGCCCCAATATATCAAGAAGTATTTTTGTGTAACTATATCTTTGGAGTACTTGGACGGTTTTAACGTTCACTCACCGTTCTTTTTTATTTTTAATGGAATGCACAGTGCTCTAATTGAAGGAAAATTAGATAGCATATATTTAATTAAAGGTTTTTACATAAAGCCTTATCCTTGGATCCAGCCAAAACGGAATAGCCTGCTAGAGTTAAATAAACGTTTTGGATAATAATATAATCAGAAATGAGAATGTTATTAGAGTTAACGGGGTCAATGACCAAACTTAAGGTGTAGATTTAATATGCTACAAACAAAAAGACTTGATTTGATAAATTAAGATAAAGAAATTATAAAATTAGACCATTTTTATGATTCATTCCTCATGCAAGCTCAGATATTTTACAAACTCTATATTGAACATGGCCTACTTGAAATAATTTTTGCTGATTTTTGTATCAAAAAATATCATCTACTAGGACAGAAATCAATCTGTATTAAACAAGTAACCAGTAAATATGTGTGTCTGCTCCATAACTTTGATGTTTATTTACATGAATTTCCGCAATTTCACATCACCTTGAGATAATAAATGATATGCCGTTAAATGAAGGTCAAACTTAGAGGCCAAGAATGTAACTTTAAGAAAGAAATTTATATAAGCTTGTTTCATAACTTTGGTATTTATAAAAGAATAGTCCTGATAAATTGCTAATAAATAATAATACCTTTTAATTATTGTATAAACAATAGTCATTTGGATTCATTGGCAGAATTTGCTATTGCTACCATTGTATACATTAATGCTACAACACTCAAGGTAATAATTTTGATATACTGACATCAATTCACGATTGATTGCTATGAAACGTTTATGATTTCGCCACTTATTGGGCTCCGCTAAAATAACATCAGATGGGTTGAAATAAAAGAAGGGTCTTATCGTAAGCAATCATCATTTGAAGAATGAAAACCTTATCACTTACCAATCAAAAGTTATGGCCAGTTTTAAAAAAAATAAGTTAAAAATAGTGACCTTGAAAAAGTGACCCTGACCTTGATGGACGGTATTGAATCTAATAAGATAGAACGTTCTTGTCTCAAGCAAAACAAACATGAAATATCAAGGTTTATTGACTTCCCAATTCAAAGTTATTCACGGCTACTGTTAAAGTTTTAATTTTTCATAAATTTGTCCTTGGTAAAAGACCTTGACCTCAACATATGACCACGAAGATGGTGCCATAAGAAAGCAATGACCCTTGCTCAGAATGCCGAGTTAATACGTTGATCCCATACCAAATTTGGGGTTTGTTTTCTCATTATTATGCATTTTTGATAAAATAATTTCCTTGCAAGTATTTGGATGCAGATTGGCATGTTGACAACCCTCTTCTTGAACAAGCACTGTTCAAGTTATCATTCACAGATTGTCGCAAGAATTTATAAATCAACATGAACCAATAGAACAGAACTAGATGAAACAATCACGAAAAAAAAATAATTACGACGAAATATTCTGAAATGGTACTTAAACCAATACTTATCCTATACCGACTGTCTCTATTCTGTGACCATGGGTCGTTTTTAGTCTTGCGAAGGTTAGAAAGCTGATGACTTATATAGTAATAGCGACATACACCCTGTTCTCTCCGAGTCTAAGCTGATTTTAAATGCTCATCTCAGGATATTGAGTGATGCAAGACCCGCACAATTCTTTGAATTTTCAATCTCGGTACTAAGTCAATTTACGAAGCATCCCGGTGTCCCTATGTTTACATCGTTGACACAGTTGGCGTTCTCTAACCTATGCAGTGTGAGACTCGCTCATTTTATGTTCGTTCCTTGTTTTAAAGTCTTGTCTAACGCCCAAAGAGTGGATTTTTTCATATAAGCATCGTTTAATTCAAACGAAGATTTTTAAAACCAATTGTCTTTGTATCAATTTTCTCAATTCGCAAGGGTCGAGGACGATAGAAAATGACAAAACGCAATATTTCAGAATTTAAAATGGAGTTCTTAAGAATATAAATATAATAAAAAAATAATCAACTGATTTTATCTGAATTGACAAAAATAATATTTCATTCGAGTACGTAATTAGGCTGTAAATAAATTCGACATTCAAGTTCGCTATGCAACACCTTAAAAGTACATTAGGATCATCACTCGGTCATTTCCGTAAACTGCAACATACCTCGGATGTATGTAAGGCGGATGGGTATGTAACAAAATCGTGCATTTTGTTAGGCGGAAACAGTGTAAAAAAACGAGCACTGTACATTTATATCTTTTAAAGTAAATAACGACTGAAAAATCTAAATTTTTGAGAATGACGAATATTCTCAAAAATTAAGATTTTTTTCAGCCGTTGTTAAAGAATCTAAAGATAATTATATTAGGAGACGATGGTTTCACGTCAGATTGTGAGATTGGCCGAGTGGTGTTCCGAATGCTTAAACGTATTATCGTGAAATATTTTTCGTATCAGACATAACCAGTTGATAATCGTCGATGTACTGGAAAATCCCGTCTTTTGGTCTTTCAAGACGGGAGTACGCCACGTGCATCAGCTTACAGCAATATTTAGATGAAAATCGTTTGTTTCGGTGTAAGATCGATCTTTATTTCATTGGGTGAACAACAACAGCTATATTTTCTCAATTGGCGGAACCACGTGAGAAAATATGCCTTTTGCTGTTCATGAAATAAAATATGAACTGATCTTTCTTGAAAAAAGCGTCATTTTCATGTGATTTCTATGCAACGTTCATGGAAACGTCATCTATAAGGCTCCGTTTAGATAAGGTTAGATAGGGTCAAATGAACGAAAATGGGGTATACGATTTTGATCATTTCACTGGTAAGGCGATGAGTTTATCAAATCATATTCTAATGTTTTGTCAATAAGCTTTACAGAAATATTTCAATCTGCTAGATTGCGTTTTGTTTCAGAGTACAGAGGTGCGTATGAACACCAAATCATACACAAAAGCATATTCAATTACGGTTAACAGTAATTAAAACATATTTATAACAGTTATCTAAGCTCATAAATAACTGTAATTAGAAAACATTCACATATTCTTGCAAAAAAATGCAAACATGTACAAATATTTGTACCTCGAAAATCCCTGTGTCAAATCAAAGCACTGAAAGAACTGATGGTGGACGTTTCTGTTGGCATACTAGAGTGATTCTTCCATTTGTTGAGAAAAGAGAAATTTCACATGTAAAATTACGATAAAAGGAAAATGACCTGACCCAAGTTCACATATTGCTTCAGATATACATTTCTCAACATATATCGTCGATCCTCAACCAAATCACTATAATTACAAGGTTTCGATAACTTTCGGCATTATGCCGGGGGTAGTTTAAAGAGTGATTGTCTGATCCATTGGGTATAAAAGGAAAGAAATGACAATTAGACGATCTAGGTTATTATTATTATTTTGTAATGCTAATCGATTCTCCGTAATCTCATAATTAAAATTATGGTGTTATCTGCTTATTCTATAAAATGATAATAATTAATTGTACCGCTATTTTCATTCTCAAATAAAAAAGAGAAAGGGTAAGTGGTTATATAAACTCGTAAAAATGGCAGACACTCGTCTCAAGATTTTGCGTATTAAAAAGTAAAGTAAAACCCCTTTGCAAAAACCTTTATCGCACGACCTGAATGCTTTACTTTAACTGCTCGGGCTGTATCGATATTCATGTGTATTCCGTTATTTCCATTAATTCGCCATTGGTTTTTTATACAAGAGCAGTCTCAGGGGAGGTTACCATTCCAGTTATTCCATTCACCAAATTTCATGAGTGACCTCCCATAGACCATTGGGAAACAAGGGGCAAATTACTCACGCTGCCTGATAGTAGTTGTACGCAAGCAAAACGTTCACCCGATTTCAGAATTGCATGATTTCGCACTTAAAAGATGTCTTTGAGGATTCAACAAGTTATGTATAATCCTTGTTTCACTCCATTTTTAAAATGCATAGTTGTCAGTGGATACAATTCTTGAAAAAGAGTTAATTGAATCTTAGTGAGCACTATCATTGAAAACCTTTTAACATCTGACAGAATTGTTCTTTAGCGGTATTAACACTGGTGAATGTAAACGACCACCAAAAAGTACATACATTAATATCGTTCAATGAAAATCTCGCTGAAACGTTAGATGTTTCTTAAACTATTCGCTAGAATCATGGTGTTTTAAATCTCTTGGGAAATTATTACATAATTTTGGGTCCGCATTTTTGACAATTCTTCCCAAATGTTTTGTAATCTTTAAAGGTATATCAAAGCATCCTTCGTAGAATCGGTGAATCCCAGTTATCTTTTAGATACTTGCTCTGTAAATACTTGTTTATTGCTCCCACAATTTTACGCCACATTCTTTCCTTGATAAGCGGCCAATGTAGATAAAAAATGGTTAGTTAGAACTGTTTTATATTTTCTTCGTCTCAATATAAGCTTTGTATGCTTGTATTCTACGTTTGTCACTTTGAGAAACACCTTAGAGATTTCCATTGCAGTAGTATATCTAAGAGATTACATGCGATACATCTAGAGTTTCTGTTGCCTCTACCGTGAGGTGTTTTTGGATTCTTCTAATATACAAATACCAGTATATTGCATTTGAAATGTATTTTTCACATGCCAGTTAAAAATATCAATGCCAGGAAAAAATGGTGATTCAAATATTCGAGATAAATGTTTTCATTGGATTATCGACAAGTATCGGTAGATACTCATTTTGCAACCTCTTCGAAAACAGTGAAATTGCATGAAATCATACCAAACCCTCATTATTTCACTGTATTTGACGTTGTCTAGTCGTGATGTTACAACGCTTCCTAGAAATTTCGTGCAAGACATCATACATTAAAAGACTTTTATCCTAGGTCTCATTCGAGCGTTAAAGAATTAGAACAAAAGTTTGTTTTCGTATGAATTCACTAAATTCTCACATAATTACAAAGGTCCCATTTACATCGAAAAAATAGAGTGTTAAGTTGATACCAATAACCGGGTGCTCTGTTGCGTCTGTCGCATCTATGAATCGAACCACCTTAAATAAACAAATAAGAATAGGTTTACAATTCTTGAACAGTTACTTGGTACTTCAAAAAAAGAAAAAAATGGTGATTCAAATATTCGAGATAAATGTTTTCATTGGATTATCGACAAGTATCGGTAGATACTCATTTTGCAACCTCTTCGAAAACAGTGAAATTGCATGAAATCATACCAAACCCTCATTATTTCACTGTATTTGACGTTGTCTAGTCGTGATGTTACAACGCTTCCTAGAAATTTCGTGCAAGACATCATACATTAAAAGACTTTTATCCTAAGTCTCATTCGAGCGTTAAAGAATTAGAACAAAAGTTTGTTTTCGTATGAATTCACTAAATCTTTAATTTGAGACAACAATCTTATATTTTCACCCTTTGTTTTTCTCTAAATATAATACATATATTTGCTTATATGTTCCACAAAACTTATAAAGGCGCAAGTTACTGACAAGGTAGACTATCTAACTTTATTTTTTCTATGAAAACATTATACACTCACTAAAGGTGCAGGTTACAAATGAGCTTTTTTTTATTTTATTTGCGATTAAATCTACATTCAATTGCGCTGCAACATAGGTGTGTTTTTACCAATAATATTGCTGGTTGGGATCATTTTCGTTATTTGTGGTTGCCGAGAAACATAATTGAAATTTTCTCCTTTTCCTATACCTATACATTAATCATTGAACACATATTAACTTTTTTTCTTTCAAGTAACTTATGTAAAATAACAATGTATTTTTACTTAAAAATATCAGAATTAGCTCGATACTGGAAAATAAATTTTACCGAAAAATAAACTGATATAACCAGACGTTTCCACAGCAGTATTTAAAAGCGTAAATTCATATTGCTACATTTAAGCTCTGTCATCACGTAAATTAAGACACAATATCTCTTTCTCTTGCAATCGTATGAGAAGAAACAATCCGAGAAATCCCTTGTCATGTCGATTTCAACTCGTTGCAATATTATTTTAGTCCAAGAGAAGCAACATATGATCACCATTGTCCCCATGATCCTTTTCTTAAGTTTCATTCTGATACATTTCTTTAATTGAATCACATGGTTAATGACGATAACTTACAACTGTTTACTTTTAGAGTGCATGTAGCACAGTCACCGGTCGTAAAAAAATCGGTTATCAGTCGTGTAATTGAAAATGATTTATGATAAGACGAACAAAATAAGCAGATAATCGTTTGTTTTAGTGTAAGATCGATTTATATTTCAATGAATGATCCACATAAATTGTATGTTTAAGAGTGGCTATGCAACGTGTGAAAATATAACTTGTTGTTCGCTAAATAAAATATTATCGATTCTACTCAAAAACAAACGACCTTGAATGCAAAAATGGGACAATTATGACTTTTTAGGACTACATTTCTTAAAGCGACTTTTTGCTAGATTGATTGCTATGAAACGTCAATGATAACGCCATTTATTGGGCTCCGCTTAGATAACTTCAGATAGGGCGAAATAAACATAGGGGGGAGGGATTTAAGTTATTGATAGTTTCAATATTTAGGCGGTTAGTTTATCAAATGATGATCCACCGAAAATCATTTAAAAAAAATAGTTTGTATCAACATATTTTTTAGACGTTTTGGTCTTGCGTTGGAGGGGCCGACATTGCAAAAGTCGCAAGTGCCATCATTCGGATCTTGCCGTCATCTGAAAAGTATCGAGAACGTAATAGTAGTAATAGTTGACCTGGCGGTCGTCTATGATCGTCTATGCAGATCTTTGGACATATTAGTATTTAATGAAAACACACAGTAAAACACGGTGTGAGCAGTTTTAATCTTTCATTGATTTTTATTAAAATTGTCTGAGTCATCTTGATGCTTTTGGCGTCATGTAACCCCATCATTCGGAACATCACTCGGCAATTTCCGTTAAATGCAAAAGACCTCGGGTGTATATAAGGCGGATGGGTATGTAACAAAATAGTGTATTTTGTAAGGCGAAAACAGTGTAAGAAAAACTAACGCGGAAGCGACCGGCGCTATCTTTAGATTTATATCTTTTACAGTAAATAACGGCTGAAAAAACTTAACTTTTGTGAATGACGAATCATTCTCAAAAATTAAGATTTTTCAGTCGTTATTTAAGAATCTTAAGATTTATATAAGGATACGATGGTTACACGACAGTGACTTAAACGAGTAGCGTTGGCGACGTCGAATGTTTTCATTCAAAGTTTCGAGGGCTAACGCCATTTTAACTAACGTAATCTAGTTTTCAAATTTTTTCCCGTACTTTTTAGAAATAGTCCGTCTATGTACATCCGAGGTTGATCGAGTGGTGTCCCATGTGCAAAAACGACGCGTTTTAATGATTTCGCAATATGTATTCCCGAGTTTCTAGAATCGGAGAGGGTTTCCGATTGTAAGTATCATATAAAAAGCAAATATCAATGTCTGTAATCAATACGAAAGTATTTCGAGGAATGTTTGTAGACAGTCTAAAAATGTAAACTACGACAACAACAACAACAGAAAAGAGCCCCCCCCCCCAAAAAAAAAGAAAATGGCACACACAGAAAAAAAGAAAATCTACAACATCGCCTTAACTATTTGAATTGAACATAGTTTTTCTGTTTCAATGAAAACGTTTTTAATTCGCACCTATTACAAACAGACATACAAATTAACAACAACAACAACAAATCGTTTATTACAAAGACTAACATAATCGAATGAATTAAGCTCAAATTGAAAAAATGATTTGATTAAGTAAACTGCGCACATATGGTGAAAAATAAAGGGCAAAAAAATTACCAAGACGTGTTTGAAAAACACCAATGCCCCCGCAACTGTCATTTTTTGTAGGGTCGTTTTCATACCTGAATATTTAAATCATTTGATTGTCTAACACTACTGATACATACCAATTGTCAACAATAAGTGTCTTACCAATTAGAAATTATACCTAATAGAAAAGCTTCTATAGATTTGACCTTGATTAATAACAATGACTTTGTTATTGATGTATAGGTCCTGTCAGTAGCAATACACATGTGGAATATCAGGGCTCTATCACTTACCAATCCAAAGTTATGGCAAAAAAAAATGTTTGAATTTTACAAAATCTGCCCTAGAACATGACCTTGAATTGAGCACATGACAATGAATATTGTACCTTCCGAAGGATCTTATCGTAAGCAATCATCATTTGAAGCATGAAAACCTTATCACTTAAAAATCAAACGTTGTGGCCAGATTTAAAAAAAATTAAGTTGAAAAATAATGACCTTGAAAAAATGACATTGACCTTGATGGACGACATTGAATTTAAGAAGATGGAACGGTCTTGTCACAAGCAAAGCACAAATGAAATATCAAGGTTTATTGACTTCCCAATTCAAAGTTATTCACGGCTACTGTTAAAGTTTTAATTTTTCATAAATTTGTCCTTGGTAAAAGACCTTGACCTCAACATATGACCACGAAGATGGTGCCATAAGAAAGCAATGACCCTTGCTCAGAATGCCGAGTTAATACGTTGATCCCATACCAAATTTGGGGTTTGTTTTCTCATTATTATGCATTTTTGATAAAATAATTTCCTTGCAAGTATTTGGATGCAGATTGGCATGTTGACAACCCTCTTCTTGAACAAGCACTGTTCAAGTTATCATTCACAGATTGTCGCAAGAATTTATAAATCAACATGAACCAATAGAACAGAAACTAGATGAAACAATCATGAACAAAACTAATTACGACTAAACATCCTGAAATGGTACTTAAACCAATACTTATCCTATACCGACTGTCTCTATTCTGTGACCATGGGTCGTTTTTAGTCTTGCGAAGGTTAGAAAGCTGATGACTTATATAGTAATAGCGACATACACCCTGTTCTCTCCGAGTCTAAGCTAATTTTAAATGTTCATCTCAGGATATTGAGTGATACAAGACCCGCACAATTCTTCGATTTTTCCATCTCGGTACTAAGTCAATTTACGAAGCATCCCGGTGGGTCGATGTTTACATCGTTGACAAAGTTGTCGTTGACCTATGCAATGTGAGATTCGCTCATTTTATGTTCGTTCCTTGTTTTAAAGTCTTGTCTAACGTCCAAAGAGTGGATTTTTTCATTTAAGTATCGTTTAATTCCAACGAAATATTTGAAAACCAAATTGTTTTGGTATCAATGTTCTCAATTCGCAAGGGTCGAGGACGATAGAAAATGACAAAACGCAGTATTTCCGAATTTAAAGAAGAGTTTCTAAGAATAAAAAAATAATAAAAAAATAATCAACTGATTTTATCTGAATTGACAAAAAAAAATATTTTACTCGAATACGTAATTAGGCTGTAAATAAATTCGACATTCTGACTCGCTATGCAACACCTTTAACGTACATTCGGAACATCACTCGGTCATTTCCGTAAACTGCAACATACCTCGGATGTATGTAAGGCGGATGGGTATGTAACAAAATCGTGCATTTGTTAAGCGGAAACAGTGTAAGAAAAACTAGCACTGTACATTTATATCTTTTACAGTAAATAACGACTGAAAAATCTAAATTTTTGAAAATGACGAATCATTCTCAAAAATTAAGATTTTTTCAGCCGTTATTAAAGAATCTAAAGATATTTATATTAGGAGACGATGGTTTCACGTCAGTGACTTAAACGAGTAGCGTTGGCGACGTCGAATGTTTTCACTCACATTTTCGAGGTCTAACGCCATTTTAAATTACGTCATCGAGTTTTTCCAAGGTTTTCCCGTATTTTTTAAAAATAGTCCGTCTATATACATACGAGGTTGATCGTGAGATTGGCCGAGTGGTGTTCCGAATCCTTAAACGTATTATCGTAAAATATTTTTCGTATCAGACACAACCAGTTGATAATCGTCTATGTACTGGAAAATCCGGTCCTTTGGTCTTTCAAGTCGGGAGTACGCCAAGTGCATCAACTTAGAGCAATATTTAGATGACAATCGTTTGTTTCGGTGTAAGATCGATCTATATTTCATTGGGTGAACAACAAAAGCTATATTTTCTCCATTGGCGGAACCACGTGTGAAAATATGCCTTTTGCTGTTCACGAAATAAAACATAAATTGATCTTACTCGAAAAAAGCGTCATTTTTCATGTGATTTCTATGCAACGTTCATGGAAACGTCACCTATACGGCTCCATTTAGATAAGGGTAGATAGGGTCAAATGGGGTATACGATTTTGATAATTTCACTGGTTAGACGATGAGTTTATCAAATCATATTCTAGTGTTTTCGTCAATAATCCATCGAAAAGCTTTACAGAAATATTTCAATATACTAGATAAGTTTCGCGTGCGTTTTCACTGGTGTTTAACGATGTTACCGTAAAATGGTTGTCTATGATTTTGTATGTTGGTTTGCTATGATTATATAGGTATTTTTTGTAAGCAATACACGTGTCGTATGGAATGTTCGTGTTTTTGGAGAATGCATTGAATGAATTTTAAATGGATCACCCCACACTAAGTAAACGATTTTCATTGCACTTTGCTCTACCTCTTTGTCTTGATCTTCATTTATCATGAATGTTTTACTTAAAATAAATTCATTTATGAAAAATATCTTTTAAATGCCTCTTTGATTTCAAAGAAAGCAAACTCTTGCCAAGTGTCGGTTGTTTCAGATGAAGTTGTATTGTGTTCTTCGTATTTGCCTCTTATAGCAATGATGGTCCACGGTTAAATCATTTTAGTGAATATTTATTTTTTTCCAAAGACATGGTTAATTGAAGATGGTATATTGGTTAATCGAAGAAGAGTATTGCTGGTGTGATGGTTAATATGTGATTATCTACAAAAGTTTATGTGAAGCCAAACCATATTATAACGCGAATTTATACGAGAAATATACATAATCCACTGTTGGTCGTAGGTAGTTGTATCAATTAAGAATAACGATTCAACATTTCAGGTTGAATAGTTTTCAATTCTCTAAATACTGTTATTGCTTGTATGTAATATTTTTCAGTTCTTTGTCAGTTTCGGACCAACTGCGACATCTATAGATCGGGACACAATCATCTTCGATTAAAATCAATCTATATCAATACTTTCTTCAATAAAAATACTTTCCCAATAAATAAAAAATGGTAACACGTCAGACCAAAAATAAAAAAAAAAAAAAAAAAAAAAAAAACAATCTAGAAACTAATTGTTAATTATGTTGGCACATCATTAGAAATTAGTCAATATATGTTTAACAATAACGACACATGATCAAAAGATACAACCATATTATTGCCTTGTGAGAAATTCAAGTTGGTAAAACAACAAATGGCTATTATTTAAAAAAAAAAAAGTCAAATTAACCTGTCACGGCAGGTCATAATCAATCAACAATAACTTCCAAATTAAACTACACCCTCGTTAGTTTCATAGAGATGCGTTTTTATTCTGAGAATCCTGTATTTAACCAGGATAACGATGTAGGGAAATATATTTTTTTAAAAAAATCGTACGGTACATTTGATATTGTACGTTTTTTTACGACGAATGTGAACACAACATTGTGCTGTGCTCGAAGTATATCCAAACCTATCACAAGACTCGCTGATGTGGCTGCACGGTAACTGGGCATCCCCTTTGGAGACGATGACATGATTTACTTAAATCTACTGTACACCTTACGACCATCGCATGTCCCCGTATGGTGACAGCGGTTACAAAAGGATGATGCGGTAAAATTTTCCAAGTACAACACCGTACATTGATCGTTTGATGACCTCAACCCTTTTTAACTGATTTAACGACATGTCTATGACCTAAGGGTTCTCTTTCGGCCTTGCGATTGTTGTACTTCTGTCAAAAGAATTACGTGATCACCCATGGCGTCCGACGGACGGGTGGCATTCACTCCTTTGTCCGGAGCATAACTCACCGTATATTCGATTGACTTGAAACTTGGGAGTTATGTTCCTCCCATGATTACGGACTGAAGTGTACAGAAAATGTTACTCTACATAGCTTAATTTTCTAATTATTCTTTTTTTTTTGTGTTTTTTTTTTTTCATACTTTGACAACCAGCATTGTAACGGGCTTTTGTGTAAGATTTTGCCAACTTGTTTCAAGTTATTTTTCTTTAACAAAATCAAAGGTCTTTGTTTTCCGTTGTAACTTGCACTGATTGCACAGACACAGTTTGTCGCCTTACGGTCTACGCCTGAGTTCTTAGTTACGGTTCCGTAAGTAATATAAACAATACTCTAGGTAGAAGTTCTTCTCTTCTTCCACAAAATCAGACTGAAATTGAAACTGTATTTGCTGTAGTCTATCAGTTCGAAAGTCGTAAAGGCTAGTCACATTAGATACATTTCGAAGACTTGGTTTTGTTCCGTGCAGCTTGTCACATTTATGCTGTAAAAGAAAATTTTGCCTGTTAAAATAGTAAACACACATCTTGACTGACGGCACAATCCTATGTACATTTTTTTCCGCACATGAAGTTGTAGACCGAGTTATATTTGCATTTAGTTAAGAAAATAGAATTTATAATTTATAATAATTTACTCTATTTTGATGTTTCGGCTAATGCCTTTTACAAAAAATACTACATGGAAATGTCACAACTACATCTTTACATTCTTACTGTGCGGCCATATCAAATGTTTCTATTTGACGTCGCCGCTAGAAACATGACGTCATTTTGGCGTAATTAATGTAACGTAATCAGGAGAATAAACGTTGCTAGACGTAATATCACTACTTAGCGCACATAAATTAGTTCGTTTTCATTCCAATATACTTACATGTTTTGTATTTCCTACAAGAAAATGGTTTGATACCTATATGTTTGTTTACGTGCCAATGTAATAGGTTTTATCATAAAAAGACTCATTGCACTAATTACATTTATATTAAGATTTTGTACTATCGTGTACAGACACAGTGTGGCAAGCTAAACCTTGTTTTGTATAAAAAGTCTGTGAACACTTGTCGCATAACAGATGCAATTTTTGGTGAACGGTTTGTACGTGTTTATTCAAGAAATTTTGACCATGTGTCCTACTGCATAATTCAAAATGAAATCGTCTACTCTGGTGAATGCTCCCCTTGTGCCTATGGAGATAAGATGGCGCCGTGGTACAGTACCTGCATTCGGAACATCACTCGGCCATTTCCGTAAACTACAACATACCTCGGATGTATGTAAGGCGGATGGGTATGTAACGAAATTGTACATTTTGTTAGGCGGAAACAGTGTAAGAAAAACTAGCGAACCGGCGCTATCTTTAGATTGATATTTTTTACAGTAAATAAAGGCTGAAAAATATTAATTTTTTGAGAATGACAATCATTCTCAAAAATTAAGATTTTTAGCCGTTATTTAAGAATCTTAAGTTATTTATATATATAATACGTACTTAGTGTTTTGTATGGAAAAAAATATCTAACGAGGTTGGGAGAATTGATCATTGTCGAGGCTCTGCCGAGACAATTACCAATTCTCACAACCGAGTTAGATATTTTTTCATACAATACACTTAGTACGTATTATATTTATCTTATAACCTCTTTTTGTCTTGTTTTAGTCGATGTTTCTAACTTAAATGCTAGTTTCTAAAAATAACTGTATGATATTATTGTTCTAAAAATAACTATGTGATATCATAAAAAATATCATACGGGTTGTTATCATACGGATACTTGTATAGTTATAAGATAAATAAGGATACGACGGTGCCTTCAAATGAGTAGCGTTGGCGACGTCGAACGTTTTCACTCAAAGTTTCGAGGGCTAACGCCATTTTAACTGACGTCATCAAGTTTTTCCCAAGGTTTTCCCGTATTTTTTTAAAATAGTCCGTCAATGTACATCCGAGGTTGATCGTGAGATTGGCCGAGTGGTGTTCCGAATGACAGTACCTGCAGACGTCACACTTGTAGAGCTCCTGTTTGTCACCGTTATCCTATTTGATATCAAATGAACTTGTAACACAATAGCATAAAACGCATATAAAAAATCGATTAGAGCTTTATTCGCAATAAAATTCTCATTCCATGTGTTTTACTGTGTACACAGAAAGCTCCGCTTATTTATCATATTCAACGTCATCTTAAGCGAGAACGTTGATGCTTTTGACGCCATATAACCTAACGTGCTAAGTGACTCGCTTCGTTTTTCTTTCAATTATTCCAATGTCAGTATCATTGGTCTTTCATTAATTTTACACCCAGACAATGTAATTAAACTATTTTATACTCAAAAACGAATAGAACAAAGTATTTAGAATCGTGATCGTATTTTATTTTGGATATTATCTCATTTTAGCGTTGATGTGTCCACAAACAAAGTGGGGAGGAGATATATACAAAGCAAACTTTCTCGGGCTCCGTCCTCGGATTTTACCTTGTGCATATAACTCCTCCTCCAAAACACTTTATTCATTGAGTCACGCGAAAATGAAATTAGTTCTTGATTATAATCCCTACACTTGACATCCTCCATTTTCAAATGAAGGTGTCAGAGAGAAAAAGAGAGAGACAATGAGAGAGAGAGAGAGAGAGAGAGAGAGAGAGAGAGAGAGAGAGAGAGAGGGGGGGGGGGCAAACCACCCCTTCACTCAAATTTTCATCGAATAGCTAGAACTTACCTGACTTTAAGGCATTAGAGCAAGAAAATGCCTTTTTAGACTATAAACAAATGCACGCGACAACATTATCAATAAGGTTTACATAGTGATTTTAGATTGTTTTCTGTTTCGCCTTCAAAGTTTTTCACGCAAAACGTTCACCCGATCTCAGAATTGCATATGATTTCGCACTTAAAAGGTGTCTTTGAGGATTCAACAAGTTATGTAGAATCCTTGTTTCACTCCATTTTTAAAATGCATAGTTGTCAGTAGAAACAATTCGCGAAAAAGGGTAAATTGAATCTTAGTGATCACTACTGTTTTGAAAACCTATTAGCATCTGACAGGATTGTTCTTATGCGGTATTAACACTGGTGAACGTAACCGTCCACCAAAAAGTACATACATGAATATCGTTCAATGAAAATCTCGCTGAAACGTTTAGATGTTTCTTAAACTATTCGCTAGAATCATGGTGTTTTAAATCTCTTGGAATATTACTATACAACTTTGGGTCTATGTTTTGTAATCTTTAAAGGTATATCAGAGCATCCTTCGTAGAATCGGTGAATCCCAGTTATCTTTTAGACACTTTAAAGGTATATCAAAGCATCCTTCGTAGAATCGGTGAATTCCAGTTATCTTTTAGATACTTGCTCTGTAAATAGTTGTTTATTGCTCCCACAATTTTACGCCACATTCTTTCCTTGATAAGCGGCCAATGTAGATCAAAAATGGTTGTTTAGAACTGTTTTATATTTTCTTCGTCTCAATATAAGCTTTGTATGCTTGTATTCTACGTTTGTCACTTTGAAAAACACCTTAGAGATTTCCATTGCAGTAGTATATCTAAGAAATTACATGCGATACATCTAGAGTTCCTGTTGCCTCTACCGTGAGTGTTTTCGGATTCTTCTAATATACAAACACCAGTACATTGCATTTGAAATGTATTTTTCACATGCCAGTTAAAAATATCTCACATAATTACAAAGGTCATATTTACATCGAAAAAATAGAGTGTTAAGTTGATACCAATAACCGGGTGCTCTGTTGCGTCTGTCGCATCTATGAATCGAACCACCTTAAATAAACAAATCAGAATAGGTTTACAATTCTTGAACAGTTACTTGGTACTTCAAAAAAAGAAAAAAGGGTGATTCAAATATTCGAGATAAATGTTTTCCTTGGATTATCGACAAGTATCGGTAGATATTCATTTTGCAACCTCTTCGAAAACAGTGGAATTGCATGATATCTGACCAAACCCTCAATATTTCACTGTATTTGACGTTATCTAGCGGGACATGTTAAAGTCAGGATGTTACAACGCTTTATAGAAATTTCGTGCAAGACATCATACATTTTATGACTTTTACCCTAAGAATCATTCGAGTATTAAAGAATTAGAATGAAAGTTTGTTTTCGTATAAATTCAATTCAATTTTGAGACATCAATCTTATATTTTCACCCTTTGGTTTTCTCTAAATATAATACATATATATGCTTATACTTACATGTTCCACAAAACTTATAAAGGCGCAAGTAACTGACAAGATAGACTATCTAACTTTATCTTTTTTATGAAAACATTATACAATGTACACTTATTCAAGATGCAGACTACATATGAGTTGTTTTTTATTTCATTTCCGATAAAATCTGCATGCAATTGAGCTGCAACATATAGAGCATAATCGTTTGTTTAAGTGTAAGATAGATTCATATTTTTATTGAGTGAACAACAAAAGTCATATAGCGTTTGTTGTTCACGAAATGAAATATTTATCGATCTTACTCGAAAACAAACGATTATTCTATTTCTTTAATGCAAAAATGAGACAAAATGTGAAATTTCTAGGACATATTTTTGTAAAGCGCGTCATTTTGCACGTCATTGATATGCAACGTTCATTGGGACGTCACTCATTTCGACCCGCAAAATCGACGTCAGATAGGATGAAATGCACAAAAGCAGGGTATAAGTTTTTGATAATTTTACTGTTTGCGGTGAGATTATCAAGTGATAATCTACCGTTATTTCTCGATAAACCACCGAAAATCATTAAAGAAAAGTGTGTTTTTACCAATAATATTGCTGGGTGGGATCATTTTCGTTATTTGTGGTTGCCGAGAAACATAATTGAATTTTTCTCTTTTTCTTATACATTGATCATTGAACACGCATTAACTTTCTATTTCAAGTAACTTATGTGAAATAATATTGTATTTGTTACCTTAAAATATATTTTAGAAATATCAGAATTGAAACGATACTGGAAAATATCGTTATAAATTGATATAACCAGACAGTTCCACAGCAGTACTCAAAAAGCGTAAATTCATATTGTTACATTAAAGCATTGTAATCACGTCAACTATGACATAATAGCCTTTTCGCTAGCAATCGTATAAGAGAAAACCATCCCTTGTCATCACGATTTCAACTCGTTTCATTGATATTGGGGGTCCAGGAGAGCAACATAGGATCACCATTGTCCTCATGATATTTTATTTTTACTGTCATTCTGATACATTTCTTTAATTGAATCACATGGTTAATGACAATAACTTACAACTGTTTACTTTAAGAGTGCATGTACCACAGCCATCGTGGATCATCACAAAACTTGTACCACGTATTGTACTATAGCATCTTAAACCACCTGAAACTCAAAGATATGATAGATAACCATGTGTTTATGCGTAAAATAGATACAAACATTCAACATAGCATTTGATTTACTGGTAAAAACTTTCTTGTTTTAAAAACGAAATCACTCCCTATCTCTGGAGGAACATATTTTTAATACTTTTCGTGTTGAAATATGCGCAGTTCTTTCTTAAGTACTTACTTTTCACATTTTTGACAAGCTGTATTCTGACTCTCAAACGGTTCAATGTAGGCTAATGGTTTAAAATCTTTTGCAGCGTGAAAAGGATTAAAGCTTGTCAAGAGGTCATAAAAGGTATTATTGCATAAAATGTGCGTTTTCGGGTCGTTAAAGACACGCGTTAACTGACAAAACCCGGGCGTTAACGGAAGAAATCGTTGATAAGTCCACGTGCCGTTAACGCCAAGCCATTTTTATTTAAATATCCGCGATTTGGGCTTATACAATTTAATCAATTTCAATAAATCTTCCATTTTTTTCTGCAATATTAGTTTGTCCTTAATGGATTTTTTATTTATTCTATACAAATACAACAATGAAAAGATCTAGCTGACTGTACGCTTTGATAAGTAAAATGAAAATTATTCATGTCCAGCATTATCATTCAGCATACCTAAAGACGTTGCTCTTATTCCCGCGTTAAATTGTGTGACGTCATTAATTTATGAAGCCACGTCGGTATAAACATATGGATGTAATGCATGATATAATTACGGCATATTCGTAAGTTTGTAACAAGTTTTAATATCATTTAAATGAAATTATTTCGCAATTTCTGGTTGAATTTATACTCTAATCTATCTTTTTATGCAATTATAGCGTCAATTCACGTTTTTTCAGGCGTTAACATTTGCAGAGACCCTCAAAATGCTTCGCATTCGAGCGTTAAACCATTTTTTTGGGTCTCTGCAAAAGTTAAAGCCCCCTTAAACGAGCATTAACACTATATTCATAACATGTGTATGATCTTTTTCTAGCGCTTCAAATGCCAATATGGTTTCTATGACATTGCGTTTACAAAAATATAGACAAGGTAAACAGGTATTTAACATATTTGTGACCCGTCACGCAAAAATGGACCATCCGGGAATTATGTAAAATAATTTTTTGAAAAAGAGATTTAATCCACCATAGGTCAACCAGAAGTCGCTTTTCAAACTTTCTTTCACTGGAAGGTAGATTCAGATTATTAGCATGGCGCTAAACAGTGTCGACTCTAGTCAGTCTGTGCAGTCCGCGATGTCTTATTAGGGTCGACGCTTTAAGCAATACCAAGATGGTCCCTTTTCGCGTGACGGGTCACATTTAAGAAACTCGGACTATTTATGGTACCATACGCCTATAATGCCTGTTGTTAGTTCTACTAAACCAAGGTATGAAGAACTAAAGCGATAACGTGGTTTCCGTCCATCCGTCTGTCTGTCCGTCCGTCCTTAACAATTCTTCATTACACAATAAAGTCGATAGTAGTAATGTTTTAAGAATACTCCCGTATTTGATTGCCGGTTGCACACAATTTTCCACGACGACAAGGTTTTTCAGGATGACACTGTTTTTTCGTAGGTCATAGACGTCACCCCGCCCATTTCCGCTAGGAATTTCAATGAATTACGATAATCTCGTTTATTTCAGCAGTGACCTTGACATAAGAAGTCCCGATTTTCTCCGGGTTTTTCGTCAACGTCGTTGACGCCGAGTTAAGTTATATTCACGTAGTCTTTTTTTTAATTTTAGCCATACATCGCGTTTATTTTTTCACGGGGGTTACAAGCCAGGAACGCCGGTACTTTTCCGTGACGTTGGACTTTTGAGTTTAATTTATAAACAAAAAGGGTGTGGCCAAGTGAATGTAGTACGAGGGTTATCCAAGATCGATATCTGCAGACCTATTAAACGAACCTCAAAAACCAAACATCAGACTTAACACTTTTGTGTGTTTTTTTGGAATGAAGGATAACGCAATTTGATGAGACGCGCGTGAGAAAGGATAAATACTTACTTCTGAATCAAAATTCAAGATGAAAAGAAATTTGATCACGAAAGAAGAAACGACACGACGTTTAAGAGACAGCAAATGAATCGCCGTGGCCATTATGTTTTCTGTAGCTTGCATGATAACCGGAATGACTTATACCATTACGGTTTATTCCCAATATCCTACAGTGAAAGTAGGTTCGGGAATTGATACGGGCTGTACTTACGTCAAAAGACAAACGTTTATTTAACGTTGTGAAACGTCAACGGGAAAAAACTATGATCGACATCAGTCGCATGAAGATTAATAAGACCCGGAAACAAGGAATACTACTGAATTTACTACAATTTTTGACCGTAAAACAACAGATTCATCCTTTTGTTTAGTCAATCGATGAGACATGGACATATTGGGAGACGCTAAGACGCAAGCAGTAGATTAGTCAAGGTTATAAATAGACATTTTATGGTTGGTAGACAAGATCTATGAATAGACATTCGCCGACTTCATCTCGATCATACTACACAATAATTAGTTGCTAATAATTGAATGAAGGATTATGCTTTTTTCCCAGTCAATCATCTACATCTCCTCGGACGAGGAAACCAGTCCAAGGAGAACTATGTTCACCGTATCCTGCCGTCGGCGTCTCCCGTTTACGGAGACGCAGTAACAACGTGTAGAAGACCTCCTCCAGGTGAGTAAATACTAAACTATATTATATCGCTTTCAATTATTGAGTATTTGTCGACCTAAATAAAAATAAAATAGTGCATCGTATTTCAACTATCAATAACCCCCCCCCCCCCCCCCCAAGACATTATCGTGATACTTTGATCATTTTTTAATCGCTCTTTTTCCTTTTTTTTCAAAAGATACTAACTAGTGGGAGAAGGGTTATGACAGTGGACACGAGGCCATGTGTTGCAACAGGATATAACTATATTGAATGGAGTTTTGCGCCGCTTTCATTTTTTTTAGTTATATCGCGGCCTTTCCTAGCCTCCAGCATTGGTCTACGATTATCAACCCATTGTTGAGAGACAATTAGTCGGAAAGATTGAGTGCCGCCGTCGAGGACCAAACCCGGGACCTCTAGATGGACAGTTCGACGCGCTATCATCTGCGCTATGACGGCGGCTAGAAGAAGATGCTGATGATAACTATCATAGTTATGATCATAATTGTGATCATAATTATAAGGACGAAAGCGCTGGTGATACATTATATTCCGGAGATAATCATATTAAGTATAACGATGCTATTTTATGGTTTTATGTTTTTGATGACTTGTTCGAAGTCGCTTTTTTGTCGTTTGCTCAGTTTAGTTTAAAAAGCTTTACATTGAATGGTTTTCTTTTCTATTTTTTATTCAAAAAAGACTATAGACAGAAACGTATTATGTTCGCGGCGATGATCGCAAAGGAAGAGCATACGTTTGCGCGCTTGCGTCGACGCATAGATCGCCTTCAGCGTAAAGCCAACATGTAAATGTTTAAAGCTATCTTTGTTTACTGTTGTTTGTTATTATTTCACGTACGTTTCAAAAACTTTCGCTGTCCAAACTAAAACAAAACATGTAAAAAGAGATCAACTAGTCGATGAATTAAAGGTTTTCAGCCAAACATAAAAATAATAATAATAAAAAGGGGGAAGTGTAAGTAGTAAATGCGAAAAACATAAATAACCCTAGCGCTTTCGTAACTTAATGTTTCTTCATCAGGGGTTCAATGATAACTGACAGTAAAGATGAAAAAAAAAACCTGTTGTTTACAAGCTGGCGAATGGTTGCTTGTCAGATAAGTAGTTAATATGCGGGTCAAATTTGCCCTTGCTGTTCATATGTCGTTTTTGTTTAACCTACAAGCTGGATCGTGTTAAGGCGCCTAATCCAATAGGTCCCCCGCGATTTGCGTTGTCTGTCGGACCATCTCGAGTTTGCTTAAATGCAGCAACGGACAACAATATTGAACGAATGGCCGGCTTCGTTAAAATGTTCTGCAACTGGACCCTATTGAATCTGCGGGTCTTCTGTCAGATCGGTGCAAATTCATGCGCTTATTGATGTGATGTTTGGTTTCGCCGACAACAAAGAGACAACAATATTATTAAGGCCACAGAAAATAAATCGGATAAAGCTCAGTTTTCAAACATTTGTTCTACGTATAAATGGTTTATAACACTTTCCGAATCGCTTTTTATTGGCAAGTGACCTCCGCTATCAAATGTTTGTTTTACCTATGTTACGTATGACACAGATAAACCCCTCAACTTGAAGTCATCGACATTGACTGGAATAACAACATGAAATAAAGGCGGGGCTTTCCTTCGTCGTTAAAGTCTCGGCTAAATATAAACGAGATTAACTTACGTCAAGGACATTCCCATCGGAAATGGGCGGGATTGACCTCTGTAACCTTGGAACAACCCGTGACATCATAGACCAACAGTGACGCCAAGGAAACTTTTGTGCAACCGGCGACAAAATGTGGTGGTACTAATTAACATTACTTCTGTCGACACTAATCGGATATCCTTGCAGTTTTCAGAATGTTTGAAGGAGTCGTAAGACAAGTTCCTTTCGAAAATGGAGCTGCTTCGTCGGAAAATAGGGTGCAACATAAACATTTTATATTCGTTATTAATCAAATAACGACAATGCATGAAATCATGCGTGTGTGATTCAACACTTGACAGTAAGAGCAAGTAAGATTGTGTTACTGATGTTTCTCACGCTAGTTATATACATTTCAATATTTTACAAGACTCATTTTTGTGATATTTTTTTTTGCATGAAAAATAACTTATTTTTTACAAGAATAAAGTAAAATCCGTCGTGCTATTAACAGCTGTTTTTTCTTTTCCTGTTTCAGATGTTTCAGAAAAATCGAAATTAAACCCATTTTTTTGGCTTCAGGGATTGTACTTATTGATATAAGAAGATACGATTTTTCAAGTAATTTTTCTTTTACTAGATCCAGTGGCCTTGACCCTTGTACCACGAAAACCCGTGACACAAAGTTTGTTTTGAAAATGTTTACAGGTTTGTTAGCCCCGATTCTCATTGCAGCTTTCTTGCTCAGTATCCAGGTAGGACCAGACCCAACAATAGAATGTCAACCCTTAGCTTTTACTAATGTAAGTAGTACAGATGTACTAAAACCAAGTAATTCACGTGTCTTTGCCCGTTTGCTGAAATCAACCCGGTGGTCCTTTCCGGTCATGAAATACACAAGAAAATCTTCCATAACATATTTATGTCTTCTCTAATTGTCTTTATCTGCAGATGTCATGTCAACATGAGGTTTACGACGATGACAATGCTGTTGAATGTGACACCTGCCAGGGATGGTTCCACATCAAATGTCAAGATATTTCAAATGAATCTTATTTTGATCTTGAAGCTCGAGACGAGTCATTTTCCTAGATCTGCTCTATTTGTGAAGCCCAGAATTTCTCTACACATTCAAACCTTTCATTTTCTTCTTTTTCATCGCAGCATAGCCACATCGTATTGAGTGAGCAGTTTGAATTTCAGCATCAAAGTACCATCACGGGAAATCCTTCCAAGAGAACGAAACTTAATCAAAATAATACTCCTTTTCAGCTTAAAGTAATTTCAGTTAATTGTCAGTCCATTGTCAACAAAAAAGCAGAATTCCTTTGCATGATAGATCAACATAACCCTGATACAGTTGTAGGTACAGAATCCTGGTTAAATAGTCAACATGCAGTTTGTGAATTTTTTCCGAAATCCTAGGATATATACCTTTTAGATTAGACAGGTCAGCCAAATGCGGAGGAGTATTCGTCCTGGTTAAAGATACTTTCCTTGCAACAGAGCAGAAACAACAAAAGACTGATTGCGAAATAATTTGGATTAAATTAGGTCAAAACATGTAAACCTCTTTATATCGCAGCATATTACTGACCGAAAGAGTTCGACATCCATAGCTTTAATGAATGAAAAAAAATCTCTTGATCTGACAAGAAACCTCAAAGGATATTTTTAGGTACAAGGTGATTTCAGCTTTCCAAAGTTCTCATGGAGAAGTAACCATAGACCAGTCTTAAAGTCAGGATACTGTCATACCAACCTGTATGAAGAATTTAGTGATTTGCTTCCAGATTTTGACCTCACGCAGATGGTAACAGAAAGCACCAGAGGAGAAATTACACTAGACCTTTTCTTAACAACCTCAGATCACACTTTAATTAAAAAAGTAAAATGTCTCCCAGGTATATCAGAACATAGTAATGTCTCTATTCCTGCAGATACAAAGTCACAGATGACCAAACAACAGCCGAGACAGTTTCATCTCTACAAAAAAGCTGACTTGGGTAGTTTCAATATCTATATGGACCAAATTAAGCATGAAATATTAATAGATCATCAATCTAAATCTGTTGAAGAAATTTGGCTAAGTTTTTCAGAGGAACCAAGAAATTTCTTCCAACCAAAAGACTAGGGAATGAGAGATCACTTCCATGTATTATACAGCCGATGAACGTCTAATTTGAAGAAGAGATCAAGTCTATTTCAGATTGAAGAAAGATGGAAACAACAAGATAAAGGCTACATTTCTGGCTCTGAAAAGAAACATAAAGAAACATATAAAAGTCTCTTACAATAACTATATTGAATATATATTTTCGGCCTTGATGGAAACACTAAAAACAAGGAGACACCACAAGATTTTATTATAAACTTTTCAGCCTGATAAAAAATGCCAAGCAAGACGCAGCAGGAGTAGCTCCCCTTCTCGACAATTTTCAGTTTCCATAAAATCAGACAACACAGAAAAGGCGGATATTCTAAATCGACAGTTTCAATCAGTCTTCACTCCAATGACACCAATTTCTCTGGCCAGTCCTGCCTTTCATCCATAAGAAAAAGTGTTTTCCTCCTCTTTCACTAAATATCAAGTCAAGCAAGACATTATCATCTGCACTGGTTGAGTACACGAATTAAAATCCAACTTGATACCAGACAAAGCAGCAGGACCGGAAAACATCAAACATCTAGTACTAAAAACTTATGTTATCAAATTTCCCCTATATTGCAAATTCATTTTCAGAAATCCCTAGAAACAGGCACCCCCCCCCCCCCCCCCCTGTATGGACGAAGGCAAACGTGACATCACTCTTTAAGAAAGAAAACAAAAAGGTTTCTGCAAACTACAGGCCTATATCCTTAACATGCATATTGTGTAAAGTTCTTGAACATATTGTAGCATCAAATCTAACTAAACATTTCGACAGAAATAATATTCTGTATGATTTACAGCATTGCTTCAGAGAACGGTACTCATGTGAAACCCAGCTACTGCAACTGACCGACCATCTTGCCAGAAACCTTACTGAAGGAAAACAAACTGATCTAGTTTTGTTTGACTTCAGCAAGGTGTTTTATAAAGTTAGCCACCTGAAACTTTTGTATAAAGTGCAGGAACACGGAGTTAACAATGAACCCTTTTTGGATTAAATCTTTTCTTATAGGCAGAACACAGAAAGTAGTCTTAGAATGTGGATGCTAATCCGAAGTACCAGTCACGTCGGGGGTACCTCAGGGATCGGTGCTTAGCCCTCATCTGTTTCTCTTATATATTAATGACCTTCCTAACACCATCACCTCCCAAGTCCGTTTGTTTGCAGATGACACTCCCGTTTACTTAGCTATAGATAACAAGCAAGACTGTATCACCCTGCAAGAAGATCTAGACAAGTTAATGCAGTGGGAGAAAAAATGGGAAATGGAGTTTAACCCAAGCAAATGCATTGTCCTGAATATAACTTAAAGGAAGAAAAAGACTTTAAATGGTTACAGGCTACACGGACAAGTGCTAGAGACTGTGGCAAATGCCTAATACCTAGGAGTTACTATATCTGAAGATCTTTCCTGATACAAGCATGTTGACAATAAAACATCTAATGCAAATAGAACTTAAGATTTTCTCCGGAAAAAAATCCATCCAATTAAATAAGAAGATAAGAGAAACAGCGTACAAAACTTTGGTGAGACCCCAGGTAGAATACGCACCAACTGTTTGGAGCCCGTACACAATATCCTATAAAAGTACAACGTAGAGCAGCAAGATGGGTTAAAAATATTTTCTCTTTTTATGACAGTGTCACCTGCATGAAGAAGGGGCTTGGCTGGCAAACTCTTCGATATAGACGAGACATCACCAAAGTCACCATGTTTTATAAAACTAGACAGATCCTCACAAATGCTTCCTACTTTAAATATCATTTTACCTCTACACTGTGATACTATGGAACAGCCTACCAGAAAAAAAATGTACAGCAACCTGATATTACTGCGTTCAAGAAGAGTCTTGATTCTTTTTAGATAGTAAGCCGTCCCTGAACAACCAAAATTGTTTTACCAGATCTTTTAATCTAACACTCACAATGCTTCAAAATTTGGCACCCTAGTCAATGACTTACAGTTTTTATTCCAGCACAGACGCGCACCTGCCAGTAATACCCGAAAGGGAGTTAGGCAGTATATATAGATAGATGAACAAATTCCCATGATGAAAACAATTATGATATTTGTTTTTATTATGGAATTTTGTTTAATTGACTTTACTCATTGGTCAAACAAAACAGCAAAGAGGGTTGATTATTTTGTTTAATTGACTTTACTCATTGGTCAAACAAAACAACAGAGAGGGTTGATTGATTCACTGAATGTTTTCGCCGCTTGATTACATTTTTTATTCAAATGGATTAGTGACCACCATATCTTTCTCAGACTTCTGACAAATATCCTGATGCAATTAAAATTGGTTTCAAATTGGCTGACCAAGTGAAGCATGCTGCAGCTTCAGAACTGTGACTAGTCTGACCAGAAGGGCAGACATTGCTATTTGTTGTATTTGCAAATCATATCAAACTGAACTAATGTTTGCTGGCTTTGAAAGGCACACTGTTGTAATTTGATTACTGAATGTACTTGTTGGTGACATCAGTTTCCCTAAGTGCCTTGTTAAAATGGTGTTTTGGAACTTCTCTTCGAAAAAAGTAAACATAGAGATTGTATGACGACCAAATGATGAACAATCTAAATTTTGTTGACGCAGTCATTTATAGACCAAGGCGGGGATGGGTTTATCTCTAAACCTGTTTATGCACTTGTATTCGTAATATTTTATGATAGTAATTCAGACATTGTATATCGATGGCTAAAAGAGTTTGCTTAATGTCGCGCCAAAACATCTTTAAAAAAGACACATTGATGTTACCCGAAAGAAAAGATCTTCAAAGGTTTTTGGTTTCTTTATCGAACGAAAATTTCGTCCGCAGAAGACAGGGATAATCGTAGATTTCATATCGTAGACATTATTTTTAAAAAAAGAAATACTCTCAAAAATTTAAACAGACGTTATGAATCTTATAAATGTAGACAACGTTTGCTGCCTGCAGTATTCCTCTGCTTCAGCCGGTAAGCCACGCTTCTGTAAGTTGTGTTACGTTCAAACTGTCCTCAACCTAAGCTTAGCTGAAAAATATCCGTCGTGAGCCGGCCTCGAACCTACGCGGACAACAATATTGAAATATTTGGTTTACAAGTCCAGTGCGCTAACCACTGAGCCAAAGAAGATCTTTTTTGGATATTTATCAGCTATGGGGATCAGTTCGTACATAACAATTGCAGCAGGCAACACTTGATTAGTGGGTTCAAACATATTATTCAGTTAGTAGACCAATAATCAACATAGGTTTCTAATTGATTTCATTAGGAAACCTCGGTTATCTTTGTGAAAGATCATGAGTTCCGCAATGTTGCGAAACTATAACGGTTTCACTATTTTTCAAACGTTTGAAAAAGTGTCTGATATCTTTATCAAATGTTGGTTCAGGTGTACTTAACATTTGAGCATGTACAAGATGAATCACTGATAAATACCAAAGTAAGTTGCTTTTTTATAGGTGCCCTTGTAAATTCTTAGATTATTATAGATGAGCAACTTAAAAATGTTTTGAAATGTACCTCGCTTTTAATTGCTCAATGTGATTTTAAAGGAAACTAACAGACGCAGGCACACTCATGGTTTATTCCCGATTCTCCAACATTTGAAAATATTGATAAAAACAGAGATTTTTTTATTAAATGTTCATAGCCAAATCATTCTGACCAAGATTGATGACAATCGGATAAGAACTGTGGAATTTAGAGCATTAACAAGGATTTTCTAATTCGATTTTCCATTTATATTCGTTTGGCACCCTTTCTTGTGACGCTAAATGTATCAGGCTCAATTTCGAAAAAAACATCCATGTGCAAGTACAATCATTCTGTCCAAGTTTGGAGACAGTCGGATGAAAACATTGGACTATAGAGAGTTAACGAGTATTTTCTAACATATTTGTTTCAATTAATTTCATTTGGCCCTTTTCCAATGATACTTGACAGATTAGGCCCATTTTCCAAGTCGACTGTTCTTATGAAATTACAATCAGTCAAAGCAAATTGAAGTCAATTGAACGAAGACTGAGGACTTTAGAGCGTTATCGAGATTTTCCTATTGAATTTCAATTAGTCTCCTTATCATATGACGCTTGTAGGATCTGAACATTTTTCGACAGGAACCATCCTTGTGATAGTTCATTCATAAGCAAATTCGTTTTCTTTTAAAAGAAGTGAAATATTTGCCCTTTCAAATTTTAAATCACTGCCATTCTTCCGTAGTTTGCTTATTATTTTTGTCGTAAAGGGACCAACTAAGTAGTGCGTAAAGTGTCCATCCTATATATACTGCGCATACTGACAAGGGTCGAAGCCTTTTGCACGTTGCTAACTATCTGAATCTAGAATAATCAATCTACCTTCCCGTGAACAATTTTTGAAATGAGACTTCTAGTTGGTCTGCAAAGGTAGATTTTGCGCGGTGAGCCGTGAAATCAACTCTTTACCGTAAGATTCTCGTGCCAATTGTTCAAAATAGATAAAACAGGTTACTATACCGTTCAAAATTTATCCTTTAAACAAACGTTATTGCTTGTCTTAAATCGTAAGGTTCACTCACACATGTACTTTCAAATTGCAGTGAAGGGGTCAGGTTAAATCCCTATCATTCTTTACCCGATTTACCTATGGTAATGCACTCAGCGTCTATGTCAGAGGTCAGTTTTGAAAATAGACATGTACTAGAACGTATCTTTTTAAGAAAATAATTAAATTGCAGTGTTCACGGTGTGTACCTTTCCGCGTGACGGGTCACATTTATATCTATCACAAAATCTTTTCCGTGCCTCTTACTGTTCATGGCCGTCATTTACCAATTTATAAAAACATTAATGAGACTGTAAGTGAAACTTTCAATAATTTCGCGTGTGCGACCTACACAAGAAGGCAGTTTCACAAAATGATTTTAGGTTGAGAACACATGCTAAAATTCCATTGCTATATAGTAGTTTATTCAGTATGATATATGGCCTCCGACCTTTACAAAAAGCAAAATCCATCATAACATTACAAACGTGCAACCAGTGGAAAATAATATTCATTGAGACATATACACATACCTACACAAATATATACGTACATATTCACACGTCAGTACACAAAAAGAAAAATACACATATACATGTATGCGTTAAGTATAAGTTTATACATACGCACACAAACATATATGTATGTAAATAAGAATTTTCTATATGAAAAATATTGACGAGAGTAATAAACATAGTTTGAGTCTTTACCCAGCCAGAGATTTCTTTTTTCAAATGCATAATAAAATGTTCCTTATCTGATTTTCAGTTTTACCTGATAATAGAATAAATTTATGAATAGTCGGCGAGATGTAAAATTTCTCAGGTATGTATTTCTTTCTATATTCTAAGAAAAATGAACCAATCATTAAAAAGTGGTATTCGTCTTCAATTAAATCATTACAAAATGTGCATGTCCTATTAATAGTATTAACATAACCAATTCTACCTTGTTCTGTCGCTAATTTCAAAGTTCCTGTCCGAAATCTCGATAGAGCTGTTCTAGATTTTAACTACGTCCAATTTATTTTTATTTTCGAATTTGTCCTTAAACTTACGATAAAAAGTTAATTTTGTTGATATTGTACATTTATTGCTCCATATCTACAGATATTGATCTTTCTATCGCTGCAGATACTGAGCAACATCTTTTTTTTTCATTCTGTTCGTATTTGGCTCCGAAATATAACCGAAACCATTAGAAAATAGAGTATTTTTTAGGCTAGTAATCCAATCATTATAACTTAGTGAGTCATATAACTTAAGCATGTAACAACATTTTTTTTTACAACTTTATGGTCATACATTCGTAAAATATCAAATATTTTATAACTCGTTTACTTGTGAAAATATATATTGGAAATCTGCCACATTCACCCAAAACAGCAACATCCGAAGTATTACTTTGGACGCACATGAAGCGCTGTCAAGCATATCTATGGACACGTTCAATACATTCAAATACGTTAAGGCCCAAAATTTCAGAACCGTAAAAGAGAATAGGTGATATTTTCAAATCAAATATCTTGAAAAATGTTTTCGTATTGACTGGCATAATATCGCTTAGTGAGACAATGAAGCTATTGAGCGATTGTTTTGCTTTTATAGAATTTTCTTCTGCCATTTTACTTAATGAACATCTTGAGCTTAAGTATGTACCAATATAGTTAAATCCATTCACACACTCTAAAGTATTGTCTGAGTAATTAAACCTTTCACTTTTTGATATATTTCCACCACATTTAAAGATCAAAACTTTTGTTTTACCCACATTATCGTCTAACTTATATTGGTCACAAAAGATATGAAGCATATCTAATTGTTTTTAAAGTCCTGAATTCGTTTCTGCTAATACAGCAATGTCATCGGCAAACATAAAAGAAATAATTCAGTGATATCGGAAAAGAGCTGTATGCCTTTTATGCCGCTTTTTGAAATAATATCATGTAGTTCGTTAATAAATAAGATTAACAGAAATGAAGTTAATGAACATGAATAGCCTTGTCTGAGACCATTTGGACATTAATTGATTCACTTAACTTATTTTCGTAACGAACAACTGCTTCGACTGTATTGTAAATTGATATGAGTGATTTGAATAAATTACCAGAGACACCTACTTAATCAAAGATTCAAAAAGTTTTACTCTGTTAACGGAATCAAAGGCTTTTCGAAAATCAATAGAAGCGACATAAACTTTTCTTTTCATTGTTAAGTGTTTGTTTACAATAGAATAAAGTTTGTTACTATTATCAATCGTTGAATAGTCTCTTCGAAAACCAGCCTGGGATTCTGCTATTCGACCAAACATTTCTGCATAAAATGTAAGTCTTTTATTTCAAATGTGAATATCAATATTACTGAATACTTCAACTACTGAAATTCCTCTACAGTTATCCGTGTCATTGATATTTTTTATAGCTGGGTAGTGATTATCTTTTTCCATTTATCTGGAAATTCGCCTTTACAAAACAACCGATTGAATTATTTACATAAGTATGGTAGAATTGAATTAAAACTATGATTAAAATGTTCTACTTTTAATTTACCGGAAGATGTTTTAGAAGGATTAAGCGATTGAATGGCATTAGTAATTTCTTCATGTGAAATTTCGTCATTGCATAAAGTGTTATGGATTTCACAATTTGCATTTAAGTTAACATTTGAATTATCAATTTCTGACTTGATCATATTATTTTCTTCAATATGGAAAAAGCGATTTGAAATGATCTGTCCATTGCCGAATCGATATATTTGGTTGAATGTAATCTTTTTTATTTATGCATCTAATCATTGTCCAAAATATATAAGGGAGGCCTCCGGTCAGATTGTGCATAGGAAGAGGTTGATCTTAATTTTGACGTTGCGCACATGTGAAACTGATGGTTCCATCAAGCCTGGCTCGCATATGTCCAATCATTGTAAAGTATACTCAGCGTCAATAAAGTTACCACCATTAATAACTACCATACAACTTTAAAAATTTCATTTGTATCAAAAAAGGTATTCAATGCAGTGACAATGAAGTGCTGGGAAAATGAAAACAATGGTTTTCAAGCAGTGGCTAGGAGTAAACGTCTTACTTTTCTCGCTTGAAGAACTTACCTAAAATTGAAAAGTCAGTTACACAAATAAAGAGTATGGCCACCGTTTTCATAGAGAATTACATTGAATTTTGCGCCAAAAATATTATTGCACGCTGTATACGTTATAATGATTGACTTGCTATTCGACCGTAAAGCGTTGAAGCGCTGCTTCCGGTTCCCGATATGATGTTATCAACACTGTACGTTCTAATTGGCCAACACATGGCTTGCAGGATTGCGATTTGAAGAGAAGCCAATACAGGGAAGCGGATTAACATATTTGACTCTAGGAAAGCCTACATCAACATTGCAAAATGCGGTCGATCGTTGATCTGACATCAATGGTTATGTCATGCCATTGAGGTGTTTCATTGAAAACGGGCAAACAAATGACCTCAAAATGTTCTCAACCTAACGATTCGTTGTAAACTAATATCGGCCAGATCGAGATTTTTGTTTCATGTCTCTTTGAAATGCCGTTATACTCCAACCACTCAATGCTTAACCTGGCCACCACGACTTGACGTTCACATTTACACCATTGACCATATCTAGATAAGGTCTTGATTTTCCTGTGAATAAAACACTTTTTTTTATGTCGAAGTATACGAATTAAGAGGATCTTGTTGACGGCCTGGCGTTGAAACGTTCTATCGGAAAGCTTCATCAGCGCATAACACGACCTGTATTAAACACAGACGTATAGTAGATGCGAATATACATCCCCTTTCGAGTCCTTATGTGTCTCGTGCCGTCTTCGAAGCCGATCGGAACCTGTGGCGAATATACCTTTAGATTATTTGACAATCAGTTCGTTTTGACGTCACCGTTTGGTGTACCTGTCGTGGCCTATCACCTACAGACCAAGTTTAGTTTTTTTTTTTTTGCAACAGGCAAGATGCATTATTTTTGTTATGACAGTCTCTTTGGCCTACAGTTTGAAGAAAAGACGTGTCCTTATTTCGGTGTGATTACTGGATAGCATACTCCATAAACAATTTGTGAATAAAAGCATACACGTCAACAACGTAAGAATTACCCAATTTGCGCTAGACGTATTGTGTCAATAATGAAAATCCTTTATCAACACAATTGCTTATTTGTGCATGCACATTCTTACCTAGTATATTTATCGTCTATAATGTTTTGCATAAGACATCACTGCTCGAAAGATCCAAAGGTATTTTGGTAATTTCTTATGACGCTATGTATATTTTGAGATCAGGATTAACGGATTTACAACTTAATAATTACCTTTGCCCTACTCTTGATCGGTTAAACATAACTTCTTAATGTTAAATTAAATCGAGGCTCGATAACCTAACCATGGAACCCTGTATTGTGTCAACATTATACTATGATATCCAGCTACTTTTCCCACAACGGAGCCGCCGTCATAGCGCAGTTGGTAGCGCGTCGGACTTACAATCTAGAGGTCCCGGGTTCGATCCCTGACGGCGGCACTCTTTCTTTCCGACTATTTGTCTTTCACCAATGGGTTGATAATCATAGACCTATGTTAGATAGTAGCTAGAGGCTAGGAAAGAATGTGATGGTTGTACTTGTGATATAAATACCAGGAATCCATTGTTAGGTGCTCCAGCCGACGCGATATAACTGAAATAATGTTGAAAGCGGCGTTAAACGCCATTCAATCAATCAATTTTCCCACAACGATCTACGATCAACAACCATTTGAAGGGACGTAAATGGTGGAGAGTTTTTCGCCGTTGGGGATCGAAACGGGACCTGACGAAGGCACACGTGCTAACAACAGATGAAGGCTTTTGCTTTTTTTGCTAACGAATCCCACGAAGTAATGTGAACAGTAACTACTTACATGAAAATCCTATTAAAGTACACGCAAGCATCCAAAATATCAGGCGCTTTTCCATTTTTGTACATGAATTATAAAAAGTCTAATTCCTTTATTTAAAAAAAATCGAAACAGGGTCTTATAAAATTACTTTCCTACAAAAGCTTCTGGCTTCTGACCCATAAACAACATAAGATAACATATTTTTTCTGATGTTTACAAGAGACCTTTGACAGTGAGTAATAGACACGAGGTGGTCTTTTACGCTATACCGCTAAGACTGCCTCTGTCATCTGCCTCCATTCGAAACATTGCTTGGACTTCTCCGTATATTGGAAAGTATCGCAAACGTAAGCATAGTCATTTAGGGGTTTCTTCAGGTAATATGGCATCTAGTGGTACTTTTGTCGATATGCTGTCTGATGTAAATTTCTTAATTATCCGATCCTCTATTGAGATATGTTGGGCATATTATAATATGATTGTAAAACACAGATAACACTAAGTTTTGTAGTCAATTATATTATGCCTCGATAGCTCAAATGGTAGAGCACTCGGACCATGACCATTCGAGTTCTGGCGAAGATGACGTGTTTCCTTGGGCAAGGGACTTTTGACAATTTGCCTCGGTACACCTAATTGTAATTGGGTAGTAGTGGTTAGAAACCAATGTATCTCTCGAGGTAAAGATTAAATCTGGCTTTAGTTAACTTAAAGACAAGAGGACCATGATGGGCTTATATCACTCACATGAGAAAGGTAACTCATAACTTGCCAACTATGTTAGAAATATATAGCTCACTCAATATATAACTCGATAATGCTAACATAAACACGGTTTCACCGATTTTTTCTGTAGGTAGTGTAGGTTACTTATCCGACAAAAAACTTTAAATACAGTTACTGATATAATTGTGTAAAAATACGTTATGAAAGTTAAAAGGAAATTTAGGGCAGTGGATACACACGTGAATTTAAGAGCACCGTTTACATGCCAATGCAAACTCGAATCCAATCCGTGAGTATTTTATCTTTTTTACTTTTTTTCAATTACTAGCATCATTTCTGATATTTTTTTGTTGTTGTCATTTTTTTTAAATGAATTGCATTTTTTGTTTTGTTTTATATATATGAATATATTTAATATTCACAACAATACTTTAATAACGAATTAACAAAACTTAACAATGATATCAACAATCAATCATCGTCTGTGTCGTCGCTATCTTCTCCCTTACTGGTAGTGTATGTTGCCTCTTAATCGCTAACTTCTATCACTCATCTCTCTTGGGCTTCTTCCACAGGTATGCCCTTCTCTCTGAATCGGTCTTCATTCTTTCTGGCATGTCTACAGCATTTTTTTCCATTCAGTTTCGGAAACACTGTTGATTGCCTCTGTAGTTATTGCACATTGCATCTTTGGTTTTAAATGTCTCGTTAGAGGACGCAATTCGTCTCTTGATGATTCCCCGAACATACTCTATGGCGTTCAGCTCTGTATGATATTTTGGTCGAGGAAAACAGGTATATCTGCCTTTGCATGCCTTTGTGTCTTTTATATTCTGTCACTTAAGCCAGTCCTGAATTTCCGCCTTCCTCGAACTCTGGGTTGGGTGCTCGTCCACCTGGATTTTATGGTGTGGTGCATTTTCAACCACCAGTACTGATCGTGGCGGTAAGTTGGGAATCAGCTTTTCTTGAGCCATTTCAGAAAGTTTTGCCGTTTCATCTCAGAGTGGTAGTCGCCTGTTGCAGTCCGTGTTTTGAAAACGAGATCAGTGGCCTCTATGAATCTATCTTTTTATCCAGCGTGGACGAGGATAAGCCGTTCACTTTTAGAGAATGGTACTGACATGGTGATATCTATGGACTGCCAAGATTTCCTCATACTGTGAGTAGAATGGACAAACGTCTCATCGGTGTAGATGATTGGTCTATCAGTTTCTCTGTATTCCCTTATCTTGCATAGAAAATGAATCCTAGAAACCGCCATGTCTGATCTTTCCATGAGGACTTTGCGATTAGTTGCATAGGTCTTCCAGATAAATCCCAGCTCCTTCAGTATCCCATGCAGATAGGTCAGGCTCCCGTATAATTTATTCTCTGCTTAAGTTCCTCCCTAATACTTTTGGCTGTAGGCAGGCGATCCCATTAATGATCATATCGTGGGCTGTCCGTCACACAACCTCTCAGTCGAAGCTATCCATTTCGTAGCGGTTCGACTTAAGCTTCCTTCAATGGCTTTCAGGAAGCACATTTCTCCTAAAGTACTTCCTGACGGTAGTCAAAGATAGTCGTTGGTGACCCGTTTATCAGTCTGATCGAGTGGTTCTTGAAGATCCCGGCAAGTTTTTCATCTTTGCACACCTGAAAAAATGAAATTGAGTAAATCATCGAATCCACATGTGTTTCACTTCTTTATTTTTATTATTTTTTTCTGCCTATTATTATTATTTTTTTGATAATAACCATCATTATGTGCTTTACTTTTGTAATTTTAGAATCAATCTCCTTTTGCTGAGGCATTTTCTTTGATCTCTTTAAGCTTATATATCTGACTACCAAGAAAGTAACGACTGAATTTAAGTTAATAAAAGTTAATGAATACTCACAAGTTCTGCACGTGCAAGTATACGGTGTCCGATTTTTTTAGACTAAAAAATAATTGATGCGGAGCAAGATCCAACCAGGTTCGCCTGATTGATAACCATCTGTTCACCAACTACACTACAGAACCCACTTTCAATGAAAACGATAATGTGTTATTTATTAAAAGTTTTGTGGCTGTGGCTATGTTTTCAATTACATGGATTGATCCAGTGTTTATACACACTATCACAGTTATCGCGTGAGTTTTTATACAAGAGATTGTTTGATGTACATTAAGGGTGGTTTTGAAAGAAAGAGAATTCAATTTTGTTCTCCTGCTGAGTTTAGAAATGATTGGCCCAATGGTTTGGGATAAGTTAAGGCTTTTCAAAGATTTTTGGCAATTTTCTGACATTTCCGTTACCATGGATAACATAGTTTTTGACCGAATAAAATTATTTCTTAAAACTTTGTTAGAGATTCACCCAAGGAAAACCCCTACCAAGTTTAAGCTTAAAAGGCCCAGTGGTTTAGAAGATGATTTTTTTTTATAAGATTTTCAGCAATGTTTGGCCTTCCCATTACCATGGAAACAAAAGTTTTTCATGGAATGAAATTCTTTGAACAACTTTAGTTCAACTTTAACCCAGCAACATCCCTACAAAGTTTCAATTTGATTAGCCCAGTACTTTAGAAGTGGATAATGTTTCTTTTATTTTCCTTAATATTCCGTCTTTTTGTTACCATGAAACCTGAATTTTTTTATGAAATTGAATTTTTTAAACAACTTTAGTAGAGCTTCACCCCAGGATCACCACTTTTGCGGAGCTTTACCAAAGAAACATTCCTGTCAAACTTCAGCTTGACTGGCCCAGTGGTTTAAGAGAAGATTTTTTTCATGATTTTCGAGAGTTTTTGGCCATTTTTTCAGCATTTCCATTTCTTAAGAAAACAGTTTTTTTAATGAAATTAAATTCTTTTCACCACTTTTAAAAAGCTTCATTCAAGGTACATCCCTGCTAAATTATGCTTGCTTGGCCTAGAGTATGGTATTTTTTGTAAGATCTTTTGCAATTTTTGGCTTTTCTGTTGAAATCGTACCCATTTTTTTTGTTTCAATGGAAATAAATTCTTTAAATGAATTTTGAAGAGCTTCAACCAAAGAACATCCCTATCAAGTTTCAGCTTGATTGGCCTAGTTGCTAAGGAGGAAAACGTGTTTAAAGAAACTTTTGACGGACAGACAGACAGACAGACAGACAGACAGACGGAATCACAGTAGCTCACCTTGAATCATTTGATATGAAATAAAGCCTTAAAAGCGGATCAGCTTATCTTAACGCCTCTCCTTGTTTTTCTTGTTGTTTTTTTCAATAAAAAGTTATATAATTTTTCCAGTTGTGTTGTGTACTTTACCCAAAAATCTTGCAGATGCGTAACGAAATGATGCTTTAAAGCGCCGTTGGTAATAGAAGCACGTTGTTTCAATCACTGCATGACGATAGGACAAATACAAGACCAGTCCCACTGTACTAACTGATACATTGGGGATGTAAGACGTATGGAAATCTTTACATCCGCTGAAAAAACGCTTTGCATCGGTTTTTTATCCTGTACATACGCTTCGCATACGTTCTGTCCGTCGAGCGTCCGTCCATTGTGATTTTTTCCGCGAAAATAAAATTGTGATTTTATCCGCGCAAAAAGTTTTGAGCTGCACATGGAGCGGATGAACATTCCGCTATGTACTATGTTATAGCGAAAGAGTACACGGAAAAAACGCTTTGTATCCTATACCATCCGTTTAACATCCTCTTTATCCTCAATTATCCGTTAAGTATCCTCGAAACTCTACTCCGCTTTTGGATGAAAACGTAGAGTGCGGAATTATAAGGTATACGAAAAGTAAATAAAAGTAACACATATATAAAGTATGTAAGCGTATGTATCACGTAAAATTTAATGATCCATGTTGCATCCATTCTGTTCCCGATCAGCATACGTGGTGTATACGTCTAATACCTTATACATCCGCTCTTTCCGCTTATCTATTACGTCCCAATCATACCTGGTAACCACGTTGGATAAGGTTGGGTTATATTTTAACAAAGTACAGTCTAAAGTACTACCCAGGCTCTACTTCAACCTTAGATATAAAAGTCGGTCCCTAAAGACTCTTTTGAAACACTCAATTTCCATTTATTTTGTAAACATACTTGTCAATTCGGTTTAGTCTGTTTTCAAAATAGATGTTAGGTATGGTGCAACAGCACACCACAATATTGTGAAATATTTCTGCAATTTATTTCAAATTATAGTTTTTGATTCAATGATCTATAATGAATAACTGTATAATTATTATTCAGTGAAATAGAAATTTATATATTGCTAAACAACCTTACAGGTATATAAACAATTAATGACCATTTATCTGTGATAACACACAAAACCTTACACAGACCTTACACGTTTACGAAATTAGAATGACAAATATGTGTTTATAAAACAAGTCAAGCCGCCACCATAGCGCAGTTGGTTAGGCATAAGTCTTTCAATCCGGAAGTCGTGGGCGGTGGCGGCAAATATCCCCCCGACGTTTGTCTCTCACCAATGGGTAGATAATCGTAAACCTATGTGAGATAGCAGTCGGAGGCTAGGAAAGGGTGTAATGGTAGTACAGGTGAAAGAAATACCAGGAATCCATTGTGAGGTGCTCCGGCCGCCGCGATGTAACTGCAAGATTGTTAAAAGCGGCGTTAAACCCATTCAAACAAAAAAAAAAAAAAAAAAAAAACAAGTCAAAATAAATTGCTTGCAATTTGGGTTCGATTTTTATACCAAAGTTTGTAGTAGTACCTTGGTGGTACTTTAGTCTGTATTTTGTTCAAATATGAGCAATTTTATTTAACAGTCTTGCAGTTGCTTGTTCTGTAAAAAAGACCATTTCCACAATGTTTTGCTATACTGGTATAGCTACGGCAGTCTTGAGTTGCTTAACTGCTTATGCTTATGAACAGCTTCTTTTTGATATATGATATACCTGGACATACTCTTTTTTCTTGGCAAATGAAGTGTTTTAAAATTTGGCCTCGAACACTTTACATGAACCTTAAAAAGAATATTTAAGAAACTCAAAGAATAATTTGGGCATATTGAAACACATAAGTAATTATTGTGTTTAACTCTCAACTTTCACCGTACTTACTTAAAGCCAATCCTTAGCAAGCTTCGCTATCCTTCGTCTTCACAATAATGTATCTTTAATTAATATGAAATTAGACAAAGCCTATAAAACTGACGAAAGGAAAACAGAAGACGAGCTTCCCGAGATCATCAACTTGTATAAAATCTGTACCAGCCCCAAAGCCTGTTGTGGGTGCCAGTCAACTCATTGTAAACCCAAAGACCATTCGGAACATCGCTTGGACTTTTCCGTAAACTGGAAAGTACCTCGGACGTAGGTGTAGTTATTTTGGGTCATTTTTAAAACAAATAGGCCTCTGGTGGTACTTCGGTTATTTCATACGTTTGAAGAAAGTTCCGTTTTGTGAATTCTTTCCGCTCGATTGTAAAGAAATTTTTGGCAAATTATCATTTGATAGCAAAAGGCAGCGTTTCGTTATCAAATTGTTATTTGCCCAATTCTATTCTTTCGTTTATATGTATTTATGCAACGTCACCCTTTACGAGATCGTTGATGACTGTGACGTCATATAAACCAACGTGCGAAATGACGCGCTTTCGTGGCTGCGCCCGTATCATTCCCGAGGTCTATTCCGTAGAATCGCAGAGGGTTCCCGATTGCCCACAGACAAGTCGTTCATCGTCCTACAGTGTCTATGTAATATTGCCACAACTCTATGGCTGTCATAGACCTTGACATTCAATTTCTGGTCAAAAAAAGCATTTTTTAAGTAACAAGGCTGAACAGAAGTTGCAGCATATACACGCTGTAAATAGACCATGCAGGCACCAAAGAGAAATTACACTGTAAGCATACACTCTTTAGCTTATATCAATATTTGAACCTCTTCTTTGAAGCCGCACTGGCTAAACCAGTTCTACATAATAAATTTTAAATCTGCCTTTGATGGGGGGGGGGGGGGAATTTATAATTACCATGTTATTTTGTACAGTTGTCTTTCCACGAGAGTTCTACCTCCCGAACAGGGAAGATAATTGAATTCATAGAGCTTCATGCCTCACAAGTAATTAAAATATGTAGCCATGAGAAAACCGTATCTTTTTTTCCTATGACATTACGTTATGTGCACTATTTGTAATACGAGGGTGAATCAAAAATTACGTAGACTAGCGTTGCAGAAATTTTGATTTCACAGACTTTGAAGAGAAAACTACATTGTTATTAAGTTGCGGCATTTGTCTTTCTGTCGTGTAAATTTGGATAAAATCCAAATAGTTGGTCACATGTAGCAACCATTCTAAAACATGTAGTCATTTGGTACCGGCGCACGGTAACGACGTCAATATGACGCTGCGGTATTGATAAGTTCCGTCTGGAAAGTCAGCACTTTTCGAAATACTCAACTCAACAATAAACACGATATCTGCATTGCCTATCCATTGGATAAGTACTATTTTCATATCCATCTGATCCAAAATGGTGAACTTAAATGTGTAATGTGTCTAAACGATTCTGAACTGATGTTGTTCTGTGACAATTACAGATTAAACGCCGAGGAGACGTTTTCCATCCTCCGAGTGTCATCCTTCAGAAATACTCTTCATTCTTAAACAAACCTTTTAAACAATTTAAAAAGAAGGTATCTGTTTACATTTGAAGACCTTTTATCATTTAAACCTCTCGATTGCGTTTTCCATAGGTCCAGTAATACTTTATTATTGTGTACTTTTCTCTGGCCGCGCCGGTGCCGTCGTTTCGAAGTTCAAAAATTGACGCGTGCCCTTAGCTTACTGACTTTAAATTCGAAAAAAGCGAATGGATTATGCTTTAATTTTAAATATCCTAACTCATAACGTCAACATGTAATAAGGCGAAGTTTGGAAGTGTTTGGTCCAAATTGAAGGGACAATTACGGGTAGTAACACTAGGAAGTAACGTTACAAAATAGGTTGCGACGGTAGCACCTACCCAGGTATATCAAATGTTGGATTTTTTACGTCAGAGTCATAGCAGACTCTTGTAAAATTTATTTTTTGTCAACATTAGATGATTTGAGACGTGTAAAAACTTCATTTATTTCCGTCGGAAAACACCAAAGTTATAGTAAAAGTCCACGTATTTTTTTTATCCACCCTCGTATTTATATGAATACCGATTGAAATGTGTACATCTGATTAAGACTTTTAGTGCGGTGCCTTATGTAATCCCGTAGGATTTTCGTGCTGAAATTGATTTTTTGGGTTTATTTGATTGTTTAGGGGTCAAGCAAACGGAAACTATGCGGGTCCAAATTTTTCGGGTCTGTCCCCCGATTTTAAGGGCTCTCAAAGGAGCCCATATGGGCAAAATGGATATTTTCCCAATACTAGGTTCAGGAAAGGCGTTTTGTTTTTCTTCTTAAATGTTTTCTTTAGTTTAATAATGTATTTGGTGTTAGAACATTTTAGAAAATACTATTACCCATATTTCAAAGGCTTTTCCTCTATTTTTGGGCTCTCACAGAGCCAAAAGTAGCAATTTTGGCTGCTTCCAAAAATGGGTTAAGGAAAAACATTTTTTTTGTTTAGAGATGACATCTTAAGCTCTGTTTGGTATAAGGTGTTAGTTGGCATTGAATTACTTGCAGGCCCATGTTCTCTATGATCATTTCAGGTTTTTATGGGCTCTCGGATTTGGGTGCTTTTATGAATAAGGAACACAAAAAGGGTAATTTTCATTGCAGTTGAACCGTTCTCCAATTACTTTCAGCACGTTATTGTATTTAAGATAGCTTTGGTATAGTTAATTACATCGTGAAATTGATATTTAACTCTATCAAAACCATTCTAAATCGCTCACTCAGTGCCCCATTCACTCATTCAAGACATTCACTCAAACCATTCAAAAACACTCCAAACTCACTGAAAAACATATAACAACAACTTCGTTCAAAATAAAAATAGTTGGGGAAAAATCGGGATGTCACTTACTTAGTTGAAAATATGAGCTTCCGATAGGTTCTTGGAGAAATAGGGAGCTATCTATAGAACTTGTTGACATTTTTGATTAAAGGGAGGTAATCAATATTGCTAATTTTGTTCATCCTGGACAAAATTTGCAATGCTGGCTTACCCCCCCCCCCCTTTTGAAGTCACTCAAAAGTCGCTCCATACATTCATTCAATTTGATTCCTAAATAATTCCATAATCATTCACCTTTTCAATTTCACGATGATGTTAACTGTATAATAAACAATATATCCCTATTTAAAGTCTAGTATTCCTTTTGATTGGCTTGAAAAGTGTCCAATAGGAGCCGATCAATGAGTTTCCGAAGTTGGGTTTTAAGAACAACGGCTCTTCTTATGGTGCTCATGGGTACCAAAATTGCTGTAAATGATTCTTTATTGGTTAAAACAAAATGTCGATCGAAATTCTTATAATAATTTGCCTAATAATGGGTGGAGGAAATCAATTTCTATCTTAAACACTTCTCGAGCCTCATTAAATTAAGTAGGGTCATGATGAAGGTAGAATAAGAAAAAAATATGAATCAAATATCCAAAGCCTACACATGATTATTGGCGCTTGGTGAAGCCCCTGTGTGCTGGTTTGAATATCCTCCAAATATATGAAGAACCTACTCTATAGTTTGAAGCTTTCTTACACAAGACTAAAATCATTATAGTTGCAAATACCTAAAATATGTAACATCGGTCGACTGTAGCAAACTTGCTATTCACTGGATTGGGAAAAGCGATTTTTGATTTTTTTTTAATTAATTGATCGGAAATTATGACTTGATCGTGTAAAAAACTCTACAATAAAACTATTCAATTTTGTAAGGCAAAAAAAGAAAAAGAAAGACAGACATTCCTGAATTTAGCGGAATTCCATTCTGAAAAAAAAAAGCAACTACTAACGCCTAAAAAATTATTCTTAAATTTTGAGTCAACTATTAAAGCATGCAATTCCGTCTGTTTATTCCATCCTTTCAAAGGTCAAAGTATTCGTCAATTGGGGAACTTCATATCGAAACATGCGAAAAGTGAAACATTACACATGAACATTAACAATTTCGTAATTAATAGACTTGATATAAAAAGACTGGTTCGTCACTGACCTTGTCGATTCGAACATTCAACCTACATTTTTTTAAATGAGATGTTGTTAGTGCAATACCCATGTGCGATTCTTAAACATCGAACAATGCACAAATCCCGAATCTTAGAACCAGGTGTTTATTTGTTATATGAAGAAGAACTGTGAAAGAGTAGCTCTAAGCACACAGCCATGGTAACCACACTGATAGATTTGACCTTACTGTAAGATACAAGATAGTGGAGAGGTGTAAGGTCGAAAAGGAGAATTAAACTTTTTTTGTCGAATGAGAAACACAATTTCATAACAATTTCACTGATGGAGACAATTACTCGATCTGTAACATGGTCATCATAAGTGTTCGTACCTTCACGACTACTTTCCTATATCTTCTTTTCAGTTCCCACAGTTACTGACTTTATTGTTTCGTACTAAAATAGTCAAGAGATTCATTGCAAGGAATGATAATACTTTTCGACGATCACAGAAACTGTCTCCATGACTTATAAGTTTCATTAATAGATCAAATTTTAAAGTTTCGATTGTATCGAGCTGTTCTTGTGGGTCTTATTTTAGATTGACTGGTAAAAAAACCCCAATCATTTAATTCTGTCTTGGCTTAGAGAAATTTTCCTTGTCACTGTGCATGTTTCAAACGTCATCCAAACCAAAACAACAAACTTATCGTTGGTGATTTCTAAGAAGCATTTACTTACCTCTTCGCTTGTATGACCAAAGAAAACTTGTTGGTGAAAGTCCGTTTCTTTAGATTTGAACGGGCATATCTGTTACCGGAACAGTGAACTGCAGGAGTTTTGCTCTTCAAGCGGTAATAACAATGTCCGTTCATATCTAATCTAATGGTTATTCAATATTAATTTTCAACCTATACACTTAAGAAGACTTATAGAATATTTCTATTTTTTTTAAGACATTTCTGCCATAGAAAAACTTTCCAAGTATTTTCTTCAACTATGTGAATCATGCAATACTAGAGCAGCCTCGCTTTGCCTCAGTCTGATATTTTCTCCGTGGTATTAAAGTAAAGATTTGATTCCGTGACATAGTTTTTGACCCCATTTGACCCAATTTCGAACTTGTCCGAGATTTTATCAAGACAACCAGTCTGACCAAATTTCAGGTTGATTGGGCAAAAATGTGGCCTCTAGAGTGCATACAAGGTAAATGTTGACGACACACGACTGACGACGGACGACGTACGACGGACATCCACCTAACCACAAAAGCTCACCTTGAGCACTTTGTGCTCAGGTGAGCTAAAAACACTCACACACACAAAAAAACCCTTCTCTTATGGGTTTCATTTAGCGCCAAAGCACCGAGTACAATTAAGAACATCGTGGAATTGAAATATATTCCTAACAAAATCATTCTAAATCATTCACTCGGCTCTCCATTCATTCATTCTCAAAACATTTAAAGGGCGGTAATGGATATTTTGAACGCAATTAGCAATTTCATGTTACCTCCCTTAAATGTCATTCAAAACACGCTCCTCCTTCTCATTAAATTTCATTTAGATATAATTCCACAGTCATTCACTAGTAAATTTCACTATGTTTGAACTGTATGGGCTTTGAAAATTTGATTGATATACTTATGTACCATTTGTGGTACAAGTAGGTATCATAGAGAGGGCTTTTTTTTTTAAATCGCAAGTTTGGAGAACTCCTAAACCTGTTCATATAGGCTCATTTTAAAACCAATCAAAAAGCATATAAGAAGTTAAAAATTGAAAATATGAGATATATCAACACTAACCAACACAAGGTATTGAACGTAATTTGAAAAGAAAAGTCAAGGGAATGTCATTTTTTGTGAATCTTATTTCGGGAAAACACCCCGGCTCATATGGGCTATTAAGAGAGCCCATATAAGTTCAAAAATGGCCCTAGAGAACATGGACATGCAAGTATTTCAACGCCAACCCACACTTAATACCAAACAAGGCTAAAGAAATCAACCCGAAACCAACAAGGTGTTTTCCCTTAACCCACTAATTAAAAAAACACCAAAATTGCTATTTTCGGCTCTGTGATAGCCCATAAAAGGATGAAATAAGCTTTTAAAACATGGATTTTTGTATTTTCAATCCACGCTTAATACACTGCCAAACCAAAGAAATCATTTTAGGAAAAAAATACCCATCTCATGAGCCTTATTTTAAGAAAATACCTATTTTGCTCATATGGGCTCCTTTGAGAGCCCATAAAATCGGGGAATGGGCCAAGAAAATTTGGACCCGCATAGCTTACGATTACTTGACCCCTAAACAATCAATTAAAACCAAAAAATCAATTTCAGCACGAAAATCCTACGGGAGCCCTTTTTCGTACATAAGGAAACGCACTATTTCTCCAATGATCTAAATGAATGTTTTTACCAGAACAAGAAGTCAAAAGATTTAACCCTGACAGAAAACAAAGAATTTTGCCTCCTGCACTGTTACATATGTTACCTTTTCACATTTGGCTATATCTGCTATTTGCGCCCTTTTAGGAAAGCAATATAAAAATGTGAAGATTAACATACAGACCAATTGAATTGATTAGATTTGTATTTAACAAACTTAATATTTAGATCAAATGTTCATACAGGTGATGCTGTATGAGTGACACTTTCCTTTTTTTATTTCAGTAATTGGTGACTTAAATTATATCAGACTAAATATTATGTGACTAGGACTTGCCAACGAACACAATGCAAATCTTTGTCTGACGTCAAATTTTTGCTAAGCAACAACGATTTCATCTAGCCACATACATTGTGAATATTTTGACACATGAACATGTAATGTATCTCAGGATTGAAACTGTGTTCTTGTGAAACTACTTAGTTTTTCTACCTCCTGTTATATAACACAATTTAAATGAAAGTGAAAAACACAGAGTCTTCAACAGAAAGACTTTGAGTTAAAGATACTGATCAAATTTAGTTTATAAGAAATGAGTATTGTCCGACAAATTACAAATGTTACATATATAACAATGTTTTACAACACATATGTTGCCGTATTTTCTTGAAATCAAGCATGACGTATTTTTAAAAAGCAGATTATCCATCAGTTTAAAACAACTCAAATAATACTGGAATGCTGTATTCATTCTGTCATTGCTTATAAGTCTTTTAAATTTAAACTTTTGATTTACATATTGTTGCATTAATCTGTAATATCTGTTGCAAGCTAAATGGAATAAACCTTACTAACAATATAAATATTCAATTTTGATTGACGTTAACGTTCACCAGTTTTAATAATGCTTAGGAACAATCCTGTCAGATGTTAATAGGTTTCAAAACAGTAGTGCTCACTTAGATTTAATCTACTCTTTTTCAAGAAGTATTTCCGTCTGACAACTATGCTTTTTATAAAAAAGAGAATTAAGGATTCTACATAACTTGTTGAAGCCTCAAAGACATCTTTTAAGTGCGATATCATATGCAATTCTGTGATCGGATGACGCTTTGTTTGCGTAGAACTACTTTTCATGCAGAGTGAGTAATTTGCCCCTTGTTTCCCAATGGTCTATGGGAGGCCACTCATGAAAACTTGGTAAATGGAATTACTGGAATGGTAACCTCCCCTGACACTTCTAATATTAATAGAATAATAACCTAGATTACACACATGAATACGGATACAACGTCAGCAGATAATGTAAAGCAGTCAGGTCGTGCGATAAAGGTTTATGCAATGGGGTTTACACTACTTTTCAACACACGATATTCAATCTCGAGAGTGTCTGCAATTATTTTCCCCTTTCTTTTTCTCATTTGAAAATGAAAATCGCGGAACATTTATTAATTATTCCTTTATTGATTTTTTTTTCAAGCAGATAACAACAGAATTTTTATTGTGACTATCCATTCTGAAAATCGATTAGTGTTGCAAAAAATAATGATACCTAGATAATCTATTTGCCGTTTCTTTCCTTTACACTAATTGGATAAGACAATCACTCTTTAACTACACCCGGCATAATTCAGGAAGTTATCGAAACCTCGTAATCACAGGACTTTGGTTGACGATCGACGATATATGTTGAGAAATCTATATCTGAAGCAGGATGCGAACTTTGGGCAGGTCATTTTCCTTTTATCGTCATTTTACATGTAAAAATTTCTGTTTTCTCAACAAATTTAAGAATCACTCTATTATGACAACAGAAACGACCACCGTCAGTACTTCAGTGCTTTGATTGTCTTAGTTGGCTGACCTCTATCTATCGTAAGAGACCAAAACATAGGTTAAAATATGGAGCTTAGGCAAACACCATGACGAAAAGAAATAAGCACAAGCTAGGCAAAATATCTAAATTTCTTTCAGCAATCGATAGCTTGATAGCATCTTTGAGACTAGATTGTAACCACTTTGGCTTCAATTCATTTTTGCCTTTTCATACTAGATCGGCTGATAAAATTTGTTGTTTTCTCTTATACCTGAAGGGTTTTTTTCATTTTGTTGCTCAAACCATTATTTTGGGGTTTTAGTAAATATTTAGCTAGCCCTGTCATGCTTTACAGGTCTGAGAATGAGCCATAGGTAATAAATACCGACTTAGGTAGACCATCGGTTCGAAGAGATATGTGAATCGTTGCAGAACATTTAACCTGCCTGAATCTGGCATCCTAAGTTTTTTTAACCATTGACAATTTCAATTCAAATTTATCTACCAGAAAGGTAGGTTTATTATTTCTTTCAGTCTGATTCATGTACAGACAATAAAGCAATACATTTAAAAGCACACGACCATTCAAAGAAAAAAAATTATATGAGACTTTTCTATTAAAAGAATATCAAGGGCTAATATATATTTATTCATATGACAACTACACTATGACAACTATTCAATATACAAGTAGATAAAGTAAAATATGGTAAAGAGTCAGTTGCTATATTAAGGAAATGGATAGTTTCAAATTCGTAATACCTAAGAGGGAAGAAAATAACATAAAGAAAAACAAAGAAAGAAATATATCCATTTATTAATTGAAAGATATATTTATAGATATCAAACAATACTTTTGATCATTTACACAAAAGTATTGATCTTTTATGTAAGATTAAATAGCAGGTTTATGCTGTAATTCTGAACAAATTTATCAATATCGACAAGGTTCATGAAAGTCGGATATACGCTAATAGCTTTTCCAAAAAAAGGTTTAGTCGAAACTCTTTGTATGTGTTGCATTTGAATAATACGTGATAATCGTCTTCTAATAAATTACAAAAAAGCAATTCCTCTCAATTAGGTCTAGATTGTCATATATTCCGGTTTCTATTCGTAGTGCTGCAACATCAAATCGAAATTTACTAAATGCTGAAAAAAAGTGTAAGAGTAAGATCATCTTGCAATAATATTCTATTATGAAATTGAATTTAAAAGGGAATAGTTTTTAAGCTTTTTTCTTCCAATATTATTCCTGCCACTTTGTCTGGAGAGAAAATTATTCCTTTCTTGTAAGAATTATTGGATTAACCCGCCTTTTACAATGTCATAAAATTTAGCTTAATCATTGGTACTATTTATTGATTGAAACTCTGAGCACTCTAATTTTAAAAGTTTCTCCTTGAATATATATTAAACCAATTTTCACTTTTTGGACCAGAGGCGTGTTGAACCCATTTACCAATACGTTTGTTGATTCTTGTTTTCGACTAACTGGATAATCGACACCGAAAACTGCTAACGGTCTTCCATTGATGTTGACAATAGGTGGGTACCAACTCATTTCACCTGCTACTGAAGCCTTCGGTCTATATTTCCCCTCGTCAAGAAAAAAAGTTATTGTCTTATTTTGAATGGCATTTACACACGAAAATGACTTGACTCCCCAAATTGCTTATCCATATTCAATAACTGGCCAAACAAGAGTATCATAAAGCTTTGTAAAGACTTCGTATGTAAGACAACAAATGTATTTACATTTTGCTATCATGAGACCAAGAGCACGATTTGCTTTTAACGCAACTGTTTTTGCCGTGACATTAAAATCTAGGTATTTATTGAGGACAAGAGCGAGTGAGGTATAACGATCTACACAATTAAAATAAAAGAGTTACCACAGCTAAATGTAAAGTTTGTTTTTGGTATACATTTTGGTCTTAAATAATCACTGCTACTTTTTAAAGGGTTAATTATCATGTGCTTTGATCTGTTCCAAGAGTTTAACTCATTCAACATAATATGTAAATCATCTGCGCTTTCTGCTAATAAAACAATATCATCAACAAACTTTATCATCACCAAGCTCGATACCGCATCCTAATGATTCAAATATAGAGCTAGATCATTTATAAAACAAATTGAAAGAAGAGGACATAGACCATACTCTTGCCTTAAAATACGTTTTATTTCAAACCAAACAGTATGTTATCCTTTATTCTTACACATGTAGAAATTGAATTGTTTATGGAACTAACGGCTTTGAACAATTCATCAGAAACCCCTATGTCACGTAACTTGTTCCTAAAATAACTCTTATCAATTAGAACAAATGCTTTTTTGAAATCAATATAAGCACAAAAAGTTTATTTTTTAATCTTTTTTTTCTAGATTCTATTACATTAGCGAGTGATGCTAAATAGTATTAAAGCCTTTTCTGAAATCATTTTGTTGATCTACTATTTTTACAATTTTCTCGACCCATTTTAAAGGACGGAGTTTTAACACCGAACAATATAATTTATAGATAGAATTTGACAAGGATATTTCACTATAGGATAATTGATTTTTTTGGTCTTCCTATTTCGATTTATGTATCGGAATAATTATACACTTCCTCCACATTGAAGGAACTGTGCCTTTGTCAAAACAAACGTTAGTTTTAAAAGGTTCTTAAATCCAAATTATTTAAAAGAGACTCATAGTCTCTCAGCTTCACAAACATCAGACCATATATTTGAGAGCTCATCATTCCCTTCAGGGCTTTCCTGGTCCAAGACGTTGGTTACTCTAATTTCTGAATGAGATGGTTTTATACGATAAATTCTCCTGAATATTTAATGTGACTTTCGATAATAATAGATAAATAAAATAATTGTAATGGATGTAGCATAGCTAAATCATGTTGGCCAAAGTAACATATGTAACAGCCGACTTTGGGAAATAAGGCCATAATTCAATTATGTATTCAAAATCTGATTTGAAAAATTGTATTGAAATAAAATAATATAATAGATTTGAAATAATGCATTATAAAATTGTGCATTTAAATAAGAATAAGATATTAAGTATGGTTAGATTTTATTGGTCTTAGGTTAACTTGTTTAGAAGCCTAAAGAGCTGCTCTCGCAAACTCAACTCATGTGTTTTTACATATAAATGAGAGAGGGGCAGTGATTAAAAAACTCTCCTATCCAGTATTTTGACAATTATCACGCCGAAGATGTTCGGTTTAAACTGAAGTTCTGTGACCTTCAGATCACCAGTCAAGCGCCAACCCTATCAGCCAGCTAAGGTGTTTAAGTTCATTTGATGATGTTTACCTAGTTGCGCACGGTAACTAAAACAGTCGCTCTATGAATATAATAGGGTCAGTTACCAGTGGGTGCACCTATTTTATAGGATAGCAACAGAAGGATTGTGTTTAATGTGTTACTTTGAATTCAAAAGTATTGTTTGTTTTACATATTGGAACAAAACCTTTTTAAGTATGTAGCCAAATAGTTATTCGTTGTCATGTCTATAGGCGATTCAAGTTTTTTTTAAAGGGTGCAAAACGTAAAATTTCTCTACTCGTCATTAGACATTTATCATTTTTCACCCTCTCTCATACTTCATCAATTTGGGGGAGTAAAACTTTTTCAGCGAAATTGCTAAACCATGAAAATGTTATTTTTAGTGAGTGAAAAGTAAGAGAAACGGGGAATCGCGCGGTGTCCGAGATTTTTACAAGACAATTAAATCAAGTAAAGATTCTGAGACCAAACATAATGTCAGGTGAGTCTACATTTAAGAGATTAACAATGTAGCCTAGTTTTTTACCCCTCTTAACCCAAATTAGAATATTTTTATCCGAGAATTCATAACAAAACTCAATCTGACACACTTTATGTATGATTGAGCAAGAAAGGTTTTCGAAAAGGCTTCAATATTTTCTGATATTTGAGCCTGTGCGTGACATTTCCAACAATTTGAAATGTTCGTGAGTGCAAACATTGAGTAGCATTGACAGTCACATACTGTAAATTTAAAGTTACCTGATGGTCCACAGATACTTTGAGACCTTATCTATCTACTTAACGCAGGGTAAAGACTCTGGCCAGACTGTGCGGATGCACAGGCTGGTCAGAGTCTTTGCTTTGCACATATTTGAAATCGTTGGAAATCTTACGCAAGGCTCTTTTGACATTGTTTCTAGCTCCACTTGACTAAATTTCGAGCTACTCCGAGACTCCATTAAAATATGTATCATGCACTTTGTTCTCAGGTGAGCTAAAATCAAAGGAACTCAGGTTAAAGTGATTTCAATCTTTTTCTAAAAATAAGCTGCGTTATATCAGACAGGTGATATCAATGTAGGCTTCACTGCATGATAAATAGAGAATAAAAGGTTGGTGACTAAGGATAAGCACTTTATACTCATGTGAGTTAAAATGTATAACTTTTGATTTGATGAAAAGTACTGTCAAATTTTCTGAATGCCGATGAAGAGAATTTAATAGCCTCACGTCCAGGTTACATAAGCGTTTGCACAGTTTTATAAAAAGAATCGAAGCCTTTCACGCGCAATAACCTGCAAAGTGGAGTGTTGATTGTTAAACGTTTCTTGTACTTCTTCAAGTTTGACGTCGTACTGACGGGGTAGGAAGTGGTATGACGTAATTACAAAGATCAAAGCTGCATCTATAAAATAGTGAGCCATATTTGTACCATAATCCATTTCCTCTATAGCGATCGTCACATCGGTGATTAGAGCCACCTGAAACCAAATAGAATAGCATCATTTGTATCAGTGTAATATATCAATCTGTCTTATATGCCTTTTGACGGTATATCGAAAAATAACAGTCGATCATCTATGATAAACTCACCGCCTAACAAGTGAATTATAAAAATATTATACCCCACTTTTGTTCGTTTCACCCTATCTGATGTTATTTAAACAGAGCCGTATAAGTGATGTAATCTCCAATGTTGCAAACCAATCACGCGCAAAATGACGTGATTCAAAAAAAAATCCTTCAGTTTTCATATTTTTTCTAGTTCTTGCATTAGAGGTCCCGGGTTCGAACCCCGACGGCGACACTAAGTCTTTCCGACTATTTGTCTCTCACCAATGGGAGGATAATCGTAGACCTATGTAAAATAGCAGCTGGAGGCAAGGAAAGGATGTGATGATTGTACTGGTGAAAGAAATACCAAGAATCTATTGTTACGTGCCCCAGCCGCCGCGATATAACTGAAAATGACGAAAGAAGCGTAAAACTCCATTCAATCAATTCATTTCATGGACAACAAAAAAGCTATTGTTTCACTCAGCCACTCATGAAAATATAGCTTTTGTTGCTCACTCATTAAGTGAAAATAAATATATATTAAAAAATGATTTTCTGGCTTGGAAATAAGAGTTGAAAAACGAAAGGTTAAGTGCAGATTTCAACAAAGCTCGTCAATATGCACGTGATAAATAGATAATGTAATGCAGTATTTTAAACTCCATAGGCCAGCGAGCTATAGTCATGGCGGAGTGTTTGTCCGTGCGTCCGTGCGTAAACTTTTTTTAAACATCTTCTCCTCCCAAACCAATCGGCTGATTTTAACGAAACTCGGTGGAAATAATCCTTGGGTGACCCTCTTCTTAAATTGTTAAAAAAATGATTGATCCCCAAATATGAGCGTGACAGGGCTTGGAATTTGTTTCACTTTGAAATCTTTGAATGACATCTTCAATCAAACTTGGCATGGATGTTCCATGGGTCACCCTGTACTTTAAGTGTTCATGAAATTCTGATTTGCCCATAAATATGGGCGTGGCAGGCCTGGGCTTATTTTGATCCTGTAACTTTGAACGACATCTACTTCTGAACCTTATAATGTAATAAGGGATGCAGGTTCATTGTGATTGAGTATTTTGGTGCCAGTATATGGACCATAACCAGATAATCATTATAAAATAGGTCTTAAGGGATTTCGGAGTGTTAATTTATTCATTTAAAGTAAGCTTTATTTAATGAAAGTCTTTAATATGTTAAAGCTAGTGGAGCGATACAGGCCGTCTTGTACCTCTTGTTATTGTTTACCCTTTGACAACTACAAATCGTGTTAGATTAAGGAGGTTGGTCTTATTTTAGGCTCCGCTGGACCGGACTTAGTGCATCGGAGGTAATGTCGTGGCCTGGTGTCCGTCCGTTAACTGTTTTTCTTTAAACATCTTCTTCTCTAAAAGTATTGTTCAGAATTCAACAAGAATTCAAAGGAATAATCATTGGTACTTGCTCTTTCAGATTACTTTGTGAAATTCTGATCGGGCTGAAGACACAGGCCCTTTGGGCTTCCGCGTCACGGAACAGTGGTTCCTATATGATGAAATATAAAAAATACTGTTCAGGATCGAATCAAACATCACAGGAATGATGCTTAGAATATGCTCTTTCCCATTGTTCGTAAAATTCTGATCGGGTAGATGACATAGACTCTGCTGGCTGTCGCGTCACTGAAAAATTGTCCCATATGATGAAAACTAATCTACTTCTCTGAAACTACTGTTCATAATTCAACCTTACTTCCCAGGAGTGATCCTCTGAACATAATCTTTCAGAATTCTACGTTTAAATTCAATAACGTTGTTGACATGGGTGCTTCAGGTTGTTGTGTCACAAAAATAGATAAAATAAAATGAAAAGAAGAAAAACAAATGGTGAAATTAGAAAACAATCTTCTTCTTTGAAACTACTGTTCAGAATTCAAGAAAACTTCACATGAGTGGTTTTAGAGACCCCCGCTTTCAGATGCTTTGTTATATTCTGATGGCCCGAAAAGATGAGCCGTATGAGCCGTTGCGTCACCAAATAATGGTCCCATATCATAAACTATAAAAAATCTTCCGCTCTAAAACTGCTGATCAGAACGAATCCAAACTTCTGAGGTTTGATGCCCAGGACAGTGTTTTTTATTTCTTATTCAATTTCTGATCGGATTGATTGCATTGGTTCCACAGGCTGTTGTATCACTCAAAAATCGTCCCATACGATAATATATATAAAAACGTTTCTCGGAAACTAGTAATCATAACTCAACCAAACTGCACAGGAATGCTGTTTTGGACATGCTATTTCAGATTCCTTCGTTTATTTCTTACAAGAATAATACAATTGGCTCTAATGAATATCATATCACCGAAAAATGGTCCAATATTATTTATGAAATAAACTCAAACGCAATGAAAACGCACCCCAAAAAAGTATTGCAAACACGGTCTTTCATACTGTAAAAAAATATTCTGCTCCTTTTTGATCGTCTTCCAACCTATAAAAGGAAATGTTTACATTGCACCTCTCACAAAAACTGTTAGTCATTGCTGTTTATTTTTTCCCTTGAAAATACCACTTTTGCTTGCTCATTTTAAATGCAATTCGAAACTACTTTTAAAATGCATTATTAAATTAACTGTTTCTTAGAGAATGAAAATACAGCATTAGGCTTTACATTTATTTCAAGCAAAAACATTAAATAGATCTCAACTCATATATGCTATGGGATTAACAAGGAACCGTATACAACTTTTCATAAACTTAACGCAACATAAATTTGAATTATCAAAAGTGACCTTGTGAAAACAGCCAACATGATTCATGCCATTTTCAATGTCTTTGATATTGAAAACAGTGACCGTACTTGTCTGGTTACTGGTAGCAACATGAATAAGAAGTGTTACTACAATTAATTGACTAGAAATTAAGTTACAACAACCAATTATTTTTTTTCAGACCACGAGATACCATGGTAAGAAAATACTAGTTTGTTAATTTAATGTTGTTGTGTGTATTGTTGTTGTTATTTATGCTGACGGTTCTACGTCTTCTAGAAAATTTATGTCTTAAAAATGAAATAATGATTTAATTCCGGTTAAATTCAACAAGATTCTTGCATTTTTTATGCTACTTAAAAACACATTCTGAGAACCTATTCTAAATGTAATAAAAAAATATAATCCTTTGTAGATCCATGCAGAAAATGCAGAGTTTATGTGGTTAATATACAGTAAAAAGAAAAGAAATGCAAGAGGGTCGTTGTGGCCCTAAATCGCTCACCTGAGTTAACTGTCTTAAGATCTGACCTCTCAACCTAGTGTTAACCAAACTTGACCCATTTCAAACCAGACTGATATTAAGCAATCATTAGGGTGATAGGGCTAAAAAAAGGCCTTCTGAGAGTCTACAAAGTTTTTCTAAGATTTGACCCCATGACCTCATTTTTTACCCAAATTGACCAAATTTTGAACATGCCTAGATTTCATCAATACATTTGTTCAGACAAATTTTCTGGTTGATTGAGCCAAAATCAAGGCACGTAGAGTGTCTACAAGGTTTTCCTAATATCTAATCCCGAAACCTAATTTTTTGGCCCAACCAATTTTCAGGTTGATTGAGCAAAAAGTATGGTTTAGAGTGTCTACAAGGCTTTCCTAAAATTTGACCATGTGACCTCATTTTTGACCTACTTGACCCAATTTCAAACTTGACCGAGATTTTATCAAGATAATCATTCTGACCAATTTTAAGGATCATTGAGCAAAATACATGGCCTCTAGAGTGTCTACAAGGTAAAAGTTGACGACGGACGACGTACATCATGCGACTACAAAAGCTCACATTGAGCACTTCGTGCTCGGGTGAGCTAAAAATGTGCATGAAATGTTAATGCATAAATCTTAAGATAGATACAGTTAAGACCATCGTAAAATTGACAAGATGGATGTTTTTGGAAAAGATTTCTGAATTAAATTGAATTAGATTGTGGAGCGAATTTGGCATGCAATTCGAGGGAGGTAAACCAATATCGCCATTCTGTTCAAGATGAACATAATGCTGTATTTATTACACCCCTTTAATTAAGTATACATCATTTTCTGTGTCTTCATTGACTAATCAGACACTTTAAAATCCATATCAGCCAATATAAAACGTAGAAAAATTTGATCGATTTGAATTAAGTGTTGATTATTTTATTCGATTTCGAAACGTTTTCTAAAGATTTTAGAGCATTTTGAGCGATTTGAGTGAGTGTTTGGCAAGGATTAATGGAACGTTGAATGAGCTATTCAGAATGGTTTTGAACGGAATGAGAGTCAATTTCACGATGTTTTTAGTTGTATTCAGGATCATTAAATGCCCGGACCCAACATGTATATTTAGAGTACCTGTTCAATGGCATGTTTTTTTTGTTTTGTTTTTTTAGTTCAATTAAGTAAAATGCAAATACAGTCTAGAAAAAACCCACATAAATTGTCTTAGGTTCACTATTACACTATCTTTCTAGTATCTGTGGTGACATTTGCTGAGAAATTACAAGGGGCTTTAGCTCCCTTGTTAAAGACCAGCAAACTATTGTCTTAGCTATGTGTCCGTGCGTAAATTTCATTTAACACCTTCCACTCCCAAACTGATGGGCGGATTATTTTTTTTATAAAAGTTGACATGAATGTTCCTTGGGTGACCTTCCTCTAAAGTTGTTCAAGACATTTGGATTGACCCCAAATATGGGCGTGGTAGGGCGAAGCTTTTTTTACTATAGATTATTTAAAAATCTACTCCTTCCAAACCATTGGCTTTTTTCAATGGAACCCGGCATAAATGTTCATTGGGTGACCATCTTTTAAAATTGTTCAGGAAATTTGGGTTGACCCCAAATATGGGCGTTGCAGGGCGGGGATTATTTCACTATTTTTAATAATCTCCTCCCAAATCATTGGCCCTATTTCAATGAATTTTGACAGGAATGTTCCTTAAGCTGTTCAAGAAAATTGTGTTGGGTCCCCAATTTTGGCGTCGCTTGGTTGGGCTTTTTAAAATTATAAATCTTTTAATTTTTAACTTTTCCCAAACCGTTGGCCAGTTACAATGAATCTTAAATTGCTTAAGTAATTTGGATTTACCCCTAAATATGTGGGCGGTAGGGCGGGGATTTTTTCACTTTAAATAAATACAAGTCTTCTCCTCCCAACCCATTTTGCCAATATCGATGTAACTTGGCATTCGTGCATTTATATAACTTGTTTTAGCAATTTTGATGGACCCTCAAATATCGGCCTGGCCGGCCTAGGCATTTTTTATGGAATCACTAAAACTTATTATTATCCTTAGCTTTGTCTGGCTCGGTGGCCGAGTGGTAAGCGCGCTCGACTCGAAATCTCATGGTTGCGGGTTCGAATCCCACCGATGACGGGAAGTGTATTTGAGCAGGACACTTTACAGACAGGGCCCCAGTCCACCCAGCTGTGAAAGTGGGTAGCAGTAGTTAGAAACCATTGCCTCTCTCTCTCTATGTGCAGGATAAGATCTGGAATAAGTTAGGGCCACGATTGAAATAAGTGTCTTTCAACCCTTTATCGTCTTATCCTCGAGTAAAAAAAACCATTTGTCGTTTCATTTAAAACTGTCTAAGGTTAAGGAGGTGATTATCTTCACAGATTTCATAGTGCGAAAAGGCCTCACCCTGACACACCCATAATTCTTTTCCGTGGTACGAAGTAGAGCGGAAAAGGTTTGTCTTCTTGATACGCCTATGTAATTAAGTTGTTATAACGACGATTGGAGCATTTCTGATGGGATATTCAATCGTTTGAATAGAAAAATGGGGTCATTTGACGGTTGATAGATTTGCTGATAGCATAAACGCCGAGTGCACACGATTTAATAGTAAAAGTTTGTGTCCTGAGTGCGAAGCAGTAGATGCTTTTTCTGTAGACTGGTCTGGTGAAAATAGTTGGTGTGTTCCTCAACTAAACCTTGTAGCTCGTGTTTTAAGACAGTTCATCTGCGATGGTGCTGGGGGGACGGTTTTGATGTCGTTATGGAGATCAGCCCCTCTCTGGCCATTGTTGATCGACACTAGCAAAGTTTTTAGGTCTTGTAAAAGATTACGAGGTTTTACAGAGTAAAGATGTAATAAAACAAGGATATGGAATGAACGGGATTTTTGCTTTGAACCCGTTGGCATTTGATATGATTGCAGTCAAAATTTGTCATAATAAGGGTTCAGGGTAGAGTTGAGTACTTTGATTTAAGTAGTTTAATTATTTCAGATGTAGGATTGAGAGATAATTTGGAGACGCAGCTAAGGCAAGCTGGGACTTATATAAGTGACGACGCGATCGACAGGCTGTGTATCTACTTCAGTGAAGTATAATTACGCATTTCAATTATGGGTGAAATATTGTGCTAGAAATAATTAGAGCAGTGCTACGGCTGATCCCATTATAGGAGCAGTTTATTTATCGGAGCTTCTTAATTCTTCTTAATCATATCATTCTGTGTCCTGTGCTTATTATGGAATAAAGTCGGCCCATTAAATAAATAACTTTGCTGGTCCAACAGAAAACCAGTTCGTGAAAAGTGTTCTAGAATCATCGAAGCGAACTGTCAAGAAGCCGGTGAATAAAAAAGAACCAGTGACCGTGGAACATTTGGTCAACCTATGTTACTTATTCAAGGATTCTGATGATCTTGTAACGGTTAGAAATTTATGCATTATTTATGCAATTAGCTTCGCTACTTTTCTTAGATTTGACGAAGTGAGCATTATTCGTTGTAAAGATTTGTTTTTTTTATTTTACATCTGATTATGTTAATATTTCTATTACACGTAGAAAGACGAATCAATATAGATTTGGATCGAGCGTTGTTGTTAAAAAGGGTAAAACATCAGCATTCCAAGTTACTATGTAAAGGCGTTATATGAATCTTGCAACCTCACGGTTGAAACCGATTCGTATTTGTTTTAACCTATTTATTAATCTAAGTCTGTTTGTAAGCTTATTTCGAAAAATAAGAAGTTAGGCTATACAAGAGTCAGAGAATGTGTTCTTACTTTATTTCGAAGTATTGATTCTAATTTGAATATAGGCCTTTCTTTCATTACGAGCAGGAGGAGTAACCACTACCGCTAATAATGGTGTAAATGACAGATGCTTGATAAAGACATGGCAGGTTGAAATCGGATGCAGCTAAGGACATGTACATCGCTGATTCTTTGCAGAAGCGTGTATCAGTTTCTCAAAGTCTGGGGTTGTAGATGGGCTTTTCTGTCTATCTTTTAAGCAGTTCTAGCAGGTGCTTCTCGCTATAGGCAAACAAAGAAGTTGTTTTTTTTTTTGTTGAGTCAAAATAGTAAAGAGAACACATTTTCTTTTCAGCGGTATGAAGTATAGTGGAAAAGGCTTGTCTTCTTGATACGCCTATGTAATAAAGTTGTTATAGTGTTGTTTTAGAGATTGACCAATGAAATGATTCCGTTGTTTAAAGCGGGTATAGAGAGGGTTAATGTATCAGTTCTAGCGAGTACACCGTACTGTTAACTTCACTTTCCAAGTTCTTTATTGATAATGTGTCAAGTATGAAATCACTTATTTTTGCTGGACGTCGTGTTGCGATCTTGACGTTGATTGATTTGTTGAATTAGTAATTCGATGAAAATTTATAAGCTCTATTAGATGTGTACATGTTTGATCTTCTAAATAATCTGTTGGATTTATCTATATTTTTGTTTGGAATTGTATTGGAACCACATTAAATCCATAGCAGGTGCGTCTCGCTATCGGCAAACAAAGTAGTTGTTGTTTTGTTGAGTCAAAATAGTAAAGAGAAGACTATGTGTTCAAATGTGTTATTTGAATGAAAGATAGGATATATACTTAGCATTAAAAGAAACTTTACATGACTTACTGAGGGCTGTAGTATCGCTATGAAACCTAAGTAATACAGTTGTTACTATTACATGAAACTTGAAGGCAATATCCGTCGGTTTATGGAAGGGTCAGTACCGGATATTTGTAAAATGATGTTTTGATTGGTGGTCAAAGGACAAAGGGTCGATATCAAAAATCATAGAAATGAAATCAAGATTGTCGGTAATGATTTGAGTATATGCCCTTGACGTTTTCCTGATTAGAGTCGTTCCAATATCATGATAGACCAACGTCTGAGCTAAATACGCATACTTGTCTTGCAGTTATCCTTCCTTTGATGAAATGATTTGAAAAATATGCAATGGTAACAGGGCCTCTACATGACGTCAAAAGTGGCCTATCTCATCTCGGCCGACACTTCATGTGGTTTTAACTGATATTTTTGTTAATTAAAATGGGTTTAAAGGTCACTTTCGATAGTTTTACATTAAAATTTTGACCCCTGGTGCACCTATCCATAGTTTCTTGTCGTTTCTCACAGTACAGCTAGAGCTTTCATCTGAGGCACCAGTCGCCATTCTCTCCTAGGCGTATCACTTGCCAATTGTGTGGGAGAGAAATGACACTTATCACAATGCTTTTTGTCAAATATGGGATGAAAGACGACCGAGCCTGAGGTCGAACCCACGACCCGATGAATGAAAACTAGACCCTTAACCGATTGTCCTTACCTGGTGCGGCAGTTCTAAACCGAGATGTTAAAATGTGAATTGCTTGTCCCGAGTCGCCAAACTTAAGAGTTACGTTATAAACAGACATTCAAGCTCTATGTATACCTGTAGTCTGATTCCTACCTTTATTCGATTGTTGTTACATACCCGTTTCAATAAAAATGTACAAACAATTTTGTTTTTTCGTGCCGTCGCTAAGGAATGAGTGTGACTGTGTAACAAAAATCACTCAAAATGAACTATGGGTAGCTCAACACGAGTATGTGATCAAAACCGGAAGTTACACACGCATTAGCTCGGACTCGCTTTAATCGCCCAAATTCCTGCTTCTGTGTAGTCTCTGTAGCTAGTCCAACTAACACATGTAAATAATGTTGGCATTTAGCTACTGCAAGTCATTCAAAACAGACCAACAAGTATGTAAAGTTTCTTTTTTTGCTAAGTATATATACATTTAAATAAAAAAGAAAGAGATCAATCTGACCCTCTGACATCTCCTCCTGAACCACTGGGCCGATTTCAGTGAAACTGTGCTTGAATGGTCCTTGGGTGACCCTTTTCAAAAATTGTCCGCAAAATACTGAATGGTCCATAAATTTGGGTTTGGCAGGGGGGTGGGGGCTTATTTTGAGTCTCCCCAGTAATGTATGGGTTTGCAGCGTCTAATCTCAATTTAAAATCCTGGAATTAAATCTCTACTTTAACAGTTAGGCAAATGTGAATGAAACTTTGCCAGAAAGTTACCTCGATGAGTTCCACTGGACCAATAAATTTCAGGTGAGCGATGAAGGGCCATTCTGGCCATCTTTTTTGAAAAATATTGGACGGAAAGTCGATGAGGCAGCATTGGACGTTGACATTAACCTGATTGATTGAATCGGGTTTTACGCCGCTTTAAACATTATACGTTGACATTTTAGGACGAGTATTCAATAACATTTATTTTTTTTTATATTTCCAATTGATAAATTTAATGTCAGTATAGCGAAGGCAATCTGTATCAGCATGTCTATTATACCTTGTTATTTCTCAAATAACATTAAATTTCTTGCTTCAAAATCCAAAATCTCAAATCTAAATCTTCTACAAACCAGGGACCAGTCCAAATATCCATCCGTGGTCATGACAAAAATAAAGACTTTCAAAACTAATTTAAGGTACTTGGAAACTGTGAAATGTTTATGCTTGTCATATGTCACTTATCTTCCACTTCCCCATACTGTATCAATTATGAGGGAGAAAGAATTTTTTGTCACATTGTTCACCAATGAAAATGTCAACTTAAATGAGTGCATAGAGAAAACAGGGGAATTGCACAATCTACGGCCTGGATGCAACACTGAAACTCTTCCCCCTGCAATGCCGATATTTGGCTTGAAACCAGCTTATTTGTTAATGAGGAGAAGATAATTAAAAGTTTTCAGGCTCAATAAAAGCCAAGTCCTGCCACGCCCATATTTGTGTTAAATCAAAATTCCATGAAGGGTCAACCAAGGATCATTTCTGCCAAGTCTTGTTTTAATCCATACATTGGTTACTGGAGTAGATGCTTGAAGATTTCGGACCCAAAAAAGCCCCGCCCTGCCACGCCAATATTTTGCGGTCAATTAAAATTCCATGAAAAAGATTTGAGAAAGGTCACCCAAGGTCTGCCAAGTTTTGTTGAAATCGACCCTTTGGTTACTGAGGAGAATTTGTTTAAAGATCTCGTGCTTAGAAATAGTCAAACCCATATTTGGGTGTGTGTCAAGTAATGTTCCACGAACAAGATTTTTGAAATGGCACTAAAAGAACATTTCTGTCTAGCTAGTTGAAATTGGCTGATTGGTTACCGAGGATAATATGTCTATAGCTTTCGGGCTAAAAAAGCCCCGCCCTGCCACAACCATATTTGGGGGTTAATCCAATTTCCATGAACGGGTTTTGGGGCGATTCAACCAAGGAACATTTATGCCAAGGGTCTGTATAAAAATAATCTGTCAAATCTTTTAGATTCCTTGATAGAAGTTCGAACTATTTTAGATTTTAAGCGTTCTCTTCATTGTTTAAAATATTAGACCAAGATAGTAGAGATTTTGTTATAAAAAGGCTGGAAGCGACTTAAATATATAAAAAGTATCTAACGAGGTTGGGAGAATTACAAATTGTCGAGGTTCTGTCGATATTATCAATATCTCAACCGAGTTAGATATCTTCATACAATACACTAAATGAGTATTATATTAATCCTAGAATCTCTATTTGCCTTGTTTTCGTCGATGTTTCTAATCGAAAGGCAAGTTTCTATAAATAACCGCAGTATGTTAAAAAAATACCCATGTGATATCATAAAAAGTTTCATTTGGGATGTTATCACACGGATATTTGTATAGTTATAAGATAAATCGCAAAACAAATTTTAGTCGCGCTTCTTGAAATTTATTACAACGAATAAAGTAGTGTTCAACGTTTTCAACTGAATGACCATATCTGTTAAGTTTATTCAGAAATAAGGTTTGTAAACTGATCAAAGTCTAGACTGCCGCAATCATTCCGATATCTGTCGGTAAGGCTGATAGATTTCGGGGCCCCAAAGGGTAAACTTTTTGGCGTTTAATTATAATAAGCCCTTAAAAATCAAAGAAATTCAGGTAAAAGTATATGCAAATTGTTTATTAAAATAGACTGTCTGATATTATTTTACATTATCATACAGGTGTAATCATTGCATGATAAATCTAAATCAAAATACCATACATTGAATAATTTTCGGAATAACCACTCTCATTTAATTCCATAAATTGTAGACTCTCATCAACTTTTTAAATATCTATATGAGATTCATGTGCGCAATAAAGGACAGTCACGTTCCTCTTGTTCTAATAATGTCACTATTCGCATTCTGAAAGATTTCTTGAATCGAATCATTTGATTAAGGTAGTGGACCCGTAATTGATCCGAAACGTTTCGAAAGTAAAGAATTTTAAGTTAGCTTATTATTTCATAAGGAAAACCTCTGTCTGCATTGTTAAAGATCACGAGTTCCGAAATGATGTGGAGCTATTACGGTCCCACTACCTTAATGACAGTTACTTACATTCGTTTACCACGAGAGAGCATCTTTTACAACCATCAAGTATAGAAATAACTCCTGTACCAGGAATAGTTTGGTAACATCTTATTCCGCCTGTAAAAATGTTTAAATGATGGTTATATTTCTCAGTGAAAGATTGGTGAGTACCAAAAGCATATTATTATTTTGCAGACATCTTTTCGTTTTAACCGACATCACTCCCAACTTCTGGTGATAAAAAGAATTGACTCTACTCCTGTTGTCACAATATTTTCCTCTTATTCAAGAAGCTTCGGTAGAGAGTAAGACAAACATCAGAATCAATAGACGTTTATTCTAATATCGGCCTACCCTACCTCTTTCTTAACTCTTTGCTGTTTAATCCCTGCTTTTGACGTGCCTGTGATTTTATGATTGAGAAAACATTGTGAAAAAAAAGAAGTTGCTTCTGACAAGCAATTTCTTCCTTTTCCACACTATTTTCTACCATACGGAATGGTTATTTTTCAAATAAAATCCACTCTAAATTTTGTCTGCAAAACCTTTGAATTTGGACAGGTCCAAAATTTTGTAAAACAGGAAAGGGTTAAATAAATCTAAAAAAAAATACAGGCCCAAAAGGTTCCAAGTATCACTCCACTGGAATTGCCCCAAGGAAACCAGTACAAACATTATTTTGATTAATATGAAATTAAAGAAAATGGAGATTTTAGAAAGGTCAAGGTCTGTGAAAATGCTTAGAAAAGAGAATGCCAGGATCAAAGACCTGTTAATATTATTTTTGACATAAAACAGTCCTTCACCTAATGATTTATCCTAATGAATCAATATTTAAAAAAGTAATTCATAGGCCAAGGTCAGGCTAAAAATAAAACATGATAGAAAAATCAAAGACAATCTTCTATCAACCTTTAATATTTAAGTATTGCAGTCCTAGCCCCTATTATTCTAATTTTAAGAAAGTAGGTCAAAGGAAATAATCAAGGTCAAAGGTTCAACAAGATGCAAAAATGAGTGACAAGCATCTAACACTTATAAATAGCAGGACATAGTGCTAGACCTTCAGATTGAATATCTGAGAAAGTTGTTCTAAATCTGGGTCAAATATGGAACATGATACCGGAATCATAGACAGTTATCCATCGACCTTTATTATTGTTTTAATACAGTTCTAGATGTTATAATTCAATTTTAAGAAATTAGGTCAAAGGTCATGGTCATGTTAGCTACCCGGTCATAATTTAACGTAGGAGTCTGAGAGAGGATTTTCCAAAGGATCTTTACGGTGAAATTTGATGAAATTCTACCCAGAAGTTGCAGAGGAGAAGATGTTTAAATGAAATGTTCACGCACGGACTTACGGCGGACGACCCGCCACAACATATGCTCCGCTGAACTAAGTCCAGTGTAGCTAATTACTTACTTAATCTGGACTTAATGTCCCAAAATAGGATATTTGTTTAAAACAAAATTAAAACTCAGTAGGATAACGGCAAACAGAAGTGAAGATGTAGTACATGGACCTCATACCTTGTTTGTGATTATGGTTTTCGGTTAGGGAAAGAACAAAAACAATTCTTAGTTGACATTACGTAAACAAACAATCTAGCAGATCTTTACACGAGAACTCTTAAGAAACTCAAAGACAGAGCGCGTGTGTCCCTTCTTCATAAGAATAAACTAGTCCTAATGACTCAAAAAAGATATGAGATAGATAGAACAATTAAATTTCTGTTTTGTATTTTAGATGGGTACCAGCAACAAAGTATCTAATTGAAACAGTTAAAAGTTTTGAAAGCTAAATAAATCCAATTCTCTAGTGTTCAAGATATAACAACCAAACAGTAAACTGTGGCAGATACAGCTAACAAAAACGTGAAATTGACAAGATGGCTGATTTTGGAGTAATTTTGGACTGAAATTGAATGAGTGTATGAAGCGAGTTTTGAGTGAAATTTAAGGGAGGTAATCCAAAATTTCTAATTTTGTTCAAGATTGACACGATTAGCAATATTGATTACCTTCCTTTATTTGAATATACATAAAAGTTCTAAAAAAGTCTTTTGTGTCTTTCAGAACGAATCAGACGTTTCCAAGTTATAGTCACGAAACAAATTTCTAAACAAACTTCAAATCTGTACACACATTATTTACAAAAAAAACTTTTTATTAGCAAAACATCGAGTCTTCGGGCTGATGTATTGTTTTCGACCTATGACCGGCGTCCGTCCATCCATCGGTACGTCTGATCATCTACAATTTCAAAAAATCTCCTTCCTAATTAGCCATCGGATTGCAACTTAATTTCACAGAAATGATCTTTAGATATTTCACAGAATTTGTATACACGTAGAATTCTGTTTACTATGACAAGGGAATAAGAAAAATTAGAAATCTTCTCTTTCCATAATGTAATTTCTAGAGCTGTGATATTTGGTATGTGACATCGGCTAAGAGTCTACTTCTAAAATACTTCAAATATGATTGTACCTTTAATTTACGCACTATCTTGTTTGGGTCTACACTGAACATTGAAATAAAGAAAAATAATTTTTTCTAAAGCAAATTATCCTAAACTAAAGGGCTTACAACTTTAATATTTGGTATATAATATTAATTCAATGACCTTTTTATTGTAAACTTTGATATTGTTTAACGACTTCATTTCTTAAATATTATTTGCTACATCGCCTCTATTTCACCGCGGTATTGTGTTTTAATCTAGACCGCTTTTTGATAACATCTTTGTCAATGACTTTTTATTGCAATAAGCCTTTTCCGTTATATTTATGCTGATATTTTTTCAGTTTTATCATGCAATGAAGCTCGTATTGACCTGGTATTACCTGTCCGAAAACAAAACATGACATCAGACAGTCTGTCTGACCTGAATTTCTTTGATTTTTAAGAGTTTGAACCAAAAAAGGTTGCATGATAAAGGGATAACACGTGTCTTAGAATATCAATGTTTTCTAGTCTCCGCAGTGAGTACTTATCATGACTCGACAAAACCTTTAAGACACTTAAAGACACTCTTTAACATCTATTTTACAGGTTAATGTAAAACGAAATCTTCTAAAATACTTCTTCCAGGATATTGTGTTTGCCTTGAAATGATCTCCCCCTTTTCAACAAAAATACCTATAACTTTCAACATTGAATACTGTAACTTGCTCTACCGTGAAATTAAGCTCTATGTTGTAGGTATTATTAATTATATGTGACCCGTGACGCTAAAATGGACCTTCTAGGAAGTGCGTAAAGTGTCGACCCTAGTCAGACTGCGCGGATTGCGCAGACTGACTAGGGTCGAAACTTTTCATAGTGTGCTTATTTTCTGAATCATGAATGATCAATCTACCTTCCAGTAAAATAAAAGATTGAAATGCGACCTCTGGTTGACCACCGCTGGACACAATCTCATTTTCAAATATTGACTTAGCAGATTTCCCAGCAGATGGTCCCTTTTTGCGTGCCGGGTCACATAAATGACAATCACGAAGAAATAACGTGGTCTACAGATATGAATCAAACTAATTATCAATCTAACATTAATAGACTGGTGGTTTAGACCGAAAATTTTCGAAGTGTGGGCACTTTTGCGGCATAAGGTCTCACTAGACAACCATCCCTGAACAGATTTTGCCCTGTTGCCCAAAAATAAAATCATAAAGGAGGTCACAATCGGGGTCAAAGGTCACCAAGTACATACAATGTAAGCGAATTCTATGTGTTTAAGAGTTATTGATACAGGATTCGTCTTTGAATAGAAAAAAAGTTTATCAACATATGTTTATAACAAAAGGCCATTTAGGCCCAATCTTAAAAGCATTTGGGGCTAGGTTACGGTATGTAAAGGCATATTGTTTACCCTTTACTCGGCTTAAAAAGCTGACTCACCTTCCAAAACCGACTATTGTTTTACGATTCTAGTCAAAAGGAGGGTTGTTTAACCTTACGTTAACCTACTTTTAATATCGTTTCGTATTTTGATGATGTCTTGGATTTACTAACATATTAACATTGCTGTCTCTATAAATTACCAAACTTTTGTATGTTAAAAACGTTACAATTTACAACCTTTAAAAGAGATAAATCGGCCTTAAGTATAAGCGTATAGCATTTTGGACAAACAACAACATAAAGTTATTAAGTAAACGATGTCACACTAGCCAAAAAGTATGACAAGTTGTGATTAAAATACTCTGGTGAAATTAGGTAATTATTCTTTAATGTTTCTTTTTTTCTTATGTATGTAAAATACGTTACCAATTAAGAATAGATTTAAAAGAAGATACGATATGAAGTTATAAAGGTTTATCACTTCTTTCATTTCCTTTTTTTAATGATACCCTTTTTTAAGTGTCTGTAACGTAAGAAATTTGTGTGCCATGCGAACATCATTATAAGATACAAGTAAGAAACTATTCTTTTTACGCTGTTGAGACCCTAGTTATCAACAATGGCATCTCAAAAATGACTCGCAGCTCATTTATTAAGTATGTTATATTTTAGTGAAATATCGATGAAAGATATTTACGTCTTCAATAAAATGTATTGCATTGGATTTGACAACAACATTATTAGTTATACGGTTTCTTGCCGGGGTATATGACGGTTTATTCCCGGCTGGAAAAATGATGTCACCCGAGCCGTAGGCGAGGGTTGACATCATTTTTACTGCCTGGAATAAATCGTCATATACCCAGGCAAGAAACCGTATTACGAATGTATTATACTTCAAAGTTTTAGGGCTAAATATCTGTCTTTTGCCTATTTTAGGCGTTCGTATAAACCGATTTCTTTTAAACCACCAATATCCCTTAATGCGCCCCAATGAAAAGTAAACATCTACAAAGTGACGTCATATAAAGTTGTGACGTCACACTACTACACTCTGCGCTATTGTGATATGGAAGCGTTTGATGGCTGAAACTGCGAGAAACTTGGCACTTTAAATGGACAGATTTGTACAAATTTAAGGTATTTATTGACATCTGTATCATTTTTTATTTGCACATTATTAACTGACATCCTTTTCAACTGTATCCTAGTGTGTATATTCGGGTCGTGTTATCAGCGAAGCGAGAGAAACATGGCTGCCATTACCGTTTCGATTTTTTGTCTATGTTCACGTCGAGGCGCCTTAAGGAAACATTAGAGGTAATACCGGAGCGGCCGTAGCTATCAATGTCTTTCAGGTCTGCATTAACCAATGAAAATGCTATAATTTTCTTTGCAGTATAATAAAAGAGCCTTTTTTTTCGATGTCAAACATATGTGATTTACGTTACCCATACATTTTTAATTTGATAGTAAGAAGATATGCTATAAATGTTTGTATTTTTCACCATTTAAATGTGTGGAGTATCGAGCCACAATTTTTTTTTGTGAACCATTTGTTTGTAAGATATATGTTATTTGCCTTTTTAACATTTTTGAAAGCCTAAAAACTGGTTCAACTTTATCCACCTTAACATACCAGTTAAAGCCGCTCTTCAACACCCAATTCATGTCTTTTCACGTCTATAGCCCGCTGTTGCCCAATCCTACAACTGGGTTGACTGACCCTGGCTGGAAAGTTGTTTACTCATAAACAACCTCGGTGATGTTGGGCTCGAACCACGGACATTCATGTTACGAGTCTAGCGCCTATACAACATGTTCAAGACAAATGAGGGAGTCAAAGAATTAAATATTTATTTGTGATTCTTTGACTCGATCAATATTCTTTCGTATTGTCAATTACTAATTTAAATTGTGTAACAAGTAGAATATGACTCTTTTGGTACAGATAAAAACGTTCCGTGATCGCGGTGCTTTCTACAACAGACGCCACTTGCATCATCTTTTCTTAGTAAGATTCAGCCATATTATAATTTAATCAAAGCGCTTAAAGCGCTGAAGGCCTGATTTATAGAGAGGCAAGGTGACATTTGAAGGCATGCACTCCAATTTTTTGAAATCTTTTTAGCAAGGCTTTTTAAGGCGCGGGAAACCAAGGGTTCCATTTACCTATGGGGATTGTAAGCCACATTCCGAATTCACTTCAAACGAAAATATCGAACGGTATGCTCACTCAATAGTGCTGGGTCCGCCACAAACAAATTATTCCCAAGGTATATATTACTACGCCTCCGATACCTCTTTGAAGACAGGCGCAACTTGCGTTTTTCTAATTTAAGTTGAGTTGATTGGTTTGCTACTAGTCAGTCAATTAATCGATTCGATCATTGCTCTAACAATCGTAGTAATGCTGTTTTTCTAGGGGCACAAGCTCGTCGGCTATTTCTTTTACACCAAATTGAATTCCATACAGAAGTTGTATTTTCCTGTGGGAAAACAAGAAAATTGACAGGGTCAATTTCTCCCTTTCCCACAATATGGGTCACCCTATACCCATACCCCATTATTTCATATATCAAATTACACTCATGTTGATTTATTGCTGCAACCAAGTTGGCCAAGTTTAAGGATGGAACATGGCTTTTATTTTTTTTTTCTAATTTAGATTAATCCATTACAAGTCGAGACAACAAATGTTTGGACATGTCCAAATTGTAAAGAATTGCAGATTACATTAGTAAATTATTAAAAATGTAGCAAAAAGGGTAGATGATATTAGGGAGAAAGGAGAAAGTGTAAGTTAGCAACATTTTCTTCTTTTTCCTATTAGCATCCGTCAAGATCAAATGTAAAAGCTATGTATCTTTAATACAGCAGTGATTTTGGGAGTAATAAGTGAGAAAATATTTGGTATACATGATATGGACAAGGTGAATAATCAAGGTTATATTCCAGAAAATTGCCGACGGCGGCATTCAGCCTTTCCGACTATTTGTCTCTCACCAATGGGTTGATAATCGAAGACCTATGTGAGATAGCAGCTGGAGGCTAGGAAAGGATGTGATGGTTGTACTGGTGAGAGAAATACCAGGAATCCATTGTTAGGTGCTCCAGCCGCCGCGATATAACTGAAATAATGTTGAAAGCGGCGTTAAACTCCATTCAATCAATCAATCAATTCCAGAAAATTGACTTTGTTTGTAATTTAGTCTATTCAGTTCCCTTGCCTTCAGTAATACCAGTACTTTGATTTTAGCACAGTAGTGGTATGCACAAAAGTTGGTGATGTATACTAGACCTATTTTTTCCCGCACAAGAGCACAAAAATCTGCGTATTACACATGTTGTTTGGTTTTTGACTCGATTATCTTTATCCTAATCTCACGGAAATATATATCTACTAGAAAATGGATTCCATATAAGGATTTCTAAAGTGTAAAGGCTAGCAGTTTACAGCAATATGCAATTATATAGAATAAAAAACTACAAAAAACATTTTCAAAGCCATTACTTAAGATCGTCTGTAAATATACTGACAAAAATGAAACATACTCTATAGATAACTAATGAATAATAATCATAATAGCAAAGTTTTATAAAGGAAATTTATTTCATATAGAACCATTTACACCAAGTTTTCTTTCTGTTTAAGTGGATATATGTTTAATTATGTTGTTCTGGCAAATATTGACATGTACATGTAACGTATTATTGTCTAAGCTGCACAATAGTCTCCGTCTAACCTTTTCAAGAATATGAAGAGCTTCATGTGACTACGATGTACAGCTTGCTACGGAAGCTTTCTCGATATAAATGGAACTAGGACGGACCCCTTATATATATTATTACCACGAAATTATGTCAGTGTAGTAACACTAATATATAATATTGCACAGTGTTACTAGTGCGGCGACCGAATTTCTACCACGTACGAAACCCAAATGGACTTGATTGAAAGAAAAAAAACAACTTGAAGCTGGGTCTAGTGTCTATTTTTTTTCGCTGCTCAAGCCGTCGAAGGGCGGGACATTGTCTTTCAACACCGACTGTTGGTTGAGCCGTTAATCAACGTACGTCTTTCTAAATCATTGATCGTCTGTTGCTCTATGTGGTAACACATGGCATATAAAAGAGGACATATGCATATACCCGCCGCAATGTAGTTGATCTGATTCCATGAAAAGGCATAATTTGAAAACAAAATCGGTTAGAATTACTTTTTTCCACTTTGATAAATTCAATGATGCGAGTTCGAAGTTCTATCTTGTCTACAATCAAGATCAGTGCTTAAACAATTTACTGTGAAACGTAAATTACATTCAGGTATCAAGATCAAAGAAAAGATTGTTTCAATTTGTTAAGTCATTAAATACTTTGTTAAGATTCATTTTGACAGAACTGTATCTCATTAAATTATGTATCGTTGATAATTTAAAAAAAGTAAAAATATGGCCAATAATTTATTACTCTTTTTCGTGTATATTACCTAGAATGTAACAATTTGAATTGTTTTCAAAACGTAATTTTAATTTGTACGGAGGTAGCTGCATATATATCACTTTAAAGTTCTTTTTTTTGTCTAAAAGGCCAATGTTTGACCATAAAGACCAATTTGTTATTGGTCTTATCTATATTTATCAATTTTATTTACATAAAACAAGCAATACAAGCTGCATTCATATAGTAATATGGATGTAATACTTTAAAATGATGTAACATAAGATGCTATTTTTTACACTTCTATTCTTCTAGAAATCGATTCTCATTCAATTTGCAATAAATGAAGTTATTGTTAATCTTGAAGAAAGATTTAAGCCGTTTTACACAACGGTAGGATCACAATGTGTCACAAACACTAAAACATTCGTTATGTTTTTCTGTCGCAGTAACGTATATGTCGATTACTTTGGAAAAATAAATAAAAAAAACCCTAGGATAATGACGATTTTAAGACCTCTATTTTGGATATAATGTATTTTACCAGGTTTTTTTTTCGTGATTTATTTTTTTTATGATCGGTCATTTCGATAACAACCAAAACTTTCTTAGCTACACTTTAATTGACTAGTATGATTATCATCACAAATATTGCCAAAGAGGTGATAGGCCCCAATCATATTTTCAATGCGGAGAAACGTATCTTACAATTACCCTAGTAGTCAGGGGATAACTGGTAGTAAATGTCATCATCAAATTCAGTTGCGAAAAAGTTATATTTTTCCAAAACAGAAAGAATACAAAAATGTTGCTAAAGAATTCAGATTATAAGCCACAATAATGTTCTATATGCTGAGTTTTTGAAGGTAACGTATTTAACCATTAACCTGAAAGTCAGAGAAAATGTGCTTGCAATTATAGATATTATTTTCGATTGTGAAAAAGTGATATTTACCTCAAACAGATAAAGATCACAAAAAGACCCCACAAGATACGCTTGCGACAAATTAGATTTGTTAATATAGATATGCTGAAAGGGGAACACAGTTGATCATTTGGCTCCTTTAAAGATTGATAAATTTATAGACAGGTGGACAAATATATGAAAATATTTGTATAAGATGTTGAGAAAAATAGCTAGTCTTTAGATTAAAGGCATTTCAATATGATTCTGCTACACACAGCTTACTTATACACGTCATTCTTAGCAAAGATGCCATATTTATTGAATTTTACACCCTTTTGCACTCAATGACCTTTGACCTCATTTATTGACCTAAATAATGATATTTCAGTTGGGCAACAGGCAGATTCTGAAAGAGCAGATGTTACTCTTCAGCTTAAGCCCTGTTGCCCTTCATGCCGCGAAAGTGCCCACAAACTCGATTTCTAGCACACTTATTCCCATTTGGCCGCCTGACTATAAATGGTCCTCAAAAAAGGTCAAAGACTTAAAGAATGGAGTTCTTAATACCTTGAACTAGCATACTAGGGTAAGAGACTTAGATCAATCGCTATCCTCTGGCTTAGAGTAATGATCTTTTACCATATTCCTTGTCATGAATTCCTTAGATATTCCAGTGTAATAAATTTTGATATCGACAATGGTGGTGATAACACCTTTCAGTTGCACTGGAGGAATTACCTTTTTTCAAGCAGTTCTGTCCCGACTCGAATACGCTATTAGGCTGTAAAAAAAAACTCGTCCCGTTTTTAACGCCTAAAAACGCAATCGTGTGGAATATTTTCTTTCATATCAGATCCAACCAATTGATTGTTCTCTATATATTTAACTATTTATATGTTTGTTGACATAGATATATGCATAGACATGCATCGTTTTTGCATCCTAAAAGCTTTCCTGGTATTCCTCACTCTAGGTTAATTCCTTTTATTGTATCCCGTCTGAGCCATTCGGAACATCACTCGGCCATTTCCGTAAACTTCAACAGACTTCGGATGTATGTAAGGGTGATAGGTATGTAACAAAATCGTGCATTTTGTTAGGCGGAAACAGTGTAAGAAATACTAGCACTGTAGATTTATATCTCAACAGTAAATAACGACTGAAAAATCTTAATTTTTTAGAATAACGAATCATTCTCAAAAATTAAGATTTGTTCAGCCGCAATTTAAGAATCTAAAGATATTTATGGTAGGATACGATGGTTTCACGTCAGTGACTAAAACGAGCAGCGTTGGCGATGTCGAATGTTTTCACTCACAGTTTCAAGGGCTAACGTTATTTTAACATCGAGTTTTTCAAAGGGTTTTCCGTAATTAAAAAAAAAATCCGTCTATGTACATCCGAGGTTGATCGTGAAATTGGCCGAGTGGTGTTCCGAATGCCGTCTGAGACTCCTGCTGTTCGCACCACGTGGGCCGTTATTCTCCGACTGGTTGTTGAAAAAAATAAGCATGCATACGTCTTTTTCGCCCATTTTATGTGTGCGTGATAGATAGACATTTATCTGACTTAAGAACATTAACACAGTTCGTAAAAATCTTGTGATGTTATATAATTATCCTGAACAGATTGAGCGGTCTGGCAATGTTCCGCACATGTGTTATTGATGGAAAGGTAACACACACAGACTTACATTACTTTGTCCAATATTGGGGTCTTAAAGTCAGACTTTGAGCTAAGACACAATTATTAACAGTTCAAAACCGTATGGGAAATAACCTTTATTTGTCTGTTAGAATGGGGTTTGATTGAAAGTTTAGCTATTTCACAATCAGATCGCAAAGACTGGAGCACCTAGTGATGGAAAAGTGGTATTTTCCCCACCAGTACCACCACGACACCACGTCAAGGTACTACTTATCCCTCACGCGTCTATAATTATCAATCTATTAAAAGAAATACACATGTGAGTGAGGTACAAACTCGGGACCCAATGATTGCGAGGCAAACGCGCCACGAACTGCGCAAGACGAAAGTTTGATTTGCCTGTGCTATAAGGTCAAATAAACCCAACCCAACGTGGAATGTGAATAGAAACTACTTACACGAGTGTCCTATATAGGTAATAATAAGCATCCAGAAGAAAAAGTGCTTTTCCATTTTAGTGTTGCAAATTATGTTTTTTAAGATAAGTCAAAACAAAAGGTCGCCTTTAGAATACTTATATTCACAAGCCTTAATATGCTAAGCAAAAGATAAAAAAGGAGTTGGTTTCATGTGTAATAAACCTATGACGGTGAGTAATAAGCAACCCTGAGTTCAAAATGAAAAAAAAAAACGGTGCGAATTGCTTGTAAATTATACCCTGTTTTGCATGCAAGTGCACATGCAAAGCGGGTAGTTATTAACAAACAGTTTGCAATTTCTTTATCAATGGGGAAGTTCATATGACCGTCTGAGGGAAACGAGAGAATTTGTAACAGTTAAAAAATAACCGTAATATGCAAGCGCAATGACGACTTTCATGTGATCGGAGTTACTTGCTTATGGTAGTGATTCAAAAATTACGCTACAAAAATCAATTAGTAATAGAATGCTTTTTTCCATTTACTCATTGATAAATTCGTTACTACTAATGTCATCATTCAGAATCCAAATAACACCTGCCTGGCCCGGGATCAGATGCATCTAGATCAAATTGACGTCACTAGTGTAGAAACCGAGGTCGTTCGAATGGAAACCGGGTTAACTTCGATCGATGTGTCCTAAGGTTTCAATTATATTAGTGAAATCTTGATTTATTTCTAGCTATTTTCATTTTGAATGTAGTTGTTGATCTTAACATTTTAGTAATTTTTGACCGTTTTTAAATGGGTTGAAGGAGTTTCTGGAATGAATGGATGGATCGCCAATTAAACGATGTTACTACGAGGGTTGTTCAAATTCTATCCGGATAAGGTAAATTAATCATTAATCATAAAGCGTTTAGCGAAAAAGTAAATGCATATTTAAGGGACGTTTTTTATGCTCAATCATGCTAGAAACTGAAGCAGTCGGAAGATTTATATTGATTTAACACGCAAACAAAAAGACATGGAAATTAGGTGGCGGCGCACGGCACATGACGTTGGCAACGTTGTCGGAAATTCCGACAATTGCTGTTGTGCAATTGAACTTGTCACAGTTGGTTATTCATGGGCGAAGGCCTTAGACTGGGCAGTTGACGTCCCTATAGTTACCTAAATAAGCTTCTTTCTGTCATTTTTCCCATATCTTCTCTGATATATAACGGAGCTTCGAAGCCTCTAAACGTTTGAAAAGAATGCATTTAGAAGAAAGAACACTTCCCTTTCAGTGTAACCAGTTTTTAATTTATGTCTTATCGATATTTCTCCTAAATTTCAGAAAAAATATTTTAGGCCTGAATTTCCAGCGATCAGGTGACGTGGTGTAGAACGTTCCGAACGTTAACCCCGCCACTATCTTAACTGATCTTATCGAAAAGTTCTACGGTCAAATTACTTCATATAAAGACAGGGCATACGAAATACTTATTCCTGTAAACGTGTTTTAGGTGTTGTTTCTTGGAACCGGTTTTCTGTATACATAAACTCTATCACTTTCTTCTAGTGCCATATGCCGCGCCCAATTGTCGAACATTTACAGATTTTGTCGGACGAGTTCTTTTGGCTGAGTGCCCGAGCTTGAGCTCGGGCAACTACGCAAAAAGAACGAGTCCGACACAATATATTCCCATTTAAATTCAATAACCTTTTTATTGTATACTTTGATATTGTTGGACGATTTTCACTTCTTCTTATTATTTTTTTTTTACATCAACTATATTTCAAGAACGATTTTATGGTTCAAATTCTAGCCGCTTTTAATAAAAGTTACGCCATACACCTTTTCCCGCAAAATTCTTTCCGTTATATTTTTTGGATGAATACATCCGTTGCTATGAAGTAACAGTTTAAACAAAAAGAACGGCGGACGTTTTTGTGTCGATTCGCATTTTCGATTCTAAATTACGCGTTGATTTCGACTTACTTCGAATAAAAATGAAAAACATTTATAAAAACTTGTTCATTTGTTATTCTTACCAATAACATGTTCCATAACTTACTCAATCGGCGTACTTGATAACGGACTAGATTAGCGATAGTCACGAAGGACAGGATGGAGTGCAAGACGAGATAAAAGAGAAAGAAAGGGAGGAAGAGAGATAGTTACTAGAATTATGATCGACACAAAGGGATGGGCATTTATCAGTTTTGAAAGAGTTTTAAGATAACATAGATAAAGAAGAAACAAAAACAGTGATTTGGAAGAAATCTGAGGGGATGTCTGAGGAAAGACGGAGAGGGGGGGGAGGGGATGAAGTGGTTGATTTCTCGGAAATATTTTCAGATAGATGAAAAAAAGGATGAATTGACCTTTAGGCATTCAAAGAACTTGAAATGAATTTCTTTACTCTGACAAAACTATTTTCGAATATTGAACGCAAAAAGAAAGCGTTGATAATGTGATTTTATGTTGACTTTTGGCAAGGCAGCAACCAGAAAGTAGTCCAGTCCAATCGTGCACGTGAAAATAATCTTAGTGCAGTATCAAAGTATGCAATATCATATATAAAATATTGCATATTTTCCTCCTGTTTAAATACATAGAGAAAATATCAAAGTATATAATAAAATAACAGACAGACGGACAGACAGACAGACATATTTATTTTGACGTATACAGGTAGTACATAGTCACAACACATATGCATATAATGATTAGTCACGTTTTTAACAAACAGTGGAACACATATATACATAGGAATAATCGGAAGGTTGCATGTAAAAAGGATACCTGATGAAAAAAAAATAGAAATGAGGATTATCAGTCTCTAAAACCATCAATTGACACTGACAATAATATTATTTCTTCGTGACAAAGCTTCTATGATAAATCTGGAAATCTTTAAAAGTTCGGACTTATCTCTTGAGCAAATTAGTTTGATATATTTAAAAACAGAGGGGCGGATGTAATACTTAGCATTGATATATTTCTTTCTTAGATCAGAAAAACATCTACATACACAAATAAAATGATATTCGTCCTCGACGTCATGTTCATTACAGCAAAGACAATATCTCAATTCGCGTGCGATATGATCTCTTCCATTTCGACCTGTTTGTATTCTTAACGGGTGACTAGAAGTTCTTAAACGAGTAAAATTTGCTCTCATCGTTTTTGGTAAAATATCCAAATATGGTTCGTAACCGAATGTAGTTTTAAAATTTCTATAAACATCTAAAACAGTACTTGTGTTAATCGCTCTATACCACTCCGCAAGGAAGGAATCTATTACTCTTTGCTTAAACTCATTTAAGAATAGCTTTACTTCGATATTTTGGTACGATGAGAATATACCTGAATAGCCAAGTTTGTCAAGCAAATACTTAATGTCATCGACCCAATTTGGCATGCCCTGCAAACAGTCGTTTGGGGCGCATCGGTAAACTGTTTGTATCATAATGTTATCCGAGTTCACTACCTTTAACCAGTATTTAATTATTCTAACGTATCTGTGAACATAGAGGAGATAACGGCCTAGTTCGCCATAAATAGTAGCATTACATGTATTGAGTTTCACATTCATTAACCTTTTACAAAATTTTAAATGTATTCGTTCAATCTCTTTCGATTTACTGAATCCCCAAATTTAGCAAGCATAACTTAATATAACTGACACAAAATTTTTGGACTTAAGTCGTATTCCTTACATTTACAAAGAAAAAAGTTTAAAGCTTTTAAGGCTTTTCCTATTAAATGCTCTTGGTGAATACTAAATGTCCCGGTATAATTAAAAATGACACCCAAAATCACGACCAGATAATCGTCCGCTTTTGCGAAATACCATAACTTTTGTCTTAACAGTATTTACCTTAAGTCCCCAATCATCGCAATTTTCTTTTAACAGGTCAAGCTGTTGTTGTAATTCCTGTGGAGATTTGCCTAAAACGACCATATCAACAGCAAATAATAGTAAAATGTAAACAATTTCATCTAAATTAAGACCAGAATTTGTGTCTTTTTGAAGAAATAATTCAAGGTCTTCCACAAAAAAAAAATATAATTGGGGACATTACCTCCCCTTGACGTAAGCCAATGGCATAATTGAAAAAATCAGAATACGAAGAACAAAGTTTGACCCGAGACTTAACTTGTTGATACATGTTACGGAGAATCCTTAATAATTTTCCTTGAACACCCGAATTAAATAATTTAAGCCATAAACCTTCTCGATATATTGTATCGAAACATTTCATCATGTCAATAAATGCAACATAAAGCTTGTTTTTATGATTAATTTGATGTTGAATTAAGGACAATAAAACAAAAACAGCATCAGTAGTAGACCTTCCCTTGCGGAAACCAAACTGGGCGTCAGAAATTTTATCATTAGTTTCACAAAAGGTTTCAATTCTTTTGTTCAAAATCGAGGTGAATAATTTAGAAAAACAACTCAAAATTGTAATACCGCGGTGATTGTTTACGTCATTTTCATCCCACTTTTTATGTAAAGGAATAATATTTCCCTCTGTCCATTGCTGGGGGTAAACACCTGTATCTAGAATAGCATTGAAAATATCACAAAGGTGGCTAGATAAGATATCACTCGTTTCAATGAAACATTGATTTAATAAACAATCGTTACCTACGGCTTTACAACGTTTAAGTGATTTGATGGCGTTTAGTACCTCTTCTAACGTGAATGGAGAATCCAACTCTGGAAAACTAGTTTTTAAGTTATCAAAATTGTGGGTATTATTAAATTCGTTAGCCGCCGCATTAGAAAACTCAACATTTTCAGAACATATATTACTAAAAAACGAACGAAATTCATCCACGGAAATAATTGAGTTATTCTTAGCATGCTTTATACGCAGGTACTCCCAAAACTCTCTGTGTTTAGAATTACGAAGTGATTCTATTTCCTTCATTTTTCTTTTGTAATGACAATATTTTTTCTTTTTAACTATAGTTTTATAATTCATTTTATGTTGACATAGAACTGAGCGGTTTTCTTCACTCTTGTTTGAATTAAAAACACGAAGAGCATCGTGATACAATTTACGGGCGGATATACATTCCGAATCAAACCATTCGGCGTTTTTTTGACAACTTTTATTTTCAAACATTGCCTTATCATATTTGTAAATTTGTTTTGCGAACAAAGGATAAGATAATGTGTGTAATTTTTCGCTGAAAGCATTCACTGCTGTATTCACGGAATCTGCAGAACTTTTGTCAATATTATTTACAATATTATTAAAAACGGGTAAATTGGCAATTACACTCGAACGAAATTGCGGGGCAAAATTATTATCCCATTTATAAACTGTTTATATGTATGCGTGTTTCACCTTTGCTTCGTTGTTAGTGTAAAGCGAAAAATATAAAGGGGCGTGATCGCTCCATTCATTGAAAGGGTAAACTTTAAAATCTTTTATCAAAGAAAAGTTTTCCTCGTGCAATAATAGATAGTCAATAACGGAGCAACCGTTATTTGAGTAAAATGTATGACGGTCCGATTTTCCGATACGACCGTTAGCTATTCTTACTGACGTTGCTTTGCACATGTCAATTAATCTTAAACCGTGACTACTTTGAGTTTTATCGATTAAGGTTCTGATAGGGGGTTGTTCTAATATGTAATCATCTTCGTCAATAAAATCATTATAATTGTCATTTAAAATAAAATCATGCTTATTTCCAACACGAGCATTGAAATCCCCTGCGATAAAAATATTACCCCTTTCGCTATAGAAGTCTATGTCTGATTCTAATTGTGAAAAAAAGGTCAAAATCTATAACGTTATAGGCCGGCGAGTTTTCACCCCATATATAAGAACAACAAATATAAATATCTTTCTGTAAATTGAAAAAGGACTTGTCGAGTTTAAGCCAAATAATAGTGTCATGTACATTTTTTACGATTTCAATGCCACTTTTTAGATTTTCCTTATAATAAACAGCTACTCCGCCACTGCATTTGTGTGCCTTCCTATGTTGAAATTTTCGATAAAAATTATGGCAAAAAAAGCCTGCTAGGTTATGATTACTTTTAACATTAGACCATGTTTCCAATAACACACAAATATCATTTTTAGAAATAATATCAACAAAATCAGAATTATCCTTTTTTACATTACTTAAACCATTAACATTCCAGACCAACACTGGCAGCTCACCCTCTGCGTTCTCTTACTCCTTTACAGCTTTCCCATCGACATAGAGAGTATCATAAACAATCCAACTTTTATGACCTTTTGTTCTTGCCTCTTTCATTCGGTTTACAAGTTTTTTTTCTTTTCGAGACGATCTCGGGGGGAAACTGCTCAAAAACTTTGAAAGAGGTTCCTTCGAGCTCCTTCCATTGTCGCCGAACACTTTCCCTATCCTTAGTAGGTAAACTTAGCCACTACTGACCTTGATTTTCCAGGTTTCGCTGCTCTAAGAGAACGATGGATCCGTTCAAATTTGACATTATTTGAAAATTCTTCAGATAAGGTCATTGCTCCTGCTAAATGACGTCTTAGTTTTGACTCAGTATTATCCGGAGATTCGTTTGAACTGTCTTCATCAAGATATACAAACATGAGATTATTTCTCATGGATTGAGATTTAAGATAAACTAAATCATCCTTCAAACTCTCTTTCTCCTTCTCTAGCTCTTCAATCTTATCAGACAATAATAAAGAATTAAAATCGAAGTGAGACACTTTATCTTCTAATGAAATCCTTTTTTGCTCAACTTTGGAGGTGCGATCCTCCAACGACTTTCTTAATGATTTAAATTCACTCTCAAAATTCACAATCTTTGTCTCTAATTGATCGATCTTTTCAAAATTTGACTCTATAGTGTTCAACCGAGCATTTATTCCTTGAAGGCAGTTCATTAAGTCTCTGTTTGTTGGCTCGGCGTTACCGTTACTATTACCACCGGACTTCACTGCTTTACTTTCGGATACTGAACCTCCAACACAACGACCTTGACTCTGACTTCCAGGCATCTTTGAAAAACTGATTAGATTAATGATATTGTTCAAAGGTTCCTCTGGACGATTGGGTTTTTTAGATTGTTTTTGGTTTGAGCTACGACCGACTGACTGGCTAACTGGTCAATTTACAACGTTTTTGTTTTGACTTTGGCTTTTCTCACAGGACTCAACCGATTGATAAGATTCAAGAGTATCAAAGGTATTATCGTCCAATTCTTCAGGTGTTATATCTGCTCCATGCAGTATGGAATTTAAATCGCTTACCGAAATGTTCTGTTCTAACTCCTCAGACGGGCCTCCTGGTTTATAAATTTTATTCTCCTTTGTATATTCACTCTCACTATCACTACTACTTCTATTTTTCCTATTTTGCATGCTTTTTATCTCTCAAAACTACACCTTTTCCTTTCCCACATTGCATTATATTGATAAATATCCTGCTTGACGCAACACAACCTCAATAATCTATAAATATCCAAGATTTTCCGAATGCGTTTTAAAATACGACTCTACCCGCCATTATCACGTGACCCATAATATAACATGGTAGTTTCTTACAATATCAATTTCATCCGGTCGTGGTTCGGAGATTTTTTATGGCGAGGATTTGTCGAGTCATGATAATTTCCTGCAGCTTACACCAGATAACATTTATATTTTAAGACACTAAAATGTTATTCTTTTAATCATGAAATCGTTTTTCAGTGCTTAATTATAAATAAACCCTTAAACTCAAATGAATTTAGGTGAAAGTGAACGCAAATCGTTTCTAAAATTAAAAATACACTGAAATGAACTTCTAAACGCCACCTTATTTAAACATATTTGTAGTCATTTGATAAAATATGTTATTTTTCAAAGTATTCTCAAAGTAGACTGGATTTCAATTTTTTGTTCTTTGTGTCAGTGTTAAATGGTTAAACACAAGAACCCTCTTTTGCAAAATTCATAAAAAAGGGCATTTTACAGGAATTTCAAAATATCGGTCTCAGAAATACTCGAACACAAATCAGAAGGTGACAAACTTCGATGACTTATTGTGTGAGATAATAACATTGTGATCGCTGCGTTTCTCTCACGAGATGATAATTACCCCGACCACCAATGTTGATTTTGAATGCAGGAGTACCCCTGATTTCCTCTCAATTTCATTGCTTTTCTTAAATCTTATAGGGTCGATTTTAATTGAAATTTTTCCCTTAAAGATTTTGCTAACACAATCCAACTCCAAACCAATTCAGGTACCAAATGAAATATGACTTTTTGAGCAAACTACAAGTGGCAGTTTAGAAGTTCGTTTAAGTGTAGACTGTCTGATACCATGTTATGTTATCAGACGGGTGAAATCAGGTCAATACACGCTTCATTGCGTGATAAATTTCAATATATTACACGAACACTTTGTTTTTGTTAATGAGTTAAAATGTATAACTTTTGGTTTGATTAAAACTACTGTCAACATTTCTGAATGACTCTGAAAAGAATTGAATTACCTCTCGTCCAGGTTTCGAAAACGTTTGAATATTTTTATTGGTTGTCGGGAAGATCGCGATTTTCGTTTGTTTGTTTATTGTATGATTATATTATACCAACACCGTCAAGTCGACGGTGGTTATACTAACGTTAAATTTCCACGTGCAAGTTGTGAACGTTTCACTGCAACGGCTTTGCGCCGTGGCAGTGATGGCGCACCCACCTTGTATAAAAAGCTGATGTCAAACCAAAATCTTTTTTTGCACAAGTAGGATTTGGAAAGTTAAACTATGCATTAATGTGGTTTGTGATTTTGGATTGGTGTTGTCAACTCAATGCTAAAACTTGAACCTTCTTTAATTCTTACTACAAAAATTAAAAGAAAATGCTTTCAAAAGCTCTCTCGTTTGTGGCGGATAAGATTTTAAATAAAATCATCAATCTTATTAAAACAATATAAAAATTGTAAAATATCCCGCGCATTGATGTTACCAGGTTTTTGCACGCGGCAATACGTGCAAAGTGGAGTATCATTTTGTACTTTGTGTACTTCTTCAATCTTGACGACGGACTGACGGAGTAGGAAGTGGTATTACATAATTACAAAGGTCGAGTTTACATCTGTAAAATAGTGCGCCATATTTATACCATAATCCAATTCCTCTACCTAGTGTTTCACATCGGTGAATGGAGCCACCTAAAACAAACAAAGTATTATGGTTTAATGCTAATCTGTGGATACACTAACCACCGAACCAGTTAAATTATCAAAAACTTAGATCCTGCTCTTGTTCGTTTCACCCTATTTGACGTTATCTAAGCAGAGCCTAATATGTGATTGAACCGTACAGAGCAATCACATGCTAAAAGACGTTATGAAAGAAAATTTGTCCTAAAGAAATAGAAAAATCTCCTTTTATTTTCGGAAAAGATCGATTGATATTTCATTTCATAGACATCAAAAAGGTTTAATTACACCCCTGGTGTCGCCACTCGTGAAAGAAAAGCTTTATTCGAGTGAAAGTAGACATACATAACAATTCTTTTTCTGTCTTTGATAAAATACACGAACTGCGAAGGGTTTAGAGCAATTTTCGTCAAGCGCGTTTTTATTTTCCTAGAAAATGTAATGACGTCATTTTAAAAGTAACCGATAAGACAACGTCAAAAAGGGAAGAATGAAGGAAAACAGGCTCTTCGTTCGCCGATTAAGGTCTTTTTTATAGCGAGCGGTCTTTCGTGAACGCACCGCAGGCGCTTTACAAAAATGACCGGTTGCTAGGCAACAAAAGTGACTCCATTGAAAAATCAATGCAACCATCAGAAAACATTCTAGGAATCAAACGATAAAGTACAAAATATTTGTTATTTATATATCCCGCCCTTTAGATGACTTCATTTCCAAACAAAACAAAATTCACTAGTTTGTCGAGAAAATCGATATTGGTCAGGTAATCAGCCATTTTTGTTCGCTATCCTCTCACCGCGTCACAATGCTCGCCAATAAAATATATAAAAAAGGACATGGAATGTTCATACATAAATCCTAAGATAGATACAGTTAATACCATCGTAAAATTGATAAGATTAATGATTATGGAATGATTTCAGAATGAAATTGAAATGTGTGTGAAGAGCGAATTAAGCGTAAAATTCAAGCCAGGTATTTCCCCAATTTTTCAAGCTGATCTAAATTAACTATATTTATTTCCTCTCTTTAATAAAAATATACGCCATTTTTCTGTTCGTGTGTCTTCAACGACGAATGAGACACTTTAAAATCCACATCAGCAATTTTTGAGCGATTTGATTGAGTGTTTGGAATAAATGGATGGGGAGCTGAAGAAGCGATTTAGAAGGGGTTTGATCGGAATGTGTGTCAATTTTATGATGTTTTAAACTGTTATCTGGCTCATTACATGCACGAACCTATATTGAAAGTCCCTTTTCAATGTCATGTTTGTTTTTCCTGATTTTTATATCTAATTTTGGAAATCACAAATACAGAATAGAAAAAATATACTCATCAAAATTATTGCAGCCTATTACATTTCAAGACATACGGAAGCAAATTTAGATATGTAGACTTTAGTAGAAAGACTTTGTCCTCTTAAAACGTAGTCTACATGTATTCTTTAAAAAATAGCCAATCCCGGCCACGTCGGTATTTCTATGTCCTTCAAAATTGCTTAATCAATTTATATTAAGGGTAGCCTAAAACACATTGGTGCCAAATTCCATTCGATATTGGCCTAATGGGCTGGGGGGACAAGATTTATAGATAAATATAGTGATAAAAAGCCCCGCCCTGCCGAGCCCCATACTAAGAAAATCGGGTGAAAATTGTGGACTTAAAAGCGTAAACGAGGATTTTCCTTTTAATTTTCATTATGCCCCTTTTCCTGTGACGCTTCACAGATCGGGTCCACTTTGGAAAGGAATTATCATTGTTTCGGTACAATCATTCTGAGCAAGATTGAAAAAAAATCGAATGAAAACTGGACTTTAGAGTTTTAACGGTGATTTTCTAATTTAATTTACATACGGTTTCCTTTCCGAGGATGCGTTACTCATCTAACCCATTGCCCAAAAGAACGGTATTTATGAATGTACTGTCATACTGACCAAGTTTGAAGGCCATCGGATGAAAACTATATGGCCTAAAGAGCGTTAACGAGGATTTTCTTCTGTTTTTTTTTTCCATATTTTTATTCATTTGGCCCCTTTTCCCGTGACGCTTGACGGATAGGGCCCATTTCGGGAACGAAGCATCAATGTATAAGTACAATCATCCTGAGCAAGTTTAAAAACTGTTGACTTTAAAGCGTAAACAAAGATTTTTTTATTTGGCCCCTTTTTCCGTGAAGCTTGACGGATTAGACCCATTTTCGAAAGGAACCATCCTTGTGATAGTATTATTATTCATAGCAAGTTTGAAGGCAATCGGATGAAAACCGTGGACTTTAGAGCGTTAACGAGGAGTTTTGAGTTTCATTAGGGTTATTTACCATGACGCTTGACAGATCTGACCGATTTTTGAAAGGAACCATCATTGTGATGGTACAATCAATCTGACCAAGTTTGAAGACAATCGAATAAAAAAATGTGGACTCTCGACCGTTTACAAGCAAAAGTAAACGGACGGACGGACGGCCAGACAGGCGGACGCCGGACGGGAAAACCGGTATCGTAATAGCTCATCTGACCCTTGGTCAGTATAGCTTAAAACTAGGGAAACAAAAAATAAATGAAAGAAAATATCTGTAGGGAAGGAAAGGGATCTTTATGTCAGTAGTAATTGAGCCCTACAACCAACTTGATATAATTGCAATCCAATAAGATAGAGAATTCTGATTGGTTTATAACGCATCACGTGGGGAAATCCATTTCACTTTATTTCTATATAAAATGCAATAGGTTTTTTTGGTAAACCCCCGAAATTCGATCTGCAAGTCCTGTGTCGTAGGACCTCGAATTAACCTAGTTCCCGATCATCAACACAACATAACTATTCAATCTGTTATAAATTAATGTATTTTCGAAAGAATTTACGATTACAAGCATGCTGTTCTGATTCTGAGCCGACCTAAACTTAGAAAACAGCAAGTCGACGAACACCTTCAAGCAATTCTCTCAACTAAGACCAACCACGCCATTTTCGTTAAAAAATACAGACTAACTTGGTAGAAACAAGCTTTTTTTTCATACATGTAAGTACCTCTACGAATGTCAATGTTGTCTTTTATTAGTGTATCATTTGTTTTACTATATGACATTTCACTTCGATAGCGAGATAAACAATACACGATCTAAAAATAGATTGTGTAATAAGTAGACTTGAAGCTTTAATGTTTGGCTAAGTATTTTAATAGTTTCTTCGATCTAGATGATTGCAATTATATGGGACGAGTCTTTTTCACTGCGTTTATTGGGGTTTAAATTGCAATTGCCTTAGCACACGGCTTAATCATATCGTTATTTGCCATGTGCTAAGGCAATTGCACATTATTACCCAATAAACGCAGTGAAAAAGACACTCGTCCCTATAATAAAACATTGACGAAAAAATATATCTGTAAAACCTTATAGACTCTTTGATGAAATGTTGGAGTATTTAGATATCAAATAATTATATTAAATAGGTTAAATTTTCTGTCCCGAAAAGAAGATATTTTGTAGAAAAAGGTTGGAAGCGACGTTAATAGCAAAACATTTTTCGTCGCTCATATTTGAAGTGATAACACTTATACATTAGTGTTAAGCGCATACAGTTCATTCAGAAATATGTTTTGAAACAAGTCAAAATCTAGAGTGCTGCACTGCGGCGACAGTGCAGTTATTTCGAAGTCTGGTGTGAACAGCTAATTACATCATGGAATTGACAATCATTCCGATCAAAGTCATTCTGAATCGCTCTCTAAGCGCTCCATTTATTCACTCCAAGCACTCACTCAAATCGATCAAACTCGCTCCAAAATCTTTAGAAAACGATTCGAAAGCGACCGAGACTTAAAACATTTAATTCAAATCGAACCAATAATTCCACTATCTTATTGGCTGGTGTTGCTTTTTAAGGGTCTAATATGCCCATGAAGACACACAAACAGAAAATAACGTATGTTTTATTAAAAGGAGGTAAAAAATATAGCTAATTTTGTTCATCTTGAACGGAATTGGCCATATTGGATTACTCCCCTTTCTTTTTACTCAAACATAGCTCAACACGCTCATTCAAATTCATTCCAAAATTATTCCAAAATCATTCATCTTAATAATTTGTAATACCGATATATTTCTGGCGCCTACAGAGTAATATTTTGGTACAGTCGATACAAAAGCGACTGAATGGTTTTGAGGACGTCTTGAAGTTTATTTCAAAGAGAGACGGCTGATGGGTATCTCCCTAAACCAGGGGACTGGCCCATGTGGGAATTCACGGGACCGAAAAAATCAAAGAGAGACCGCTGATGGGTATCATCCTAAACCAGGGGACTGACCCATGTGGGAATTCAAGGGAACGACAAAATTATCAAACTTGTTCCCAATGAAGACGTTTCGGTGCGCTTAATAATCACTTTTTAATAGTTTTTCTTTTTTCTTCCCATGATGATCTAAATCTAAATTAGCATATATTGAATGATTTTCCGAATAACCTAAACTCTTTATTTATTGCAGTAATTGTAAATCCTCATCAACTTTTTAGCTCGGATGTTCTCGGAGAAACCCGAGGTATTGCTATAGCCTTCGTGTCGTCGTTATCGTCGTCGTCGTGCAAAAACTTTGACATTTTTTGATATCTCTGGTTCGACTGAAAGCATTTACTTAAAACTTGGCACACATGTTCACCATCAGAAGAGCAACCTATACTATCAAGGGGGATAACTCTAGTTACATTTGAACAAATTATGCCCCTTTTTGGACTTAGATTTTTTTCCAAACCATCCAGTACTCAGCAGCCGAGCGTATGCGGTGCTCTTGTTTGTATTTACAGGAGATTCAGGTGAGCATTATAGGACTGTAACAGATCCTCTTGCCCTCATACCGTTGCCCTTCACATTCTGAAACACGTCTTGAATCAAATCATTTGATTAAGGTAGTGGACCTGTAATTGATGCGCAGCGTTTAAAAATAAAGTAAATAATGTTAACCTAAGTTAACTAATTATTTCATTAGGAAACCTCGGTCAACATTGAGAAAGATCATTAGTTCCGAAATGTTGCGGAACTATTACGGTCCCTCTACCTTAATGACAGTTACTTACATTCGTTTACCACAAGAGAGCATCTTTTACAACCACCGACAATGGTAAAAGCTCTTGTACCAGGAATGGTTCTGTAACATCTTATGCCGCCTGTAAAATGCACAAATGCTAGTCATTTTTCTCGGTGAAAGATTGATGAGTACCAACAGCATAATATTTGAGCCTGTGCGTGGCATTTCCAACAATTTGATATGTTCGTGCGCTGCAATCATTGAGTAGCGTACAAAGCCACATACTGTAAATATAAATTTACCTGAAGGTCTACAGAATCTTTAAGACCTTATCTATCTACTACACGCAAAGTGAAAACTCTGGTCAGTCTAGGCAGATGCACAGGATGGTAAGAGTCTTTGCTTTGCGCATATTTGAAATTGTTGGAAATATCACACACAGGCTCATTTATTGCGCAGGCAGATATGACAGATGAGCTTTAAAGAGATTGCCAGGATAAAAGATAGTCACCTGTCAAAATTACTTTTTGACATAAAACAGTCCAACACCTAAAAAGTTTATCCTAATGATTCAATATTTAAGAATGAATGTCAAGGTCAGGGTAAAAATTCAACATGATAACAGAATCAAAGACAACCAGCCACCAATATTTAGTATATATCAATACAATCCCATACCCAAAATATTCTAAATTTAAGAAAGTATGTCAAAGGTCATAATCAGGGTCAAAGGTTCTACAAGATGCATGAATGATTGACAATCATCTACCAACAACTATATATAGCAGAAGATAGTTTTATATCTAAAAATTGAATATTTGATGAAGTATGTCAAAATCTGGGTCAAATATCATAAATAATCTCCGACATCAATTATCTACCGACCTTTAATATTGATTCAATACAGTCCTAGATGTTATAATTCAATTTTTAAAAAAAATAGGTCATAGTCATGTTCATAGTTCTAACCTCCTAACAGATTACGTCAACACGTAAAAAGCAAAGTTTTGAAGGGTTTGGTCCGAATTGAGGGGATAATTACGGGTAGTTGCATTAGGAAGTAACGTTACAAAATGGGTTGCGCCGGTGGCACCTACCCAGGAATATCGATTGTTGGATTTTTCACATTATAGTCATAGCAGAATCTTGTAGATTTAGTATTATGCCAACATTAAATGGTTTGAGACGTGTACAAAATTTCATTTATTTCCGAAGGGGAAAGTTCAAAGCTATGGTAAAAGTCCACGTACTTTTTGATCCACCTTCGCACAGGATGCCAGAATCAAAGACAAGCATCTGCCAACACTTAACTTTAGCAAAATAAAGTTTTTGACCTGATAATTCAATATTTAAGAAAGTAGGTCGAAGGTCAAGATAGAGATCAAATATCCAAGATAATGAATAAAGGACCACCATCTACCAAGCTTTAATACAGTCCTTAACCTAATAATTCATTATGTTTAAGAGTAAAGGTCAATGTCAGCTTGTCACTGTTTACGGTTTTAAGAGGATGCCAGAACCAAAGACGATTATCTCCCAACCCTTGTAAGTAGCATTACTTCAAAATTCAATATTTAAGAAAGTAGGTCAAGGGTCAAGATCTGGGTCAAATTTTCAAAATGATGCCGGAATCTGAGACATTTATCTACCAACCTTGGGATGCTTTTACACAGAAAGGAGGTCAAAGTTCGTTGTCAGGGTCAAGAGTTAATCATGAGGCCAAAATCAAAGACAATTGACTACCAACCATTATAATTGACTTAATACGGTCCAAAACCTAATGATTAAATATTTGAGAAAGTAGGTCAAAGTTCAAAAGGGTAAATGGTCTATCATGATGCCAGAACCAAATTTAACAATCTATATACGTTATGTTTTGGATTAATAAAGTCCTTGATCCTATAATTCTAAATCTAAGAAAGTAGGTCAAAAGTTACGGTCAGCGATATGGGATGAAAATGATACCAGAAACAAGGACAATCATTTTCAAATAATTATAAGTGGCATAATAGTTTTATACCTTAAAATTCAAAATCTTAGAAAGTAGGCCAGAGGTCAAGATATTGGACAAATGTTCAACGTATTGCACGAATCAAAAACAATTATCTACCAACCATTAGCATTGTCTTTATATAATCCTAGCGCTAACAATTCAATATTTAAGAAAGTAGGTCAAGGGTCGAGATCTGGGAATCTGAGACATTCATCTACCAACCTCGGGATGCCTTTACACAGAAAGGAGAACAAAGTTTATGGTCAGGGTCAAGAGTTAATCATGAGGCGAAAATCAAAGACAATTGACTACCAACCATTATGATTGACTTAATACGTCCAAAATCCAATAATTTAATATTTCCGGAAAGTAGGTCAAAGTTCAAAGTAAGGGTAAATGGTCTATCGTGCTGCCAGAATCAAAGAAAATAATCTTTTTTCATTATTTTCGGATTAGATAAGTCCTTGACCCTATAATTTTGAATTTTAGAAAGTAGGTCAAATGTCACGGTCAGCGTCATGGGTTCAAAATGATACCAGAATCAAGGACAATCAACTTCAAATACCTATAAATGGCATAATAGTTTTGTACATTAAAATTCAATTATCTTAGAAAGTAGGTCAAAGGGCAAGATCTTGGACAAATGTTCAACGCGATGCAGGAATCAAAGACAATCATCTACCAACCATTAACATTGTCTTAATATAATCCTAGCCATAATAATTCAATATTTAAAATTCAAATTCAAATTCAAATTCCTTTATTGGTTTAAAAAATCCAGTTATAGGATTGTCACCAAGAACATACATACAATAAACATACAAGACAGAACTTATCAAAAGGTATATATCAGATGGGTATATAATCTAAGATTAAAGAACCGATATAAAATATCAGCATACATATCGAGAACCAGGTTCAAATCATGATAATGTAATTCAAAATCATTGCAATCAGAGCTAGAAGAAAGCAGTTATTGCTATGCTTAAGAATCCCACTAAAAATACTTGCTCAAAGTTAATCTTTTTTTTGATATATATATATATATAATTAATTTCACGGTATCTATGACCAATTATGAAGGTAACGATTACCCTAAAAAAATGCATATATTATAATATGTTTGCATTCAATAAGTTTATGAACAAAATAAAACTGAAAACCTTTAAAGAAAATAAATAAATAAATCTAAGACTTATAAAGACCTAAAGAAGCAGCAGATAACAATTTACATTTTCATTTTTATCTACTAATTAATTTATTCTGCTATATTTTCATAATAAGGGTCAACAAAGTTTAGTACAAAGCAAGTTTTCTTTACCAAGAAGATTGATATACGAGGTACATACTAAGGTCTCCGAATTAATACACTGAAATAAAAGGAAACTCAAGAGTTTGCAGCTGTTTTTGCGAGTAGATTATCTCTTTCTTCAAACATTTTGTGAACATAAGATATACAAGTTTGCAACACATCATATTCTTTGATTTCTAAAATGTATTTAAATTTATCATCATCATTCATGATTTTAAAAGAAGGTGTGATGCCTTCTACCTCAGCAAAGAATATTTTCCTGCTATCTGATAAAGACTGGCATTGTAATAAGAAGTGGACTTCAGTTTCAACTTGTGATTTACAAAGAGGACAAATTCTGTCTATGAAAGGTTTCTTTTGGTGCCTACCCTTTTCAATTTGAAGATTATGTGCACTTACACGAAATTTGGCAAATGATGTAATTTGTTCTCAGGGCAAATCATTTATGCGCAAATACATTTCTTTCTCATAATTTATCTTAAAGGTTCTGAAGGTTCTAAGTTTGTTATTGCTATCATCGAACATACATTTTTTCCAATAATGTACATAAGATTCTTTTAGTTTGTTATAAATTGAATTTTTCAGTTTATTTTTGGAGAATGTGAAGTGATTATTCCATACATGTTCAAATCCAATAATCTTCATAAATAATTTGAATTTACTCGCGAAACCTTTGGGAAGGGAGCAACTATCTAAATATGATTTGTATGCAAGAGAATTCTGATTTAAATTAATCAGATGTGTCCAAAAGGCACAAGAATATTTCAAACCGTATACAGCCAAAGGAAAGATTCCAAATTCTGATCTTACTGCATTATTGCTTGCATACTTGTTTACACCCATGACTGATTTCAAAAAGCGAACTTGAGTTTTTTCTTGTTTTAGCAGATCATATCTATGTTTAAAACTAATTAAATTATCTTTATTTACAATAAAATCTAAAGACAATACTTCACTACAATATAGAAGTATTGGTTTGACACAATGTTCATACACTTTCAAATATAAATCAGTATTCATGTTTTCTCCTGCCAAAGCTTTTTTAATACTAAATGTTGCTTTTAGTGCTTTGTTGCACAAGTACTTAATGGCTTGGGTGAAAACACCGGATGCTCTGAAAATGATACCTAGATATTTGTATTCCTGTACAATCTCAACCTCTGTTTGCATGTATTTGAATGAAAAACCTTTAAGAACTCTACCTGACTTGTTGAATATGATAACTTTTGTTTTAGAAATATTAACTGATAAATTCCATGAGAGACAAAAATCCCCCAACTTATTCATAGCTGACTGAAGTCCTGTTGCAGTTTTAGAAATAAGTACAATATCATCAGCATATAGGAGGCTTGACACATATGTATTATCTACAGTGACAGGATCACATGAATTATCAAAAAAGCTATCTAAATCATTAAGGTATAAGGAAAATAATGTAGGGCTTAATATACATCCTTGTTTTACCCCAATTTTGGTCTCAAAACTTGCCCCTAGGCCACTTTGTGTTTTCACACAAAATGACAAAGAGGCATACATTTCCTTCAAAATGTTAAGAAATGGACCTTTAATATTGTACATGTACATTTTTTGAATCAGTGCACACCTGTTAACCGTGTCAAATGCTTTGCTAAGGTCAACGAAGCAAGCATAAATATTTTTTGAAAGCTTAAAGGCCTTATCAATAATTGTTTTCAGGGTCAGGATGTGATCGCTAGTGCGACAATTTTTACGAAAGCCTATTTGTTCAGGTCCAATAATTTGATTTCTCTCAATATAGGTATCTAAGCGATTGAACAAAACTCTTGTAAAAAGTTTACTAAAACAACTTGATATGGAGATACCTCTATAATTGCTTGGATTATTAGCCCCACCGCCTTTGTAGATGGGCTTGATAATGTTTTCTTTCCATGATGAAGGGTATATACCTTTCTGAAGTATTTGGTTGAATATAAATGTATAATGTTCCAAAAGAAATGGTACAGACGTATGCAACATTTCATTTGAAATCTCATCGATACCACAAGATTTACCACGTCGTAAATATTTTACTGCTTTCAAAACTTCATCAGTAGAAATACTTTTGTTAATAATAGTATTATCATAGCTTTCAAATACATTACAAGTTTCAGAAGCTAATTCATCATCAAAATTATTCACATAATCAATGTTCATGAGAGACTTGAAGTATTCTGTCCATGTGCAAGCTGATATTTCAGAAGAAGGATCAGCCTTTTGTTTTTCTAATAAATCATTTACACAATTCCAGAACTCTTTAGGATTTCTTTTCTCACTCTCAAAGAGACCACTTAACATTTTTCCTTTAAATAATCTTTGCTTTTTCCTCAATAATCTGTAATACTCTATACGTTCAGAATAAACCCTGTTACGTAACGTAGAATTAAATGGATCTGATGCTAACCTGCGAGATAGCTGTTTCAAATGTCTATAATGCGTATCACAATCAACATCATACCACTTTTTCTTGGCTTTTCGCCTCTTCACATTTTTTTGGCAATTGATATTACATTTTTGCTTTTTGAAAGCAGCCTCATGGAGAGTGGAAGACATGTGATTCACCATCAGATCTACCTGTTCTCTGACAGAAATCAGCGAATTTTGAGAAATATTTAAGAAGGAATTATAAAAATTAGCCCTTTTGATTTTGCCAATGTTATGTTCAAAATTTACTCTTTGGCTGTCCTCCCATTTCAAATTCATAGGAGCTTTTCTCAATATTTCAGGTTTCTCATGACGAACTATAGACTGAATATCAACCAATAAAGGACAATGATCAGAAAAAACAATATTAAAATCTAAAATCTTAAACTTATTTACATGAAATCCGCACTACAAATACAATAATCATCAATGGATGATCCATGAAAACCATGATAAGTAGGCTTACCAGTTGTATCTCCGATGGTACGACCATTAAGTATTCTTAACTGTAAGCCTATGCAAAGTTCCAAAATATTTCTACCTTATTCATTTGTAGTTTGATGGATAGAAGTATTTCTAACAGTATGGTAATTATCAATGTTGAGGTTATCCAAAATTCCATCTGAGATCATATCATCTTCATCGTTTGGCATAAAATCTAAGTCTTCAATATTTATATGTGCATTGAAATCACCCATGATCATAACAGTGCCATTTTGCTGGAATTTAACAATATCAGATTCTAATTTAGTAAAGATAGTTTTGTCAACACTTGTTCTTTTCGTGTATTCAGAATTAATTGGAGAAATATAAAGCCCTCCAATGAACAAATCTTTTTTGAGGTTAAAAAATTTCTTACACAATTTTATCCATATCATATCATTATGTGACACATCTATCACTTTGATACCAGCTTTAATTGATTGCCTTATAAATATAGCTACCCCACCACGTAATCTGCTAGGCATTTCAGAACGACAATTAGATATACATGTATAACCATCAAGGGTTAAAATATCCTGATTACATGCATGAGTTTCAGTTAATACAACAATATCATAAAGCAACATTTTAGTGAATTCCTGGTCATCTAATTTGCAACTGCGGATTCCATTTACACGATTAAACAAACCATTAACATTATAACAACAAATATTAATTTGACTTGAGAATACATTTTTTAATTTTCTTCTATCAAAGCTAACCATAACCATATCAGTAGGTGAACTAATTCAGCGTATATTTAGTTCCCGAGATCACCATACATTTATGATAATATATTCACACTTCACACTACACATATAAAAAACCCATATGAGACCCATCAGGCAAGAGAGGCCCAAAGGTGTCATTTATGATAATATATTCACACTTCACACTACACATATAAAAACCCAAATGAGACCCATCAGGCAAGAGAGGCCCAAAGGTGTCAATTAGAAATTAGTTAGACAGATAGGCAATCAGCCAGGTCTTTATTCCGAAAGAGATGAAAAAAAAAGAAAAAAAAAGAAAAAAAAAGCTAAACCCTCTCTCACCAAATGAGTGTAATAAAATCCTTGAGGACACCGCAAAAGCTCCAATGGAACTCTAGGTTCTGATAGAGTCATCACTTTTCCTTTAGAAATGGATGGGCTTTTATTAGAGGCTACACCAAATATCAATGGCTCAGCACAAAACAGCCACAACTGCCTATAAACATATAGGCAGTTACAACCGCTATATGCTGAGCCATCAACATCCGGCAAGTCTGTGAAAAAAAAAAAAACAAAAAACAAAACATTATCTGCACAAAATATAAAACATCTGTTAAATTATGGTGACCATGATTTTTTGGGTATGCGCCTTTATTAGAGGCTTCGAGATTTTTTTAAAAAAAAAACAAAAAAACCCCAAAAATATCCATTTTGACTAATGTAAAGGTTTTATTTTTTTCCTTACCCCTTGAGCTCCATTAGAATTTTACGGTGTCTCACAGAACAGACAAGTAATTGATTGATTACATCTATATTCAAATATAATGAAACTTAATAGCTACAAGGAAAAAAAGAAAAAAAAATAACAACATTTATTCTACATCAGGATTTCTTACCCTTTTACAATGTAATGACCCAAATAAGAATTTTGACTAAACAAATAAGTTGTGTATTTTTTTCAATTTTTAACTTGCTAGGTTGAGAGTCCACTAGTTTTAGTAGAATATTACACAACTCAAAAATATTTTTTCCATCACATTTTCACTTGTTCATTTCTCTTCACCTTCTTTTCAATGAGACAATATTCTATCCCAAGCAACCAAAATCTAAGATAGAGGAGTGAAATTGTGTGGTTTTTTTTTTTTTTTTTTTTTTTGTTTTTTCTTTTTTTTTTTTATACTGAAGCTGTAAAACAATGTGGGTTTTTCTTGTTGTTGTTGTTAGGTCAAAGATCGCGGTCAGGATCAATAGTTCGTTATGATGCAAGATTCAAAAACAATCATCTACCAAACATAAACATCAAATGTGTACATTCCTACACAGAATTATTCATCCGTAATGTTATATGCAAGGTTTTATAGATATTTAGCATTATCTATATATTGGCCCCTTTTTGCTGACGCGAAAGCTTTAAGTACCGAAGTTCGCGGCCAAACAATAATTTGACAAATCTCAGAGAGGATATCTAAAGGATTATTTCAGTGAAGTAGGTTGAAATAGGATAAGTGATTTCAAAAAAAAAAGACCCTGAATCCGCATTTTTTGGTGACTCGACTGCCAAAAAAACTTTGTATGTAGCCCAAATCAGGATATCATTATGAAATCTGGAAGAGCATTTCCGAAGAAAAATTCCGGTGAAGTTCACATGTGTTGTGACATAAACTCTTCAGAGAAAATGATTTATTTAAAATTTCACCATATTAGACCATTTTTGATAACACAGCATCCATGATATTTACCGAATTAATTAATTAAACGAAGAAATCTAAAAGAGTATGTCCAAAAAATATTTCCTGTGAAATAAGGTTGAATTCTGATGGGTAGTTACAGTGAAGAAGATTTATCTAAAATATAACCATTGGGACCATATTTTATGACGCGGCTACCCCTGGAAACCATAATATTGACCCAACTAGAATTTAACTAAGACATCAGAAAGCCCTTGTCTCTAAGATCATTCGGGGGAAGTTTGGAAAGATTCTGTACACTAATTTAAGAGAAGAATCTGTTTTAAACATTTTACCATTAGGGACCTTTCTTTAATGCTTTTCGGTTGTTTATCGAGAAATAATGGTAGATTATTACTTGATAAACTCACCGCAAAAGCAGTGAAATTATCAAAAACTTATACCCTGCTTTTGTGCATTTCATCCTATCTGACGTCATCTATGCGATGCGAAAAATGTGACGTCACAATGAACGTGGCATAACAATCACGTGCAAAATGACGCGCTTTATGAAAAATTGTCCTAGAAATTCCATATTTTGTCTCATTTTTGCATTAAAGAAATAGAATAATTGTTTCTTTTTCGAGTAAGATCGGTTAATATTTCATTGAGTGAAAAACAAAAGCTATATTTTCACTCGTGGCTCCGCCACTCGTGAAAATATAGCTTTTGTTGTTCACTCAATGAAATATAAATCGATCTTACACTGAAACAAACGATTATCCTCTATATATGCTGGTGACCTGAAAGGCCGTTACGCCCTGGTTTTCAACCCTTACAGAATTTAACGAAGGAATCTGAAAGAACATGTTCTAGAGATTATTTCCATAAAAATGGTTGAATTATGACATTAATATCAGAAGAGAAGATTCTTTTATATATCAACATCCCAGGCCCTTTTTGGTGACACGTCAGCCCATATCGCCGATGTTATCAAACCAATCAGAATATAACGAAAGTATCATAAAGTGCATGTCCTCGGGATCATTTATATAAGGTTTGGATAAATTTCTGACGAATATTTGCAGAAAAGAAGATTTTTTATACATTTTACCATTGGAAGCCCCCCTTTTATCGACACGACAGCCTGTAGCACCTGTGTTTTTGACCAAATCATGATTTAACGAAAGAATCTGAAAGAGCAAGTATCGAGGATATTTCTTTAAAGTTTGGTTGAATTCTGACCAGATAATTCAGGGGAGAAGATGTTTGAATTAAAGTTTACGCACGGACTAACGACGGACGACCCGCCACGACATATGCTCCGCTGAACTTAGTGCAGCGGAGCTAACAATTCAAAATTTTGGAGTTATTGCCCTTTTTTTATTTTAAATACTAAGATTTTGTCTGGAGCATTTCTCTGAAATTTAAGTAGCTATCAACTTGAATCTTTATAGGTGGATAGATCCCATAGAGAAATGCGGTGCACAAGAACAACAACTCCTGCTTGCATAATTTTGGAGTTATTGCCCATTGTTATTTAAAACTCTTACGCTCCGTCGGGGGCATATCTCTTACAGCATAAAAGCTATCAACTTGAAACTTCATAGGATAGTTCTTATTGAAGAGAAATGGAGTGCACAATAACTTTAACTATTGATCACATAATTTTGCAGTTATTGCCGTTTGTTATTTTTAAGACTTAAATTTTGTAGGGGGCATATCTCTTAAAGTAGAAAGGATTCTTTAATCTATTAGGCTTCAGTTTACTATAAAGCTTTCATGGCGGGGGATGGCCATGTCTTACTTGGCTCTTGTTTGTCTTTTAGGATGGGGTTTAATTGAAAGTGCAACCTAAAAAAGGCGACACGTCTCCTCGAGGAACAAACTCGGGACCCAATGATTTGGAGGCAAACGCTACGAATGGCGTAAGACAAAAGCTGGATTTGCCTGTGCTATACGGTCAAACAAACCCGACGAGTAATGTGAATAGAACATACTTACACGAGTATACTATAGAGGTAATTATAAGCATCCAGAATAAAACGTGCGTTCCCATTGTTGTGTAATATCATTTCTTTAGATAAGTCAAAACAAAAGATCGCCTTAAGAATACTTTTATTCACAGGCCCTTATCTTCTAAGCGAAGAGAATAAATGAGTTAATTTTTATGTGTAATAAACATATGACGGTGAGTAATAAGTTACCCTGCGTTCAGGATGACAAAACGGTGAAAACTGTTTGCAGATTATACCACGCTTTGCACGCAAGTGCACATGCAAAGCGGGTTATAATTTTCGAACAGTGAAACATAGTGTAATACCGTCAATGCCTCAGGAATTAAAGTACTGATGAGATATCACCTGTCTGTCCGGATTCTAAGGAAACACCCCAATTATCCGACATTATTATTTTAGCATGTGCGTGACATTGCCAACAATTCGAAATTTTCGTGAGATTCAAACATTGGGAAGCTTGGACAGCCGCATACGGTAAATGAAAATTAACCTGGTAGTCTACAGATACTTTGATACCTTATCTATCTATTAAACTCATAGTGAAAACTCTGGTCAGACTGTGCTGATGCACAGGCTGCTAAGAGTTTTGGTTTGCGCAAAGTTGAAATCGATGGAAATCTCACGCACAGGCTCTTTTAATGTTTTTGATAACCTGGATACTTGATCTAGTTTATCGCCATCACGCGAGTTAGTAGGGTTAGCGTGACATTATGAATGGAAGTGTTTTTTTACTTGGTAACCTTGGTCAGATGACCTTGGCCAAGCACTCATATATAAACAAATTGAGCCGCCAACAGCGGGGAGTGAGATTGTAAGGTTAGATCAGTCTGGGCTTAATTTGTTGGTCAATATGGAAGCTGATGTGAATTTAGACTTTAGAAGTTGTATTATAGATTTGAGGTTGTAGAATGGATATATTTATTGTTATATTTCAGTTAATTAAAACGAACCATCTGACTTTTTAATCACACAAGGCGATAGTATTATTTATCTAAAATGACCTGGCACTCATTAACTTTCGTCAGTGCTCGAGTATATCCGTAGCGTAAAATCACGTTTTACAGATTTATTCATACTATCTCACTAACTCTTAATAAGTCTCTGTAGTACATTGGTTACAGACGCCTTCCCGTTACGCGTCAACTCGTCGGGACGAGTTCGATACCCGATAGTGATACATATTTTTATCCTTGTGATTATTATTTATTAATATATTTTTTTCATTTATTTCTTACACTTACCCTTTAAATTATTCCTTTGCTATTATTTCTTTGTCAGATGCAATTATTGTTTTGTTGTTGTTTTTTTTATTCACATATAATTCAATTTTGGTTGTTGCACCAACCAAGACTATTGTTTTCTGATCGCCCGAATAAATGATTTTCATACCAAAATGAAAGCAAATTTAGTAATAAGTAAACTTACACTAGAAATTAGTCGCAATAGAAATATCATTTTGCAAAGTATTTTTTATCTACAAAACGAGATACATAATTGTTATTGTTTCCACAAATCACTATTATTATTTACAGTGACTTTGCAATGACCAAATCTTTAAAAAAAAAGTCTGACTGTCAGAATACAGATAGCCTAATGCTACACTATTGTCTCAAAATAGGTAAAACAGTTTTACCGTAAAAAATGAAATCATAATTGATCATGTCTGGGCTTGAACTCATAACATTTGGTGTTTTGGACAACAGCCATACCACCTGCGCTAAATTTCCGTATGCGTGAATCAATATGAGATATTTTATTGGATCAAAACTTCGCGAGTTTAAGTCTATATTAAGAAACATAACATCCGACTATCAATAGGGGTCAAAAGGAATATTTAATGAGTGTCAGGTCATTATAGATCAATAATACCACAACATTTCGCACGTTTTGTTATTCTGAATGCGGGTTAGACTAGCTTCAGAAAAAGTATTACATTTTCTAGTGTATGACAATTTCATAAGTGCCCAGAATTAAACTTTAGATCAGTTTGTGATTCGGAAAAAATCTTATCAGCTTATCCCATTTCATGCTCAATTTATAGCTATTGGTGCTAAGGTTGTGGATCCGAAATAGATCCGTAAAGTATCAGAACTCGTGATCTTTCACAATGTTGACGGAGGTTTCCCAATGAAAATCATTAGGAAACCTCGGTTAACATTGTTAAAGTTCATTTCACCCGAGTATTTACGGGCAAACTCCTTTAAGTGTCTGTTCAAAATCGGAGAATATTTCGATACAGTGTGTATAGACCCACAAGTTTAAGTGATTGATCAAAGGTCAATTTTGTCTATACCTGTATAGACAAAATTGACCTTAGATCACTCACTCTAAATTGCGGAAATATAGCTGTCTAGGCTTTTCGATGTCTGTCCAAGACACACATTTTTATACGAACACACAAATCTTTTATTAAAACTCTTGTCTTTGCTGACCACACTTGCGTTTTATATTTTGTTAATCCAAAAAACAGGGATAGGCAAGCTAAAAACATCGGAACAAAGTAAAAAAAATCAGGAAAAGAAATAATAAAAACACCACCATGTGAGAGCTATTCCTTTATTCAATTAGAATTTATGTTCTTGGTGGAAATCTATAAATCAGAAATGATTTACTTGCTCTGTTAATCCATTTTCAGACCTATGTAAAAACCTTAGATGTTTTTTTTTCAAAAAAGTCTTCTATTAACTAATCCCAAAAAAACTATAACTAAACACTGAATCGCGGGTGTAAAAAACCCGCCTTGCTTTCTACACCCTCGATTTCTGCGTGAATTGTGGTAATTGTCAGGTGATGGATCACAGTTTTCGTCTTTCGAATCTGTCCGATGGTTGTAGATTTGCAATGTGGCTTGTCTGTTTGTCTCCCTTTTTTGTGTTTTGCTGCTCGTTCAGTATATATATTTACTTATTTTTTTTTTTCGTAACGTTATTCTGCCCTTCGTTATCATGACATTCGCTTCCTGTCCCTAATAAGAGCTCTCTAACATGGCTTTACAATCTCCAACCGTGAATCAGTAATGGATCACCTCTTAAAGACTAATCCATCTTCCTAGAATTTACACACTAATTTTTCTTACATCAACGAGTTTTCCCATGGTTTGGTCATGATTTCTTCGTAAAAGTGTCATGGTAACGAGGGTTAGGTTTTCCTGTTTATATGTACATGATTTTGAATTTGTTATTATTTTTGTCATTTCCCTTCTTTACTCAGTCTGTCTCTCTCTCCAAACTTTCTCTGATTGCCAGCTTACCATGTATTGCAATATGCTTAAATGTTTTGTTATTATTGTAATGCTCGCCAATTTGGCGGAAAAAACTTAAACGTTGCTTTAACCCTTTTTGACGTTATCTAATCGAAGCAAAATATAGAGGAAAATTAACTGGTAATGTCTGATATGAAATATATTTCACGAGAATGCGTTTTTTGCGTTAAAAAACGAGTCCGTAGGACGATTTTCTTAACAGCATAATAACGTATTCGAAAGAGACATGCTTTATATAAGACATAACGAGTTAAATATTTCTTTTGTTATATTCCACACACCTATATTTTTATTCCTGAAATTAATTTTTTTTGTAATTATCTATCGTCGGCCTTTGCGAAATTCGCGAATTGATACCACGAGAAAATCTTTTCAATAATTTCTTATCGCCATCTAGGATTACACTAAAAAATGGTGGAAATATAAAGAAACTTGGAAGCAGAAAAAAATATTCTCCGGGAGTTGCTCAATTTTAAGAAGAGGAAGGAAAATTTATTGGGCGAAGGTTTAAATTCTATAGATAAAAGAACGACAACTTTGTCAACGATGTAAACATCGGAACACCGGGATCTTAGAAAGCGACAGGGTATCGCGATGGACAAACTTAAATAATTGTGCAGTCTGTGATCACTTTATCCCCAAAGATGAGCATTTCAAATCAGCTTACTCTCGGGCTGAATTGGGGTTTTGTCGCTATTACTGCAATGCATTCGGATTTTTAGCTTTCTGAAAACGCATGAAGTCACAGAAAAACGGACACGGTTGGATTGGGCTGGCTATTGTTTAAAGTACCATTTCATGATGTTTCTTCATTCATACTTCTGTTCATGATTGTTACATTAAGTTTCTGTTTCCTAGTTAATGTTGATTTATAAATTCTTTCGATAATCTGTTATTAGGAAGCTTCAGTGGCGGATCCAGGAGGGAATTGGAGGGGTGGGGGGTTAATAAACATCCCCATCTGCAGCCTAATATTTCCTTTAAGGGATATTTATAATATGACTTGCGTCGCCGGAGTGAAAAAAAACCGTTGAATATTTTTGATATTACACGGGTGTTATTACACAAGTGAAATAACTATGCAAATGAGCTCAGAGCGAATAGCATCGTTATTTTGTAACCGCAAAAATGACGTCATAATCTATGTTTTGTGACGTCATTTTTAAACGGCGTTATAAGTTTCGCGGAAAAATTGAAACGTTGAATTTCAAGAATTTGGACGATTTTTAGCTAAAATTCGGGTCATATTATAAACAGAATATAAAATTTGTGCTCATAAAATACAGAATTTATTAAACTCGTCATCTAAAACAGATAAAAACTCGGCGCAGCCTCGTTTTAATCTGTTTATAGATGACTCGTTTAAAAAATTCAGTATTCAATGACAACTCATTCAATATCCTCTATTTTATAGATGGTGGCATAATTATTCAATAACAAAACCCAATATTTGTAAGTTTCAAACCCAAATGTAGATATCCTAAACCTGTGATTGGTCTTGAATGTATTATATCAACAGTTTAGCAGGGGCCAAGCTGCTTGAAAAAAGTAGTTCCTCCATTGAAACTGAAAAGTGTTATCGTCACTTTTGACGATATCAAAATTTATTACACTGGGAAAGCCTAAGATTTCACTGTCAGGAACACGATAAAAAGAAATTAAAAACAAATGATGTTCCAAATCAATCACTTGCAAAATGGTGCGCTTTGAGAAAATTTGTTTCAAAACGTGAACAATTTGTTGGATTTTTGCAAGAAGTACAGTAAACAACATCGTGAAATTGATAAGGTATATGATTTTGGAATGGTTTTATAATGAATGAGCACGATTAGCGAGTTTTGAATAAAATAAAAATTATGCTATCCAATATCGCTAAGTTAGTTCTGAATGAAAAAAAAAAAAAAAACAACAATATTTGTTACCCGCCCTTAATAAGATATGCATAGAAGTTCTATAAATAGCTTTCAATTTCTTCAAAAACCAATCTGATGCTTATAGCTTCGATAATGTCAGTGAAATCATGCTATTTTCATTTTGAATGTAGTTGTTGATCTTATCTTTTAAGTAATTTTAGAGCGTTTTAAATGGTTAAAGCGAGCGTTTGAAATCTTGTCATCCCGATTAGCTCAGTTGGTAGAGCAAAATCATTGAGAGCACCGGACTCTAAAACCATTGAAGTTCGACCGCTTGGGTTCGATTCCCGGGCTGGCAAACATACACTAATTATCTCTCGGATGCGACGTTTAACCATGCTCCCTTGAGACGGTGATTTACATCGAGTAGGCCTACGTTCAAGAACCATGGCGGGTCTCAGCAGTAGTTTCGTCATGTAGCCTTGCACTATCCCTCGTAACAACTAACCGTCTTTCCAATGCGTCGCTCATACGGGCACATGCTTCGGTAGCGACGATAAATAAACGGTAATAAAGAAAGTTTGGAATAAATGAATGGAGCGCTGATTGAGCGATTTAGAATGGCTTAAATAGAAATGAATGCCAATTACATTTTACTAACTGTAGATTAATCGGTTGTTTGGCGGGTATTATCGATCGATTTATATTGCATTTCATGACGAACAAAAGGTCCGCCACCCGTGAATATATAATTTTTTCCGTAGTTAAAAAATCCTGCAATTTCTAGCTTTTTATATTGAAAACAACAACAACTTAACAAAGCTCGCGAGGTAGTGAGAAATAAACATTGTGCAAAATTAAGCATTTGTTTTTTGAAAAGCAAATCGTTTGATAACACCTACAGTCTGTAGAACTTGAAAAACATTTTAAACCTAAATGAGGCATCTTCTTACTTATGGTGTTGTATATGTCTCTGAAAATTTTGCTTTTGTCAGGATCCTTTCTAGATTTTGTGGTTGTTTTTTACTTTTGATAATTGTTAGCTTTTGAGAATCTGTCCCATGTATAGGTCTCGTTTAAGCAAATTCAAATCATTTTGAAGTTCATTGAAAGCTTCTGGGTTTCGGGGATTGAATGTGCTGACGTATGCTATATCTCCAGTATTTGTTTGGTTTGCTTTTGGTTGTTGATTAATCATCTGTAAACGGTTCAATGATTTGGCTTTATCTATTCTAGCTTTAATGAGAGTTTCGGGATATTTTTGTTTCATTAAGAATTGTTAGAGTTCATCATTGATGTCACCGACCCAACTGTGGACTTTGTATCCATTTAATAGAGGAATGTGGGAAAACATTAAAAGTGAAGGAAAACATCAGCTGCGGTGTGAAGAATATTATCTATGCAATAGTCTGTAAATATGTAAAGAAGAATGCATCGGCGAAACTATTGACTTAAGAAAACGCATGTCTGTTCACCGACAACATATACGCGACCCAAATGTTTGGATATTAAAAGTAAGTGAACATCTAGCAAACTGCTCCACAGAACCATACTTCCCAGTATTCACAGTATTCAAAATGATAAACTTATTCAAGGCTTGTTGTTGAACTTTTCAAATAGTTTTGTTCTAAAAGTGTTTAAGTAATGGATTATCATTTTATCCTGTCACTAGCTGTAAATATTGCCTGATAAAAGGGGGTATGATAAACTTGTTGATATCAGGTCACTTGATCACGTGACAACTTTATCATGTCACTTGGTCGCGTGACCTGTCGGATCTTCTTTTTGCGGCTATTAGGTCTGAAAACAGTCCTCTCTAACATTTTTTTCTTTTGAACCTGAGTGTCTATTTCTAATTAAAAACATTTTCACTCGATTCTCATATATTTTTAAAATCATGTCGCGACCATATCGATGACGTAGGACATGACTGATGACGTAATCTATACTCAGTTCCAAAAGAAAGTGTGCACTTTTAAAATTCAAATATCTCAGAAGTTACAACATTTACAATCGCAAAATTTTGCAGATAAAGCCTCGAAACTATTGACCATCGATTCTTCTTAAAAGCAAGCACACGACACTCAATGCTCTTTGGCTAGAAAAGAACCTATGCTTTTAAGCAATTTACTTGTACATCCTACAGTTGATGAATAATTCTTCTGGTACCACATTTAGTTCAATTCTTGTGTCCTACCTTGCGATAAATTCACATATGAATGCCAAGTGTACGCTATGCAACAGCGTAGTTTGACTAGCAAATTTTATGGTTGGGAAAACTTTAACCCCGATGCGAAGAAAACTGCCCACAAAATGAAATAAGCAATTATGTTCTAATAGAAATCTTATGTATCCACTTGTAAATACTCTTTTGAGTACCAATCAATAATGTAGAACGTCATTGCACTGTTTGATCCGACGTGACTGGCCAATCAGTGTGGAAATTTCTAACGTTAACGTAAATCTAATGTCTTTATGTAAAACAAAACTTAGGTTTGGAACAGTTAGGGAGCCCTTAGTCAAACTCAGAAATGCTATTGGTGCGAATATCTCTTAGTATAAAAAGAAAATTTCAGATTAGCAAAACTGAACACCGTTTGTGCTGACCATAAGTCAGCAGTTTCCGCAACTTATCGAAATCAGACTTTATGTCTCGTTTCAGAAGGGTCATACCTAAATTATGCAAATAATTTTACAAGCAAGCGTTCCTTCAAATTCTTAAAAAATAAGAAAAACAAAAAAGTAGAAGTGCACACTTTCTTATGGAACTAAGTATATAAAATTGTGATGAAGCTTATCTTGGTGTTTACATTCGACCTCGAAAACTGTCAGGATTTTAAAACATTTATCTGAATGGAATCAACACAGATATTATTTGCATGAGGAGGATTTCGGAGATAGTAGCTTTGCATCTGATCTCAATCTATGTCCATCCTCTGATTTAGAGCAAGGAAGGCATTGAATTGAGATTTGCTTTTAGCTGCATGACAACAAAACTTCGGAGAAAAAAGGACGTTTGAGATTGCGAAAATCACCAGATTAATATCTTCTTAATCATTAAGGTATGAAAGTATTACAGTTTTCTTTTGTTAAATATCTTCTTGCTACAGCATTAGAAATCCTTTCAATTATCGAGTTCTTAAGCCGTTAGCGATCACCCAAACACCCTAATGACGAGGACTCGCCGATATCGAAGTTGTAAATCGGGATCGGATTGTATTTTTCGTAAATAAATAACGATTAGAGTTTAGAAAAAAAAGATTGTAACAGGATAGATAGAATAGATGATAGGTGACTTGAGATGGAAAAGTTTATCGGGCTCGGTTGCGGAATTTATCCGGTTCGCCTCCGGCTCATCAGATAAATTCCTACGCCTTGCCCGATAAACTTTTCCATATCAAGTTACCAACCATCTATTTTCTATTTATAACCTTAGCGCTTTCGATACTCAATGTTTCTTCATCAGGGTTTTTTTTAGGGTAATTTTAGGTCGAAATTTTAAAAGCTACAAATCTTGCCTAATGCGATAAAATTGAACTTTTGAATACCCGCTTTCATATGTCGGTCATAATAAGGGATTACATAATGTAGAAATGATGTCATGAAGTCATCAAGGGACCGGCCCCAATTTCAGGGACCAAATTCAGTATGTGTTCAATTTTTCCGAAAATAATTAGCCGTTTTTTATTCTGAAAACACCATTCGCTTCGTAAAAATATGCCCGGGGTTGTGTTTTGAATGATATGAATATATCAGTGTAAGAAATACAATTAGGTGTAACGTATCATATGTAAATTGCAGTCTTTGAGTACAGTTACTGAAAATATCTTTCTCGTAAATTTGTCCGTTGACCTATGCTGAAATTTAGATATGTCGCTGCAAAACCATTCCACTGAAGATTTTTGAAATGAAAACCTTGTGTCTTCGGGTAAGATGTTTTGTAAAATTCATTTCCGCGAAGATATCGCAAATCAAAGGATTTTTCAACGTGGCGTCAAATGTTCACAAAAGCTGTCTTTTTAAAGAAGATTGATATCAAATAAGCATAGAAACGATGATTTTGGAGCGACGTCGAATTCGACGAAAAATGTTGCAAAAACTTCGCAAAATCGATCTTTATAAAAAATTTAACCCGAAGACATATCCCTTTTTTATTTGACAAATGTGAAGCAAATTCATTCCGCTACAAAATAACAAAAGAAAAATAGCATAGGGCACCGGACAAAATTTTGAGAATTTTTCTACTAATTTACAAAAAATGAAATGAAAAAGGAACGTCAAATCTTAAAAACGTACATATATAGCATTTTAGACATGTTTTTCTGTTTGAATGTTTACAGAAATTAAACGACTAGCTCTGGCGTGCTTGGACTTTCTAAATGAAACTTTTTTCGTAAAAGTCGGCCGATTTACAAAGAAAATATTTGAAAATACTGATTGTGTTGGGTCGAAATGGGGTTGGCCACTTTATGATGTCACGACGTCAAATGAACGAGCTTCAAACCCTTTTAGGCTAATGTCCTCAACATCAAAGATAAATCTCAGCAATTTTTAAGAAAGTCGAATATTCGACAGTGTTATCTGTCCGCAGTTACCTTCAATTCAACCTCGAAAGCGATCATGATTTTTAATATTTTATCTGGATGGTTTCAACTCAGATTTTATTCGACCGAGGAGGATTTCGAAGATAGTAGCTTTGCATCTTATCTCAATTCATGTCCGTCCTCTGATTAAAAGCAAGGAAGGCATTGAATTAAGAAGCGCTTTTAATTGCATGACAACAAAACTTGAGAATAAACTGGAAGGTTGAGACAGAGATTGACTAGAAAATCATCCGACTCAAATCTCCATAACTATTTGGATATGTAAGTATTGCTTAAGTGTTCTTTTTCAATATTTTCTTACTATCGCATCTGGACCCGCGGTTATAAAATTTTTCTCAGGCTCAACTGAGAATTTCCTCAAATTTGAAATTTAAATAAATACATGAAAATGATAGATAATAATAAAAAGTTGTTATTTATAACAACTTATTAATATTGAATTTCATGTTAATACATTAAAATTGGTATTACAACAGAATTACGGCTTTGACCTCAAGTTGAAATTTAGTAAATTTGAGTTGTCTGAGAATGAGAAAAGTTTTATAACCTCGGGCCCAGAACTCCTAATAATTATCGAGTTCTTTAGCCGTAAGCGATAACCTCACCTCATCAATCCATTCACCTTAATGATGGGCATTCGTTAAGGTAAATCGGGATCAGATTAAATCCGTTAATTTATAATAGTCTATTTAATAATAATTGTGACCCGTCAAGCGAAAAAGGGCCATCTGGGTAGTGCGTAAAGTGGCGATCCTAGTCAGACTGCGCAGACATACTAGTGTCGAAACTTTTTGCATCGTGCTTATTTTTCTGAATCTAGAACGATCAATCTACCTTCCAATGAAAGAATTTATGAAATACAACTACTGCTTGACCTTTGCTGGATCAAATCTCTTTTTTATTAATTCATTTTACAGAATCCCTTGATGTTCCATTTTCGCATGACGGAACACATATTAAATAGACTTTAAAAAAAACGTAACAGGACAGATAGATTTGAGATGATAAGGCAACTTGTGATAGTAAAGTTTATCGGGCAAGGCGTAAGAATTTATTGCACGCTCGTAATAAATTATGATTGCACTGTTGCTAAAACACTTAATGACAAAAAAAAAAAAAAAAAAAAATGACCACGTTTGGCGTATTTGAGGGGACAAAATATCATTTCGTGCAAAATGGCGTTTCAGTAAAACGTCGACGTTTTAATAAATTTGACTTGACGTTTTTTATTTGTTTTTTTTCGACATTACATCGAAGTTTTATTTATGCTACCCGGCTTTGCACACGAAATCACGTGCGAAGAGGAGTGCCATTTGTAAAACGATTTTCGTTCTCTTTTAAAGGTTGACGACGGACTGAAGGAGTTGGAAGTGGTATAACATAATTACAAAGGTCCAATTTGCATCTGTAAAATAGTATGCCATATTTATACCATAATCCAATTTGTCTGCCGCGTCTGTCACATCGGTGAATGGAGCCACCTGGAATAAACACAGGATCAGAGTTTACTGTTTTGTTGTGGATTACCGAGAAATAAATAGAGGATAATCGTTTGTTTCAGTGTAAGATCGATTTATATTTCATTGAGTGAACAATAAAAGCTATATTTTCACGAGTGGCAGAGCCACAAGTGAAAATATAGCTTTTGTTGTTCACGAAATGAAATATTTATCGATCTTACACGAAAAACAAACGATTATTCTATTTCTTAAATGCAAAAATGAGACAAAATGTGAAATTTCTCGGACATATTTTCGTAAATCGCGCCATTTTTCGCGTGATTGCTATGCAACGTTCATTGTGACGTCACATATTTCGCCCCGCATAGATGACGTCAGATAGGATGAAATGCACCAAAGCAGGGTGTAAGTTTTTGATAATTTCACTGCTTTTGCGGTGAGATTATCAAGAGATAATCTACCGTTATTGATTGATAAACCACCGAAAAGCATTAAAGAAAGGTCGATTATCATTTGATAAACTCAACACCGAACCAGTGACATTACCAAAAACTTATATTCCATTTGCCTTCATTTCACCCAATCTGACGTAATCTGAGTAGATCGTAATATGTGACGCCATCATGAACGCTGATTAATCAACCACGTGCTAAATAATGCGCTTTAAGAAAATTTGTGTTAAAAATAGGATAATCGTTTTTTTTTTCGAGAAAGATCGATTGACATTTGATTTCGTGGATAACAAAAGTTACATTGTCATATTTTCACTCGTCGCGCCGTCAATCATGAAAGAAAATAATGTTGTTCACTCAACCTGATATAAATCGATCTTACACGAAAAACACGATTTTCTTTTATATCTTTATTCGAGAGGAAATAAAGATATATAATAATTCTGTTTCTATCTGATAAAAAAGAGACAAAAAGCTAAAAGATAAGGACACGTGTTTTTAAATGGCATCATTTAAGAAAATGAAATGTCGTCATTTAAATAGCTTGCGCGTAGAAAACGTCAAACAGGGTGACAAGGTAAAACATTAAAAGACTTAATTTTATTTTGGTAAGTTTGCCGGTTAGGTGGTGAGATTTTCAATTCATTACGGATTGTTACTTTCAATTGAGAGATGAATAGAGTATAAATTTGTTGATTTTATAGAGATTGAAAACTGAAAACCTAATCGCAACGTATTAATACGCGAAGCGGATTCATTTTTGAGGGTAATTAGGTTTTAAGGTTCATACCTCCACGAAAACAGCAAATATTCTTTTCACATCTAATAATTACATATAATTAGGCAAAAGTGTAAAGATTCGTTGATAATGAAACAGATCTCCTGTCGAACTACTTTTTCCGAATCGTTGCGTATTCAAATTATATTCATTGAGGCATTAAAATGGAAACAAACCGAAAGAATTACAATCCCTTTCCCTTTTCTCGATGTATATTACCAAAAAAATGATTCAAACAACATAATTTATTTTGTTTGTTTGTTTGAAAGGGGTTTGACGCCGTTTGTAACAATCTTCCAGTTATATGGTAGCGGCTGGGGCACTTAAGGACGTTCGCGCCTATGCGCGTCAAAAAGTACTTTCTCTCATAACTGCATCATATTGGTACATATACTAGATAATTTTTTCGCGGTCTTTTTACAGGTTCCATTTTTCCGGTATGTCACTTGCACAACAAGATACAGCGCCACCTAGCGGCATACCGTAAAACGTCATTTTTTCAACGTTTACGGCGATTTAGTCAGCGACATCGGACACGTTTCAAATAAAAAAAATACACCTATCGACTGATCTTTCAATTGGCAACTGAATTTTTTGTTTTACACAGGTGCAGAAACGTACGTTTTTTGACTACAGAGGTTTTTTCGATACTACCAGAAGCAAATACGATATGGAAAATACGCCGTTGGACGGGGTTCGACGGTTTGTAGACAAAAAAAATCGAACGGTGACCCCATATTTTAATTATTTAAAATTAATCTAGAATAAAAAACGAACAATTTAAGCCAATAAAAAAGGGGGGTCTCCACTTGAAGTGTTGGTCGAAAATCCTGTTGAAATTAGAAAAGACGTAGAAAAAAGTGACTTTTTAATGACGTTATGTCATTAACGTCGACGTAAACGTTGAATAGGAATCGGAAGAAACCAAGGTACTCAGCCATTCTATATAATTATTCTAAACGTACTTATATCTGACAAGCTTTAGAGTGTTCATTAAAAAGCAAATGAACTTCAGTATAATAGGAAACTGTATGCTAGCAGGCTGGAACCCCGCGACCAAGAATCTTGCAACAAAATGAGCCCTGTGGAATTTGTGTTTAAAAATTTTGCCTCAATTTATTTGGGTATAAGATATAAAGATAATATTTATTGATTTCATGGAAGTATGGAACTTAAATCCGCTTCGCGTATTCATACAGTGTGAAAACATTTTATCAGCTCCACTGGCCGAAGGCCAGCGAGCTTTCGTCATAGGGTTGTGTCCGTCATGCGTCCGTCGGTGCACTTTTTCTTTAAACATTTGTTATTTAATAAGCAGTGTTATTTTGAATGAATAATTCTTCTGGAATATGTAAGTCTTTATTTGAACAGATTATTAGGTTTATTTTTTGAGTTTTGACAAATTTACTAAATGAATACTACATACTTTTTTTTCTCGCATTATGTTTATAAAAATCTTATTTTATATTTCTGTCAAAGAAATTATCTTCAATGCACTGGTTTGTGAACAACTGAACGAGAAACTGAAAAGTGTCAATCAGAATATAATTTAAAAGAGTAGCATGCAGACCTTTATTGATAGATTTGAGACAAGACACGAGTCAGATTTTGAAAGTAAATGAGCTAATTAATTAATTCCTGGGAGATAGACCTACATGTAGAGATATGAGATTTTAAAAAGAAATAAATGATATGATCGACTCGCGAGATAAATCGAAATATTTCGATTATGTGAAGTCGGATTCAATAAGGCTTGTAATTATTTAGATAGAGGTGATGTTCATTCAAGTCAAATATTCTTTAGAATACAGATTAAAATCAAAGCGCTAAAAGCGCTAAAGGCCTGGTTTATAAAGAGGCAATGTGACATTTGAAGGCATGCACTCCAATTTTTAATTTTTTTTAAAATGCTTTTTAGGCGAGGGAACCAAGGGTTTCAAACTCACTTCAAAGGGAAAATGTCGAACGGTATGCTCACTATATAGCGCTGAGTCTGCAAAAAAAAAAAATTCCCAAGGTATAGATTACTACGTCCGAAACCGCTTTGCAGACAGGCGCATTTCGCGTTTTACTAATTTTAATTGAGTTGATTGGTTTGCCACTAGTCAGTCAATTTATCCATTCGATCAATCTGCACGAAAGTTGATGACGCATACTAGACCTATTTTTTGCGCGCATGAGCACAATAAAATTACGTAGTACACATTTTTTCGGTTTTTGATTCGATTATCTTTTTTCCTATGCGATTTCCAGGATACAGGGTTGTTTCCTATGGCCTGCTAAACCAGGCCAAAAATCAATTACAACCCTCATGAGTCGCGATGCGAGGTAGATTTTGCGTAAGTTATCCGAATTCCCCCCCCCCCCCCCCTCCCCCCAAAAAAACGCATTGGTCTCGCATTCAGCTGAAGACTTGGCTATGACGCAAACGAAATACCTGCTTGGGAAAATACCGGAAACCATTATAAGATGTAGAAATAAACAGTCGCAATTATTCTTAATCCAAAGAAGTAGGTTCTGTTTTATAATCATTTTTCAGAAAGTGATTCAAATTGCTGTTTATTTGACGTCTACGAGTACAAGTAAATTCTTCTCTGGCGATTGTTGACTTATCCGACTTTTATCACATCAATTAGGGGAGACCGGGGCAAAGTGTTACAATTTTTAATCAATTCACAAATTTTCCGATACCATAGCTCTTTTGAATTTATTTAGTATATGAATCGAAAATTTAACGAATTTGGAACTTTAAAATACTTTGATCAAACAATTTCGTCATATTATAAAAATTTTATACGCAGACAAAAATACCGGTAAATGTAACACATTGCCCCGGGCTTTTGGGGCAAAGTGTTACACCTACCGGGGCAAAGTGTTACATGGCATACATTCGTCACGAAAAGAACTTCCATTTGCTTTTACAATACCGGGATGAAAGGTCTTTTGGAAAAATATTATTCAAAATTAGACTGCAAGTTTTGCACACACTGACTTGGTCACCCATGACAAGAAAGTGCATTTCTTGCGCCTAACCGCATGTTTCAAAACGTTTCCTTAATAATAAAATACTCAGACCATATCCTAAAATATTCTCTCTCTTTTTTTTTTATTTTTTTTTATTTCTCTTATAAAGACATAAACCATAATGTCCATTTCCGGAATTAAAATCTAAGAGCACCTGTTACTACTGGAACCTACTGTAGCTTCGAATAAGTTTGAAAAGTCAGAAAGTATAATATGATCATGGCTGAATTGCATTAATTACTATTAAGTCTCTTAAACTCTAAATTTATGAAATTACATAAAAAATCTGTGATTAACCACAAACTTTTAGAAATAAGCCCATTGGACAGCCAAATCCCCGTTTCAACATGTCCGAATATATAGCGGACAAAGCGTTTTGAGACAAAGATGGTTACGGGCAATTTATCTTTTTCGTACAACGGTTTCTATTGCATATAATTAGAAGTTAAATGATTTGCACAAACATTAAAACTTCGCCTGAAGCTTCTTTGAATTCGCTTTAGTCTTGATCTCGTTATCTGGATATTGAATAATGGCGCTAAACACATTGTGGGCAAAATGTTACACTGTAACACTTTGCCCCACGTCATGTGTAACACTTTGCCCCAATCGCAACTTTTCGGAAAAGATACTCGTGCAAAGAAAAGAATGGTTTACAATAACATAATTTGTACACAAAAGTAAGCTTCTGGATCTCGGGATCCCATGCCCCGGTCTCCCCTACTATATAAGTCTTATATATCTTCAAAAAATGATTATGAAACAATTGCGCGTGTGTACAAAAAATCGGACCTATCTTTTATAAGCCCATAAACCGCTTTCAATAGAAAATTCACATCATTCCCGGTCACTATATTTTATCTTCCGTTTTGCTTGAAATTTCTAGCAAACGAACTAGTAATTTTTGGTCTTCGATTTGCTAGTCTAGAGAAAAAATATAATTTTACGGAATAATATATATATATAACATTTCTTTTTTGATTGATTATTCTATAGCTGAAGCTTGTCAGATATAAGTACGTTTAGAATAATTATATATAATGACTATGACCCGGGATTACTTCCGATTCCTATTCAACGTTTACGTCGACGTTAATGATATTACGTCATTAAAAAGTCACTTTTTTCTACGTCTTATCCAATTTCAACGCGATTTTCGACCAACACTTCACGTGGAGATCCCCCTTTTTTATTGGCTTATACTGTTCGTTTTTAATTCTAGATTAATTTTGAATGATAAAAATATGGGGTCACTGTTCGTTTTTTTCATCTACAAACCTTCGAACCCCGTCCAACGGCCTATTTTCCATATCATATTTGCTTCTGGTAGTATCGAAAAAAACCTATAGTCAAAAAACGTACGTTTCTGGACCTGTTTAAAACAAAACAAAAAAAAAATAGTTGCCAATTGAAAGATCAGTCGATAGGTGTATTTTTAATTTGAAATGAGTCCGATGTCGCTGATTAAATCGCCGTAAACGTTGAAAAAATGACATTTTACGGTATGTCGCTAGGTGGCGCTGTATCTTGTTGTGCAAGTGACGTACCGGAAAAATGAAACATGTAAAAAGACCGCGAAATATTTATCTAGTATATGTACCAATATGATGCAGTTATGAGAGAAAGTACTTTTTGACGCGCATAGGCGCGAACGTCCTTAACAATGGAATCTTGGTATTTCTCACACCAGCACTACCATGACACCCTTTCCTATCTCCAAGCTGCTATACCACATAGGTCTTCGATTATCAACCCAAATAGTCGGAATGGATAAGTGTCGCCGTTGATACTCGAACACGGGACATCTGGATTTACAGTACTGCGCTATGACGGCGGCTTCCAACAACACCACAAACACGTGTAAAAAGATACAAGATGCTTTTTTGATAATTACCACATAATTAGATATAGGCCTCCGGGCTACATAACACACAACTGTTTTAATTTTTAAGTTGGAATGCGGAGCAATTCCAACTTAGATTTAACAAAACCGCAAAATGAACACAAGATAATTTCATTTCGGGTTTCTTGAGAACACATATCACGTGAACAGGATGTGAATACACTTCGGCCTATTTTGTATATCTCAACTTGACAAAGACATACAGTTTATTTCATCAAAAAGTAATAATGCTGTAAATTACACAACTATCACTTCGTGTTTATTATTAACACGCTAATTTATGTTTTATACGACATTTATTGAAAGTTGCGTACGAATATATTAGTATCACGTGTTTGCATTACTATATTTGGAAATCATGTGATAAGTCAAGTTCAATTAGGTCAGCAATTCTCAATTAGCACTAGTCAATCACGTGATCTGCTTCTTTGGTAATGTCGCGATCTGTTTTCTCAGTATTGTGGCAATAGCAAAGACCAATCACGATCTGCTTATTTAGTAAGGTCGCGACTTGTTTTTCGTACAATTATGTTATAGCTTCTTTTAAAGGTATAGTTTCTCTTTCTGAACGACCTTATTACACATTTAACTTTTGACAAGGTGTTATATTGTAAATTTCTGTCTAAGCTCCGAAATAAATACCTTTTTTAAAGTGATGATACACTTTTAAAGTTAATATATATTTTTGAAACATATTGTCGTTTGTTTTCCGTCATATTGCAGTCATCTACATGAATGTTTTATTGTAAAAACCCAATACTCATCCAATAAAACCCTTGCCACCACATCTTTAATTGAATTATGAATATCTTTGCCCAATTGAATTCCAACAACAAGACAATTTGCTGTTTGAAACAAACCATCTAGTTCAACTTGCTTTCTTCACATTCTTACACATCAACATGTTTAAGAGCACCATCATACAGTTAGTTACATCGTGAAATTGACATTCGTCTCAATAGAAAACATTCTTTATCGCTTACTAAGCGCTCCATTCATTCATTCCAAACACTCATTCAAACCATTAAAAAAACACTCAAAGTTATTAGAAAAATAAGATCAACATGTACATTCAAAATGAATTAAGCAAGAACCAAATCGCAATTTCACTGACATAAATGAAATTTAAAGCGTCTGATTGGTTCTTGGCGAAATAGAAAGCTATTGATTGAACTTTTATGCATATTTTATATAGGTTTTATATATCGCTAATTTTGTTCATCCTGAACAAAATAAGCGACATTGGATTCCCCCCCCCCCCTTCAATTTCACTCAAAACTCACTCCGCTCACTCATTCAACATCATGCTTAAATCATTCAAAAATCGTTCACCTTCCAATTTCACGATGTTATTAAATGTACCCCCAACTCAGAAGAAGAGGAGCATAATTATATTGATTTCATCGCGTCTGTCTCTCAGTCCATTGACCTTTTGCTTTCCGCTAGATAAACGGAGAAGCAATTGACCTACAATAACGAAACTTTACACAAATATTGCCCATGACCCAAAGAAATGCGCTATTATTTCGGGGTCATAGATGTCACGGGCATCAGTAAATTTTAACAGTTAACAGTTTCCACTCTAACTGAACAACCAATTGACCCAAATCATAGAACTTGACACAAATGTTGTCAATGACCCGAGGAAGGGCCCAATATTGGAGTCACATAGGTCGAAATCACAATTGAACTTCGTCCAAAAATTGTCTTGAGATTCCAACTCATGAAGTAAAAGACTTCCCTGCGAAAATAGCTTTTCATCATGGAAAATTCATTTGCGACACTTCTAATTAAAAATGTAAGAAGTTTATTGAAAAGTAATATAAAAACTGTTTTGAGTGTATAAGGTCGCCTGTGTGTCCATTAGTCGGCTGTATGGTCCGTATCATTTTCTTCCTTCTTTAGCTCACCTTACCACAACGTGCTCAAGGGAAGCTTTAGGATCACCCTGACTCCGTCGTCCGTCGTGAGTCGTCACCCTTCTTAAAACTTCTTCTCCTAAACCGCTGGGCAAATTGCAATGAAATTTTGCCAGAATGTTCCATGGGTGACCCTTTTCAAAATTGTCGCTATATTCTAATTGGCCAATAAATATGGGTATGGCAGGGCGGGATTTATTTTGAGCCCAAAATCTTTGAACGACATCTCCTCCTGAACCACTGGGCAGATTTCAATGAAACTTTGCAAGAATGTTCCTTTGATGACCTTCTCCAAATACTGTTGGCAAAAATTTCATTAGCCCATAAATATGGGCCTGGCAGGGTAGGGCCAATTTTGAGTCTCCTCTGTAATGAATGGGTTGGCAGGGTCTATTATGACTGCTTATAATTCGAATAATGTCTCCTCTTCAACAATTAGGCAAGTTTGAATGAATCTTTGCCAGAAAGTTTCTTGGATAAGATCCACTGAACCAATCGAATTTAGGTGAGCGGTTTATGGCCACTCTGTTCCTCTTGGTATATTTTTTTCTTCCATCAGATTCAGGCCTGTATAGCGATTCAGTGGTTTAAGCGTCTCTCGTTGTTGAAATACATTGATTTAAAAAGACGAGACGTATTATGTGATCACCTGTGGTGGGCGGGAGGCCTCAGCTTCGCTAGAAGCTTGAGGTCACCGCCTCTCTAACGCATTCCAACTTATCAGTACTTTCAGTACTTTGATTTACAGAAGAGTGACGACTCAGATGAAATTAAACCATTGTCTCAAATATCAATGCGTTCCCGGATTATTTCGTTTCCCATATAAAATATCTTCAATTATTTTGGTCTCGCAATTGACCGAATTAAAACGGAGACCAACAAATGAACGTTGCTGTTTTTATGGCCTGTCAACAACTCATATTGGGCGCAAATCTTCATATAAATCTATGTAATAATTTTACACGAGCACGAATAAACGTTGGTTCCGCTAAGATCGGGGGTGCCGACCTATGTTGCTTTCCATGGGTCCGACGTTTCGCGCACTTCAAACTTTTTTCAATTCTTTTCTCCCCACAATATTCTATATATCTTTTACATTCAAATAATTGCAATCCGATAAAATAAAGGATTCTGATTGGTTTAAATCGCATTACGTGGGGAAATCCATTGCACTTTATTTCTGTATAAATTGCAATAGGTATATTGGGAAACCCAGGACCTTCATTTTTTAGGAACTTTTTTAGAAGTTTTAGGAACTCGAATTAACCTCGTAACCGTTGATCAACGCAATGTTGCTATTAATCTATTAAAATTTAAGATATTTCCGAAAGATTTTACGATAACAAGCGTGCATTTCTTATTCTGAGCCGACGTATACGTAGACAACAGCTATTCGACGAAGACTATCAAGCAACCCTCTCAACTAAAACAGACAAACTTGGTAGAAACATTTTTTTGTCATAAGTACCTCTACGAATTTCAAAGTTGTCGTTTATTTGTGTATCATTTGTTTAACTTAATGACATTTCACTTTGATAGCGAGATAAAAAAAAATACACGATCTAAAATAGATTGTTTAATCTATACGCGCAGAAAGAAGACTTTAATGTTTAGCCGAGTATCTTAATAGTTTCTTCGATCTAGAGAATTTCAATTATAAGAGGCGTTATTTGCCATGTGCTAAGGCAATTGCGCTTTATACCCAAGTAAACGCAGTGAAAAAGACACTCATCCCTATGATAATCACAGAAAAAATATTTTTCTGGATAATCATTCTCTATTCCAGGATTTGTATAATTTTCTTTGTTAATTGTTTAATCGTGGTAATACGTCGATTTCAACATTCTTTCAGATATATCGCGATGGCTGGAACTCCTCACAAAGGAATCCTAGTATTTCTCACAAAAAGACAACCATCAATTCCTTTCCTAGCCTCCAGGTGCTTTCTCATATATGTCTACGATAATAAACGTATTGGAAGACAAATAAGCAGACCGGGTAAGTGCCACAGTTTGGGACCATACCAAGAACCTTTTTTTTTATTTTTTAATGATTCCTAACGGCTAAATGAGGTTATGGTGAGCAACATGAGACCGTCATATTTGATTTTTACATTCTGAAACATGAATCAACTGATTAATGACAGTTACTTACATTCGTTTACCGCAAGAGCGCATCTTTTACAACCGTCAACGATGTTGATATCACTTGTACTAACAACATTACTATAACATTTAATACAACCTGTGAAAAAAACAATCAAAAGCTAGATATATTTTTCTGTGAACGATCGATGATTACCTACAGCATGTATTTTATTCGCATAAATCTTTTTTTTTCATTTTGAAAGTGAAATCACTCCAACCATCTGAAGCTTACGACATTTTTCCTACTATACAAGAACGTTTGCAGATGTACAGACACGAGGGGTTAACACAAGTCTAATATCTTTATTTCCATATGAAGCCCTATGATGTGGGTTCACATTTAAATTTATCCCGCTGAGACAATTGCAATGAGTACTCACGACACAGAGTTTAAGCAAGGACAAGTGAAATATTTAAATTTGAAATCCAAAATACCCACTCTTTCTGTTGTTTTGGCCTTGGCAGACAGAGATCATGATGCACATACGTAAAGTCTTATCTCAGCTTACATTAGCTGGACCCGTGGTTATAAAACTGTACTCGTGCTCAACTGAATTTTCTCAAATTTGGAATTAAGAAAAAAAATGTATGAACATTAAAGAAAATATTAATAGGTGTTATCTATTACAACTTATTAATATTATCTTTGGTGTTCAAATATTGAAATTAGTATTACAACCAACAGAATAACGGCTTAAATTTCAAGTTGAAAATTTTGAGTTGAAAACGAGAAAGTTTAATATCCTCAGGCCCAGATCATTTTAAGAAACACTTTCTCTATATTGGCCTTGGTTTAATAAAAAAAAGTTTGAAATATAATTAAAATTCAGCAGGTTAAGGGTAAAAATTAATCAAGATAAAGTACATTGACGTCATATCTTGTACATGATTATTTTTTCTGTTAGGTAACGAACAAAAAAATCTAGAACATTTAGTTTGTATTACATAAACAAAAAAATCTAGCCGTTATCTAAACAAGAGCTCTTAAGATTTTCAAAGACAGAGCCCATGCGTTCCTTCTTCATAAGAATAAACTAATCATAAAGTCTCAAATATAATACGATTTATACAAGATAATTGAGCTTGTGAGTAACATTTCTAACACTTTCAAATGGGTGCAACGCAAAGTCTCTGGCCAGTCTGTGCATCCTTAACGCAAAGTCTCTGACCAGTCTGTGCATCCGCACAGTCTGACCATACTCTTTGGTATGTCCTCTGTCGATAGGTAGGATATTTACCCTTCTTATGGATGTCAGTAACTAGTCTTTTTGTACTACGTGACTGTTTAGGCTTATCAAAGTCTTGCGCATCTGTCAATTTGTAGCAAATGTCACGCACATGCTCAATTGTTATTTCGATTAGAATGATGGATGAGTATCAACAGCAGACTTGTATTACTGTCTTAGAAACCGACAATTTGTTGGAAACAGAATTTTAACTTTGCAGAAGGATTTAATATGTCCGGATATTGTTCAAGGACACATTTACATGTTAGCTATTGAGTCTTTGCGTGACATTTCAAACAAATTGAAATGTGCGTAAGGTGAAAACATTGAGCAACGCAGACGGCCACATAGTGTTAATACAAAATAACCTGATGGTCTACATATACTTTAAGACCTTATCTAGCTACGAACCCAGGACCAGTTATATTTCGTTGACATTTCGTGTATTTTTTTTCTTCAAATATGTAACGAAGTCTCCTTAATGTCAAATAATTCCCTAGTGATTCACATTTGAATATGGTACAATCACAAGGAGACGGTTCAAAAACTTCCTTAAATTGTTAGACCGAGTTATTGCCAGAGGACAAAAACCTCATAACTATGCACAACAGTTAAAGGTTATTTACAATCATCAAAATTTCTTTATTAGCAAATGAAGCAGTGCTAGGGCCGAGCCATTTTAATCAACCAATGCGATTGACGTCACTTAAAAAATCCACGCAGAACTGTGATTAACATAAAAAAGACTATTCAAGAAAAACTTGAGGCACAAAAGGTAAGTATCGCTTTACTGAAATTTGCCCAAGGAAACCAGTAGAATCATTAATTTATTCTTAGTAATTTCTTAAGTACATCGAAAATTTGTAAAGTACGTCAGAGGCAAAGCTGGGACAAAATGGTTGAAAAGGATGCTTTAGTCAAAGAAAGAGTCAAGCTTTCAACATGATGCCAGAATCAAATACAATTATCTACTAACATTTAGTATTGACTTAGTACAGTCCAAGACGAAATCATTCAATATTTTAGAAAGTAGGTCATAAGTCAGGGTTGAAGTCAGGCCATAAATTTGATGGCAGAATGAAAGAATAACTTTAATTAGTAACGAAATGTAGTTTTATCCCTTCAAAATGGTAGAAAGTAGGGTAAAAATCGGGCCATAGATTTTACATTTTGTCAGAAACAAGGACAATCATCTGCCAACATTTATTTTTGACTTAATACACTCAAAGACCTGCTTATCCCATGTCTAAGAAGGTGAGCCAAAGGTAGGGTCAAGGGTTAATTAGATGCCAGAATCATAAAAAAAAACATTGACTAAATACAGTCTTAGACTTAAAATTCTAGATGTTAGAAGGTAGGTCAAACGTCTAGGTTTGGGCAAGGGGTTTATCATGATTCCACAATGAAAGACAATCATTCAAATTGACTTAATACGGCCTTAAACCTAAAGAATCTTTATTTCCGTGATAGGTATACTGTTGTTTAGAATAGTGAATAGTTTTTGTTTTTTTAAACTTATACAGGCCATATTTTTCACTGCTTGGCCCAAACATTCTGACAGGGCAGGGCTATTTGTAACTTGTCGTTCCATTTAAGGTAAAGGTAAATCGGGTCTTAATCACTTTTACAGATCGTCGACAATGTTAACTTGAAATGATAAACTTTCCGGTGGTAACGTGAAGTTACTAGGTTTTGGTTACCCGACGATGAAGAGTTCACATTTCCTAAGCATATTAACCATTTCGGTCCAAGTATACAGTTATTTACAATCGTAAACGGTAAATGCCTACTAACGTTTGAAAAGACCCTAAATATTGGAAAGTGAACTCGCCTAATTACGTAAATACTAAGCCACGTCCTGCAAGGTAAACAATTACGCAGAATTCGATTGAAAGATGATCACTTGGGTTCGATTCCCGGGCTGGCACACTATCAGACTAATTATCTTTCGGATAAGACGTTAAACCGGTGTCCCGTGAAATGATGTTTTACTCCGAGCACGTTAAATATCCATGAAGGATCTCAACAGTAGTTTCGTCGTGTATCCTTACACCCTTATCAACTTACCGTCTTTTTGGGCGTCGCTCATGTGGACGTACGCTAAGGTAGCGACGATAAATAAACAGAAACCAACAAACATGCACACTTCGCTTTCTAAGCACATTTATGCAAGGGCATGCGAGGAAAAAACAGGGCGCCGCTTTTCGAGGGCAGTGTGGGCACCCGCCTAAAATACACCTTAACTAACCTCTCTTAGTAACCTTATTTTAGCATTTTTTCTGGCCTAAAATTTTCGTGTTTATACTGAATTCTTGAATAACCAGAAAAAAATGAAAGATTTAGAGGAAATTTAGTTAGCATTTTGTAGTGCTAAATGCTTTTCTTTCAAACATTAGTCAAAGGAATTTTTTTCATCACAAAAAACAAGATCCAACAACTTAACGTTTCCCACTTGAATCTGCTTCCCAGGGTGTTTTAAAATTAATCGCGTAAAATTGTTTGCCAAGGAAATTGACAGCCGCATTCCAGATTTTTCATGCGCATATTTCCTGTCTTTGTGTTTTTGTTTGAATTAAGAGAAAATGAAAATTCTAGCCATATAAAGGTTCGTACCCGTATCGTATCCTTTCTTGTAGGTAGCATCTTACCGACTGACCTAATTTCAATAATAATATGTTCGTTAATTATTAAAGATTGAATTTCAACACCCAAAACACAGCAATGTAAACAAACTTTGACGTCACTTGCAATGTAAGTTGATTCATTTGAAGGTAACCAAGTTCAGAAAAATGCAAATTGGGAAATCATTGAAAATGTTCGCAAACATATTGTTATTTTGAACGCATGACAGCAACTGGGACACCTTCGATCAATTCAGTATTTAAGGAATATCTTCGGAAGTACGCCAGCCCCTATCGTAGATTGGTGGAAGGTGTTCCCTTAAGGCTGGTCCCACTGTCGACTATCATACATGAGTCGACAGAAGACTAGTCTACCAGACGGTTGACAGTTTCACGATATATTTCGAAAAGAACAGTTCACATGTCTTCCTCATAGATCGCACGTTTACCATTTAAGGAAAAGGCGAAGCCCAAAACAGATGTCCGAAAGGATCAAAATCGGGACCCAATGATTTTGAGGCGAACGCGCTATGAAATGTATATAACGGTAGCTGAACTTGCCTGTGCTATACGGTCAAATTAAACCGACGAGTAATGTGAATAGAAAATACTTACACGAGTATCCTATATAGGTAATTATAAGCATCCAGAAGAAAACGTGCTTTGCCATTTTGTGTCTCAAATTTCTTTATTTCGAATTTATTGAATTAAAAGGTCGACTTAAGTAAAAAAAAAAGCAAATCAAAAGGTCGCCTTAAGAATACGTTTACTCACAAGCCTTTATCTCCTAAGCTTTCACAAGAAAGGGGTCTGTCGTTATGTATAATAAACCTACGGCGGTGCGTAATTAGCAGGTATTGCGATGTAAACGTAAAATCGAGGAATTTATATTAAAAAAGGTCTTTATCTGTTTACGTGTTTAAGGGTTTAAGGTTAAGTTTCAATGTCCATTTTACCCGAATGGTATACGTAATATGTTATTGCCCGTCTGTTTGTCACTCCGTCCGTTATCATTTTTTTGTGTGTGCAACTCCTCGAAAACCATCACGGGGAATGAGCCGAAACTTGCCAGAATAACTCTCTATGATGTTAAGTTGTGCAAACAACCTTTTGGTACTAAAATCGCTCCAGACGTTCTTGAATTGTCTGTCCTTGAATTGATCGAAATTGGCATTTTTTGTGTGCGCAACTCCTTCTAAACTATTAGTGGGAAAGAGCTGAAACTTGCCACAATAAGTGAGATAATAAACACAATAAATGAGCGTTGCCAGATGGTCCCTTTTTGCATTACGGGTCACATATGTACATAAGTCATGCACTGGGTGATTTGATTCAGAGCTATTATTGTCAAACACATTAATAAGTTAAATGGAATGAATCGCACCGTTGTTCAAAGTTGTATAACTAGTCGTTAAAGCCAGTTAAAACTGATATTTCTTAATATCATTGTCATCAAGCGTCTTAAACGTAAACATACATTCAATAAATAACATGACATATACTTTATTACACGAAAGTACAAACAAATTGTACAATTTCAGGAATTGCAATTGTATACAAAACGAATATTTAAAGGAAAAGCTCGATCTTTGATCTTAGTTAATACTGGTTCTGATTTTGTTTTGATTAAAAGCGACTAGTTGTCAAAATTTTCAGACAAAATGAAAATAAATTGATAAATTTATAAAAAAAATTATAAGTCGGGAAAATCACTGAACCGTCAGATAAAGGTAAAGTATGTGGCAGATAATGTCAAGCCACTCAAAATCCAAAAGAATAAGAGTGGTTCATGGGTTATCAACCATTGATTGTTCGAAAGAAATCGCAAATAAGAGAATGTTTTCATATTTGAAACGAAAGACATCATTTATTTATTACAGGCCTCGACGTCAACATAAACTGAAAGAAAAAAACTTATGATCTAATAAATAAAATCCCACAGGGAATCCATGTTACTACATCTTCATCTTTCCTCCATTACACTTTGTATAAAACAACGTCAATAGCAACGTGACTTCATTTCCAGTACGGCAAAAAGCACTCACTTAACCCCGACCGCCAAATGACGCCACGTCATCATGCACATAAGATTCTCACTTCAATTCCAAATATATCAGCAGATTAAAACCGTATATAACTAGTAGACTTAAATGAATTAAATAGAATTATAAAAAAATATAAATAAATAAATAAATAAAATAAAATCAAAATTAGTAATGATAATAATTACAATGAAAGTGTATAGCATTTTACTCATTAGAATACGAAGATGGAGAAAAATAGGATAATGCAAAATAAGTATTATTATTTCATTAAAATAAAAAAAATAATACATAGTTTATATAATAGTAATTATAATGATAATAATAATGATGATGATGATAATGATAATAATAATAATAATGATAATAATAATAATAATAGTAATAATAATAAAAAAATAATAAAAAAGTAAATTAATAAATATAAAATTATATAATATAAGGGATGAAAGAAAAACATTCGCTTAACAATAACGCTGCTAGGGTTGACACAATTACTAATCTATCAAAATATAATCTCACAAATGACCAAATAAACTTACTATCAAAGGGCCTCAAATTTATTCCAGATAGGACAAAAGTAGATAAGATAAAGTTGTTGGCTGATCTGGCTGAATGGGAAAGACGGATGCGTTTGCGCGAGTACTTTCATTAGGAAGACTCTGACGATCAAGTTGGAGAAGAAGATGAAAATCCAGAAGATAGGTTTATTGTAAAGAAGAGTAGCACTTTTACGCCAAATAAGGGTAGAGATATGTGGTTAGACATGTACATAGAAATGGTTAAAACAGATATTGTAAATAACTTGAAGAACGCTAAAAAACTAAATCTAACGACAACAGAACATGATGCATTCTTGGCACTTTTACAAAACGAGGAGATAGTGATCCGGCCAACAGATAAAGGATCGGGTATTGTTGTGCTGGATAAATCAGATTATATAGAGAAACTTGAGGTAGGAATGGAGAAAAGTGAATCCTATGTCGAGACGGAAGGAGATCTGACCCAAATAACTATGAAGAAAGTGAAAAAGTAAGTAAACAAGATGTACAGAGAGGGTGCAATTACTAAGAACATGCAACACTATCTGACATCAACACACTCAAAAGCGGTATCATTGAAGGGAACCCCCAAACTTCAAAAGACAAACACCTCTTTTAGAACAATCGTAAATGATATAAATACACCCACAGAAAAACTGGCAGAAGTTGCAGAGTTTGAACTTGAAGAATATGTTGTAACGTCACCTAGTTATATACGCGATACTACAGACTTCATAAACAAGTTAAAGGAGATCAAGGAACCAGTACCTAATGGATCATATATTTTCTATTTTGATGTTAGTAAATTATATCCTTCGGTATCGAAGAAAGAAGGGATGAAGGCCTGTCATGATGCCCTTGAGTCCAGATCATCACCAATTATTCCTACGCAGTACGTTCTAGACATGATTGAAACAGTACTAGAGAATAACAATTTTAATCTTGGAAAGCACCATATCTTACAAACAGAAGGGATTGCCATAGGATCAAAGCTAGGGAGAAATTTTGTATGCACCTATATGCGCCAATGGGACGAAAAATTATTTTCAGGTACAATGAAACCGTTATTCTATGAAAGATCTATCGATGATGGTTTCGGAATATGGACTGGTAACCTTGAAAGCCTAAAAGAGTTCGCACAATACGCAAACCATATCCATGAGAAAATTAAAATTGAACTTCGGTACAGCCAAGAAAAAATTGAGTTTTTGGACACTTCGGTTAAGTTAGAGAAGGGCCATATATACACAGATTTATATAAGAAACCTACTGATAAACAGCTATACTTACAACAGAAATCTTGCCATCCTCCACACACGAAAAAAGGCTTAGCCTATGGCTTGGGGTTAAGGCTCAGGCTTATATGTGAGAAAGAAGACGATTATAACAAGCACAGAACAGAATTAAAAATGCAACTTAGGAAAATAGGTTATGCGGGACGGCTCATTGAAACACAGCTTCAGAGGGTGGATCATAAGAAAAGGGAGGAACTACTTGTAATGAAGAATAAATCGTCAAATCTAAAAAGAGTACCTCTAGTGTTGACATTTTCTAAGCTCCTACCAGATATTAGAGGTATCCTTCAGAAACACTCAAGGGTTATGTACAGATCAGATCGAATGAGGCAGGTGTTTGAACAGCTTCCAATATTGTCCTACCGGAGAGACAAGAACATAGCGGACACCCTTGTCCATAAGAAAACGGCAAGGGCAGTTAACACTCGTAAGGAAAAATCGCCTTGCTGCTGCAAAGTGTCAATCTGTACATGACCATTGTATCCGATCAACAGACGGGAAGGAGACGTTCCAACCAATTTATAACGCTGGATGTGATACCCGGAATGTGGTATATGCACTTATATGCGCACCCTATGATAAGACAATTTACGTAGGTGAGACGGAGCGATCGGTGAAGGAGCGAATAAGTGAACACATGAGGGATGTGAGAAATCAGGCAGAAAAACCTATAATGAGACATTTTAGCGGCCATAGCGTGGAAGATGTGAAGTTTGTGGTGTTACAGTGTGTAGGCAGTAAAGGGAAAGCATACAGACAGTTAGTCGAGGACAAATGGATCATAAAACTAGGGACAAAATTCCCATTCGGATGTAATGTACAAACTGGTGTTAGTTATTTATAATGTGAATTTGAGAAAACAAAAGAAACCCAACCCCTCCAGCATTTGGATGGCTCGGCGTGGAATGGTTGTAACTCCCTATAAGTTTATAGGGAGTTGCAGCAGTTTCGCGCTGGGCCATCGTTTTGGACTAAGTCTCTTTTCTGGCAATATGAGCTAACCTGGTTGACATAAAATGTTGCATTGGTGGTCTATCCTATTATCGTACCCACAGCTTTATTCAAGCTGTGGATACGCTATTGGAGTAGCCGACCACAGCATTCCCCCTCCCCTTGTTTTATTCGAGCTGTAGTTGTGTTGTTTTAAAATCAGATAAGAGAATAATTAATTTTATTAATAGGGATTTTTGCTTAACGGTTTGTAAGTTTTATTGACTTAAAGTTTCTCAGTCTAAAGATTTTGTTGTGTAAGTGATGAGTATAATTCGACCTCTTCCCCCTTTTTTTTCTTGAGGTAGTTGACCCCTGATGATTGCGCAACGTTTCGGGGTTTGTGGTCTTTCGCAGTCTTGACCAAAGTTTCCTAATAAATAATTAGGAAACCTTGGGGAAAAATGTTGGTGTTTGTTGCTTCCGGGGCGTTGCGGGTAATTATGAATCTGCTACTTTAAGTGAGATCAAACTAACCGTTAATCAGTAGGTATCTTAAATTGGCTTGGTCCATGATTATTTCGACTTTTACGTGGGTGATTATGGTAGTAGTTGTAATGATGATGATTATAATTATTATTTATCATTATTATCATTTATCATTTTTGTTATTCATTATCATTAGTATTATCATTAAAGGTATCCCTATTATTATCTTCATCATATTATAAGTAAATTTGTTTAATATGAATACTTATTTTGCTTTATCTTCGTCATTATTATATCTTATTCTTCTTATTCTATTACCTATTTTCATTATTTACCCCCCCCCCTTTTTATTTAAATTATCAAAGTATTATTTTTATTACTATTATTATTATTATTATATTATTATAGTTATTAATTTATTTTTTCATTATTATTTTTGAATTATTATTATAATTATTATAATTATTATTGTTTTTATTGTAATTATTATTATTATTTTTATTATTATTATTATGTACAATTCGGAACTAATACGCATGTGTAAAGACGACCCAGAATCGATCAACGATTATAGAGAGCGTCTGGCTGATAGAGCCAGGCAAGAGCATGCATGTCCCAAGGCAAAGCTTTTAAATCGCAGAAAAACTCTCCTAATTCAAAAAAATCCCAAAAGCTAGCACATGATTGTTATATACTATACATGTTCACAAAAGGGAGCTCTTCCAGAGAAATATTTGACGTTTTTGGAACTTCAATCAGCTGTAGTTACGATGCAAGTGCCAACATTACAATACACAGCGTTTCGGACTCAAGTCAAAACTGTATAAACCCACCACAGAATAAATCGCATACAAAGATCGAAATACCTGATATAACCACAATGTTACTAAACTTACAGTCTGATTTAGCAGCTATGAACAATATAGTGAAGCATAATAATGCAATTCTACTGGACATTGGAAACGAGACCAGAACCTTAACAACTAATACAAAATTGATCCTTGCATCAGTGAATGGCCTTCGTTCTAAATTTGGCGACACATCTAAAATCGACCAAGTGAGCGATGATATCAAGAATATCAGTGTTAACATAGGTCGGATCAACAAAAAGATAGAGGATACATTTGTGAACAGCACATTGCTAGCTGGTAAAGAAATAAAACAAAAAACGAGTTACGCCGAAATAGTTAAAAATCCCCAACCTCTGCCAATGCTTATAAACGAACAGGAGTCTCGAACCCGTGTTAAAGACATGCATGATAAACTAGAAATGGTGACTGAACAGGAATCAAAATTACCCTGTGAAAATGATCATACTTTATCCGCAACAATAAGTAACGTGCATTTTGCAAGTATGGCTAACAATACAGCCACAACAAACAATATAAATTACACAACAGTGAACAATAAAAAGGTTGTGGTGAACAACTCGCACAGCGAGAACAATACAGAGGCGGCGATCAACAAAATAAACGATATAAATAATAGAACAGACAATGCGAAAAATGGAAAAGATGCCGTGAACGATACAAGTAAAGCTCACCACATTGATATTCACGTAAAACCACTATCCAGGAATTCATCTAAAAACCCTATGCAGGAGAAAATATCACCAGAAGTAAACTGTTTATCGGGTACTGCGAGATTTAAAGCTGTAAAAAGGAGAAGGATCTCGTCGTACTATATCGGTAATATAGACCCCGATGTGTCAGAAAGCGATATACACCAGTACTTATATGAAAATGATGTAAAGTGTACATTTATCAAAATGTTTTATGGCAAATCGGGTTCAGCGGCTAGAATCAACGTACCAGACGATTTTATTGAAATAATCGAAAATCCAGAATTCTGGCCAGTTGATATTATTGTGCGTAAATGGCAAAAAAAGGTCAGAATGGGATAGCGACGAAAGAAATAGAAAGCATCGACAGAAAACGAGACAATCACATAAAAAGGATACACATGCAAATTACCAATATAACGATAACTATCATAAAAACGATCGAAATCGTGACGATGACTATAACACAGAAGATCGATATTATGGTGAACAAAGCTATACGGACGATTATACACGACAGGACGATAACGATTACCAAAACTATCCTGATAAAAAAGAACATGAGTGGGGTCCAAAAGACTACGAAGATTTGAATGAGTGTTACGATAAGTGGGGTAATCCAATCTCTGAATACCGATAAATCTATATAAACGAACTGTAATAATGCCTAGTGTGGACAGACATCACAAAGTTACTTCGTTAACTGTCATCTTTTTCCTAATCATGTTTATAAACATTATGTCTTGGAATGTTAGAGGTATCATGTCCTCTGCTCATATACTGTCTCAGTTGCTTGATCAAAATAATATTGATATATCCATAGTTGTAGAGCACAAGCTTTTATCCCATTCCTTACATTTTATGGACAGTATACATCCAAATTATAACGCATTCTCCGTTGCCGATACTTCAATGAACCAATACGGTCTATTGAAATGCGGAAAAGGAGGGGTGTCCGTCATATACAAAAAGAGTCTTAGTCACGTGATAAGTAAGGTTGACTGTTGGAACAATGAACGCATTTTAGCTATAAGATTAGATCGAACATATGAGTCAAAAACACCATTATATGTAATTGGTGTTTATATGCCTGGAGACAGCAATATCCAGATATACAAAGAGACACTTGAGTGTTTGTATGCATTATATTGTGTCATTGTAGAAAACGGCGAAGTAATTTTATTAGGAGATTTTAACGCCAAACCTATTAATATCAAGTCATTGCAACCTACCAGAAAATCTGAAAAAGACAAATTGTTTCACGAGCTTATTTTAAAATGCGGGTTAAAATCACTTTGCGAAACGAATATAAGACCAAATATTGACTACACTTACACGCCTCTTAAAACTATTATTGACCATGTACTAATTGAAAAGTCATTTCTAAGAAAATGCTCCGATTTCAGAGTTATTGAAAATACGTCTAATGATATTTCGGACCACTTACCCATTGTAGTTAAATATGAACTCTCAGAAATGATAAAACCCGTGACAAGTAAAGCTGAGTCTTGTAGAATAGCTTGGAATAAGTGTGACAAATCTGCTCTAACAAAGTACGAAAAGTATTTAGATAGATGTCTTAAAGGCTTAGATTCGGAGGCAAACCTTGATGTTAATGATATTTCCAACAGTATTGTCAATAAAGTCATCGAAGCGTCAAATAAAACACTACCTAAGATCCGGTATAATAAGCATGCCAAACCATATTGGTCTTTAGAATTGAAAGATGCGCATAAATTTTCCCGCCAAAAGCGTAAAGTATGGATTAACGAAGGTAGACCTCGAGGTATGGAATACCTCTCGTACTTCGAATATAAAAGAGCCAAAGATATTTTTCGAAATTTACAGAGAGATGCATCCACCCAGTACCTAAATAGAATTATTTCTGAGCTAGATGAAAGTGCTCAAACAGACCCATATTCCTTTTGGTCCCTATTAAAAAAGTTCAAGAAAACGCCCCCTCTGTTTGTATCTGAAATAGTACATGGTAATAAAGTATACGACTCGCAAACCGTGACCGCAGGGTTCGAGTCTTATTTTTACAGTATATTTAATGATAATTTTTCAGAAAAATATCGAGATGCAGATGAAATGAATAACCGCCGCTCTCCTTCAGACTCACTTTTCACGACAATAAAACTTGATCGAGAGTTTGATTTAGCAGAAGTTACAGACGCATTAAAAGGTCTAAAACGGGGAAAATCACCATCCCACGACAAAATATGCAACGAACATCTGATATATGGTAATCTACGGATAGCAAAAGCACTTGTCGTTCTTTACAATACTGTACTTAAAAAAGAAAAGGTCCCTGATTCATGGCGATGTAGTCTAATCATACCGATCTATAAAGGTAGCGGGAAACCAAAAAACGATCCTACTAGTTACAGACCAATATCGTTGGTACCTAATTTTTGTAAAGTTTTTGAAAAACTTATTGTCGACAGGATTCAGTCTACCCTTCTGTATAGCGGAACTATTTTTCCGTGCCGTCAACAACAGGGTTTCCAAGCCGGACTAAGTTGTAATACGACTGCTTTCTGTCTGCAAGAAGTTATCAACGATATAACCGATCTTGGTAGTCAAGCCTTTGTAGCTTTCTTAGACTTTAAATGCGCATTTGACAGTGTCTGGCATGATGCTCTTTTATCAAAATTATCAAAACTAGGTATTAACGACAAATTATGGAGGATAATCAAAAACTCATATAAAAATCTCGAGTGTCGTATAGTTGTAAATGGCAAAACTTCACGTTCCGTACCAATAACACGTGGTGTACGTCAGGGAAGCGTTGCTTCCACGTTCTATTATCTTGTGTTCATTAATGACCTCTTATACGAACTGGAATATTCAGAAAAAAGCTTAAAAGTATATGATGGCTTAAATGCTTGCTATGGTAATCCTGCTTTTGCCGATGACCTTGCAATTATTTCATTAAGCCCAGAAAATCTTCAGAGCCTGCTTAATATTGTTTATAGATACTCATACCGGTGGAAATTTGAGGTAAATTGTACCAAATCGTCTGTTTTAGTCTTTAATCCAAAAAATAAAAATACGACAATACCATATGAGTTTATCTTAGGCGATTCCTATATTAAACAAACGAACTCAGCTGTTCACCTAGGAATTAGACAGGATGATTCACTTTCCTTAAACAGTCGCGTCGTAGAACGTTGTCAAAAAGCTAAAAGTGCTTTTTACGCAATGGCAGACCTTGGACTGAAACCGAATTTAATCAACCCCCTCACTTCTGTAAAACTGTATATCTCAGTTATCTTACCGATTGTTCTTTATGGTTGCGAGATATGGAATGATTTGACGTCTACGGAAATACGAACACTTTCTACATTTCAACATTATATAATAAAGCTTATTCAGGGTTTCTCAACCAGGGTAAGGTCCGATATGTGCGAGTCAATGTAGGGGCTTAATCGTATTACTGCCACAATTAATAAACGGAAGCTAATGTTCCTGCATAAAATATTATCTTTGAATGAGTACGCCCTCTGTAAATGTCTCTTTTTAAGAAAATTCTTTCAATTTGTACTTATGCCTAGAAAGATTACTAGAGGCTTTATTCCCGATATTTGTTCGATATTAGCTAAATATAATCTTAATTTTCTTATTAATATGTACATCAATGACAATTGTTTTCTACCTTCCAAGCGTTTATGGCGTGAAATTATTACTCGTGCAATAAAAGAAAGAGAGTCCGATGAGTGGCTGATGCGCATTCGATCAGCTGATTTCGCCAGATTCTCACGATTACACAGATCTCTTACACCATGTTCACTATATCATCTTTATGCCGCGAGATTGTCGCCTCATAAGATAGCTTTCGTTGCTAGATTATGGACAAAGGTCCCGCAAACAGAGCCTAAACGATGTACCGTGTGTGATCGTGTGAGTCTGGATGATATCAAACACAAACTGCTCGAATGTCCGTCTACATTCTCTTTAAAAACAAAATTTCTTAATGATGTTTACTCACTTTTCCCGGATGTGGGGTCTGAATTTGTATTTGCATCCCATGAAAACTTTCTGATGATGGTTTTGGGAGTAAACCCTAATTCATTACTAATAGAAAATTCAATGCAATTTCGCGCATTAACAGTCGAATTACTTTTCAAATGTTTTCATCGAACATGTGATCTGAAAGGCGAGGTCGATTAGAATTAACTCGACTCCATACGCAATCTACGCGTTATCGAAACACGCTTGGTTTTTTTTTGTTTTTTTTTTCTTGTTTCCCTTATTCTATTTTTTGCTTGTAATATCATTGTTTGTTAAAAAAAAAATGTTTGTTCTATTAATCTCCTCTGGAGGAAATAAAGTGAATGAATGAATGAATGAATATTATTATTACTATTATATAAACTATTTATTATTTTTTTTATTTTAATGAAATAATAATACTTATTTTGCATTATCCTATTTTTCTCTATCTTCGTATTCTAATGAGTAAAATGTTATGCACTTTCATTGTAATTATTATCATTACTAATTTTGATTTTATTTTATTTATTTATTTATTTATTTATATTTTTTTATAATTCTATTTAATTCCTTTAAGTCTAATAGTTATATACGGTTTTAATCTGCTGATATATTTGGAATTGAAGTGAGAATCTTATGTGTATGATGACGTGGCGTCATTTGGCGGTCGGGGTTAAGTGAATGCTTTTTGCCGTACTGGAAATGACGTCACGTTGCTATTGGCGTTGTTTTATACAAAGTGTAATGGGGGAAAGATGAAGATGTAGTTTCTTAATTATATTATATTGTGTTTTTCTTGCTGAAGGTCAGGTGACCGAAAATTTGAAAAAGAGTGTTTATGAAATAAAATTGAAAGAAAAAAGAATTAACTTATTTTCGAATAAACAAAAAGGCCAGAAGCGACTTCATAGAAACAATTGAACTTCGTATCAGTTCTATTTGTCGTATTATTGTAGAAAGAAATCTCAACGGACAACTTCGCTCAGAGTATATTCATGTACACACTATACTTGTGTTGGTACTTTACCCCAATAACAACAAAACATTCGACAGCTTTTACCTCTGGTGATCACAAATGACGCTTGATTAAGGGCCAAAGTCTAGTTTATAAAGTAAGAACCCATTACCTCATCAATATTTACCAAGTAATGTTTAGTAAGCAAAAAACAAATTCATTTAAGGCATTTAAAAGGATTTGACAAAGAGTAAGGTTGAAAGGTCTAGGCCACTTGTAAAGTCCCATCACTTGATTAGTTTTAACATGGAATATGAAGGGTTTTAGTGTAATAATTCAAATAGATGTAATATAACCATAGTCTTTAGTTAAACATACAGAAGTTGGTCAAAGATAAAGGTCTCAAGCGTGTAAGCCACATATGAAAGCCATTCGCCTGATCAGTGTGAATATGTTGCATAAATGTGAAGATTCAGAAACATTTAAGTAGGTGTAAAGCTATGCTTTAAGTGTTTAAAATAATGTCATAGTATTGTTTCAAGGTCACAAATCACATGTTCTTGGTTGCAATTGAAAGTCTGTCACCAGATGATAGTTTACATGAAGTATGATAGACCTTGGTTAAAGCATTGATAGTATAAATGCAAGGTTAATGAAGAGTATGACTACTGTATGACCAAGGCCAATGTTGAGATAAAAATATCGTCAATGTGAATGAAATTGAACTGATTTTGGAATGCATTTAAATGATTGGAGGGGGGGCGTGTTTGAATGATTTTAAAGGGCTGTAAAACATTAGCAATAATTTCGTTCAGTTGGAAGAAATTTATGATATTTTATTACACATCTTTCATATAATCTACGTTATTTTCTTATTTTGTGTCTGCAGCCAAACAACGCTTACAAATCCACATCAGTCAGTAAGAACGTATAAAAAGTTGGTCGATTTGAAGAAACGATTTGTTTGAACTATTTCGAAGCGTTTTCAGCTCATCTGGCCGAAAGGCGGGCTATTGTCATGGCGGGTGTCTGTCGTCCGTGCGTCCGTAAACTTTTACTACAAAAATCTTCTCCTCATAAAAAACTGGATGGATTCTAATCAAGTTTCACAGGAATGTTCTTTGGGTGACCCTCTATCAGATTCCTTCAAAGAATTTTAATCTGTTGAAGACCATGGTTGTAGTAGGCGTGGCTAACTTCCGTATATGGTAATAGGTGACTTTATCTCAGAAACTAATTGATGGATATCAAACAAATATTACTAGAATGATCATTGAGTGACCTTTTATCAGTCTACATTTTTTTGTAATCAGATGAAAAATATGTAGATTTTGGGCGGAGGTCATTTCTTTATATATTAAATAGTGGAAACTTTAAAAATCATTTTCTCAGATTCTTATTGATGGATATCAACCAACATTTCACCGGAATGATTCTTAAGTAATCCTTTACAAGTTTTTAAAAAAATATTGTGATCAGATAAAAAAAATGTATTTTATGGACGGAGATCATTTCTATAAACGTTATATAATGAACTTTGATAATCGTTTTCTCAGAATCTAATTGATGGATATTAACCAAATTTCACTGGAATGATTCTTTAGTGACCCTTCACCAGTCTATTGTGATCAAACGAAAAATATATCTTTTTGGGCAGAGGTCATTTCTTCAGACATGTTATATGGTGGAATATCCAATTTAGGGAAAACAAACCTTCTCAAAGTTTAAACAGATGGATTTATTTCTGCGAAGTTGTATTATTTCTTAATAATTCCAAAATCTTTCATCTTGTCGACTTCACGCTATTGTTAACTGTTAACTGTGTTCTTTTACTTCCCAATACAACAGATCTACGAGGGTTGTACCAATTAAACGTATATAAAACAAAAACTACAGCATTGAATTATCTCGTTTTTCACATATTGATCCGATGCCACTATCTCATATTTTACAAAATTAAAAATTAATCTTATACAATAAATACGAAAAAATTAACAGAGGCATGTACCGGCCTGCGGCTCACGTCACAACGTAATCCACAACGTCACGAACAACGTTAAGTTGTATCTTTCGCAGAAATGTCTTTGATACTTCAACCCGAACCGCCTTTTTATCTCCCGATAAAAGTCTTGAAACCCATCTAGCAGACACTCGTGACATAAACAGGTCCTTCTTTAGAATGCAATGTACTTTTATTTCCCAAAGCCTGCTTTCTTCGCCATCTCCCTTACTATTCTACGTCGATCGCAACCAATCACGTCACTAACCTCTGACGTCGGCCTCTCTACACTCCTTCGTTCTTCCCCGTGGGGCATTTTCAAATTGTCCCGATGAAAATTCCTGATGCTATTTCTATACAGTTGCCCTGGACACGTTACTATATCTGTCTACAGTTTTCATTTTCTTAAAAATATCCATAGGCGTCATACCGCTCTCAAAACGTATGGTTGCGCCATTTTACGCTACAAAAGTATTTATTCGAATTCCGTTAAACAAGCCTTGTTGACAAACAAATGACGTCACAATTTAGAACAACAACGTCACATTATTTCCCCTACAGAACTACGCCAACGATTTGGCGGGAAATATGAATACTAATGTGACATTACATACGTTTATCAAGATCGGTGAGATAGAAACTTGTTTTTTTTTATTTGACGTGCGCCGCGAAAGCAAAATGCGCGTCCATTAAGTTGGCAGTAATGAATTAAAAAAGATTTAATTTACAAAAAACGGATGCAGATGAATTCAAAAATGGAAAAACAATATTCACACAAAAAATATTAAACAACGTCCCTGGGGAAAAGGGATCTTCTTGGTAGATCATAAAGTGTCGACCATAGTTAAAACTTATTTTTTTCTGAACTTAAAATGATCAATTTACAATCCTGTAAATTATTCTAAATGCGACCTCTGGTTTACCACCAATGCAATAAATCTCTTTCTATACTTTATTTATTTGAGTTCCCAGATGGTCCCCTAATGTGGTTCTGGGGCTTGTTTTACTGAACATCTAACGATTACTTTTTGCGTAAGTCAAAGATTAAGAGTGCTTCCAAAAGCGCTTCTAAATCGGAAACGATTCAACTGAGGTATTGTAAGGCAGAATCTAACAATAAATGAAGAAGAAAAACAACAAAAACAGGTACCGTTTTTGATTTTGACTTGCGCTTAATTATTTCGGTTTAGTAAACGGGCCCCGAGTCAAAAATATACTTATATTATTTGAATTAAGTATTAAATCTATTAATCAGTCACGTGTTAAGGGAACGAAACACCAACGAGCTAATAAAACGTTGTGAAATATAGTGTGTTTTTTCATGAAAATCCCATGAAAATAAAAAAAATAAAAAAAACTATTAACACCAAATTTTGTTGAATGTAAAAAACAGAGGATAATAAATGTGACCCGTCACGCGAAAAAGGACCAACTGGGTTGTGCGTAAAATATCGACCCAAGTAAGACTGCGCGGATTTCGCGGACTGACTGGGGTCGAAATTTTTCGTAATGTGCTTATTTTCTGAATCGAGAATGTTCAGTCTACCTTCCAGTGAAAGAATTTTTGAAATGCGAACTCTAGTTGACCAATGCTGCGCCCAATCTCTTTTTCAAAATATTCATTTTACAAAGTTCCCAGATGGTCCTTTTTTGCGTGTCGGGTCACAAATACATGAACAATCGAACTATCGGCTTTATTAAAGCAGTAGTCTACAAGTATTTAAGCGATGGTTTACCGACGACGACTTAAATGAGTTAGCTATACACAAGGAAAAAAAGATTTCAACATCTTAATTAAGTAGATACAACAGTACTTTCAATAAAGCCAGATGCCAACCTCATAGAGCATATGTATGACATTACATTTCAAACTTTTTTGTAAACTAGTACTTCCAATTAAAATCCGACAATTTTGTGACAGGTGCTGAAAATGAATGACGGCATCTCTATGCATCTTCCGACCTGGGTTGTTGAGGGTAGGGCGAATGCCGTTATTGTGGGTGTTTCTTTATATACATGGAATATACTGTACAGTTATTGTTTAGATTACTTTTGGATAAGAGACAAACACCACTTTGAATTCTCAAAACTAAGTCGATGTACGAATATTTGTTGAAAAACATACCCTTGTTGAAACAGCTAAAAATTGGATAGAATGGCTGGATTGTGTAAATGATGTCGTTTTTCTATTTCAGTAAATATTATCATGTGAACTCGATTTTTTTTTTTTATATTAGATGCGCCAATCTACCCCATATCACTTTTGTTTAGAAAACCTTAATTGAAAATCGGGTGATGCAAGATTTTTTTCTATGTGTAAATTTTATGAGCTTGAATTTAATATCCTATTTAAGAGTAAAATCAACGTTTGCGATAAATAAACTGCAGTCTTGAAATGCATTGATTATGATTATTTTTACGGCTGTGAAATCATCAACATAACCTCTGACTCCATGCTAGAAATACGTTTTAAAACGTTTATAACGATTACCCCGCTTTCAAAATGGACCAAAATACCAAACGCTTTCATCTTAAATTAAATAAAGGGCTGGTTAAATCTGACTGTAAATAGAGAATTATATGTTAATGTCTTAAAATATCTATGTTATCTGGTCGAGGTTGGGAGAATTTATCATGTCTCGGCCTCGTCATGATAATTTCTCACAGCCGAGATCAGATAACATTAATATTTTAAGACGTTTACATGTTATTCTATTTATCATGCAATCATTTTTCAGCGCTTTAATATAATAAAACCTTAAAAATCACAGTAATTCGGGTGAAAGTATATGCAAATTGTTTATAAAAATAGTCTACCTGATATCATGTTATGTTATCAGACAGGCGATATCAGGTCAATACAGACTTCATTGCATGATATAATAATTATTTCATAGGCGGTAATGGAAGTGGTATAACATAATTACAAAGGTCCGTTTTACATCTATAATATAACGTGCCTCTTCTATAACTCAGCTGAATCCCTCTATTGCGTCTGTCACATGCGTGAACGGAACTACCTGGAAAAGAAAAAAAAATGATGAGGATAATGACTGTGTGGTCATGAATTACTTGTAATTTAAAAACAGATACAGATGAGACTTTGCCGAGTTTTAATCTGCTATATATGACGAGTTTATTTCATTTATCATTTTATGACCCAAATTCGGTTTACCACTTGTAATGAAACCACTTTTGTGGTAAGTTCTTAAAATTGGTTGTTTATAATATTTCGCCGAACATGGATGCCGTCTGTAAAATCACCATGATATATTTAAAATGATGTTATTTCCGCACTAAAATTAGCGTTAATACCTATACCCTCTCAACTCTTTGGTATAGTTCTTGTTACACCGCTGTTTAGTATCAAACATGAATAAATAAGTAAATCGAGTAATCTCACTCCCTCAACGTAAGTTATAGTCCGGCAGAAATCTAGCTTGACCCGGAAGTAAGGTTCAAGTTTTTTTCTTGACTGATTCTTGTAGCTAAGGCCTTCCCGAACAAGAATCTGGCTGATGACATCTTGTCATCATTGAGCATTTTGAGAAAATCGAGATGGCAGCCAGGACTATTGAATGTTATACCAACAGCCCGGTAGATCACATTGACGACCTTTTAGATGGTTCTTTGTGTGTGTTTAAGTTCGAGTTTAAAGGACTTGACATAATTAATGCATGTCATGATATAAGAAATAAGTATGGTAGTCAAGATGGTAGCCAAATCGGATTATTAAATGGCACTTAAGTATCTCTTGACCCATGTGACATAAGAATCTTAGGAAAAGGTTTTGGGGCTCCTTCAGTAAACATTTTGTAAGTGGTTTTTATGCCTTCTAAATGTCAGGCAAAAGACAACTACCATCGTCTGTTACATTAATTCTTGATTTGAAGATGGCAGCCAGGAAAGAGAAGATTCTAAGTTAATGTGTTTTAATCGGGATCTTAGAAAAATAAAATGTGCCTACATCAATAATTTCAAAGCCAGTTACAAAGTTGTTTTGAAAATTCATGAAAGATAGCATTCGAGATGGCAGCCAAGGATTATACCTGAAAGAAGGTTTGAGGTTACTTACTTATATTAGAAAATGGTCCATATTTACTTATGAAAGTACAGGTCATCATTTTGAAATAATATAAGTTACATATGCATTATAAAACGTATAAAAAGTATTTTTGTATACGAAGATGAAAGCCAATACTCAGCACGAATATTGCATTTCCATTAGTTTTTATTGTTTTGTCAATTTAAAATACAATATTTGCAAGATTCATACGTAGACGATCACTTTGATTTGAATTATCTTTCAAGAAAGACAAAACAGAAGCCAACAATTAACATGAATAACTAAATAGAAGTCTAACTTCACTTGTAGCATTATAGCATTATACCTATTTTAGTAAACAATGCAAAATATTTGTGTTGCATGGTTTCTGTTTGCTTTGCGAGAAAGTTATTGCACAACAAAATATATTCATCTCATATCGATTGAATTGAATGGAGTTTAACGCCGCTTTCAAATTTTTTTTCAGTTATATCGTGGCGGCTGGAGCACCTAACAATGGATTCCTGGTATTCCTCTTTCCAGTACAACCATCACATCCTTTCCTAGTCTCCAGCTTCTATCTCACATAGGTCTACGATCATCTCATATCGATGGATTGGCACGAAACAGTTGTACCTCACAATATAAAGACAGTAAAAAACTGTTTCATGCTGAATCATCAATAAGGTCAAATACTAACAAAATTCTTTTAGGAATATTTTAAAGAATCGTTGTTATTTTGATTGAATACAATTCTTTTTTTATCTGAATAATTCCTTTTTTGTCGCTAGTTTGGTAAGGATATGTAACGTTGCGCTTAAGATTATAAATATTATTTTCATGATAGCTATTTAATATTATTGCCAGAGTTTCTTTATGATTTTCTGATAGATTCATTGTACCCTACCTATCAAACCACATCCATAGTATGTATGCTCATATGTGTTAATTAGTGGAAAAGAAGTTGTTCCGCTAAGGCTTATTTAGTGGTAAATTTTAATTGCATGTTTACAACAGCTCAACATGTCATGCAGGCATGATGATTGACTATTCTGTGTTACATTGGTGTATTGGGTAATGCTTGAAAACATATAATGTACTCCCTGAATTTGTCTTTGCGACAATTACAAGCTTTGTTCAAACTAAATTTATGTAGCAAATGACTAGCGCACAGAGTGACTAAAATGCTGATTTATGCACGAACCAAACATCCTCAAAATCGGAGTTCGTTATATTCAAATCATCTCCAAGCTTTGGTGATTCTGTGCGGATATAACAGCGAAAAATTTTCAATAGTGTTTGTTCAAAACACCCTCTTTTATGTTCTTATCTTCATTTTGATGGCATTTGAAATATGACGATTTAGCAACAGTATTGTGGCTTTGCTGTACGTCTATATTTATTATTATATTAGCCCACAGATGGACTAAATGCTGATTTGTGAACGACCCTCGCGTTCTCAAAATCAAGATTTGATATATTTAAAGCATCACCAAAAATTGGCGAGTCAGTGCAGCGAAATATTGTCAAAAGTGTTTGTTCAAAAGCGCCCTTTTGCCAGTCTTTATCTTCATCGTTGGCATTAATTTTGTTATACGACAATTTTGTAGCAGCCTTGTAGCTTTTCAGTACGGTTATAATTGTTTTCATCTTTTTGATCATGATGAAATTATTAACTTGGATTGATTTTCAAAGGAGATAGCTAACACAGTCGTAAGCAAACTGAGCAAATGGAAAAGTAGCAATAATGATAATTTAAAAAATATGTATAATTTCCAATTAAAAAGCATTGAATCAGGCAGTAAATAAAAAAATACTAAGACTATGTCGCTAGACATAGAACTAACTTATTTTAAGAGAATGGACATTGTTGTCTATATTGTCATAGCTAATTTATACTCAATTATATACTCACAGACAATGAAAATGCACAACGCTATAGAATTTTAATGTATATTTATTTTAATGTACATTTTCTTCAGACTTGAATATCAATTTGTAAGTATCTACAATAGACCATTTACTACACAATAATACATGTATGGCTGTAACCTCAGACAAGGCTGTAGGTTTCTGCACCTAACTTTTAAGAAAAAAGTTAGAAATCATAAGTCTTATATTTGCAATAAAGGTTCGGAAAACTTTGCCACAATTCAATTTTGGGTAACATTACCACTTAGTCGGTACAATTCATTGGTAACCACTTTGTGGAACAGTTGCAGTAGTCCGGACAGTTGATTCGAGCATATGCCAACGCTCATCATCTTTTATATCTACATCTTACCATAAATGCCTCTGACGGACCTAAACATGTGGCTTTAGGTTCAATTCCCATAGAAGACTAGAAATACGTGGTTACTTACAATACGATGTATGTGACGAAAAGTAAAATTGAATAAAAGTCTCAGTAAATCCCCCACCGTACTTATGTTGAGATCACTTAAATGCTTTATGCTTCAAAAAATACGATATACAATTCAACATTTTCATACTCTTAGAAACAGTACTTTTATTGACGCAATTACTTTTTTAATAACGAATTTAAAGAGCAAGCTAATGGGTCCTTTTAAAACTAAGTAGTCATGTCAAAACCATATATTAACTTCAATTAAATTATACAAACACGTTTTGTCAACAAGTTCCTTTGATAATAATTGGAAGGATAAGCAGCGAGGCTGCCATCTTCAAAATCAGATGTTTTAATACTTTACATCTAAACATATTTATCAAAAATCGGAAAAGGTGATCACCATATTCTCGTAGCTGCCATCTTGACTGCCAAACTGAACTTCACAGTAAGACCATTAATTCTCTTACTTGCTCAGGCAGCAGATCAATACCATCATAAACCTATTCACTTATCTGAAAAATCGTTTAAGAATTATCTTCAATTGTTTACAAAAATCTATATTCACCTTTATTTACACTAGAAATTTAGCAGTTTTTCCATTTGGCAGCCATCTTGGCGACTCTACCTATTCAAAACTTCATTCAAGGTGTTCCCCAGGAAACTTCAAGTTAGCCTTTTTTCAATTAAATTAAGTGCAAACTTTAGATGAATTGTTTAGTAGCAAGTACATGTATATTTTAGTGGTCTTGGCTGCCATGTCGACTTTTTTCGAACTAATTCAAGATTAAAGTGCACCATCATCGAGATTCTTTGTAGGCTAGACCTTTACTACTAGAAAATAGTTTACTGTTAAATACCTTGCAAACTTTAAGCATGTAATAAAAAGCTTGTGTTTCCTGGCTGCCATTTTCAAATTGAAGATTCTTATAACACTAGATGAGAGGTGTAACTAATCAGATATTTTGAGGTCATAAACAAGCTTACAAAAGTTTAATTAGAAAACACGAAAACAAATTTCTACAATTCTTATATCTCACATAAATCGATAATCAATTTTAAAAAAATATTATTCGATGTGGCTGCCATCTTGATAACCATACTAATAACTAATGTCGTGTTGCGCTTTCATTTGTTACACAGCTTTAGGGTAATACCTTAACAATAAAATGACCACTCAAATCGGTTTTATACTTCATATAAAGTGATCTACGGAGCTGAAAGCTTGATTTTTAAAGTCCTGGCTGCCATCTCGATTTTTTTGAAATGCTCAATGATGACAAGATGTCATCAACCAGATTCTCGTTGGGGAAGGCCTTGGCTACAAGAACCAAGAACTTTGAACTTTGAACCCTACTTCCAGGTTCAGCTAAAATATGCCATATTTCTGCCGGACTATTATATACATATTACAACCCTTGACCTGTTTCTCGGTGCTGGTTAATAAAAAGGTGATTCCAACAATATTACATAGCCTAGTAAAAAATTAGTTATGCCCATTCGATTTTTACAACCATGTGACTAACTATAAATATGATGTCATAAAAGGAGACATGATCAACTTCTTGGTTCAATGTCACTTGATCGCGTGTTATAATGATCTTGTCAACTGATCTCGTGATCAACTTGATCTTCCTCTGTGTGGTTGATTTATAAATACAGTCGTTTCTGATTTGTTTCATCTGTGGGCCAACTTATTTCTGGCCCGCTTTCGGGTAGGGCGTAGACTGGTCTCACTGTCGAATATCATATTAGCCTATTCTAGGCTATTCTGATAGTCGATAGGTAGATCAGTCTAGAGCTGGTAGCCCGCTTTCTGAGAGATACTTTGATAATGCGGGTAACAGTACCCGCCCAGGGTCAGAAATAAGTTGGCTCTGTGTTTACCTATTTTGATCATTATACTCCACTCACATATTTAATCCTGGCGAATCTCGACTATATCGATGACGTAGTACATAGTTAATGGCTATGACGTATGTAAAATTATGACGTAAACTTCAAAACCGAATATTTTTCAGTAGTTTTAACCATCAATTGGATGGCTTCAACGTAGGTTTAAATCGACCAGAGAGGAGAAAGTCGCTTTACGTCTGATTTCAATCAATGTCAATCCTGAGATAAAATGTTATGATGTCGAATTTAAATTGATACTCACATTCGTTTACCACAAGACAACATGAAGCACAACCATCGACAATAATAGGATATCTTGTAACAAGATCAGTACTATAGCATCTAATACCACCTGGGGGAAAAAGTTTTATATAAATCAATATGTACTTATAAAAAAATAATTTATTGACAGATTTATTTCGTTTCGAAATGGAACTCATTATCTATTGTTGGCTGAATATCATGTTCTGCTGCAGTCACGTCTTTTCCAACTATACAACATTCTAGGCAGACACTATTGACAAAGATAAGCTTACAACGCCCGATTTCAGCTAAAAATGTCAGACTAACTTGTATTTGACGGGTATAAAAGTCCCAAAAAAAGAATTTTGTGAGAAAGATAATCAAAATTAAGCAGCAAAGGGATCAAAATGGTCGAGATGTTTTCATTCATTGTTAGATTCCTAACTTACGCAAAAAATGATCGTAAGATGTTTTGTTAAACAGGTCCAAAGTGTATTTCAAATTTCTTACGTCTTCCCATCTCAGTTTCATCTATGCGTATAATTTTTTATGTACTACAGAGGATGATGAAGTGCTTTTCTTGACCATTTGACTCTGTGGTTAAATTTTTCAAGGGACGTAATGGCGGGTTCTTCTGGACTTCTAATGGAGAGAGATAGTAAGATAATTTCGCTATTTCATCCCTAATTCGAAGGAACAATTGAAATATTATACGTTGCTATTTTGACAATCTTCTTTGTTTACTTTAGATTTTTTTCTGTGCATAAGTTGACCTTATTTTCGACTTTTATCCTACAGAGAAAGAGAGACATACTTTGAACTTGAGGGTAAAAATTAATTTCTCCATGACATTTCCTCGGATTTGGTGTGTTCTCGCCGCCGCAGTTTAGAAACTTCATCGGTTTAGAATAATCCTGGCAGCGTTGAAGATACCATTTCTCCCCACATTAGCTGGAAGATCACCAACTTTTGCTGCATTTGTTTTGCCAGTATTTCATAAAAAAAGAAAGTAACATTGGACGGTCTTAGGGATATATATATATATACCTACACTCACCCCCCAAATAAAAAGAAATTCATTTGGTGTTGGTAAGTTTTGCTGTTTCTTGGGTTTTTTTTCAATCATCCAGTTTCGGTTTCGATTACCCCCCCCCCCCCCCCCCCCCAAATTTCTACTCGGAATTACACGTTTTGGTGTGTTTTAGGTAACTGTGGACACATAGCGGGTCATGGAAGGTCCAATTTTCATAATATCCCAAACACTTTTAAATACTAACCAATTGAACTTTGAGTTATGCGCTTTCACCTGGCTGTCATAAAAAGGGATTTTGTTGCGTAAAGTTGACGCCATCAAGGGACCGACCCCTTTTCAAGATACCGAATTAAGTAATCGTCGATATCCTCTGTAATGGTAAAGCGATTTTAATCTTCAGAACGCCAGTTGCTTAGTTTAAAGACATCCCGTGTTTGAGCTTTGATATAATACCGATTGACAATTGAAATATATTATATTATATTGACTATTTGTGGCTATTTTAATGAAAAGTTACTGTTAATGTTGATATTTTTCCCGAAAACATGCTCGGTGACCTCTGTTGATTTGTTGATATGTTGTTGTTGTAACATTTTCCTTTATTTATTATTATTTTTTTTAATTATAAAAAATATGCCATGGGGCAAGATTTTTTAAAAATTCGATCCCGGTCAGATATCGTATTTTCATCGTCGTTTCAATTGTTCATAAAATAGTCTCTTTATTTGCGGATAAAAATGTTAAAAAAATAACTCTATTTATTGGTATATTTCATATCAAATATCTAGTCAGTCTTTATTTTAAATATAAACATACTTTCAATTATTTACGAACATCAACATGCTCGAAAATCGGCATCAAATGATTATATTAAAGATGAATTTATTGCAACTTCAAATGTGACCAAAATGTTGCCATAACTTTGTAACAATCTAATTTTACAAAAATAATATTTTTATTCAAAAATTGTAATCTTAGTTTGTTCTTTATAACATTCCAAAATATCAGCATATGTCACCGGACAAATTGTCGAGAAGAATATATATAGTTTTGAATGAATAAACACTCGAACATATAAACAAAACAATTACGAAATTGATAGAGTTCAAGGATGAATAATCGTTTGTAATCTTTTGTAACATACATCAAAATAATTTTTTCACTCGGACATGCTTTTCCGTGCTAAATGTAAGTTTCTTTTTGAAAAACGACCTAGGAATCCAAAAAGAAATGGGCAAAACTTGATTTTGGCGGGTTAGATGGAGTTCGATACTTAAGTGAAGTCATAACATAAACTGGATGAACCTATGCGTGACATTTCCAACAATTTCAACTGTGCCTCAAGCAAGGGCTCTGGTCAGCCTGTGCATCCGCACAGTCTAACCAAAGTCTTCACCGTGCACTTTGTAAAAAGATAAGGCTTCAAAGTATCTTGAGACATTCAGGCAATCGTCTATTTGGGCTGTATAACTTTCTATGAAAGCTCAAATGTCCCCTTATGCACATGTCAAATTATTAGAAATGTCACTCACAGGCTCATATTTTAAGCATAGACTTGCTATTCTAAGTCAGCAAGCAGTCCACTACATTTAATACTTTCCAAGGGGTTTGAGGTATCATGTCACCGATTGAATCAACTTTTTTATTACAAATGGCGAAGTTTTTTTTTTAAATTAGTTTCTTCGTCTGTTGCATCAAAGATCCAGAAAAACATGGGTCATTAAGTTAAAATCGGGTCCGAAATTAGAAGGTCAGTCTTGTCAATATTTTTTCTTCATTCTTTGTGTATTTCTCAATGATTATAAGGTTAGGATAAAACTTACGTTGGCCCCTTCCTATACCGACTCCTCTAAGGGGAAATGAAGGGACAGGCTCCAATCTCCTTTCAAGGACTACTCAAACGGTATACTCAAATGAAATGACAAAATAACTCGACAGAGATTGCTCGAACATAGTGCCTACTTAGAATCATGGGGTGAAAATATTATCAAGTAAGAAAATACGTCCAAGCCTATAAGCCTATAGATTCAAGGACTAAAATACTACTGAAATATAAAAGACTGTGTGACAAGGATGTAAAGAGCATTGCATTATCAAAAGAAGGATAGCATTTATACAATCAAAGTACTGTAAGTACTGATAAGTTGGAATGCGTTCGAGATACGGTGACCTCAAGCTACTAGCGAAGCTGACGCCTCCCGCCCACCACAGGTGATCACGAAATACGTCTCGTCTTTTGACGGGCGTATATAAATCAATGTTTTTCAACAAGGAGAGACGCTTAATTCCCTGAATTGCTATACAGGCCTGCATCTGATAAAAGAAAAATTACCAAGAGGGCCAGAATGGCCCTAAACCGCTCACCTGAATTCGATTGGTCCAGTGGATCTTATCCAAGAAACTTTCTGGCAAAGATTCATTCAAACTTGCATAATTGTTGAAGAGGAGACATTATTCGAATTATAAGCAGTCATAACAGACCCTGCCAACCCATTCATTACAGAGGAGACTCAAAATTAGCACTACCCTGCCACGCCCATATCTATGGGCTAATGGAAATTTTGCCAACAATATTTGAAGCAGGTCATCAAAGGAACATTCTTGTAAAGTTTCTTTTAAATCTGCCCAGTGGTTCAGGAGGAGATGTCGTTCAAAGATTTTCGGCTCAAAATAAGCCCCGCCCTGCCATACCAATATTTATTGGCCAATTAGAATATAGCGACAATTTTGAAAAGGGTCACTCAGGGAACATTCTGGCAAAATTTCATTGAAATTTGCCCAGCGGTTTAGGAGAAGAAGATGTTTTAAGAAAGGTGACGACACACGACGGTCGACGGAGTCAGGGTGATTCTTAAGCCCCTTGAGCATGTTGTGGTAAGGTGAGCTTAAAAGGATTGATTGATTGATTGAATGGAGTTTAACGCCGCTTTCAATATTATTTCAGTTATATCGCGGCGGCCGGAGCACCTAACAATGGATTCCTGGTATTTCTTTCACCTGTACTACCATTACATCCTTTCCTAGCCTCCGACTGCTATCTCACATAGGTTTACGATTATCTACCCATTGGTGAGAGACAAACGTCGGAAAGGATAATTGCCACGACAGGGGATCGAACCCACGACTTCCAGGTTGGAAGTCTTACGCCTAACCAACTGCGCTCTGGTGGCGGCTGAACTAAAAAGGAAGAAAATGATACGGACCATACAGCCGACTAATGGACGCACAGGCGACCTTATACACTCAAAACAGTTTTTATATTATTTTTCAATAAACTTCTGCTCCATTTGAGATATCAATTACATTTTTCATTAGAAGTGACGCAAAGTGGACCTCAACAAGTGATTTTTCCATGATGAAAAGCTACTTTGGCAGGGAAGTATTTTACTTAATGAGTTGGAACCTAAGACAATTTTTGAAGTTCAATTGTGATTTCGACCTTTGTGTCTCCAATATTGGACACTTTCTCGGGTCATTGACAACATTTGGGACAATTGGGTCAATTGGTTGTTCAATTAGAGTGGAAACTGTTAACTGTTAAAATTTACTGATGCCCGTGACATGTATGACCCCGAAACAATAGCGCATTTCTTTGGGTCATAGGCAATATTTGTGTAAAGTTTCGTTATTGTAGGTCAATTGCTTCTCCGTTTATCTAGCGGAAAGCAAAAGGTCAATGGACTGAGAGACAGGCATGATGAAATCAATATAATTATGCTCCTCTTCTTCTGAGTTGGGGGTACAGTTAATAACATCGTGAAATTGATAAGGTGAACGATTTTGGAATGATTGAAGGATGATGTTGAATGAGTGAGCGGTGTGAGTTTTGAGCGAAATTTAAGGGAGGGAATCCAATGTCGCTTATTTTGTTAAGGATGAACAAAATTAGCTGTATACAAAACCTATATAAAATATGCATAAAAATTCAATTAATAGCTTTCTATTTCGTCAAGAACAAATCAGACGCTTTAAATTTCATTTATGTCAGTGAAATCGTGATTTGGTTCTTGCTTAATTCATTTTGAATGTACATGTTAATCTTATTTTTTTTAATAACTTTGAGTGTTTTTTTAATGGTTTGAGTGAGTGTTTGGAATGAATGAATGGAACGCTGAGTGAGCGATAAAGAATGTTTTATATTGAGATGAACGTCAATTTCAAGATGTAACTAACTGTATGATGGTACTCTTAAACGTGTTGATGTGTAAGAATGTGAAGAAAACAAGTTGAACTAGTTGGTTTGTTTCAAATGGCAAATTTTCTTGGTATTGGAATGCAATTGGGCAAAGATTTTCATAATCATCAATTAAACATGTGGTGGCAAGGGTTTTATTGGATGAGTATTGGGTTTTACAATAAAACATTCGTGTAGGTAACTGCAATATGACGAAAAACAAACGACAACATGTTGCAAAAATATTTATTTTAAAAGTGTATCATCACTTTAAGAAAAGGTATTTATTTCGTAGCTTAGACAGAAATTTACAATATAACACCTTGTCAAAAGTTAACTTAGCGTGTAATAATGTCGTTCGGAAAGAGAAACTATACCTTTAAAAGAAGCTATAACTTAATTCTACGAAAAAGAAGTCGCGACTTTACCAAATAAGCAGATCACGTGATTGGTCTGACTTATTGCCACAATACTGAGAAAACAGATCGCGACATTACCAAATAAGCAGATCACGTGATTGGCTAGTGCTAATTGTCAATTGCTGACCTTATTGGACTTGACTTATCACATGATTTCCAAATTAAGTAATGCGAACATGTGATACTAATATATTCGTACGCAACTTTCAATAAATATCGTTTAAAACATATATTAGCGTGTTTATTATATACACGAAGTGATAGTTGTGTAATTGTACAGCATTATTACTTTTTGATGAAATAAACTGTATGTCTTTGTCACGTTGAGGTATACAAAATAGACCGAAGTGTATTCACATCCTGTTCACGTGATATGTGTTCTCAAAATTATCTTGTGTTCATTTTGCGGTTTTGTTAAATCTAAGTTGGAATTGCTCCGCATTCCAACTTAAAAATGAATACAGAAAATTCGGAACAGCTAGTTGTAAAGCAATGTATCGTTAGATTCGTTCTGAATGAATGTTTGTAAAACGACCAGCCGCTTGAAAGAATGGACAGCAGTCGACATTTTTTTCGAACCGCCAAGCTCGGGCCGCTCATTTGTTTGTTTTCCCAAAATTTACTACAAGGACATCAGCCGACAATCCTTAACCACACCAACTCGGCTTGTGGTCTCAACTGTCGTAGATCGTTATTTCGAGGCCGACGCGCTACCAACTGCCCTTTGACAGCGGTTAGTCTTTGCCTTAGTACTTAATGTGGCCAACGAAAAGCAACAAGTAGTCTTAAGAACGTCGTGAAATTGTCAAGATAAATGATTTTGGAATAAAATAAAATGCGACTGTGGAGCGTGTTTTGTGTCAAATTCAAGAGATGTAATCCAATATCGCTAATTTTGTTCAGAATTATCGCTTTTTATAATAAAACTTACCTTTTCTCCAAGAACCAATCAGACTATTTCAATTTCAATTATGTTTGTGAAATCGCGATTTTTCCAATATCTACTCAATTTTTGTGGTAGCTGATGATTTTTGAAGTGGTTTTCGACCGTTTTGAATGATTTGAGTGAGTGTTTGAAATGATTGTAAGGAGCGAATTTCACAGCCAAATTCCCGATGTTACTAACTGTAGAATGTACTCACATGCGTATCCTATACAGACAATCATAAGCACCCAGAACACAACGCGCTCTTCCATTTTATGTGCTGCAACTTCCAAGCTCCTTTATTCAAATAATCAAATAAATAAAAAAAATACAATAAGTTCGCGAATAAATACTTTCAGACAAAAGCTTTTAGCTTCTATGATTTAAACAAAGAAATAAAACATAACAAATGGTTATTATCATTTTAAATTAACTTATGACAGTGAGTAATACATGAGAGTTGATCATTAACACACTGCCACCTACCAGGATTATGAATATAATTATGAATTGGTCTAAAATTTTGATATCTTCGCAGTGGAAGGATATCGAAAAACGTGTTTCTTCACAGTCTGGTAAGATAACTGAACCAAACTGAATTTTTTCGTAAACATACAGGCAACCGTCCTTTATACAGTATAATAGTTTATACATAATAAGTGTTATGAGTTGTGTTTAAACATTATTCTTCATCTTATTTCAACGGTCCATTGTACACTTTTCCTAGCTCTTGATAAACATTCTTATTTGCTGGTTAGACGTTCTTTCAATGTTAATCTAGATGGCAAAAAATGAAAATTTCGATCCGTTCGTCATACCTGCCATAAAAGTTTTGATTGCAAGAACAGAAAATCCAATCATACTGCAACACATAAAGGCGCGTTGTAATGTCAAATTATGGGAGTAGTTTTGTGTTAGACGGCCTTGTTTGAACCAAATTTGCTCCATGATATTCTTCAAGCCGAAATACCTGAGTTTGAAAAATCATTATTATCAAAGCGCTTAAAGCGTTGAATGCCTGATTTATAAAGAGGCAATGTGACATTTGAAGGCATGCACTCCAATTTTTGAATCTTTTTAGCAAGGCTTTTTTAGGCGAGAGAAACCAAGGTTCCATTTACGTATAATAAGCCACTTAGCCTATAGTAAGCCATTTTCCGAACTCACTTTAAGGTAAAATGTCGAACGGTATGCTCACTTTAAAGCAGAGTACGCAAAAAAAAACTAATTCTCAAGGTATTGATTACAGCGCCCGACACCGCTTTGTAGACAGACGCAACTCGCGTTTTTATAATTTTAGTTGACTTGATTGGTTTGCTACTAGTCAGTCAATTTATCCATTCAATCATTCCGTCTAACAATCGTAGTAATGCTGTTTTGCTAGGGGCACAAGGTTGTCGGCTTTTTCTTTTACATTGAATTGAATTTCATATAAAGTTTTATTTTACTGTGTGAACACAAGAAATCAATAGGGTCAGTTTCTCCCTTTCCCACAATATGGACCACCCTATACTCATACCCCATTTTTTTAAATTTCTACCCTAGATATATATGAAATTACACTCATGTTGATTTATTGTCTGCACCTTGTTCCAAGTTGGCCAAATCTAAAATAAATTTTGTCGTCTGTTATTTTAGATTTAGATTAGTTCATTTCAAGAGAACAAATGTTTAGACAGGACTGAATTGTAAAGGGTTGCAGATGACATACAATATGTGGCCAAATTAGTAAAATTGTACCAGAACGGGTTGAAAATATTAGGAAAAAAGTGGAAAGTGTGAGTTAGCAGGATTTTCTTCTTTTCCCTATTAGGCCATCCGTCAAGATCAAATATAAAGCTATGTATCTTTTACTCAGCAGTGATTTTGGCAGTGAATATCTGGTATTTATGATAAGGACAAGGTATATATATATACTTTATTATTCCTCCTTTAAAGAAAATAAGCATATACAATTATAGTTAAAGAAACAAACATTGCAAGTAACATAAAACTCACATGACATAAATACATGGAACAGTGCTACAAAACATATTTGAATAAACATAAATATGAAATATACAAAACAAGTACACACTTATTTACACTAAGATAAAAAAAACATCCACATGAAAACCTCAAATTTACACTTGCGCATGATATTACCGAAACGAAATGCAATACCATACAGTGTACGAATAGAAATTAATATGTATGTAAGTGGATAGATGGATGGATGGATGGGTGGATGGATGGATGGATGGATGGATGGATGGATGAATGGACAGACAGTTTGGTGGACTGACTAAATGACCGCAAATGAAAAATCAATTAATTTATTGATTGATCGGACGATCGATGAGATAGCCTGATAAAACCTGTGCTGGTACAATCTACATGAATACATTTTTGACATATTTTCGTTGATTATATAATTACAACATTTTCTGTAATAGTTTTAAGACAACAGGGTATATCGCACTAATTTCTGTATTGAGTGTATTTGTAAAACCTGAAAGTTATATTCCAAAAAATTTGATCTCGTGTGTTGTTTCGTCTATTCAGTACCCTCGCCTTCAGTACTATCAGTACTTTTATATTAGCACAGCGTAGTAGCAAGCACTGCCTTGAACACACAAAACACGTCGTGTTGCACAATAATTGATGACGTATACTAGATCTATTTTTGCGCGCGCGTGAGCACAAAAAAAGCTACGTGGTACACAAGTTGTTCGGTTTTTGATTCAATCATCTATTTCTTAGGTAATTTCCAGGATACAGGGTTGTTTCCTTCGGCCTGCTAAACAAGGTAAAAAAAGACGCTGGAAATCGATTTTCATAACGTGCCAACCGGTTTCGCTGCTGCTCATCAGGACCAGATTAGTAAATTAATTATTTTTTTCTAAAGAAAAGTACTTTATAAATATTTTGTCATAATCTGAATGCTAGATAACAATGTCTCTTTTGACGTTGACGTTGTGACGTCGTTATGTTGATAACGTCGTTTCATTAAAGTATTAACATCGCCGTGATGAGCAGCAGTGAAACCTTGAGACACGTTATGAAAATTGATTTCTAGCGTCGCTTTTAGCTCACCTGATAACAAGGTACTCAAGGTGGGCTTTTGTGATCATTTTTTCCCTTCGTGCGTCGTCCGTCGGAGATCGTCAAAATTCTTTAAACATCTTCTCCTCAGTAACTGATGGGATGATTTCAACCAGACGTGGCAGAAAAGTTCCTTGGGTGACCCTTCTCAAAACTTATTCTTTGATTTTTAATTGGCCCCGAATTATAGGAGTGGCAGGGCGGGGCTTATTTTGAGCCCGCAATCTTTAAACATGTTCTCCTTAGTAACCTTTGGGCCGGTTTTTACCAGAATTGGCAGAAATGTTCCTTTGGTGACCGTTATCAAAGCTTGTTCCAGGCTTTTTAATTGACCCCCAAATATTGGCGTGACAGGGCGTCGCTTGTTTTGAGCCCGAAATCTTTGAACATCTTCTCCGCAGTAACCAATGGATGGATTTCAACCAAACTTGGAAGAATGTTCCTTGGGTGACCGTTCTCGAAAGTTGTCCAAGGCTTTTTGTCTGACCACAAATATAGGCGTGGCAGAGCGGGGCTTATTCTGCGCCCAAAATCTTTAAATATTTTCTTCTCATTGTGCCAATTTCAACCAAACCTGGCTGGAATGTTCCTTGGCTGACCCTCCTTAAAACTTGTTCGTGGATTTTTGATTGATCCCAAGTATTGGCGTGGCAGATCGGGGATTTTTCAAACCCGAAATCTTTGAATAACATCTCCTGTACTACTGGGCCGATTTCAACGACACTTTACAAGAATGTTCCTTTGGTGACCCTTTTCAAGAAATATTCACTAAATTTTGATTGGCCCATAAATTTGGGCGTAACAGGGTATGGCTTATTATGAACTCAATTTTTTTAACGACATCTCCTCCTGAACCACTGGGACGATTTCAATGAAACCAGAATGTTCATTGGTTGACCCTTTTCAAAAAATTGTTCGTGAAATCCTAGGAATAACATCTTCAACTATTATGCAAATGTGGATGAAACTTTGCCCGAAAGTAACTCTGATAAGATCCACTGAACAAATGAAATTCGGGTGAGCGGGTTTTGGGCCATTCTGGTCCTTTTGTTGTTTTTTTCTTTGTACATTATGTACATTAATTAGTTGGCAGATGTTGTCCAGGAAACGACATTGGGCGGGGTTATGATATTGTGACTCCTTGATAGGGGCGTTACAGGACGTAACTCATTAGTGTAATCAAACAAAATTATTCAAATTTACAAAACGGGTATGTTTAATCTGCAACTACAGCTTTGATAAAATATAGTTGACCAGTCATTTAGGAATTTCGTAAGATAAAAATTTGCAAGTGCAGGTAAATCGACGGTCGCACTTCAAAAATGCTTATACAAAAATGAAGAATGGTCAATCTTGATTCAGAAAATGGTTCAGTTTAAAAAGTTTCGACCACAGTCAGTAACCTGCGCAGTCTGATTCGGGTCGATATTTTACGCACTTCTCAGATGGTCCATTTTTATGTCACATATAGGTTCGCAGCTTCAAAACATCACCGACATTAATATTATATATTAGGAAAATTTAAGGAAACATCATTATCTATTTTTCTTCTGAAACTAGTATATCAAATTGTGTACACATGGGATGAATGAAACTAGAAATCAAAGATAAAAAAAACACGCATATCTATGAATACGCTTTAATGCCAGGTTCCCAATGTCGATCGGGACATTTCGATCGCTTTTCAAAAATAATCTAATTGGAAGGGAGGTTGGTCATTCTACATTCGAAAAGAAAACATAGCCGGTTCGCAACCCTAGTATACTCACTAGAGTTGACACCTTTCGCATGTACTATACGATCCCTTTTCGTCCCACGTGTTACCGATCAAAAGTTTTCGGTTTTAGAAGAGTCGTATTTTTATATGACTCTAATTCGTGTGATCAAATAGTTGTAAAATGGTAAAATACGTTGAAACTGATGTCTGCAAACATTGCCATGATCATGTATTTGAATTCAGAAATGAATTACACAACGTACAAGGCGTGTTGCGATAAAGAAACAAGAGGACCGTTGGCCCTGGGTCGCTCACCTGAGAAAAAAGCTTCATAACCTAGGTATGTCCATGCAACCACAGAAAAAGAGATTTTCACTTATTCAATCAGATAACATTTGAAATAACCCCCCCCCCTCTGCTCCTCCCCTGGTCATTATTTATTTAAGCTTTTTTCATAAAAGGTCTGTGGTCAGCTAATCTATGCCAGATATAGAGGCTGAGTCTGAGACTTTTAAAGTTTTCTTTAATAAGTTGATCAATCCATGTCAAATACAAAGGCTGTAGGGATTCAAAATTCTCAACAAAGCACTCCCTCCCCCCTCCCACAAGATGGTCTGCACCTGTTGAATCCACAGTCATGATTTTAGCTAATTCAATTAATGTCCATATGCTGATCATCCTTTCCGATTTTCAAGTCTGTAGGACTCCTGGTTCATAAGAAGAAGTTTAAAGATTTCAAAAATGATCCAAAGTACTACCCCCTCCCCTAGACACTCAGCACCTGGTGACCCTACAGTCATGACTTTAGCTATTTTTTATTAATGTCAATATATTGATCACCCATGACAATTTTCAAGTCTGTAGGGTTCCTGATCCAGGAGAAGAATAAGGTTAAAGATTTCATAATTGATCTAAAGTACTACCCCCTTCCCCCTATTGCTTCGCATCTGGTGGCCCTACATTCATGATTTTAGCTATTTTATTTTAATTCCATATGCTTATCATCCATGCCAATATTGAAGTCTGTAGGGCTCCTGGTTCATTAGAAGATGAAGGTTAAAGTTACAAAATTTTCACAAAAGTACTAAACCCTCCCACCAGGTGCTCCGCACCTAGTGGCATTACAGTCATGATTTTAGCTATTTTCATCAAGGTCTATGAGCTGAACCCCCATGCCAATTTTCAAGTCTGTAGGGCTTCTTATTCAGAAGAAGAAGAAGGTTAAAGATTACAAAATTAACCCAAAGAACTCCCCCTCCCCCAAAGTGCTCCGCACCTGACACCCCCAACAGATATGATTTAATAAAGATTACAAAATTTTCTGGTGAATCTACAGTCCTGATTTTAGCTATTTTTCTAGAGGTCCATATGCTGATCATCCATGCCATTATTCAAATCTGTCCCGCTCCTGGTTCACAAGAAGAAGAAGGTTAAAGTTACAAAATTTTCACAAAAGTACTACCCCCTCCCCCTTGTTTTTTTATTAAGGTCTATGAGCTGATCCTCCATGCCGAATTTGAAGGCTGTAGGGCTTCTTATTCAGAAGAAGAAGAAGGTTAAAGATTACAAAATTAACCCAAAGAACTCCCCCTCCCCTAAAATGCTTCGCACCTGGTGACCCAACAGATATGATTTTAGCTAGTTTTATTAAGGTGTATGACCTGATCATCCATGCCATATTTCAATGCTATAGGACTGCTTGTTCTAAAGAAGAAGAATTCTAAAGATTTTCTTAAATTTTCAACTTTGGTTGCCATAGCAACCACAGTTTTTCACCGATTTCAATTCTTTTAATAATTTTGGAAGGGGATCACCTGGGGAATATTTCTGTAAAATTTGGTGTAAATTTGCCCTGTAGTTTAGGAGGAGATGTCGTTTTAAGAAATTGTTGACGGACGTAAAAAGGAGTTTCAAATTGTAATTTAAGCGAAAAAACGCGTGTAACATGTAACAAAAAAGCAACACCGGAAGATACACATCTTATATTTTATACAGTTTAATAATGTTTAAACTGCTTGAAAGTGAATCAAATCTAAACTGGCGTGACATCCAACAATTTTACCAACGGAGATCGAAATTTAACCACAAATAAGAAAAATACCGCTTTATGTTTAACAAAAAGTGAAGCGTAACATCAAACTTTAAGACGCCGAAAAAAATGACGATTTTCTTTTATATTTTGATTAAAAATGGTTCAATTGCAACCAATCTTGAAATTAAAAATATTATTTTTCTGTTTTTCTTAAATATGTAAATAGATATCAATTTGAGTTTCAATCGGAAAATTGATAAGCCGAAATTCGTGTGGAACGAATTTTTTTTAGGCTGTTATAAAACTGTTTTTCCAATTCTTAATATGCTTAAAAAAGCAGTTCCTTTATTCATACGATTATTTAATTAAAGCTAAGAAATATTATTTTTCTCTTATAAATCATATCAAAATTTTGTGAAAAAATATTTACAAATAAAAGAGATATTGATATTAGTTCGTGTGGAACGATTTCTAAAAAAACGCGCATTTTCTTACAACGACGTTATGTTTGATTCGTTGAATTATAAAACCGACGCGCCTTAAGACGAATACAGAGTAGAATAAATCCGCAATTCAAGGGGAGAAAAAGAAAAAGAAAGCGTAATATCATGCGAGAAGAATATTTTTGTGGAAGTGTCGATGTGAGTAGGGGAAGGTAAGAACTTGATATAAATAAGAGGGCCAATATTGCCCGAAATCGCTCATGTTAATTTCCGATAGCAAAAAAGAATATTTGATACATTTTTCGCAAAGACTTGTATTCTCGGACTGTAACTTGTTGTTCTACAGACCCAAGAATAGTGAGTTCGAAGCAAACTTAGCAAAATGTAATAACTTTTTTCGAACATTCAAAAAGAAGGGGGAGGGTGCGTCATATTCCCTTTACGAAAATGCATGTATTGATGACATAACTTTTTATGAACAAGCTGCTGTTGGTTCGACTTGATTATTGCAATAGAAATAGGGTGAATATCTCATAATGTCAGATTTACCTCTACATTATAACACAAATAATGTTTAAAAAAGCGTCTAGCCAAATACTTCTTCATATTTAGAGTGGAAATAAGCCTAACTCTACAAAAGGCTTAATCCAGTATTCGCATGTCTAAACATTTATGCGAAGTTGAAAAAAATATTACATTTTGCATTCTTCGCGAGGGATAGGGGCAAGTTTTAATTCTTTAATGATGACTATATATTCTGACATTGTTATAGCTGTAGAAAGAGTGAGCAATATGATGATAACGTGAACTTTTTTCTGACAAAAAAAAAAAAAACGCTACACAATCGACGTTCACATTTTTGACGTTACATTTTAGTGCCGCATTACCGTGCGCGACGTCAATATGAAAAATAAACGTCATCATATTCGAAATGTGTCATTTTTAAAATATCAAAAAAGCGTTCCTCTCGCTCATGGTGTATTTTTTAACTTATTTAACTCGCTCCCGAGAACTGTTACAACGGACACATACCTCTATACGAATTACAATTAAATCTGTCACGGTTTCAGCTCTTACGAAAACAAAAAAGCTACGCCTTTCAAAAGAATATGTGATCTTTCATCTATATATCGTAAAAGGTTCAACCGTGTAGCCCAAACAATGTGATACTCCGTATAATGATTATCTTTCATATCCTATCCTCCACATCACTAGGATTTCGCAGATTAAAAACAAATTAGCAGCATTGTCTGTCATATTCCAGAGTAAATGCATTTTAAACTTTAAGATAGCACTTAAAAATTAGAAATGTATGCAAGCTTAAACAATTATTACAATTGAATAAATCGGTACCAGTTTTCTTTTCTGGTATCTAAACTTAAATAAAAAAAATCGAGAAAGAAAAAGATATGTACTTAAAATGAATAAAACGCTTTCTCACGTTGGTGAGTGCTGTTTTTTCCTGAACGCAAGACAAGTGTAATGCAAAAAGAAGGAAAAGTGTCTTTCATAAATCAAAACAAAGATCAGAATGTTATGTTAGAGATAACGGGTTAAATTTAGGTCGCGGTATTTTGCAGCAAAAGAATAAAATAAAACTTGGTGTATTTTTGTGATTTGTTTTTTGTGTGTGTGCTTTTTTGGGGGGATTTTTTTTTTTTGGGGGGGGGGGGGGGGGGCTGAGCAACTTGACGTCAAGGCATCTGGGATTGTTGAATGCAATACTAATGGCAGACGTTGTACCACTGTAGTGAAGAAACTGTAACATATCAACAGATTAGGCAGACTCCGTAACATACACATACAATTGAAATGTTGAACATTATTTTCAAGACAGAAGGTATTCCTATCAGATAACGGGTATAATTAAGCAGACCGTGTTTTGAACGCAATGCAGATAAGAGGTTTCAAACGTGTCCTATGTCTGTATTAAAATCCTAAAAAAATAAAAAAAAACACTTATTTTCGATTGATTTCACCTCAAATTCTTTTTTAACCGACATTTCAAGATTAATCGTATTTGTATCGGGATATATTAATCATTTAAGGAAGGGAATTGGAATGTGTATTCTGGCTGTTACATTACAGGTGGAATCCGACATTTATGTATACAAATTAGCAGACGTCTTAACAGTTTTCAGTAAGAAACCTTAACACGTTTCGTACAGAAACCTGTAATCGTTGTAACAGTTCTCGGGAGGTTTAACTGTTGTAAAAATATGTTCCGTGAGCGAAACGAAAACATTGCCTCATTTTATTTGATTCAGTCAAATATGGTTGAAAATCTGAATGAACTCTGATTCAGGTTACGAAAACTTTTACAAACGTAAATTTAGATTATTCCAATTAGCGTATGGGCTCAAGTTCAAAGCGGGGTACCATTTACCCTGAACGTAGGACTGGTGAAAACTGAATTTAAAATGATTATTCCATAGACGGTGTTGGAAGTGGTATAACATAATTACAAAGGTCCTGTGTACATCGATAATATAGTGTGCCGTCTTTAAACCTCAGTTCTTTTCCTCTTTTACGTATGTCGCATCTGTGTTGCGAACCACCTTAAATAAAGAGAGAATATTGAATGAGTAGTAATTGAAAACCGAATTTGTTACACGAGTCATCTAGAAACAGAAAAAAACGAGACTTTGTCGAGTTTTTATCAGTTTTAGATGACGTGCTTAATAAATTCAGTATCTTATGTGTACTTTGATATTCTATTTGTAATATAACTTGAATTTTTGCGATAAACGAGGACATTTCAGAATTTGTGGATTTAAGTTATTCCGAGAAACATGTACAGTTTACCACATCGTGAAAATGACCAAATGAATGATTTTGGAGTGAAACTGAATAAGTGTGTGGAGCGAGTTATTAGTGAAATTCAAGGGAGGTATTCCAATATCGCTAACTTGTTCAAGATGAACAAAATTAGCGCATTTTATTACCACCCTTTAAAAGATATACGTACTTTTCTGCTTGTGTGTCGCCGACAACCAATTAGACCCTGTAAAATCCACGCCAAACAATAAAATCGAAGAAAATATGATTGATTTGAATAAACTACTCATCGTTTTGGAGTCCATTGTTTAATGGTTAGGACGGTGGCTTTGGACCCGAAAGGTCCCAGGATCGAAACCCGACCAGATCACTGGAGTTTAACTGGGCAAAAAAAATAACTCCACGTTGCTCCTCCCCTCTCAGGTGTATAAATGGGTACCTGTGAGAATGAAAGTCCAAGTGCTGTGGCTGCCGATTTGCGCCTTATATTAACTGCCGACTTGCAATTCGATGATCGATGGTTAATGTGTGAAGTCGGTTGAATATGCTTGGCCTAGAAACAAATTTTAAACCCAACCTTAACTTAAACGACACCGAAATTTTCCAAAAGATTGTGGAGCATTTTTGACCGGTTTGAGTGAGCGTTTTGAATGAATAAATGTAAATAGAGCACTGAGTGAGTGATTTAGAACAGTTTGATCGGAATAAGAGTCAATTTCATAAACTGAAACGCCATTTTCAAATTGACGTAATCAAATGCAACTTAACTTCATTTCACAATAAGAATATAACTTTACCGTGATTAGTACTTGGCTCATTTGAATTGTTATTACAATAGTTTAAAAACAATCTTGTTATGTGAAAAATATCCAACGGGCTTATTTTTCACTCGCGATGTAAGTCATATTATTAAAAATACTAAAGAGATTTACCTCTCGACAAGTGCATCGGTATTTAAAGAAAAGGGGGGGGGGGTGTCCAATAAAGTGCAATTGCCTTAGCACATGGCAAATAACGCCCGTAGGGCATTATGTTTAAGCCAATTGCTAAGGTTATTGCACCTTATACCCCAATAAACGCATTGAAAAAGGCACTCGTCCCTTATCATTGCAATCCTATAGATTTATGAAACGATTAAAATACTCGGCCAAATATTAAAGCTTCTAGTCTACTTTCTGCGCGTAAAAATATACACAATCTATTTTTATATCGTGTTTTGTTTATCTCGCCATCGAAGTAAAATGTCATAGAGTAAAACAAATGATGCACAAATAAACGACAACATTAAAATTCCTAGAGGTACTTATGACAAAAAAGCCTGTTTCTGCCAAGTTAGTCTGTATTTTAAACCAAAACGGCGTGATCGGTCTTAGTTGAGAGGGTTGCTTGAAAGTCTTTGTCGACTTGCTGTTTTCTAAATTTACGTCGGCTCAGAATCAGAACTCTATGCTTGTGATTGTAAATTCTTTCGAAAATATCTTAATTTATAATATATTAAATAGCAATTATGCGTTGATGATCGGGAACTAGCTTAATTCGAGTTCCTACAACACAGGACTTGTAGATCGAAGGTAGGGGTTTTCCCGAAATACCAATTTCTTTTTATACAGAAATACAGTGCAATGGATTTCCCCACGTGATGCGATTTAAACCAATCAGAATTCTCTATTTTATTGGATTGCAATTTTTCTTCATTCCTACTTTCAGAGGATTTTCGAGACCAATCGTTAGAGCATTTTTACCTTTAGACTCATTCTAAAAATAATATAATAAAATAAACGTTTGTTTTGCATGTTAAATCGTCAATTTCACATTTTTTTTTAAATAATTGTTTTATTTAAGGTAGCAATGGACACATAGCGTCATTTTCTCTTCCCAATGTATTTTTTTATTATTATTATTCATTTTAGCTCTAGTAAAAACTCAGTACCAGCTGATAGCTATAAAACAAATACGTTTTGATAGACCTTTCATATGTACCCACAGGCTGTTGCTAGGAGGATTTCTCTTAAGTCAATAGCATTTGCACAATGTGCCTTCAAAAGTAAAAAGAAAACTACTCATTTTCGTTATTTTAAGTACAATGCCACAAAACACTTTTTTTGAAGAAATTACTCAATGAATTTTTTCCTATTTTTTATGTTTCAAAGACAAATTTTCCCTTTATTTGGTAAGAAATTCAGCATACCTTTCCATGCAAATAAAATGACTCCTACAAATTGAATGACTCTTTTAACGTATTTCTATTTTTGAATTGAATGATACAAATATTTAAATTGATATCAAAAGTTATTCATTATTCTACGTTATTTCCATAAGCAGAATATTATGAAAACTGGTCTTTTTAAAAAAACGCTCAAAAGAGCCGTAAAATAAACGAAAACCCACTTCTGGTTTATACACTCGGGAGGCCGCTGTCTATTGCCAACTTAAGGAGGCCGTAGTTTCAATCAAGCTCCACTTTTCGTTAAATATGGATTTTGCTAATCATAAAAAGAAAGATAAATTTAAGTTTAATTGAAGTAAGCAATTTTCTATTCTTTTTAATACATGCGTGCATGCAAAACTAATTTACGCATACTTCACTTTCAATGTAGCTCAATTATTCACGTCATTATCGAAATTATTATATTACATAAGTGATAAGTAAATATTCTAGATTCAGCCCAGATATTTTTTTTTTACATATCTAACTTGTAAGGTTTCGGGCTCGATCCCTGATTACTCAATTTCTTAAGAGTCTGGCCATTAGACATTGAGATATAAGAGAAAAACTTATTTCTTATCTTAAGGTCACCTTTTCCGTGACGGGGTCTAAAATTCAAATACCGGGAAAAAGGCACTAGTGCAATATACATTTGAAGTTTCATTAAAATTGGTCATAGGTTTAGGGAGAAAAAGGTTTGGACGGACGGAATGCAGGATGAATGGACGGACGGACATACAACGCGATGCATTTATGCTTCAAGGAGCATAAAATTTAAGTAATTTTGTATTTAAGAAGGCAGTTTACGGTCAGTGCAAATGGTATATATATATGTGTGAGAAGCAAAGCTCAATCCTTCAACGTTCGATTAAATTCTGCACAGTCGTTTCAGAGAAAAATATTTGTTTTAAAATTTCACCATTTAGGCCAATCTTTGATGATATGACTGCCCCGTATCACAGGCGTTATCGACCCGATCAGAATTAAACAGAGAAATTGGAAAGAACCGGTCCAAATGAACGTTCTAGTAAAGTCTGATTGATTTGTGACCAGTAATTCAGAAGGTTTTCGTTATATTTCACCACGAATGACGATATTGTGACACCACAGACCGTAGCATCCATGATATCTACCCGAACGGAATTAACGAAGAAGACTGAGAGAACATGTCCCCAGATCATTCCTATTAAATTTGGTGAAACTCTTGCCAGTATTTTCAGACATTTGGGCTAAAAAAAAAAAAATGGGAATTCTTTAACTAGAGCAGGCTGGCTTCCCTTTTAAAGACTCGGATAGCCTCTAACATTTGCTGACGTTAGTTGCAAGCCCAATTGGACTTTCAAAAATTAGATTAGCTTTCCACTCGGATTATCTATACAATTTTATTAAAATCTTACAATTTCTTGTTTCGCATCACATGAATTATGGCAATAACTTACATATGTTTACCACTACAGAGCATGTAACACAACCATCGAGTATGATGATATCTCTTATTACAGGCACGGTGTAATAACATCGAATACCACCTGAAAAAAAGACATAAAAGATAAATGAGCCTGTGCGTGACATTTCCAACAATATCAAATGGGTGTCATACGAAGACTCTAGGTAGCCTGCGCTCTTTGATATGCACTGTGTAGATAAATGAGGTCACAAAAGATCTTAAAACAGTCGGGTAACCTTCTATTCGGACCATGTTAATTTCTAGGTTGATCAATGAATGTCTCCATACTACATGTCAAATTGTTGGAAATGTTATGCACAGGCTCAAATGTTTATTTCTGAGAGATCGACACCAACAACGTTTTGAAAGTGAAATCAACCCCCTCTCTCTGGAGCTACACGATTCTTCGCCTTCTTATGTTCAAACTGAAATATCTGCGGTCTTATCTAAGCATTAACCATGTTCCTTATCTTTTTTTAAATATTTACCTTTTTACAAACTTAATTCTAATTTGATAATATCTCTCAATGCTTTCAGCAATTAGATTTTAATGCAATTTCGATAGGATCTCCTCTTTATCATGTAACTTATGCCAGAATTTCTGAGGGCTAAGCACATTTTAAATATGGAAACATGCAAAAACATGGGGCAAGTCATTTCTAAAAAGGTACAATTCCGAAGGGATAAAGTTTAAAGGGCCCTTTGATTACCCACCCTAGTGTTCGATACTAAATAAGCCGTCGGTTTCAAATGAGTTTTGACAACAATGGTGAACACAAAATTAAATAGGCGATTTGCGATCCAATTATCTTTCTTTTCAGCTACACTGGACAAAGTGAGTGGGGCTATTTACGATCTAGGCGGGTGCATGCGCCCGTTATTGTTTCTTTAAACAACATTTTTGCTGAAAGCATAGGCAATTTTTAAATGATGAAACTTGATCTTATAACAAAAAAGAAACAAAAAAGGTATAAACTTTGGTCATGAATTTTCGGTCTCTCGTTTAAAAATTATTTTACCCTTCTTCACCGATAATCACTCCATTAAAATGACATCCTTCTGACGCTCTAAACAGCATATTATTTGTGTAGACAAAGCTTTAGTCGACAGTTTTAAAGCCCGATTAGAAACGAAACCTACTTTCTTCGTAATAATTGTTGTAGAGCGTGTGTCAGACTAGTTTAAAATGTAAGCAAATTGGCAAGTGATGGTGCCCATTAAAGGCTTTTGAGAATAAATCCTTTCATAAGAGCTTATCAAGCCTTCTTCTCGTGTTGTGAAATTTATCTCTTCAGATACAAGTATACTAATATTCGGATGTGTGTCAAGCTTCATAGGAATGATCCTTAGGTCTTTTCTAGGCAAAATTATCTAAAAAACTACTTTTTAAAGTTGAATATCCGAAAAAGGAGTTTATTATATTCCTGGTAGGTAGATTTTGGGATTCCAAGTGTAGTAAATTTTGAAAGCCTCACTATGACTTAACACGTTTTAGTTTAAGTGGGGGAACTAATTTTTTCAAGCAACTTTGCCCCTGATCACAGTTTCAGGATATCTGCATAGGAAGTTTAAATCTACAACTAAAGGGTTGTTTTGTTATTATAATTCAAAGTAAATTAAATATCCTTGCGAAAGAGAAAATATAAGGCTACGGTTTCCTTGGCTGTTTGTTGAACCCCTTCCCTCCGTTTTGGGCAATAGAAAGGATAGATGGACTTTTTTTAGGAATAAAAATAGAGTTTTTGAGAAATTAATCATTAGAATAATCAACTGGTTTTGTCTGTTATGAAAAAACATTTCATTCGAATACGATATATGGCTGTTAAAGAAAACTCGTCCTGTGGACTCGCTTTAATGCTAATACCAAATTCTCATGATATATTTTTCATATCCGACAAAGTTAGTTCAATATCCTCTATATATTGCTAATTCGCATTTTTTCGTTTCTAATACCAGTGTACATGTAACTTAAACATTTTACTAGCGTTCAGGTTTAGACCACGCGATGACATAACAAAATGTGTCTAGTTTTAAAATATACTCTTAAGAATCAAAATTAACGTTCCTCCTGGCCAAAAGATGCGCATCATACTTTTGTCCTTTGAAAACAAATTTGTCAAAGTTTAATTGATACTGGCCAATGGGTTAAGGAGGATATATCTTTGAAAAATTTAAAAGGGGAAAAGGCCCCATCCTGCTTCGCCTATATATTGACAATTCAAAATTTCGAGAAAAGTTTTTGAGGGAAAAAAAGCAAGATTTCATTGAAATTGACCCAGCGGCTTAGGCAGATTTTTTTTTTTAGAAAATTGACCACATGACAGACGACGGATGCACACTCGAAAGATGAATAACGCCAATTTCAATTAGACTTTGGCCGAAAACTTCTTTGATGGCCTTAAAATCAAAGTGCTGTCAGCACTGTAAATCGGGCATCATTGAGAGACTGGGATAGTACAATAGTTCGTCAATCAAAAAGGCTCAAATTTGGACAATAAAAGTTGGTAAAAATATTTGCCAAATTTGTGAGTTTTTTGTCTTTACACTGAATCTTTTCGAGGACATCGCCAGCACATCCAGCTGGAGTTTACAGAATTATATCCTCTCAACAAAAACATTTCCATTCAACTTGGGACTGAACCCAGTTCAACTAGGATTGATTATCCAACATGCTACCAACTGCGCTATACGGTCAGACGTCAAGGGGGTAGAACCGGCATCAATTTGATGCCTCAGGGAAGCATTTATATAGAGGCAGATAATGGCAAATCCCGGTCATGTTTCCGCAGTGTATAGGCACAGTAACTGTTGAGATGCCAAAATTGCACATGAAATTTCAACAGAATTATTTAACCTAGGTCCAGTGGACTGGAAAAAGCCTTTTTCGCGCATAGAGCTAAAGTTAGAACACAATGGGGAACAATTTTATCCAGTTAACATGACGCAATATTTTCGTAGGTGTTCTTATAAAATCTCGTAATTACGGCTTGAGTAAAGCCGTTGTTACGATATTTTATAACAGCACCGACGGTTTATCAAAACGTAACGGTAATTCTGGACTATTTTTGCACAGATTTCTTTTCCATTGCATTGGTTTTGACCACGTGACAATCATATCAGAATTTGATTGGTTGTCATCCCTACCATTGGTTCCAGAAATACATCAGGGCAGTAATATTGTAACTGATACTAATTTATAAAACAGTTAACCTATAACCGTTTCTAATGCTACAAGGTGTCCACATGCGTCATTCGTCTCAACTCAGCCGATTCCGTAACCTACATTTAAATCGGAGCCGTCGGAGATCGCCCGAGTAATGCCGAATGCAGATGTGTACTGTAAACAAGTTCAAGAGGTCACGACCAAAATAAACGCATATTTCCGGCAAATTACTACAAGTTGCACCAGCGAAGGCTTGGGTCAAAAACATAGTATCTGTCTCTACGGTGTTTAGACACAAACTTTGTTTTTGCTCTTAACTCTCGACAAGCTTACGCCAGTCATCAATTCCTTTGGTTAATCATTCCAAGATCAATTAGTGTTTTAAGGAAAAAATTTCATTATCTTCACTTGATGTAGAATACTAGTATCATGTCATTACTGAAATAAACAGTGGTTTTTGCCGAGAGAAGTCTTTAAAGACACTAAATTGAATCTCAAGAGGCGCTACTTTATTTCAATTGTATTAGGATCCGACAGGATTCTCCTTACATGGTATATAACACTGGTGAACGAAGTTCGTTCACCAAAAATGTAGATTACAGCTGAAAATGCCGTTTCTGCATTGTTTGTCTAGAACACGTAGCTCAGTGGATAACACATAAAATGTGAGTGTCCAGCCTCGGTAAGCGTGGGTTTTGACCACGTGATAATCATAACAGAATTTGATTGGTTGTCAGCCCTACAACTGGTAAATGACCGTTCGAGAAAAAAATGTGGGCAGTAATATTGTAACTGCTACAAATTTATTATACAGTTAACCTATTGTACGTTTCAACTCCTTTACTCAACTGAAAATCTTATAAACACTGAAAATACTAAGTGGTAATTACTAAAAGCGAAAATTACATAAAATTTTGTATTAGCCTCTTCTTTATTTTCCGCAAAAGTAAATAAGATAAAAAAAAAGTTTGTAGATTGTGACTTAAAAGGCCGTTTCTTCGGTGTTTGAATACACGTAGTTTGGCTCGAACACATTGCTTAGCGGATAAGCGTAAAAATATAATGTGTCAAACTGCTGAGATGTCTTGAAAACGGTATATATAAATCAGGTACAGCCCGATTTAAAAATGTTTGAGAAATTCTGATTGGCCAAACATTATTGGCTTGACTGGGACGGCCTTTCTTTAACTATTGAATCTTTGAACGATATATTCTCATTATCAGTGGACCAATTTCAAAGAAACTGTGCATTGAATGCTTCTTTGGAGACCATTTAAAAACGTTGAATTTCATGAATTGCATATGAAAAGGGTGTGGTAAAAAGGGGTCGGTTTTTACTGTGAAATTTTTTAAATAACGTATCGTTCTGAACCATTTTTAACATTGTCTGAAAATTATTTGGGTGACTTCACTTGACCAAATCAAATCAGCTGAGCGCTTTATAGCCATTTTGTCAAGCTGGTCTTTATTTTATTTTTAATTCACAAGAAACAAGAAGGCGTTTGTATAATAACTGTAATTGATTTGACGCCACGTATTGGACTATTTTCAGTCACATAGGGTTATTAAAACGCTTAACAAAGGTTTCCTGGGAATTTCGTGCAAAAGTTCTTCATTGTACCACGACCTTCTTTCCGAACCTTCAGCTTCTCATCCGACATAGATTTACTACGTGCATCAATTGCACAGATATTCATTAGCCTTCCCCCGGAAAACACTCAAGGGTAATGTCGAGATTACAGGCCGTGATCACAAAAATATAAATACATGAGAACTCATAATATTATTCTTAATTATGCAATTTTTGAAAATTGTCCTTATTGAACTTCAAACGGTCTTTTATGGCATAACATGATTTCTAAGTAAGTGGATATCACCTGCCTTGGTTATCTTTTCACCGGGCTATTCGACTTTTACACATATAGTAGCTGCGCTATGATTGTGGCCGTTCTTTCCTTTACAAATTAATATACAATTAATAACATAATAAAATTGACTGTCATTCCGATCAAACTATTCTTAATCGCTCACTGAGCTTTCGATTCATTCATTCCAAACACCCACTCAAACCATTCAAAAACGCTCTAATTCACTGAAAAAAATAAGATCCACAACACCATTAAAAATAAAAATCGGTAGATAAAATCCAGGCTTTCCCTAACATAGTTGAATTTATTAGTGAATGGTGGGTTTACGAAGACAAAGAAAGCTATTCATAGAACCTGTCTGTATATCATATTAAACACACCGTACAACTCACGGCAGAGAATCATGCAAAATCGATTGCTACAGAGAACGCTGCTAATGTCAATTTTCCACGCGCATTAAAAGGTTAGTATAAGTACTCGATTTTCTTATACATGGAACAACTTCCAAAGGTTCACCGAATGCGTAAGTATTAATGATATCACGACGAGTCAGCAGATGTAAAACTCTTCACTTTTGGTGCTTTAACAATCGTGAAAATCCAGTTTAAATGCGGTTTTGAACGAACGTGTCATTTATGTGTAAAAAAATACATCTTTGCACTTAAAAAATGGCCAAATATGTGACATACTCGTATTCTTCAATGTCCTCTATGCACACCTGCTAAATTTCTATCTGAAATATTGAGAATTCGCAGAGAAAGAGACCGTTTAATTCGGACGGTGCTTAAAAAATGGCGCACAGAGAACCCTGTTTCGATTGAAAAAGGCGCACAGGTAACCCTGATCTTTAACGGCAAATGCGGCAGAGAACCCTGCCTCAGCAAGTTCAGAAATCATTGATTCAGAAGCATTTCTTTGAGTTTATATGCATTCGAATTTGCTATTCTCGGATAGAATAATAATAAATGATGCCTAATGTTATAGTTGGCTTATTGACTGCAAATATTTCAATGATAATAGGCTTCTATTCTGTTAAATTGGTACTCTGTTTAGGTCTCCAAACGACATATCAAAGATTGCAATGGTCCAAACGTGCCGTGGTCAATAGGCTGTGTAGGTCTCGTCACATTACCATGCGAGATTTTACGAAAATAAGCCATTTTGGAACAAAAATGGCTGACCATCGTATAACCTCGCATTCTCATTGCTATCGCTTGTAAAATAACACCTTCTGCTTTTAGATGAAGAGCTATCTCTCCTGAAATCTGGATACTTGTAACCAAACGAGGTGATTAATTGTTTGACTGAATAGTTCGAATGCCATAAGGCGATAGTAACACTTGAAAGGCATTAATCCGCGTGTTGTGTTCTCCATCGTGAAACTGAAACATATCAAACCAAAACATATTGTACAATAGGTTCATGTATGTTTACATCAGCTCACAAGTGATATAAAAACATGTACTAGTACGCCTAACCTGATACTATTTTCGAGATGCACTATCAAAATTTAAATAGAATCAACTGAAATTCTTGGCATAATAGGGTGTGTAAGTCTAGTCGAGATATGTACCCAGCTTGGGAAAAGTATCCGTGCTCGTCGTATTAACACTGGATTTCAGCAGAGGTAACCATTAATCTACTAGAAGAAGGTGATATTTTACAAAAGACAACAAAGGAAATGCGATGTTTAACGAGAGTCAGCCATTTTGGTACCAAAACGGCTGACTCTCGAGAAATTCCGCATGGTCACATGACGAGACTTACATATCCGATGCGTTATCATGTTCAGTTACAATATTACAGTTGTATCGCGACTTCTAGTTAATCACTTGGGAAGGAAAAAACAAGAGCACATTTTTACCTGATTAATTTGACTTATTTCAGGTCCTTTAAATCAACCTCCCATGCTTAGAATGAAGACAGATAGGCAGACAGACGGACAAACGTACAGCCAAACATGACAAAATTATATGCCCCCGTATCATAGATTCTGTTGGCATATAATAATCCGCAATCTATTATAAGAATATTTGTCAATATGTGTTTTCATATCATGTACAAAATTCTTTCAATAACCGATTATTTGTCCCTCACACATTTTATAGACGGACGGAAGGAATAAAGACAGACATATGGAAAAATCTATAGGTAGTCACTTTGCACCAAGCATGTTCAACGTAAAGTCATTTCAGTTCTGTAAAAATCTACTTTTATTCTAGAAATGGGTTTTTTCTGAGAAGTTCAGTGCGATAATATTGCTTTTGTTTTGGGGTGGTTAACACTGTAAACGTGGTTAATTTCGCGATGTGGAAAGTTTCGCGATTTTCGCGGTGCACGAAAACTATTAATATTTCCACCACGCGAAAACTAGATAATGTCTTTATAAAAGCAAAGATTTCCTCAAATTTCCTCGAAATTAACAACTAGCGAAAAAAAAGTAACAACCAAAGTCGCGAATATTAACACCAGTGAATATAACGACGTTTACAGTAAACTAAAAACGTGAAAATCGCGCCATGCATAATGCATGTATAGTTTGAAATGTTGCCACTTCGGTCTGTGACCTTCTAGTTTTTTATTGAAATAAAATATTGAATCAAATCATAATTATTGGTAATTAAAATGTAAGACGTACAATTGCGTAATCTACGCACATACATGTATCAAGATTAATCCACGATACGTTTAGACCATCGCAATCTTTGATTTGTCGTTCAGAGACCTAAACAGAGCACCATTTTTACAGAATAGAAGCCGTTTATCATTGTTATATTTGCAATAAGCCAACTATAACATAAGGTATCATTTATTATTATTTTATCCGAGAAAAGCAAACGTGAATGCATATAAACACAAAGAAATGCTTCAGGATCAATGATTTCTGAACCTGCTAAGGCAGGGTTCTCTGTCGTATTTGCCGTTAAAGATCAGGGTTACCTGTGCGCCTTTTTTTCAAATCGAAACCGGGTTCTCTGTGCGCCATTTTTAAGCACCGCCCGAGTTTAACGGTCTTTTTCTCTGCGAATTCTCAATATTTCAGATAGAAATTTGGCAGGTGTGCATAGAGGACATTGAAGAATACGAGTATGTCACATATTTGACCATTTTTTGAGTGCAAAGATGTAATTTTTTACACATAAAAGACACGTTCGTTCAAATCCGCATTTAAACTGGATTTTCACGATTCTTAAAGCACCAAAAGTGAAGAGTTTTACATCTGCTGACTCGTCGTGATATCATTAATACTTACGCATTCAGTGTACCTTTGGCAATTGTTCCACGTATAAGAAAATTGAGTATTTATACTCACCTTTAATGCGCGTGGAAATTGACATTAGCAGCGTTCTCTGTAGCAATCGATTTTGCAGGATTCTCCGCATCGGGTTGTACGGTGTGTTAAAGTAAGGTAATAGATATCGCTTATTTCGTTCATCCTGGATTACCTCACTTGAATTTCAATCAAAACTTGCTCTACCAAATCATTCGATTTCATTCCAAAATCATTCAAAAATAAATTCATCTTGAAAACTGTTACAAACATATCGAGTATTGAGAATAGAACATACTTACATGAATATCCAATAAAACAAAAGGCAAGCATCCAGAGGAAAATTTCCTTTTCCATTTTGGGGTAATAGCGTTCAATTCCTTTTACTAAAATGAATAATAGGTATTTCCTTCAAAAGCACATGACCAACTATATAGTTTTAAAATAATGGAAAAAAGCATTTGTAGTTTGTTATCTTTGAACGTGATCTTTCAAGGTGACTAATTAGCGCGAGGTATCTTCTACAGGCTTCCCTCAGGAAAACTGCTTTATAAAAAGAAAACATTACCAATGAATGCATACAGATGTAACGATTTAACCCCAGATCAGTTTGTATTCGCTCAATCCGATAAGAGGTTTCACTGCTGCCTATTTTTATCACGAGGCACATGGGCCCCGGTTTTACTAACGATCTCATGGAAAATCTTAAGTTTTGTCGTACTAATACGATTATTTTTTATCGCACGACAATTTGTATTCAGAAAATGTGTTTTATTTCAAAATTCAACGGGAAGATCATAGACCCATGAGGTCAAATACATAATAAAATAATACATGTGTATTTGTAAGACCGTTTTAACACATCATAAGTTTATTTGATTCAGAAAACGCACGACCTTTTTGCTATGTATTTATTTGAAACTTCCCGCGAAGCGGAGAGCTTTGTTGTGCCAAAAGACTGGAAACTTCTCAGAGTAGTGCGCATGCTCACTGCCTGCCTGTCTGCCTTTTGTAACGGCTTGTTTAAAGCTGTGATTAGCCAGGTTTTTGTTAAAAGGCGAAAATTACGAATTGGGCTCAATTCGGTACAGTTATAAACGGTATCTTTGCGTTCTTATCGCGAGAATGTCTTCCAGTCTAAGCGTTTGGAGTTACGTCCCCTGCTTATGCCTCGTTTTTGGAAGTGATAAGTCGAGCACGCTGCGCTACGGATAATTTGCACTGATTTCTGCGTTTACTGGTGTAATTGCGTCGTGGTCAGACCCAAAGAGGTTATTAATCGTGTAAACTGTTATAGCATGTAACTGCCATTGTCATTGATATTCCTTCGTACTCAAAATCTATCGAGTTTCGTCGACTTTTTGTGACAATTCATAAACAAGTAGACTAACACTCGGATGGTTCTATTTTTAGACATGAATTCTTACTGTAATTCTTTAGGCTGGTTATATCCAACGTTAAGGCTATATCCATTACATAATTATTATTACATAATTACGACATTGCTAATTCATGTATTTACTGTTTTGACGTAGATCTAGATGTAAATTCGATCTGTAGTTCACTGTTAACTGCCAACATCACACGTTTCACTACGCTCATAATTGTAAACAAGATCTCCCAAAAGACCATTTTTGTCGAGCCCCTTTCTTGCAAGCCACACTTTTCGGAAGTGAGACATACTGGTCACAATAACGACTTGGTTATGGTGCACTAGTCTGCCCATTTGACAGTCCACTTGAAACCATACAAAGAACGAAAGTCGTGTGCCGCCACTTGCGACTTACGATTTAAGGGCACAGTAGATTGATTTCAAACCAGGCTTTTCGTGAACCGATCGCTGAAAACACGTTGTTACATCCGATACGCCAGAAATTCGTCGGTTGGCGACCTATACGTAACCGTTTGCAGAGCTTGCATATCATCTTATATTTCAGTCACTCACCCTCGAAAACGTTTGGCAAGTAGCACAAGATACCGAGATCAACAATGTATTTCCGATGTTACGAATAAATTGATTGGTCTGTCATTTTTGACTGTCAGTAATGTCTATAAATATGAGGGTTACGGCGCACATAAATTCTTTAAATTGACCATCATGTTTAACTTCTGGACACGGCGGGGAGAGATTGGGTTTACATCGATATATCTGTACAAAATTTAAACTAGGCTTAATTAAGAAAGAGGTGTTTAAACTGATAATTCGTGCGGGTTTTGTTTGTTTGTTTGTTTGTGGGCCCGATAAGTTCAGTCGTTAACACTTTAGGCGCTGAAAATTGTGTTAGTGAGTTCGATACCCGATTCTTCTAGCATTCATCCGACATTAAGATAAACGTCTTTCTGAATTGAAAGTTGTTGCCTCGGATGAAGTTGTCTGAATGACAACGTTACAATCGAGCGCCCCGAAGTTTGAAACACGCAAAACATACGCCCCATACAATAAGTAACATAGTGAAATTGAAATTGGTTCCGAAAAAGAACATTCTTAATCACTAAATCAGCGTTTTATAATTCAATCCGAAAACTCATTCAAGCCATTCAAAAGCACTCCATTTCTTTCAAAATTTGTTCAAAATTTTATTCAAACCGATCAAAACATTTCACAATTTCATCATCATATGCAGATTTCAAAACCTCTATGTAGCCAAAAGATACAAAAACAGGAAAATACGACGATTTTTACTAAAAGGAGCTTAAAATATTGCTAATTTCGTTCATCTTTAACAAAGTTTTCGATATTCGAATACTTATATTTAATTTCACCCAAAACCCGCTCGATAAAGTCATTCAATTTCGTTCCAAAACCATTTCAGTAATATTCAGTTTGTCAATTTCAGGATGTTCGTAACTGTAGTTGTACTGGTCACATGTGAGAAACGACAGAAAAAAACTGCATTGTTTTGTAAAACGCAAAAGATATCATAAGTCAGTCAAACGATAATTCTGCACCAGCAGTAAATGGCTTTGACAAAAAAAGATAAGTGTAGACAAATGGGCATCATAAAATTGATCGCTCTTGAAACAATTTTTCGTGTAAGTGAGTCAAATGTCCGCTATGTACAATACGTAACATAAAATCATGATATAGATAAAAGGAAAGGTGTTAATTTGCATGTACTAATACAATTATGCATGTTCACATACGAATATTCTAAGGAGAGTACAACGACTATTGGTTCTGCTGAATGTGTGGAGCAATGAAAGACAAATTGAACCTGAGACCTCATGGTAAATAAAATGAGCATGCTCGCATTCATGATCACTTGCACCAAGTTGCTGTTGATAACTTGTGCTCTTTATCTTTTTTGTTTTTATCATTCTATATTGAGGTCTTGTGTGTGCGTATTTCTTTCTTTTTTTTTTTTTTTTTTTACGGGGGGAGAGGGTAAAAATTATTTTTTCTCATACAACATTATAAAATGGCTAGTTCAAACAACGGAGACTCTTACTACAGAACTCTTCAGCTTTATTTATTTTTCTTGTTTTCATTTTTGGCTCACAAATCACCTACTTCGTGAAGTTTTGCATATGTGAGGAGCGTGTTGTAAAGGCGGTATCAATAAACAGAGAGTAACAAAATTTGTTTTTGTATAAAAGAAAAAAAGATTAGATCATTTAAAGAAGAAAGACATGCGAAAAGCTTTACATATCAAAACACTGCAAAATAAAACATAGAAAGGGATAAGGAATGCATACAAAGCTAGTGAAAATGGCACTAATTTGAGCAAAGCATAAATTTATCACAAGTTGAAATCAACTTTTAAGTCAAACTGAAAGACTGGCAAACGTGTTTAGTGCTGATCTGAAAAGGGTCTTCCGAATGATGTAGCAATTTAATATCACTATGTAAACATTCTGCGACAAACGTAGGATTCTTCGGAATAGATCTTGAGAATAATAAGGGGACAGACATGAAAGCGCGTCATTTCGCACTTGGGTTTAGGTCACGTCACAATTACCAAGATGATGTTGCATTCGGAACACCACTCGGCCAATCTCACGATCAACCTCGGATGTACATAGACGGACTATTTCTAAAAATTACGGGAAAACCTTGGAAAAACTCGATGGCGTCAGTTAAAAGGCGTTTGCCTTCGAAACTTTGAGTGAAAACATTCGACGTCGCCAACGCTACTCGTTTAAGTCACTGACGTGAAACCATCGTATCCTTATAAAATATCTTTGAATTCTTAAATAACGTCTTAAAAAGCTTTATATTTGAGAACGATTCTTCATTCTCAAAATAAAGCTTTTTAGCCGTTATTTGTTGTAAAAGACATAAATCTAAAGATAGCGCCGGTTGTTTCCTCTCTTGTTTTTCTTACACTGTTTCCGCCTAACAAAATGCACATTTTTGTTACGCACCAATATGCCTTACATACAACCGAGGTCTGTTGCTGTTTTCAGAAATGGTCGGTGATGTTCCGAATGCCATTGGATATGCAAATCAGCAAGACCTGCCCTAAGTTAATTGGCTAACGTTGGTATATATAGACAAATTCGACCCATTTCGGGTTAAGGATCATTTCTCTGAATGGAGCATGTCAGTCTGTGCGCTCGGTCGCTACACAAAACTATTAAGAAATGGAATGAAGAAAAGTAATTGGTTACTCCGACTGGCAGAAAATAAAACATAAAAAAACTGCATAACCTATTGGTCCTATTTCTGACCCTCGACGAATCTTCGTTTTGTGAAAAATTGATTTTTATACAACGGAAGAACTCTCAAGTTAAAAAACACTCGCACGAAAATATATTTTCCTCTTTCTATGAATATAAAATATGGGGAAATGCCAATAATTTGTAAATTAAAGTTCGCCTTTCCGTAATGTGTGACATATTCGCTGCGTTTAAAGTTCGCGTCTTGATCCCTTACGCGAATCATGCGAACTTTAATCGCGCAAAATAATTTCTAGCTTTACAGTGCGTTATTTCGTACCTGGATACTTGACATCATTATTATCAACTATCCCGGTAAGGATTACATTGCATTACACGGAATCAACATAAGAATGGAAAGGAGTTTATAACAGTTTGATAACCAAACGCAAATCAAAATATGACCAAAGATCTCCTCAAACGATCGGAAAGCATTATCAAAATTAGGTTTTCAGCGTATCAATCAAAGTACCACTAGTTGCCGAAAAGCAACCCCCCCCCCCCAAAAAAAAAAAATAACAATAATAATTCAAAAGAAAAAAAAATGACCCAAAGTTACTACACTTACATTCGAGGTACCTTCTAGTCTTAGGCAAAGACTGGAAGATGTTTCTGTCTGAATTCAGACTTGGAATGCTGCATTGACAAAGCAAACGTTTTGTCGAGTCGATCTTTGAATCAATGTATTATTTTGATTCTAAACTGCGGTTATCTCTTGATCAGTTTTAGTTTTAAGATAGTGGAACCGTTAAAGCTCCTCAACATTATGTAACTCATGAACTTTTACAATGTTTACGGAGCTTTCCTAATGAAAATCATTAGGAAACATCGGTTAACAATGTTAAACTAAATTACTTCCGTAACTTTGCGGAACTATTACGGATCCACTACCTTAATGAAAGCTGGTTGAAGTGAAGACGGAGACGGAAGGGGTATCACATAATTACACAAGTCCTCGTTACACACGTAATATAAAGTTCCATATTTCAATCTCAGAGCAGACGGTTTACGGAATCTTGCGCATCTGTGGAAAGATGTACCTGAAACAAATAGAAATCTAGTTTAACTGATTATAGTTAACAACATCATGAAATTGACATTCATTCCAATCAAAACAAATCTAAATCGTTCACTCCATTAATTCATTAACGCTCCAAAATCACGTAAAAAGATAAGACCACCAACTCCATTCAAAATATGACCATCTAGCAAAAAACCATGATTTCACTTAAATGATTTAAATCGCACGTAATTGTTACTTAAAGAAATATGAAGCTATTCAAAGACCTTGTATACATATTTCATTCAATGGGGTGATACATATTTGTGATTTTTTCATCCTGAACAGAATTAGCGATGTTTGATTAAGTCTCTTTAATTTAACTTAAAACTCGCTCCACACACTCATTCAGTTTCATTTCAAATTTATTCCAAAATCATTCATCTTGACAATTTCACGATGTTCAATTAAGTATAATTCTTGACCAAAGAGGTGCAGATAAAAGTAGAAAAATTCATTAAATTCTAGACATGATGAAAAAGTGAAGAGCCCATACATTGTTCGAGGGCCATTCAAAAAGTAATACAACATAACTAATAATTTGTTTTTATATCAACTTATCCTATTAAATATGGCATGAATATATATCAATGAGTATGAGCTATTGTTAATACGTTTTTAAGTCCTGTGTATTAGGTATCAAAACTGTGCAAATTGTTCAATCCCACTGTGCCCACAAGTGCACATGCAAAGCGGGAATTAATCTGGAAACAGTTTGCATCGTTTTGTTATCCTGACCGTAAAAGTCTCTAACTCCAATGACTTCCGAACAAGGCGTACAGTTAACAACAATTGACAAGGTGAATTATTTTGGAATAGTTTTGGAATTAAATTCAATGAGTGTGTGGGGCCAATTTTAGGGGAGGTAATTGTATGTCGCAAATTTTGTTCAAGATGAACAAATTAGTGATATTGATTACCCCCTTTTAGAAAATATGCATACAAGTTGTATGGATAGCTTCCTATTTTAAAGAACCTATGGGACGCTTACCCTTTGAATTACGTCAGTGAAATCGCGATTTTTCTCTATCAAAATTTATTTTGAATGACGATGTTGATTATTTTCTTTTCGATGGGTTTAAAAGTTTATGAATGGTTTGAGTGAGTGTTGGGAATGAATGAATGAATAAATGGAACGCTGAGTGAGGGATTAAGAATGGTTTTGATTGAGGCAAATGTCAAATTCAAGATGTAACTAACTGTATCTTTATCACACCAACTTAGACACAAACAGTTGTATGGAAATATTATAAAAAAAATGTCTTCTTTAATAATGCTAACTGGCAACTCGAACAAAGAAAAGCAGTTACACAGTTAAAAACAGCAGTGTAAATGACAATTTGAACGAATTCGGAATGGAATTGAATTAATGTGTGGAGCGAGTTTTGAATGATTTTCGAAGGTTTAAGGTTTAAACCTATTTATAGTAGATCGATTAAGAAACAAGTTCTAACAACTCATGCGCTCGCTTCTGCTTCCTGGAACTCAAAAGTATTCGCTTCAAACGTGCGGGCCAATGAAAGAATCAAGGTCGATAGCCGCTCCCTTGGAATCTAACTCGGGACCTTTGGGGCAAAAGGCCGACGCTGTACCCCTAGACAACGGACACAACACGGAGATGTGTGTGTTTGGAGGTGTGTGTCTAAAAGATAATCGAAAATTTTGTCCAATTGGTAGCTTTTACCTCCCTTTTATAAAATATGCCTAATTTTCAGATATTTAGTTCACGGACAAATCTAACAGTTAAAAACCCAGACAAGCCAAGAAAATCGTGGAAACTTTTTTCATCGAATGGAATGATTGGAATGAAACGTCGAGCGAATTCAAGGTGTTATTGGATGATTAAATGTGTTTCTGAACGATTTTGGGGCCTTTTTGAATGGAATAAGCGTTGTTTTTTTTTAAGGGAATGAATGGCGAATAAATACCTTCATTTACCAAATGCTGCATGGTCTTCAACCACCAACAAAGCCCTTTCTATCTTTATCACTGTTCTAACATTCATTTACCACACTTTCGCATGTTCTACTACTATCAACAATACTAATGAAAATTACTCCCTTTGTTTGAAATTTCGTCCTTTTATCCTTTGCCACAATTTCTATTTTTAGCTCTGAAAATACCTTCGTATAGCAAATGCTGCATGTTCGTCAACCACCAACAATAACAAAGCCCCCTCTATCTTTTTCTCTGTTCTAACATTCATTTACCATGCTTTCGCTTGTTCTACTACTCTCAACTATACTAGTGACAAATACATCCTTTATTTGTAGTTTCGTCCTTACTATCATTTGCCACAATTTCGTATGTTCTACAACCACCAACACTAAAACATACTCCCTCTATCTATAGCTCTGTCCATACATTCATTTGCCATAATTTCAATTATTTTACAGCAATCAACAATCACAAATACTCCCCCTGTGTAAAGTTCTGTTCTAACATTCATTTACAGAAATTTCGCAAGTTCTACAAACATCAACAATAACAAAAGTTCTGTTGATCTTTAGCTCTTTTCTTACATTCATTAACCAAATTGCGTATGTTCTAAAACCATCAACAATAACATATACACCCTCTATCTCTGGCTCTGATCTTACATTCATTTGCCACCATTTCGCATTTTTACAAACATCAACATTAACTTATACCTCCTCTATCTAGAGTTCTGTTATTATATTCATTTACAGGACTTTCGTATGTTCTACAACCATCAATAATAACAAAATCTACATGTATGTTTAGCTCGGTTCTTACACTGACTTGATCAACAATAACATATACTCCCTCTATCTTTAGCTCTGTTCTTACATTGATTTACCACATTTTCGCGTGATCTACAACCAACAGCAAAAACAAAAACTCCCCCTATGTATAGCTCTATCCTTACATGCAGTTGCCACTATTTCGCATGAACTACAGCCATCAACAATTAAAATCTCGCCTGTCTCCTGAACCGTCTTATAGCATCTATAACAATCTGTAAAAAGCAAAACCCATATAACGTTTCTCAAAGCACTAAATGTGTATCTGACTCTTTTAAGAAATGGAATATGTACTGCCCGAAATTTGACAAGGAGTATTTGTGATAGCGGGGGCTATTACATTCCCGGAATAAAATATCAGAATATTTTTTTCAAATTTGAAAAATAAATAGATATCTATAATTTAGTGCTAAAACAACAACGGGTTGACGAGCATTGAAACGGATCAGAGCTTAAAACTTTGTCGAGACAATCATACGGAATAACTCGGAATGTGTGACAGATTTAGTTTTTAGGAACAACCATTAAAGCTGGCCATATAAGACAGTATACTTATTTGTGTGTGCTATTCTATTGTATTTGAGATCTAAAGTGGCTTGTTGGACTTAAAGTTCACATTCCAATGGAATCAAAATTTGATTTTATCTGATCGATCGATTGGTGTCTGTTTCAGCCGCAGAACAACATTTTTCTTGGCCAGAAAAGAGTTTGCATTCTTTTGCATATTCAAGCCATGGTTAACTATATTTTAGTCTGTGGACATTGATAGAGAGGCCCTTTTCCTGAATTTGCTTTCTAAAGGTATTCAGGTATTCATTGATGTCCCCTTCTCTTGTTTCCCTAATTGTTATTGGTGTAACATTCCTTTGAAGCAATTGAGAACCGTCAACAAAGAGCCTTTTTGACGACCCAGCGACATGCATTTCAAATCAAGTTAAGGAAATAAAGTCAGACACGTATCAAACAGTTGATTAAACTATGTGTGTCCTATTTCTGATTTCAGGGGAATCGAGACCTTGTAATAACGCCATTGTTGAATCCCTCAAAAACATTCGTTGTTGGTCATGACTTTAGTTGCGGGTCAGTTAAGGGTATTCGAATACAATCAAAAACTGATTACAAATCGTTTATAAAGGGAACGTGCTAATTCCTGCTAATTCAATGATGTCTTAGATGTGAATGCTCTCTTCTGGAAGTATTTAAATTTCGTTTAGCGAGCTTAAATATCCGTCCAAATAAGTCAGAGGCTCAATTTTATATAAAATCAGACTTCATTTAAGAGGTGAAGACCATCTACTTAACTCAACAGGCCTTTATATGCTTGCAAGAACGTAATGTGCAGAACTACTAGTCTGCATTACATAGCCAATCATGATTCTGGTAGTGCAGCAAAAAAAACCCTATGGTTTTGTAGATTCAATTCCTTTAAAAAAAAAACCGAAAGATATTTTATACACCTTGGGGCTGATCATTGGCTAAAATGAACTAAAATGACTGAAACAACCTATTTTTAAAGCAACTTTCGATGAATTTTCAAAAGCGGCTTCTTCAACATCCCTTACGTGTTAACACATTTATTATCCATACTAAGTTCAAACTATTGTTCCACTTCCGAAGATTGTTGGCACATTCAATTTTAAGCACAATAATTTGTCAAATGAACATATTTAAGTAATCGGAAGAATTGTCCGTACCTTTCATTTGAGGAAATATTTTGTGATCAAAGGAAATTCCACGATCAAGTTTTGAAAAGGGACATCCAAGGATAATTTCTGCGTGATTTGGTTGAAATCTGCCTATTGGTTAGGCCTACTGAAGAGATGATGTTTGAGTAATCGTTGACCGACGCCGGACTTAATGTGATCACAAAAGCTCACCTTGTGCACATTGTGCTCAGTGTGAGCTAACATAGAATGTCAAGAAAAGTTACTTTTGATGCATTTCAGAAATTTAACGATCTTTCCGACATGTCTGAGTCAGTTATTTTGTCATGTGTCATGTGTCTCAAATATTTGTGGTCGTTAATATGAAACATACCGGGTACCTTGACAGCGTTAACTATGACTCATAATATGGCTGCTTTTGTTACTTCTGAGTTATTTCTTAAATTTTTGCAGCATGATGAACCGATGATGATTATTGGGACATAACTAACAAAAAGTGCTCTTTCAGAAACCGTTGAATTCACGTGCACTTCATGATTAGATTTTATCAATTTCACCGATTCTATTCATACTCTGAACGTAGTCCAACCCTAGTGTTTTCCTGCTTGGTCGTAGCATTAACCTGGACAGATGCTTATTAAACGGTTTGTACGGTAAACTAGGTTAAACGATACTTTCTTATTCGGCAAGAGTACCATTCAACAATATCTTTTACGTTGAACTACATTCCAACTACGACAGAAAATCCTTTTTCACCGTAGTGATTTTGAACATGCCGAAGATTTGTGCGGCCACTACGGTAGGATTAGACGGTAGAAGAACGCTCAGTCCACGGGCGACTAGGTTAATCTACGCAGTCTACGGTAGGGTACGTTGTGGTACGGCATTCTTTCATTACGTCGAGATTATGTTTACAACATGAAATGTGACCGCGATTTTTTACAACGTTCTTTTTCTCTACCTACCGTGAACAAGAATCAGATACATGTTCTGCAAGAGTAGTGAATCGCTAGTTCAACCTTGGTTAACCGTAGTATCGGGGACAAACGTTTACGGTATCATAGCGTGCTACTACGATTAATTTGCGGATAAATAGGGATCAACTACTGTGACAGTACGGCCAAATTAGGGACAAAATAACGTACTATACCGAGAATAGACTTTTGAACATTTTTTACAATATCAAAGGCACTACAGTCAAACTTAAGAGTTGGCACTACGTTACTCACTACGCGTAAGCACGGCTAAGTTCGACTTGCTGCGCAGTATACGCTCAGCTACTTAAATTTTACGACTGGCTACGATGATGCATTACTACGGCCAACCACGTTAATTAACGTGAATGTGACCAAGCCTTACAACGGCATAAGTACGTTGTATATGCGACGTTTAAGGAAGAGGAACCATGATAGTTCCACAACATTTCGAATTTCACGATCTTTCACAATGTTGGCTAACGTTTCTTTATGAAAATCATTAGGAAGCCTCGGTAAACACTGTCAAAGTCCATTACTTTCAAAACAATGCGGAACTATTACGGGTCCTCAAAACCCCCATCACACGAAATATCAGATAGGTTGATTATGCTATTATCTGTGAATCTATACTTTGATTTGTATTTAATTTCAACATTATTATCCGTATATTTTCAGATGAACATCTTGAAATTGACTCTCATTCCGATCGAAATCATTCTTAATCGCTCAATAGAGCTCCAACCATTCGTTCTAAACACTCACTCAAACAATTCACAGACGTTCCAAAATCTTTAGAAAACATTTCGAAATCGATCAAGACGATCAACATCTAATTCAAATCGACCAGATTATTCTACGAATTTATTGGCTGGTGAGGCTTTTGAAGTGTCTGATTGGTCCAGGAAGAAACACAAACAGTAAATTGCTGAATAAAATTTACCATATAATATAACCTTCATTTAATTTAACTCAAAAGTCGCTCCTCACAATTTCATTCTAAAATCATTCCCAAATCAGTCAGCATGTCGATTTAATGATTTTCTTAACTATATTACTGCAAGTGACTTAAGGCAAACCCATGGTATTGTACGTTCTGAAACCTTAATATTTTACGACAAACAAATATGGATAAAAATACTTACATACATGTCCAAAGAAAGCAAATACAAGAAACAATGCGAAAAGATGTTTTTCCATCTTCGTATCGACTGATTCTTTTTTAAAAATAAATGTGAAATATTAAAATGTACTTTTCAAACATAATGTCGGACTCGCCTTGACATTTGTTCTTGTAAAAAGTTTAGCTTTTAACTTACTTTTGCAAATGAGTAATGATCACGAAGCTCTACTCGGCGGAATGACTTAAGTATCATGATGTAATTATGCTTTAATTTTTATACAGTTAGTTACATCTTGAAATTGACAATCATCTCAGACAAATCCACTCTTAGTCACTCAATCAGCGCTGCATTCATCCAATTAAAACACTCACTCTAATCGATCAAATACGCTCTAAAATGACTAATAAAAAGCAATCAACGGCTTCATAAAAAAATAAATAAATAGAAACAAAATCGCAATTCATTGATGTAAGAGTCCGATTGGTTTTAGAAGAAATAGGAAGCTATTTAAAGAACTTGTTTGCTTATTTTACTAAAGGGAGATAATTGATATCGCTAATTTTGTTCAATCTGAACAAAATTATCGATATTATTACCTCTCTTTAATTTTTTCAAAACTCACTTATCACACTCGTTAAATATCACTCCAAAACTCTTCCAAAATCATTCATATTGTCAATTAAACGATGGCTCAACTGTACCAAGAATGTAGAAAACTGTGTTAATATCTCGATCAACCTAATCTAGATTTTAGATTTGCGCCCATTTCTGTCCAATGAAAAATAAAGACAGATATCGGCTCACTAACCCTAAACCTCGTATGTGATACTGCTAGAGTTCTGTAATGCATTTGTGCAAGATATTTACTGCTATATTTGGACATGATACATTCTATTTACTCTCAGATAATAGTGTCCATTTCTTTTGTAGCGTAGACTATTGCCCTTTGACTTGTTAAGTTTTCTCATGTAAAGTTATCTAAGGAAGTCTGTAACTTGTGTGATTAAGAATGTGCATTATCAACTGTTTTGTTTGATTGGACTTTGCACTGCTTTCAACAATTTTTCAGTTACATAGCGTCTACTGGAGCACCTATCAATGGGTTCCTGGTATTTCTATAAATTACACCCTTTCCTAGCCTCCAGCTGCTATCCCACATAGGTCTTATTTTATCAACCTATTTGTGAAAGACAAATAGTCGGAAAGGGTTGTTCCAACGTTGGAAATCGAACCCGGGACCTTTCGATAAATACGGCGGCTAGTTTTCTTATTAAAGATGTATTCAATATTTCCTTCCGTTTGTTTTATGTACTTTGAATAGGTAAGGACCTGCAAATTTATTATCATTTTCTATTTTCCAAGATCTAGGAATATGTGTTTGTGCAGGACATTTTAGCTCTTTCAAAAGTCTGCCAATTATAGACTCGGGTCAACGTTAAAATTGGCACATTCGGACCAGAGAAGTCACCCCTTGTAGGCAATCGGTAACCATTGGCGATTTTACGGAAAAGACCTCGGAAATATTACGGGCGCTAAAGAAAGTGCGTCATTTCTCATAAAAATGCGTCAAAAACATCATTAGTCCCTCTTAGGATGACGTTGCATTTAACAAAATCAACAAAAGAATAAAAGTGTTTTACCGCGTTTTGTCATCAAATTGTAATATGCCCAAGAGTTCTCTACAAACGATCGGAAATAATTCAAATCAAAGCACTGAAAGTACTGATGGTGGACGTTTCTGTTGGCATACTAGAGTGATTCTTCCATTGATGAGAAAATAGAATTTTTCCATGCAAAATTACGATAAAAGGAAAATGACATGACCCATGTTCGTATCTTGCTTCGGATATACATTTCTCAAAATATATCGTCGATCGTCAACCAAATTCCTGTAATTACAATGTTTCAATGATTTTCCGCATTGTGTCGGATGTATTTTAAAGAGTGATTGTCTGAACCATTGGGTATAAAAGAAAAGAAATGACAATAAGATGATCTAGGTTAGACAGGTGCAGACACTCGTCTCGAGATTGGCTGTCGCGTGCTGAAAAGTAAAGTAAAACCCCTTTGCATAAATCCTTATCGCACGACCTGTTGGCTTTACTTTACCTGTTCGGGCTGTATCGGTATTCATGTGTATTCCGGTATTGGCTATTGTTTTATGTACATTAGTAGTGTCAGGGGAGGTTACCATTCCAGAAATTCCATTCACCAAGTTATCATGAGTGACCTCCCATAGACCATTGGGAAACAAGGGGAAAATTGCTTAATCTGTCTGAAAAGTAGTTCTACGCAAGCATACCGTTCACCCGATCTCAGAATTACAAATGCACTCAAAATATGTCTTGGAAGTTTCAAAAAGTTATGCGGAATCCTGGTTTCACTCTTTTTTTAAATTGCATAGTTATCAGACGGAAACAATCCTTGAAAAAGAGTAAATTGAATCTTAGCGAGCACTACTGTTTACTGATTTGAAAGCCTATTATCATCTGACAGGATTGTTCTTACGCGGTAATAACACTGGAGAACGGAAACGTCCCCCCAAAACTGTGATTTTCTTCAAGCGTAAAAAATAACCGAAGTACCACCAGAAGCCGATTTACCTAGAAAATGACCCAAAATTATTACACTTACGTCCGAGATACTTTTTAGTTTACGGAAATGTCCGAGCGATGTTCCGATTGCTCGTGTACGTACGGAGGGTCTCTAATTATCTATAGGCATATTAGAACATCATGAAATATACCATTTTCAAAACTATTCAAAATCATTCGTTCAGTGCTCAATTTCATTCGTTCTTAACAGTTACTCAAATTACTCAAAAACGCTCAAAAATAACTTAAAAGGATAAGATTAAGAAATAACCTTTCAGATAAAATTGGCTAGAAAAATGACCATTTCATTATTGACATGTTTGAAACTGCGACAGTCTGTTTGGTTCTAGAAGAAATAGGAAGCAATTTATAGAACTTGTATACATATTGTTTTAAAGGGGTGTGATACATATCGTTCATGTTGTTCAACATTACCGAGATTACCACCCTTGAAATTCACTCTTAACTCACTAATCCCACTCATTTAATTTCATTCTTAAATCATTCCAAAAACCATCCCCTTTTACTATATATCGAGGTTTAATCCCATATCATAAAGATTACACATCATGAATTACACAGCATATTCTACGCGAAATAAACCCTCTAGTGTAGCAGGCACAGCCTGCGACAGAGGGTTTATTTAGTGTACATGTACTATACAGACTCTATCTGACAACAAGTTTATGACCAATCAGAGACATTCCCAGTCATTCAAATTGCATCACCACCCTGTATATCGTAATGGTCACTTGCACATGAGAAAATCTATAGACTCTTTCCACCAGCATGCCTCAGGGTTTTTTTTTTTAATCAAAAGCAGTTTTCTTTCTATTTTCATAGAATGCGGTTTATTTATTGTATTAGCAATCTTTCAAACAGTTTACGATATCCAATGTTGTCTGTGGCTTATGTTACCCGTCAGCACCATAGACCATATAAAAAAAGGCTAAAATAACTGGTCCTTATCACATGGCGCAACTTTGTCAGGGTGGAACTTTCTACTTGTTCAAAGAAGTTTACGAAATTGAAAATATTTTTTATGTTTCAACATGGAGTTTAATGTATAATCATCTTTGAAAATCAATCTTTTGGTGGCCTATGTTCTATTTTATCTACTTTCAAAAAATTATTCTCCGGTGGATTTCGACAAGTGGCCGGTCAGAATAACTGCAATTTAATCCATTACTCTTATTTCAATAATGATCCAATTTCAATAATCATCCAATTTCAAAGCTCTATGTTGTGTGTACGCTGTATATTTTTGTCCGTTACGGTTAAACCATTTTAAAATAGAACACATGTTATATACGGGTTAAGACAAGACAAACTGGTTAAACAATATAGATATATTATTCAATGGTACTTGTCATACAAAGGCAATGTAAGAAAAGGGTTAAAAGGAAGTGACTTTAGGAGATTTGGTCAACTGTCTGCATCAAATAACAAGTTGGGTAGGGCTTCCTATAGAGCGTTGGATAACTACCTACTGAACAATTTATGCAATATAGAGTGTTGAAAATTTCAAAAAAGAAAATAGATTTCATTTGCTGAATAATTAGGTTGAGCGCTTATCAATAAAAGCGTGAATTTACGTTTTATCGGGCGTTTACATCCGCAGACACCTTCAAAATGCTTAAACGCCCTCGCGCTTTGCACTCTGTCGTTCAATAATTTTTTCTGGTTCCTGTAAATGTTAATGCCCCCAAAACGTCAATTTTTTCTATAATATGTTTCCTAATTTTGCATGTAAAAAGAATAGTTACTTTTAAAAAAAACATGTGAGATATATTTTGAAAAACCAACGGTCGCAGTGTGTTTCATCGGGAAAACAGTTATCTTAGATTGTGCACAGATTTGCCTTATAGGGAACGCTTACATGGTTCTTCACAGTAAACCGTTCTCTCAAACCCCACAAACCGTTTAAAAATAAAAGTATGTGGTGTTTCCAAATTAATTCGCGTTTCCCGACCTCCAGGAAAGCGACACTTTCTGATCGACACACAACTGATATAATCTGTAATTTCTTTGCTCAATTATTCCGAAAATTTATCAGGTTGTCATGACAAAATCTCTTTCAAATTAAAAATGTGGTCAAATGGGGTCAGTTCTATGCTTTTTGCGACACGTATACGGACTTCAACCTCCGTAGGGCTTTAATGTTTTTCTAGATTAACTTTTTGAACGAGGAAATTCCAGAGTCTGTGGCACATGTAAAACCAGGAAATAGCAACACGGTCATCGTAAGCCACACCATCGCAGCACCTGCGTCACTAAAATGCCAGAATCTGTATGTTCTTTCATTCTTTACAATAACTCTGGATAAGCCTTTGTACTTAGTCGACTCTATAAAGATATGAACAGTAATCATCGGGCACTCGTGAAACCCACAAATGACGAGATCTCGGGAATCTGTCCCGTGTTCAGGATTTAAAAGCATTTCTCGAGCGCTTTGAGATGATACCCCGCTTTGCACGTGCACATACGTGCAAAGCGGGGTATCGCCTCGAAAGCGTTTTGCTAACGTTTTCATCCTGAGCGCAGGGAAGATTACAGATAATTTAATCGTCCAAGCTCCATAAACCTCAAATAGTCAACTGTTTTCTATGCGAATTGCATTTTAATTCATCTATTGGAATATTCTCCGTCGAATTTCTGATTGACCTCTAGTGTTTAACCTCTCGTGGAATAGCGGTCGGCAGTGGTATAGCATAATTGCACAAGTCTTGTTTACACCTATAAAATAGTGTGCCGAATTTGTACTTAATACCAGGGCCTCTGTTACGTCTGTCGCATCTGTGTATCGAACCACCTGAAACAAAATAAATAACACAATTAAACTTTTTTTTAAAATTCGTCCATTCTCGTAATTGAATCAGCCGATACCAACCTTATCAGGTTCAATGTGGGGCGAAAAGTAATAATGATATCTGTGTAGGATCGTTTTTCAAATGAAGTTATCATAACAAACGTTAAAGCTCAATTCCTTTGCTTCTGGTCATCAGAATATAATGTGTCGCAGTCGAATTTGTCAAAAGAATTGTTACGTATTTTTTTCTAAACAAGCTGACCTTTTTCTCGTAGAGAATAGTAACAAATAAAACATGATTTTCAATTCAACCTAAATATAGATATACTTGATAACTTTGTAGCTTGCGTACTTTTCCCAACAACAATTCAAAAGCCTTTGAGAATAGACATTTTAAAGGGAAGATTAACAGCTGTTCATTGCCACTGGACGTTGTGCTAAGTTTTCTTTTTTCACACATGTTCTATTCGAATTATGAAATGATTTCATTGTCGCGGACGTTTGTCCACGAACAAGTCTGATGAAGGAGTTATATGCAAATATATATATATATGTATATATATTTGAACGGATTTCGAGGATAGAAGCTTAACATCCGATCTCAATCTTTGTCCGTCGTGTGATTTATTGTGTGCAATGAAGGCATTGAATCGAGGTCTGCTTTTAGCGGCATGACAACAAAACTGTAGAAAAAGTTGATGGTTTGAGATGACGATTGCGCGGAAAACCGCCCGTGTCAAATCATAATCATTCAGGTATGTTAAAATTGTTTTATGGTTATTTTGTTGTTAAATATTTTCTTACTACTAAATAAAAAAAATCATTTGATTATTGAGTTCTTTAGCAATAAGTGATCACCCCACCTCATCAACCTATTCAAGCTAATAATGACAAGTCTGTGTGGTAAATCGGGATAAGATTATTTTTTGTATGTTTATGTCGAATAAACTGTAGAAAAGGGTTGTAACTGGATAAATGAAATAGATGATAGGTGACTTGAGATGGAAAAGTTTATCGGACTCGGCTGCGAAATTCATTCGGTTCGCCTCCGGCTCACCAGATAAATTCCTGCACCTTGCCCGATAAACTTTTCAATCTAAAGTCTCCAACCATCTAATCTCGATATATTTTTCTCATATTTTCACTCCTAACAGCATTTCGTCTTTCTCTAATCAGACAATATTATTATGAAGAGATACAGGAAATCTTGCTCGAGCGACTACGTCTGTTAAGAGATATTTTTAATAAGCGTCCGGTTTTCAAAATCCCCGTCTCTAAGCCAAACTTTCTGAACAAGTAGATACTACTAAACGTGTATAAAGCGACCATTTTCATTTACGAGCGCTTTTTTGTGTGTTCAAGTTCGTGGTCGCTTAATATTAGTTTTACTATACTTACAGTTGTTGACCACAATGTCGCAAATTGCACATCCATAAACTATGGTAAGATCTCTTCTTCCATGAACACTGGCATAACATCTGAGGCCATCTGTAGAGAAAGAAATAGTTAAAGATTTTTAGTATAAACTACGGCGCAAGAGTGAAATTAGCCCGTTGATAAACGTTCATGGGCGTTATCATAAAATGCAAATAAGCGTGTAAGTCCTTGTAATTCAAAAACAGTCAAATCATCGTGAAATTGACACTCGTCCCGATCAAAATCATTCTACATCATTCACTCATTCGTCGAAAACACTCATTTAAACCATTCACAAGCGCTCCAAAATCATTAAAAAACATTTCAAAATCGTTCAAGACGAACAACATTTAATTCAAATCGATCAAATTAATCTACGCTTTTATAGGTTAGTATGGCTCTAAAAGTGTCTGGTTGGTCCACGAGTACAAACAAGCAGAAAAGTACGTATATTGTATTAAGGGGGGGGGGGTAATAAATAATGCCATTTTTTTCAGTTGAGCAAAATTAGCTATATTAGATTACATCCCTTGAATTCAACCCGAAACTCTCTCCACCCACTATTTCAATTTCATTCCGAAATCCTTCCAAAATCGTTCATCTTGTCATATTCACGATGTTCTTAATTGTAATGAGTTTGTATAAAGATCCTTCACATAAGACATTAAAATTCATTTATTAAAGAACATCACATTGATAAGATGTTTAAATAGAAGATAATCGTTTGCTTCAGTGTAAGATCGATCTATATTCATTGAGTGAAAAGCAAAAGCTATATTTTCACGAGTGGCGGAGCCACGAGTAAAAATATAGCTTTTGTTGTTCACGAAATGGAATATAAATCGATCTTACTCGGAAAAAAAACACGATTATTCTATTTCTTTATTGCAAAAGTGAGACAAAATAGGAAATTTCTGCGACACATTTTCGTTAAGCGCGTCATTTTGCAGGTGATTGCTAATCGACGTTCATTGTGTTGTCACTTATTTTGCCAAGGATAGATGACGTCAGATAGGATGAAATGCACAAAAGAAGGGTACATGTTTTGATGATTTCTCTGCTTTTCCGGGTAGATTATCAAGTGATAATATACCGTTATTTCACGATAAACCACAGAAAAGCATTAAAGAGAATGATTTTCTTGTCCATTCTCATACTCCTCACAGCACATCCATACAGAAAAATAGTGATTTCGGAATGAAATTGAATACGCTAGATGCGTGGTTTTTGTAAGATCTAAAAGGGGGAGGGGGTGGGGTAATATTTTACCGATAATTTCGTCGAATTCGCACAAAATTAGCGGTATTTTCATTCTTCCCTTTTACACAATCTATGTGTACGCAATGGTTTGTTTGTGAATTGTAGATATTGTATTGACTATATTGAATTTTATTCAAAACTCGATCCTCCAAATCATACAGTTTCATTCCGAAATCATTCCAAAATCATCCACATTGTCCACATTGTCAACATTGAGATGGTTTTAAATGAACCAATGGGTGACAAAAATAGTATTGCAGGATTTTATCCGAGCCTCAAGCTGATATTCAAACTAAAGCTATAGTTTACCGATCGATGAGAAACAAATAACTACGACATATGTTTATGCCGACTAGAACATGATTTGGAAAAAGTGACATCATTATAAGGAGCCAAAGTACTTTTGTCTTTGCTTTATAACACAAGACACTCTTCGAGAAATGTTAATGATACAGTTAATTACATCGTAAAATTAAAAATCATCTCAATTAAAACATTCTAAATCGCTCACTCAGCGCTCCATTCACTCATTCCAAACATTTACTCAAATTATTCAAAAACGCTCGAAATTCCCTAAAGTGATAAGATAAGTAACAACATTCGAAATGAAAATCGTTGAATATGAGCCATGATTTCACCCAAATATTTGAATTTGGTAAGTGTATGATGGGTTCGTGAAGACATAGAAAGCGATTCGTAGAATCTATATGAAAATTGTGTTAAGGGGAGGTAATAAATAAAGCTAATTTTCGTCCTGAACAAAATTAGCGATATTGGTTTACCTCCCTTGAATTTCACTCAAAACTCGCTCCAATTACTCATTCAATTTCATTCAAAATCATTCCAAAATCATTCGCCTGGTCAAATTCACGATGTAATTTACTGCTATACTTACATGTGTATCCCGTACATACAAGTACAAGCATCCAAAGGAAAGCGTGATTTTTCATTCTTGATTATAAGAGAGTTTAGCAACTATTGAAATTCGTTTCACTTCAAGATAACTTTCACACACCAGCTTTTATCTTCTTTTGAAGCTCTTTTGAAAAAAATAATGGCATCCTTTAAGTGTATACAAGTTTATTTAATTTTTTTTTTGTTTCATAAGCAAAAGACAAATGATTATGAGTAACAGGCTTGAGGTGTTTAAGTTTCTCCTTCAAAAAAGCACGTCCCATTGAAAGCATTTGTTTTAACCGAGTTATACATAACGATCTACCGAGGTTCATGCAACCATAGGCGTACCACGGATTTTGAAATTTATACGCACTCATAAGGCGACCAGCAAAGAATATATAGGATAAAGGCCATACGTTGACTGTGACAAAGGATGAATATCCTTCGTCTGCATGATCTAAGCCTTTGTGTATAATCAAAACATCATAACTACAGCCTGAATAAGCTGTTATCGATGTTATGATCATTCAACAACGAGATTTTATTTATTTACGCATTTGGGTAATGGGCGTAATGGTAGATTCGCCATAAACATCAATAATGATCATTCCTAATGCGTACAACCCGCCAAGTGTCTCTTAAACATGATGCATGTACGTTGTGAAAAACTTATTTAAAAATCCTCTTCAAAAATCCACAGTTTCAGTATATTTTTCCTTCAAACTTGTTCAAAGTTTGTGAATAAAACTACAATCTTAATTAAAGATCTTCTAGCCGCCGTCATAGCGCAGTTGGTAGCGCGTCGGACTGCCAATCTAGAAATATTGAAAGCGGCGTTAAACTCCATTCAATCAATTAATCAACCATCTAAACTTTTGTAACTTTCCAAATTTAGCCCGAACCGTTAAGTATCACGGGAAAAGGGGCCTTACGAAATAGTATTAAAGAATATAATACATAGATGTCATCGATTTTATTAAGCTTTCAAAAATGCATGTACCACCATGTGTACGATTTGTCAAGCATCGAGGAATTCGGCCTTATGTCTATTATTTTTGAATAATACTAGTTCAATTTCTTATTTCTACTTTTTTAAGGTCTATTCAAACTTGCTCAGAAAGATTGTAACATTCAAATGACATTTCCTCGAACTAAGGTCAGGTCCCTAAAGTTTCAAGCGAAAAAGGCATTATGAATATTAATTCAAAATAAGCGCATCAACAATTCAAATGTCACCGATTTAAGCGCATTTTCATCAAAGCTCCTCAAAATGTTTAGGCCTTACACTCTTCTACAGAATAACTGTACAGCCAAAATAATTACATTTTTGTAAACTATTTTAATTCGAGTTTGTTAACCCAAGTATCACATGAAAATGGACATAATGAAAATTATTTGTTAAAAATTAATTTAAATTTGGTTAACAGATCCTGTACGCCGCCCTTTAACAGGCTGTTATCTCCAAATCGTGCGATATCCATGCGCCGGCAAAAGGTGTTCGTGCGACCAAGGCACAGTTGAACGGCTGTCGTAGGCTTTGCTATTTTGAAGTTAAACAAGATGTTTAAAAAATCGTTAGATCGACAGGAAATCGCAGCCCGTAGACGTATCGCAAAGAAATCACAAGCCCGTTACACGGACATCGCACGGTGAAAAAGGCCTTTAAGGAGGTAAAGGAGGTACTAGATATCTGTCCGCTTTCGGCCTTGAATCAATAAATACTGTATAGAAATTTAAGACGAAACTGCATACTTTTTGGCAGTTGTCAAAAAAGAGTCATGAAAAAATATAGTAAACAACATTGTGAAATTGTCATAGTGAATGATTTTGGAATAATTAAGGAATGCAATTGAATAAGTGTGTGGAGCGAGTTTTGAGTGCATTTAATGGGGGGTAATCCTATATCGCAAATTTTGTTCAGGATGAACAAAATTTGCTATATTGATTACCTCCTTTTAATAAAATATGCATACACGTTCTATAAATAGATTCCTATTCCCTCAAGAATGTATGAGACGCTAACAATTTGAATTATGTCAGTGAAATCGTGGTTTTCTCTACCAAAATTTATTTGAATGACGGTGTTGAAACTATATTTTTCAATGGGTTTGGGCGATTTTGAATGATTAGATTGAGTGTAAGGAATGAATGAAAGGAGCGCTGAGTGAGCGATTTAGAATGGTTGTGCTTGAGATGAATGTCAATTTCACGATGTAACTAACCGCACCAGAAATATTAACGGTTGGACGCTCAATTATAGACCATGACAAATTCAAAGCATTATCGTCCTTAATCGTAACAGGTGAAGACTGATACATATGTAGACAAATATAGGTATCGATAGACAGAATGAGTACTTTGTTCAAAATGAAGCACGGCTAACCCTATGTTCTTGATTAGTTTATACTAATTTATTTTAGTTCGATTGCGACGAAAGCTTAAGCTTATAGAATCGCTCTCGAACACTAAATCCTGATGTTTTCCCGTCCCTGAGAGAGAGGCAGTGGTTTTTATCCCACTGCTACCCATTTTTACAGCTGGGTGAACTTGGGCTGGCTATTAAGTGTTTTGCCCATAAACACACCCCGGCGACAGTGGGGCTCGAACCACGGACCTCCAGGTCACGGGTCGAGTGCATTTACCACTAGGCCACCGAGGCAGTTCTTGATTGCAAAATCGAGTCAATTCCAGCAATTTATTTTATTGATATTAGTCTTCACCATTATTTACATAATTCAAGGATCATGAAATCAATGAACTTAAGTAAGAAAAAATCAATATTTCATTGTTTGTTGCCATTGTACATCAATGTCCCTCTATTCATTGCGTTATTTGGATGAATATTGCATCTGCTTCATATTTTCATCTCGTGTGTTTTCTGAAATATTGCTCGCCTACATGGTTGAAATAAAAAAATAACTATAGTGATAAACCTGCGTTGAACACAAGTGCATGTAAAAAGCGGGGTAAAATTTTTTCAGATCATACCGACTCAAAAACATAATTATCTCAGCTTTCCAGACTAGTTAAAACTTCCAAGTCGGATATATGCTACTAGAGCCTGGCTTATGATTCTTATAAGCATGGCTCGTGCGACCCATTTCCTACTTTTGTTATTTGATACTTTTAGCAAACTAGCACAACTTTTACGTGCTTAAGAGCCAATTGATGCATACAAAGCAAAGAGTTGACCTGGACTTTATCAAAAGAAGCTTGACGTAAACATCTTTACATTCTTATCAGAAATTTAATAATCATGTAGACAAGAGGCCAAGCAAACCCAGTGTCGCTCAAAAGCCTGTAATATTTTCATCAATGATCACAGTCGATTTTGTTAGGAAGCTGATTTTTGGTCAGGGGCATGAATCCTGACTCAAATATGGGGAGAAGCAAATTAGCCATCCTTGAATCTACGCAGGAAAAGACTCTCCGTGCAATATTATTTAAGAATCAAATTCCGATAATCCTACTCATAAAGTTGTGTTTTATCTAAAATATAGAGAGGTTTTTGAAAAGAAAAAGGACCCTATACTTCCCTTTAGTTTGCGCTGTGAAGCTTATGTAAATTCTCTAGACTTTGACATAGAGGACGTTGCAGAACATATTGTTCCTGATGTTCCATTGTGGACATATAAAGCCCAAAGTTTCTTCATGATCGTGCTTTAAGCTAAAAGGTCAACAGATCCATCTATTGTTAAAACAAAGTTCTTGGAAGTCAAAGAAAAATACACATCACATGAAAAGATATACACAGACGGTTCCAAAGACGGCAAAAGGGTTGCTTCAGCTACTATTTTAGATGGCGAAAAATATTTATTTCGCCTTCCTAATAACTCTTCTTTTTTTTTCAACCGAGCTTTATGCCATTTATCTCGCACTCGATCATATGCTCGCAGAACGTTTCTCTCGCTACATCATCACACGGACTCTATGTAAAGCATGCAATCTCCTTATCTTAAGGCTACTTGACAAAATAGCTCAGCTTAATGATTATGATCTCGTTTTCTGCTGGCTTCCAAGTCACATTGGTATTAATTGTAATGTGGAGGCAGATAAAGCTGCCAAGGATGCATTATCACTTGAAATTTTACCCTTTGAAGTACCTTATACCGATTTTAAACCCCTTATTCTTATTGTAATTCATGCTGTATGGAGGAACTGTTGGTCCGATCAAGCAAACCAGAATAACAAATTATTTTCTGATCGACGAGACCTTGGCGATTGCTTACCTGTTTACAGGTCATCCTCGCTTACGCATTGGTCATACCCATTTAACGCACTGCTACCTTTTAAAAGGATAAGATATGCAAATATGCATTCCATGTAACGCTCTCTTACTGTTAAACATATCTTTATAGATTGTATAGGTTTTTCTTTTATTAGACATTTAAAAGCAGATAGTATGGGGCAGCTGTTCGAGTCTGTAAAATAGGAACTTATATTTAATTTTCTTCCAGCAATTAATTTATAAAGTAAAATCTAATTTTGAGTTATATTATCCTTTTTTCATCTTAGTTTTCAAAATGTTTCATTTAGGTTTTACCGTTTTCCTTATCTATTTAGATTAAAGTTTCTCTTGTATTTGAAAATATTTACACTTTGCATTGTTCGCATTGATTTCTTTAACGTTGCTTTCTTGAGTTTCATTTTTACCTCTGAAGGTTCTCTTGTGTGAATTTTCCGGCCGGGTGGACTCGCACACCTCCTGGTCTGCGAAGAGTCGATGTGCTTTCGTGCTCACGTCGGATATATTCCGCTTTGATTCAGACATATTCGCGCCCAACATGACCTTAGTAGTTGTCGGGCCATATAACAAATAGAGGATAATCCTTTGATTGAGTGAAATATCGATTTTTATTTCATTGAGTGAACAACAAAAGCTATATTTTCACGAGTGGTGGAGTCACGAGGTGCTCCGGCCACCGCGATATAACTGCGAGATTGTTGAAAGCGGCGTTAAACCCATTCAAATAAAACAGACAATCAAACATTTTACATGAGCCTAAAGCAGGGCTATTGTCTTGACCATTTGTTCGTCGTAAGTGCATGCGTCTGTTATTTTTTTCTTTAATCTTATCTAAAACTACTCGTCAGAATTCCTCCATACTGCACAGGAATGAGAATTAGGATATGCTCTCTCAGATTCCTTCTTTTAATCCTGATCAGGCTGATAATTGGGAAACTATGAGTGTTCGAGTCACCTAAAAAGGCCCAATCTGGTGAAATATAAGATAAAACTTCTCGACAGAATTTAACAAAATTTCACCGGAATGACGCTATGGACATGTTCTTTCGGGTTCATTCATTTTATCCCGATCTGGTTGATCACTTAGGCTCTATAGGCCGTTGTGTCAATCAAAAATTGCCTCATATGGTAAATTATAAAAATGGCTTCTTCTCTGACACTACTAGACAGAATTCAAACTGTACAGGAATGATGCTTCTGTCATGCTCTTTCAGATTTCTTCTGTAGATCCTTATTGAACTGCTAACTTTTGGTGTTACAGGCTTTTGCATCATCCAAAAATAGCCCCATATGGTAAAAAATTAAGAAAATCTTTTCTGAAAAAAAATCAGAATTCAACCAAACTGCACTGGATTGTTGCTTGAGACATACTCTTTCAGATTCCTTCTATGAATCCTCATCGGCTGATCGATTTGATAACTTGGGTGCTAGAGGCTGCCACGTCACCCCAAGTATGCCCTTTATGGTAAAATATTACAAAAGTTCTTTTCTGTCACTACTGGTTAGATTGCAACAAAATTTCACAGGAATGACCTTAAGACATGCTCTCTTAGTTTTCTTTCTTAAGTGATGATTTGGGTGCTGTCGAATCATCTAAAATGTGCCTTTGACAAAATAAGAAAAATATCTCTTTTCGAGGTATGTCTAATTGTGAACAAGCATACCCTTTTTTGGTAGCAAAGCGTCACCTTTGCTGGCTGAATTTAACAAACAAAATTTTGAGATATCCTCAAAGTTCAAATGAGTGCAAACTGCCCTCCTCGGCTTAACCACAAAATACATAAATGCTTTCGCCATAAAAAGTTATTCTCCCGCAATGTACAAACGATTCGCTTTCGCCAAATAATTACGCAATCTTGTCGGATTATGGACTGGTACTACTGTCGACTCATGAATGAAGCCGTCAGGTATACACCGAATTTTCGTCCATAGTCTAGAAGCTTGTCCATGCATGAAAATTCGAGTCTAATATCGAAAACGAGGCCCCACCCCGAAACAAAAGTTCAAGTGATAATTGCATTCATTCATTAATCTGTGTGTTAAACGATTTTATATCGACGAAAAAATTTTAGAGTGATATAGATTATCTATTCATATTTGTTTTCTTTACGGACATTACCTTAAAAAAAAAAACTTACTCGAAATGCAAAATGGCGACCTCTCCTGACCTGTTGTTTTCAAATAAGTCATTAGCCAGCCAGAAGTGCTAGGTGCGCGTACGTCATCAAATACTGAAAAGCCAACACCGCGTGATTGCTTTTTGGTGACTATCTGTCGGCTTTCATGATAGTCGACAGGGAAACCAGGCTTTTATGATTATTCGTAAGATCAAACGTAATTCATACAGCTCTGACTGAAAAAAAATTGCGAAATATCCCTTTCTGAAGTCTTAAAATGGATCTACGGGTATAAACCGAAGTGAAAATAGACGCTACCCAAAACATTTCCGAAAAGTCAATCGACTATCCTCGTTTATAAACGGCATTTTTAGATAACAAGGGAAAATCCCAATAACGTCATTCAAAGTGTCTGCAACAACATGACTGACGAGGGATTTGAAATGACGAGGTTTTTCTTGTCTTCTGTTTTTCGGATAATTCTGCGTAATTCTAAATAGATTAAGAGCATTTCTTTGAACACTGCCTAGTACGTTCGTCTCCCTTGGAACGACAGTGCCATAACAATAAGGTGAATTTATCATGTTTTCGTAATATCGTCGGATGCCAAAACATCGTAACTAAAATTTGAGAAAGTCGCATTTCCTAGGCCCGACACGTAAGATAGATCTTAGGACCGATTACAAATAGAAGGTCAAACTCCACAGTTCTCATATCAGTTTCCATAATTTATTAAAAGAAACTAACAAAAAGTGATTATGCAACCAAAGCTCGTACCTAAAGCTTAAAGTTAAAGCTAGAAGTTTCAACGCTTGGAAGTCGTTTACTCTTAAAACAAACTACTCAGAATGATGGACTGTGGGAGCAAAATTTAAAACTTATTTTTAATAAGGAAACAAGCATTCACAAAGTGTGCAGGAAAAGGAAAATGTGTGAATGTGTTGGATACGGGGTAAAAATTCCTTACTTTGAAAAAAAAAAAATCCTGAAATTCCAACATGGAATAACAAAATTCCTGATGTTGGCCTTTATTGAGAGCAAGTTGTAAGTCTGCAGTTTCGGCCGCCTCATACTTTATTAAGCTCATAAGGGCAAATCGGGCCACAGTATGGTGGGCTGTGTGATAATTAGATATCCCTCGTACGTCGTTCGTCATAATTTCTCTTCAGTGTTTATATCATAGGGGAGACAATTCATGATTATTGGATAGTAGTGTTTGTCAGGTCATTAAGATCAAATACATGAATTAAAATTTGAAATATTCCATGTGAAAACACGAGGAAAGGATACCTGTTGACACATTCTTTGCTAACATTCTAAGGGCCATACATTTAGCGCATTTATGATGAAACCTGTTCAGTTTGTTAGGCAAAATGATAAAACCTTCTTAACGAGCAAAGTTTATCTGAAAATACAAACGTCGGGACATGAAAATTTGGATCACCCGTGATGAACAATGACCAAAATACTTATTATGTCAGAAAGGGTCTCAATTAGAAAATGAGAACATTTGAACAGGAAAAGGGAAAGAAAAATCGGGATTTATGAGAAATATTTTACACTAATGGTTGTTCAGCGTATTGGAATATGGATTTCCATGTGTGCAAAGTAATGACTTAGCTTGACCAGTATTTTCAATATCCACACTACATTGTACGGTGACTTGGGTGAACTATATTCAAAAAGGAACGCATTCGAAAGTATGCTTTTTAACTCCTCGCTTTATTTTAACCCTGGTATTGTATCATAATATTTTTTTTAAAAGGAAGATTACTAGAACATCTTTGCTTTGCTAGCTTTCAGTACTTTCATTTACATTACTAATTGAAAAAAAAAGAAGATTTTTTTGTCTTTTGTATCGTTTTCAGCACATTTCACATACTTATTTTTAAAACAAAAGTTTGAAAAAACAATCATATTGTAATCAATCATTGACACTTATTATAGGGATGAGTTTCTTTTCACTGCGTTTATTTGGGTGAAAAGTGCAATTGCCTTAGCACTTGGCAAATATTGCCCGTAGGAGTTATGTTGAAGCCATGTGCTAAGGGTATTGCACTTTATAGCCAAATGAACGCAATATCTTTTGTGTGAATACCTTAAATTAGTATTGAAAGAGAATTACGGCTTAAATCTAAAATTAAAATTTGTGAAAGGTGAAAATTAAAGATTGCAATGATTTGTTAGCAAACATTTTCACACATTTCAAAGTAAAAGACTTGACAATTATCAACTAATTAGTCCCCTACCGGTGTTCACACCGGAGGGGACTATAGGTTTGCCCTCCGTCTGTCCGTCCGTCTGTCCGTCCGTCCGTCTGTCCGTCCGTCTGTCCGCTCAAATCTGGATCCCGCGATAACTTAATAACTCAGAAAGTTGGTATATGACTAGATGGCAAAGTGTAGATTATGCACATCATTTTATTTTTGTTTTCGCCTTAAATTGAGGTTGCTATGGTTACAGAAATAGTGAAAATATGGCAAAAATTGGGTTCCTGCGATAAGATAATAACTAAGCAAGCTAGTTTGATGAGACTTGGTATATGACTATATGGCAATGTGTAGATTATGCACATCATTTTATTTTTGTTTTTAGACTAAAATTGTTGTTGCTATGGTTACGGAAATAGTGAAAATATGGCAAAAAATATTGGATCCTGCGATAAGTTAATAAGTAAGCAAGCTAATTTGATGAGACTTGGTATATGACTAGATGGCAATGTGTAGATTATGCACATCATTTTATCTTTGTTCTTTGACAAAAAGTGCGGTTGCTATGGTAACGGAAATAGTGAAAATATGGCAAAAAATATTGGATCCTGCAATAACTTAAAAACTAAGCAAGCTTACTTGATGAAACCTGTTTTAAAATGTAAAAAAAATATAAGCCATGTTAGTCAGGGTGGTGATGCAGCAGTATTAATCACCTCCAGTGAAAGTTCTCATTTCTTACCAACAAGACTGAAGAAAAACATCTTGGATCAGACAAGGTAACTGTTATTGATACTATTTCTTGCATCTGTCTATTGCTTGCATGAATTGTAAAGTGGGCACAGCAGACACAACAAGTCATGTAAGTCTTGTTGAACCCTTTCCAAAACAAGACCTGGTTTTGACGTCCCTGATAGAATTGGCGTGGGAAAACATTGAGACAAACGAAGCCGGTAGGGGACTTTATGTGTTGCATACAACACCAGATACTTGTTTTAGGTGGTTATCTGTCATACCTATGGTTCTGTATAAATATCCATCATGGCCATGAATAGTGTCGTTGTAAATGCACTTTCGTTCCGTGAAAACCTGTGTCGGTGTCGGAAAACGAGAATCCAGTTAAAACGAATGAAAAATGCACTGTGCAAATCTGCCTACAACAAATTTGTGTGAAAAAAGTGAAAGGGCCCTTGTATTGAATGTCGTTTAAACGGGAGTTGACTGCACTTCGTACACAATCGTCAGATTCTCGTTAAATGTCCAACGGTCTGAAGCCTTGTTAATGTTTGCCACGGACGCCGTACGCTATCGCTATCTACGATTTTTGGTATGATATTTTTGACAACATATACTATCATAAAATACAGCGTTCGTGTTCACAAAATCGTGCGGCTTTACATAACGTGGCGTGTGTACAGGCTTCGGTCTCCGTGCGGTCTTGTGATTAATAAAATTTCATAACATTTAATTCTATAAAATTGCAAGGTTTACACATATCGTAAAACCGTGCTAGGATCGCACGCACATCGTCTGCTACAGCCATAGCACCGCACGAATTTGGGAATTTACGGCAAGTAAATTGGCATGTAAAATATGCTTGACCACTAATTCGTTAGTCATTTTAAGATGACACTACACTTTTTTTTCCTTTCTATTATCACCTTGTGATTATTAATCATAGTCAACATCCCTTTTATCACAACAATATCATGAGAAAAATGACGAAACTGATTTCTCGTTAGTTATTTAAAGTCGCTGTTAGAAATTTAACAAGAAACGTATATTTCTTTTCTAATTTCAAAGGAAAATAACAACACATACATGGAAAAGCATATTTTATTACTTATTCTTGCATCAGCATACCTTGGATACGTATGTAAGTATTTTCTGCTTATGGAGATAATATTTTCTTCATTTCATTGAGGTGTGAAACTTAAAACTTAATCTTATTGTATGATAACGCGAAGTGGATTCGAGCATGAGTGTGATTAATTTTTTAACTTCATATCATGAAATTAAAGATACCCCAAAAAAATACTCTCTTCGTACCTTACAAATTAACATCATAAAACAAAAAGGGAAAAATGCTGCATAATAAGACAGATTTCTTGTGGGACAACTTTGTTTGCAAGTTTAAAAAAAAGCTTCGTACTCAAAATTGAGGATAAAACATTTTTAAGCCAATCAGAATGCACAAAAATTGATGGAAATCAATATTTTTAAATCATTAAAATTTCTTTTTGTATTTTCATATCTTCGGATCGAGACAAATAGTAACAATATCTAATAGGAAAGAACAAACTCAAAAGAAGGGTAATATATTATCAGTGAGCAAAATGTACTACAGCTTTGTGTTACTAATTTATTCCTCTAGTGGTGATAAAGTTAGTTACATCATGCAATAATCTCACTAACATTATTCACGAAAGGTCGGAAATCATTCCTTAAAACTTAAAACAAAATATTTTAAGACGACCAACATTTCATTTAAATTGATCAAATTTGGAAGCTTCTCTTCGACCGGTTAGACAAGCAAATCTATTTATAGAAAGAATAACGTAGATTCTTTCCAATACTGAACGAAATAAGCGATGTTATGTTATCCTTATTCTTGAATTGATTTTTGCCTCGCCTCCAATACTCGTTCAATTTCATTTATATAAAATGTTCTTAAATAATTCACATTTCAATTTCATAATGTTCTTAACTGACAAACATTTCATGGAGTAAGGCTTTGACATCATGAATATGTAACAGACTAAAAAATTTGCCAGCAAAAGCCAATCCCGATTCTGAACGTTCATACAACAACAAAGGCATGGCAGACTCAAATCCCGAAAGAATGCATCTTATTCAGAGTTGCCGAATATAAGTTTGATGCAATTTTATGAATAGATCAAGCAAACCTCAATAAAATTCCTCGATTCCCCCCCCCCCCCCCCCAAAAAAAAAAAAAAAAAAAAAAAAAAAAAAAATACCAGAAAAGAGTTTTTTCTGAAAAAAAATCATAATTAATTTTTTTTTTAACTTTTTTAAGTACGTGAAAGTTTGACAAGAAAATCATTAATTTTCAAGAAAGGGAACTTTCAGGTACAGTGTCTAGAAGCTAGGCTTTATTGGTAGAGCGCGGTCACCAGTAGGAACGCGTAATATCGTGCAATTAAGCACGTATTGACCTGATGTCACCTGCCTGATAACATTATTAGTTATACGGTTTCTTGCCGGGGTATATGACGATTTATTCCCGGCTGGAAAAAATGATGTCACCCGAGCCGTAGGCGAGGGTTGACATCACTTTTTACTGCCGGGAATAAATCGTCATATACCAAGGCAAGAAACCGTATTACGAATTTATTATACTTCAAAGTTTTAGGCCTAAATATCTGTCTTTCGCCTTTTTAAGGCCTTGGTATAAACCGAATTCTTTAAACCACCATTATCCCTTGATGCGCCCCTATGAAAAGTAAACATGTACAAAGTGACGTCATATATAACTGTGACGCCACAATGATACGCTCTGCGATGTTGTGATATAAAAGCGGTTCTTGGCTGAACCTGTGAGAAATTTGTCACTTTCAATGTACAGATTGGTAAAAATTTAAGGTATTTATTGACATCTTTATCATTTTTTATTTGCACATTATTACCCGACATGTTTTATAAATGTTGAATGATGTGTATACTCGTGTCGGGTTATCAGCGAAGCGAGAGAATCATGGCTGCCATTACCGTTTCGATTTTTTGACTATGTTCACGGCGAGGCGCCGTTAAGGAAAAATTAGAGGTAATACCGGAGCGGCCGTAGTTATCAATGTTTGTCAGGTCAGCATTAACCAATGAAAATGCTAGAATTTTCTTTGCAATTTAATAAAACATGATATCAGACATTATATTTTTAGAAACAATTTGCATACACATTAACCTGGAATTCTTTAATTTTTAAGGGTTTATCATACTTAAGCACTGAAAAACGATTGCATGATAAATGGAATAACATGTAAGTGTCTTAAAATATCAATGTTTTCAGGTCTCGAATGTGAGAAATTATCTTGACTCGGCAAAACCTAGTCATGATAAATTCTCCCAACCCCGACCAGATTACATTTTTATTTTTAGACACTAACATGTTATTCTCTATATATCATGGCTATGCCTATGGTGAATTAGGGATATATCATTGCAAAACCTCTCCAATGTTTTTATCTAAAAATGGAAAACCGTATAATGCTGCCTGGACGAAACACACTATATAAAAAGATATTTTGTAATGATATTTAGCAATAAACCCACGTTTTTCAATTGCAAATATTGCACATTTCAATAAAATGACTGATCACTTCAAACCGGTTTGACTCAGTTTTTAATTTTTACAATTTTACATTATAGTGATTCTCAAAAGAGACACATGTTTGGTTACACTCCTGTCTGTTTTGACCTTATTAAACTTAAAGTGAAAATGGCACATTTGACAGTCTTTAGCAATTCTTGCAAGATCTTGCAACAGCATGCGAATCTTATCACCGCATGTAGAAATCACCTAACACGATTTCCCGGTTTTCTTCATAGTATTCTATCATTATGGATATTGCTGTAGTTTTAACTTTTCGATGTCTATTGATGCGATACCGTTGCATAAACATGATAACCGGAAACGAACCTCTATTATGAATGAATTGGTCTGAAATCAATACATGTGACCTATGTGCATATGTTCGAGTCTCGCATCCATATTATTTTGATATCGTTTTTAAAAAAAACTATAAATCAGATAGGAAAAATAATTAATTTCTATTTGTTTACGCTTCAGTTGGGTTAAGCAAAAATCATGAAATATGAATTCCATTTTTTGCAATTGACCCAAAATATTGGCCAGACACGGTTGGCCTTACTTTCCTTATGAAATCTTTAAAATTATTTTTTTCCTTAACCCTTTGCTTTATTTCAATTAAACTTAGCATGACTGTTCTTTGAGAGACATTTCATTTATTATCCAAGACATTTTATTGATCCCAGTAAAAGGGCTTGGTAGAGTGCGGCTTATTTTCACCATAAAAACTTAAGTTTCTTTTTCTCTCATGGCGCCAATTTAAATGAGTGTTTTTGTGCTATCATTTTATCATGTTATTCTAGCGTTTTGATTCACCCAAAAATAAGGATGTTTCATGGTTGGGCTTATTTTCGCTTTAGATTTTGATTTGAATTTGTGGAGCACCTAACAATGGATTCCTGGTATTTCTCACACCAGTACTACCACCACATCCCTTTTCTAGCCTCCAGTTGCTATTCCACATATGTTTACTATTATCTACCCATTGGTGGAAGACAAATATCGGAAAGGATAAGTGCCGCGGCCGGGGATCGAACCCGTGCGAATATAGACCCCCGGATTAGAAATTTTCGCTTTAGAAATGTCCTTCTACCAAACCATGGGATCAAAGTTTGCAGGATAATGTTCCATGGGTAAATCTTCTTCTAACAGAATTTTGATTAGCCCATACATGTGTGTTGCCTTGCGGTGCATACTGCTCACAAAACTTTCATTATTTTACCGTGTAATACATATTATTGCTTCATTGCTAATAATCCATCAAGATATATAAAAAAGAAGTAGATAAAATAATTTTCTATTGAGAATCATTACTGATAAATATTTTGAAAAAATGGCTTTCCATATCGTGTTAAGCCAACAATTTCTGTCCATCTGTTGGTCTCTTCACAAATTTTATTGTAAACTTCCATAGCTGACAGAGATTCTCATTGATAGATATTTGAAAGTCAGTTCGAACAAGTCTAGAGTAGAGCATACACATCCTAGATGACATTGTGTTATAAGGAACAGACGATTGTGTCTTCTAACGATTTGAAGATCTTATTGTTTCACGTTTTCACTCTTAAATACCTCCTCACTCACTAATCCTGTCCACACAGGACAAAAAAAGAAATCAGATACTCGATGTCGATTACCATACACATCTAAAAATTTCAAGATCTGGCTTCCACATAATCAGCAATGGAACACACTTATTCAATTCATATATTGGATTTAAGCTCATCTGTTTGAAGTTTCCCTAGCTGATTTAACCTTTATATTATTTTGAATGCCCGTAGTAAGGTTGTCTGGTTAACGGTCCCCGAATTGTGTCCCCCCCTCAAAAAAAAATATATAAAAAAAAAAATAAAATAAAAAAAAAACGATGTCCCGTTAGACGGGGCGTTACACCGAGCACGTTGAAGAACCATTGGTGACCTCAGCAGTAGTTTCGTTATGTATCATTGCGCTATCCCCTGTAATAACTAACAAACTCCTTTGGGCGTCGCTCATATTGGCATGTCTTAAGGTAGCGACGATAAATAAACGGAAATACACACACTCTGTCGGAGAGTGCTGGCATTATATTTTATCTTATAACTAGACAAATATCCGTGTGATAACATCCGGTATGACATTTTTTATGATATCATATAGTTATTTTTAGAACAATGATATAATGCGGTTATTTTTAGAAACATGCATTTTAGTTAGAAACACAGACCAAAACAAGACAAATATAGGTTATAAGATAAATATAATACATACCTAGTGTATTGTATGAAAAAAATATCAAACTTGGTTGTGAGATTTGATAATTGTCTCGGCAATGCCTCGACAATTTTCAATTCTCCCAACCTCGTTAGATATTTTTTTCATATAATACATTAAGTATGTATTCTATATTTACACACTTGACACAAATAGACGACAACTTTGACTTTCTTGAGGTATTTATGATTACAGTTTTGTTCTATCCAGCTCTGCTTCATTTTAAAACAAAATCGATGTGATCGAGCGAAGATGAGAACGTTCCCTGTTGATATTTGTCGATTCGCTCAGATTCAGAACTGTGCGCTTGTAACGAACAATTCTTCGGCAAATATTTCAATTCTTAACTGATGAAATAGCGGTGAAGGGTGAATTATCTACAATATTAAAGAAGGTCTTTATCAAATTTTGAGTAGTATATATGAATTCAGGAGCGACCCTAGTGCTTTCAGATAGGTTCAATTAACATCTTTTTCTTTATAGATGGTATTCGATGTTATAAGTCAACACACCATCGAAGTTGGCTTATCATTGTTGATGGTTGTAGATCATGTCAAATTGTAAAGAACAACTGTGAGTATTTCTTTTTTTTACCTGATAATTGTTTCAAACATTTGAAGTAGAATGGCGATGTAAAGCTCAACTTTCTCATTTCTGAATGGTTTATGTGTTTCCTTTGATAGTAAAATAAACGTCATAAATCACATAACACAAGAAAACAACCCCGATTTTCATTGAAATAGAGCTTAGTATGACTAAATCATAGAATCACTTATTCCCCCAGTCATGGTACTCAAGTGACATTTTTTGTGAAGTGGGTTATTGTCATGGCGCTGTGTATGTCATGCGTCCGTCCGTCTGTGCGTCCGGTCGTAAATGTGTTCTTTAAAGATTTTTTCCTCGCTACTACTGGATGGGGTTTAACCAAATTTCACAGGAATGATCTTTGAATGTCCTCGGTTCAAAGTTTGTTCAAGATATTCAGATCTAATGAGAACCACAGCTGTAATGGACTTCGCTACACTCCATTTTGGTAATATGCGACTTTTCTCAGAATCTAACGGATAGATTTCAACCTTATTTTACTAGATTGATCTTCTTTGTTTGAATAAGGTTTAACGATTTCAACAAGATTTCAGTAATATCGCGGTGACTGGAGAACCTCACAATAGATTCCTGGTATTTATCAAACCAATACAACCATCACATCCTTTTCTAGTCTCCAGAAATTACCAGTGTAGCGATACACGCCTCTTTTTATTACCGGCTGTTGTTTGCAAGTGTCCGCGAAAAAACGGATATTTTTAAAGACAACTGAAGTATTTCAAGGGGGACTTAACTATGGACATTTTAGTCCAATTTGGACGAAATTACAGTCGTCGCGTTATCTCAATTCAATTAAATACAGAAACGCACTACACGCACTTAATCAATATCATTAAGAAATCGTTCCCAAATCACTCAACTTGTCAATTTCACATTATTTCTTATCGTACTAGAATCAAGGGTCCTACTTGCAAGGATGCTAGATTATTTAGTGAATGCATCTTCTATTTCTTTAAACAAATTACATACCAAGGACCTACATTTAAGTCTCACTCAATGTCAATAAGAGGACTTTGGAATCTGGAGACCGATTCAATTGTAATTCAATGTAATGTGTGTATACATTTTATCTTAACAATTACACATTTTATCCGAAAAAACAAATAATCTTGAATTCATAAGTGAAGAAAGAAAGAAGAAGCCAATTGATTTTCCTACCAACTGGAGTAAATGTAAATTGTGGTCTATTTATTACTTTCGGGTGGTTTTTAATTTTCGCTCAGTCTTTTCGCACTGCCAAACCAGTGAAATTACAAAATAATGTATCATTCTTTCAATCATTTCACCTTACTTGTCGCAATAAATGCGGAGCCAAAAAATGGGAATAAAAGTAAAGAAGTTATGACATGACTTTGATTTGTCCAGAGGTTTATAAAAAATAGAATAGATTTTGTACTTGATTTCTGTTCTTCGTTAAAATCTTTTTTGTTCAGTCACTGAATGATATATCGATCGGACTCTCAAATCAAAGAATAATCATTATTTGAGCCCGTGCATGACATTTCCAACAATTTGCAATGTGCATCAAGCAAAGCTTCTGGCCAGCCTGTGCATTTGCACAGTCTGACCAGAGTCTTCCCTTTGCACTTTATAGATAGACCAGGTCTAGATGTGTCTTCAGACAGACAGCCAGTCTTCCTGTTATACTGTGGAACTGTCTAGGCTGCTCGATGAATCAACTCATGCATGTTTCAAATTGTTGGAAATGTCACGCACAGGCTCATTTTATATTTCTTTTATTTCAGGTGGTTCTCTCCATAGATGCTCAGATCGTAGACGTGCAACTTCACTAAGATTCAAAGATGGCGTTATATACTATCATTGCAATTTAGACCTATGTAATTACGCTTTACCTGCTTGAAACATTTTGCGTATGGTGGGAGGCTTCAACCTCATTAACATCTTACAACCATGTATTATGGTATAAAATAATAATAATAAAATCAAATGAATGAGGAGAAAAAATTTGGAATGATTTCAGAATATATTTGATAGAGCGGCTTGAGCGAGTTTCCTTTTAAAATGATTTTAAATGGAGTAATATTTTACTTAACTGTTTCGATTTTTTTCAATTTAATAGCGAACCAACGGCTGATATTTTAAGTAAATCTTTAGATGGCTTTCCACATGAAGCCTCGTCCGCCAGTGAATATTTCTGTTAAATTGCCCGGCTCTCGCTTAGAACATATTTAAACTAAGGTAGAAAAGTAAATTTACAGAGGAATAACTCGTCTGTCGATTTCTCTTCGACTTAAATGTCGTTGTTTGTGGACGCTACAGTTAGTTACAGCATGAAATTTACATTCACCTCAATCAAGACTATTCTAAATCGCTTACTCAGCGCACTATTCGTTCATTCCAAACACTTATTCATACCACTCAAAAACGCTCAAACCAACTGAAAAGTAAAGAATCAACGTCACTTAAAATAAATTTTGATATAGAAAAATCGCGATTTCACTGACATAATTTAAATTGTAAGCGTCCAATATGTTCTTGAAGAATTAGGAAGCTTTCTTTACAACGTGTATGCATATTTTACGAAAAGGAGGTAATCAATACCGCTTATTTTGTTTAACCTGAACAAAATTTGCGACATAGTGTAAACTCCCATTACACTCGCTCAAAACTCGCTCCTCATACTCATTCAATTTCATTCCTAAATTATTCCAAATTTATTCGCCTTATCAACTTCACGATGTTGTTAACTGTATTACATTCATCATTGTAATTACGTATGAACAATCCAGTCATATACATATAGCTTTTCAAAAAAGTAGTTTCCATCTTGGTTCAATTTAAATTTTTCAAGACTTTCTCAAATAGACAACTGAACATTTTGAAAATGACGTTACATTTTGATTTTAAAAATTCGATAATTATCAAAATATCCCTTTTTTTTAAAAAAACAGAGAGGCAAATATAAAACCACGCGTATTAAAAGTTCGCACAAGTCATTGTGTCGGCAAGTCGGTGAAAAGCATATCGTACGGAAGCCCACTGTGGCCCTTTTGTCTTAGCTCTTAGATCTTACGTCTAAGCTCTTAGCTCTTATGTCTTACGTCTTAGCTCTTATCTCTTAGCTGTAATAATGTTTGGAAATGGAAACAACGTGGATTATTTTGGTGAGGAAGATAATTGAAAATCGTTGCATTAAAGGTATTTACTTTTCTCATTTTAATTATCAAAAATATCATTTATTCGATTATTGCATGAGGTTTAATTACGCTACCTTCAACTGTACTTCAACTAGTTATTATATATCGTGAAGGCCAATGTATTTTCTGTAATTTTAATCTCTACTCAAAGCAGTACATAAACAGCCAGAAGGTTTCATAGGAACAAAACAAGCTCACCCTATTTATTTTTATTTGTAATATTCCCAGATTTATGTTGCCCTATTTTTTTAGCCTACCTATGGACGAAGTGATCAAGGTGAGCTTTTGTGGTAAAGTGGAGGTCCCTCGTCAGTCGTTCGTCGTCACCATTTACCTTGTATGCAATCTAGTGTCCAATTTTTGGCCGATCAACCTGAAAATTGGCCAGCATGATAGTCTCAATGAAATGTCGGTCGAATTCGAAATTGGATCAAATGGGGTCAAAAGCAAGGCACAGGGGTCAAATCTTAGAAAAACCTTGTATGCACTCTAGAGACCACATTGTTTGCCCGATCAACCTGAAAATTGGCCAGAATGAACGTTTTGTCTTAATCTGAGACAAGATATGAAAATGGGCCGACTGCGGTAAAAAAACTAAGTCACATGGTCAGAATGGCTGTCTTATTCAAATTTTGGACAAGTATCGAATTTGGTAAAATTGGATAAAAAAAAATGTCACGAAATCAACATTTAGGAAAACCTTGTATGCACTCTAGAGGCCACATTTTTTTGTCCGATCAACCTGATAATTAGTCAAAGTGATTGTTTACCTAAATCTAAGACAGTTTCGAAATTTGGTCAGCTGGGGTCAAAAATTAAGTCAATGGGTCAAATCTTAGAAAACCCTTATATGCACTATAGAGGCCACATTTTTTGTCCGATCATCCTGAAAATTGGTGAGAATGGCTGCCTAAATCAAAACGTGGACTTGTTTCCACATAGATATATCAGGCCAAAATTTGGTCACGTAGTCGATATAGAAAAAACCTTGTATGCACTCTATAGGCCACATTTTTTGTACGATCTAACTGAAAATCGGCCAGAATAATTGTTTTTGTGAAAAAGTGATGAAGTTAGAAATAGTGTCAACTGGGATCAAAACTAGGTCACTTGGTCAAATTCTCGAAACACCTTGTATGCACTCTAGATGTCATTGTTTGCTTGATTACGGAAGCCTAATTGGACTCTTTGTCTAAGCTCATATGTCTTCCGTCTTATCTGTTATCTCTGAGCTCCTTTCTGTTATCTCTTAGCTCTGCGCTCTTAGCTCTTATCTGTTATCTCTTAGCTCTTATCTCTTATTTGTTATCTCTTAGCTGTTACCTCTTATCTCTTAGCTCTTATTTGTTATCTCTTATCTGTTATCTCTTAGCTCTTATCTCTTATCTGTTATCTCTTAGCTCTAAGCTGTTATCTCTTAGCTCTTATACAAGAAAAATTATCTCGCGTTTTAGTCTGACATTTCTATCTAAGTAGCCGGAAACCTGCACTTTAATTGTAAATGACAATTTTATACATCCATGGTGTTTTTCATTCAAGTTTATTTATCCTGCGTGATTCCCCAATCTAACGAATGTATAATTGCACTATGTCTTATCCGCGCTTGTTCGTCAGTTATATGTATTTGTCATGGTATGCATTTTGATCTTCCACTTGTATTTCCTCTTTTTCCCAGATACCCACTATAATTAAGAGTCATTTACTGATGGTATGGTTCTGCACATTATTCGTGTTCCGGGTGTTGGCAGTGACGCCTTCAAATTTTCCTGTGGTGGTGACACAGCAAGACTGGAGTTAATCAAAACATACTTTCATTGCCTATACCTATACTGAAATTGTTTTACTACTATTTGCTATGAACAAGATTACCATCTCTATCCGACCGCTAAAGAGGATCCTCCGAAAGAACAACTAAAGACGGCGAATTAAATACAGGCCAGATGCGACGAATATCGAGAACATAAAAAAGAGATTCAAACTAGCGGGCAGTGTATAGGTTACCGTTCTATGTGGAGACGTTTTACAAATGATCATAAGCTGAAAGTACCAAGAAACAAAGTTCTGACATTTATGAGACAAATTGATCCCGCGGGCATTGCATTACGAAAGTCGCATCGTTTAAAAAGGCGCAAGTATATAGTTAAAGGTCCAAATTACGTTTGGCACGTTGACGAATATGATAAGCTTAAACCTTATGGATTTTGTATCCATGGAGCGATTGACGGTTAAAGCAGACGGATATTATGGTTAGAAGTATCACAGAGTAACAACAACCCAGCTGTGATCGCCTCATATTATCCCGAAACTGTCAAACAACTTGGTGTTGTCCCAAGAATTATCCGCTGTGACAAAGGCACGGACAATTATACTCTAGCACTACTTCAACCTTTCTTCCGATACAATGATACAGACAGTGGCAGGACTTAAGAGCTTTAGATGCGGAAGAAGTGTTTCTAATCAAAGAATCGAGGTTTGGTGGAGATCGTTAAAAAACCAGGGAATTCATTGGTGGGTTTGTTTTTTTAAAGACCTTAAAGACGGCAGTGAATTCGATGAACTTAATCCGCTACACGTAGAATGTTTAAAGTTCTGTTTCACACGACTAATCCAAACAGAACTTGATAGAATAGCTGCGCATTGGAACATACATATAATACGTGCACAAAAAGACGCCGATATTCCAAATGGCAAACCCGATTTTATGTACTCTATCCCCGAGGCTTTTGGAGGTCATGATTTTGGAAAGAAAATCGATCAGAAAGACGCGATACTTTGCCATGAAATGTATGGTTTACGTAGACAGATTTGCTGTCAAGAATTGTAGGAACTGGTCATGCTACTTAAGCCTGATCTTCAAATACCCCCTGGATGTGCAAAGTGCAATTCGGTTATATAAGGAACTTTTGAAACTTATGGAAGGAAATGAATTGTTTACAAAATGAATCACCATGTCTCGTTTGATATATTATTAATTATAGGTTTCTTGTATGCTTATTCCTAAATGTAAAAATGTTCATGTTCATGTTTGTTTGTGCGTTGTGTACTCTTGTAAATTCAAATTTGAATGTAAATTGAATGTTGGTAGTCATTAGAAATGTTTCGTTTTCATTGCATCCTAAAGCTTATGGCATTTACTCCGAAACAAAATCCAGCAAAGCTCAACTTGCTAACGCAAGTGCACCAGTCCTCGCTTTTAACGTGTTATATAGATAATAACATATAACTTTCTAAAAATATCAATGTCATCTGGTCAAGGTTGGAAGAATTTATCATGCCTAGGCTTTGCAGAGTCATGATAATTTCTCACAGCCGAGACCAGTTGATATTTAAGACTCTATTACGTTATTCAATTTATCATGCAATTATCTTTTGGGGCTTAAAACTATAAATACTTTGAAAGAAACGATATTCGTTGGAAAGATTTAGAATTCATGTAAGGGAAATGCCCTTAACCACGGTTCTCAGAATCAAAACATTAAAGCATCAGCATGAATAGTTCGATCTTTTTTAATGGATTTCTAGAATTTTATTATCAATACTGAATATCTTTAATTGCCCTAAGTTTGAAATTCTGAATATTAACATGAATATGATTGTAACAATAATTAAATGTCTCTAGATAATGCCTCGCTTAAAACTAGCATCTAGCCTATATTGTAAGCCTACTTGTAAACATTTGCTAATGGTTATTATGTTTTTCTCGGCCTGAGATGGCGCTTAAAATGAAAACTACACCCTTTAAACATAAAGGAACGATGAAATATTGCATCGTTAGAAAAATAGACTGAAACATTTTAAATCGCTCATTCTTTGCATGAATTTATGACAAGAAATCCGTTATCTTGCAGAAAACACATTTTGTCACAGACCAGCAGGATTATCCTTTTTTCTCGACACAATTGTTCTTTTAACACTTATCGAATATCTTGACTGCCTGTCCACCTATTTCTGAGAGTAACTTTTAGCATAATATTTTCGTTCAACGCGAAAACATAAAGCAAGCACTTAACAAATGTCAAGGGATGTAAACATTGTTCATGTCAACACGGTCATATTCACACAACTTATTGGAAATGATGACTTCTAGGAACAATGACGTCATTTCTGAAATTATGGTATATTGGGTTCTTTTTCAAATAATCTATATTTAGGCCAATTAAGACTTCACGAAGCAGATAATTGTTTTACACGTAATTGAGTCTAAACCCATTGCATTTTAAACATTTGGTACCGGTAGCAGAAAGGAAGTTCAGGTAAAGGTCATATGAATATGCAATTTGTTTCTAAAGAATAAATTGACCTGTCTGATACCATATCATGTAATCAGACAGGTGTTTCAGTCAGTACAGGGTTCGCGAGGTAATCTTTTAAATGGCGTAACACCATGAACAAGCAAGGAAATTGTGTTAAAAATTCATTGATAAGAATATCATAAACGTGGACGTCACTTTAGTAGAGTTTTATCATTTAGCTCGACAACGACTGTGAACAGTGAAGTGTGAACAAATTAAGGGGGTAATCTCGTAATGCTCATACGAGTACCGCTAAGGCCAAGCAAAACAATAGTGAGGTTCACGCCGCCCTCAGTCGCATGCTAATAAAGATAATCTTTACGCCATTAAAACATTACAAATATCATCATAATGAACTAATTATTTAAGGTTAGGCCATAAGACAATATTTATGCTCCAACACACACACGCGCACATACATGCATGCATGCATCTTCACGCATACGCGCACATGCACACTTTCAAGTTTTCAAAGTATGCTGAGATTGGTTTAAACAAAGGTAAATAAAAAAGAATCTTGAACTTAAAATTATGACATGATTTGTCTAGTGTTAAACTGTTCTATGATATACAATTACACATATGTCTGTTGGTGAAAGAAAACAAATTCAGCAAAATATGGATTCGTATCCTTTCATTTATTTTATATCTTCGTCGTTTCAAGAGTTTCATAGAAATTTTGCCATCCTATTGGGTCGAGAAAATGCCGAACCAGAGATCTATTTTCGTAGCATTTTAACATAAGAAGATTCGTCAACCGTATTCATTACCTGCTTTTCGTTAAACTTCATTTATTCTTAAATCTTTCTTCCCAAGGTTTTCGAATGGATGTAGCGTTTTGAACTAATTTGCAGTAATTAAAATCTTTCCGGGCAGAATTGAATTGTTTTATGGATTATCAGATCAACTAATAAACGAACCACATCATATATGATATTCAAACATTTTTCCCAAATATACGATCTAAGTAAAATGATGTCTAGATTTGCCGAAAATTCCGACAACAGTCCACTTGAATTTACATACTGGAAACAAAGGGATTTGCAATCCCTATCGATTCATCGATTTTTTAGTGTTCTTACAAATTCTTTCTTTCCCATAAGAAGCAATAGACATAGATAAGTGTATAGAAAGAGGTTACATTGAAAGTTCAAGCGGTCTATCGGGGAAAATCGAAATACAGTCGAACCTGTGTTAAGCAAGCACCAAGGGGACACATCTGCTTTCTGTATAAAGGTAGATTCCACTGCAATTGCTTCATATGGGAACTCGATGGTCGCTTGCTTAATACAGGTTACTTGCTGAATACAGGTGACCACTAACACAGATTTGACTGTATATATTTACCTCAAATTATCTAAATCGTTGAAATTTAGTCACGAATGCTTCAAAAAAAGATGTGTATATCAATTTTTAACCTGATGGCATTGAAAGTAAAGAGGAGTACAATTTGTCCTATATTTTTTTTTTTTTTTTTTTTGATAGTGTATTAACGAAACAATTTGATTTTGAAAGTGGCCATGTGTCATTTTAGGCTTGAAAGTAAAACATATTCTCTGAAGGTAGAAACTTTTATATACTTTATACCTTACCAGTCAAATTAAGATTCTAAAATTGAATCTAATACTAAATACTTTATCGCAAATTAGGTCTGTGAATATTCCAAATAAGTAAAGTCACACCATTGTTTAGAGACAAGATCCAATAACCAAAATCAGACTTCAACTTCCAAAGAGATTCAGTTTTACTGCATGAAAGTTATTTCGAAACATTTTTATTATACCTTTTTATTAAAGTGCCTACGTGGTGAAACTGAACTCAATTAAACCTTGTTGGAGTGAGTCACCGATCGTGCCCGTGTTAAACTACATGCAAAGTCATGCAAAGTTAGAAAAATAGAATTTAGTGAAACTGAAATCCCAATCCCTATTACCTCAGGAATCTTTATTGACACACTTTTTATACACCGCCGGAGGCGGACGTATATTGGCGTCATCTTCTCCGTCTGTCCGTCCGTCCGTCCATCCGTCCGTGCAGCTAAATTAGGGTAACGGGCCGTTTCAGTTGACCAAAGCCAAAAAACGGGCCAACTTCATATAAGGGGCCATGGCCCCTTGTTTAGTTGATAAAACGATGGTTTAGGGCCATGCAAAAATGTCCGTCATGTTTTTAGAAAATGGCCCCTTAAAAATTGTCCGACTTTGGACACGAAATTTGACGGACAGAGCCGTGTTTTTACATGAATGCCGCTTATGCTTCTGTCCGTCACAAATTTTCAATAGAAATTCAGAGTGACTCCCCTTAGATCGCTTACATCGTTGCCAAAACAGTAAATGGAGTAACTTCCCTTGAAACACGTGACATTTTGGAAGGATAAAGGGCCAGTTCACTTAGTTCGGTGAAGGTGGGAAGAAAAAGACGAAACAAGTAAGTATATTTCTAGTATTCATACATCTTATAATAACCAAAGTTATCGTTTGTGATTAATTATTAACTATCATGCAGGGATCGAGTCTTTGAATGAATGATCGTTTTGAAGTTTGTCTTTAGTTTTCGGGACCCAAATTGCGGAGGAGGACAGTATGTTTTTGATCGCCGATACAGTGATCTGCCAAAGATGCGTTTTTGCGCTTTTAGCCCATGCAAATTGGAAACAGCGCATGAAATTTCCTTGCATGCGCTCTTAGCGCATCTCGTTTTGCCGATCGGTAAAATATTCAAACAGAGTAGAGTCTAGTATGCTCAGTTAGCCTATTACCGGGCATACCAATTACCGGTGTAGTAAAAAATTTCAAATTTGAAATAAAGAAATACTTTAGACAATGTTTCATAATTTTAATTGTACCCTTTTCTACAATAATTAAACTAGGTTGGCCCCTGATAGATCCTGTTTATTATTTTATAACATCCATCATTCAATTTCACTATTTCAAAGAAGAAAACAAAATTTAGAAATGGTGGTGTATTTTTTTTCTTTTGTTCGGCTTAACTTAAGCAATGTTTGCAACACAGAATAAGATAGATTGCAGCAAAATAGGTCAGAGTCTGTTTATAATGTATAAAAGGAAAATGAAAGGGTTCACAATTTGTAAACTTTTGAGGTTTTCGTAAGTACACCGGTAATTGGTACAAAAGTAGTTCTGGCAAATCTTAAGGGTCATGTAATTTCCAACCTAAGAAATTTTTTGAAGTGGATTTTCCTAGAAACATTTTTACTGATTTTGATTTCGAAATGATTTTCCTATGTGATGACATAAAATATTCAAAGAAAAAAATCAAGAAATTCTTAAACACAGACAATTTGCATTAAGACCACCGGTAATAGGGTCAAGGAATATACGAAGTAAAACGGGACAAACTGTGTTCCGGTGGTGCCATTTGGAATAACTCTATATCGTTATCGCCGATAGCAGCCATTTGTACAGCGAAATATTTACGACATATTCGATGTTTTTTCAAGTCCCCGGCTATAAAAGAGAAAGAAATGGGCAAGAAAAACAAAAATATCATCTATGGATCCCTCTTACCAAGTCCTCTCCCTGAAAGTTCAGTCGAACACGTTGAAAAAGTCTTCGAAAAAACGACTGATTTGCCAACCCCTTGCAATCCTTATTTCCCGATAATGACAATTTCGATGCCAAAAAATATTTTCGACAGTATCGGATAACGAATAAAAATGACTTCTATAAGCCAAATTGTTAGAACATGACCAAAGAAAAATAAAAAAAAGTGGAAGGGGAAATGTATCAGGAGTGTGGAAATACGAGTTTTCTCCACTTGTCCCTGGACAAGCAAACGCGGAATTTCTACTCATCCAGAATCAAAATGAACTTGTCCGCTAAAGAGTAAATAGAAAAATTTGAAAAATACATTGCCTTTTGATGAAGAAAATGCTGGTATGCAGCATTTTCTTCATTAAAAACAATGTTTTCTACCCTATGATATGAATATTAGGATGATTTCTCTCTTAATTCTTTTAAGTAACATTCCAAGATTAGCCCTGATATTTACTTGTCCTTGGACAAGTGGCTTAGAAAAATTTACTTGTCCTCAAGTACAAAAGCCCGAGTCGGACAAGTCGGGCATTGGAATTCCACACCCCTGCTGTATTATCTGTTGAAAGAGGTGTGCATTTTTTATGTTTGGGCATTACAGACTTTCTTGCTAATATTTTATTGAGAGAATGATACAGGTCCACTCAAAGTTAAGTGCATATTGACTAATATGCCCTTTGAGCAGATCTGCACCCGTCCCCCGATTGCAACCTAAAAAAGGTTGTTAAAAATGAAAGGTCTAAAAACAATGTTCTACAGGACCACCGTTAAAAATATTACATACATTATTTACAAATATCCCACAGGTTGCCCAACGATAACTTAGCGCAGATCGTGTTAGTACAAAGATGCCCCGAAAGATAACTTTGGTAACGGCCTAAGCTACTGGTACTACATACCTATATAAAACTATATCTAAAAGAAAATGCCCCAAAAAGGGCTATATATACATTAAAACTAACTATCTACACCAATGCCCAAAGCAATAAAAAATAGAAAAATGTATATTAAGTTGAGACACTCTCCGTCCAGGACGAGGGGGCCCAGTAGGTGCTAGTGCCCACCGCTCCCCCCCCCCCCACTTACAGAATGTGTCTCCATAGTTATCCCATAGTTATCTCTGATTTTTTTAAAAATGTGGTTCTTTGTTATTATATTAATTATTCAAAGTTAAGTTCACGGCAATATTAAAAGAGGGCGCCAGAACGGGAACGTTGCGTTGAAAACCTGTTTGCAAAGAACCAAGTGTGCAAAATCTGGAATCGCCAGTTAGCCCTGCCTTATGTGCTGGGTGAAAGGCCACATCCGTGGGAGGGGCTTAGAATGGGGAAAACTTCGACCTCATCTCCCAGTGATGTTAATCCGAGTCTTCTCTGATGAAAACTCGCTTTATGATATTCTGACGACGCTCATTACAAAATAAGTGTCATCCGAATGTCAAAAAGCAATTTTTGATCAGATATGATTCGGATTACCAGTGATGTGTGTACAAACATACGCACAACCATAAACACTCAAATACCAGTGCACCCAGCACACCAGGCTCCGTATTCACCAACCTTTCTAAATTGATTCTCTAAAGTAAAATTACATACAAACCAATCAGAGTAGCCGAGACGTTTGTCGACATATGTCTCGGCCACTCTGATTGGTTGTAATGTAACTTCACTTTAGAAAATCAATTTAGAAATGTCGGTGAATACGGGCCCAGGTCCCAAACGGGTAAAGAGTTTAAAACGAGGAGACCAATGGGTCCCAACCAGAGATGTCCCTACGCCGGCAAGCCCAAGAGCTCGCTATCTCAGTGATCGAGCTTCCTTGGCGTTTAGAATATACATCCAACCGCCAGACTTTCATGCACCTGATCCCAAAGAAGCAGACCCAGGTCCAGCAGGCTGTGCAAAACAGTAAACAATAGGCAACAGGAAGACCCTGAGACCCAACGGTCTCCAGGGCTGCTGTGTTGGAATCTAGGACGAATTCGCATACAAGGGGCACTAGACCGTATCTGATAGGAATCCTGTTCTTTATTCAGTATTCAAGCAAAATACACAACTGAAGATTTTTCCCCTATAACAGCTCATTTGACGCATTTTCCCCCAAATAAAGGGCCCCGGGCCCCTTCCCCTATCCATAAAAAGAACCCCTGTGCCAATCCATAGGCTCGCACCGTCTACGAAAGACACAATAGTTGTCTTTCGTAGACGGTGTACATAAAAATAACCCATCGTAAAATGCAACACATGTAAACAAAGAAGCGTTGCTCGATACCTATTCGGGTGGAATTTAAGAGCGCCTATTGCCGATTGCAATGATTTTTTATTATGCAATTTTTATTTTTCTTCTCGAAAATCAGTGTTAAGGCACCCGTAGGTTGAAAATTTCGTGCGTGATTTTTTTTCCTCTGTGTGAATTACGCACAAATGTGCGTGAATGGGACCTCTTTAACCTAATTATCTTCAATTAAAATAAGAAAATGAGTCGAAGCCATGGGGTGAAAAATGATAAACTTAAATTACCGTATTTATTCTAATAATAGCCCATATTCTAATAAACGCCCATCCCCAAAAACACTGCTCAAATTTGACCATTTTTGAGCCGATTTTCGGAAAAAGTTGGTAACTCTAATAATCGCCCATCCCCCGATTTGGGATAAAATACTTCATCATCTCTGATGTAGATTTCCATATTTGTACAAGAAAAAGAATAAAATCCTGCGTTAAATACCAAAATTACGGTGATTGGTCAATTTGGATTCATTTACAAGGTTAACTGAAGATCGGAAGACTGACTTCCACTGACGAAACACAAATAAATGTATAGTTCAAAATGATTATGATGTTTTAATTAAATTTTTACGATTATTTCAGAAACAATTGAAAAGAAAGAATTTACCCACATTTCATAATTTTATGTTTCAATAATCCGAAAATGAATCCGAGTAGTTATCCGACGAAAACAAACATTTTAGTCCCGTAATGAGGTAAAGGACGTGGAACAGTTTATTTATCGCGGGGGTTGAACAGGTGATCAAAGATGCCGACGTCTATTTTTGGCAGAGTTTTCGAAGCTTGCACGCGCCTTACACAAGTCCCGGGAGATGTCAAACCCTTTCAATTATTAGGATAATTTAATACTTTAGTCGTCTTTTGTGGCTACATTTCGGATTTTAAAATTGAGGAAAACGGGATTGTTCATTTTATTTTCGCTGCAGGGAGGCAATTACAATTGCGCATTATTTCTCCTTATGACTTAATTTCTCTTCAATGGACAGTTCGCAACTTAGATATATATACGAGGGCTCAGTCGGTAACAATTAAAATGCGACAGATTGAGTTAGTTGTTGCTACGATCTTTTTCAAGTCAGTACAGCGAAATGCGGGGTTTTACAAAATGTGAAAACGAAGAATAACACAGTATTCTGAAACTCGAGAATTGTTTACCTAACTCTATCATTAATCAAATAATTTTAGACGTCGTCGATGAAATCTCTGTTAGAAACTCCGAAAAAATAGTATCGGTAAAACGTATGCATTTAATTACGATCTGCTGGCATTGGTTTCTTTCTCTATTTATAAACGTTCAAACTTCAGAATAAAAACATCAAGATCGTCGGCGTAATAACTTGCCGAAACTGATGGTTTTGCCGGGCATCATACAAGACCGGAAATGTAATAGCTACTTTATTGAACATTCAATTAATTACAGAAATCAATTTAAAGGGGAATCAACATATCTTCACGAGAATACCTCTAATAATCGCCCACCCCCCAACATATTCATTCATGACTTTTCTAATAAACGCCCGGGCGATTATTAGAATAAATACGGTATCCATGATAATTCAGAATTTTGGTTTGGGTGTGAAGTGTCTGGTCTGATTACATCCTGGTAGTACATACTTTTAATTTATGCAATAAAAAGGAATATTTATTTTTGGCCGATCTTTTGTACATAAGTCCCTTTAATAGGCCCTTTGTTAAATTTTTGGAAAATTATGGACCATTGACTTAATAGTAAGGGGCCATAAGGAATTTAACTCATCCGAGTCTTTTTTACACCTCTATCAGCAATTAAATAAGGGGCCATGGCCCCTTATTCAAAATGTCACAAACATTGGACCGTTCAAAATAGATGCACCAAAAAAGTTCAGGAGCCCTAAATGGCCCTTTATTTAATGGCTTAAGTAAGAGGCCAAAGCTCTGCTGAAGATACTCTTAGTCCAAAAAGGGGAATAATTTTGTCCAAAAATATCTCAGGGGAATCTCAGTTATTCCCCTTGTTCAGACGGAGGCCCTTGTGATATGAGCAGGTGTGTGAAGTTCAATTGTGTTACCTTTAATTATTACAAAGTTATTGCCAAGGTATAAGTTTTCACATTATTGCCATCGCCAACAAACACTTCAATGCAGACAACTCAGGAGTGATAGAGATGACTCCTATTTTTTTTCTTTCAAAAAAGGCCAAGCTAAAACAAGTATTCCAGACAAGAGCAAAGATTATGAACTTACATTTTAAAAGTCAAGCTTGCTTTTCTATAATCTTCCAATGTGTTCTAATGCATATTTTTGTTTCTGATTTGTTGATGTCCATGTATCTACATGCTTTAATATTACATAAAACCTAATAATGTGAAAGCTTAATAGCATTTTTTCAACAATGGTTGCATTAATAGAATGGGCGTTACTGTATTCTGTGTCTGTTGAGCGATCAGTGTCTGACAAGCCAGTGGCCACCCTCAATGAAGAATCTGGTAAGTTCTCGTGTTGTGGAACTTGCATACTTATATCAAGTTAATTTCTGAGTATGAGGTCGCAAAGGTATGTAAGGTGCCATTTTAGAGGGCCACTGTCTGTGTCTTGGATATTTCCAAGTAAAATCTATGTTAATCTTAAGGGGCCACCTAAATGGTCAACTGTTTGTTTTTTTGGATGGAAAGTGTGATGCTGAAGATGAACCTTCTGACCCATCAATACGTGCAGTTCAGCAGTGACTGTTGAGCCATCAATGTCTGACAAGCCAGTGGCCACCTTCAATGAAGATTCTGGTAAGTTATTGTGTTGTTGAACTTGCATACTTATATCAAGTTAATTTCATAGTTTGAGGTCGCAAAAGTATGTAAGGGGCCATTTTAGAGGGCCACTGTCTTTGTCTCAGGTATTTGCAAGTAAATTCTATCTTTTGATATGATACTTCAACTAAAACTTTAAATATGCGCCACAAAAGGTCCATAAACAAAGGTAATTAAAGTAAAAATGACATATTTTGATATAGGCTCCTACGACCTTCTTTCTTGTGGCATGTTATTTGTTGTGTTTTATTTACATTTTTTGAGTTTTAAAGTATACGTCTCTAGAGATTTTCTCCCGGACTATTATATGAAACTAATTTAGCAAAGGTATGTAAGGTGCCATTTAGGATGGCCACTGTCTTTGTCTCGGGTAATTGCAAGTAAATTCTGTGTTAATCTGAAGGGGCCACCTAAATGGTCAACTATTTGTTTGAGATGGAAAGTGTGATGCTGAAGATGTATCTTCTGACCCATCAATACCGTGCAGTTCAGCAGTGTCTGTTGAGCCATCAGTGTCTGACAAGCTAGTGGCCACCTTCAATGAAGATTCTGGTAAGTTCTTGTGTTGTTGAACTTGCATACTTACATCAAGTTAATTTCTGAGTTTGAGGTCGCAAAGGTATGTAAGGGGCCATTTTAAAGGGCCACTGCCTTTGTTTCGGGTATTTGCAAGTAAATTCCATGTTAATCTTAAAGGGACATTTTTTTTTCGGAAATTTTACAAATATTTTTATATGAAAGAACATATTTTCATATGAAAACTCTGAAATTTTCAGGTCAAAGTTTTGTTGTTCACGAGAAAAAGAATATTTTCTATCCAATAAATTGAATTTTATGAGTTCATACAGGCTAAATATGTAGGAAGAATTTATTAGGAAATAGCTTTTTTTTTCTCGTGAATGCGGCAATACTTTGTCTAGAAATTTTCAGATTGTTAATAAGAAGTATGCTCTTTCAGATAAAGCAATACAAATTTTATGAGAAAAAAAAGTAATGTCAGTTTAAGGGGCCACCTAAATGGTAAACTATTTGTTTTAGATGGAAAGTGTGATGCTGCAGATGTACCTTCTGACCAATCAATACTGTGCAGTTCAGCATTGTGTGTTGAGCCATCAGTGTCTGACAAGCCAGTGGCCACCTTCAATGAAGATTCTGGTAAGTTCTTGTGTTGTTGAACTTGCATACTTACATCAAGTTAATTTCTGAGTTTGAGGTCGCAAAGGTATGTAAGGGGCCATTTTAGAGGGCCACTGCCTTTGTTTCGGGTATTTGCAAGTAAATTCCATGTTAATCTTAAAGGGACTTTTTTTCGGAATTTTACAAATATTTTTTATCTGAAAGAACATATTTTCATATGAAAACTCTGAAATTTTCAGGTCAAAGTTTTGCGGTTCACGAGAAAAAGAATATTTTCTATCCAATAAATTGAATTTTATGAGTTCATACAGGCTAAATATATAGGAAGAATTTATTAGGAAATAGCTTTTTTTTCTCGTGAACGCAGCAATAATTTGTCTAGAAATTTTCAGATTGTTCATAAGAAAGTATGCTCTTTCAGATAAAGCAATACAAATTTTATGAAAAAAAGTAATGTCAGTCTAAGGGGCCACCTAAATGGTCAACTATTTGTTTTAGATGGAAAGTGTGATGCTGAAGATGAACCTTCTGACCCATCAATACCGTGCAGTTTTAGCAGTGTCTGTTGAGCCATCAATGTCTGACAAGCCAGTGGCCACCTTCAATGAAGATTCTGGTAAGTTTTCGTGTTGTTGAACTTACATACTTACATCAAGTTAATTTCTGAGTTTGAGGTCGCAAAGGTATGTAAGGGGCCATTTTAAAGGGCCATGGCCTTTGTTTCGGGTATTTGCAAGTAAAATCTATGTTAATCTTAAATGGACTACTGCTTGATTTCTGAGATATAAGAGTTTGCATAGTTAAAAGGTGCACAGCATATCTCGGATAAAAAAGAAACCGAAAATTTAGTTTGAATTTTTACAAGGAGCTGAAAAATCACACTTGAATTTTTTTCGGCTAGGTTAGTCTTAAAAAAATTGACATGATAATTACTTCCCTTTAAAAATTTAATCTAAATTTTCGGTTTTATAGAATGTAAAATGTTGATAATAGTGCTTATTCCACTAAAAAAAAATTATTTTCCATCCAAAGATATATTGTGCAACAATGCATACTTTGACTGCCTCAAAAGTTTGAATGTTCTAATACCACAGAAATTTTAAATTTTCTAATTATATAAAGTGCCTAACGCCCTTTCGGGTATTTTTTGAAAGTGAAATCTAGCAAGATTCCCTTTAAGGGGCCACCTAAATGGTCAACTGTTTGTTTTTTAGATGGAAAGTGTGATGCTGAAGATGTACCTTCTGACCCATCAATACCGTGCAGTTCAGCAGTGTCTGTTGAGCCATCAATGTCTGACAAGCCAGTGGCCACCTTCAATGAAGATTCTGGTAAGTTCTCATGTTGTTGAACTTGCATACTGATATCAAGATAATTGCTGAGTATGAGATCACAAAGGAATGTTAAAGGCCATTTTAGAGGGCCACTGTCTTTGTCCCAGGTATTACCAAGTAAAATCCATGTCAATGTTAAAGAGCCACCTTAATGGCCATGATCGGATGAAAATGAATTTATGCTTTCAATTTCTGTGACAAACATTCCAGGTTGGTGTCTGACTCTAATTAACCGATAAGTCTTGTGTTAATTGCCATCACCTGTTCTAGTGGGGCAGCTTAAGTCGAAATTTTGGCCAAATATTTCTTTTAGTGATACAAGCACCAAATTTGGTTTAAAACAATATTTTATTCTTGTCTTAACCCTTTCCCAAACAACAAAATTTTAAGGCTGTCCAATTTGAAAGGAGCTGCAGACAACAAAATGAATTATATCAAATGGAGAAAATAGTTATAGTTATAGTCCAGAAAATAATGAGGTAAAAGGAGAAAGTGCTGATTATCAGCACTCTTCTTTTGCCTCAATGGTTTTCCAATCCTTTCCTAATAGGGACGTCAAAACCCGGTCTTATTTGGGAAAGTTTCTTAATGCTTTCCCAAACGACAATATTTAAGGGTTGTAGAATTTGAAAGGAGATGCAGACGACAAAATAAATTATACTTAAAGGACAAAGTATGCATAGTATGACCTAGGAAATATTGAGGCAAAATGAGAAAATGCTTCTTTTGCCTCAATATTTTCCGAAGCCTTTTCTGTAAGATACGTCAAATCCAGTCTTGTTTGGGAAAGGGTTAATGTCCCAGTTTTAAAGGTGGTACAGATCATGACGATATCAATGGTTTTGATGGAAGATATCATTTCTGTACAAAATATTTAAAACGTTATTGAGATAAAAGGGGAAAATGTTGGTTATCAATCTTTTGGGATATGTCCAGTGGTCAAATTGACCTAGGTCAGCTGAATTCTGCCAAAATCACATGTGATTTAGCACTAGTGTAAACGCAAAAAACACTTGTGCCTAATCACCAAGTCTAAACTAGGCCTTAGAGAAAAAAGTTCAATATGCTAAAATCAGGTGAGCGATAAAGGGCCACTATGGCCCTCTTGTTTTGAAGAAAGTATACTCTGAGGAACATTTGTGCCAAATTTTGTGCTTGTATCACAAAGTGAAGTATTTTATGGTTAAGCAGCCCCACTATTCATAAAAGCTTGTTATTTTCAGTTCCTGGGTCAGATCCTGCTGATGATGAGGATGCTTCTAGTGACCCCTTCTTTGCTTTGAAGATAACATCCTTTGGCCATGAATATCACAACTTTGAAGCAGATGAGAGTGACATTGAAGTAGATCATGATGATTCATTGAAAGACCCAGATTATAAATACTGTAGCAGCAGTGAAGCGAGTGACTTTGAAGGAGTTCGTAATTCATCTGATGAGGACACACCATTGGAAGAATTCATTAGCAAATTGCCTCAAATGATAGAAGATACTGGAACCATTACCAGACAAGTGCAAAGTAGTGAAGAATCATCAACAACATCAAAAAGTAGCACAACATCATCTTCAGATATGGAAAAGCCTTCTCAGCGTAACATCACAGAAGAGAATAAATTGTGTGATGCAGAATTCTCTGAAATATATGTAAAAAAATACAGTCCATCAACAGAAGGGAGAAAGGCAGAAAAAAAGGACAGTCGTCCATATGACACAGTTCATGCATGCAAGTTCTGTTTTGGTTTATTCACACATATTCCAGATCACCTTGAAAATAAACACAAGAACGAACCCCAAGTGAAGAACATAATTCAAATGAAAAAAACTCTGAAAGATACCCCTGATCCAGAACTAAAAAAGCAGGTGCAAGTATGCCAGAGTCTTCTAAGGTATGAAGGTGACCATATCCACAACAAAAAAGTTATAAAGCATAAAGAAGGAGAACTGTTAGTGCAAAGAAAGGCATGTTGGAAAGAAACATTTGATTACAAGAATTATGGACCTTGTCCCCAATGTTTTGTCTGGGTGAATGTTGACCGCAGTCTTCAAGCTCATCAAAAGAATTGTTGTGGTACTAATGATGAATCGATTATCCAGTTTGGAACTGGAAAAATAGCTGTGAATGTGATTGAGTCTCGAGCGATTATTGATTCTTATTCACATGAAATAGATAAGAAATCCACTCTAGTAAGAAAATATGTTCTACCAATAATGAGAAATGATGAAATGGGTGCTCTGGCCAATGACGACCAACTAATGTTAGAATTAGGAGAAGTTTGGATGGTTAAATCCTTCGGTAATAAATTGGTCAGAAGTAAGACAAGTTCTTTCCGGATGAGACTGAGTGCAAGGCTACTAACTCGTGTCAGAGATGAAACAGGGCAGCCTACTGTGACAATGAAAGACATTTTGTGTCCAAAATACTTTGATCCAGTAGCCAAGGCAGCACTTGACCTTTGCGAGGTTGATGAGCATTCTATGCCTAAACATCCTAGTGTTGCTCTGAAGATAGGGTATGACATGGGACGGTTGGCTGGCTAAAAGCCTGTATCGAAGATGGTGATCAAGATGGTATTTCTGAGTCAAAGCAGTTCTTGAAGTAGTGATAGTTTTGCTCATATTTGAGGGTGGAAAACCCTTTTTTTCAACAAATCGGTAATTTTTCACATTTTCGTCGTGGAAGATATGGCTTTAAGAATTGCAGTTCTAAACTATACACCCGCTTTGTGAAAGTGTCATCAAGCACATGCTAACAAAATTTCACACCTTGTCATAAATAAAGAATTGATATTTCTCCCTTGGAGGGAATGACTCTCTGAAAAAATAAACAAGGGAGTCATGACTCTTTTACTTGCAAAAAATTATCTGTTGCTCTGTATGCTGTATAGTCCTTTCCTAGTGGGTCAACTGTGCTTGAATGGTAAGCGAGATTGGTAAACCAAATGGACTTTCCGAGAAGGCATTCATTGAGAGAAAGCATCATTGTCCATAATTTTGGGATGTATTGTTCTTTGCATCTTCTGTAGATTTGCAATCAACTCTAACATGGGCAATTTACAGATGGTTAGATATCTACTTGAAATTTGAAATGCACATATGTCATGAAGCCAAACATTTTGCATGGTAATGGGTTGATAAGGGGCTATAGGGGCTACAATGGACCATCGCAAAAAGTTATACTAAATTAAGGTTAGGGGCTTTTGATTTAAAGGGCCACAAATTGTTTTACATTAAGGTAAAGGGCTTTATGGACATTTTTTAAGGGGCCATTTTCTAAAAACATGACGTACATTTTTTCATGGCCCTCAGCCATTGTTTTATCAACTTCACAAGGGGCCATGACCCCTTATATGAAGTTGGCCCGTTTTTTGGATTTGGTCAACTAAAACGGCCTGTTACCCTAATTTAGCTGCACAACTGTGCTTGAATGGTAAGCGAGATTGGTAAACCAAATGGACTTTCCGAGAAGGCATTCATTGAGAGAAAGCATCATTGTCCATAATTTTGGGATGTATTGTTCTTTGCATCTTCTGTAGATTTGCAATCAACTCTAACATGGGCAATTTACAGATGGTTAGATATCTACTTGAAATTTGAAATGCACATATGTCATGAAGCCAAACATTTTGCATGGTAATGGGTTGATAAGGGGCTATAGGGGCTACAATGGACCATCGCAAAAAGTTATACTAAATTAAGGTTAGGGGCTTTTGATTTAAAGGGCCACAAATTGTTTTACATTAAGGTAAAGGGCTTTATGGACATTTTTTAAGGGGCCATTTTCTAAAAACATGACGTACATTTTTTCATGGCCCTCAGCCATTGTTTTATCAACTTCACAAGGGGCCATGGCCCCTTATATGAAGTTGGCCCGTTTTTTGGATTTGGTCAACTAAAACAGCCTGTTACCCTAATTTAGCTGCACAACTGTGCTTGAATGGTAAGCGAGATTGGTAAACCAAATGGACTTTCCGAGAAGGCATTCATTGAGAGAAAGCATCATTGTCCATAATTTTGGGATGTATTGTTTTTTGCTTCTTCTGTAGATTTGCAATCAACTCTAACATGGGCAATTTACAGATGGTTAGATATCTACTTGAAATTTGACATGCACATATGTCATGAAGCCAAACATTTTGCATGGCAATGGGTTGATAAGGGGCTATAGGGGCTACAATGGACCATCGCAAAAAGTTATACTGAATTAAGGTTAGGGGCTTTTGATTTAAAGGGCCACAAATTGTTTATCATTAAGGTAAAGGGCTTTATGGACACATTCCCATTATTCATCACAGGAAGTAAGACATTTTGACTTTCCACATGTGCTGATTTCATGTCATCATGGATGCTGAATTTATTGTTATTATCGTTATTAACACTATTCTTTTGTTGTTCACTGGTTTGATTGCTTTGGAACTTTTTTTCTTGTATAGAATAACCATAAGATTTTTAAGAGTTTAGGACCGTTTCTATGGCCGTGAATGGCTGTTTGGCATTCGTACAGGAAATTGATGTAAGTATTGCAAAAGAAAGTTTTTGAATGATGGTATGCTTCATTCAATTTGGTCTGTATAGACCTATTTAGAATTTATAACACTAACTACTAATGTTTGAAATGTGTCAGTATTGTTGATATATGGGCAATTTCTGGGTATTGATTTCATTGTAATTTTGAAGTACATGTATTACCATTGTATTAAAAGATACATTGTTGGCTATTTTGTGTAAAATGAAAAATTGTGTTTTCATATGTAAATATTTATAGCCATACACTTCTAAGCAGTATACCGTTTGGCCCCTTCAATTAAAAGCCCCTTACCTTAATATAGTAGAACAATTTGTGATGGCCCATTGTGGCCCCTTAAATTAAAAGCCCTTTACCCCAGTTTAGTAGAACACTTCGTGATGGCCCCTAATTTTTGGCCCTTTATTTATGGCTCTTAACCTTAAAGTAGTAGACCGTCCGTCCAACCGTCCGTACGTCCGTCCACTTTTCTTGTCAACGCAACTCCTCCTAAACTTCTGGCTGGATCTTCTTGAAACTTGGTCAATATTATCACCTCAATTGGTAGATGTGCATGAATGAAGGATTTTACGGTTCGTTGATTTTTGCCTGAGTTATGCCCCTTGATAACTTAGTCTCTGGGTCCACTTTTCTTGTCAACGCAACTCCTCCTAAGTTTCTGGCTGGATCTTCTTGAAACTTGGTCAATGTAATCACCTCAATTGGTAGATGTGCATGAAGAAAGGATTTTACGGTTCGTTGATTTTTGCCTGAGTTATGCCCCTTGATAACTTAGTCTCTGGGTCCACTTTTCTTGTCAACGCAACTCCTCCTAAGTTTCTGGCTGGATCTTCTTGAAACTTGGTCAATGTTTTCACCTCAATTGGTAGATGTGCATGAAGGAAGGATTTTATGGTTCGATGCTTTTTGCCTGAGTTATGCCCCTTAAAAACTTAGTCTCTTGGTCCACTTTTCTTGTCAACGCAACTCCTCCTAAGTTTCTGGCTGGATCTTGTTGAAACTTGGTCAATGTTATCACCTGAATTGGTTTATGTGCATGAAGTAAAAATTTGATGGTTCATTGATTTTTGCCTGAGTTATGCCCCTTAAAAACTTAGTCTCTGGGGCTTATTGCCTCAGTTATGCCCCCTTAAAATTTAGTCTCTGGGGCTTATTGAAATTGCAGCCTTGTGAATGCAACTCTTCCTAAGTTTCTGGCTGGATCTAAATGAAACTTGGTAGATGTTATAACCGAAATTTGTAGATGAGCATGAAGTAAGGATTTTATGGGTCATTAATTTTACGCTAAATTGTGCCCCCTTAAACTTAGTATCTAGGGCTTATTGAAATTGCAGCCTTTTGAACACAACTCCTCCTTACTTTTTGTCTTTATTTAAGTGAAACTTGGTAAATGTCATCACCATAATTTGTAGATGTACATGGATCAAGGATTTTATGGCTCATTTATTTCCCTGAATTATGTCCCCTTAAAACTTAGTGCCTGGGGCTTATTGAAATTGCAGCCTTGTGAAATAACTCCTCCTAACTTTTTGTCTTGATTTAAATGAAACTTGGTCATTTTCAATTTGGTTCTGTCAAAATAAGTAGTGTCTACAATTATTTTTGTGAAACAGCAACAAAGTGGCGGCGTATTTTGTGACGATGGCACTCTTGTTTACTTTCACAACTTTACTGATAAATGTAGGAAGCGCTATGACAAAAAATGATATCGAGTTGTGTTGCCTAGGTAGACCTACAGAGGTTAGAGTTAGGTCTTAATCCTTAACTTTATCTTGAAAAAGAAGAACTTCAGATCCTCCACTTTTTTTACATATTTTTCTTAAATACCTTGTTTTTTTTCTTACCTCTGACAAGGTATCTTAGACAGAGTTTGGGTCGCACTTAAATAGATTATTATCATCAATTATACTTATTGATTTGAATAGCCGGTAGTGATAAAAAAAATGTTGTTCAAGAGCGAAGCGAAAAGATGCTTATGATTTTCTAGCCGCATTCTTCACCCTCCTCCGCCTCCTATAAACGAAATACCCAAAAATGTGTAAGTTCCTTTTGAGGCGACCCATTTTTGTCCACAGTTCACACTCCAAGTTCACAGTCGTAGTAAATAATAAAACTCTAGTCAAGGATCCTTAAAACAAAATGCATATTTCCTATTGCTTTCTTTAAACATTTCGCACAAATTTTAGATGACAATGCCTAAGTGTCATCTTGTTCATGCTCCGTCAGTAATGCTTCCAAAGCCAAATGCCAGTAGAGTCAGTCGTGCTCGTGTCCATAACAAACAGAGTGCTGGGTAACAATATCAGCCGTCACCAAGAAGTCGAAAACCGAAAGTCTATTTTCAGTCAGGCAGCATAGTACTATTCACGATATACTCATTGTCACATGATGAGAAAGGTCAAATGCAAATCAATCCATAACTGCAAGAAGAGTTGTGTTAACAGGAAATGGAAGTATTGACATAAGGAGACAGTCATACAGGCGGCCGGACAGAGGCGATATTATTGTACGTCTATCTGCGGTGGTATTTTAAAATGTTAAAGGGATTTTCTCAAAACGAAATGCAGAATAAAATTACAAAGCTTACCTTTTATCCGATTCTGTAAGAGAGAGGACACAATGAAAATGCGTATTTAATATAAAAGTTGAGAGTAGGAGATAAGAGATAAGATATAAGAGAGAAGACGCATGAGAGAAGAGATAAGATGTAAGAGAGAAGACATAAGAGTAATGATATAAGACGTAAGAGAGCTCAGACGTAAGAGAACCGACGTAAGAGAGAAGACGTAAGAGAGAAGAGATTGGAAGTAAAAGAGAAAAGATTAGAAGAAAGAGATTAGATGAAGGAGAAATACGAAAGCGAGTTGACGTAAAAAAGGACAGAAGAGGTAAGACTAAAGAGATCAGAGGTAAGACAAAAGAGATAACACGCAAGAGAGAAGGCGTAAGAGACAAGGTGAAATACAGAAGAGGTAAGAGAGTAAAGATATGACGTAAGAAAGAAGAGATACGGCGAAAGAGATGATACAAAAAAGACAAGAAGTAAAGAAGATATCGTAGAGCAGAAGTAAGAGATAAGACGTAAAAGACAAGAAGTAAGACAAATTACCAGATATTCTGACGTCTACAGAAAAAACACCGGATAAACTTGGAGAAGAGTATGAGCAAAGACTTAAGAAATAACGGATAGAACTAAAGTGGAAAAAGATAAGAGAATAAGAGACAGGATGTAGGACAAAATAGGCGCATCCCTTTTAGCCGATCTGAGCATTATGGGTGAAAATAGGAAAATCTTGAAAAAGCTTCTTCTCTGAAACCAGAAGGCAGACAGCTTTCATATTAAGTATGTAGCATCATTTGGTTTACCTCTACCAAGTTTATTCATGTCAAGACTCTGGGGTCACATTTGGCTCCAACCGGATGCATCCCTTTTTACATATAATCAAAGAGCGAAAAGGCATATCCTTCTTGCTCTTGGCTGAAACCGTCCCATGGTATTGATCTTATGTTGAAATTGTATCCTTGTTGACATCTGTCTATTTAATTGATGTGATGTCCCAGGGTTCAAAGAGACTCAGGTGAGCGATCTAGGACCATCATGGCCCTCTTGTTTCATTTATATTTTTTATATATATTTTTAAATATGACCCGTAAAGCAAAAAGGGATAATCTCGGAACTCTGTAAAATGACTATTTGAAAAGAAATAGGGTCCAGCGTAGGGCAAACAGAGGTCGCATTTCAAAAATTCATTGCAAAAAGTTTCGAAACTAGCCTTTTTATCACCTTTCAAACTATAAAGGAACATGTTGTAACATCAAACATAAGACATTGCTGTTTGTTTCATGGTCATTAAAAAGCCCCTTTTGGCTTGCTCGTGTGATTGTATTTTCGAAACAAGTTTTAAATTGCATAATTAAAAAAATTCGTTTTCACTGAACAAAACTACATCATGAGGTTTCACATTTTTAGCAATATGTAGTAACGTGATCTCAACTTTCGTATGGTATGGGATAAACTAAGAGTAGGAGGGGTTTTTTAATTAAAATCATAGAATCGTAAATGAGCTTTAAACTCGTGTTTTTCGAGTGCTTTTATCTCAAAACGACATGTGCAGGTCCATCAGGGAAACCGAAGGTACGGAGTAGACCTAGAAATTAATGAGCGTTAGCCTTTGCATGAATCAATCGTCAATACTATGGCAACCGTTCCATTAATCGGTAGCCATTAATTTGTACTGAGTTTAGAGGTTATGATACCAAAAATCAAAGAACAGAAAGGGTTTGCAAACCTCCTTTGCAGAAATAACACTTACGGTTTTTACTATTTGTGTGGTGTCTGTGGTCTAGAGGTAGAGCGTCGGCCTCTTGATCTAAAGGTCCTGAGTCCGAATTCCGGGAGCTGCTATCGATCTTGGTTCTTTCATTGGCCCACACATTCAGCTCGAGTACTGGTTTATTTTCCAGGTAGCAGAATCGAGAGGGATTAATCTAAGTTGTAAGAAATGAAAAGGCTTAAACCAACGACTTTTACCCTTTTTCTTAAGTCAAAGGTTCAAAAACTTTCGACCGTTTCTGAAATTATCGTGTAGTTAATAATCCATTACAAATTCATTTAGATTGGTAATATTAATGTGAAGTTTGGGCACATTATAAAAATGTAAGAGAAAATATCCAGGTGGTGCGTTTTCATTGTCTGTTAGTAAAATTTCATTCAAACTGTCATTTTTACGAGAGTATGACCTTAACTTTTCACATTGGACAAATTTGAAGGCTTGTCTTTTTCATCTAATGCATCAGGATTATGTACAATTGTAAGAAAGTACGGGATCTTAGACTCTTTCAGCTTCAGTAGAGTTTCTCTCATCAAATTGATGGCCCCGCTTTTAGCTCTCCTGACCAAAAAGCAATCGAATGTTTCCCACCTGTCTAACCTAAACAATATTTCAGGCCTACTAAAGAAACTTATAAAACCTATAAAAACTTTTACTTAGCCTTAAAATAGAGTTAAAACCTATAAAACAATTATTTTGCCTCAAAAATGGCTAAAAACCTGTAATTAACCTATATATTTCTACAAAATCCTATTTTTTGCATACAAGGTCTGATGAAAAATTTTAAGACAAGTGTTTGTTTTCTGGTTCTTGTAAATGTTTTGAAGATGTGTTCTTTAACAGTTGCTTGTGCATATCTGGCTTTCCTTTGAGTTTTCAGATCTATATTAGGAATTAGTCTATGCTGCTGACAGTTATTATCATTTTACGTTTGGTTGAAATATAAATCCATCATAAGGAAGCCCTACTCTTTGGAAGGAAGCTGCTAAAATTGTTTTTGAAGCGAGTAAAAAAGACACTAAAAGAACCTATATTTTTGGTGAAAAACCTGTAAACGAACCTATATTTTTTGGAAAAGGAACCTATAAAAAAACCTATATTTATCCAAGCGTCACTAGGAAACCTGTATGTTTATTTCCTCGCATCGAAAGATCTAGGGCATATCGTTTTACCATTGTCTTTCTGTCAGTCCGTCTGCAAAACTTAAAATTAACCAAAAGACCCAATTTTGCCAATTACATCAAGGCTATTCAAGATAAAATGCTTATATATGGTATGGTGATAGAGCTGGATAAGGCAGATCTACAGATGTCAAGGTTACTTGACAATGTCGTCTGTCATGGTCAAAAATTAAAAAAAAAAGCCATTTTAGGCGCATTCGTTTTTCACAAACACATTTTTTTTGCGATGAAGTCCACAAATATCAGATTTCCTTGAAACTTTCACTAAAAGATTCTATATATCTAATGAAGTTTCTCTTAAAAATGTTCCTTTGGAAAATGGGGGTGATCTTTTTGAAAACATGGGTAAAAGGACTTTGGGCATTGTTGCCAAAAAATATTCTCGAGTACATAAAAAACTCCACAAATATAATGAGATTTACCAGTAACTTTCACAGATTGATTATCTGTTTCTAAGGAGTATTTTGTGCTAAATGTAAATAGTAAGCACCTTCGGGATTATGGAGAGAATAAATGGGCCATATATTTCTTATTTAATCGTGCATGCTTTATTTTAATTTAAGGAAATTTTCGATAGTTTGTTTCACGAATATAAACAATAAAACTTTGTCAAATGAACTTGTTATTTTATTTATTTGGCTATCATTGTGTAAACCCGCATGTTCTGCACTGTATGAAGCTTAAGTGTCTGTTTAAAACCTTCACTTCATCTCTCTTCACTGCTATGGTGCTTTATCAGAACAGAACACATTCAAGTCTGTTTTCTTTCAGTGCTTTCTATTCTGGGTTATTCTTCCATGCTTTAAATTTTGAAGAGTATTATTAGCTCAACAGGACTTAGTTCGGTAGAGCTATTGTCATGGCCTGGTGTCCGGCGTGTCTGTGAGTAAGTCAACTTTTACTTAAAACATCTTATTCTCTGAAACTACTTAGCAGTTTTTAACCAAATTTCAAAGTAATGGTCCTTTGGACAATTCTTGAAAGGCTTATAAGATTAGTGTAACTGGCTGTCGACTGGCCGGATAATGGGCTCATATTGTGAAATATGAGAAAATGTTCTTCTGTAAATATGGACGTGCCTTTTGTCACTTTGGAATCTTTGACTGACGGAACCAGTAGTCCCATTTCAATGAAACCTTGCAAAATATTCATTGGTTGGCCCTTTTCAAAGGTTGTTCGCGAAATTTGGATTGACTCCCCACTATGGGCGCGGCCGAACTGATTTTTTTTAAACCTTGAAATCTTAAGCCAGTAACCACTTGGCCAATTTCAACCGAACTAGGTAAAAATGTTTCTTGGGTGACCCTTGAATTTGTTGGTGATGGTAAATATGACACCGAAATATTGGCAGAGTAATTTTTGACTATGAAAACATTTAATGTCTTTCTCTTCTGAACCAATTCTGAACCGTTCGTCCAGTTGTACACTTTTTCCTAAAAAAACTCAAGAACCTACAGAATGCATGTCAATCAAACTTCACAGGAAACATCCTAGGGTGACCCTCTTTCAAAGTTGTTCAAAAAATTTAGACCCAATGAATAATATTGCTTTAATGGGCGTGGCTAATTTCCAAATATGGTAAAATATGACTTTTCCCAGAACCTAATAGATGAATATCAAACTATACATGATTGATCATTAGGTATATCTTAGGCTACCACATTTTTTGTGATCAGATCAAAAATTGTCTTTTTTGGGGGCGGAGGTCATTTCTCTATATATTATATAAAAGAACTTTTAAAAATTCATTTAAATAAAACAACATGTTGGTGTCTTAAATTATCAACATCATCTGGTCTCGGCTGTGAGAAATAGTCAGATGAATTCTCCCAACCTATACCAGATAATGTTGATATTTTAAGATAGTCATATTCTAAATAACACGTATATCGCAAGGATCGGTGCACCTACCCTAACAGGTTGAGATCTGCTACATTTTGTTTCAGAGTAAATGCAATTAGCTTTGGATACAATGAAAATGAAACATTTCTAATGGGTACCAACATTCAATTTTAAATTCACAAGAGTACTTAAACGCACGAACACACACGTACATGAACATTTTTGCACTCAGAATTAGTTTACAAGAAACATATTATTTATATATCAACCGAGACATGGGGATTCATTTTATAAACAATTAATTTTCTTTGTTAAGCTCCAACAGTTCATTGTATAATCGCATTGCACATTGCACAGCCAGGGTATTTGAAGATCAGGCTTAACTAGCGTGGCTAGTTCCTCAAATTCTTGACTGAAAATCGGTCTACGTAAACCATACATATATTGGCATAGTCTTTTTTGTCGATTTATTTTCCAAAATCATTACCGCTTAAAACACAGCTGGGTTGTTGTTACTTTGTGATACTTCTAACCATCCGCCTGCAATTACCGTCAATCGCTCCATGGATACAAAATCCATAAGGTTTAAGCTTATCATATCTGTCAACGTGCCAAACGTAATTTGGACCTGAAACTATATACTTGCGCCTTTTTAAACGATGCGACTTTCGTAATGCAATGCCCACTGGATCAATTTGTCTCATAAATGTCAGAACTTTGTTTCTTGGTACTTTCAGCTTATGATCATTTGTAAAACGTCTCCACATAGAACAGCAACCTATACACTGCCCGCTAGTCTCAATGCCTTTTGTATGTACTCGATAATCGTGTGAAATCTATTCGCCGTCTGTAGTTGTTCTTTCGGAGGATCCTCTTTAGCTGTCGGATAGAGATGGTAATCTTGTTCATAACAAATAGTAGTAAAACAATTTCAGTATAGGTAAATCCGCAATGAAAGTATGTTTTGATTAACTCCAGTCTTGTTGTGTCACCACCCACAGGAAATTTGAAGGCGTCACTGCCAACACCCGGAAAACGAATAATGTGCAGAACCATACCATCAGTAAATGAGTCTTCATTATAGTGGATATCTGGGAAAAAGAGGAAATACAAGTGAAAGATCAAAATGCATACCAGGACAAGAACATATAACTGACGAACAAGCGCGGATAAGACATAGTGCAATTATACATTTGTTAGATTGTGATTTAATCACGCAGGATAAATAAACTTGAATGAAAATCACCATTGATGAATAAATTGTCGTTTAAAATTAAAGTGCAGGTTTCCGGCTACTTAGATAGAAATGTCAGAAATGATAGAATTCGCGAGAGATTTCTTCTTGTATAAGAGCTAAGAGATAAGAGCTAAGAGATAACAGCTAAGAGATAACAGATAACAGATAAGAGGTAGGAGATAAGAGATAACAGCTAAGAGATAACAGATAAGAGCTAAGAGATAACAGATAAGAGCGCAGAGCTAAGAGATAACAGATAAGAGCTCAGAGATAACAGATAAGACGGAAGATATACGATCTTAGACAAAGAGTCCAATTGGGCGTCCGTATTCAAGCAAACAATGACATCTAGAGTGCATACAAAGTGTTTCGAGAATTTGACCAAGTGACCTAGTTTTGATCCCAGTTGACCCTATTTGAACTTTCTACCGACTTTTTACAAAAACAATTATTCTGGCCGATTTCCAGTTAGATAGTACAAAAAATGTGGCCTATAGAGTGCATACAAGGTTTTTCCTATGTTGACTACGTGACCAAATTTTGGCCTAATTTAATCTATGTGGAAAAAAGTCCAAGTTTTGATTTAGACAACCATTCTGACCAATTTTCAGGATGATCGGGAAAAAATGTGGCTTCTAAAAAGCATATTAAGGTTTTCTAAGATTTGATCCATTGACTTAATTTTTTACCCAAGCTGACCAAATTTCGAACCTGTCTCAAATTTAGGTAAACAATCACTTTGACTAATTATCAGGTTGATCGGGCAAAAAAATGTGGCCTCTAGAGTGCATACAAAAATTTCCTAAATGTTGATCACATGACCAATTTTTTTATCCAATTTGGCCAAATTCGATACTTGTCCAAGACTTGAATAAGACAGCCATTCTGACCATATGACTTAGTTTTTTACCCCAGTCGGCCAATTTTCGTATCTTGTCTCAGATTAAGGCAAACATTCATTCTGGACAATTTTCAGGTTGATCGGGCAAACAATGTGGCCTCTAGAGTTCATACAAGGTTTTCTAAGATTTGACCCCCGTGCCTTGTTTTGATCCCTGTTGGTCAATTTTCGAATTCGACCGAGATTTTATTGAGACAATCATGCTGGCCAATTTTCTGGTTGATCGGCCAAAAATTGAACACTAGATTGCATACAAGGTAAATGGTGACGACGAACGACTGACGAGGGACCTCCACCTTACCACAAAAGCTCACCTTGATCACTTCGTGCTTAGGTGAGCTAAAAAAATAGGGCAACATAAATCTGGGAATATTACAAATAAAAATAAATAGGGTGAGCTTGATTTTGTTCCCATGAAACCTTCTGGCTGTTTATATACTGCTATGAGTATAGATTTAAATTACAGAAAATACAATGGCCGTCACGATATATAATAACTAGTTGAAGCACAGTTGAAGGTAGCATTATTTTACCTCATGCAATAATCGAATTAATGATATTTTTGATAATAAAAATGAGAAAAGTAAATACCTTTAATGCAACGATTCTTAATTATCTTCCTCACCAAAATAATCCACGTTGTTTCCATTTCCAAACATTATTACAGCTAAGAGATAAGAGCTAAGACGTAAGACATAATAGCTAAGAGCTAAGACGTAAGATCTAAATGCTAAGACAAAAGGGCCCCAGTGGGCTTCCGTAATATCGTGTTTTCCTATGGTCTAAGGGAGACAGTAACTACCTGGACAAGCACAAAACCCGCTGTATTGGGAGTGACCTCACTGGAATTTTCTTCCGGGGGTCATTGTATGGTAAAAGTAGATCCTTTTGAATCAGTAGTGCGACATTGAAACGTTATTTTTGAGAGCAACCCGTGTGCTCATTTGTGTCCTTTTCACCTAGTCTTGCATCTCTTCTTGGATTTAACGCTTGGGTTGACCCTCTCTGTGTACGATTTCCTTTGCGAAAGGACGGGTAACGGGTGGGGGTCGTACCCAAAGTAACTGGCCTTTTCAAAGGTGGAAAAAAGACGGTACCTCTACTTAAGCTAGGGTACCCCAAAAGTTGAAGGGAGATTTCCCAGATTTTTCTTACTTTAAGGTAGGACATTGGACGAAGATGAAGGGCTAAAGTGGTCAAAGGTCAGACCTTTCTGTGGGACCGACCACAGCACCGGAAAAGAGTGCAATTTTATATAGAACAAAGAAGGCCCAAAATCCGGTGGGGTCACTCCATTGGAGAAAAAACGGAAGTCTATTAACAGTTCTAGGCCTCCTGGGCGATAAACGTTCGGTAAAAAACAGCAGACGGCATACTTACTTTGTTATATACCATCGGGTCTTTCAACGTGAGTGGCAATTATTGCCAGAGTTGCGTTCGATAAAGGAAGATAAAAAATCTCGGCTAAATAAGACTGATGAGAAATAGTTTGAGTGAAAGCATTCGACGTAGCGATACCCCACTTATTTGAGCCAATTCAGAGCAAGCTCCGTTTTCTCATTACTAATTCTGAAAAAAAAAGTGGAAAGTATGAGAAGAATCAAACAGGCAAAACAGTGCCATGCATTTCGAATTAATTCTACTATCGATTTTATTATCAAGAATCTTCCAATGTCTCTCGTGAACTTTAATCACATATGTTGTTGTTACGACAATATATTAGCATAATTCTGACATCTCTCTGTTTGTGACTTAGAAAAAAGCAAGAAAAGCAACTGCGAATGCGATTTATGATATATAGAAATTCAATGACCGACGTAAACCTTCGGACTTCTGCTTTGTTTGCTTTATGTCTTCGGTAGAATTAAGACAAGTTATCCTGTGAACTCCCGTATGATTTGTAACGGTGTAATTCCCCTCCCTTTTTTTTAACTTTGGATCTTTTCGAGGAAACAAAAATGGCCAAAAAATAAAACAATCAGTATTTCTCTAATTTCTCATTGTCAAATAAATTCATAATTGAAATAAAGCTGATGCTTTTGACCGAACCTGTGTAAAAATGCATAAACAGACGCATCAATAAATTGGGGCTCAAAGTTGTTGGCTTATCGTAAGCTAGTTTTTCTCGGTTATATATTTTGTTTTGTAAGTGAAAGAGAATTCATATTTCACACGAGGATTGCTTGTGACGAACCTTTAGGTTGATTTAATATCCAAGGACATCAAGATCATTTCTAAATGTCGAATTTTATGAAATATTTTACATTGACCATAGTTTCCTTTTCGGCTCGTTTGGCACAACGTCACAAGAAACGTCCGCCTCAAGTACTTTTAAGTGCTTTGATTTTTTTATATTTCGGCAATATTTTTGCTCACTCAAGCACGTAGTGTTCAAGGTGCACTATTGTGGTTAGCTTGATGTCCCTCCGATGAAGTCTGGAACAAGTTCGATACTCGATCAACTGGGTATCATAAAGAAGGTTACGGGTTCAAATTAAAAAAGAAAAACATGAATACCCTCTAGATGACCACATTTGTGGTACACTTTATCTTTAAAAAATTGCACTCGAGTAAAATATATTTAAAAAAAGAAGATACTCTTGTGCTCTGAGAACGTTTTACAGCTGAAAATAAACTGTTTATTCACTTTGAATTTAATTTCCCATCACTTTCAATATCAGTCATCATCATATTCCTTTATAAAGTAAGGTCTTTATAATCTAATAGAATACAATTAATAACAATTACTCATTATCTAATATAATATGCTGCCTTGATGATGGACATGTTAGTTTTAGAAGATGTTTTCGAATGAATGCAGTAAAACACTCCGTTTCGATATCAGCTGATATGAATATCCTTTGTTTTTTGCAACGTCATGTTTAGAACTGATCGTGGCGTCATAAAAGCCTATTCGCTAAATAATGCGCTTTCATGGCCGGGCCCTCTTTATTCTCGAGGTCTCATGAACACTCTTTACTTACGAATTTTGTCGCTGTCATATAAGGTTGGCAATGTCGTGATAAGACTGCAATATCTTATACTTAAGAGAAAGAATGATCATTCAAAAAGGCCAAAAAGGAAATGTTTCGCAAAGTCTGACAATCGTCAAGACCTTAGGTTCTAACAAAACGGTCCTGAACTGTTCTTTTCCAGTTAACCAGGTCTTTTAAAACAACACCCTTTGCTTTATAAAATAGATTTTATAATATCATATATAGTAGTTTTCGGTTGCGGTAAAAGAGAGAAAAAGAAAGTGTGAATCATGGACTGACATGACGATAAGAGAAAAAGGAGATTCTAGGCTGGTGAAATAGTGAATGGAGGGTAGCAGAACTGAAATAGAACGAAGGATAGAGAAAAAAGAAATGGAGTTTTTGAAAGTCCACAACTATAAGTTATAACCTTATTCAAGCCATAACAAGAAGTGTATTGTTTCTCCTACAAAACTTAAGACGATATCAGGAAACAATAAAGTTTCCGTTTCTGGTACATTTTCATGCGTCGTATCTACAGGTTAAAACGCATTAACGTTAATGCACGTGAAACTCGAATTTAATTTTAACATGGTTATACAGCCTGTCTATAGGGCCACATTAAAACCAAGTTTAATCAAGAGAGTAACACGTTTGTCATTATGCCGCCTGCCTCAACATAGCGGAATCAAGCAATTGGAATGCATTTGCATGCTGTTTCAAAATCTGAGAACTCAAGGCCTATCGAATGTCATAACTCAACAATATCGCGTCTAAAGACACGCTTTCAGCAGACTGGAAATGTGAACAAGAGTGCCATCGTCACAAAATACGCCGCCACTTTGCTACTGTTTCACGAAAATAATTGTAGACACAACTTATTTTGACAGAACCAAATTGAAAATGACCAAGTTTCATTTAAATCAAGACAAAAAGTTTGGAGGAGTTGCCCTCACAAGGCTGCAATTTTAATAAGCCCCAGGCACTAAGTTTTAAGGGACATAATTCAGGGAAATAAATGAGCCATAAAATCCTTGATCCATGTACATCTACAAATGATGGTGATGACATTGACCAAGTTTCATTTAGATAAAAACAAAAAAAGTAAGGAGGAGTTGTGTTCAAAAGGCTGCAATTTCAATAAGCCCTAGCTACTAAGTTTTAAGGGAGCATAATTTAGGGTAAAATTAATGAACCATAAAATCCTTACTTCATGCTCATCTACCAATTTGGGTTATAACATCCACCAAGTTTCATTTAGATCCAGCCAGAAACTTAGGAAGAGTTTCATTCACAAGGCTGCAATTTCAATAAGCCCCAGAGACTAAATTTTAAGGGGGCATAACTGAGGCAATAAGCCCCAGAGAATAAGTTATCAAGGGGCATAACTCAGGCAAAAATCAACGAACCGTAAAATGCTTCCTTCATGCACAACTACCAATTGAGGTGATTACATTGACCAAGTTTCAAGAAGATCCAGCCAGAAACTTAGGAGGAGTTGCGTTGACAAGAAAAAAGGACCCAGAGACTAAGTTATCAAGGGGTATATCTCAGGCAAAAATCAATGAACCGTAAAATCCTTCTTTCATGCATATCTACCAATTGAGGTGATAACATTGGCCAAGTTTCAAGAAGATCCAGCCAGAAGTTTAGGAGGAGTTGCGTTGACAAGAAAAGTGGACGGACGTACGGATGGACGGACAGACGGATGGACGGACGGACGAATGGACGGACGGACAGACGGAGAAGATGACGCCAATATACGTCCGCCTCCGGCGGCGTATAAAAACCGACCAAGGAGCGTCTAGCCTCGTGTTACTACATACAGAAAATGAGAGTTGCTCACCTTAGAAAGTGGTTTCTGTCCGCATCAAAAGTCGCTAGGGAAACAAATGGACGCCACGGGTACTATACGTAATCTATTCTCTTCTAAAAAATTGTTTCGGTTTTGAACCTTAAAATTCCTTTTCAGAAAGGCCTCTGAATCCCTACTTGAATGACACGTATTCCTTTTCAGGCGCAGTACACCGAAATAGAGTCTGAAATCAGCATAATACTGGTAACATGAGGATAAGGCGAGCATACCGTCGGGCAAGGTTGACTGCCAGACAACGTGCTACGCGCCTACAACGGGCAAGAAATCATTTCCGATCTACGAGGCGGCAATGGACTGCGATACTGTTTTCCCACGAAAGAAGGATCAAACTTCATCGTGATGAAGACCGAATACGTGCTTGGAGACGGCGAAATGAGCGTTACACCAAACCATATGGGCTGTCCGGTGGGGTTTTTTGGCATGGAATACCCAAACACAACATCAAGGATTTGGTCGTGTTTAACGTGTTTAGCGTAAATGTAACGGCCAATAGTTACATCAATAATGTCTTAAGACAAGTCACAATAGCCTTCATGAGGCGACATAGGATTTGACGTGACGTGTCTACGCAAGTAGCCTACCTCCCAAAAACATTACATGAACTTCGTCATGCTGTAGTTCGAGAGTGGAACAATATGCCGAAGGTTCGCATCGAGAGAAAAACACTCTGTATGGCGAAGGTGCCCAGCTTTAATTCAATCTAGAGATGGACACACTCGTTACTTACAATTGAACCCTCACGCTTAAAGGTAATGGGATTTCATTTTTACTGATTGAAGTTTTTGAAATTGATGCAATTAGATGAGCAAACGAAAAGGAATTCACATTTCTTCTTTCTTTTATCTCTATATAGTTTGAAAACGAAGTACCTCTGCGGAATTAAATGTACTAAGTATATATCTATGGATCAAGATAAAGTTAATAGGTGACCAGAATGTCGCACAAATATCCAAATCTTTGGAACAATTGGCGCGGGTGTATGGACCCCCCATAACAATATTTTTTATAAGGATATTTAGCAACAAGAGCAATGCTGTGCGTGGCATTATACGCCCGAAGCTCAGAAATAAATTGGTGATGTTTTGAACATTTTATTGATCTTTAGGATGTATTTTCTAGCAAACACTATAGTACTACTAAAATTTTCACAAATTCAAATAGATTGAGATAATGTAATCAAACACCGTAGCTATGAGTTTTACTTACATGTGAAGTTTCAACATTGTAGTTCTTGTATTTTCAAAGTTATGGTTGATTGATTGAATGGAGTTTAACGCCGCTTTCAACATTATTTCAGTTATATCGCGGCGGCTGGAGCACCTAACAATGGGTTCCTGGTATTTCTATCACCAGTACAACCACCACATTCTTTCCTAGCCTCCAGCCGCTATCTCACATAGGTCTACGATTATCAACCCATTGGTGAGAGACAAATAGTCGGAAAGAATGAGTGCCGCCGTCGGGGATCGAACCCGCGAACTCCAGATTGACAGTCCGACGCGCTACCAACTGCGCTATGACGGCGGCTCTATCAAAGTTATGGACCAGACACGAATTTGCTAACTGAATCAAACAAAGGGCAATAACTCGAAAATGACAAATAGAAGAGTTGTGGTTCTTGCGCTCTGCACAACCTAGCTATGAAATCTATACACCTGTAAAGTTTCAACATCGTAGTTCTTGTATTTTCAAAGTTATTGACCAGACACGAATTTGCTAACTGAATCAAACAAAGGGCAATAACTCAAAAATTACAAATGGAAGAGTTGTGGATTTTTGTGCTCTGCACACCCTAGCCATGAGATCAGTGCACCTGTGAAGTTTCAAAACTATAGGCCTTATTGTTTCAAAGTTATGGACCGGACACGAATTTGCTTACTGAATCAAACAAAGGGCAATAAATCAAAAATTACAAATTGAAGAGTTGTGGTTCTTGCGCTCTGCACACCCTAGCTATTAGATCTATACACCTGTGAAGTTTCAAGACCATAGGCCTCATAGTTTCAAAGTTATGGACCGGACACGAATTTGCTAACGGACAGACGGACAGACAGACAGACGGACAGAGAGACGATGCAGACGATAACATAATACGACCTTTCGGCCGTAAAAAAGAGGACCTTTATTTTCCAAGCAGACTCAAATTATGTATTTGCATACTCAATGAAAACAATACTTGGTTGGTCACAATGCCAATGCGCTAACCACTGGGCAAAAGACGGTCTTCAATGACGCAGGTTTCTTTAATGCTTTTCGATGGTTTATCGAGAAATAACGGTAGGTTATCACTAGATAATCTCACCACAATAGAAGTAAAATTATCAAATACCTATACCCTGCTTTTGTGCAGCTCATCCTTTACGACGTCATCTATGCGGTGCGAATTAAGTGACATCACAATGAACGTTGCATAGCAATCATGTGTAAAATGACGCTCTTTACGAAAACATGTCATAGAAATTTCACATTTCGTCTCATTTTTTGCATAAAAGAATTAGAATAATCGTTTGTTTTCGAATAAGACCGATTTATATTTCATTTCGTGAAAATAAAGCTTTTGTTGTTCACTCAATGAAACATAAATCGATCTTCCACTGAAACAAACGATTATCCTCTATGCCATGCATTGAATTTTAACCTTAGATGTTATGCAGGACAGTGGGAGTGGCCTAAAGTTCAATTTAAATGGAAAAAAAACCCACACCCTTCTACGTTCCAATTTTTTTTCAACTCACCTTGAGTGCTCAGGGTGAGATTTTGTGGTTGTGTGATGTCCGTTGTCTGTCGTGTGTCGTCAAGATGTACCTTGTAGGTACTCTAGAAACCAAATTTTTGCTCAATCAGTCTGAAAATGGTCAGATTGGTTGTCTTTGTGAAATCTCAGTCAAGTTCGAAATTACAGCAAGAGGGGTAAAAAGCAGGTCACGAGGTAAAATTTTAAAAAACATCTTGTAGACATCCTAGAGGCCGTATTGTTTGCTTAATCAAATTGAAAATTGGCCATATTGATTGTCTTAATTAATTCAGTCACCTGTAAATGGGGGTCAATAACTTGGTCAAATCTTAGAAAAATCTCGTAGACACTCCAGATGCCTCATTTTTTGCTCGATAAACCTGACAAGGTGCCAAATTGTCACAAGATACGCCCGTCACACTGCTTAGTATTAACTGGGGATTCGAATAGAACTGAGGTTATTTTGAATGCTCCGGACAAACTTCAAGCCTGATAACAACAAAGGGCAATAACTCGTAAAGTAAGCTGGGTAGAGCTATCTTTCTTGTGCAATGCACTCCGTATTCATAAGAAGAATATAACTGCCAAGTTTAAAGTCAATCGGACTTAAGGTTACAGTTATACTCCGGACAAAGAAGCTATCCAAACGCCCGGATGCCGAACATCACAGGTGATCTCAGAAAATAGGCCAGGTAGAATTATGGTAGCACTGCACTCCCCCTTGATGAGATCTATACACCCATGAAGTTTCATGATCCTACCTATTATACTTAAAGAGATATACTCAGGACAAGATTCTAGTATGAAAAACAACAATGGGCAATAACTCAAAAAATAGGTCAGGTATAAAAATGGTCCTTGTACACTGCAGTCCCCCTTGATGACATCTATACACCCATGAAGTTTCATGATCCTAGCTATTATACTTTTAGAGATATACTCCGGACAAGATTCTAGTATGAAAAACAACAAAGGGCAATAACTCAAAAAATAGGCCAGGTAGAGTTATGGTTCTTGTGCACTGCATTCCCCCTTTGTGAGATATATACACCCATGAAGTTTCATGATACTAGCTATTATATTTTAAGAGATATACTCCGGACAAGATTCAAGTCTAAAAAACAACAAAGGGCAATAACTCCAAAAATAGGTCAGGTAGAATTATGGTACTTGTACACTGCACTCCCCCCTTGGTGAGATCTATACACCCATGCAGTTTCATGATCCTAGCTATTATACTTTTACAGATATACTCTGGACGAGATTCTAGTATGAAAAACAACAAAGGGCAATAACTCCAAAAATAGGCCAGGTAGAGTTATGGTTCTTGTGCACTGCTTTCCCCCTTGATGCGATCTATACACCCATGAAGTTTCATGATCCTAACCATTATACTTTAAGAGATATACTCCGGAAAAGATTCAAGTCTGAAAAACAACAAAGGGCAAAAACTCAAAAAGGCAAGGTAGAGTTATGGTTCTTGTGCACTGCACTCCCCCTTGATGAGATCTATACACCCATGAAGTTTCATGATCCTACCTATTATACTTTAAGAGATATACTCAGGACAAGATTCTAGTATGAAAAATAACAAAGGGCAATAACTAAAAAAAAAAAGCCAGGTAGAGTTATGGTTCTTGTGCACTGCACTCCCCCTTGATGACATCTATACACCCATGAAGTTTCATGATCCTACCTATTATACTTTTAGAGATATACTCAGGACAAGATTCTAGTATGAAAAATAACAAAGGGCAATTACTCAAAAAAAGGCCAGGTAGAGTTATGGTTCTTGTGCACTGCACTCCCCCTTGATGAGATCTATACACCCATGAAGTTTCATGATCCTAGCTTTTAAACTTTTAGAGATATACTCCGGACAAGATTCTAGTATGAAAAACAACAAAGGGCAATAACTCCAAAAATAGGTCAGGTAGAATTATGGTTCTTGTACACTGCACTCCCCCTTTGGTGAGATCTATACACCCATGCAGTTTCATGATCCTAGCTATTATACTTTTACAGATATACTCTGGACGAGATTCTAGTATGAAAAACAACAAAGGGCAATAACTCCAAAAATAGGCCAGGTAGAGTTATGGTTCTTGTGCACTGCTTTCCCCCTTGATTCGATCTATACACCCATGAAGTTTCATGATCCTAACCATTATACTTTAAGAGATATACTCCGGAAAAGATTCAAGTCTGAAAAACAACAAAGGGCAATAACTCAAAAAGGCAAGGTAGAGTTAAGGTTCTTGTGCACTGCACTCCCCCTTGATGAGATCTATACACCCATGAAGTTTCATGATCCTACCTATTATACTTTAAGAGATATACTCAGGACAAGATTCTAGTATGAAAAATAACAAAGGGCAATAACTCAAAAAAAAGGCCAGGTAGAGTTGTGGTTCTTGTGCACTGCACTCCCCCTTGATGAGATCTATACACCCATGAAGTTTCATGATCCTACCTATTATACTTTTAGAAATATACTCAGGACAAGATTCTAGTATGAAAAATAACAAAGGGCAATAACTCAAAAAAGGCCAGGTAGAGTTATGGTTCTTGTGCACTGCACTCCCCCTTGATGAGATCTATACATCCATGAAGTTTCATGATCCTAGCTATTAAACTTTTAGAGATATACTCCGGACAAGATTCTAGTATGAAAAACAACAAAGGGCAATAACTCCAAAAATAGGTCAGGTAGAATTATGGTTCTTGTACACTGCACTCCCCCCTTGGTGAGATCTATACACCCATGCAGTTTCATGATCCTAGCTATTATACTTTTACAGATATACTCTGGACGAGATTCTAGTATGAAAAACAACAAAGGGCAATAACTCCAAAAATAGGCCAGGTAGAGTTATGGTTCTTGTGCACTGCTTTCCCCCTTGATTCGATCTATACACCCATGAAGTTTCATGATCCTAACCATTATACTTTAAGAGATATACTCCGGAAAAGATTCAAGTCTGAAAAACAACAAAGGGCAATAACTCAAAAAGGCAAGGTAGAGTTATGGTTCTTGTGCACTGCACTCCCCCTTGATGAGATCTATACACCCTTGAAATTTCATGATCCTACCTATTATACTTTAAGAGATATACTCAGGACAAGATTCTAGTATGAAAAATAACAAAGGGCAATAACTCAAAAAAAGGCCAGGTAGAGTTATGGTTCTTGTGCACTGCACTCCCCCTTGATGAGATCTATACACCCATGAAGTTTCATGATCCTACCTATTATACTTTTAGAGATATACTCAGGACAAGATTCTAGTATGAAAAATAACAAAGGGCAATAACTCCAAAAAAGGCCAGGTAGAGTTATGGTTCTTGTGCACTGCACTCCCCCTTGATGAGATCTATACACATGAAGTTTCATGATCCTACCTATTATACTTTAAGAGATATACTCAGGACAAGATTCTAGGATGAAAAACAACAATGGGCAATAACTCAAAAAATAGGCCAGGTAGAGTTATGGTTCTTGTGCACTGCATTCCCCCTTTGTGAGAAATATACACCCATGAAGTTTCATGATACTAGCTATTATATTTTAATGAATATACTCCGGACAAGATTCAAGTCTAAAAAACAACAAAGGGCAATTACTCAAAAATAGGTCAGGTAGAGTTATGGTTCTTGTGCACTGCACTCCATATTGATAAGAAGAATACAATTGCCAAGTTTGAAGTCCATCGGGCTTCAAGTGACAGAGTTATGCTCCGGACAAAGAAGTGGACGCCGCCGGACGCCAGACGCCACGGATGATCCCATAATACGTCCCGTCTTCGACGGGCGTATAAAAATTGGTCAAATTCACTGTATTAGTGATATCTAGCTTTAGTTCGAAATTGGGTCAAGTGGGGTCTTAAACATGGTCATGAAGTCAAATCTAAGAAAAACCTTGAAAAAACTCTACAGACTAGTTTTTTGTGCTAAATTAACCTGAAAATTGGTCAGATTGACTGCCTTGTAGGCTCGAAATTTGGTCAAGTGGGGTCAAAAGTTCCCAAGGCAATATCTTAGGTAATCTTTGCAGACACGCTGGAACATATTTTACTCAACCATCCTGACATTTTCACATTGATTGACTCTATATTGGTTAACTTCGAAGTTTGGTCAAGTAAGGTCAAAAACAAGGTCACGAGGATATATCCTAGAAACCGTATAGGCTCCCCAGAAGCAATATTGTTTTCATTAGCAACCTGAAAATCGATCAGAGTGATTGGCTTCAAGTAATCTTGATTTAGAATCAGGTCAAACGGCGTCAAAAACAAGATCACAAGGTCAAGTCATAGAAGCCCTTTTCTGCTCGATGGACCCACAAATTGGTCAAAATTGTCTCTCTGAAGTTTGTGTTAAGCTTGAAGTGTGGTCAAGTGGGGTCAAAAACTAGGTCAAGAAGCAAAGCAATAGAAATAACTGGCACATATGATGTAATGTTATTGGCTCAATCAACCTGAAAATTGATTTTGATGTGATCTTAGACAAAGAAATTTTGTCTTTTAAATCTTTGACAGTAAACTCAGTTAAACGATTTAGGACCACTATGTTCCTCTTGTTTGATCTTTATATATCTGCAAAAGCAATATACCTTCAAATGTTGCTTGTAAAATACTGTGTATTTTGGTCAAAAGTGGTATTTTTTTTAGCTCACCTGAGCACAAAGTGCTCAAGGGAGCTATTTTGATCGATCAATATCCGGCGTCCGTCTGTCCATCTGTCCGTCACGGCGTCAACTTTTTCTTTAAACGACATCTCCTCCTAAACTTATGGGTCAAAATCAACCAAACTTGGCAGAAATATTCCATGGTGGTCCCTTGTAAGAATTGCTCAAATAGAAAGTATCCGTGCCATATCACGGGAAAAGGGGCCTTAATGACAATTTTCTTGTTTACACTCTAGAAGCCACAAATATGGTACAATCTTCATGAAACTTTGTCAGAATGTTTGTTAGGTCATGAGGATGAAGTCTTTTGAAAATGGGAAGGATCCGTGCCATATCACGGAAAAAAGGGGCCTTAATGACAATTTTGTCAACAATTTATTAAAACGACATCTCCTCCTAAACTTATAAGTCAAAATCAACCAAACTTGGCCGTAATATTCCTTGGGTGGTCCCTTGTAAAAATTGCTAAAATGGAATGAATCGGTGCCATGTTGCTAAAATGGAAAGATTCGTGCCATATCACGGGGAAAGGGGCCTTAATGACAAATTTCTTGTTTACACTCTAGAAGCCACAAATATGGTCCAATCATCATGAAGCTTTGTTAAAATATTTGTTAGGTCATGAGGATGAACTCTTTTGAAAATGGGAAGTATCCGTGCCATATCACGGGAAAAGGGGCCTTAATGACAATTTTCTTGTAAAAGCTCCAGACGCCACAAATATGGTCCAATCATCATGAAACTTGATCAAAATGTTTGCTAGGTCACAAGAATGAACTCTGTTGAAAATAGGAAGGTTCATGCCATATCATAGGAAATGGAGTCTTAATGATAATTTACTTGAAATATCAGGTGAGCGATTTAGGGCCCTCAGGGTTCTCTTGTTTTTAGAAAATATGTGTTTTGCTATAATACTAAAAAATTTTAATCTTAAGAAATATACAATTTCATCTTAAAAAAATATTTATTTAGTCCAGCATTTTTTTCGTAAATTCAAGTGATATCGTCTAACATAAATCAAACAAACACGGTTTACAATTTGATAGTTCTATGAGCCAAATCAACCAACAGAAACATAGAGATAAAATATAAGCTGCTTGTCTCTGTTAATAATCCAAATCTATTCATGTACTTAAGTCACTACTAAGAAATTCACATAAATCCAAACAAATCCCCAGAATAGACAATCCCGCCTTAGCTTAGGCAGGTCTGGTATACAGAGCTATTTTCTCATCTGGGTAAATCATCTACCAGTCATTTTCAGTTTGTTTTTTTTTTGATAAACGTCAGTATTAATTCCGGAGTTTAGATATTTTGTCTGGTCCATACGAACAAGAAATATACGTTCACCAAGTATATTATCTTTTGCACCATCAAGTGCCAAAAACATCGTTAACATTGTTTGTTCCGGGGTTGAAAATTTTCTATGTGTTGATTATCTTTGTAACTGTCATAGATAAAAAAGTATGAATATAAATGAAAGGCAATTTCAATAAGTCCTAATGATTTATAGCATGTGCGATCATTGCAAATCGCCATCTGTCAGGATCCGAATAAAAGCACGGAATTGGTGCCGTAATGAATTTTTTTTTTGTTTAACAGAGGCCACAGATATGGTTCAACCTTCATAAAAAATAGTTATAACAGGGCGCAAGGATGAACCCTCTTTAAAATGGAAATGATTCGAAGGATATTACATTAAAGGGAACCTTTTATGACAATTTTCTGATGTACGATAGAGAGGCCAAATATGTCCGAATCACAATATTTTGTTAGACTCTTGGTTAGGTCACATGTATGATCCCTGGCGAAAATGGGAAGGATCTATGCCACAGTTCAGAAAAGAGGAATTTTATAAAATTGAATTTGTTTACATTCTAGAAGGCACAATTACGGTCCAACCATCCTGAATCTTGATCTTAACGACTGTCAGGTCAAAAGGATGAATCCGATTGAACATGGGATATATCTGAATAACATCATTGGAAAGAGACCTTAATGACTGTTTCTTGTTCACACTCCAGGGGCCACAAAAATGACCAAATCTTCATAAAAAATGGTCACGTGTTTTTGAGGTCTCAGGTATTAACATTGTTGAAGATGGAAATGGTCAGAATGACAACACGGGAAAAGGGACATTAATGGTACTTTTGTTAAAACACTGGATACCAGAAATAAAGATCTCCAATCTTCATGCAAATTAATAAAAGAGTTTGTCAGATAAATAAAATGAATTATATTGGAAACGGGAAGGATCCAAGCCATATGGCGGGAAAAGGGGTCATAATGAACGTTTTCTTGTTTACACACTAGAGACAGCGAATATGGTTGTATCTGTATGAAAGTAACTCAGCCTTTTTGTCAGGTCACAAGGAATAATTGAAAATTAGAAGGATCCTAATGATGTCACGAAAAAAATTAATAAACCTTAATGACAAATTTCTTGTTAACAATATAGAGACTACAAATGTTGTCCAATCGTCATTATATCCCCCATCTACGAAGAGGTGGGAGCTTATTAGTTTCACCATGTCTGTCTGTCTGTCCATCCGTCCGTACATCCATCCGTGCGTCCGTATACCTCTTCGTTTCCGGACTTTAACTTAAGAACCAAGTGACTTCAACTATGAAACTTTAAACAAATGTTGTTATGACCCAAGAAAGTGCCCCCATCGTTTTTGCGTCACATAGGTCAAAGGTCAAGGTCACAGTGAGCCTTTTTTCAATTTTCGTTTATGGACTTTTACTCGAGAACAAAGTGACCTATATTCATGAAACTTTATGCAAATGTTGCTTTTGATCCAAGGAAGTGTTCTTTTCATATAGGTCAAAGGTCAAGGTCATTGTCAATTTTTGTTAAATTTTCGTTACCGGATTCTGACTAAAAAACTTGGGGACTAGAATCATGAAACTTTATGCAAATGTTGCTTATGTCTCAATGACGTGCCCTATTGATTTTTAGGGCACATATATCAACGGTCAAGGTCACAGTCGTTTTTTTACAAATTTCATTTCTGGACTCAAGAATTCAGCGACCTAAAATCATGAAACTTCATGCAAATGATGCATATGACCCCAATATTTGTTACAAACACATCCTGCATTAATAGCACTTGCATTCCGACAGAGTGCTTGTGGGGGTATAAGTCCGCTCTGCGACAGTTCTAGTTATGATTGGTCAGAATGTTTTGTCAGGTCACAAGGATGAACAAGGATGAACAATATCAAACATGAGGAAAGGGTTCTTTATGAAAATATTCTGGATAACACCCCAGAGGGCACAATTACCGTTGATTCTGTATGAAATATTGCCAAAATGTTTATCACGTTACAAGAATACACCCTTTTGAAAGTCTCATATCTAAAGGGGACTTAATGACAATTTTATTGTTTACACACTTGAATGCACAATTATGGTTCATTCTTCATGAACCTCAGTCAGAATGTCTGTGTGGTCACAAGGATAAACAATATTAACAAGTTAAATGATCTGAATAGTATCATGGGAAAATAAGCCTTTTTGACAGATTTTTTGTTTACACTCCAGATGCCACAAATATTGTCTAATTTCAATGGAACTTGGTCAGAATATTTGTCAGGTAATAAGGATATACACTATTGAGAATGGTCCTTAACGAAAATGTTTTTGATTACACTCCAGCAGAAGTCATTAAGTGTAGTCAAATTATGTGTCTGTTACCTCTTGTTATGAAACAGTCGAAAGAAATAGTCTGAAGTTTTCCAAAACTTAATGAAAGCATTTTTGTTAATCAATTTCACCTTCATCCTAAATTCTAAATAGTCTTTCTTCTGATTGAGATTGCCAAGGAGTTTCATTCTTACAACTTTTATAGCAAAAAGTGATAAAGGTGAGCGTTTGTCATCGGTCAATGTCAGGCGTCCGTCTGTCTGTCTGTCTGTCCGTCCGTCTGACAACAATGTTCTTCTCAAAAACTGCAGATCAGAATTCGACCAAATTTTACGGAAATGATCCTTCAGTCATGTTATTTGAATCGAGGCCATTTTTGGGTCTAAAGGTAAACTCTTTAAATACATTCTTCGCCTCTGAAACTACTGAATGAATATTGACCAAACTTTTAGTATATGATCTTAATGTCAGGCTTTTTCTAAGTACTTCATATAGTTTCAATCAGCGCCAAAAAGGGGCAAATAATCTTCTGTTCTAAAACGATTTGCTCTGAAACGATTTGCCAGATGTAACCAATCTTCACTATTATCATCCTTGGTTCTTACAAAATACTTCAAAGAATTTGACCCTACTTCAAAAATAGGTCAAAATGGAATATAGACATACAGCTCTTAAGGTTTGTAGTAGTGTTTCACTTTGATTGGCCGAAATAACTCACATTTACTTCCTTTCGTATATAGCTATTTCGTCGTTTGATCCCATATATTTCATAGATTAAGACTTTTAAACTCAGAATTCGCATACTTAGGGGAGCAGTAAAGGTCCATCATTATCCTCTTGTTGACTTTTAGTTTTCGTTTATATAACCTAGACATAGACATAAATCAAAGGCCTGAAAGGCCTGAATTGAAGACAGGACTGAATATTAACAATTGGAATGAAAATTGTGGCGTTTTGAGAAGATCTCTTGAGTGGGAATCAAAAATTTAAAACAATCATTGATGGTTACATATGGAAACTGCACCTTCCTAACAAATGAATATGCTTTACTTTGAAGACTCATCACTTCCAGATAAACCTATCCCTCTAGCCAATTCAAGCTTAACAAGAGGGTAACTGCCTTCATAATCGCTATTCATCCCCAAGTGTAAGTTTTCAATATCCTAAATGAAAAATATTCACTTAACCAACAGAAATATGGTGGCGATTCCTGTATTCTAAAAACTCATATGAATTATTGCAACCCTGTTTTATAAAATTGTATAGATTATCCCCAGCAATCCAATATGATCCAAATCCGATTTTTTTCCAGTCAAACTTATTAAGCGGATGTGTAAAAATCTTAAATAAAATGTTAATCCACATGAAACACCCCTTGATGAAGAGCTGAACATTTCATTGCCATGGTGAATATTGCCCTGAATTGGAAATTTGCTCAAATTTCTTTTACATTTATTATCTGATCCAGGATTTGACTAATTATCTCCACATAGAAGAAGCAATGACGGTAATACCAATATTCTTATACTTTTACTAGTCAAAGTCAATACTAAGAAGAAGTTTTTTCCCGTACAATAGCTGTAGCTTAATTTTTTTATGAATACCGTTTAAGTTTCTTCCAGGAGTGAAACATTCTATTTCTATTTTTTCATTGAGATATTTCGATCTCCATTTCAGGTTATTCTCCTTGCATATGGTCTTACTTAGTAGAAAATTATTTTACTACAAAATAATATATAAACCTGTTAAGACAACCAACCTTGCAGGCCTTTTCCACGGGACTGCTTTTCTAGATCAAGATTCGAATTGAACTATCCGGTGAACTATCAATTTTGACAAAACTGTCAAAATGACAGATCGTTAAATGAAATCCCGAGCTACAGCATTTATCACCTTGAGTAGAATTCTTTCAAAGTCCACTCCAGAATGTTACAAATAAATCCATTCCAGTTTCCAAATCAGTTTCCGTTATTGTCAGAAAATTGTCGAAAACAAAAGCGGAAACTCAAAACCGGGGTCGCGCATGCGTGGTACTACCGTATAGGCCATTCGGAACACCACTCGGCCAATCCAACGCATTCGTCAAAACTCGGCCGATTCCGTAACCTACTTTTATCTGAGACTTCGGAGATCGCCCGATGATTGCCGAGTGAATATCAGACAGGGCTCTCACTAGGGTTTTGAAAGTCCAACTTCAGAAAATGTTGGATTCCACACAAAAAGGATTCCATCATTATGAGGATGGATTTTGTACCGTGCAAAACTATGATATTGAAACTACAATTTATTAACCCTTTACTACACATTCCAATGTTTTATTCACCAGGATGGTTATCTAAAGGAAAACATTGGTTGAAAAGAAGGAATTGCTTGTAAAAAAAAATTTCTTCTTTTACACCAATGCTTTTTACATTTTTTTAATTCATTTTTGGAGATGGGCTCAGTAGATGACAAAACTTTTCCCCGATCAGTTAAAAACCATTGACTTGTACAGAAGCAAGTCTTTGAAACAGTTATATCTTCTTTTTGCCAGAAGTTAAAAAGAAGTAAAAAAATGTTATTGTATTTATTTAGACTTTAAAAAATTTCAACATATACCGGTAAGTCTATGCCATGATTCTCTTTGCAGATGTTGTCAATTGAGAGGAAAAAGTTCAGAATTGATATTCATTAAAAAAAGATTGTATGTTTGAATTGCATTGGTTATCTCTTTTTCTATTTTTTTTAAGATTGAAATAATTAAACTTTCCGTACCACCTATCTTTTGATTTGTGTTCATTTTTTTCTTTTTTTTTTTTCTTTTTTTTACTTCAACACATGTCTGATCAGTAGGCTGATCCGGAGCTTCCCATTTTCGTTATCCGACGGAATTACGCACATGCACGGCGTTCCAGAGATTCACCGCTAGTGATAATTTATTTCGTAAATTTCCGGAACATTTCTTTAATTTAATAATTGTTTTTACTCGAATTACCGATTTTACAAAAGGTAAAAAAGGTTCGGGACAGTTCGAAGGACACGGGCTAATCATTTACTTGTTACGAATAAATCGTGTCGATTATGTTGTCTTACTATAACCTTCGTCGCATTGGGGCTCTGCTCGAATTCAATTACCGTTATATAATTAGTGAATCAACTGCTTTAGTCAATATATAAATGGTTCACATGTTTCGTTTATGCATAATCGCCAAAACACATTGCCGGGCAGAGTCTAGATTCCATTCATTGATAGTCAAGCTCCGCCTACAAGGTCTACGAATAACCGATTACGATTGGCTGTTTGCATCAATTAACGCCACGCCTACCGCACCCGTCTATCGGACTTCAGATATGGCTATTATCGATTTATTCACGCGAAAGTTAACTTACGCAAACAATCAAACACAACCGAGAGGTTATAAGTCGGGACGCGTGCCTTAGAAAAACTTGTCGTCCGGTGGAATCCTTTGATAGGATTTTTTGTCGTCCGCTGAGAAAAGTTGTCGTCTCAGACGACACTACTGTCGTTTCCGAGAGCCCGATCACGATCTGTTGCCGTTTACGGAAATGACCGAGTGATGTTCCAAATGCTGTACAATATGGATAGACAAAACAAGCCTTATAATAAAGTTATTTGATAAGCCATCGAAATTTCTCCGTAAATCCAAGTAAAAATTCAAACCTAGGAAATTCCAAGGGTTTACGAGTTTATTCAAATAGCCTTGTGCTATTTTAGTTTTTATCCATTTACACTACGACAGGCCCGGGAGACGGATAAATAAAGCAACCTTAAGGACACACAAACACACAATTTTAACGAGAAATAGAGAGTCTAAAATGGGGAACTGAAAATAGCTTACCAATGCTATGTATAAAAACATTTGTAAGTGCAATTGAAAATTTGAAGCAAATGCAAAAGATTGCAGCCGAAAACATCTGCAGGCAACTTCTGCATAGATCACGTGTTCACTCCCCTGAGGTCCCGGCCTGAATTTAGGTCAGCACCAAAATTTTACGGTATATTGCTACACTATTGATTATTTTTGCCGCGTTTATTTTTATGAATGGGTCTACTTTTTTGAGCGTAATGACACATGTAGGTTTGTTATCAGAATCCGATGGCGACGATCCCTATATTGAAAGACAGGTAAACCTGTCTTCAATAAAAACGAGCGAGTACTCTACCCAGTACGTACTTGAGAGCTGCTAGAATTTTTTAAGCTGAGCATAAGTACGATTCAAGTTCGATGACGGCTGTGCTGATAATGGCTCTACCCGCCCTTCGGACTTTGGTAATTATGACTTTTCATAATCTAGGATTGCGTCTTGCAGTGGACGTTATTAGAAAATCATCAGTCATGGTCTCTATTTTGAAGCTATTGAACCAACTGTCCTTTAGAAACTTTCATTGCAATATTGAAAATTTAAATCAAATTCCAACAACCCTACATATACGAATATGACAGGGATATAATAACAAACCAAAAGCAAATACTCCAGTTTACGAATGGTAATGGATGATTAAACAAAAGCTTTAGAAAAAAGGGAAAAACTCATATATCGAAAAGTTAATGCATATATAATGTCTGTGTCTATACACAGTATATACCCGCACTATATTTTTGCAGTAAGATTATTGGGTAATATTGCTCAGCTTAACGATTTCGATCTCGTTTTCTGCTGGCTTCCGAGACAAGTTGGTATTCGTAGTAATGAAGAGGAAGATAAAGCTGCCAACGAGGCACTATCACTTTGATTTTTCGTTTTGAAATACCCTTCACTGACTTTTACATTTGGTCGAAAGGTGTCTAGAGGAGTTTGGTTAACTGAATCTGATCATCACAAGATCGACAAGATCGGAGCGATTGGTTACCTGGGTACAGGTATCACTATCGCGAAGACCTATTTTGACTAGCTTACGCTTTGGTCATACTCACCAAAATCGCTATCCAAAAGGTGAGAAGATTCTTATTGAATGATGTTTCTTTTCGGTTATAAATACATTTCATTTTATCTTCATTGTTAACATCAATTTAAATCCTTCACCAATGTTTAGAATTCAATGACTATTTAAACGAGTTTGTTCCCTCGATTATCATTTGTTTGACAACTTGAATTAGATATCTGTGTCAAAAGTGAACTTAGTTGTCGACGAGCCATTAGACAGCATGTATTCACTCACTCCAATTAAGTTATCTAACACTTCAACTCACTCTCTCTCCCTTGCCCATTGGTACGAAGTGCATGCAACTTGAATATGATCGATAACATTTGTTCAGTTTTATACTTATACCATATTCATATTTTTTCTCTCTTTGTTTTCGCATTTACTATCGACAGAGATAGCATTGTTAGTCCAAATTGTAACAACATCTCAATATAAAGGGATGTTCCGTGTTGTTAAATAAAGCACGTCAATCAACACGAGCTATTAAATCATTTTTCATGAAAATGCTAGGTGGAAGTGTTTCACTTTCCAATAAAATCCGATTGTGCTTGCGAGAAAATTCGGCTTTCAGTTCAGGATGACAAAACGATGCAAACTGTATGCAAATTATATACAGATCTGCACACAAGTACACTCGAGAAGGATATGATATACACACAGTTTGTACCGTTTAGCCCACCTAATCGAAGGGCTGAATCTAAAATCCGGACTGTTTTACCTTTAGCCAAGTGTACTTAGTGTTAACGCCTATATGTGCAAACAAGTTTTGTAATCAACACTTCTTATTTCTGTTCCCTGTACACTCCAAATGAAAACACACCTTTGATGAGGAGTTAAGCTTGAAATTGTGTTAAGCCTGATCTTACTTTCCTGCTTAATTTATAAGTTTTTTTAAAACCGGTTGAAAAGTCTTAGAAAATGGTAGTTATAATTAAACTACATTCGCATCCGCGGATTGAAGAGCTGCATGTTTTCAATGGGGTACGAAACATTTTTCCTATTGTTATCTTTTTCAGCAAGCGGTTTAAATAGTAATGTCTATATTTTTGTTGGCGTAAGTACCAAAGCGTTTGAATCCGAGTCATTATCTCATCATTGCACTCCGTACCCATTAGACCTTTTTTCGTTATAAAGACAAAAAAACGTGGGATTTCGCATTGGAATTATTAACTTCATACTAAAATATATTTTATTCTTCAATCCACAGACCAATACTTTACAATAATTATTAACATTTTCGAATACATTTACAACGAAAACTGTCGGACTGCAAATCACTGATAACGTATCGCATCCCCAGTAGCCTATCAATCCTTTCTGTCACTTGGCTTCGACCATTAGTTGATGATCAATTTAATTGGTTTCTTGGACCCTCAATAATAACGTCCTCAAGCCGCTGACATATGACTGAATGAATGTAACCAATTGCGTTTAAATCAATTCAACAAAGTACATATACTTGCAACATTCCCCTAAAAAAAGATCTTACATTTGTCTTAACAATATTCCACAGAGAAATGTCACGTTGTAATTACTCACTGTCAATTGTCTACACATGTAAATGTTAATTGTATAACAAAATTGATAAAGGTTGTTGTATAAGAAAGCACTTTAGCAGTACCCGATACCACAACGATGAAAATGCAAGTTTTCTTTTGGATGCTTGTAGTTGCATGTATAGGAAATACATGTGAGTATTTCCTCTCAGAATTTGTATAGTACAGTTAATACAGTTGTGTAACGTTCAATATGAATGATTTTTTTTGGAATGAAATTGAATGAGTTGGGGAATAAATTTTGCTAAGGTCTGAATAAATTTTAGGCTGGGTTTAATAAAATGTTTTGCTCAGAGGAACGAATTAAGCGGAGTTTTCATTGCACCCCTTTTGTATATAACTACCTTTCTATAAGTAAGGTATTGTTACTAAGCGGACCAAAAGACGCAACGAAATCTTATCAAACTAACAAAGCATGGAATAAATTGATAAACATAATACGGCAGAGGTTTGATAACTTAAAAAAACCCTCTAAATCGACTGGACTAAGATGATTTAATCTTGGTATGAATATTCTGTGAATGATCCTTTACTTAAATTGTTCCTGAAATGTGTTTAGAATGGTCTACTTATTGCATTCAATGATATTACGATGTGGAGCGATAAATACTTAATACCAACGGGGGCTATTGTAATAATGATATTAAATATCATTTAATAACAGTTGGTAGAAGATGTTACAGAACGATACCCGGTACAAGGGAGATTACTATTAGCGACACCTGTAAATCATGCAGTATTCTGATCAACGAATGTAAGTATTCTGTATTATAATTCATCTAGCAGGGCGTGGCTTATCGGTGACGTAATTTTGCCAGTGTAGTATAAGTGGATTCATTTCATAGCCGGATTAACAAAGTATAGTCTCTTCAGCGCTCTTAACCACGCTCGGTGTGCCGATCTTATTCTAAGCTCTACTGACCGAGGGTCAAAACAGTTATTGCGATACTGGTTTTCACGTCCCGCATCGTGCCGACTGTCCGTCCGTCTGTTAACTTTAGCTTGTTAACGCTCTACAGGCCACATTTTTCAACCGATTGTCTTCAAACTTGCTCAGAATAATCATATTATCAAAATGACCGTTCCTACCGAAAATGGATTTTATCCGTCAAGCGCCATTGGAAAAGGAGCTCAATAAAATTCAATAAGAAATTCCTCGCTAGCGCTTTTAAGTCCATTGTTTTCATCCGATTGACTCCAAACTTGCTCAGAATGATTGTTCTATTACAAGGGTGGTTCCTTACGAAAATTTGTCTTTTCCTTCAAAATGCACGGGAAATGGGGCCAAATGAAAATAAATGAAACTTGCTCAGACTATCATATCATCACAATGATTGCTCCCTTTAAGACATTCTGATATATAGGGCGTCACAGGAAAAGGGCCTTGATTCGAAAAATAATTTTACAAATTCATTTTTTAGGACTTCTTCATATATCCTTGGAAGTTAATGAAACTTTATATTCCTCATCATAAAACCATTGTGCATATTGTCAATATTGATACCTCATAAAAAGGGGCTTATTTGAAAACGTTCTTGCAAACAAAACTTTGCTCTATTAATAGGAATTTTCGCGTGAAACTTTCACTTTCCAGTGACTATATCAATTTATGGCTTTTAAGTCATGATAAAAAGGGGCATTCTTTGTTAAATCAACGTCTCCATTTATACATGGAAGTGAATGAAAATTTCACTTAGAATTCATTATCAAGTGGCCATGTGCATGGAACTTTCTTGTTATATTTTGAATAGCACTACCAAGACAAAGGCGTTTCAAAGAGTCAGTAGAGTTGTTTCAGGCCTCACGGGCCTCTTTTTAAATAAAGAAGTACGCCTATTTTGCATCTCCAAACGTATCAAAGAGAAATGTTTAACCTTACTGATCACACGATAAATCGCGATTACGTTAACTCTACATTGTAACTTATAGTATTTGTTTTTGTTGTTTTTTTTTAAAAAAAAAACACATTAATTTACACCTGTCCCCCAGTAAATAGCATGCATTGCGACGAGCGTATCTTGTGACATTTTTTTTTATTATTTTCCAGGTGGTTGGGTTTTCAGATGCGAAGCTCGTCATCGAGGACTGGGACTAAGGATTAAAGATGGATTTATACTTTATAGGTGTAATAGTGACTTGTGCAATGATGCGATACCACTGTAAGAAAAAAATTAAACGCGAAACACTATTTTGTAGTGCATATTGGACATTTGGATTTAAACTTTACACAATACAATGACGTTTATTCTTGACACACTATTTATTAACCGTAATTATGACTTAATGAATTATGTTTTAATCTATGGTCACATTTACGGCAATTGTAGTCAGTCGTACTTCATCTAACCCTAGTTAGAGGGAGAAGTTTTCGTAAACAGAAGTAAGTGCGAAACGGATTGACTACGAAGAACAACATAAAAAATAGTAGCTAGATAAGAGTAGTTATCATATTTAGTTTACGGAAAATTGCATTTCGTTTGTTGCCCAAGCCTTACTATCTCTTGTCGGTCTATAGAGAAGAACATGCGTGTTCCCCAACATTAATTTCATGTACACTTCTTGATTAGATTTTATCAACATTTTCGTACTTCGAACCTAGTTCAACCCTACTGTTTACTAGACTGGTCGTAGTATCAACTTTGACATATGTTTTTGTGAATGGTTTGACCGGCAAACCAGGGTAAACGATACGTATTAATTAGGAAAGTGTACGATTTTATAATACCTATTTTTCGTCGTAGGAATTTTGAACATACACAAGATTTGTGCGACCACTACGATAGAACAATACGATAGAAGAACGTTCATACCACGGATAAATAGGTATCTCTAGGCAGTCTACTGTAGGGTACGTTGTAGCACGGCAATCTATCACTACATTGAAATAAAGTTTACAACGTGACATGTGACCGCGATTTCAACATTGGAAAACCGCAGTATCGGAGACAAACGTTTACGATATTAAAGCGTGTTACTACGCTTAGTTAAGACCCGATTTACGGATCAACAGGGATAAACTACTGTGAAAATACAGTGAAATAATGGACAAAATAAAAGTACTAAACCGTGAATAGACGTTTGAACATTTTTTGCAATATCTAAGGCACTACGGTCAAACTCACGAGTTCGCACTTCGTTATTCACCACGTGTATAACGACTTTCTTTGACTAACTGCACAGTATGTACTCAGCTACGTAAATTTTACTGCTGACTAAGTTGGTGCATAACTACGAAAAACTACATAATTAGCGTTAAGATGTGACCAAAGCTTTAACACTATAGAATGAGGTTAAATATGGACACTTTATTCCATAGCCATTAAAAACGCAATAATAGATTAAGCTATACCATTCTAGAATGAAAGCTTATGGAAACACTCTATGTAACAAGCGTAAATAGATTTTGTGGAATTCTACTTTATCACTCTAGATAGAATTTTTTCTTGAGACTCAATTGTACAAGCGTTGAATTGATTTTTGGATTTACTTGAATGAGGGTTGATAGTTGCACACAAATTCATTAATTTTAATAGGAATTATAGATATCTGCTTTATCAATCTTAAATGAAGTTTTGCGACACTGTGTTTTAAAAGCGAAAATATGACCCATGGAATCATGCTATCACTCGTAAATGAAGTTTTATCGTGTTATTTTTTCATTATGCGTAAATTAAACATGATGAAATATGCCTAATACTCTAAAATGAAGACACACTTATTTAAACATGCACGAATAAATATGACAATTGCAATTGTGCTTTGCAACTCAAATGCGCTCTTTTTCTAGGTGTAACTGGTTCGAGTGCATACCATGTTAAACTTGTAAGTTAGGGCGTAGAAAAACAAATGATGTGCGTTATAAACGTCATAAAACAATCCCGAATAATGTTTAATCTTGTCGTTTGATTCGTCATTTTTTTTTGCCTTTTTACTTTAAAATGTATGAACATCACCTGTGTCAACCGTCATCACGTTACACATCAATGATAAATTGGTTAATCATTAAAAGTTCACCTGAGGACAAACGCTTACGATAGGCTTTTATGAACTGTCTGCTTTCGTCGTCCGTCAACATTTTGTGTGCGCTAGTGACCACACGCGCACTCACGACGGACATCTGGTCATGACAATAGCCCGCTAAAATTCGTCCAGTGGAGCTAAGGTTTCGGTATTTAATAAGCACAAGTTTGATATGATATTTATAATTTTACCAAATTTGTGGCAAATATTGGCAAATGATGTTTAAATAAAATACATAGTTTCTTTAAACGTTCAAATCGCTCGCCAACTGCTCAAGTTAACGTTCATAGTATAGCGAATTAAGTTGATTGATCAATAACAACTTTCCTTATTTAACAAAGTATCATTTTCAGAAATTATTGTTACACAGCGATATACCGAATGGTGAACAAATGTTTTCTTTATAACTTTCACCCAAACGTGATTATAGAGCCTACAATAGATACGGAGGGATATTTTTACGTCAAAGAAAATATGTATTAAATTCGATGGCATGATCATCTAATGAAAATATTTGAATGTATCTGGGTACATGTTAAGTGTATTAATGATAAAGAAATTATGCCTTTGACAGGCCTACTGATATCGATAACGCTTTTTACGAACTTATTGAAGAAACAGTTTTACATTTCATGACTTCATTCGGCTGCAGAAAGAGCTATTCTCCGAACGTCGTCCGACCCTAAACATTTTATGGATAAATAAAAATTGCAAAATTGGCAGTAATCTTCTTTCCGATCCTTTTATGTGCTTCATAAAAAGGAAAACAATTTCAAATTCATAATTACATTAACATAAGCCAATGATACCACCAAATAGAGTAAGCGTTTGATTTGGAGACAGTAGGTTTCTTGATTAAATGCTAGATCATCTATGAAAATGACTTTGAAGGGCAAGATGCGCAAAGTCAGTATGAAGAATGTGTCACTTTGATTTGGCCATTTAAAATTTGATAAAAATGACACCATTGAAACTTGACATTGCTACTATACCGATTTTTGCCAACTAAAGGCCTTTTTTTCTTTCTTTTCCACAACCTTTCAGAAATTTTAAAGACAAAGTAACACAGAAAAATTATACCTAATCTTAGTTCTAGAAACCTGGACCCATACGAAAGCGACTTTTCACAAATTATTTGAAAAACAACAAAGTTTATTTGTGTCATGACACTGATGTAGGTTTTGATAGAGTTCATTATATATTCCTCAAACGTAAGCCATTTCGCCCCCTTCATTGCCCACTTAAAATTTATAATCGTGTTTGAAAATCTGAAGGTCATTTAACAACCTTGTGGGAAGATATCGCCTTTCATATAGCATGTTAAAATATACCAGGCATTTCTCCTTTTATGGACAAAGGTCAGATTCCAGGTTTGAGATATTTTATCAAGTTCAAAAAATCATACAAAATGGTTCAAATAATACGGATTCCTAAGACAAAACCTAAATGTATGATCTTTTGTCAATCAAGGAAAAGTTTATCTTCATCCTTTAAATAAAATAATACGAAATGCTATTTGAGGTTGTCAAGGAATTTAAGTTCTTACAATTTTTAACTCTTAATCTTTGCTGATACCAATTGTATTGTGTGAAAAAATATCTATCGAGTTTTTTTCGTGACGTCATAAAAGCCCTCGCGGTAAACGATGCGTTTTGATAACCGCGCCCTCATTATCCCAAACGTCTAATCCGTAGACTTACCGAGGGTTCCTATTTGGAAGTATACAATTTAACACAAGAAAAAGCAGACAATGTCATTACAGTAGGATTATTGGGTAAAATAACTCAACTTAATGTTTATGAATAACTCAACTTAATGTTTATGACCCCCCTTTTCTGTTAGCTTCAGAGCAAAACTGGTTAACGTGGTAATGAAGTGGGAAAAAAGCTGACAATGAGGCATTATCACTTGGATATTTACCCTTTGAAGTACCCTTTACAGATTTTTAACATTTGTACATGTTTTACATCGGGGTGTCTTGAGGACCTGATGGTCTGATCCTAGAAACCACAAAAGGGCATTTTCTATTCGACAATATCTCATCAATTGATTAATAAGGTACAGGTTTAATAATCGTGAAAAACTATTTGGGCTCGCTAATACGTCTATCATGCACACCTTTTGTACCCTTTAAAATGAGATATGCCAATTGAACGCTGTCTCCTGTCGGTTTAAATGTATTTCTTTTGATTTTAATTGCTATTTTTCAACGGAAACCGAGAGTGCTTGTAAAAAAATACTGCTCTCAATACGGGAGGACAAAACGCTACACACCGAATGCAAATTATACCCAGCCTTTGAGATGGGTATGCTTTGCATTTAGCTTGCACCGTTTTGCTTTTCTGAACGAAGTACTGGTTTTGGTAATTCAGCCTGGTTGATATATCCTAAAAATTGATAATTTCAAGGAAACAAAAAGTAAAATAAAAGCAACATATTTTCAATGAGATGCAAATAATCAAACACATTGTAGTTGTGCTTTTTTGTCGGCGTTGTTTCCGTACTGAATTTTTTTTATTTTGATATTTTGATCAACAGACACATACTTCAGTAAAATCTTTTTCTTATACTTTTACACCGAAAAGTGCAGGACTGCAATTCATTGATCCCGAATTATATCGCCTGTTGCGATATAAATTCTTTCTGAACTCTCAATCAATAACTACTGCTCGATCCGCTGCCACATGAGTTAAAAATCTAACACATGGCGTTCAAACAAATTCAATGAAGTATTGATTGATTGATTTAATGGAGTTTAACGCCGCTTTCAACATTTTTTCAGTTTTATCGCGGCGGCTGGAGCACCTAACAATGGTATCCTTGTATTTCTCTCACAAGTACAATCACCATATACATTCCTAGCCTCCAGCTGCTATCTCACATAGGTCTACGATTATCAACCAATTGATGAGAGACAATTTGTTGGAAAGAACGAGTGTTGCCGTAGGGGACTGAACCCGGGACCTCTAGATTGACAGTCCGACGCGCTACCAACTGCGCTTTAACGGCAGCTCAATCATGTGGGTTTTTTTTCTTGTTTTTTTTTTTTATTTTTGCAATGGGTTACTGTTAAGACAATCGCATTATGACAGAACCTTTTTTAAGAGAAATTTTGTAAGTGCGTGTTTAATGAAGTACACGCACTTGCAAAAATTCCCTTAAAAAGTATATGTCATAATACGATTGTCTTGACAGTACCCCATAGAAAAAATATCACATGATGGTTACTCACTTTCAAATGTCTTTTGATATTTATAGTAAAATACGACTTGTTACAGTAGTTTGTAAAGCACTTTGGGGACGATTATAATTTTTATCTATCAAAACAATAACTGATAACACAGCAATGAAAATGCAAGTTCTCTTTTGGATGCTTGCAGTTGCATGTAAAGGAAGTGCATGTGAATATTCTTCTTTGACATTTTATTATATAACAGTTAATACAGTTGTGTAATGTTCAATGTGAATCACTCTTACGTACGAATTGTCCTCAAGCGAGTCATAGCTGAAAAATATCCGACGCGAGCACTTATCGTACTCACACGAACAACAATATTCAAATAATTAGTTTACAAATCCAATGCGCTAACCACTGAGCCAAAGAAAATCTTCAACCAACGAAGCTATGCAGAACAGTGGTGAGAGTGGTATCCCATAACAATCAATTTATTTGATTTTGAAATGAGAAGGGGAAGTTTAAATGAATATTAGGATAGGTTTGATAAGATATTGCTTATTTTGTTCAGAGGACAGAAATTGGCGATGTATCATTACTTCAATTTTCTATAACTAAGGCTGTGTGACTGAGCCGACCACCAGACACAACTAAATCTAAACAAGTTATTAAGCCATGAGTAAATTGATAAACATGATGTGACAGAACCATTTTCACTTGGAAAAATCTTCGCCTCCTAATCGGCTGTACTTAGTTCATTTACCTTTGTTTGAATACTCCATAAATAACAATTTACTTAAATTGTTCCTGAAAATGTGTTGAGATTGACCTACTTATAGTTTTCACCTAAATGCTAAAAAGATCTCTTTTTTAAAAAAGGAGAATTTCAAGTAGTGCAGCGATAAATGCCTTTCTGTGACTTTTGTAATAATGCTTACTATCATCTTAATAACAGTTGGTAGAAGATGTTACAGAACTGTGCCCGGTACAGGGGAGGTTACTATTAGCGATAGCTGTAAAACATGCAGTATTCTGATCAACGAATGTAAGTATTCTCTGTTACAATTCATATGGTAGGGCGTGGCTTAGTCGTGACGTAATTTGGCCAATTTACTTAAACGTTCGGTCGTTTTAAAAGTTAGTTGGCAATTACCCTTGCCGTGTATAAATTACTGTATCCTAAAACCAAAAGTAATAGTATGCTAAGAATAAGTGGACACATTTCTTCCGCTGATTATCAAAACCTATTAACTTCAGCTTGTTTTAGCTTAGTAAAGGATAAAGTTAAGGTGTGACTATGGTCGCACGATGAGAAATATTCTGTTAAGTGTCTGTTTAGTTTTTATCTAAATCTTTGTATGAATGATGGAGTTGTGTGAATAATAAGGTCCCTTTATCATGACGCAGATTGTAACTTTATTGCCACAAAAATACAAAGTCACTTGAAATTAAATATTATTAAAAGTTTCAAATGCATGTTTCCATTTATAAAAGAAGAGTTTTGTTAACAACATGGTTACACGAAGGCCCCTTTTTCCTGTGATGCAGTATAAAACACAAGACCGCATTAATATACACGTGGTTACATGATGAAGAATAATAATTGATTTTTTCATGAACTTTCGTGTAGCAATAAAGGAGTAGTGTTAAAAATAAATATGTGTAAGTGATTTTTTTTCATGAACTTTCGTGTAGCAATAAAAGAGTAAGGGGGGACAATAAATATATGTAAAGGACCCTTTTATCATGACGCGGCTTATAGCTAAACAGCCACAAATGCACATAACCCATGGAAATGGAATTTTCTGTGAAAGTTTCACGAGAAAGCTAAAAGTCATCTTATCGACTACTTGACAAAAAAGCTTAGCTTAATGATGATATCGCTTTCTGCTGGCTTCCAAGCCACATTGATATTTGTTGTTGGGAGGAGGCAGAAAAAGCTGCTAAGGACGCATTGCTGGGTCTTTAATTTTACCATCTTAAAAAGGTTATGACACTTTTCTAAACCCAAACAACGTTATAAAACTACTTTTGGAATTGTGATGGTGTTATAAAGGATATTACTTCATTTTCGCGTTGATGTGTTTATTAATAAAGTCTGATAGGTGGAGCAGATATACGCAAATATCTGACATCGGATTTACCTCTTACTCCTTATTCATCAGACTTGTTAAGAATAAGAAGTGAGTCATTATTAATTATTATTAGATTCTACTACCAAACGATAAACGATTTCAATTAATCTTGGCATGTGTGATCCTTGAGTGACCACTTCTAAAGTTGTTCGGGAATTTGGATTGACCCGAAAATATGGACGTGGAAGGGTGGGGCTTATTTTCATTAAGAAACTTTAAAAACTTCTTCTCCCAAACCAGCGGCCCGATTTCAAGGAAATTTGAAATGAATGATTCCTCGGTGACCCTCCTCGAAAGTTGCTCAAAAATTTCCAATTCACTCCTAAACACGGGCGTGGCAGGGCAATCATATTTTCACTTTATTTTTTTTTTTTTTACCTTGGTTTAAACATATTTTATTGATAAAAAGTGTATACAGAATATGATGATACAGAATAATAATTCAATTGGATGAGAACGAAAGCAAAGCCGATTGATTTTTTTTCCAGTGGGATTTCAAAGGGTCAGATGACATGTTATTCAGAATAATAATCATCAATAAAAGATGCTGATTAAGTAGGCTTCATTTATTACGAATCCTTGTATGAATTATCTGAACTTCGGCGTGATGGGGGGACCTTATTTTCACTATAAAGTTTTTAAAACCTTCCCCTCCCAAACTATTGGTCCAATTACAATGAAAATTGGCATGAATGATTGTTGGATGTTCCTCTTTTGAAGTTGTTCGAGAATTTTGATTCACCATAAACATTGGCGTGACTTAATCGAGCTTAATTTTTAATTAAATTTTTAAAACAATTTCTGTCATCACCAATTTCTTTATTTGAATGATCCTTGGCATGAATGAACTATGAGTATCATTTTTTCATTGATTGTTCAGGAAAAAATTTGATTTATCCCAGAAAAGGGCGTGGTAGGGTGGGGCTTTATCATAAAATCTTAAATCCAAATATGGGCGTGGTTTTTTTTTTTCACTTTGAAATGAAATCTTTGAACATCTCCATCTGAACCACTAGGACGATTTCAATGAAACTTTATCAAAATGTTTCTATGGTGACCCTCTTCAAAAGTTTTTCGCGAAATTTTAAAAGGCCCATGCGGGGCGCATTTTTAGCCTAAATCCGTTGATCGACATCTCAACTTGAATTACCGGGTCAATTTAAAAAAAAGAAAACTTTTCCAGAATGTTCCCTGGGTGATCTACGTCAAAAAATAATTAGTTAAACTTATTTTTCCCATTAATATGGGCCTGGCATCGTGAGTTTTTTTTTGTGTGTATGTGTGTGTGTGTGTTTTTTTTTTTTGAGCCCGAAATCATCAAACATCTCAGTAACCAAGGGTGGGCAGGGTCTATTTTCACTCTGAATTCTTGGAATAAAACGTCTTCATCAACATCTAGCAATTGTTAATGAAAATTTGCCATAAAGATACTTAGGTAAGAACAAATGGACCAATAAAACTTAGGTGAGCGATTTTCTTGTTTAGTTTTGAGCACAACAAAATTCCAGTCGGGCGTGACACCGTTTATAGATAAGTTCATTCATATAACTTTTATGTGAGGTATCCGTGGTCTAGAGGTAGAGCGCCGGTCTCTTGTCCCAAAGGTCCCAAGTTCGATTCCCGGGAGCGGCAATCGATCTTGGTTCTCTCATTGGGCTACACTTTCGGCGCGGTACTGGTGAATTTTCTAGGAAGCAGAATCGAGGGGATTAATCTAAGTTGTAAGAACTTTTTTCCAATCGATGTAAAATTAAATAGAATGAAACCATATAACTTTTACAATAAAATGATAATTACTAAACCAGTTATTAACATATCATAGGCTAAGACTTCACAATGTTTTCATCATGAAAAAAAATATATAGGAAGTTTCTAACCAGTATGTAAAGCAGGCTCCATGCAAGTTTATGGCATCATATATTATCTTGATTACCCGGTTGGAGTTTATAAACCACACAAATAAACATTATCTAAAATATGTTTATCTCTATCGACCCCGATCAGGGGCTTTGCCTTATTTCATTTTATTTAACGATAAAAGTGTAAAAAAATAAATTCACATTTTCCCCCACAATGTCTAAACAAGAGGGCGAAGAGGGCCTGTATCGCTCCACTGGCTTTAACAGCTTTATTTTATTAAAAAAGCTTTCTTTGAATGAAAACAACACTTTGAAATCCCTTAAGACCTATTTTGTAAATATTAACTGGGTATTGCCCACATTGCACCAAAATACTCAATCCCCGTGAACCTGCATCCCTTTATCCATCTTATTAAAACATTAGGTTCAGAAGGAAGTGTCTTTCAAAGATAACATGCTCAAAATAAGCCCCTCCCTGCAATGCTCATTTTTAAGGCAAATCAAAATTTCACGAAGAATTTTTTAAAAAAAGATCAGATAAGGAACATTCTGGTAAAGTTTTATTAAAATCAGACCAGTGGTTCAGGAGATGTCGTTCAAAGATTTGGGGCTCAAAATAAGCCCCGCCCTGCCACGCCCATATCTATGGACCAATCAATATTTCACGAACAATTTCTTTAAGAGGGTCACCCAGAAACATTCTGGTAAAGTTTTATTGAAATCAGACCAGTGGTTCAGGAGGAGATGTCAATCAAAGATTTCGGGCTTAAAATATGCCCCGCCCTGCCACGTCCATTTTTATTAGCCAGCCAAAATTTCTTGAACAATTTAAGTTAAAAGGGTCACCCAAGGAACATCCAGGTCAAGTTTCATTGTAATTGGCCTAATGGTTGGGGAGGAGAGGATTTTTAAAGATTTCAGAGTGAAAAAATGCCACGCCCTGCCACGCCCATATTTTTGGGTCAATCAAAATTTCTTTAACATTTTTTTAGAAGAGGGTCATTCAAGGAACATTTCTACCAAGTTTCATGAAAAACCGCCCATTAGTTTCGGAGAAGAAGATGTTTAAAGAAACAGTTTTGCACGCACGGACGGACGACCGGGCGGACGGACGCACGACAGACTCACCGCCATGACAAGAGCTCGCTGGCCTTCGGCCAGTGGAGCTAAAAAACGGCTATTCTTTCAAAAGGAAGTAAATACAGTTTTTAACATCATGGTATTGACAAGTCATCTAAGAATGATATCGCAAATATGTACCTCCATTGCTGGCAACGTGTCTTCAGGAACCAATTAGGCCCTTTAACATCAACATTGAAGGCTATTGAACACGTCTGTGAATTTTGATCTTTTTATGATAAAAGATCGCAAATTAATCAAAATATAGATAGAAAATTAATAGGCGTAATTTTAACGTCAATGTCTTAGATTAAAGGTCAAAATATCAACCTTTAAATCAAGATTATAAAAAACCATGCGGTGAAAGTTTTTAAAATTTTCCAACTTAATCAAACTAGAATTTGAGAAAATAACATCACAATTTTAAAAAAAAATCATCGGGCCAATTTTGTAAAATTTTGTTAAAAGCGATATTTTTGGAACAGTAGAAAATGTGAATACTTGTTTCAATCAACTCACGCGTCTATATATTTAGATTCAAAGAATTTCATATAGCATTTGGGTTATGACCATTCATTAAGCTTCATTTTTTATAATTGGCGGAACGAAAACGTCTTGTATTAAATCGCACTGCGCATTTAAATGGCAAAAGGGTCGTTTGTAGAAAGCGCGCCAAATCGCCATTTTTACGACGTCATGGTAACGCTATTTCTAAATAAAAAGCAAAAAATATACACCGTTGAGATCGCATCAACTTAGAGATTACATATATACCAAAAATTATTCGATTCTCTCAAAAAACGCTATTGTCCTCTTCCAACTTAAACAAGTGGACTATGATGGTCCTGTATCGCTCACCTGAGTAAGTCAACTCATAACATTTCAACCATAATTTAAATGAATAACAGAGATTGTTTGAAGTACATAAAGATTGCTTTTAAAAGAAACAGAATTTAATTTCGTCCTACGGCAACTTTTTTTCTAAAATTTTCGTAAATTTTGAACCTTTCTGTTACCATGGCAATCAAAGTTATTGATTGAATTGAATTATTTTAATAACTTAAGTTGACCTACACCAAAAGAACTTCTCTGGCAGGTTTAAAATTGATTGACTAAATAGTTTAGGAGGGTGTTTACCTTTCCTTTAAGATTTTGGGGATTTTCTTTAAATATCCGTTACAAGGAAACCACAATTTTTGATTGATTATCATTCATTTTACTACCTTTGTAAAGATTTAGCCAAGAAATATATCTACCAAGTTTAAGCTTAATTGGCCTTGGTGTAGAAGAAGATGATGTTTTTCTAAAATGTTCGTCATTTTAGGCCGATTTTCAACACTCCGTTACAATGGAAACCAGTGTTTTTATTTTTTTTATTTTATTGTTTTTTTGAGAAATTAAATTCCTTCAACAATTTTTGAAGAGCTTTACCCAACGAACATCCCTGCCTAGTTTCAACTTGATTGGCCTAGAGGTGTAGGCGGAGAAGGTTTCTTTTATATTTTTTACAATGTTCGGCCATTTTTCAGCCTTTCAATTACCATGGAACCTAGATTTTTTATGAAATTATATTCTTTGAACACCTTTTGAAGAGCTTCAGCCAAGAAACTGTTTGTTTGAATCGGGGAATACGCCGCTTTCAACACTAATTCAGTCGTATCGCGGAGGATGGAACACCTAACAATGGATCCCTGGTATTTCTCACACCAGTACTACCATTAAATCGTTTCCCAGCCTCAAGCTGCTATCCCACATAGGTAAATAATTATCAACCCAAACTCGGAGAGGGTGAAGGCCGCCGTCGGTGACCGAGCCAAGGACCTCTAGATTGACAGTCCGACGCACTTACCATCTGTATGATCTCAAAGAAAGAACATTCTTGCCAAGTTTCAGCTTGATAGGCCTAGCGGTTAAGGAGATTTTGTGCATTTTCGGTAATTGTTCAACCCCTTCGTTAACATGGAAACCAGAGTTCTTGGTGCAATTAAATTCATTTCACAACTTTTGAAGAGCTTCACCGAAAGAATATCCCTTGCAAGTTTCAGGTTGATTGCCCTTTTGGTTTAGGAGGAGGCATTTTTTCTATAAGTTTTTGGCAATTCGGCCTTTCTGTTTCCATGGCAACCAGAGCTTTTTTAAAGAATTATTTTGACACTTTTTGAAGAGCTTCACCCAAGGAGCATCCCTTCCAAGTTTCAGCTAAATCAGCACAGTTATTTAGGAAGAGGAGATGTTTAAGGAAATTGATGACGGACGGGAAGACAGACTGACGGACGGAAAGACAGACGGACGGACGGCTAGTGATCACAATAGCTAGCATTGAGCACTTTGTGCTTAGGTGAGCTATAGATGTGACCGAATATGAATTGATCTTTCCATGTTAACTTGAAAAATGATGGGTCCGTTAATTAAATAGTAAAAACAGTCATTCTGAGAGCGAAACAAACAAACAAACAAACAAACTCGGGATAACGTTCTTCATCGTGGTGTCGACCGTGACACCTTTTATCGGCATGCATCTTCGGCGTTGATGTAGGATTTGGCGTGGCAAATTTCAACCTTTGTTAGATTTCTGTTGAGATCTTCATGAACCTAAGCATGTGTGTTCACAATCAGAAAAGCTATCATGACTATCGAAGGAGATAACTATGAGAACATTTTCGTAAAGGTTATTTCCCATTATCGACACTTTTTGTATTATCCAGCACTTACACATGTACAGCATAGCGATTTCAACCGCAGGCGGTGTTCGTGTTAGTTTTTTTATTAGACCATGCTTGAAGAGGATTAGCCAATCAGAAGACAGTATTTTAAAAGTATATATCACAGATTCAACTCCGAGCGTTGTTTTTACAAATAAACAATGGCTGTGTGTCGTGCACGAGAATCTTTACAGATTTTGTGTGCTAAGTCATTCAAAAACGATAACGAGCAGTTAATATAAGGTTTTTTTACCAAAGACTTTTTACTGTCGCAACAATGCAAAAGGTCCGAATTTAGTAATAGAAAAGGATTCCTGAGTAATTTCATCATTATAACACATCAAAAGAGTAATACCACAGCTCTTTTTCGTTGTTTGGGTAAACAATAAGGACAGTGTAGAAAAGCGTGGTCCTAGTCGGATAGAAAATCTCGTGCCGCGGTGTATAGGAAATAGACACTCGCTGACGCTCGTGTCTATTTCTCATATACCACGGCACTCGTTTTCAATCCTTGCTAATATGTATGCTATGTTTGTTTTGTCCTTATTAATTATTCTTGAATTTTGTCCTTGGTACTAATGAATTTGAACATTCATGATCACAAGAAAAATCGTAATTACCATAAATCTAAATGGAAACGTGTTGCTGCCATTCTTGGTTTTGCAACCTTATGTCACAACTCCTCCCCAGTATATACAATGCAATATGACGGGTGTATCGTGTGGCTATTACTTTCTTTTCTATTTCAGGTGGTTGGGTTTTTAGATGCGAAGCTCGTCAGCGAGGAGTTGGGATATGGTTTATGGATAATTGGATTGTTTATAGATGTAAGACTGACTTGTGCAATTATGCTTTACCACTGCTGAATAAAGTTTTAACGTGGCGCTCTATTTTGTAAGAGTAAACAGGGCATGTTGATAATGCTCCCAGCCAAGAAGGAAGCTTATTCTTGACACTGAATTCTATAAACATGAATATGGCCTGTGGAATTTTGCTTAACCTCTATAGAACGAAGTTTGATATTAACAACATATTTCATTACAGTAAATCTGAATTGAGGAATATCAGCTATAACACGCTAGAGTAAAGTTTAATCGAAGCAACATTCTAGAATGAAGTTTATTCTTGACACTATTTTTAAACGTACGGATTACTTATGGAATTATACTAAATATACCACTTTAGACTGAAGTTTAATTTCGGCACCCTATCTATAAGTGTAAATAAGATGGGATTTTTTTCCATGCTTTACGGTGGATGATCGAGAAATAACAGCTGATATCATTCGATAAACTCAACGCCTAGCCTGTCAAATTATCAGAAAAGTATACATCGCTTTCGTTCATTTCACCCTATTTGACGTCATTTAAGCATAAAATTTGACGCCATCATGAACGTTGCATAGCAACCAAGCGCAAAACGAGCGCTTTAAGAAGTTTATCCTTATTTTTTCAGATTTGTCTCAGTTTGAAATGAAGAAAAGAATAGTCCCTTATTTTTCGAAAAAGATCAATTGATATGTCATGGCATGAACACCAAAAGTTCTAATGCCATTTATGACTCCCCCCCTCGTGAAAATATAGCTTTTGTTGTTTACTTATTAAAATATAAATTGATGTTACACTGAAACAAACGATTATCCACTAAATCCTAAACAACTCTACAAAAAGTTAAAACGTGACAGAATAATTTTCATCGTAAAACGGACATGATGAATTATGTTTACTACTCTAAAATCAAGTTTAATAGTGTAACAGCATTATACATGTACGCATACATATGAAATTACAATTGTTTATATCAGTATAAGTAATTTAGAATGAAATGTTAAAATTATGTTCTGTTTTATTGATAAAAAATCAGCGTTATCAAACCATAATAAAATTGTTAGTGTGGAAATGGAAAGACATATAGTGATTGTTCTTTGTAAACGTAACAAAAAAAAAAAGGCCATGTTATCTGTTATTTAATTGTTCATGAGCATTTTGTGTTTGAAAACTGCGAGTATTTACAAACTGCCATCACAAAAAGATAAATAAATACGTAATTAATTGGTCAACCACTTTTTACTAGCGCCATTGGCTTTGGCGGAGTGATGCTTATGTCATCGCGTGTCGTCCGCCTTTAGTCCGTGCTTTCGTGCGTAAATACGTCCTCTGAAACTACTGGGCATATTTTTAACTAAATTTCACAGGAATAATCCAGAATCCTTCATTAAATTCTGATCTGGTTGATATCATGGGTGCTATGGGCAGTCAAATTACAAAAAAGAAGCAAATAGTAAGATAACTAAAGGAAAAAAGAATTTAGAGTAAGAATTAAATCAAGCATTATAGAAATGACCGCCATGACATGCTCTTAAGCCCCGCCCTGCCATACCTATATTATTGGCCAATTAGAATATAGCGACAATTTTGAAGAGGGTCACTCAGGGAAAATTCTGGCAAAATTTCATTCAAATTGGCCCAGCGGTTTAGGAGAAGAAGTATTAAGAAAATTGACGACGGACGACGACGTTGTGCTCAGGTGAGCTAAAAAGGAAGAAAAGGATACGGACTATACAGCCGACTTATGGTCGCACAGGCGAACACTTATACACTCAAAAAAGTTTTTATATTATTTTTCAACTGATTTCTGCTCAGTTGAGTTATCAATTACATTTTTACTTAGAAGTGTCGCTAAGTGGACCTCAACAAGAGATTTGTCCATGATGAAAAGCTATTTTTGCTTTATGAGTTGGAATCTCAAGACAAGTTTTGGACGAAGTTCAAATGGTGATTTCGACCTTTGTGACTCAAAAATTGGGCACTTTCTCGGGTCATTGACTACATTTGTGTCACGCTTAATGATTGGGTCAATTGGTTGTTCCGTTAGAGTGGAAACTGTTAACTGTTAAAACTTGACTTATAGCCATGGCATGTTTGACCCCGAAACATTTGGGCATTTCTTTGGGTCATAGGCAATATTTGTGTAAAGTTACTGCTTGTCAATTGCTTCTCCGTTTATCTAGCGGAAAGCAAAAGGCCAATGGACTGAAAGACAGAAATGATGAAATCAATATATGCTCCTCTACTTCTGAGTTGGGGGTACAGTTAATAACATCGTGAAATTGATAAGGTGAACGATTTTGGAATGATTCAGGCATGATGTTGAATGAGTGAGCGGAGCGAGTTTTGAGTGAAAGTGAAGGGAGAGAATCCAATGACGCTTATTTTGTTCAGGTTGAACAAAATTAGCGATATTTAAAACCTATATAAATTATGCATAAAAGTTCAATCAATAGCTTTCTATTTCGTCAAGAACCAATCAGACGCTTTAAATTTCAATTATGTCAGTGAAAACGCGATTTGGTTCTTGCTTAATTCATTTTGAAAGTACATGATGATCTTATTTTTTTTAATAACTTTGGGCGTTTTTGAATGGTTTGAGTGAGTGTTTGGAATGAATGAATGGAGCGCTGAGTGAAAGATTAAGAATGTTTTTAATTGAGATGAATGTCAATTTCACGATGTAACTAACTGTATGATGGTGCCCTTAAACGTGTTGAAATGTAAGAATGTGAAGAAAACAAGTTGAACTAGTTGGTTTATTTCAAATGGCAAATTGTCATGAAGATGGAATGCAATTTGGATATTCAAGATATTCATAATTCAATTAAATAATTCAATTAAGGATGTGGTGGCAAGGGTTTTATTGAATGAGTATTGGGTTTTTACAATGAAAGATTCATGTAGATAACTGCAATATGACGGAAAACAAACGACAATATGTTGCAAAAATATTTATTAACTTTAAAAGTCTATCATCACTTTAAGAAAAAAAAATATTTCGTAAGCTAGACAAAAATTTACAATGTAACACCTTGACAAAAGTTAAATGTACAATAAGGTCGTTCAGAAAGTGAAACTATACCTTTAAAAAAGCTATAACATAATTCTACGAAAAAACAGGTCGCGACCTTACCAAACAAGCAGATCACATGATTGGTCTGATATTGCCACAATACTGAGAAAGCAAATCGCGACACTACCAAATAAGCAGATCACGTGATTGGCTTGTGCTATTGCCAATTGCCGACCTTATTGGACTTGACTTATCACATAATTTCCAAATATAGTAAAGCAAACATGTGATACTAATATATTCCTACGCAACTTTCAATAAATATCGTTTAAAACATAAATTAGCGTGTTAATAATATACATGAAGTGATAGTTGTGTAATTATACAGCATTATTAATTTTTGATGAAATAAACTGTATGTCTTTGTCTAGTTGAGATATACAAAATAGGCCGAAGTGTATTCACATCCTGTTCACGTGATATGTGTTCTCAAAAAACCCGAAATGAAATTATCTTGTGTTCAATTTGCGGTTTTGTTAAATCTAAGTTGGAATTGCTCCGCATTCCAACTTAAAAAGTGATCACGCTTCAACACGAAATATGTATTCAGCAGATTCTGCTCACTTAGTTTACCCCACTTTCTACGACAATTATTTCTCTCTGTGTGGATTTCTCATGGAAGAGGGTTAAAAGTAATATGAAACTAGAACTATCGCAGAGCGGACTTATACCCCCACCAACACTTTGTCAAAATGCAAGTGCTATTAGTACAAGATGTATTTGTAACAAATATTGAGGTCATATGCAGCATTTGCATGAAGTATCATGATTCTAGGTCGCTTGGTTCTTGAGCTAGAGTCCGGAAATGAAAACTGAAATAAAAATTGTCTACGACCTTAGCCTTTGACCTATGTGACCTAAAATCGTGAGGACACTTCCTTGAGTCATAAGCAACATTTCATAAAGTTTCATGATTCAAGATTCCTTGGTTTTTGAGTCAGGGTCTGGAAATGAAAATTGAACAAAAATTTACTGTGACCTTAACCTTTGACCTATGTAACCTAAAATAATAGGGTACTTTCTTGGGTCATACGCAACATTTGCATTTAATTTCATGATTGTAGGTCACTTTGTTCTTGAGTAAGAGTCCGGAAACGAAAATTGAATAAAAATTGACTGTGACCTTGACCATTGACCTATGTGACCAAATAGGCCATTTCCCTAGGTCATAAGGAACATTTGCATAAAGTTTTATGATTATAGGTCACTTGTTCTTGAGTTAGAGTCCGAAAACCAAAATTGAACAAAAAATGACTGTGAACTTGACCTCTGACCTATGTGACCCAAACAGGGCACTTCCTTGGGTTATAAGGAACATTTGTATAAAGTTTCATGATTGTAGGTCACTTGGTTCTTGAGTTAGAGTACGTAAACGGAAAGGTCTACGGACGGGCGGATGGATGAACGGACGGATGGACAGACAGACATGGTGAAATCAATATACCCCATCTACTTCGTAGGTTCGTGTGTGTGTGGGGGGGTATAATAAGGTAAAGCCTTTAGCCGAGGTCTTTTGAGTTGTACTGTACTCTTTTCTAAATTAATTTTAGCTCACCAGAGCACGAAGTGCTCAAGGCGAGCTTTTGTGGTTAATTTCCGGTGTCCGTCGTACGTCGATAGGTCACAGAGTCAAATCTTAGAACACCTTGTAGACAATCTAGAGGCCATACTTTTAGCCAAATCAACTTACATATAGGTAATAATTATTATCTTTATCTCGGACAAGTTCGAAATTCAAGTAGGGTAAAAAACAATGCCATGTGGTCAAATTGTAGAAAAAACCTTCCGGACACTCTAGAGGCCATGTCGACCAAATTAATCTAAGAATTGGTTATAATGATTATCTTGTTGAAATCTTAGACAAATCTGAAATCGGATCAAATGGGTACGGGGTCTAATCTTAGAAAAAATCTTTTGGACACTCTAAAGGCTATATTTGTCAACCCAATCAACCTTAAGATCGGTCAGAATGATAATCTTTGATGAAATCTCAGAAAAATTTGAAAAAAAGGCGAAGTAGGGTCAAAACTAGGTCAAAGGGTCGAATATTAGAATAAAAACGTTGTGGATACTCTAGAGGCCATAGTTTTATCCCAATCAACCTGAAAATTGGTAGGAATTATCTTCTTAATGAAATCTTGGACAAGTTCGAAATTGGGTCAATTGTGGTAAACAAGAAGATAAAATCTTGGAAAAAAAATAGCTGAAACTTTAGAAGCAATATATTTAGCCCAATCATACTGAAAATTTGTTAGAATGATTATCTTGTTGAACAAATTAAAAATTCGGTCAAGTAAGGTCAAAATTATGTCATGGGGTCAAATCTAAGAAAAACCTTGTGGACCTTCTAAAGTCTATACTTTTAGCCCATTCAACCTGAAAATCGATCATCATGATGAAATCTCGGACAAGTTCCAAATTTTGGTCCAGTAGAGGTCAAATACAAGGTAATTCGTCAAATCTTAGAAAATGCATGTGGACACTAAAGAGGACATTTCTTTTAACCCAGTCAAGCTTTAATGTGTCATGGTGATTTTCTTGTTATTGAAATCAACAGTATTACAGGGTCACTATAGCCCTCTTATTAAATGATAAAGTAGTAATACGCCCCCAAAACAACAATAATAGATAGCAAACAATTTAAATAGAACTGAATGTGTCAAAATATTGAGGTTTTTCTTATTGATAATATTGGTTGGTCTGTGGAATTATCAATAAATAATCAATTCATGATTTTATGGAGAATTTATGCAAATTTATTGACACGTTTTCAAATAAAATTTTAGTCGACGCAATATAATCGAACCATTGTTCAAAGTAGCGTCAATCCCCATTTAAAGAAACAAATTAAAAAAAGACACCATCGAGACGAGAACCTTTGACAATTGTGAGTAGTTCTTGCTAAACTACTCAGCTACGCAAACTAAGTTGAATAAGGTAGATTCATAGACTTGAATATCAGTAATGCCTCTGTCATCACGCTAATCTTTCGACTTTTTTAAGTAATTTCGGGAAAAATCACCTAAGATTGAAAGTTATCAAGTAATCGACAATACGAAAAAGTTTCCTTGTGAATTCTTAGATTATATGTAGTTTACAGCATGATCGATCGGAAATGATCCTCGATCGCTAGTTTGCTTTCCGAAAAACGACAAAAAACAAAACAAAACAAAAATCTGAAAACCATTATACAGCCGTATAGGAAATGGCTCTGACATTGCCAGTTCTAGTAAATTGCCTATAAGATACTTTGAATAACGTACGTCTTGATACAGTTCTGGTTATCTAAAAAACGTCGGAGTAAACTTACATTTGCTTGCCGAGTGAATGACGACGCCACCAAATAAAATTCAATGTAAGCGTTTTAACCCTACCGAGCATTCGCCATGTTTTGTTCTTTGTTCGTCAATAAGAGGTGAGCGCGAAGAACACCGAAATTGCGGTACTGTTCAAAAACGAGGCTGGCAATTGCTTTCAAGATCACGAACAAACGAGAGCTTGATCTATACGGATACATGGATAATTGCGAAACCCGGTGTTGAATCCCTATTGAACCCTATATAAGTTTTTTTATTATTATTTTATCTAAAGTCCTCGTTTAGAAGTACCCATAAGGTTTAGACCGCCGACAAGGTCTTAAACCTTTTACATTGTACCTAAAGTTTCATAGCGGGAATAATGCCGTATTCATATGATGAAAAACATTTTGTTAAAATTTCTGTGCCTAAATGAAGCTAGGGCTGTACTAACAACACAAAACAGATTCAGGCCCCATTATCCGTAAACAGGCATTACATCACTAAACACTAAAAATACGCGTATTGTCAAACGGTAAGTGATAAAAAGTTCATGGAAAAAAACATAAATGAAGAAAAAGTTGAGTTAGCATGGAACTTTGCAGAAAGGCCAATTTTACCATAACGTCACATAATCACACCATGTGAAAAACCATGTGGCCACATCCTGCTTAAGGTGAGCTATTGTGATCAATGGACGTCCGCCGTCTGTCGCTCGTCGTCCGTCCTCAACAATCTAAAATTTTACACTCTAAAGGCCACAAATATAGCCCAATCTTCATGAAAATAAGTCAGAATGTAGAGAAGGTCACAAGGATGAACAAAATTGAAAATAGATAGGATCCATGCCATATTACAAGAAAATGGGCCTTAATGACTATTTTCTTGTTTAAACTCTAGAGGCCACAAAAATGGCTTAATCTTCATTAAACTATGTCAGAATGATGGCCAAATCACAAGGGTGAACCCTATCGAAAACGGAAAGGATTCATGCCATATAACGGGAAATTAGGCCTTTAAGACAATTTACTTGTTTACACTCTAGAAGCCACAATTATAGTTCAATCTTTATGAGTTGATTGGTAGAATAAGGTTTTATGTCGCTTTCAACTTAAGTAATGTTGATTGGTTGAATGAGGTTTTATGTCGCTTTCAACATTACTTAAGTTATATCGCGGAGGACCTAACAATGTATCCCTGGTATTTCTCACACCAGTACTACAATTTCATCCCTTCCTAGCCTTCAGCTGCTATCCTACATAAGTCTACGATTATCGACCCATTGTAGGGAGAAAAATAGTCGGAGAGAAAGAGTGCCGCCTTCGAGGATCGAACCCGGGATCAATCTTCATGAAACTTGGCAAGAATGATGGCCAGGTTACAAGGATTTACCCTATCGTAGAATGGGAATGATCCATGCGATATCACGGGAAATGGAGCCTTACTGACAATTTTCTTGTTTACACCCTAGAGGCCACACATATGGTCCAATCTTCATGAAACTTGGTCAGAATGTTGGACAGGTCTCAAGGATAAATCCTTTTGAAAATGGGAAAAGATCTATGCCAAATCACAGGAAAAGGGGCATTTGTGATAATTAATGTTTGAACTCTGGTCTCTACAAGCCCTTCACACATGGTTAATCTTCATGAAATTTGGTCAGAATGTTGACCAGGTCACATGAAACTTTTTTCAGAAAGGCTAGAAACTTATGCAGGGATCATAGGAATAGAATAATGTCTTTCTTTCAATTATATTTTGTCATTTAATGAGCTTTAAACCAATCAATTTTGCTAAGAGAGGAGTCAAAGAGACGAAGGTGAGCGGTATAGGACAACCATGGTCTTCTTGTAATTTGGTAAAAACTATGGGTACTAAGGGCTGTCGCGTCATCAAAATTGATCCCTTATTGTGAAATGTAAAAAAGATCTTTACTGGAATTATTAGTATTTCAGACTTTTTTTCATTTAAGTCTGATAGGGTTGGTAACATGGATGCCACAGGCTACCGAGCCACCAAGAATCTGACGGCATGTTGAAATATAAAAAGAGCTTATCCTAAGTGTACTTTAGGTTATTGAATTTTGTGGGAATATATTGTGTCGGACGAGTTCTTTAGGCAGAGTTGCCCGAGACTGTGAGGGCACCAACGTCAAAAGAACGTGTCCGGTACAATATATTCCCACGTCAAAAGAACGTGTCCGATATAATATATTCCCATTTAAATCCAATAACATTATTATTGTATTTTATTGATCAATAATTTTCACTTCATATTATTAATTTTACTTAACCAATACTTAAAAAAACGGTTTTTGTTTAAATGTAGACCGCTTTTTGAAAACATCTTTGGCATATGTTTTTCCCTCAAAAACCCTTTCCGTTATATGTCTATGTTCGGATGAATAGATCTGTTTCTATGAAGTGACAGTGTAAACAAAAATGACGACGGACATTATAATTTTCGATTTGAAATACCCGTTGAATTCGTTTCACTTTGAATAAAATTGAAATAAATATATTAAAAAAACATGTTTATTTGTTATTCTGGCCAATTACATGTTCGAGAACTGTTTGAATGGGTGTACCTGACATCCGAATTGACTAGTGATTGTCACGAAGAACGGCGCGAAATGAAAGAGGAGATAAAAAAGAAAGATGAGGAGAGAGAGAAAGTCAGATACTGGAATGTAGATAGACACAAATCAATGTGTGTGATTAGATGGTAAAAAATTCACAATATAACATAAATCAAAAGGTAACAAAAACGGAGATTCGGAAGAAATTTGTTGGGGGTTTATCTGAGACAGAGCTCTTTGGGGGGGGGGATGAAGTATTTTGATTTCTCGGAAAATGTCTCAAATAGATAAAAAAAATCACTGTATTGGCTTCTAGGCATTCAAAGAACTTTACACTTATTTTATTAGTCTGCCAGTACATTTTTTTCGAAAATTGAACTGGAAAGTCTGGTATGATAAAGTGAATTTAATAAAGTTTTTAGTGAGTTAGCAAAATGAAAGAAATTCAGACCATTTGTGCACGCGAAAATACAGCCAGTATCAAAATATATAACAATGGCCAGAATTGATCAATAATGATTGTTTTTGGGCCATATTCTTGTAGATTTTCTCGTAGAATACTGACTGGCCTATTGGGTTTCATGGGCTGTCGCGTGACCAGAAATAGGCATGCAGTGTAACGTAAAAAAACTTAATCTTTGAAACTACTGGTCGGTATTGGAAATAAGAATAACTCAAAAAATCCCTAGGACATGTGTTCTTAAATTCCTTCGTTTAAATGCTGATTTTGTTACACACGCGGGGACTATGGGTGTTTGGGTCATCAAACAATGAACCGACTGGGTTTTTTTTTTTATAATAATTGAAACCAGTTATCAGAATTCAACCCAACTTCAATGAATGATAAATCGGATATGCTCTCAAAGATTTCTTTGTTAAATTCTTGTTGGGCAATAAACTTGGGTACTGAAGCCTCTCAGGTCACCAAAGTTGATAAAAAGAAACTTCTAAATATCACAACTAGGCATAGGACATGGAGGACTTTGTGAAAGACTGTTTAAAATCTATAAAAGTGTTGGTCGATGATTGTTCATAACTCTGGTATCATATTCTTCCCATGACCTCAACCTTAGATTTTGACATACTTTCTCAAAATATTGAACCATTAGGTCTATGACTTTTCATGTCAATAATATAGGTTGATACATGTTTGTCTGTGATTTTGGCATCGTGTTGAATTCTTGACCAAGATCTTTAAACATCTTCATCTTCTCCTCCCCTTTGAATACTGCGCGAAATTTTGATTGACCTATTTATTTGGGCATGACTTTGTGTTCATCTTTTCAATTTGAACGACTTCTCTTAAACCACTTGGCTAATTTACATGAAATTTTGTCAGAATATTCCTTGGATAACCAACCCTCTTCCGATACAGACTTCTGAATGGTCTATAAACTTAGGCGTTGCAGTTTTTTACATTGTCTCATAAACCGCTTGGTCCCTATAAATGACATTTTGTCTGAAAGTTCCTTGGGTGACATTTTTTATAAGTGAAATTCTGATTGGTCGTGTATTATGGCGTGGTAGGACATGACTTTTTACCTGAAATCTTTTCCCCAGTGTTCGTGAAATTTTAATTGGTCCATTAATATTGGTGAAGCATGACGTTGCATATATTCACTACAATTTTTAAACTACATCTCCTCCTTAAGAACTCGGTTGATTTGAAAGATATTTTGTCAGAATGTTCCTTTGGTAATACTCTTCAATAACGGCTCACAAAATTCTAATTGGCCCATTAACATTGGAGTGGCAGTGTGTTACTTTTTTCACTTTTTAATCATTGAACGACATTTCTTCCTAAGATACCTTGCCAAGTTTGATCACATTTTGTCAGAATGTCCGTTCGGTGACCCACCCCCTTTCCAAAGTTGTTCGGGAATTGTATTTTTACCTTAAGTGTAGGCATGGCTGGGCGTGGCATCATCTTCACTATGAATGATATCTTCTCCTAGGTAATTACGTTAGTTTCAATGAAAAAGTGTCAGAAATCCTTGAATGTCCTTCTTCCAGAATTGTTGGCGAAAATTTGATTTGCCCATGGCGTGGTAGTTCAAGGAAATTTTCACTATGAAATCTCTGAACGACATCTTCTCTTCTTCCACTTGACCAATTTCTTTTTTGTAAGAATGCGCCTTCGATGACCTCCTTCCAAAGTTACTTGTGGAATTCTGATTGGCCTATTAATATGGGCGTGTTAGGTCGTGGCATTTTTTCACTGAAATCTTTGAACGACACCTTCTCCTAAACCAGAAGGCATGTTTCAATTATATTTTTCTGAACTCCTTGGTCAACCATCTTCCGAAAAAATTTTCGGAATTCTGCTAGGCAAATCGATATTGGCTTTTTTGCACCATTTGTCCATCTGCTCGCCTGTTTCTCCGAAAAACTTAAACGAAAAACGTGAGATTGCTTATTACTTAAGGGCTATTCAAGATACAATGCTCATATTTTCTATGATGATAGAGATTGAAAAAGCCCATCTACAGATACCAAGGTCTAGTTCATTTAAGATCTCAATGTCATTTGTCCAGGTCAAAACTTTAAAAGACACTTTCGGGGGACATTGGTGTTTCACAAACACAACTTGTTTCATTCTGAATTTTTAAACGACATCTCCTCCAAACCACTTAACCGAGTTAAATTAAATAATGTCAGAATTTTCAGCTGAGAGATTGTCGTCAATTTGTTCGAAAAATTCTATTTGTCCAAAGAGTATTGGCATGGCAGGGTGTTGCTTTCTTATTTTGAAACCTTTAATAGATTCCTTTCGTTACTACTGAGACGATTTCAGTAAAACTTTGTCAGAATGTTCTCTTGGGTACCATTTCCAAAAACTGTTGTGAAATTTTGATAAGCCTGACCATTTTCCATGAGTGTCATCTCTCCTCAATCATTAGACCAATTTGCATTAAACTTTGCCATTATATTACTTTGGTGACCTTTGTCATAAAATATTCATGTCATTGTGTTTTGCACATAAATACGGGCATTGCAGGGTAGGTAGTATTTCGATTAGAATTCTATAGCATCTCCACATTGACTGTACCAATAGAATTCAGGTGAGTGGTTTAGGGCCATTTGACTCTCTTGTCTTTTGTCAGTATGAGTAGATTTGCCTTTACTAAATATGTATGTACCCTTTGGTTCTTTACCACCCGTTGCTTTTTGCGTGTACCAATGGTGAGGTGGGTTGTTTGTTGAACCATTAGCCAGGCTATTAAAGCGTCTATTAGTTCTTACGCTTTAGCAATACTGAATATCTACTCAAACCCCTTCAAATTTCATATTTTGTAACATTTTGAAAATATTTGGGTCAGGAAGGTTTCCTTCAATTATTGTCATTTGTTTCTATGTTACAAACTCTTAAGAAGTGAATTCTACACTGATGATTACGTATCTTATGATCGAAAATGATATAAAATGTGTTTTTTTTTTATAATCAATAATTGTTGTAAATAAATGAATAAATAAATCGATCTTCAGTTGAATTAGAATCATGAGCTCCTTTTTTCTTCAGAATGTCAATAATAGCGCCATCAATGACGTCACTACTTCCCTCCAAATTAGAATGCTTGTGGTTTTCGATCGCTGAGTAACCTTAATATCGTTTTCTCAGGCAAGCCCCCATCTCTTTAACCAGCTATAGATTTCTTGTATGTGAGCACATGAACACAATGATCAAAAAAACAGACTGAGCAAAAATCATATTCATAAAATACTTTCTAAAAGCGGAAATTCTGATTTAACATGCATATCTTTTCCATACCCTCGCGTGCTTCCGGTAACAAATACAAACCGGAAGTTGCAAAACCAAATACCAGTGGCTATATACATGCCATCCAGTATGCCTTCACAGGACTGTAATACCCTAAGTAACAAAAAATCTGATTTGCACGAAAGTGTGTGTGAGAATCATGTCCCTTACCTGAGGATGGGCTTCCCGCTTGTTTACAGAGTGGTTCAAAGTTTACACCAATCAATCAATCGATCATACAAAATAAATTATTCTTTATACCCGTGCTAGAAAAGCTTTCAACTTCATACACTTAAATATGGCGCGCAAACGGGGTCAAAAGTCAGAATACCGCTATACCCACAAAATAATGGAGGTATACCCGTAAAAATGAGGGTATACTTACATATTTTTATCGGTATACCGATAAAAATGGAGCTACACCTACAAATTGGGGGTAAACCGCCATAATATTACCGGTATACCTACAATATTTAGCGGTACACCGGTAATATTAAGGGTTTACCTAAAATAATGAGGGTATACCTATAATTTTTACGTCAACCAATCAGAGAAGGCGTTTTATCCAGCATTTTCTATCACAGTCACGGGCATTTTTCGGAAGTATTTCGGAATGATAAAAGTCATAACTATCAAAGAATAATGTTAATAATTGAGTTACTAGAATATAACGAAATAATAATTTAGCATTTATTGTGTTTTTCTTAACTTTTTCACATTTTTGTTTTTTTATTTCATTAGTGTTTCCGTGACGTCACACGCACCTGTTAGGTTATCGATTTTTAACTTTAGAAAATTAGTGCATGAATAAACGACTTTTTCTAGATTATTCTAGTGTCAAGAAAATGAACTTATTTGAAAGATTCCTGATTTGAAAACAAACAATATGTAAAATATGAGTAAACAGCAAGAACAAGATCAATTATGTAAAGAATGGCTATGAATAACATCAAGTATCCGATTTTTTATTGAGCCATTTATCCACTCATTTCACATCTATTATAATCAACGACCACTTCGAAATTATCTGAACATAGTAATTTTATCCTTAAGGGGCAATATGTGTGAAACAAAGAAATTAACATTGATTGGACAATAAAAGTCTGACCAATTTCCTGTGTATACCTGTCATCGAGTTTTATGACAACTCGATATTTCAATTGCTTACCATTAACATTACTATAGAAAGAAAAAAAAATAGATTTAATATTAACCACGGGGGGTGATGTCCATAATCGGAGCCACCGGCTCCGCTTTCAAAATCATGTGTGGAACTTCCGCTCCACGTGGGGCTCCGATTATGTAGATGTAAACATTTCATATTTTGAATGAAAAATGGGGTAGGAGGTCGGGATTTCTTCATTTATATAATATTTAATTCATTAATCATAAAAAAGTCGAATGCTATTCGACCAGTTATACATTTTGCAACGTAAACGTACTCAAAAAATGTAAGAACGCTCGTTGGTTTTTGTTAAAAATGATTTCTTCTGGGAGCAGTCTTGAGTCAGGAATGTCAAAACACGTGGTTTTTACCTCCTAAATACAATATTCTGAACAGAATTAATAACGCAGACCATTGTTTTCAGTGTACACGAGTTTAACAAAACAACCACAATAATCTTACCCAACGTACTTTTCTGCAATATGATATATATCAAAAAAAAATGTTTGGTTCCGATTATATGGATTGGCTCCGATTATGTTCCCTGGCTCTGAAGTTGTGGAGTGTCTTCTTCTTCTTCCATATGCCCCCATAGCCTTCAATATGAAGTTTCTGTTAGTTCCATTGGGCGCTGTTTTCTCGTCATTCCATGGCACACGTTGTCTATTTTACGTCTCACCTTTCTCGTTTACTTTTATTACCTTCAAAATGCAATATTCCGAACAGTATGTCTGATGTAAACCCTTGTTCTCAGTGAGCACGAATTCAAGAAAACAACCACAATATTCTAGAAAATTGTTCTTTACTGATATTTGAGATAGTTGAAAGAAAATCATTTGTCTCTTATTATGTACAAAAGCTCCGAAGTCGTGGATTGCCTAGCCTTTAGGAACCGAAACTCATAATCACTTGCCTATTTATTCATTCATTTATTTATTTATTTATTCATTCATTTATTTATTTATTTATTCATTCTTTTATTTATTAATTAATCTATTTAGTTAGTTAGTTAGTGAGAAAAGGAATGACACCGTAGTCATACTCATTGAAGAGTTGTAAGCGCGTGAAGGCGACTATCCCCAGGAGCAAATCCCAACATGGCTATGCATTCGATGTTCATGTTGCCTCGATCTCACTCAAAATCTTGGGTTTTTGGCAACTTTTTTTTTACTCTCTTTGTAAACTCGTTTTCGATAAGCTCGAGTATGAAATGAGTCCGGTCGGTGAAAGAATGGGCATTGGTCTCACTTTAAGGAAGTGTTCACGAATTAAATCCACAATGACATGAGATGAATAGATCATAACATTGACTTATTTACAGCGATTAACCCTATGGCTTTTGCTTTTGAAGGGGTCGACAAACGGCCCAGATACCTCATCTTTGTGGTTCACTGTCACCATGAGTCCACGATAACCTTAAAAACTGTGACCTGGAGAGTAAAAAGTTTCCGGTCATAACACAAATTGAAGTACAATCCGTCCTCCCCACCCAGTCAGCACCGAAGTTCGGCATCGGTAGTTGTTATTATCGGCGTTTTAACCTGGCAATGGTCGAGTTATGACCCTTCAGTGTCCTTGATTTTAAACGCGTAAATGCATCAGTTTAATATGTCTATGCGCAATGATTTTTTCCGAAATTCATTTTTTCGCTACCACCAAGCTCGAAAACTTGGCTTTATCTTATAAATGTTTTCACGGTTTGTCGTTTCCACCTTTATAAGCTGTATTACTCGACAAACTTGAGTTTCGTAAGATGCATTCGATCTGCTGCATGAGAAAACATTGTTTATAACGAAAACCTTCTTTAAATCATACCGATGCCTTCTCTTTCACCGACAAGACTTATCTCAAACTCAATCATATCAGAAACGAGCTTGCAAAGAGAGTTCACAAAAGAACGAAAAATTGCAAGGTTTTGAGTCAAATTAAGGCAGCATGAAGAGCAATTGGATAGCCATGTTAGGATTTAATCTAGGTAAAATTCAGAAATCAACGTGTCGAACATTATTTGAGAGCAATATTGCACATGAACACACGCGCTATTGAATTTTACAGAGCAATGAAAACTGACTTTGATTTCAAAATTTTGATTTCGGGGGTAGTCACCCGTAACTCTTCAATGCATATGTCTTCGGTGTAATCCTTTTTGTCACAGATCAATAATTAGTTTACTTTTTTTTGGTATATCCAATTTTCCAAACTCTAGATTATGGAAAAAGTTGTATCTAAAAATTTAAGTGATGCGTTATTTTTGTTGTTCATTATGTATAAATCGTGATTTCGCCCTTGTATATTGATCCGTTTTGCTAAATGTCAAATTTTTATACTTCTGTTTAATTTTCAACATCGCATTTATAAAACGGCACCCCTATAGCGAAAAAGCGCTCGGGACATTTTCAGTATTTGATTTTCATAGTCTTAAATAAGTTTTAATTTTATTAAATCTAGTTTAATTACTTTCCGATTGAAAAGTTGACAAATCCGGAGATGAAGTAGTAAATTCTGACATTAATCGGAATTTATAGAAATATGTACAAAACTTTGCGAAAATTCGGAACTAAAGGTTACGCGGGGCTTAAAAACAAGGGACCATTGGCCTTTAAGCGCTAACCTGAGGCATTTACGAGTATTTGACAAATGTGGCAAAGTGTCAAAACTACTAACTTGAAATTCATGACTAGCTCAACAACAGTCCAAGATATCAAAAATACAATCATTCCGATTACATTTCAAAACAGTTGAGTCAAATATGTTGCCACTGAAGGATTTTCAAAGATTTGAAGAGGTGTCCCAGTTTTTGACCCTCTTTCCAACTAGTCTAAGATTTCAAGACAAAGATCCTGACAATATGTTAAAACAAATTGTTCTCTACATTTTTAAGTTGGAATGCGGAGCAATTCCAACTTAGATTTAACAAAACCGCAAAATGAACACAAGATAATTTCATTTCGGGTTTCTTGAGAACACATATCACGTGAACAGGATGTGAATACACTTCGGCCTATTTTGTATATCTCAACTTGACAAAGACATACAGTTTATTTCATCAAAAAGTAATAATGCTGTACAATTACACAACTATCACTTCGTGTTTATTATTATCAAACTAATTTATGTTTTAAACGACATTTATTGAAAGTTGTGTACGAATATATTAGTATCACATGTTTGCATTACTATATTTGGAAATCATGTGATAAGTCAAGTCCAATTAGGTCAGCAATTGACAATTAGCACTAGCCAACCACGTGATCTGCTTATTAGGTAAGGTCGCGATCTGTTTTCTCAGTATTGTGGCAATAGCACAGACTAATCACGTGATCTGCTTATTAAGTAAGGTCGCGACCTGTTTTTCGTAGAATTATGCTATAGCTTATTTTAAAGGTATAGTTTCTCTTTCTGAACGACCTTATTACACTAAGCTACGAAATAAATACCTTTTTTTAAAGTGATGATACACTTTTAAAGTTAATATATATATTTGCAACATATTGTCGTTTGTTTTCCGTCATATTGCAGTTATCTACATGAATGTTTTATTGTAAAAACCCAATACTCATCCAATAAAACCCTTGCCACCTCATTTTTAATTGAATTTTGAATATCTTTGTCCAATGAAATTCCAACACCAAAACAACTTGCTTTCTTCACTTTCTTACACATCAACATTTTTAAGAGCACCATCATACAGTAAGTTATATCGTGAAATTGATGTTCATCTCAATAGAAAATATTCTTAATCGCTCACTTAGCGCTCCATTCATTCATTCCAAACACTCACTCAAACCATTCAAAAAACACTCAAAGTTATTAGAAAAATAAGATCAACATGTACATTCAAAATGAAATAATTAAGAACCAAATCGCGATTTCACTGACATAAATGAAATTTAAAGCGTCTGATTGGTTCTTGGTGAAATAGAAAGCTATTGATTGAACTTTTAGGCATATTTTATATAGGTTTTATATATCGCTAATTTTGTTCATCCTGAACAAAATAAGCGACATTGGATTCCCTCCCTTAAATTTCACTCAAAACTCGCTCCGCTCACTCATTCAACATCATGCTTAAATCATTCCAAAATCGTTCACCTTTCAATTTCACGATGTTATTAACTGTACCCCCAACTCAGAAGAAGAGGAGCATAATTATATTGATTTCATCATGTCTGTCTCTCAGTCAATTGACCTTTTGCTTTCTGCTAGATAAACGGAGAAGCAATTGACCTACAATAACGAAACTTTACACAAATATTGCCCATGACCCAAAAAAAAGCGCTATTGTTTCGGGGTCATAGATGTCATGGGCATCAGTAAATTTTAACAGTTAACAGTTTCCACTCTAACTGAACAACCAATTGACCCAAATCATAGAACTTGTCAATGACCCGAGAAAGTGCCCAATATTGGATTCACATAGGTCGAAATCACAATTGAACTTCGTCCAAAAATTGTCTTGAGATTCCAACTCATGAAGTAAAAGACTTCCCTGCGAAAATAGCTTTTCATCATTGAAAAATCATTTGCGACACTTCTAATTAAAAATGTAATTGATAACTCAAATGGAGCAGAAGTTTATTGAAAAATGATATACTGAACGCAAAAAGTTTAGTCGCACTTAAATTAACGTCGCAAAGAAGTCAAACAATTAAGCATGTCATCCAACTTGCTTTCTTTTGATAGTAGGTTTTAATTTTTTCTTGCATACATACGTCTTTAGTGACGTTTACGTGAATTTAACGTACTTGGTCGGTATATTGGTGTAGCAATATGGCTCAAATTTATTTTTTGTCTCATTTGATTCCATTTATTCCCGGTTAACATTAAACATTTAAATGATACGCATCCTTCACAGAAGAGCAAACTTTTGAGACGACGTTAAATTAGTCGGGCAGTGCATTGACCTATCTCATACGATGTACATATCTGGGAGATGTTGAAATTGACTTTAGCTTCTGTCACAAGTGTTTTTTATTGACGCGAGATTTGTTGCAAATAAACATTGACATGGCATGGACCACTTTCCTTTAACAAATCTCGTTTAACGACAATAAAATCACACACAAACGGCATGACGTTACGCTACGCAATGGAATATTTTTGCTATCCATATTGAGTGCAATCGGTAAAACAACTCTGTGCACCATTCATGTCTTGCGTTTCATTAATGGAAACCAACTGAAAAAAACCTACCAGTGAACATGTTAAATTAACGTTCCCGTGGCCGTCAACAGAACGTGAGTGAGCCATCAGAAATATCCCATACTCTAACCAACTTCTTTTTTATCGCGCCGAGATACCCTAAATTGATATTGATGACAAAAACTATTTCGAATGTGTTAAAAAACGGAAGGCCGTCCGTTGTTTAAACTGTGTGACTTTTCCATTCTACCGGTCTGTAGACAATCATATCGTTACGACTGACCAGTTTCATCTAACAATTCAAAATCATTGCATTCAGGAAGGAAATTGAATAGGATCTTAATTAATATCAACTTCTTTGTAAAAGATTAATCACATCTTGAAATATATCCCATCGTAAACGGAACAACTAAACTTTTTGCGCTCAGTATATAAAAACTGTTTTGAGTGTATAAGGTCGCCTGTGTGTCCATTAGACGGCTGTATGGTCCATTTTCTTCCCTTTTAGCTCACCTTACCACAACGTGCTCAAGGGGAGCTTTAGGATCACCCTGACTCCGTCGTCCGACGTGAGTCGTCACCCTTCTTAACACTTTTTCTTCTCCTAAACCGCTGGGCAAATTTCAATGCAATTTGGCCAGAATGTTCCCTGGGTGACCCTTTTTCAAAATTGTCGCTATATTCTAATTGGCCAATAAATATTGGTATGGCAGGGCGGGGTTTATTTTGAGCCCAAAATCTTTGAACGACATCTCCTCCTGAACCACTGGGCAGATTTCAATGAAACTTTGCAAGAATGTTCCTTTGATGACCTTCTCCAAATATTGTTGGCAAAATTTTCATTAGCCCATAAATATGGGCGTGGCAGGTAGAGCTAATTTTGAGTCTCCTCTGTAATGAATGGTTTGGCAGGGTCTATTATGACTGCTTATAATTCGAATAATGTCTCCTCTTCAACAATTAGGCAAGTTTGAATGAATCTTTGTCAGAAAGTTTCTTGGATAAGATCCACTGGACCAATCGAATTCAGGTGAGCGGTTTAGAGCCATTCTGTCCCTCTTGGTATAATTTTCTTCCACCAGATTCAGGCCTGTATAGCGATTCAGTGGTTTAAGCGTCTCTCGTTGTTGAAATACATTGACTTATATACGCCCGTCAAAAGATGAGACGTATTATGTGATCACCTGTGGTGGGCGGGAGGCGTCAGCTTCGCTAGAAGCTTGAGGTCACCGCCTCTCGAACGCATTCCAACTTATCAGTACTTTCAGTACTTTGATTCTTAATTTGACCAATCGACATCATTTTTGGTCCCACTTAACCAATTTTTGAACTTAATGAGATTTCACGAAGGCAAATTTTCTGACCAAGTTTCAAGACATTTGAGCAAAGGAAGTGGCCTCTAGAGCTCACACAAGGTTTTATCAAGATTTGATCAATTAACCTAATTTTTGACTTCACTTGATCCAGTTTAGGACTTGACCAAGACTAGATTGATGGGGTCCAATATTCTGACCAAGTTTCAGGACATTTGGGTCAAGTATGTGGCTTCTATAGTGAACAGAAGGTTCTTCTAAGATATGACCCCTTGACCTCATTTTTGACTCCGATTGACCCAATTTCAAACTTGACCGAGATTTGATGCAGTCAAACATTCTGGCATATGTTCAGGACATAAGGGCAAATTATGTGTCCTCTAAAGTGAACAGAAGGTTTTTCTTAGATATGACCCCTTCACCTCATTTTTGACCTCACTTGACCCAGTTTACAACACGACAAAGATTTGATAAAGACCAACATTCTGACCAGGTTTCATGATATTTGGGCCTAAAATGTGACCTCTGAAGTGAACAGAGGGTTTTCTAAGATATGATCCCTTGGCCTCAATTTTGACCCCACTTGACCCAATTTCGAACTTGTCCGAGATCTGATGGAGACAAACATTCTAATGACGTTTAAAGACATTTTGGCCAAAAATGTGGCCTCTGAAGTGCACACAAGACTTTTGCTAAAATTTGACCCATTTCATTTACAAGATCCCATATTTGACCCCACTTGACTAAATCTCGCACTGGACCAAGATTTGATGGAGACAGACATCCTGACCAAGTTTAAGACATTTGGACCAAAACAGAGGCCTCTAGAGTGCACACAAATTGGTGACGGACGAAGGACGCCGGACACAGTTTGATCACAATAGCTCACCATGAGCACTTCCTGCTTAGATGTGCTAAAAATCGAACAAAAAGGGAGTTTTAAGAATCATTGAGTCCTTTTTAAGTGAAATATATATTAATCTTATTTCTTGAAATATGTATCAAATGAACGCTAATTTCGCAACATCTTTTTTTGATACCACTCACAAAATATATGTGATAAAATCTCATGTAATTATCGACGTTGAAAGAGTGTTAGTAGTGACGTTGTTTAAATTGGAACGCTTAGCGTGCGAGGTATTATTAGCAAGAAAAACCATTGACAGGCTCCGAAGAAATCTTTATATCTCTTCACATTTAATCCTGGATTATAGTCCGAGAATTCTCTTGCACGTACATGTACTAAGTAATATTAATGAAGCTGGCTGTCTAGTAGCCGGAATATTATAACAAAAGTAAACATGTAGAAGAGAAACGTAACAAGCGTAACTTGCATCGTGAAATGGTGATAAAAAAGCGCCCCATGAAACTAGTAGAAATTTCATATTGAAGATGTTATATGGAAGAAGAAGAAGACTCTCCACAACTTCAGAGCCAGGGAACATAATCGGAGCCAATCCACATAATCGGAACCAAACTATTTTCTTTGATCTATATCATATTGAAGAAAAGTACATTGGGTTAGATTATTGTGGTTGTTTTGTTAAACTCATGTACACTGAAAACAATGGTCTGCGTTATTAATTCTGTTCAGAATATTGTATTTAGGAGGTAAAAACCACGTGTTTTGACATTCCTGACTCAAGACTGCTCCCAGAAGAAATCATTTTTAACAAAAACCAACGAGCGTTCTTACATTTTTTTGAGTACTTTTACGTTGCAAAATGCATAACTGGTCGAATAGCATTCGACTTTTTTATGATTAATGAACTAAATTTTATATAAATGAGGAAATCCCGACCTCCTACCCAATTTTTCATTCAAATATGAAATGTTTACATCTACATAATCGGAGCCCCACGTGGAGCGGAAGTTCCACACATGATTTTGAAAGCGGAGCCGGTGGCTCCGATTATGGACATCACCCCCCGTGATTAACAGGCCTGTAATATAACTCAATAGATCATAGATTGATTCAATATGATTGATCGAAAGATAATTCTTTTTATTAAACGGTATTTGAAGACTTTGAGATGACTACAACAAATTGTTTTTGAATAGAGCGAAATTCAACGTAGTGAAAAATGCCAGAAATAAATATGTCAAAGGAGAAAATGTCAGATATATGTGTGCAAAATCTTATTTCACTAGATCGATAATCAAAATACCATTTTAATTGTGTTCCTTGCATTTTTTTATTTGCTTGAACATTGGTTTCATTCCCCAATGAGAACAACTTTTAGTACGCAGTAATTGTGTATGTGCCCGTTCAGCTTTGAAACATAGTAAATTGGTCATTTAATATCGTCAAGTAATAAGATTGGAAAAGAATATTTCTTTTAATTCATTGAGGTATGGAGAGATTTTTTTTAATTTATTGAGGAATTGCACCAAAACTACTATCACTTTCGCATGAATCCGTTTCGCGAGTTCATACAAAATGATTTTGTTTTTAGTTTCATACCCAAATATTTCATACCCCGATAAATAAAAAAAAAACATGATTTTTTCAAGTTAGATACATGCCCCGTTTAGATTTGTTTAGTTTGATAATTATTTCGGAAAGATAGAGTGTGCACTATGTTAATAAAAGGGGAAATGGAATAAGTCTAAAATCAATACCTTAATAAGAAAAATAAATAAATAAAATTATCACAAAAAGGATAAATCATTTAGTAAAAGGGTGAATTCAAAAGCAATCCATATTGAAACATACATCAAATATTTGGATAAAAGTTAAAAGCGTATAAATACTAATAGAAACTGTCTCCTTTTCTCACAAACTTTTGTATATTTCATGATAACTGAATCTCGAAAGTTAACTTCTCATGCGGACAATGAGTTAATCAAGAAAAAAAATAATTATGAAAATAAAATGTCATATATAAATTTATTTCCTCTCATAATATTTATTTTGCCAAAAGTTATATTGAAATATATAGTGGCCATATCTTTTGTGGCCAAAACGTCATGACTAAAGCGCCCTAGCCAAAACAAATCCCAGGTTTTGTCCATGGGCAAAACGCAGGTACATTCATTTATTGAACCATGAAATAAATTGTCTTATATGATTTGTACCAGTCTCTTTTGGCTTATAAGAAACGCATGTAAATCTAGCACACATCATTATAAAATGAAATTGCGGAGAATTCTTTGATTGAAATATTTCGAAAATGTATCAATATTTCCTTTCATTGTATTATGCTGGATTCATCATTTATACAAATGAAAAAAAAAAGTGAAAATAAATAGGTGCAATGATAAATATTAAGAAAAGGTTTGTTTATTAATTCATATAATATAAGGCACGAGTTAAACTGGCTGTCTGCAACACATTTGAATTCTCAAATATGGCGTTGAAGATAGAACAACATGTAATTCTAGCGTTGTATACATGTACATATAATCAACTTTTTCCCTGAACCCGATTAGATTTCCAAGTGTGAGAATAATAATTATACATAGTAACTTCCTATATGGGTGTAAAATCAGGTGACAAGCCAGAATGTCACAATAAAAAACAGTCAATCAAAAGTACGGACAGACGGACGGACATACGGACGGATAAATATATGGAACAAAACACCGAAATCTAAGTAAGAAAACCAACTGCTTGTCATGCAGTTGTTACATCACCGTTTCCCCACAAAAAACTTTCGCCTAGTTTACATTTGCCACGGTCGCCGTACGATATCGCAGCCTGCGATTTCTTGTATGAAAAATTTGACATCGTAAGATTTTATTTTCGGTGTATTTGTTCACAAAACCGTGCGGTGTCCGCACGGATTTTCATAAAACTATTACAAAAATAATTTAGGTGCCAATATGGCGATCTCAAGGTAATCGTGCGATCATCGCATGGAGTCCGTGCGATTTGTCAATTATTTACAAGTTGTTAATCGTGCGATCGCCGTACGATCATTGTACGATACCCGCGCGGGGATCGTACAATGATCCGTTAAAGACTTATTGGGAAAACATCGCACGATGGCCGTGTGATGTTCGTGCGGTGATCGTGCGATGCTTTTACGGCGTGTCTACAGGCTACGGTCTCCGCGCGGTCTTGCGATTAAAAAAAACGTGTATAACTATTTTTCTAATACAAAATCGCAAGTGTCCATGGCACCCGTAAAACCATGCGATGATCGCACGGACACCGTAAGCCGCCGCACGTGCACCGCACGATTTTAAGGATTCGGCGAGCTACGGGCGCCGTACGGGCTCCGTAAGCTAAATGTAATCTATGTTTAATTCCAATCTCTACAATGGTTAGAAGTACTCAGTCCTGTATGTTACACAAAGAAGCGTTCTTGCACACCTTGTTCTTATTCAAAACGTAATATTCGTGGATTTTCAGACTTGAACCCTCGTTCTTTACTTTGCAAACTAAGAAGCGATCATGATCTATTAACAAGATTTATGCAAACAAGACTATTAAGATCTTGCGTGTTAGACAAATGGGTACAACATATATTTATTGAGCAAGTCCGTGGACTAACAACTAAACATTTTTTTATTGAAACTTTAATTCACAAAATCAGCAATAAGCGTGGGATACGAAAGCACTCGCTAACTAAACCAAACGGTTTACTTTTTCGGAAGTTGAACGGTGTGCTCTATCTGGGGCGCTCGTGTTATTCTGCGAGTGATCTGGTGAGCCTGACACTGGCGAGGTAGCAAACTAAGTTGGCTGGGATGAATTAAATCCTGTCGATTATAAGAAAATGTAGAGCCTTTTCTCTATATCTGATTACAAATCATCTTGAAAATTAGCTCTTGGTCCAGACATTTTTGCTGACTAGCTACTTATCATAGTCGGAAAACGAGGGCCTTCAATATCTTAAACGCAGAATTATATTGCCTACTTACCGTATGGAATTGAATGAGTGGAAGGATCGAGTTTTCATTGTAATTAAAGGGTGGGGGGTTAATACAATACCGCTAATTTCGACAATCTTTACGAAATTAGTTTTTTTGGACAAAAACTTACGCACTTGTCTGTGTCTCTTCATGGACCATTCAGCTTTTAAATCAACACCGTCTCAAAAAATCGTGGAATGATTTGATCGATTTGAATGCAATTTTGATTGTTTAGAATGATTCGAATGGTCCTTGAATGATTTCGGAGCGTTTTCCAGTGATTGGAAAGAGTCTTTGGAATGTGTGAATCGCCACTAAATGAGGATTGAGTGCCATAAACTGTAACTAACTAACTAACATCTAACATGCCTAACTGGTACTTTTTTTATTGTTGCTATACCCTGTAGTACAGGAGTGGGCGAGGTAAACTAACTGACTGTCTGTCGGTATATGTACACACCGCAGTATCATTGGGCCAACTTATTTCTCGCCCTATCGAGGCCCGTTGTTGTTGTTTTTTAAGCTTGAAACCCGCCCGGCATTCAGGCTGAAAAAATGTTGCAAACCGTTTTCAAATTAGATCCCGCTCTACACGCAAGTATACGGGTAAAGCCGGATATGACTTGGACCGATTTGTCATCCTGAACGCCGGGCTGGATTCAAGCTGAAAAAAACAACAACAACGGGCCACGATAGGGCGAGAAATAAGTTGGCCCAATCATTGCTTTTGTATGCTGTAAAAATGTTCCCGCGTTTTGTGATATGTTAATTTTTAATACTGTCCCTTTCCCTTCTTTATCAACTCAAACGCAAAAGAAACTAGACATTATGTTTAGGGTCTTTTTGCAGGCATGTATTATTATATCTAAAATGAATTGGCACTCATTAACTTCCGTCAGTGTTAGAGTATTTTCGCAGCGTAAAATATCATTTAAAATACCGCTGTACACTACATAAGTCGCTGTAGAACATTGGTTACAGACGCCTTCCCGAAATGCACTAAGATGTCGGTTCGAGTTCAATACCCGACATGGAAACATGCTGTTTGGTTGTCACAAGTTGCACCAACCAAAACATGTATTGGTTTCATTCCTCAATGAAAACAATATTTAGTATTAAGGAAGCTTGCAATAAAAGGTGGTTCCAATAGAAATTTCATTTGCTTCATAATATTGAATTATAAGATTTGAAAAGAATCAAGTATTTGACATTTATAACGTAATCACACTTAAACAAGAATTCGATTAACCCTTTCAAACCAAGTATAGGTTTTTAATCTCATACCGTTAAAAATTGAAACTGTGGGCCATGATGGTCCTATATCGCTCATCATCATATCTTTGTCAAAATTAATAATTCTAATCAAATTTTCCACCACAAGAAAGTCGTAATTGTATTATTAAGACTTATGGTCTCTAGAGTGTTTACAAGAATATTGTCATCAAGGCCCCTTTTCCCATGATATTGCACAGATCCTTCCAATTTTCAATAGGGTTCATCCTTGTGATCTGACAAACATTCAGACCAAGTTGCATGAAAATTGGACCACATTTACGGCCTCTAGAGTGTAAACAAGAAAATTGTCATTTAGGCCCATTTCCCCGAGATATGGCACATACCTTTCCTGTAACCTGACCAACATCCTGACAAAGTTTCATGAAGATTCAACCATGCCTCTGGCCTCTAGCAAGAAACAAGAAAATTGTCATTGAGGCCCCTTTTCCCGGGATATAACATGGATCCTTCCTATTTTCAATAGGGTTCATCCTTGTAACCTGACAATTATTCTGACCAAGTTTCATGAAGATTGGACCATATTAGAGGCCTCTAGAGGGTTAACAAAACTAGAAAGCCATGAATGGCTTGTGTCGCTCCACAGGCTTGAATTTCTTTTAAAAGCAAATCTAAGTTTTGACTATATTTTTAGATATTTTGTGTTCTATTGATGTTGAAATGATTTTCAAAGTTTCCACTATTATCACATATAGAGAAATAACCTCCGCCCATAAAATGCATATTTTTCATCCAATGACAATAATTTTTCGGCTGCATGATAATGGATCACCCAAGGATCATACTAATGAAGTTTGATTGATATCTATCATTTACATTCGGAGAAAATAATTTTCAAAGTTTCCACTATATAACATATAGAGAAATGACCTCTGCCCATAAAATGCATATTTTTCATCTGATCACAATGATTTTTTGTAGACTGATAAAGGGTTACTCAAGGATCATTCCAGTGAAATTTGGTTGATATCCATCAGTATATTTCTGAGAAAATGATTTTCAAAGTTTCCACTATATAACATATAGAGAATTGACCTCCGCCCATAAAATGCATATTTATCATCCGATCACAACAATTTTTGGTACACTGATAAAGGGTCACCCAAGGATAATTCCAGTGAAATTTGGTTGATATCCATTCATATCATTCTGAGAAAATGATTTTCAAAGTTTCCACTGTATAACATATAGAGAAATGACCTCCGCTCATAAAATGCATATTTATCATCCGATCACAATAATTTTTGGTAGACTGATAAAGGGTCACCCAAGGATTATTCATGTAAAATTTAATTGGTATCCATCAATTAGAATCTGAGAAAAGTCACTTTTTACCATATTTGGAAATAAGCCACGCCTATTAAATCCATGTTTTTCATTGGATCAAAATTTCTTGAACAACTTTGAAAGAGGGTCACGCAAGGATCATTCCTGTGAAGTTTGGTTGAAATTCATCTAGTAGTTTCTGAGGAGAAGATTTTTAAAGAAAAGTTTACGACCGGACGCACGCACGCACGCACGGACGGATGGACGCACGACGGACACAACGCCATGACAATAGCCCCAGTGGCTTTCAGCCAGTGGAGCTAAAAACTCCCATAAAGACTCCTTTTTCTGTGATATGACACGGATCCTTTCCATTTTCAATTAGGTTCACCCTTGTGGCCTGACAAACATTCTGACCAAGTTTCATGACGATAGGACTATATTCGTGGACTCTAGAGTGTAAACAAGAAAATTATCATTAAGGCCCCTTCTCCTGTGATATGGCATGGATCCTTCCCATTTTCTATTGGCTTTATCCCTGTGACTTGACAATTATTCTGAGCGAGATTCATGAAGATTGGGCCATGTTTGTGGCCCCTAGAAAATAAACAAAAGAAAATTGTCTTCAAGACGTCTTTTCACGTGATATGGAACATATTCTTCTCATTTTCCATAGGATTATACATTGTGACCCGACAAACACTCTGACCAAGTTTCATGATGATTGGTCCATATGTGTGGCCTCTAGATAGAGTGTAAACACCTAAATTGTTGACGTCTGACGACGCACGACGGACATTCAATGATCACAAAAGATCACCTTGAGCACGATGTGCTCAGGTGAGCTAAAAAACAACACAAACAATAACAACAAAAATAAAACAAAACAACAACAACAACAAAAAATCGCCCGCATTAGATATAAATACCGTCAAATTTTCAGCTATTCATTTTTGTTTGCGATGTATTTTGAACTACAAAAAAGAACTACACAAGTGATTGCGTATCCAGTACGACCTCTCAATGCACAAATTTAATTTATAGTGATGAATGGAGAGTACTTAGCAATGAATAAATTTTGATCCAAATTAAAGTCTGACATATTTCTGTGCAGAATACCGATAGCTGAATGCAACACTGTTGTATAAAAAATAAATGGTACATGTAATTAATGATACAGCGTTGACCTAAAAAGAAATAGAAATATAACTGGTCATGATCCCCCCAGGGGCCAAAAGGAATATCTAATGAGTGCCAGGTCATTGTAGATCAAAAATATACTCTTCAACAAATGTTCTTTGACATCGATTTAAAATCGATTTTCTCTTATGTAAAATAAATACTTCGATTGAATGTGATTGTTTTGTAAACAGTGATTGTATTTCAAGAAATCCACGCATATTGTGATGAAATACTCGATCGCGTTTCTGCATAACGACGTCAACGCCTTATTAGGCAAAATCTGTTCTTCTCACACAGCACGTGTAATTTCAGATTCAATGGAAAGTACTGAAAGTTCTTCATTATGCCGCGAATGAAATGCCACTCCTAAATCGTCTTTGGAATCAAACGTCTTTGCACAGATTTAAAATGAAATATTATTAAATGTACGAATGAACGACGTCATAATGCTAAAGGTCGCTTTAAGGGCAGGATTCATTAGACAAGCCTTTATAAATGACTTTGCTGTTTTGGGACACACTATCTCCCACCTATTACACCACTTTTACGCGACTAACTGCTTTATTTTAAGAGCTAGATAAGTCTGGTGTGTAAAAACAACGTTCGTCCAGCACGGCAAATATCGCAAAGACGGTTGAGTTTTTTCACTGTTACCGCAACCTCAAATAAATTAGTCTCTTGACGGCGTAAAATCTCCGAATTAAAAATTGTAGAGCAAGATTCAAGAGGTCAGGCCTGCGACATTTTCGACGTAACAGTCTTAATCAACGTCACTATTTCAAATCTTTGATCAATAAACGTTTACTCTGATTTAGTGGAAAGAAGGCGGAACAATATATTTTTTTGTCTTAATTAAAATATGTATTCAATGTCAAAGAACTTTTTCTAGAGTATATGTGACCTAAACCTAAACAAATTTGTACTAAAGTTTAGATAATTTAACAATTTACAAGATGGGATGGTTCGTTTGGAAACCAAAGATTGTATAGATATGTGATATTTATTAAACTGCGTAAGGAGTCAAAATAAAAAAATATAATCTGGTTTCGAACGAATTGAATTGAGTTTTTAGACTCTTCAAAGGATGGATATGAAACAATTTCATTAATATCGGGTATGTCCTCCATGTTGACGTGTTACCAGTACAATACGACGTCTCATTGAGTTAACGTAGCGCTGTACGACCAACGGAGGAATGCGGTTCCATTCGACCAACAAAACCTGCCCCAGCTCCTGCAAAATGTTAATATTATGCCTGACCCTTACTTTTCGACTAAGCAGATCCCAAAAATGCTGGGTAGGGTTAAGGTCTTTGGAAACGGCTGGCCAAGCCAAGATTTCAACGCCATTTGTATTCAAATATTGCAGCGTGATGCGAGCCGTATGCGGGCGAGCATTGTCTAGCATAACTGTGACAGGGGCGTGCTGGCGGATGAATGGAGCAGATCTCAACATCTGATTAACTTACTGAGCAGCATTGAGATTGCCGTCTACAATTACCAGGTCGGTTTTCAAGTACCTCATTATCCCACCCTACAACATGACGCTGCCCCCATAGAACCCATGTCTTTCAACAATACAGACGTTAGTGAATCCCTCACCTCTACTTTACACCCGCACTCTGCTGCCATCATGGTAGCTGCGTTTGAACCTGGACTCGTCGGAAAAGAGAGTTTTAATTCCACTGTCGCCTTCGCCAACGGAGGTGCAACTGTGCCCAGCGCAGACGAGCAGCGCAATGACGTTGTGTCACTTTACTTCCAAAGTAAGGTCACCTGGCTTGTATCGGCCTACGGAGGTGACAAAGTCGTCTGAGAACGGTGTCCCTGCTTACACTGTAGCCTAGCTGTAGCAATAGCCGTCTGGAACTGGTCTCCAGCGAGCGTCAATTCAAAATGACGGTCTAATCTGGTTTCAGTTAATCAAGGCCTGCCACTTCGAGGCCGATCTGCAACTGTGCCTGTTTGCCGGAACCTTCCATGCAGATTATTGATAGTGATTCTGTTGCAATTAAAAGCACGGACAACATCGGCAACAGTGGTACCTCCTCAGAGCATCAACAACGCTTAAATTCCTTATGTTCAGATAGCCGTGGCATAGCAAGTTTTGATTTTTCTTAATTGGTCGCCGTCATAGCTCAGTTTGCTAGCGCGTTGGACTGTCAATCTAGAGGTCCCGGGTTCCATCTACGACTGTGGCACTCATCCTGTCTGTTTGTTTAAACGATGGAGGCTCGCCTGGATTCGGCCATTGAGCCATTTATGTCGGCATGGTACCGACTTTGTTAGTACATGAAGAACAATGCGGCTTAGACATGCTTATGCTCATCAATATATGATGGCTCTAAAGGGGGAGTGTGTTATTGGAGACCACTCTCACAACTGTCCTGCATAGCTTCTTTGGGTTAAATACAATGTCTGTCACCTGCGTCAAGGAAGATCTTCTTTGGTTCAGTGGTTAGCTTATTGGACTCCCAAACCATTTATTTCAATATTACTCCCGCAGTGGTTCGACACCGGCCCACGTCGGTTATTTTCAGCTACAGTTAAAACATTGTGATATTGACGCTCATTCTGATCAAATCATTCTAAATCATTCACTCAGCGCCCCGTTCATTCTAAATACTCACTCAATTTGTTCAAAAACGCTCCAAAATTATTAGAAAACATTTCGAAATTGTTCAAGACGATCGATATTTAATTCAAATCGATCAAATTATTCTACGATTTATTGGCAAGTGTCGATTTTTTTTAGAATCTGGTTTGTCCACGAAGACACACAAACAGAAAAAGTACATGTATTTTATTAAAAGGAGGTTATTAATATCGCTAATTTTGTTCATGTTGGACAAAATTAGCGATGTTGGATTACCCCCTTTAATTTCACTCAAAACTAGCTCAAAACACCCATTCAAATCAATTCCAAAATGATTCCAGAATTAATCATCTCGTCAATTTCACGATGTTCTTAACTGTATGCTTAAGTTGCGGACAGTTTGTTTATAATAGTACTTAAAAGAAAGGTTGTGCAGAGACAAATCTACAACAAAAGTAGTAATGAACGATACCCTGGGGACTGGTCCCCAGAGTATCGTCCAGATTTTGGGTAGGCTATTTGTGCATTTGGACTTAGTCTTTTTTACAGAAATGCGAACTTAGGCTTGTGGGGCATATGAGTGTGGACTTAGTCTTTTGTACGAAACATGTGAACTTAGGTTTGTGGGTAATATGCGTGTGGACTTAGTCCTTATCTTACCGTCCAAAGACGGAAAGATAGGGACTTGTTAGGGACTGGTCCCTAGAGTGCCGTCCAGATTTTGGGGGTGGGTATTTGTGGATTTGGACTTAGTCTTTTCACAGAAATGTGAACTTAGGCTTGTAAGGAATATGCGTGCGGACTTAGTATTTTTTACGAAACATGTGAACCTCGGCTTGTGAGTTATTTGCATGTGGACTTGGTCTTTTTACAAGAAATGCGGGTTGACTTTTGAGGAATATGCGAGTGGACTTAGTCCCTATCTTACCGTCCAAAGACGGGAAGATGGGGACTTGGTATAGGGACTTTGTCTTTGAAATAAGTGTTTGAATGTATTGTGAAAGTGAGGAATGCAAAAGGACTTTGACAATTTGCGAAAGAGAATGAATTCTTTCTTGGTGTTTGGTGGTCCTGAAAAGGACCGTTTTTGTTGGTTGATAGTTCTGCTATTCATCTCGGCACTTCTTTTTGGTCTTTGGTTTCTTGAAGTTATCGATGTTCTTGCCGTAGGCACCCATCCCTGTCATTGTAGGAATTTTGTACCCCCTCTCTTTTTCTGAACAATGTTTTTTACTCGGACGAACATTTTCCGTTGAAGATGGTGATCTCTTGGTGGATGAAGTGTGTGACGATTGCTTCTTTTTCATCACAGTCATAATACTATCTACGAGTTTGTGAAAGTTCGTTTGTTCAAAGTCAAATTCAACTGGAATCTTCAGCGGTGTTGGTTTGAATGTGACTGGAGATGATGATTGTTGACACAATTTTTGAACATTTTGGTTAAGAATCTGTATTCTCTCCGTCAGTGACTTGAAATCCAAAAACGATTTGTTGAAGGTATTCAGCTCCGCAATAATTTTCATCATGATAGCTTCTTGTCGCGAATTCATGGTTTTCAATTCAGCGAGGATGTTTTGAAGAACAACATCATTGGTACTCACTGGTTGGTAATTGTGTTGAATTGTTGATGAATTCTCCTGAGGTCCAAGTATCTGACAACTCTGCATCCAAATGTTGAATCCATGGCTGATGCTAGCAAATCATCGTGTGTGATATTTGCCTGAGACATGGTTTCTTGTAAATTAAAATCTGAATTCATTTTTACGTGTGTTCGCTTCGAAGGTTGACGAACGACTGATGAAGTTTTATACTGTTAGCCTACAGTGTAGGGCGCGCGGACCTTGGCGAAAGCACCTTTACTTTGACAAATAAAATGGACGTCGAGATGGGAATTTGTGTTTTCTCAGTGTTGATTTTTCTCAAATTTCTGCTTTATGATGAAGAAAATGTAAATACTTTCTATCTCAAACGCTTTATCTACTTTTTCTATTATCATTTCCATTAAGTTCTTCGCACAATTATTGAACGTGAGGAATAAATTCGCATAAACTTTCGAATTGACGGTGAATTCCTGCTGTAGATCCAATGTTTTTTCCATTGTTTTCTACTTGAAACTGATTTTATTTTATTTTGATGGCTGACAATGTTAGCTGAGATGTATTACTTGTCATTTTTATCATTTTCGACTGGTTAAAAGTTGAAATCTTATCATTATTCAATCTTAACGCGACTATATGAAACACGCTGATTTAAAACCGGTTGCCTATCGCTTTAAAATGTAAAACTCCGATATGAAACGGGTATCGGTGTACATGTCAGATAAAAATCGATATTTAATGTAGATGGGTGGATTAAACTCGCAAGTGAAGTATTGTTTTACTTGACTTAGCGTACTGTTGAATTTATTTGAAATGCGATATTGGGTCTATGAAATCTTGTAACTACATTCTGAATACTTTATACGGGTTATGTTTGGTGTATTTCAAATGTGACAAATTGAGAAATGGATGCATTCTTGCAATATGGTTGGCCCTAAAAAGGGCCGTTTATTCTAGAGGAAAGAGATTCTAATCACAGTATTCTTCCCTGTAAATATCAGGAATGTTTGGGTGAACTCTCTCTCTCCTTAACTGTCCAAAGGGTGCCATAAATTCATTCCACACCCAGTCATCTGTCATCTTCGGCGTCCAAGCACATGGTCCCTTCCTAGCGGTATACCGGATTTGCTCAAAAAGCAAAAACCTGCGATGGTGGTGGGTGCCTGATGTAGATCACGGCAAATGATCGGGTGTTTTCAGAGCCCATGTTTGAGTTCCAGAGAATGAATTTCTTATGGAACTGACGTCTTTTATACCCAAAAAGAGATATTGACTCAATCAGAGTTTATATCAAAACCATCAAAATACTTTGAACTGATCAACAACCCTAACTACATTATCAAACATGTAGAAATATTCAATGAAGAATGTTCATTCATTCTGGTCAACTATGAAACAAGTTGGATCATGTTGAGACCTATGGTGCTGCCAATGTCATTGTTGGATCATTTGTTACGGGCTATGCTAGACTTGAATTGTATAGCATCCTAGAAAAACTGAATGATAGAGTGTTGTACTTTGACACTGATAGTTGCATGTACATTCAGACCCACAGTTATGGAATCCATCTAATATCAATAGTAGATTTGGGATATGGACCGATGAAGAAACCAAAATAAAAAAATTTAAAGTTCAGAGGGTTTGGTCCGAAGAACTATGCATATCAATTGGTTACAAAAGATGGTGGTATCGAAAGTAAATGTAAAGTCAAGGCTATAATCTTAGACTACAAAACTTGTAAGTTGTTCAATTTCGATGCATTTACAAAATGTATGCAGGATCGAAGTACTGAAATTAAGATAACCTATGACTGTAGAATCAGGAGACATAGAGATAGAAAAGTCACTAGTGAAGCACAAACAAAAACATTTAGATCAGTATATACAAAGAAAGTAATTGGCAATGATATAGACACTGTCCCATTTGGACATTTAAGCATAAGGAGTATAAATAGAGTGTAGAAATGTATGATGGATATCATTTCTTGTGAACAAGCTGAACACTGTACATTAAGATATTGATTCTGTCTCTTAGAAAACAATGTTTGTTTTAGTTCATTTGGTATTGTACTTAACACATGACTTCGTAAGACAAAAACTGATTAGGAATGAACTAGAAAAAGAGATTTCACGATTATTACATCTTATAGACAATTCTATAAATGAGAAAAATGATTAAAGAGCTGTAAGATGATAACATTTCTGGCATCTATTATTTACTACTTGTGGAAGCTTAATTTTAAAATGTTGCCTTCTCAACTTCCACTACCAATTGAGTTACGTGAAAAGATCTACAAGATATTCATCGGATATCATACAATGGATAAAGATATACAAGAAAGAATGAAAGTAGTTTGTATATCAATGTGGATTCGAAAGATGAAAAATGGAATCACGAAAGGTCAGCCTGCAATAGAATTGTTTAAAATGAGAGCATATATACAGGAGATGATAAACGATACACAGTTCGACGATAGTGAAATAAAAGTGTTAACGAGTGTCTTACTTAATAACTTCTACTTTTGGAGAGATAGAGATACATATCAGTGGACATTTAAAACACCAATGCTAAATGGGAGAACATGTAGTGAATTCATTGAGAAACTTGAAACAAGAAAAAATTTAACTTTTACATGTTGTATAGAAAGACATGGATTGATCATGTGAATTATCGAACTACTCCAACTACTATTGAAGAAGTTGAAGCAATAGAGGGAATCATCATATTTGACAGAGATGTTAGCAAAGAAATAGTGGCCTCCACAGTTTCATCATGTAGAGTGCTTCATATTTGATATGTAGCATCATCGAGTGGGCCTCTAGCAAGTTTGTTCATATCCAGACCCTGGGGTCATATTGGGGCTGCGCCTGGAGCATCCCTTTTAGCTCTTCAGAGCATGAAGGGTTACAAGAGCATTGCAAGTGGGTTCCAACACTCAGCTGTTTATTAGTCCTAGGCAAATGCAAATACATGAATTTGGTACCTACAGAAAGGTCTTGTCCCAAACAATGATCATGTAAAATATGAAGGCTCTTTGACTTACCATTCAAAAGTTATGACAAAGGTTATATTTTTTAAAAGAATTTTTACCTTGAAAAATGACCTTGACCATGGTGCCTACAGAAAGGTCTTGTCCCAAGCAATGATCATGTAAAATATGAAGGCTCTATGACTTACCATTCAAAAGTTATGACCAAGGTTAAATTTCTTAAAGAAATTTCAACTAGAAAAATGACCTTGACTGATGACCTTGAACTTGGTACCTACATAAAGGTCTTGTCCTGAGCAATAATCATGTGAAATATGAAGGCTCTCTTGCTAACCATTCAAAAGTTATGACCAAGGTTAAATGTTTTAAAGAAATTTGACCTTGAAAAATAACCATGACCTTGACCGATGACCTTGAACTTGGGAACCTATGGAAAAGTCTTGTTGCAAGCAATAAGCATGTGAAATATCGAGGCTCTATGACTTACCATTCAAAAGTAATGAGTAAGGTTAAAGTTTATCAAAACAATGCCAACATCAACGCCATCGCCAACGCTAACAGGAACCATGCCAATGTGATCGTTATACCTCAGGTTTTTTTTCGAAAACAGCCAAGCTAAAAAAAGGAAAATCTTTAAAACTCTTCTTCTCTGGAACAAGAAGGCAGACAGCTTATATATTTGGTTGGTTGTGTCATCTAGTTGGCCTCTACCAAGTTTGTTCATGGTTTGTCCATTTCAAGACCCTGGGGTCATATTTGGGCTCTACCTTGGGCAACCCTTTTTACATAGAATCAAAAACCAATTTTACTCTAAGATATCAAAGAAAAACCTTTCATATATAGTATGTAGCATCCTCTAGTGGACCTCTACCAAGTTTGTTCATATCAAGACTCTGGGGTCACATTTAAGCTCCACCAGGGTGCATCCCTTTTTATATAGAATCAAAGAGCTAAATGGCACACCCTACTTGCTCTTGGCTGAAAACATTCCATGGAATTGATCTTATTTAGCAATTATCTCCTTGTTGACACAATGACCTCTGCCTAATTAATTAATGTGATGTCTCAGGGGTAAGCGATCTAGGACCATCATGGTCCTCTTGTTCAATAGGAATTATTCTTTTGAATAGATATAAACATTCTCACCAGAATTGTGGCTCCTACAGTGTAAGCATGAAACTTGTCAGTAAGACCCCATTTTCCATTTGTAATAACATACCGTTATCTCACACATTTTAGATTTTAGTTCAGTACAACCCTACTCTTGGCTATACAGCTTTTTCCCGCGTTTTCGAATACCGCATTTGGATTATACCAAATTTTACAATGAGTAGTCTGAACAGTCTTACATATGAAATCACCAAAATCATTGTGAAAGACAAATAAATGTCAATTCACATAGTCTTTTTAATTGCAATATTGAAATTTTAGCTTGTAAATGATAGTCTACATTGGCTTTGACATCAAAGAAAAACCTTATCTCACACTTTTTAGATTTCAGTTCTGTACAACCCTACTCCTGGCTATACCACATTTTCCCGTGTTTTCAAATACGGCGGTTGGACTATACCCAATTTTACTCTAAGATATCAAAGAAAAACCTTATCAGTTAGAAAATATAAATATGTTATTTTTTCAAAGCCTCATCCCCAAACTTTCTAGAGCTATGCTCAATGTTTAAGTGCCTACATTCATTTCAATTTTTCAGATGAACTTTGCTTGAGTTCAGGATGACAAAATGCTGCATACACTTTGCAAATTATACCCTGCTTTGCATGTGCACTAGCTTGCGTGCAAACTGGAGTATAATCTCCAAACGTATCTTTGTCTCATTTAATAAGCAATTTCAAAAAAAGGTCATAATTTTTTTTCTGTGATATGGCACTGATCCTTCCCATTTTCAATAGATTTCATCCTCATGACCTAACAAACATTCTGACCAAATTTCATGAAGATTGGACCATATTTTTGGCTTCTAGAGTGTAAACAAGAAATTTGTCATTAAGGCCCCTTTTCCCGTGATATGGCATGGATCCTTCCCATTTTCACAAGGGATCATCCTTGTGACCTGACAATCATTCTGACCAAGTTTCATGAAGATTGGACCATATTTGTGGCCTCTAGAGTGTAAACAAGAAAATCGTCATTAAGGCCCCTTTTCCCGTGATATGAAATGAATCTGTCCCATTTTCGATAGGGATCATCCTTGTGACCTGACAATGATTCTGACCAAGTTTCATGTAGATTGGACCATATTTGTGGCCTCTAGAGAGTAAACAAAAAAATTGTCATTAAGGCCCTGTTTCCTGTGATAAAGAACGGATCCTTCCCATTTTTGATAGGGTCTATCCTTGTGACCTGACAATCATTCTGACCAAGTTTCATGAAGATTGGACCATATTTTTGGCCTCTAGAGTGTAAACAAGAAAATTGTCATTAAGGCCCATTTTCCCGTGATATGTAATGGATCCGTCCCATTTTCGATAGGGATCATCCTTGTGACCTGACAATCATTTTGACCAAATTTCATGAAGATTGGACCATATTTGTGGCCTCTAGAGTGTAAACAAGAAAATTGTCTTTAAGGCCCCTTTTCCCGTGATATGGCATGGATCCTTTCCATTTTCAATAGGGTTCATCCTTGTGACCTGACCAACATTCTGACGAAGTTTCATGAAGATTGGATCATATTTGTGGCCTCTACAGTGTAAACACTTAAATTGTTGACGGAGGACGACGCACGACGGACATTCAACGATCACAAAAGCTCACCTTGAGCACAATGTGCTCAGGTGAGCTAAAAAACTTATATCTGTGGTTCTTTTTATGCATAGGGGAAGGGAGCGGGGCCCCTTAGGGAAGGGAGCAGGGCCCCTTATTTCGGGGAAATGTGTTGAATGAACTTCTATGAGGAAAAAATCTTCCCTTGTGCATTTTGCTTGACTACTGAAAATCTTTGAAAATATTTTATAAACACAAAGAAAATAGATTTACAAAGCAGTTTGCCAGCTGATAGCTAGAGCTCTGTAATAGTAAACAAGAATACTATCATGAGAGAATCTTGTAAGATTGTGAAATTGAAATATCATGGGTAAATGCAGTTTTAAGAGAAATATTCTATTAGATGGGAGGGGGCAATATTTTGCCCCACTATCTTAGTTAAGAGACAAAGATGCCTGTATTGTTCCACTGGCTTTAACTTTGTTTGTTTGTATTGGGCTTTATGTTGTTTTCAACATTCTTTCATTTATATCTTATGGTGGCTAAAGCAATAAACAGTGGATTTCTGGATTTGCTCACACTAGTACTACCATTTCATTCTTTCCTAGCCTCATGCTGCTATCCCACAGGTCTATGATTATCCATTACCCATTTGTGAAAGACAAAATTCATGTAGTCGGAAAGGATGAGTGCTGACGTTGGGAATCAAACCTGTCACCTTTTTGATAATATTTAGTGGTGCTTCCACAGTGCTTTGACAGTTGCTCTCTATTGGTTTTAACCCTTGTCATACTGAATAAAAACCTTGTTAAAAACTGCATCAAAGTCAAATAACAGAATGTTCAAAGTTACCAGATGCACTAATTGGGAAGGGTTATTTTATGAAAATTCATTTTTCTGTGTCTCTTTTCTAGTTAAAAATGGAAATCAGGTGATACAGACTAAGATCGGACTGCACATATGTGCAGGCTGATCATGGTCTTTACCTCCTGCCACAGCAGAAATATTCCCAGTTCAGCATCCCCAGGGTTTTATAATATCTCCAGATTTGCATTAGAGATATTCACAATAATAAAAGACAATTTAAGTAAAGGGTCATACATGGAACATTCATTTGATTGATTGTTTAAATGAAGTAAAAAACCGCTTTCAACATTTTTTCAGTTAAATTGTGGCGGCTGGAGCACCTAACAATGGTTTCCTGGTATTTCTCTCACCAGTACAACCACCATATCCTTTCCTAGCCTCCAGCTGCTATCTCACATAGGTCTTCGATCATCAACCCATTGGTGAGAGACAAATAGTCTCAAAGAATGAGTGTTGCCATGGGGGATCAAACCCAGGACCTCCAGTTTGAATGCAACATTCAAAGATTCATTGAAATTAGTCCAATTGATTTGGAGGAAAAGACTTTATAAATTTTAAAAGTGAAAATTTGAACAACCCTGCCATGCCCATATTCACGTACCCATCAAAATTTCATGAATATTTAAGTGAGGGGTCATCCAAGAAGTATTCAAGTCAAGATCCATTTAAATTAGCTAAAATGAGTAGGGGGGGATCATACCTGACAGATTTGACCTGACAGATGACCATGACCTTGATTTGGTACCAACAGCAGATGCATATTATTGAGAGCTATCATCATGCAAAATATGAGCCTTGTATCTTGAATAAGCTGAACGATATTGGCAATGTTAGGTTTTTCCATTAAGTTATTGACTTGTTTGACCTTTATAGATGTACTTGACCTTGTCACATGACCTTGACTTCGGTTTCAGCAGATGCATATCGTTGAGATCTATCACCATGCCAAATATGAGATAAGCTTGTAGATTTTGTTAATGTTAGTTTTTTTTGTTAAGTTTTTGACTTATTTGACCTTGACAGATGGCCTTGACCTTGTCACATGCCCTTGACTTTGGTTTCAGCAGATGCATATTACTAAGATCACCATGCCAAATATGAGCCTTGTATCTTAAATAAGCTTGACAATATTTGCAATGTTAAGTTTTTTGGTTAAGTTTTTTACTAATTTGACCTTGACAGATGAACTTGACCTTGACACATGAACTTGACTTTGGTATTGGCAGATGAATATCATTGACATTTTACCTCATGTCAAATATGAGCCTTGTATCTTGAATAGGCCTGAAGATATTGGCAATGTTAAGTTCTGCAGACAAACAGACAGACAGACAGACAGAAGACATAGGTAAACAAGATTATATGTCAGCCCTGCTTTACTATGCCCATATTTGGGGGTCAATGAAAGGTTCTTGAACAATTGGAGTAAAAGGTCACTCAGGGAACATCCATGCCAAGTTTCATAATTCATGGAATTGACCACCATGAGGGGTAGGAGATTTTTAAACAAGATGTGCTTGTAAAACATGAATTTCCATGAAACGGCAATTCTATTTGAAAAAAAAACCTTTACATATAATCTTGACCTTTTCACATGACATGACCCTGACCTTGGTACCAGCAGATGTGTATCATTGAAAGCTATCATTATACCAAATACCAGTATCTTGTATCTTGAAAAGGCTTGGGGTATTTGGCCATGTTAAGTTTTTTGTTTAAGTTTTGCAGACAGACAGACGGATAATGGTAAAATATGCCCTGGAACTTTCAATACAAGGGCATGAAATATACAAGTGAAAAAAGCTATTCACACCTATATTAAGGGTAATTTTATTTTTAACAATTTTAGTAAAGGGTCACACAAGGGACATTCAGGTCAAGTTTAGTTGAAATAAGCCCCATTTGGAGGAGGGAGAGTGGGGGGGGGGGGGTGTTTCAATAAATTTTTCACTAACAATTTAAGAAGAGGCTCACCCAAGAAACATTTCTGTCAAGTTACTTTAAAATCCACCCATTGCTTTGTGAGGAAAAGATGTTTTAAAAAAAATTAATGCAAGCACAGTCAGAGTCAGACACACGGTGGACACAATGCTATGACAATTTAGCTTGCTGGCCTTTGGTTAGTGGAGCTAAAAACCCTCCATTATCCAAAAAGGCAATTACAATAAAATTTTCAATATTACCTTTTTGTCTCTACCTCAGCCATCTTTTCCTATTCTAATTTAATCATCTAACATTCATGTCTTAAAATACATATCATTATTGGATAAGGTACCTTTTATTGAAATGAAATCAGTGTAATCTTGCCGAAAAGTTATTTATCAAGGACGACAAAGGGAGAATGTGTTATTTCTTATAATTGCTCAAATTTTTCAACAATTATAAACAGTCTGTTGGTTAATACTGTGCACATTAGAAAGTCCAGTACATCAATCATGTAAATATATAATAAATTGCATATACACAAAAAATCAATACAAGACTGAACTTTTGAACTATTTTGGCAATGTGAATGGCATTTTATCTAGAAGAAAATGTCTCTTAAATTACAGAATTGGGTAATGATTAAAGACACCGTTGTGTTTAATAGACACACTTTTTGTCGGCTAAACAACCGCAGTTCAGAAAAGAACCTAACTTTAATATACCCGTAAAAGAAAAACACTGATAAAAGTCAGGAATCTTTTTTTCTGTATAATTCAGATGGAAACTTAGTGTTTAGAATTGATTTAGTGAATTATTTTTTGAACATGAAAAAACAGGTTATTTGCTTTTAGATTTTGTGGCCATTTTCTTGTGTTTCATGATGTCATATAGCTGTGCAGCTTAAGAAGATACACAGGATTACCCCATGACTTGAGTGGAATTAAAAAGCATATGCTCAATCATTTTGCTGGAAAACAAAAGAGAAATTCATACCGTGTTTTACCCTATTGAGAAGTGAGTGATCTAGGATACAAATTATAATACCTATAGTGTTGGGAGACAAATGGCCCTATTGAGAACTTGTGCCATCCACTTACACTCAAGTCAGGTAATCCTGCGCGTCGTCTAAAGCTGCGCAGCTATATGACGTCATGTAAACTAAGAAAATGGCCGCCAAACATAAAAGCAGAACAACCTATTTTTCATACTCAAAATTAGATCAATTCCACCATTTTAAACAAACAGTTCATGTGTGTAGTTTAAAGCAAAAAGATTCCCATTTTTGTCTCGGTGTTTTTCATTTTAATTTGAACAGATTGCGGACATTAATTTTAGGTTTTTTCCTTGACTGCAGAGGTCTAGCCGACGAAAACTGCGTTGATCATACGCGACGGTGCCTCTCTTCATTATCGGATTGTGTAATTCTAGTGACATTTTGTTCTAGATAAAATGTCTTTTACATAGCCAAAATGGTCAATGAGTACATTCGTGTATTGATTTTGTTTTGTACAACCGATATCTTTACACGAATTTTGTACTTAACTTTCTTAAGAGAGCAGGGTTAGCCGACAGCACTGTATGTCAAACGCCGCATTAAAGTTAGCTGCATGAGCCTTAAAAGTAAATTTAGGAAGAAAAGTTGTGCCCCACATGGGACTCGCACCCATGACCGGAACACTAGCACGGCTCTAAACCAACTGAGCTTGCAGGGCACCTGGTCATGAGTCTAGCCACCAGGGTTTTCCCTCTGTTCAAAACTGGGGGTCATTTGGCCATATTATGACCCCCTTTAAACTAGAAAAAGCATGTTTTTTTATGACAATTTTGGGGGTCATATCAAAAACAGGGGGGTCAAAATTCAAAGAAATAGGGGTCATGGAAAACTCTGAGCCACTGTCGATCTATACTTCATTAGTTCAAACTCACAGCCCCATCCTGTTAAAAGATAGCCAATTGCGTTACTGGCTGAGCTTGCCAGGTTCTGGGTATTCATTCATAGGAACAGCATTATATACCCAGTTTCTTTAATTCTATCATACAATAAATATCTCTGTTGCTCAACAGTTGGTGTGTATGATTTTATGTCACTGTTTAGTTTGGAACGAAATTCGATGGGACGAATTCAGTTTTTCATCGATACAAATTCTCTTTGCAACGTTTAACAAAGTGTTATCGAAAAAACAATTTTTAAACTTTAATTCTTACCGTAAGTTACTGAAATCGTTGTTTAAATGCCAGTTTTACTGATTTTTCGGAGTTAAAAACCGGTTGGCGGTCTCCAGTGTAAACAAACCAGCGCCGCAGAAAAGTACCGAAAAGTCGGGATGTAACGCGCATTCTGATTGGATAATGAGATTTTCATGAAAGGGGTCAAAAATAATGTGGGTGTACCTATAAATTAACGGTAAACCTCCATCTTTTATCGGTATACTTCAATTTTTTATGGGTTTACCCTCATTTTATAGGTTTACCCTCATTTTTATCGGTATACCGATATAATATTAGGGGTATACCTCCATTATTTTGTGGGTATAGCGGTATTCTGACTTTTGACCCCGTTCGCGCGCCATACTTAAACAGCAAGACAAGCAGCGCTGTATTGAATAACAATACTATGCTCTCCTTCTTTACACAGTTACTGTCCCTTGATCTTTTCAATTTCTCATTACTAAAATTTATAATGAAGGAAACTTTTCAAAATCCTTATACTAAATAAACAAGAGGCCCAAGAGGGCCTGTATCGCTCCACTGGCTTTAACATCATTAGACTTGCATTAAATGAATCTTTCTTTGAATGAAAACAACACTTTGAAATCTCTTAAGACCTATTTCATATTAATTTACTGGGTATGGCTCACATTGCACCAAAAGTCTCAAGTTTCATTGAAATCAGCCCAACCTTCATCAGGAGATGTAGTTCAAAGATTTCGGGCTCAAAATAAGCCACACCCTGACATGCCAATATTTATGGGCTAATTAATATTTCGCATACAATATTTGAAAAGGGTCACAGAAGGAACATTCTGGTAAAATTTCATTGAAATCAGCCCAGTGATTCAGGAGGAGATGTCGTTCAAAGATTTCGGGCTCAGATAAGCCCCACCCTGCCACGCCCATATTTGGGGGCCAATCAAAATTTCAGGAACAATTTTGGAAAAGGGTTACCCCAGGATCATTTTGATAAAGTTTGGTTGAAATCGGCCCACTGGTTCAGGAGGAGATGTCATTCAAAGATTTTGGGCTCAAAATAAGCCCCGCCCTGCCACGCCCATATTTGGGGGTCAATCAAAATTTCATGAACAATTTAGGTAAAGGGTCACCCAAGGAACATCCATGCCAAGTTTCATTAAAATTGGCCCAATGGTTTGGGAGGAAAAGATTTTTAAAGATTTCAAAGTGAAAAAATGCCACGCCCTGCCACGCCCATATTTGGGGGTCAATCAAAATTCCTTTTACAATTTTAGAAGAGGGTCACCCTAGGAACATTTTTACCAAGTTTCATCAAAATCCGCCCATTGGTTTTGGAGGAGAAGATGTTTAAAGAAAAAATTTACGCACGCACGGACGGACGGACGGACGCACGACGGACACACCGTCATGACAATAGCTCGCTGGCCTTCGGCCAGTGGAGCTAAACATGACTAAGGTAAGATAAGTACATTAGAACACTATTCTTCATTTTCATCCTGCAAAGAAAATAAAGCTAACAAGGAGACAGTGTCACTTGGAAAATAACGTATTGAAATGCCCTTTACTGATTTTAAACAATTGGGTCGTGTTTTTAATCGTGATAACTGGAAAAACCTGGTGATGTGATCCTACGAACCACAAAAAATAAGTACTTTCTATTCCACCAAATTTTAATGCTTGATTCACCAGGGTACAAGGCAAACCGCCGTGAAGAATTATTTTGACTCGCTTACACACATATAAGTCATCCTTCAATAGAAGAAGAGATGCGAATTGAAGGCTGTTTCGTTTCGGTTTTAAATGTATTATTTTTTTTATTATTAAAAATCGATTTGTTTTAATTCTTCACCAAAGTTAGGAATTCATTTTTTTTAATGAACTTGTTTATCAGTTCCTTTTATGGTCATTTGTTTTCATAAATTATTCAAAAGTTTATAGTCTGAACCTATTTATTTTACATCGATTGGGAAACAAGTTCTTACATCTTAGATTAATTCTGCTTCCTGGAAAATTCGCCAGGACTCGCGCCGAATGTGTTAGTCAATGAAAGAACCAAGATCGATAGCCGCTCCCGGGAATCGATCTAACACTTGAACCCACTCTTTCTCTCGGGTCCATGGGTAAGATATGGGAAAGCAACTAACATGGATATGATATAAGCATTACTCCTTTTTTTACTAATATCATACCAATAATTTCTTTTCTTTTCTTCGAATTAATTAGCGGCAGAATAGACATTGCTTATCCCAATTGTATATCATTTCAAGTTGAAGTTGTGGTCATTGCTGTAGAATCAAGCTCATCTATCATCATAAGCTATAAAACCATTTTTCGCGCGAAAAAACACACTAGTCAAATGCTAGATCGTAGTGTCTAAACGTAAATGAAATCCGATAGTGCTTGTAAGAAAATTCTGACCTCCGTTCAGGAAGACAATACGGTTCAAACTTTGTGCAAATTATAACACGATCTGCTCATTATTGCACTTGAGAAAGGGTATGGTTTACAAACAGTTTGCACCATTTTGCTATCCTGAAAGAAGGACTTGGTCTAAAACAGGGTGTGATATAACTAAAGTTCAGTGTTTTTCGTGATAACGCTTACATGTACAAAGTTTATAATCAACACTTCTCATTCTGTTCACGGCACAATCCAAATGAAAACAATCCAACACTAATCTAACACTTTTCCTGCTAACTTCCTAGTTTTTGTAATTCAGATTGATTTCAATATCCTGAAAATTGATATTTCTAGGGACGCACATTTTTATTCCGAAGAATAAGAGCTGCATGTTTTAAATAGTTCTCATCGCAGTTATGTCTATTATTTGTAGGTGGAAGATCCGTACAGAAATTATCTATTTAATTTTCAATCATCAAACACATTCTCCAGAAGAACCTTTAAGATTTTCGAATATTATTACACTGAAAAAGATCGGACTGCAAATCATTGATTCCGGATTTTATCCCCCGTTGCAGTATCAATCCTTTACGGCTCTTGCCTCCAACAATTGGTTGGTGATGAAAATCAAACTGAATGATAAGCTGGACTTTCAATCAATAATTATGTGCTCTAGCCGCTGCTTATGACTGAATAATGTAACCAAGGCGTTTAAACAAACTCAATGAAGAACGTGCATTTGCAAAAGCCCCCTTCATAATTTCAAAATGCTATTGTCCTCGCTAGAGAACTATCACATGATAATTACTCACTGTCTGTAATAATTAATTGTAGAAAAAAACCTTGATAAAGTTAGTTGTTTTGAGAGCACTTAGAGGACGGTTGTAATACATTTCTCGTAGTAGAGTGAATGCAGTTGTATAATGTTCAATTTTGATTAATTTCGAAATGAAATTGAATGGGTTTGCGGAGTTTTGAATGAATCTTGGGGTGGGTTTAATTAGATATTACAAAGATTGTTCAGACGACCGAAATAAGCGATGTTTCATTACACCCCCCCCTTTTAATGAATAGCTACCTTTGTCTATAAGTAAGGTTTTGTGAATGAGCCGACCAACAGACGAAACTAAATCTAAACAAACTAATACAACCATGGAATAAATTTATAACATGATACGACAGAGCCACTTTTCAGATTGAAAGCTTAAATATCTTCTCCTCCTTATCAACTACACTAAGTTAAAGCTTTGTATGAATATTCCTTGTATTCCCATTTCAATTGTTCCTAAAACGTGTTTAAAAAAGTCTACTTATCGTATCCACCTTAATGCTAATAAGATCGGGTAAGGTTGTATTGTTCATATTTCTCTTTTAAATCAGGAGGTGTGAATGTCAGTGGTGCGATTTATACCACTTTTAGGTGTTTTGTTAACAATATTAATGACTATCCTCTTAATAACAGTAGGTACAAGATGTTACAGAACTGTACCCGGTACTGGCGAGATTACTATAAGTGATGACTGTGTAGCATGCAGTATTCTAATCAACGAATGTAAGTATTCTGTATTATAATTAAAATGGCGGTGCTTGCCGTGACGTATTTGGCCAGTTTACTAAAACTTTCGGTCTTTTAAAAATAAGTTGGAAATAACCCTAACCGCGTATAAGTTTATGTATCCATAATTGCAATCCAATAAAAGAAAGAACTCTGATTGGTTTAAATGGCATCACGTGGGGAATTCCATTGCACTTTATTTCTGTAAAAAAAAGCAATAGGTCTTCCGGGAAACCCCCGAAATTCGATCTGCAAGTCCTGTGTAGTAGGAACTCGAATTAACCTAGTTCCCGATCATCAACGCAACATTGCTATTCAATCTATTATGAATTAATATATTTTCGAACGAATTTACGATAACAAGCATGCAGTTCTGATTCTGAGCCGACCTAAACTTAGAAAACAGTGAGTCGACGAGGACCTTCAAGCAACTCTCTCAACAAAGACCGACCACGCCGTTTTCGTTCAAAAATACAGACTGACTTAGCAGAAATAAGCTTATTTGTCATAAGTACCTCTACGAATTTTAATGTTGTCTTTTATTTGTGTATCATTTGTTTTTTTATATGACATTTCACTTCGATAGCGAGATAAACAATACACGATCTAAAAATAAATCGTGTAATTTATACGCGCAGAAAGTAGACTTGAAGCTTTAACGTTTGATTGAGTATTTTAATAGTTTCTTCGATCTAGATGATTGCAATTATAAAGGACGAAAAAAACACTCATCCCTATATTAAAATAATTAATATGCTTAAAAAAGTGGACACATCTCTTCGTCTGATTATCAAAATCTACTAACTTCAGCTTAGCTTAGCTTAGTTACCGAGGATTAAGTAAACCACCGACAAGTTAACGTTTGGCTACCTAAAAACGTTAGCGTTAAAAAACAGATAAGAAATCCTTAACCTCAATTAAAACAAACTTAAATAAAAAAAACTTCAAATCCGCTTTGTCAGGAAAATCATTATGCATTATTACCTTGAACTACATGACTGGAGTAAAATACCGCCATTTAATATTTTGTTCGAAATTTTGGGGCTGTAATTTCACTATTTAGTAGCTTAAAGCAATACTGTTGTGTTACATGAAAATACCGTCATAATAGGTCTAATGATTTCTTTTTAAATGCGTTGTATGTTGTAGAAAAGGATGAATATACAAATTAAGGAATTAATTACCAAAAACTCAAAATTCATTTTTCCCTGGTAAATATATTGACCGGATAATAAGAGGAACTTTTTTGGGATAAATGTTAAAGCCTTGTTTTTCTGTTGCTCAATTGATTGCTATCTGTCACACTATGAACTTGATTATTCACGATGCGGCGCGAGTAATATAAAGTGAGCTTTACGGAACATTTTATCAGCCTGTGAAAAAGTGAGGCATTGCACCATGGACTTTATTCAAAAGCTTAGGCAGCATTTTTGCTCTGATATTGTTAATTTTGTACTAGCGGCCAATTCGACAGAGTTCGTTCAACTATTGTTTGGAATTAATTTGCAGTTTCATACTGTATTGAGAGACAATTGTGTCTCTTTTTACAAACTTGTATCAACTGTTATTGATATATTATAGGCTAGGGCTTTACATTTTATTCATCATGATAGATTTACAAAAAGTTCATAAACAATATTTCAAGCAGTCTCTATAAAAGATTGAGACATCATTCTTTATCTCGATTACCCAGTTAGAGTTTATATACCTTAACTATTCTAAAAATAGTCTTGATCATGTCCATCAACCAAGGTCAGGGGATTTGTCTTATTATTTATCATTTAATAATAAAAGGGTAAAGAACTTCAGAATTTACCACACAAAATCTAAGATCACGCGATTCGTTCTACAGGAAGTAAATACACTATATAACACAATGATAATGCCAAGGCCGTTCAGAATAAACGTAGAATAAAATCGAATGGGAGAAGCGGGGGTTGGGTAAATTAAGGGGAGGAAAATGTAATCGCTAATTGGACGAACTTTGTGATATCTTATTTTTTCCACAATTAACAAAATCTACTCTACTGACAGTTAGTTTCATCGTGAAATTGACAATCATCTCAATCAAAACCACTTTTAATCACTCGATCAGCGCTTCATTCATTTATTCAAAACACTCACTCAAATCGATCAAAAACGCTCCAAAGTGACTAAAAAGAAGATACAATCAACAGCTACGTTAAAAATATATTAATAGAAAAAAGCGATTTCACTGACATTTATGAAGTTGTAAGCGTCTGATTGGTTCTTGAATAAATAGGAAGCTGTTTATAGAATTTGATGCATATTTTTTTCAAAGGGAGGTAATAATCTTGGACAAAATAAGCAAAATTGGATTACCTGCCTTTGATTTCACCCAAACCTCACTCATCACACTCGTTCAATTTCGTTCCAAAATCATTCAAAAATCATTCATCTAGTCAATTTCACGATGTTCTTAACTGTACCTACATTTCTGTAAATGGATCTTCCGGATTTAATTAGACACTTAAAAATCAACACCAGTCCAAAATATCATACACTTTTCTGGTCGATTTTAATGATGATTTTTTTTTATTATTTTGAACTTTTTCGAAGCGTTTCGGAACGATTTTAGTGAGTATCAAGAATGAATGAACGAATGAATAAATGAATGAATGAATAAATGAATGAATGAAAAGCTTGGCAAGTGATTTCGAATGCTGTTTTTTTATTGTTTTTTTCAATTTCACAACGTTACTTACTGCATCGGTCGGACCTGAATTCTGTATTTATTTTTTAGCATACAAACCCGAATAATGTGAGATTCGTTAAATGAATAGTATATAGCAGTCGCTTTTAAGAATTAAAACGCACATAAAATCGGGGTATCGTCATCACCTTAGCGGCGTCCGTGTTCACCTTGTTGTCGGCATACGTCTTCGGCATTGGTGTAGGATTGGGCGTGGCAAATTTCAATCTTTGTTAGATTTCTGGTGGACACATGCTTAGTTTCTTCCTGTAACTAAGCATGTGTGTTGACAATCACAAGAGCTTTCAAGACTATCGAATTTGAAAAAGGCTGTCCCGTTATCGCCGTGGATTAAATTGTATTATCAAACTCTTAAAGCCAAGCGATTTTACCCGAAAGCGGTGATATTGTTAAGTGTCTTTTTTCGTGTTTTTTTTTTCTTTAATACTTTAATTTTGTCCAGGTAAACTTGATTTTGAACATTTCTTATCACACGAAAAGTCACAATGACCAATTTTTTGCCTATCCCCCCTCCCTCAGTCGACTCCATACTGTGATGCGGCGTTTTCAATTATTATGACAATTATTTTCTTTTTATTTTAGGTGGTTGGGTTTTCAGATGTGATGGCCGTCATCGAGGTTATGGATATTGGTTTAAAGATGGGTGTATTATTTATAGATGTAAGCGTGACTTATGCAATTATTCTATACCACTGTAGAATTAAGTGCCACCATGACGCTCTGTTTTGTAAGTGTAAATATGACATGTTGATTTATGCTTTCAGTCTAGATTGAAGCTTAATCTCGACGCTCTATAGACCCCATTTGGAACACCACTAGGCCTATCTCACGATCAACCTCGGATGTACATAGACGGACTATTTTTAAAAATTACGGGAAAACTCGATGACGTTAGTTAAAATGGTATTAGCCCTCGTATCTTTGAGTGAAAACATTCGACGTCGTCAAAGCTACTCGTTTAAGTCACTTATGTGAAACCATCTTATCCTTATATAAATATCTTTAGATTCTTAAATAACGGCTGAAAAGTCTTAATTTCATTCTCAAAAATCAAGATTTTTTAGTCGTTATTTACTGTAAAAGAATTAAACCTACAGTGGTAATTTTTCTTACCTGTTTCCGCCTAACAAAATGCACGATTTTGTTACATACCCATCCGCCTTACATACATCCGAGGTCTGTTGCAGTGTACGGAAATGGCCGAGTGATGTTCCGAATGTATAGACCCAAATACGCCTATGAAAATTTAGTTTACGGGTTCAATAGTGACACTCTATTTCATAACCATAAATCGGGATTTAGGAATATAAGCCTTACCACGCTAGGGTAAAGTTTAATCGAGATAATATTTTTAACAAGCATACATAAGGTTTTAAAATTCTGCTTTTCCACTCTAGATTGAATTTATTTCTAGACACTATTTTATAAACGTAAATATGACATGTGAAATTATACTACATTTACCTTAACTGAAGTGAAATTGTGACACCCTATCTTATATGTGTAAATAAGAATAATGGGAATTTCTTTCGCGCTTTCTGATGGATAGCCGGGAAATAACAGCTGAATTCATTTGATAAACTCATCGCCTAGCTAGTGAAAATATCAAAAACCCATTCCACGCTTCGTCCATTCCACCAAATCGGAACAGAGCATAATAAGTGACTTCATCATGAACGTTGCATAGTAATATGTCCTTAAATTTTCACATTAAGTTCATTTTTGCATAAAAGAAAAGAATAATCGTTTGTTTTTCGAGTTAGATCAATTGATATTTCATGTCGTAAACACCCAAAGCTATATTTCCACTAGTGGTTCCTCCACACATGAAAAATTAGCTTCTGTTGTGCACATAATGGAATATAAATCGATCTTACACGGAAACAAACGATTATCCTCTATAACTAAACCACTCTACAATGAAGTTTATCATGACACTCTTTTTTCCATCGTAAAACAGAGATGATGAATTATGCTTTCTACTCTAGAATCATGTTTAAACTTGTAACAGCATTATAATTCATTTATACATGCTCGCATACGTATGAAAAATACAATTGTTCCTTATCTGTCTAAATTATGTAGAATGAAATTTAAAGGTGCGCTCTATTTAAAAGGTAAGATTTAAGCGTTTTCAAACCATAAATCATTTTTTAAGTTGGAATGCGGAGCAATTCCAACTTAGATTTAACAAAACCGCAAAATGAACACAAGATAAAGTCATTTCGGGTTTTTTGAGAACACACATCACGTGAACAGGATGTGAATACACTTCGGCCTATTTTGTATATCTCAACTTGACGTAGACATACAGGTTATTTCATCAAAAGGAAATAATCCTGTAAATTACACAACTATCACTTCATATATATTATTAACACGTTAACTCATGATTTAAACGATATTTATTGAAATTAGCGTACGAATTTACTAGTATCACATGTTTACATTACTATATTTGGAAATCATATGATAAGTCAAGTCAAACAAGGTCAGCTATTGACAATAGCACTAGCCAATCACGTGATCTGCTTATTAGGTAATGTCGCGATCTGTTTTCTCAGTATTGTGGCAATAGCACAGACCAATCACGTGATCTGCTTATTTGGTAAGGTCGCGACCTGTTTTTCGTAGAATAATGTTATAACTTCTTTTAAAGGTATAGTTTCTCTTTCTGAACGACCTTATCGCACATTTAACTTATGACAAATTGTTATATTGTACATTTCTGTCCACAGTTACGAAATAAAAATATTTAGGTTTTCTTAAAGTGAAGATACACTTTTAAAGTTAATAAATATTTTTGCAACATATTGTCGTTTGTTTTCCGTCATATTGCAGTTGTTTTCATGAATGTTTCATTGTTAAGGCCCAAAATTCATCAAATAAAATCCTGGCCACCACATCTTTAATGGAATTATGAATATTTTTGCCCAATTGCATTCTATCACCAAAATAACTTGCCATTTGAAACAGACCTACTAGCTCAACTTGTTTTCTTCACATTCTTGCACATCAACACGTTTAAGAACACCATCATACAGTTATTTACAACGTGAAATTGAAATTCATCCCATTCAAAAACATCTTAATCGCTCACTCAGCGTTCCATTCATTCATTTCAAACACTCTCTCAAACCATTCAAAACTCTCAAAATTACTCAATAAATAAGATCAACTTGTACATTCAAAATGAATAAAGTATTTTAGAACCAAATCGCGATTTCGCTAACCATAATTGAAATTTAAAGCGTCGGATTGGTTCTTGGCGAAATATAAAGCTATTTGTTGAACTTTCATGCATTTTTTATTAAATGGACGTTCTACACATCGCTAATTTTGTTCATCCTGATTTTGTTCCCTTTCTTAAATTTCAATCAAAATTCGCTCCGCTCACCTATTCAACATCATTCCTAATTCATTCCAAAATCGTTTACCTTATCAATTTTAAGATGTTATTAACTATAGCTCCAACTCAGAAGTAGAGGAGCACATATTGATTTCATCATGTCTGTCTGTCAGTCCATTGACCTTTTGCTATCCGCTAGCTAAACGGAGAAGCAATTGACCTGAAATAAGGGAACTTTATACAAATATTACCCATGACCTAAAGAAATACCTTATTGTTTCGGGGTCATACATGTCGCGGTCATAAGTTACCTTGAACTGTTAACAGTTTCCACTCTAACTGAACAACCAATTGACCCAAATCATAAAACTTGACACAAATGTTGTCAATGATCCAAGAAAGTGCCAAATTTTGGAGTCACGAAGGTCGAAGTTACAATTGAACTTCGTCCAAGAATTGTCTTGCGATTCCAACTCATGAAGTAAAAGACTTCCCTGTGAAAAAAGCTTTTCATCAAGGACAAAGCGCTTTTTGAGGTCCACTTTGCGACAATTCTAATCAAAATGTAATTGAAAACTCAAATGGAGCAGAAGTCATTTGAAAAATAACATAGAAACTGTTTTGAGTGTATAAGTGTCCGCCTCTGCGTCCATTAGTCGACTGTATGGTCCATATAATTTTCTTCCTTTTTAGCTCACCTGATCACTACGTGCTCAAGGGGAGCTTTTAGGGACACCCTGACTGCGACGTCCGTCGTGTGTTGTCAACTTTCTTTAAACTTCTTCTTCTCCTAAACCGCTGGGCCGATTTCAATTAAATTTTGACAGAATGTTCCTTGGGTGACCTTCTTCAAAAAATTCTTCGCTAAATTCTGATAATCCACAAATATGGGCGTGGTAGGACGAGGCTTATTTAGAATCATAAATCTTTGAACGACATCTCCTCCTGAACCACTGGGCCGTTTTCAATGAAACTTTAACAGAATGTTCCCTTGGTGACCCTCTTCAAAAATTCTTAGCTAAATTCTGATAACCCATAAATATGGGCGTGGCAAAGCGGGACTTATTTTGAGCCTAAAATCTTTGAACGGCATCTCCTCCTGAAACACTTGACCGATTTCAATGAAACTTTACCAGAACGTTCCTTTGGAGACCATCTTCAAAATTTGTTAGTAAAGTTTTGATTAGCCGATAAATATGGGCGAGGCAGGGCAGGGCTAATTTTGAGTCTCCTCTGTAAATAGTTGGTGGGCAGGGTCTATTATCACTGTTTATTCTTCGAATTATATTTCCTTTCAACAATTAGGCAAATTTGAATAAACTTTTCCAAAAAGTTTCTTGAATGAGATCCACTGGACAAATCGGATTCAGGACAGCGGTTTAAGACCATTATGGCCCATTTGTTATCATTTTTCTTCCACCAGTTGCAGGCCTGTAGAGCGAATCAGGGGTTTAAGTGTCTCTCGTTGTTGAAATACATTGATTTATATACGCCCGTCAAAAGACGAGACGTATTTTGTGATCACCTGTGGTGGGCGGGAGGCGTGAGCTTCGTTAGGGGCTTGAGGTCACCGTCTCTTGAACGCATTCCAACTTATCAGTACTTTCAGTACTTTGATTAGTATTGGAATAGAAAAGCATATAGTTATTTTGCGATATGAACGCCACAAAACAAGCCCAAGTAATGTGTACTTTAATTAATAAGCATTTCGTGTGTATGTATGTATCTATCATCAGAAATCCTTGAAAACCACGAGTGTAAACCGCTAACACAATATGTACATAATTAGTGGTTAATTGTTCGACGATGTTATACATATGCTCCTCTGGACTACGTCCAGCGAAGCTTATGTCATTGCGGATCGCCTGTCTTCAGTATTGCGTCCGTAATTTTGTAATGGTATGTATTATAACCTTCATATTTCATATGCTTATTTCATTTGACAAAACATTTTAAGTAGATAATTACAGTCAACTCCCATTTTAACGACACTAAATACAACGACATTTTCACTTAACGACACAAATTTCTTGGGAACGAAATTTCACAGTGCATTTTTTTCATTCGATATAACGCGACACTGAATTTCAGGGAACATAAGTGCATATTCCCTATATAAGCTTGCTCATTACAACGACACAAAAAATGGCAATGACGATTACACAGAACCATATGCATGATAGATAACCACCTAAAATTAGTTGATAATTGACAAGTCTTTAACTTTGATATGAATGAAAATGTTTGACATGCAAATAATGGCAATAATTAATTGGAACCTTTAACACATTGATTCTTTCAATAGATTTTATCCAGATTAGGTCTACATTTGTTTGTTAAGCTTTTCTCTATTTTGCTATACAGAAAATATTAGTTTTAAGATCATCGCATTTAAATTTTGACAGAAATGCGTATGGCAAATAAAATTTTGATTTATCAGGTCAATAAAGATATTCAATCATTAAACATATTACTGAAACAAAGTGTTCCCGTTAGTTTGTACATATTTATTTGTATAATATATAATTATGCTACTCTTCGACAATCCTGCATTAATTGACTTTTGAGTTCATGCAATACACCGATATTTTCGTAACAACGACATATTTTCTGGGAACAAATGTGGTCGTTGTAACGAGAGTTGACTGTACATGGAAGACAAGTCTCTCGGTCAATGCCAATTGTTTCCGCCATAAAAACTCTAAATTGGCCATAATTTTCAATATGATTGAGAATTAATCTTTCCATTTCACACATGCATTGCTTGTGATAAGACCTTTTTGTTGGTACCAAGTTCAATGTCATCTGTCAAGGTCAAGATCTTTTGCCAAAGTACAAAGTAAGTTACACGACCTTCATATTTCAAATGTTTATTACCTGTGACGAGACATTTCAGTGGAAAACTAAGACAAGGCTCTAGTCAACGTTAATGTCAAATTGGAACTGACTAGTGATTGCAGTATCTGTCTTTGAAAAAGTTGTCCGCTAAATGAAATGGACATGAATCTTTTCTCCACAACAATGGGGACCCTTCAGCATGTGCTATTATAACCTACGTACAAAATGTATCATGGCATTTTAAGTGTTTTAAGTAATTTTTGACTCTTGATTTAAAGCATACTATAATTATCAAGCACTTTTTCGGGGACCATAACCCGTCAATGACAGTCCTTGTTTTTTAATGTTGAAATTTCACAAATTTCCTTGGAATCAATTGCCAGTGGAGGGATACCGGTCCTCCCTTAGCCTCTTGTCATTAATGCGATGAATACCTTTGTATTCCTAATAGTAACACAGCATTTGACCCTTGTGATGTATGTGTTTTTATTCCTGGAGAAAAATAAAGAAGAATAAAAAAAATAAAAAAAATCAAGACTATACTGTTGACATTGAATCCTTGCCATGAATTTAAATGTTTTTATAATAGTCATACCTAATAGGCAGGTCGGTTTCATATAATGTGGTATCGTTTGACTCCTATAAGGAAGAATATTTCGCTGAATATCTAAGACTTGAATTTATGAAACGTATTTTTTCTTGTCACATCATATTTCCATCTAATACCATGACAAATCTGTTTTGCAGAATTTTTGGTGTAAAATAATGGTTTTGTCCGTCCATCTCCATGTTAACTTCCAACCTTTCATAGGTTTTTTGTTTTCATTCAAACGCAATTTAATGTAATTGGTGAAAAGGCTGGTCCATATAGATGTCAATCGGACAAAAATATTTTATTAACGTCGATATCGGTATTTCCTTGGTCATTCCAAACAATTGGGTCGTCTTTTTCCTAAGTGTGTAGACTATACTCGCTTAATTTTGTCTGAAACGTTCTTAAAAATATCGGAAGCAATATTTAGTGACGAAATATGATCGAACTCGCTGTATTTTTTAATATTTTGAATCGGACTATTTAATCTTTTTGGAGCCACATTTTAGAATAAAAGATCTACTAGCATGTTTTTGTTGTGTAACTTTGTGAATCTAAGATTGATTGATTGAATGGAGTTTTACGCCGCTTTCAACATTAAGAACTTTCGTGGACCTTTACCTAAGCTTGTTGACTTGACTAGACGTTCTGCTTCACGCTAGAAAATGCTTTATAATTCCCCGACTTATTGTATCAAAAAAATGCACTGTTTCAAAACTTTCTGAACATTCTCGTTATTACATAGAAAATGTATTTCTCCGTGCGGCGCTGGTTTGGAAACTATTCAGGTGGGATCTGTAAAGATACTTTATAGATGCTGATCGTTTTGAGTTTTGCTGAGGACGAAGTGCTCAGAAAAAGCCTTTGTTGTTAGGTGGATGCTGGTCGCCAAGTTTGAGGTTGTATGCAGTTGCCAACATTTTTGCCCGATCAACCTGGAATTGGTCAGAATGATTGACTTGATAAAATCTCGGACGAGTTCGAAATTGGGTCAAAAAGAAGATCACGGTGTCAAATCTTAGAAAAAAAACCTTGTATGCACTCTAGAGGTCTCGTCTTTTTGACCATCCCGTAAATTGGCTTGGATGATTACCTTGCTGAAATCTCGGACAAGTTCGAAAAAAAGTCAACTGGGTTTTAAAAAATAGGGCCCATGGTCAAAACTAAGAAAAATGCTTGTATGTACTCTAGGGCCCTTTTATGCCGAACCAAACACTGACATTTGGTAGGAATGTTTGTCTTGATGCAATCTTGGGTCAACGGGGGTCAAAAACTAGGTCATGGGATCAAGTTTTGTAAGGAAAACATTTTATGCACTCTAGAGGCTATATTTTTCAACCGACCAACCTAAAATTTTGTCAAAACGATTGTCTTGTTGCAATATTGGATTAGTTCAAAATTGGGACAACTTGGGTAACAAATTAGGTGATTGGGTCTAATAGTGCGGTGCCTTATGTAATCCCGTAGGATTTTCGTGCTGAAATTGATTTTTTGGCTTTAATTGATTGTTTATGGGTCAAGCAATCGAAAACTTTGCGGGTCCAAATTTTTTGGGTCTGTTCCTCGATTTCGTGCTGAAATTGATTTTTTGGCTTTAATTGATTGTTTATGGGTCAAGCAATCGAAAACTTTGCGGGTCCAAATTTTTTGGGTCTGTTCCCCGATTTAATGGGCTCTGAAAGGAGCCCATTTGGGCAAAATCGGTATTTTCCTAACACTAGGTTCAGGAAAGGCGTTTTTTGTTCTTCTTAAATGTTTTCTGTAGGTTAACAATGTATTTAGTGTTAGAACATTTTTGAAAATACAGTTACCCATATTTCAAAAGCTTTTCCACTATTTTTGGGCTCTCACAGAGCCCAAAAAAGCAATTTTGGCTGTTTCTTATTAATGGGTTTAGGAAAAATAGTTTTTTGTTTTGAGATGATTTTGTAAGCTCTGTTTTGGTATAAAGTGTTGGTTGGCATTGAAATACTTGCAGGTCCATGTTCTCTATAACCATTTCAGGATTTATGGGCTCTCCGGCATAATAGCCCATGCGAACTAAACAATAAACCCATATTTTAAAGTCTAATAGTCCTTTTGATTGGCTTGCAAAGGCAGGAGCCGGACAATGAGTTTCCGAAGTTGGGTTTTAAGAACAACGGCACTTCTTATGGTGTTCACGGGTACTAAAATCGCACAAATGATTCTTTAATGGTTGAAACAAAATGTCTATCGAAATTATCTTAAACAACAACGAGATGTTTAATCAATTTAACTGGACCTTAATGAGCCAATATGAACCAACACGAACACTTTGCCTAATAATGGGTGGGAGAAAATCAATTTCTTGCCTTAAACATTTCTCGCGCCTCATTAAATTAAGTAGGGTTATGATGAGGGTAGAATTAAAAAAAAATGAATCAAATATCGAAAGCCCAGACATGATTATTGGCGCTTGGTGAAGCCCATATGTGCAGGTTTGAATATCCTCCAAATAAATGAAGGAACTAGCTTTCTTACACAAGTCTAAAATCATTGTAGTCGAAAAACCTAAGATGTGTAACCCCGATCGACTGTATCAAACTCGCTATATTAATTAAAGCTGCTCTTTCACAGATTGGGAAATGCGATTTTTTTTTTAAATAAATCGGAAATTATTACTTTATCATGTAAAGACTCTACAATAGATACGATCTTGTAAGGCAAAAAAAAGAGACAGATATTCCTTAATTTAGTGGAATTCCATTATGAAAAAATAAAGCAACTACTAACGCCTAAAAGATTATTCTTAAATTTTGAGTCAACTATTTACGCATGCATTTCCCTCTGTTTGTCCCATTCTTTCAAGGGTCAAGGTCGAAGTATTTGTAAATTGGGGAACTTCATATAGAAACATGCGAAAAATGAAACATTGTACACGAACATTAATAATTTCGAAATTTATAGACTGGATATAAAAAGACTGGTTCGTCACTGACCTTGCCGATTCGAACATTCAAGCTCCAATTTTTTTAAAGAGTTGTTGTTAGTGCCATACCCATGTGCGATTCTTAATCATCGAATAATGCAAGAACCAGATTTGTAATTGTTCTAGATGAAGAACTATGAAAAAGTAGCTTAAGCACACAGCCATGGTCACCACATCCTTTTTACTGAAGGATTAGACTTTACTTTAAGATACAGGATTGTGGAGAGGTGTAATGTCAAGAAGGAGAATTAATCTATTTTTTCGAATGAGAAAGTCAATTTTTGACAATTTTACTGATGGAGACAATCGCTCGATCTGTAATGTGGTGATCATGAGTGTTCTGATCTTCACGATTACTTTACTATATCTTCTTTTCAGTTGCCACTGTTACTGTCTTTATTGTTTCGAACCGAAATAGTCAAGAGACGCAGTGCAAGGAATGATAATATTTTTCGATGAGCACAGAAGCTGTTTCCATGACTTAGAAGTCTCATTAATAAATCGATTTTAAAGTTTTCGATGTTATCGAGCTGTTCTTGTAGGTCTTATTTTAAAATGACTGATAAAAAAACCCCAAACATTTTCGTTCTGTCTTGGCTTAAAGAAATTTTCCTTGTAACTGTGCATGTTTCACACGTTTTCCAAACCAAAACAACATGCTTATCGTTGGTGATTTCTAAAAAGCATTTACCTCTTGGCTTGTATGACCAATGAAAACTAGTTGGTCAAAATCTGTTTCTTTAGATTTGAACGAGCATAGCTGTTACCAGGACAGTGAACTGCATTAGTTTTGCACTGGAAGTGGTAATAACAATGTCCGTTCATATCTAATCTAATGGTTGGTCCATATTAATTTCAACCTATACACTCAAGAAAACTTTAAGTATATTTTTATTTCTTTGAAGAAATATCTACCATAGAAAAACTTTCCAAGTATTCCTTCAACTATGTGAATCTAGCAATTCTAGAGCAGTCTCGCTTGCCTTGGTCCGATATTTTCTCCGTGGTATTAAAGTAAATACCCGTTATCATTATCTTGATATGCATCGCCTTTTTAGTATATACATATGGTCAGCAAGAAAGTCCCTCCTTTAGCCATAACGATCCATTGAATAGCGACATTTTTCAAGGGCTTTCTTTTGCACTGTGTAGGTTGCAAAATTACAACAAGAATCAGATGGCCATACCCAATGATGTTCTTCACCAAACATGCATTTCCCGAGGCAGCAAGATATAATTCAAATCTGCAAAATTACATGTACACAGATTACTGTTAAGTAGATGCAATTTAACTGGCATCCAATATAGTGCATTTCATTAAAATGACGAGTTCCTAGATTTGGTCTAGTCCATGATGTTTCTTTTATAGACATAAATGCACCTGTTTAGAGATTATAACATGTCAAAACGAGTTGAAATGATGAAGTTGTTGTAGTTGATAAGAATTTTTGGTAACTTATTTCTATGAAAAATTAAAAGAAATAGATAAAAGATAATATAACTATATATGTTACAAGAAGTTGTTTGTACTAAGCGTTGCAAACCATATGCATGCGTCTCAGTATCACCTCTTTTACTTAATTTTTAGGAAGATTCACCATTTGTTTTAGAAAAAATGCAGCAAATTTTATCAGAACAGATGAGATATATACTAATAGACATTTCCATAAGAGTGTCTGTAAGTAGGGACATGTAGTTAGCCGATGCAGGCGTTTTGCATGCAAATGCTTTAGAATGTTTGCAAGAATTGCAATTCTTAAGGACTCAAAAATCTGTAAGTTCAACAGCAATTACGTGTTGTTGATAGAAATTTCAAAGGAAGAGAGCTGATGCACACATCTATAACTCTTACTCTTAATTGATGAACTTGTTGTTTGATACAGTCTTAAATTTATACGCATAAGCGAACTATGTATTATATACATTGTATACTTTACTCTAGACGTTAGAGGGCAGTAACAACAATTTGAAACAGAGTAAAGCGGACAAACTAGCAAAAATTAGACGACGTGATTTTTATTCGTGGGAACTTATAAATGTCAAAGCAAAAATACAACATTGAATAAAAACATTTTTATCCATCGTATCTTTACAGAATACCGAAAAATGCTCTTATGAGCTTCATTAAGCGCCAATGAAATAGGTTTGGGTATGGGCTTTGCAAAATTGATTCACTTGTTTTACCGAGACCCGCATCCATTACCTCATAAAGCTTCAGAAATAACATTCTTCAGAAATCTTTTCTTGAACCAAATTGTTGGCAAAGTAACCATGTTGACTCATATGGGCTTATTAAGGGTCCATAAAATCGATAAAAGTAGGGTAATTGGTTAGGAAATTTAAACAGACTATCTCCAACCCAAAGAGATCATTGATACGCTTTGTGGTTCAAGCGAGCAACATTGAAAACAAACAAAAATTACGAAATATGTCGTTTATTATTTTAATCTGTCGTATATTTGCATTATGCAAAACACACACAAACCCTTCTCTTATGGGCTTCATTTAGCGCCAAAGCAACGGGTACAATTAAGAACATCGTGAAATTGAAAGATATTACTAACAAAATCATTCTCAATCATTCATTCAAAACTCTATTCATTCATTTTCAAAACATGTAAAGGGAGGTAATGGATATTTTAAACGCAATTAGCAATTCGATGTTACCTCCCTTAAAAGTCATTCAAAACACACTCCTCCCACTCGTTCAATTTCATTTCGATATAATTCCTTAATCATTCACTATGTCAATTTCACTCTGTTTTAACTGTATGGGTTTTGAAAATTTGATTCATATACTTTTGTACCATTTTTGGAAGAAGTAGGCACCATAAAGAGGGCTATATTTTTTTCAAAAATCGCGAGTAAGGAAAACTCCTAAATCTGTTCATATGGGCTCATTTTCAAGCCAATCAAAAAGCATATCAGAAGTTAAAAATTTAAAAATGATACACATCAACACTAACCAACGCTAGGTATTGAACGTAATTTGAAAAGAAATGTCAAAGGAATGGCATTTTTTTGTGAATCTTATTTTAGGAAATCACCCCAATCGGCTCATATGGGTTATTATGAGAGCCCAAACAAATTCCAAAATGATCCTAGAGAATATGGACATGCAAGTATTCCACGCCAACCCATACTTAATACTAAACAGGGCTAAAGAAATCATCTCGAAACAAATAAGGTTTTTTCCCTTAACCAACGAATATATAAACACCAAAATGGCTATTTTGGGCTCTGTGAGAGCCCATAAAATGGTTTCAATAAGCTTTTAAAACATGGATTTTTGTATTTTTTTCTCTTCAATCCACACTAAATACACAGCCAAACCAAAGAATACATTTAAGGAAAAAAAGTCACATCTCATAAGCTCTCTTTTAGGAAAATACCTATTTTGCTCATATGGGCTCCTTTGAGAGCCCATAAAATCGGGGAATGGGCTCGGAAAATTTGGACCCGCATAGTTTTCGATTACTTGACCCCTACACAATCAATTAAAACCAAAAAATCAATTTCAGCACGAAAATCCTACGGGAGCCCTTTTTCGTACATAAGGAACCGCACTATAATCTTATAAACCATGTATTCAACGTAGAGGACACATTTTTAACCAAATCAAACTGCTTATTGGAAAAAAGGATTGCCTTGTGGTAAAGAAGTACTAGTGTTTTAAAGCTAAGTGACCATTCATCATCTTTTTTTTTAGCCTTCGTTAAAAAAGTTTTAGACAGTTCTTTCATGTGAAAGATTTAAGACCATGGGAAAGAATCTGCTATACAAAGACAACGAAATCATAATTTTAGAAAGTCAGTATGTTCATCTCTCACCAAAAGGGCGAAGAACATTATGATCTTATACTTGCGTTCTCATCCTTTTTGCTAGATTTACAGTTATTCGTGTTAAATTAATATGCATATTATCATGTTGAAATTCATACAAATGAAATATCTTTAAAAGAATTTTATTTAAAACAGTCATTCTGGCCAATTATCGAGTTGGTCGAGATAAAATATGGCCTATAGATTGCATACAAGTTATTCTAATAACTGACCCGGCAAATTAATTTTTGGCCCCTGTCGACCGAATTCCGAACTCATCCGAGACTTTCTCAGGACATTCATTCTGACTAATTTTCACGTTCACCGGGCGAACAATGTGGCCTTGAGATTGCATACGAGGTTTTTCTCAAATTTGACCCTGTGACCTAGTTTTTAACTCGGGTGACCCAATTTCTAAGTCATCAAAAATTTTACAATGACAAACATTCTGACCAATTTCAAGGTTAGTTGAAAAGAATTGTGGCCTTGAGAGAACATAACTTTTTCCTACGATTTTTCAAAATAACCTTGATTTTTACCTCAGCAGATATATTCTCAAACACATCCAGGATTTCATCAAGGAAATAAGTTTGACCATTTTTGGTCGGTTAAAAAAAGTGACCTCTAGAATGCATACAAGCTTTTTTCTCAGATTTAACCCTGTGACATAATTATTGACCCCAGTTGACCCAATTTCGAACTCGTAAGAGATTTCACCGATTCAATTTTTCTGACTAATTTTCAGGTTGATCGGACAAATAATGTGATCTATAGAGTGGATACAATAATTACCTAAGATTTGATCCAATGATCTAGTTTTTGGCCCTAATTGACCTTAATTCGAGTAAATATGGCAAAAAATATAGTATCTAGAAAACATACAAGGTTTTTCGTAGATTTGACATAGTGACATTATTGTTGACCCCAGTTGACTACTTTAGAACGTGTACGTGTTTTCATCAAGACAATCGTTCTGAACAGTTTTCAGTTTGGCCGAGCAAGAGTGTGCCGTTTAGAGTGCATACAAGGTTTTTCTAATACATGACCCTGTGACATTGTTTTAGGACCAAGCTGACCCGATTCCGACCATGTCCGAGAGTCCAGCAAGAAAGCCATTCTGATTTATTTTTAATATTGTCCCTAGAGTGCATACAAGGTTTTCCAAGATTTGACCTAATGACCTTGTTAAGTCCCCAATTGAATAAATTTCGAACTCGACCGGGATTTCATCAAGAAAATCCTTCTGACAAATTTTCAGCTTTATCGGCAAAAATTGTTAACTCTAGATTGAATGCAAGGTAAATATGTGGACAACAGACGACGGATGACTAACGACGGACATCAAGCGAACCATAAAAACTCACCTCAGGTGAGTACAAAGGATAGTTAAATCTTTTGTTTTTTGCTTTTCATAAAACGAGAAGACTGTTTCATCAAAGTGAGATATTTTCGTGGTTATTTATTTTAAGATCAAACGGATACGCTTATTAACACGATGACATGTCATTTGAGAAGATAAAAAATGTCTCTATCATGATATTCTTTTTAAAGATATCGGGCAAAAACCAAGGAAGTTGGCTATACTTAAATTCTCTAACGTACTCAAAATTTGAGAAACGGTGTACTTGTCTACCGTATGTTACTATTTCATCTTTAAATGCATGAATACTTGAAACATTGTCTGCTTCAATTTCCAATATACGGAGGTTTGTCATTATACGAAACCTCGAAAATGTGTCAAGGTTTATGACTGAAATATTAAAATATGTCCTCATATTTATTGATTAACCCCCGTTTAAATGAAATGAAAAATGAAATAATAGCTGAAAACGTGTCTTGTTTCCTGTAGTCCTTTTCGTTTCCATCTCTATTCTACCTGACTTATTTTCTAGTTATTTTTGGAGAAAAGGAGAAAAAGGCGGATAAATAAAATATTGATGTGTATTTTTTTCCGTCTACGACTTCTTTCTTGTCTAGAATTATGTATGCAAATGACATTCTAAATAACTACATGTACATAATATCTTCAACATTTTTCCGTCCCAAGCTAAATTTCTTTTTACTCCGCCTGCTTTCAAGATGGATGAAAGCCTTTATCTAGACTGATTTTCCCTAAATGTCCCGCAAATTGGCACCAAGAAAAAGAAATTTCAAACGAAAACCCTCGGCGATTCTACGTTTGGAATAATAAGGGCACAGCCATGAAAGCGCGTCATATCGCAAGTTGGTTTATATGATGTCACAAATATTACTAAAGATGGCGTTGCGAAAAACAAGCAACGGAATATAAAAATTTGGCAAATTATGATTTGAAATCGAATCGCAGTGTTTTACTGCGTTTTGGTTTCGAATTATAACATGCCAAGAAGATGTCCACAAACGTTCGAAAAATCATTAAAGGATTCTGTTATTCTTCGAGTGTATTGACCGAAGTGCCACCAGAAGCCGAATTACCTAAGAGGTACTATCCAGTTTACGTAAAAGTCAGAGCGATACTCCGAATGAATCAGGATACGGAAACAAAAATAAATTCAGCAGAGTGAGAGGTGCGTGTTTTCAAGGAGGTTTGACTTTGACATTGAATTGTTAAGATTTCAATGTTATCTGGTCGAGATTCGGAGGATTAATCATGACGAGACTTTGCCGAGTCATGATAAATTGTTGTAGCCGAGGCCAGATAACAATAGACAGTTGATAACATGATATCAGACAGTTGATATCAGGTCAATACAGGCTTCAACATTACAGGATAAAAATCGTAAAGCATGCTGAACAGTCTCAATCTAGGTCGAATTGTGTATAAACATCATCATATCATTTCACTCCCTACTCACAATGTTTTTTATGCCCTCTCGATAAAAAAGTGTGGGATTCCGTAAAGGTAGATTTTGCGCCGTGAAATCAACTTTTTACTGTTAGATTCTCGGGCTGAGCGCCTACGTCAGAGCTCTACTGGTCTCGTGCTAAAACATCAAGCATGATGCCAAATATCAATAACGATTATTTACATCTTTGACTATTTTTACAACGACAACTGAGTTACTTATCATATGTCTCAAGCCGCTTAGGCATAACTTAAGTAATTCACAAGAGATGCTAAAACCCGATTCAGTGATAAACGCACTTGCGAGGGTCTCCTTAAAGATCATCTTTCAAAGGTCGATTGCCGAGGCGAAATTGCATATAAAAATGCCATATGAATCTTACACACTGTCCAATGTCTATTTTATATAATAGTAGATAAGAATTTTTTGCTTCTGAAGGCATTTGTTCGGAATGCAATTTTAAGGCTATTACAACTTCTATTTTATTATGATTAGTATATATTTTAAATAGTTACTGATTACACGAAAATGCATATTTTCTTCTGGATAATTGCAATTGCCAGTATGGGAAAAGCATGTGAGTATTTTCCATTCACGGAACGAAATAATCAGCGTAGGAGGGAAGAGTTTTAAAAAAATTTACCAATATCGGGGGGGGGGATACAGTGTCGTTATTTCGTTTGTTTGATTGTTTGAATGGGGGTTTTCGCCGCTTTCAACAATTCCTAGTCACAGCATAGCCGGCTAGTTCACCTAACAAAGGATTCTTGGTATTTCTTACACGAGTTTTACCCCTAAAGTGCTTTCCTTATTCCCAGCTCCTATCCCAAGATTATCAACCGTTTTGTTAGAGGCAAATGGTCAAAAAGAGTGAGAGGCATCACCGAGAATCCAACCAGGGACCTTGACATTGTCAGTTCCACATCTTACCAAATGCTCTTTGACGGAGCTTGCTACTTACTTATTCGCTCGACTGAATGAACTCTAAATCGTGTTTAAAGCAAGCTTTGAAAAGTAATAATGAGAAAAAAGCACGCAAAAATATAGCTTTTGAATCTATAAAATTCATCAATAGTTTTCAGGTTGATCGGGCTAAAACGTTGCCTTTGTAGTGCATACAAGGTTTTTCTAAGAGCTGATCCCGTGACCTAGATTTTGACCCCTGTTGACCGAATTTTAAATTCAGACAATATCTCATTAAGACACACATTCTGGCCAACTTTCAGGTATATTAAGAAAGAAAGTTGCCTCTTGAGTACCTACAAGGTTTTCTAAGATTAGACTCCACGACCTAGATTTTGACGCAAAATGACCTGATTTCAAACTCGTCCGAGTTTTGACTAAATTTCAGTTATAAGGGCAAAGAATGTGACCTCTAGACTGCACATAAGGTGTTTTCTTACAATTGTAGTTTTTGCTGTTTTTGACCACAGTTGACCCAAGTTTAAACTTGGATGAGATTTTATCAATTTATTCATTCCAACAAAATTAAAGTTAACCTGACAAAAATGTAGCCTCCGGAGTACATACAAGGTATTTCTAAGACTTAAGCCCGTGACCTAGTTTTGGACCGCAGTTGACCCTAGTTTATATGAGATGTCGTCATGACAATCATTCTGACTAGATTTCAGGTAGATCAGGCTAAAAAACTTGGCTTCTGCACAGTCTACGATAAATCACGCCAAGACCAACACTTTAATTGTTTTTTTCTAGTCTGCTGCTATATTTATGCTAAGTAAGTGGGTTTTTTTAACATTATTGCATAAAATGTATGTTTTCGGGTCGTTAAAGGCATACGTTAACGAAAAGAATCAGGGCGTTAACGAGAGAAAACGTGGATTAATCAGTAAATTCACGTGCCGTTAACGCCCGGCTTTTTGATTTAAATATTCTCGGTCTTGGCCTATACACTTTATCAGTTTCCTTGTCCAACATTATCATAGAGCCTAAAGACCTAAAGACCTTGCTCTAAATCCCGCGTTAGATTGTGTGACGTCATAAATTTCACAAGCAACGTCGGTATAAACAAGATGGACGATGAAATGCATGACGGCATATACGTGGGTTTGTTACTGGTTTTATATCGTTTCTATGTAACTATTTTACTCTTATCTATTATTTTATGCAACAATAGCGTCAATTTGCAGAGAACCTCAAAATTCTTTAACACCCTCGTGCTTCGCACTCGGGCGCTAAACCATTTTTTGGGCCTCTGCAAATGATAACGCCCTCAAAAATGTGAATTAACTCTATAATATACGGTGAAATTTTCTCTTGAAAAAAATGCTATTTTGTAACTTTTTCGATTGAGGGTTGGTGCCTGCTTTTAATTATTATATGAAAACTACAGTTAGTTATAGGTAGAATACGCTATTTTGACCTATCGTTTGTATAGAAATGCACTGTAATCACAAGTCACGATACCGTATACGAGTTATACATCGTGATATTGACATTCATCTCAATCAAAACCATTCTAAATCGCTAACTCAGCGCTCCATTCAATCATTCCAAACACTAACTCAAGTCGATCAAAACGCTCAAAACTCGTAAAAAAAAATTCGATATCGTTGAAGGAGATCTACATTTAATTACATTCGGTCAAGGCCGCCACCATAGCGCAAATGATTAGGTATAAGACTTACAATCTGGAAGTCGTGGGTTCGATCCCCGGTGGCGGCAAATATCCTTTCCGACGTTTGTCTCTTACTAATGAGTAGATAATCGTAAACTTATGCGAGATAGCAGTCGGAGGCTAGGAAAGAGTGTAATGGTTGTACTGGTGAAAGAAAAACCAGGAATCCATTGTTATGTGCTCCGGCCGCCGCGATATAACTGCGAAAAAGTTGAAAGTGGCGTTAAACCCATTCAAAATAAAACAAAACAAAAATCAAACATTCGGTCGAATTATTATACAATTTTATTTGCTGGACTCACGAAGAGAAAAGTACAGTTATTTTATTAAAGATAGGTAATAAATATCATTAATTTCGTTCATCTTGAATAAAATTGGCGATATGCGATTACCTCCATTAAAATTTACTCAAAACTCGCTCCACATACTCATCCCAAAATCATTCCAAAAACAACCATCTTGTCAATTTCACTATGATCTTAACTGTATCTGTCATTTTAAAATTAATTTTCTACCGGAATGCTCGAGATAAGTTAAGTTTATTTCTTCAGCAGTAATCAGTTATTGTTTTTAAAGATTTCATTAACAATATTGGACACACACAAAATATTTTACACACAAATTGTATACACTGATTTATAAAGATTCCCCAAGTCCATTATTGGTGCATCTTTATGCCCTACATTGTATTGGTGTGCTGATATCTTTAGGGCTCAGAAGGGTTTTATCATGTTGGATGAAATCTATTTTACGGGGAACAAGAAACGTGCCACTATTGTTAAGGGGACGTTTAGTCCTTCCAATCTACATTGGTTTTGAAAAACTTTGGTCTATGGCCGAAGAATAAAACATCTGCATAAAAAGCACGTTAGAAGATGTAACTATGACCTCGGTCTACATCATTTGGTGGATGGAAGTGCATACAGCAAGCAACACCTTAGAATTGACATGATGATTGAATGAGTGCGACGAGTGAATTTTGATTGAAATTGAAGGGAGGTAATCCAATATCACTCCTTTCGTTTAGGGTTAATTAAAGCCAGCAAAGCGTAAAAAATGAAGGCATGCTTCATTAACAATGCGTAAATCTAGTAATGACCGATGTATTTATTTCATTATTCCACATGGCGCTGCAAAAACAAATAATGTAAACAAAAATGAAGATGACGTTTCTGAAAGGAAATCATTTGATACCATCGTTCGTGTTTTGTCTTTTGGGTAATTAATACAGAAAGGCTCTTTGCAAAACTTCACTGTGTTACGTCGCATGCCGCATGTCATAAGCGTCGGTAGGGTTAAATCAACGTCATTTGGTGTCCAATGCCGATTGAAACAATCACTATGTTTTGAAGGCAGGGTCGATATTGCTAAGTATTATTTTCAAACCATTAACTTTCAGATCAAAATATTTATTGAATAAAACCAGATGAAAATTAGCATAATTATACCCTAATTTGTGCGATGCATCTATACATTCCTTGAAATTGCTCGTTTTAAGTTTTTGTCGCTTAATATTAACATGTAAGCTAGAGTTATCACATGTATTATGGCGTCATTTCGATGGTAAAGAGATAGCGAACATTATATAAATGTAATTCGAAAACTGATATCCTTAATAATAGTTTATTTAATGTGATATTTAGGCCACCGGCCCATACACATAGACATAGACATATAGTATTACAAACATTACATACAGGTGAAAGATGAACAAAATAGCTAAGTGTGAAACAAACATATATACATAGGTTTACGCACATATTTTCGCACATTATTACACAAAATATTTGGACCTATGAGAAACTTGTTAGGAACATTTTTCTTTTTTTGAAAGCGTGGTAAATATACATTGCAAGATTTCTTACACCTACTTTATCTTGTAGGGACATTAATGTATTGAATTTATAGTTTGAAGGGGGATTGAAATGTGTGCTTTTTAAATATTTACAGCGGATATCCGAATATAGAGGACAAATCATTATGAAATGATATTCATCTTCTACAAATGTTTCGCAATATATACAGGTGCGATTTTCTTTAGAAATATTTCTATATCTGCCTTCCTCTATCATTAACCGATGGCTAGAACTACGAAAGGATGCTAAACATGACCTATATTTATCAATAGTGATATTTTTTACATAGGATTCTGTTGTAAACTCTGATTTAAAATGGATATATGAGGTAAGCTTACTATTGTTACAGCATTTTGCATACCAATTCTGCTTATATTGATCAGTCAATCTTTGTATGTATTGTTTAATAAAATCCTTATCGTTTTCAACGAATTGGTCATTCCATACGTAGCCAAGGCCGTTTGACATAAGACTATTCTTCACATTAGAAACCCAATTTTCATGACCGACACTGTCATAATATTTAAGCATTTCGTAACATAATCGTGGATATCTAGTCCTTGGCATTCTTAATAAGCGTAGCCAATATTTCATACAGCGTTTAGCAGCAAAAATATGCATTGGTAACCTACCCGTATCACCTAAAATAGCATCATTACAAGCTCCCTTAGGGACATTTAAAAAACGTTTGCAGGCTATGATTTGAACGTTTTCTAAATGGCTATTTTGTTGAAGACCCCAAATTTCAGACCCATATAGAAGAATAGATGATACTTTTGCGTCAAATATTTTGAAAAAAGTGTTGAAGGGAATGCATCCCAAGCTCTTAAGAGAATTAAGCAAATGAAATAGAACTCTTTTAGCTTTTAGCGCCATACTTTCTGTCATTTTTGAGAATGACAGACGATTACTAAAATAAATACCAACATATGAATATCCACTTAAGGTTTCTAAACGTTTTCCATCATAAAACCACTTTTCCTTGGAGGATAGATTGCCCCCTCTCTTGAAAACAACTACTTTAGTTTTATCAGTGTTAACAGCTAATTTTGATTGATGACAAAATTTATTTAAAACATTTAACTGTGACTGTAATCCATGTACCGTGTCAGATGCTAAGGCAACATCATCCGCGAACATTAATAAGAAAATTTCCGTAAGATCAGGAAATAACTGAATTCCCCGTACATTGTTTCTAACGAGGAGTGTATAAAACTCATTGATATATAAAGAAAATAGTATAGGACTAAGACTACAACCTTGCCTCAATCCTAGCGGACAGTTAAATGTTTCGGTGAAGCAATCTTTTGATACTCTTACTCGAGCTTTAACAATCGAATATATTGATGATATTGAATTAAATAAATGACCTTTAATTCCGTTTTTCTGCAGGATTTCTAATAGAATAAATCGATCAACTGAATCGAATGCTTTTTGAAAGTCGATGAAAGCAATATAGATTGATTTTCCCTTTACATTAAGGTACTTACTGATGATAGAATACAAGACAAATGCATTGTCCATTGTACAATAACCTGCCCTAAAACCTGCTTGAGATTCGCAAATTTTACCGTAGATTTCGACATAAAATGACACTCGTTTCGTTAAAATCGATACATAGATTTTGCTTAAAACATCTATCAAAGCTATTCCTCGATAGTTGTCTGGCTGATTAATGTCACCTTTCTTATGTATAGGCACGATGATTGCTTCCGACCATCTCAAAGGAAACTGACCAGATACGAAAATTCGGTTAAATAGCTTGAGAATAAATGGAGTTAAGACTTCAAATCCGTATAAGATTTGCTGAGGTAACAGATTACCTCCATATGCTTTTTTTGTATCAAGTTTATTCATTGCATATCTAATTTCTTCCTCTGTAATTGGACTATTCAAGATAATGTCATCGATTTCGTCCAATTGATCGTTATCAGAGGTGCAAGGAAAAATATCATTATTGACGTTATTAGTTTCAAAAACTTGCTTAAAATGTGTATACCATGACTCTGGATTTATATTTGGTAATTTTCTTTTAATCTTGCATAAAATGTTAATCTCTTTCCAAAATAGTTTTTGCGAATTTAAACATGCCTCCAGCTTGTTAACCTGTGATTCTTGGTATTCGAGCCTTTTTATTTTACATAAAGTCTTATATTCCTTTTTAAGTCGCAAGTACTCTGATAAATTATCGTTACCGCGAAAGCGCCGATATTTTCTCAGTGCACTAGTACAACTAGCCTTTGCTTTCTTGCAATTTATATCGAACCAACATTTGTTTTCAGGTTTGTTTTGTATGTTGTTCTTTGAAATTTTGAATGATTGAGGACATTCAAATATGAATCTTTCAAACTCATCGATTATACTGTCTAAGGAAGCATTATCAATACATTGGTTTAACTCATTAGAGTATCCATCAGAAAAAGCATCTGAAAGAATTTTCTGATAGCTATTACTATTTTCCATGTTGATTTTATACTGTGTAGACATAACATTATTATCACAGTATAATTCATTCGAGTCACTATTACTAATTAGGGATAAAAATAATGGGAAGTGAGAACTGTCTATTTGCGATAAAATGTCAAAATCATTAATCATATCAATGATATATTCTGATGCTATGAAATAATCAATCACACTGGAGCCATTTCGGTTTATAAAAGTGTGTTCGCCTTTCCCTTCATCAGAACCAAAACGACCATTCACAATATACAAACAATGAGTTTTACAAAACGTGAGCAAAAGTCTACCTGCTCTATTTACAACGTTATCCTGTGAACTTCGTGAGTGACCTATATCCCCATTTAATAGGTCTTCAAATTCGTTTAATTCTGGAATATTTAGACAGTTCTCCATGTAATCCTTTTCTATACCAGTGCGGGCATTAAAATCTCCACACAATAAAATTTCAAAATCAGCTCTGTTCAACTTTTCTAAGATACTTTCAATGTATTCCAAACCCGTCAAATCCTCGTCTACATAAAACGGGGATTTTTCAGGTGGAAAATACACAGATATGTATAAAATATTTTTGTTAGTATTAAATACTTTCTTATCAATATTAAGAACCACACCATATGGAAATTCTTCAAAAAGCCTTTTAACAAAGCAACTAATATTTCTTTTTATAAACACAACTAATCCACCCGAGGCCCTGCCACCAGTGCTTGATGACTTTGCTGCACACGAGTAAAGGTCAAAATTAGGAAAAACATTATTTAAATAACTAGAGTCAGTATCCCACGTTTCTTGTAAACTAATAATTTCATGATCGTTTACTATTTCAATTAAATTACTTGATAGAGCCTTATTTCTTAAACCTTCAATATTCCACGAAAGAAAACACAGTTTCCTGAAAGATTGAGGGCTTCGGCCAATCCATTATCTGTCTGTTTTTGAGGTACCTGGTGTGGCACTATTACATTGAACCATTTCTATATTTCCATGATCAGACTGTATATGAGAATTGTAATTTTGTCTGGCGGATCGATCACTACGTTCCTTTGATTTACGATAGACAACAAGTTTCCCCCCTTTGAAATATCCCCCTAGACCTTTAGAATTTAGATCTTTTATTTCTTGCCTCTGGTTATATGATAAATCATTTGAGAGTCTAACCCCTTTTTCTCGAAGTTGATCTCTATATTTAAACAAATTTGATTTATCAGTTTCATTCTTGAATGTGGCAATTATCATTCTATCCTTAGAAGGACCAAATTTACCAACTCTCCTAACATCGTTTAATGTAGCCTCACTGAACCCTTCAACATGATCAGCCACACCAAGAACCTCTTCAACCACAAGTCTTTTTAAATCTCTATCACCACTTTCGGTTTCTTTTACTCCAAAAATACGCAATGAACATTTCAGTTTTTCAGACTCTAATCTATTTAATTTCTGCTCCAAAGCGTCCATACGCTCGTGGTTCTTCTCATCTGCTGTAGATATGGCTGCCATGTCATCATTTAGTACATCTTGCTGATATTGAATTTTATTTATGTTACTATCCACTTCGGCAAGTCTATTTTCGAAAGTTGTTTGCATGAATTGGACATTTCGCAGCTCATGCGTAACTGATATCATTTGAGCTTTAAGAACATTCATCTCTTGTGTAACATTGGCGACATCGGCTTGCATTTGACTAACCGCGTGTTTTATGGCTCCAAGTTCATGGTTAGTACTCGCTATAGCATCCAGAATCATTTTTGTGTCTTCGGTTGGTCCTGGGTTTAGCTCGATATCTGCTGATAACAGAAGCTTTAAGCTATGGTATGATGCGTATTGGCCCCCATAAGTAGTGATTGACATAGCTTTGGAAGTAACCAAGGGTAAACAGTTCATAATACTCAAATATTCTAAATTGTGGAGACATAACTGTGGTATGATATTATTAACTAGAACGTGGTGACTAAGAACCACCGTGTAGACACAGCTTACAACAGTCAACAGCACCATACAACATGCTACTGTACGTAGAACAATGTCACTACTACTAACACTTCTTTCATACCTCAGCAAACGATTCGGTTTACATCTAGGTCTACAAACTGCATCGAATAACCCCACAGCAGCCCTATAACTGTTTATATCGATACCCATTGTTTTTAAATTGTGGACTATGATCGTTCAGAAAAGGACATGATGGCACAGATTGTACACCGTAGATTCACTGCAAAACTATACTGAGAGCAGTTATCAGTTCATATACCGTTCATATACCGTTAGGTATGCACCTTGCTTTGTTCACATTGTAACATAAGGTAGACCAACGATAAAGACACGCTCGGGTGAACACTCTATAGCTTTATTTTACTTATGAATTTGGTAGTTCTATTGTCAATATTTCAGCCTCCAAATATATCAAATGCGAATTATACTCACAAAATTGAAAAGTCCAAACGACTAGTCCATTTCACATAAAACCACATACATGTTTTTTAATGACCACGCTTCTATACTGTTTGAAATTTTAGTAAAAACGGAGAGCACCAAAATACGTGTTCACCTTTCACCTGTACATCCACCATTCCAGATATCAGATATTCAGGGATCCAAAACTTGGTAATTTGAAAAGAGGATGTATCAAAAATGTCCCTTTGGTATTTTATTTTTTCATGAAGAAGTAATCCCATAATTTAAATGATTGGGTTTATAAATAAAAAGTAAAGGAACACTACAGTGTATTCTGTTCTTATCGTGATATATAAAATCTGGGATCTTGCAGACTTGATTATATGAAAATTATAAAAGAAGAGTCCCTGAAACCTTTAAATCCTTGATTCAGGTTGTTGGATATCTGAGGTTCTTAAAGATTTGATGACGTAAAAAATATTAAAAGCACGGCACCCACTCAAAATTAAAAGAGCTTTAATATACAGAATAGGTAATTCATAAAATCTAAAAGAATAAGGGAAATGAATCGATATAAAATAAGTTAAATAACGGCCTCACTTTTTATCACCTTTTCATATTATAATAATATAGACTATCCTCTTATTTAACAGATGGTATAAGATGTTACAAAAGTGTGTACGATACAAGAGGGGTTATTGTTATGGCTGACTGTGAAGTATGCAGTATTTCGATCAGCCAATGTAAGTATTTTTTTTTTTTTTAAATATTGCATACGTCGATGGTGTGAATTAACCCCATTAGATATTCCACATAAGTTATCACATAATTGTATCTCTGAGATATCTTGGCATATGACGTCACTTGCTTATATTTTGCCAAGTTATTATACGAATGGTTTACCCTTTCCGTCCATCCATCCTTCCGTCCGATAATTTATTACTTCCCTTTAAATAGAAAAGCTCTGTTTTTTTCCCTGTTTTTGTGTCTTCGCATACCATTGAAATAGTTTAAAACCTACACAAGGCAAAACAAAAACTAAATGATTTGATCGGTCAAGAATGAATTCTGAATGTTGTAAGTGATTACGAAATGTTTTTAACGATTTGTGAGTGTTTTTTAAAGATTTGAGGTAATGTGAACAAATGCCAACAACAATGCCAATTTTCAGAAATAGTATTTTGATATAATATGGAAATAAACAACAAAAAGAATTTCAAGGTAAAGTATAAATTCTCCATATATTTGACCTTGAAAAGAATTGAAATTTGTACTAACAGTAATCTGCAATCACAGGCAATTCGCTTGTGAACAATGAAGTCATTAACGCAAACTTACTAAAGTTATGAGCAATGTCAAAGTTTTTGAAGGACAGAGGGTCAAACAGACAAACACGCTTCGAACAAAACAGTATTTTTCCGATATTTTTACACATACAGTTAACACCATCGTGAAACTGACAAGGTGAATGATTTTGGAATGATTTAGGAATGAAATTGAATGAGTGTGTGGAGCGAGTTTTGAGTGATATTAAAGGGAGGTAATCCAATATTCCTAATTTTGTTCAGCGTGAACAAAATTAGGTATATTAATTACCTCCCTTTAACAAAATAAACGCACTCCTCTGTTTGTGCGTCTTTGTGGACCAATCAGGCACTTGAAAGTCCACATCAGCTAATAAAATCGTAGAATAAATAGATCGATTTGAAAGTCTTGAACGATTTTTAAATGTTTTTTTAATGACTTCGGAGCGTTTTTGATCGATTTGAGTGAGTGTTTGGAATGAATGAACGGAGCGCTGAGTGAATGATTAAGAATGATTTTGATCGGAATGTGTGTCAATTTCACGATGTTTTTTAACTGTACTCTCTATAACCCTTACCATGATTTAAGGAGGTTAAAGTGCCAGATTTCACATTATGATGTGTGATCTAAGTCAACACAACTCGATTTTGTTTTTTAAACGAGACTTTTTTGTATTTTTATAAATATATATCACCACTTTTAGCACTTTGCCTATTTTACAAATTTGTTTTTCATGCATAATTTATGTTAGGATGCATTCTCTGCACAATTTAATCTTGAGTAACAAGCACATAATGGTAATAAACAAGAATTTCCTAAACGTGAAATTTTGCTTTTCTACTTATCTCCCTTTGTCCATAAAATAAGGGAGAGGGCAAAATATTGAAAACACCAAAGTCTACAATGAAATCGAGAATCACATAATCAATTATCTGTGTAGGAAACGGTGAGCATAGAAGGAGAAGATTTATAAAGTTACTTTAGCACTGTTGCCATGACCACTGAGGTTCTGCAAGGATGTCTAATTCTGTATTTTGAAAGTGCTTAATGTAGGAATTATTTCTGTAACATTTTAAGGAAATCGGATAAATAGTTTTGAAGGAGAAGAATATTTAAGATGATTTCCAGGAGGGAAATAAATCGATCCTCATAACTCCCCTTGGCACTTCGTGGTCAGTTTAGCTTAAATGAAAAGAAAACTTTGTGTAAAAGCTCGCAAAAGAAATATCTGCGAACAGTATTCAAAATTGTTTCCATTGCGGAGGGCAGTGATAAGAATGCGCGAATCTTAGTGACCAAAATTAAAATTACATTTATCGTTATTTTACGAACGATGAATCATTTTGTCATTAAAGCCGTAATTCTTTTGCCTTTCCAGAGAGTATTCACCAAACCATTTCAATTTTAATAGGGAGGTAAATGAAACTCAATTGACCCTTTTTATGTACATGTATATCATTCGTCGCTAAAGGAGATCAAATATCATTATCAGGACAATGCTCAGATAAAGGCAAAATAGAAAGACAAGACTTAAATTTCCTTGAAAGGATATTGGCAACTGTTTACAAATTTCTTCTGGATGTCACAGATATAGAGAATAACATGTAAGTGTCTAAAAATAACAATGTTATCTGGTCGAGGTTGGGAGAATTTATCATGACGAGGCTCTGCCGAGTCATGATAATTTCTCACAGCCGAGACCAGATAACATTGATATTTTAAGACACTCACATGTTATTCTATTTATCATGCAATCATTTTGCAGCGCTAAGTTATACTAAACCTTAACAATCAAAGAAATTCATTGCACGTGTATGCAAATTGTTTCTAAAAATACACTGACTGATATCATTGTATGTTATCAGACAGGCGATATCAGGTCAATACAGGTTTAGTTGCATGATAAAAACTTATCTTCAGCATAATAAAATAGTCAGATTGTAATACAGCCGCCGTCATATAGCAGTTGGTAGCGCGTCTGACTATCAATCTTTCCGATTATTTGTCTCCCATCGTAGGTCGATCGTCGTAAGATTATGTGGGATAACAGCCGGAGGCTTGGAAATGATGTAGCTGATGTAGAAAATACGGGAATACATTGTTTGGCGTTTAAGACTACGCGAAATGGCTGAAAATGACTATCTACGTGAAGAATATTTTATCATCAAATAAAACGCCCAAAAGATCTCCACAGACGATTGGAAAGAATCGATTTATGGTGGCAACCCTCACCTACGGCTCGGTGGCATCATTTATTCAAGCCAGGAATAAATCGTATTACTAATAGTGCGCATGGATCCGGAATTAAGATATCCCCTCTGGTTGTTACTGAAACTGCAACACGCTCTATGTTAATTTTCTGTTTAACAAAATTGAAAAAAATCCGATGGTCGCCTTATTTTATCCTATGTCTTATTAACTAACTGTCCTCAACTTAAGCATAGCTTATAATTACTGACGAAAGCCGGTCTCGAACCCACGCGGACAAGTAATATTTACTTTTTTGGTTCACAATTCCAATTCGCTAGCCACTGAACCAAAGAAGATGTCCCTGACGCAGGTGTCAGACATTGTATTTAAACCAAAGAAGCTATGCTGGACAATGGTGAGAGTGGTCCCCCATAACACATGATATACATTTTAAGTGACTTTAAGAGTGATACAGTTAAAAACATCGTCAACCCGATCAAAACAGTTCTTAATCAATCATTCAACGCTCCATATATCCGTTGTGAACACTAACTCAAACCTCTTCTAATGCCAAAAAAAATCGAAAAATCAAATCAAGAATATTTAAACGATCAACTTTTTTTTATTGAAATTAATCAAATTATAATTCCACGATTTTATCTGATAATTTGTATTTAAAATTGTCTGGTGCGTGTAGGTCTGGGAAGATACAAAAACAGAAAAGAACGTATACACGTTCATAATTTCTTAAGGGAGGTAATAAATATCGCTATTTTCATCCAATTTGGACAAAATTAGCGATACTATAGGGTTTCTTTACGTTTTTGAGGGCGTTATCATTTTCAGAGATCCGAAAAATAGTTCAAGCATTTTGAGGGGGTCTGCAAAATGTTCACGCCCGTAAAGAACGTGGATTGACGCTGTTATTGAATAAAAATAAAGACTATAGTATTTACTCAAACAGAGGTTGCAATTAATTCATGGGAACGCTTAAAATTGGTCCCAAACCAACTTATGTGCAAGAAAATTGCGTTTCGCATTGCATCGTCACTTTTGTTTATACTGACGATTCTTGGTACATTTATGACGTCACAAATAAACGCAGGAATAGGATCAACGTCTCAATTTATGCTCTACTTTAATGTTAAACAAAGACACCTTTAATGTGTATAGGCCATGACTGAGGACATTTAAGTGAAAAAAACGTGCGTTAACGGCACATGAATTTTCTTATCAATCCAGGTTTTCTCTTGTTAATGCCCAGGTTTTGTCCGTTAACATATGCCTATAACGACCTGAAAAAGTACATTTTATGCAATAATTGATTATGAACCTACAATTTTCTTTAAAAACTGGCTAAGCACGGTACTCAATTTTCGTGGCAATTTCATACACCGGCCTAGTCTTCCTTTTCATTATAGGGATGAGTGTCTTTTTCACTGCGTTTCTTGGGGTAAAAAGTGCAATTGCGTTACATGTAGCACATACCTCAATAAACGCAGTGAAAAAGACAGTCGGCCCTTATAATTGCAACCCCCTATATCGAAAAAACTATTAATATACTCGACCAAACATGAAAGCTTCAAGTCTTCTTTCTGCCCGTATAGATTACACAATCTTTTTTAAGATCGTGTATTTTTTTTTTTTTTTTTTTTTTTTTTTCATTTCTCGCTATCAAAGTGAAAAGTCATTAAGTAAAACAAAAGATACACAAATAAAAGACAACTTCGAAATTCAAGAGGTACTTATGACAAAAAACTCGTTTCTGCCAAGTTAGTCTGTATTTTTAAACGAAAACGGCGTGGTTGGTCTTAGTTGAGATGGTTACCTGCTTGTGTTTCGTCGACTCGCTGTTTTCTAAGTTTACGTCGGCTTAGAATCAGAACTGCATGTTTGTAATCGTAAATTCTTTCGAAAATATCTTAATTTATAAAAAAATAATTAAGTAGCAATGTTGTGTTAATGATCGGGAACTAGGTTAATTCGAGTTACTACTACAACACAGGACTTGCAGATCGAAGGTCGAGGGTTTCCCGAAAGACCTAGGTTTTATACAGAAATAAAGTACAATGGATTTCCCATGTGATGCGGTTTAAACCAATCAGAATTCTTTATTATCTTATTTGATTGCAATTATATTCTTGTAACAGATGCTCATTCAACTACGTCAAACTTTTTCATGAAACAATCGGAGAGGATTAGGTCACGAAATGACATCGGCTTAAGGTATTTTGGATTATTTTTGCATGAAATATTTGTCAACCAGAGCGGAAACACATTTTCGAGAATTATTGCTATTTCAAAGTGCTCCGTAGCGCTTGACTAGCATATCGCAAGAAGTATAAGTTTGCAATGATGCGATCTTCATGGACCTTTTTCATTCGCTTGTATGCTGAGGAGATAATCTGCTTTGCGTTAAAAAGTTTTTTTGCGATTTACAGTTCAAAAAAGAACAGCACAGTCTCAAATCTTTTGAAACTGCTATCGCAAGAAAAAGCGTAATAACTACCGTACTCGGCTTAGAAACGTATTCCATTCCTTGTTTTACAAACTTTAATTTACGTTCCTTTCCCCCAGCCGACACCATGCAATACAGTTAGTTACATGGTGAAATTGACATTTATCTCAATCAAAACCATTCTAAATCACTCGATCAGCGCTCCAATCATTTATCCTGACACTCGCTCAAACCATTTAAAAAGGCTCCAAAATTCCCGAAGATATAAGATCAACAACTACATTCATCATAAATATATCTTTAAAAAATCTCATTTAAATAATTGAAATAATGCTCGTCTGAGGTAGGAACCATTAACAGAACTAATATGCATATTCTAATTAAACGGGGTAATAAATATCGCTAATTTATTGGATTAAATTCGCTCAAAACTCACTCCACACACTCATTCAATTTCACTCCAAATTTATTCAAAAATCATTCACCTTGTCAATTTCATGATGTTGTTAACTGTATGACGGGCGCATCTCGTTGCAATTTATTTTTTTTTACATTTCAGGTGGTGCGGTTTACAGATGCGAAAATCGTAATCGAGGACTTGGATTTCGGTTTAAAAATGGATATGTAACTTATAGGTGTATACATGACTTGTGCAATTATTCTATACCACTCTAAAATGACGTTTAAACGTGACACCCTAATTTATAAGTGTAAAGAGGACTCATGGCATAGTGCTTTACCACTCCAAGAATGAAGTTTAATTTGTTTAAAGTTTAATAGTTTATTTCACAATAAGTCAATAACTGTCCATGATGTACAATAAATAACATAATATACATATTGTCAATGGTTCCTGCAAAATGGCAGCAAGTAAACTGATCAGATTAGGGTCTTGAAGAAATAAGAAGCTATCTATAAAACCAGAATGCATATTGAATGAAAGGGAGGTAATCAATATCGGTAATTTTGTTCATCCTGGACAAAAATTGAGATATTGGATTACCTCCCATTAATTCACTAAAACTC